>CM024639.1:39311599-40664099 GCA_014182715.1 Eucalyptus cloeziana
TTTCTTTTTTTCTATTTCTCTAAACGAATTTCTGAAATGAGTAAACGCATTCGATAACGACCTAAAATTTCTATTTCTTGAACCTAAATTCATTTAATAACTACATAAAATTTCTAATTCTAAGAACAGAAATTCATTTGATAACAACAACCAAATTTTTATATCTAAATTTTGTAATAGAGTAGATTTGATGCTAACAACAATGTGAAATCTCCTTGTTGCATCAAATCTATCAAAATTATGAAAAAAATGTCTAATAAAGAAACCACTAACTATTAAATCAAGGATATCAAATCTGACATTACTATGAAAAAAATAAAAATAGAGAAATGGAAATGGTCATCATACACGTAAATATTGATTATTGGAAATAAAAATCTAACTTACTACCAATTACATTTTGCATAATACTCAACCTTATTCGCAGTTTACAAATATGAAAAGTTATCAAAATTTGTAGCATACAAAGCAATAGAATTTTCTTCAACCAAAAGTTGTGGTGTATGTCCAGAAACAGATGACAGAAAAGCCAACAGTGCTGCCTTCTGTTGTGGTAATGACAATGAACTCAGCCCTAAGTCATGGAATAACATCTAACAAGTCTCATTGCTTCCTGCAGCGTGTCCTTAAATCTGTTCAGGTTGATCTTCACATTTTGGCCATCGAAATACAAACCCTCGCTGCTTGGTACCCCCGCTTCGCAAAGACAGATGCAGGGTCGACAATCACTGGATCATCCAGCCTGTATACTTGGACAGGAGCTCTCCTTGGGCTCTATCTTATTTCTAGATACTGCAGATCCATTGCGGTCGCTGGAATTCCAAAATAGTGGTCGAAGGCCAGTCTAGTCCTAGCGGCACCACCTGAACTACCACTGCACCGTCCGGCAAAAAGATCTCATTAGAGACCCGCACCGTGGACTCCAGCCAAAACGTTGCATGAACTGGAGCATCTTCGCCAACAGCTCTAGATTCGACATCGTATCAGTCCCTGCCCTCACCACTTGAAAGCCCAACTCTTGTGCCAGTTCCACGACAGCGTCCTCGTTCAGGAATTTTCCTCTCGTGTGGTTCCTGGAAATAAGATCAGGATCGGCTTCTGTAGCTTTTCGATCTCGCACGTTCTTTATCTTCACATCGTAAGATTCTCTGAGGAATTGCCTGAATTCGGGCATCAAGTATCCTGCGGGTACGTCGCTGGTGTTGAGGGCTAGATTGTCGTGGTACCTGAGTCCCACAACTGCCCCTGGAAAGCAGTGAACACTCCCATCGTCCAAATTGAGAGCCTCGTAATCGGACAAGCGGTTCAAAATCCTGAGTATCTCTGAATCCATGAGGCATTGCGATCGGTGGTGACGAACTTCAGCTGCGATTGCAAGTGCCGCATGTGAGGAACAAGGGGATGATGATTTCGCTGAACTCGTGGAAGGTTTCCTGTAACGGCTGTCGAGAAGATCACTGCAGGGATGCTGTGCCTGAAATTGCAGGGCGGTAAATTGGCCACGTCCCCGTGAAGTATCTCCACCCGAGTGACTGGTTCCATCATATGTTCGTCATCTCTCCTCGCGTAGGGTCGAACTGAGCGCTCAAACTGAGGTCCATGGGACGGTACGTGAACAGTCAAGCCGCCATTGAGATCCTCACGGGTCTTGCCGAGAGACACATTTCGGTGTGGAGGTCGAAGTAGCATGTGAACTCTCCAACCTCAAGCTGGTTTCTCTCTTCCCTGCACAAAGATGTCACCTCAATTTACCGTAAGCGAAACAAGAACAAATAGACGAGCAGGCAGAGGTCAAAGATGGAGTCTTTCGATTCGGAAACTGTCCTTCAATTCCATCAAGTTTGAGAGTAGTAACATAGCGAGACTTATGATAAGGCCTGTTTGAGAACGCCAAACAATACTAATTCGATTCTTTTGTTTCATAACAAAAGAAGAATGTAAACCGTCCATTCGACAACGTTTTTTATTCCCCTTTAATAAATTAAAACTAATCAAAAATTAAAAAGAAAAAAAAAGTTACTTTTTTTTATTCCGAAACAACTTAGAATCAATCCCAAAACGTTTTCTTTTCTTTCTTTTTTTTTTCTTCTTTCTTCTTCCTTTAGCCAGTGGCTAACCATGGCAACCAAACTAGACGAGATCTGGCAAATCAGCTGCAAAGAGTAAGAGTGAGAAATAAAAATATATAATAAAATTATTAAAAAATTAAAAGAAATTCATAAGTCGCAGACAAACGCATTTTTATTCTGTGAATAAATTTCGCGCATGCTACCAAAAAGAGCTCAAATCATCTAAAAAATAAAATAAAAAGAATTGATTTGTTACCAAAGGCACCTTAAAATGTTGACTTCATTTCGAGATGAGCATAGAAATGCATCAGCCGAAAATCCAACCTGATACTAGTCTTCCGAGTAGATCCTTGAGAGCGTCTCTCTTGACTTCATCTTCCTCTGTGGAATTATTATTGCCCCTCCAATTCGCAATCTGAATCCTCCCTGAAATTTACAATCCTGGTCAGAGTCATCTTTCAATGATCGATTGCGCAACATGATATGCGACAGTGAAAAGAGAGAGCATAAGTGAAGTCAAACTGAGATCTGAGATTACATGAAAGAAATGGCGAGTCCTTCGACGCGAGAAGGCCGATACAGAGCGAAACCGCAATAAGCAAACAGGCCACCGATGCTGCTCCGAGCACTGGGCGCTTCGACTGCTTCTCCATAATCCGTCAAACTAAAACACTGAGCCAAGTCCGCGGATTTTTACTGATGAAACCCTGAAATGAGCGATTCACTGGGGATCAAGGTGTCTCATTTTTCTTGAAGATTCTTGCACGTCTTCCTGTGCAAACAGGCAGTCTTGTAAGACTTCCTGGGGATATGACAGAGAAGCCTTAGTGGGAGCATCGTATTATATTCATAAAGCAAGTCCCAAAGCGGAAATGAGAGATTAATTTAAGGTGGTCAGCCTGATTATTTTTAATAAACGGTGCCAAGCAAGCTTTTGTCTGCTTTCATGTGCTCAATTAGCTGGACTTTTACCTCGAGTTACGCTTAAGTCTGCTACTGTATCTCTATCCCGAGGAAGAGGCTCGAGTAAATATGCATTAGCACCAAATCGTCATGACCTTTTATTCAACCGGTCGAATCATTATCTTACATATAAAACTTATTAATACATATCGATCTACTGCAAATTCGAACATACTACATCATGTCGTGTTCGAATTCGCCGAGACGTTCCGTGTTTGTCCCATGCATCATGGTACGGATCATTTTCAAATATCGTTGACGCTAGATGGTTCATTGGCCCTAGATGGTTCATCGCCTCTTCTCCATCTTTTCGTCTTAACCGCATCATAATCGAGACAATGGCTCTGTTTGTTTATAGCTATGACAATTAAAAAGGAGAGTTTGTTAAGAAAGATTAGTCCCTGGAGAACGTGATAAAAAAATAAAGTACCAAAAAGAAAACAACGGGGACCAGATCCACGTTCATAATAACTTTGGGCCAGAAAGACAATTCATAGTTATTTCGAAAGGAAAGACAGGGATTGCTGCTGTACTGATAGATTAAACCAATATGAGAAGTGAGGAAAAAAATTCAAAAGTTTATGGAAAAAACAAAGAGAAGATCCCAAGAAAAACCACAGAAATCCAACAATGTTGCCCTTCTGCTCTGCAAAGACAATTAATATAACCTAAAGTTACGGAGCGTCCAAATTGCTTCCATAAGTGTCTCATTGAATCTAGCCAAGTTGATCTTCACGTCCACATACACTGCCCTGACCACATTGTGTTCTCCTTCCGGTAGATCGACCCGGGATCGGTGATCACCAGGTGTTTGAGACTGTATATTTCCGACAGAGAGCTCTCCTGGCTTTATCTCGTACTCCAGATATTGAATATCCTCGGTGGTCTAGGGGACTCCATAATAGGTGGCCAATGCCCAGTCCTATCCCAGCAGCACCACCTGCACCACCACCGCGCGGTCTGGCAAGTAGATCTCATTTGGGAGCCCTGCCCCATGAACTCCTACCCTCACACTGCATGAACTCACCATCTTTGGCGAACCGGTTAAGATCCGACATTGTATCAGGCAATGTCCTGACCACTTTAAATCCCAACTTTCATGCCAATTCCGCAACAGAATCTTCATTTTTCCTTATTGTGCATCGTGCAACAAGCATCAGAACTGGGGTTTGCCCCTTTTCTATCTCCTGCAGACTTTTGATTTCAGGCCGTAGGTTTCTCCGTGAAACTGCCTGAATTCGTGCATGGTGTGTCCTTCGGGGACATCGCTGGAATTTATTGCTAGATCGCTGCGATACCAAAGTCCCACAACTGCTGTAGGAAAGTAGCGAACGTGTCCATCCACTAATCAAGAGCCTTATAGCTGGACAAGTGGTTCAAAAGTCTCCTGTATATTTTGAGCCACCATTAATTGTAATCGGTGATGATGAATTTGATTTGCGACCAGAAGTGTCAGCATGTGAGGAGCAAAGGGATGATGATTTCACCGAACTCATGGAATGCGTTTCCTATGAACCCTGATAGGAAGATCACAGTAAGGACACCGTGGGTGATATCACAGGTCGGTGGATCATTAGTGTTCCCAGGAATTAGCTGCACTGGAGTGACCTGTTTCATGACAAATTCAGCTTCTCAAGTGTAACTAGTTTACACTCATCGAGATGGAAAGGAGCACAAAACTATGTTTGGTCAGCTCAGATTGTGATCAGAAGAGCACATATAGGAAATAACGAATGCATATTGCTACCAAATTTACATGTGACGGGCCCATCTCTTGGGATTTTGCACATTAAAAACACCCTAAACAATCACTATAATTAGATCTTTTCAGTTAAGGAAGATATTCCCATTCACCCATTCATGTTCATCTGAACAAATGTTGGCAACTGCTGTCAAAATTTAGAGCGTTTGTTTAAGTACACCATCAACTTCCAAAAGAAGCTTGTCCTGTATCAAGCCAATACGTCAGCTGGAACTCATTAGATATGCAACAATGCATCCTAACAGGGCACCTGCAACAACCTGTTGACAAACAAAGCAAAGTAAAAGAAATAACTTATCTCGTGTTCAAGACCAGGCTTTTACTTTTTGCCACAAATAAGTTATCAACCTTCTCAATTGTAGAGTGATTCGGTGGACGGATGGTTTCTAATGAATACAATAGCAGTTGAGCACAGCAAACGAACAACTCAAACTGAAAACAAGAGACGACTCTAGTACAAACAAGTAAGCATCTGCCACAGCCACGATGCTGTTGATGAAATATATCATTTTAGGAGGAAATGTACTCGATTGAAACATCAAACTTCTGACATGATGACACATATAAAGCCTCATATAACAAATCTACTTCCTAAAAAGCCCTTTGTCCTATCTAAAAAGCATAGCTTCATTAATAGTTATGAAATTTTATATGTAACCTTACACCTCTAGAACCACATTTTAACTCTTCTCATCAGTCCTAGTGTCTTCTGCTGTAAGGCCACTGGCAAGCAGTTTGGTACAGCCTTTTATATTAATTTATTTGAAGGGTAACAGGAACACATCTTATGTGTATAGTTAACAAAATTATTTGCCACAATACCATCCTCTAAGTAGACCTTATTATGAAGCACATTGTCCCCAGATTTCTCCATAGAATATTACAAGAACAGTCCTAGAACTAAAAGAAATTTCATTCACAATGAGGCATGACTAGACAAGTTCAATGTCAGATAGAATTGTCCCCTTAAAGTTCCACATCTAAAAATGGTAATTTTGCCGCATGCAATCTTGTCAAAGAATATGGTCTTTAAAAAATTATGAATATGGTCTCATCATTCACATGCAGATCAACAGTATTAAGCTCCAAATTTTAGTGCCTTGGAGTGTTCAATAATATTCACGAATGAATCAAATCATTACCAAAACAAACACAGATGGCCTCATTTTTTAAACAATTTCCGCATGAAAAGAAAGTGTTAGAATATTTAAATAATAAACCACACCTTCATCTAATAGTTTAAACTTTTAGAACAGTTGGTAGTGGTTTCACAAAATCTCACATGGTATCAGAGCTAGGAGGTCCTGAGTTCGAATCTTTCAGGCCCCTATTTGCTTCCCCAATTAAATTTCCATGCTTAGTACTAGGCAAGGGACTAAACTAAGTGTGAGGAGGAGTGTTAGAATACTTAAATAATAAACCACGCCTTCATCTAATAGTTTAAACTTTTAGAACAGTTGGCGGTGGTTTCACAAAATCTCATGTAAAAGCACGTCAAACCCGAACAGGCGTATGTCCCAAGAGTCTCGTAAGGGTTTAATGCTGGAGACGGGTGTTCAGGGGGTAGTTCACAAACAATTTGATTTAGCAACTGCAAGAAGAAGGACAAAGTTAGGATCCAATGGCAAGGCAAGAGGGCAGATAACCAAGTTAATCTATCGCCCACACATTTATCACTGAAAAATTGCACCATAAGTCTTACTCCTTATGTATGGAATGCAATCAAGTCCCAAACTGTTCAATTGGTTTAATAAAGTCCTAAACCTTTACCAAAAGGGCAACCGAGTCCTAAACCTTTGCTGAAAAGTACAATTAAGTCCTCAAACTTATTAAAGTGCAATTTAAGGATGCCGTATAGGCAATCTTTAAGGAACACATAGACAATTAGATATGTTCATCATAATGACTCAACTGCTCTTTTAAAAAAATGTAGACTAAATTGAACCAAATTGAAAAGTTTAGGACTTGATTCCATTCCATACATAAGGTTTGGACTTTTGGAAAACTTCCCCACAGATCATAGACAAAAGCATTGCATATAGCTATCAATACTACACAATTGAAGCAACTAGAGACAGTTAACACGTGGACTATGCTGATGGTCTTAGATCAGTGACTAAAGACTACAATAAACGAGAGATTATCTCCACTTTTTCCACAGAAGATAGGCTGAGATTGGCGATGAAAGGGAGAATCCACAGAAAAAAAATGCCTGAGAACAAAAGAGCATACCAATACCACCCCAGATTCTATGAGAATAAGGTACTGTGAATTGGATCGCATGTACTTACTTCTGCTTGCCGACCAGCATGAAGTCTTACACCAGAAGCATCATACATAACCTGTAAATGATTGTAGTGATGGTTATATGGCTAATAAATTGGAACTCATTATGCTTCAAAAAGCTCAACTCCAAAGAAAGGTGCAACACATGCAAGAATGACAAACAGAAACCCCCCCACCCCTTCCAAAAAAAAAAACTCCGAAGACCAGAAGACCAAAAAACAGACTTGCCATGCACACAGCCAACAATCTCAGTGGCAGGGTGAGGATGGGTAAGTTATCAGGCTATCAGCCCTCACAGTTGAGCTTGATATATGTAGACTGACAAGCACAAGTTTGAAGGTAACAAATGCTTCAATTTTTTTTCCTTTTCTTTATGAACTGACGTTAATGGCAATAGCCATGTCTAAAACAAACATAATATAAGTAAAAGTTGCATAAAACGGAGGTTTGCAGCTGAACAAGCAGACTGAAGAATCCTGAAAGAAAGAATTGCATCTGCAAGAAGAATTGTGAAGCATTATTGCTCATTTGATATGACGTAAAATTAAATAGGACTCAGCTAAAAAAGTCCTCCAGCAGTTGTTATGACTACAATTTTTTAAAGAAAAATAGTGCAACAAGTTAAATGAGATTGAAGCTTCCAATTGTTTGCACTGTTACAGCATGCATCACCAGAAACTGAACAAGACCTGGTTGTTGAGTACATACAACACAGGCCAAGACCACCGCTATAGCAAATGCAGGTCCTTTGAGTCCTTCTTGTAAACCGATAGCAACAGCAAGAGCCGTAACAGTAGCCGAATGCGATGATGGCATTCCACCTGAACCAAGCATTTTTCTGGAGTTCCATCTCTTCTCCTTGAGCCTGCACATCAAATGGGATAATGGAATTCGAGAAATTGGGAAGAGAAACAGAGCCCAAAAATCCTCTTAACGAGACAAAACCTGTAATTTTTGCACAAAATAAGATAAAATTGACGAAATAGAATAGGACATTAAACAAAATCACTTGCCAGACTACTTTGTCAAAGTTAAACTCAACATATTCTAGAGGGCTTTGCCACGCTCGACTCTCTAGATCACCACAAAATCCTTGATCAACACTAATTCAGCAACACTCGAATGTAAAAAATGCGAGAGAAATGCTGGACGGTGCAACGCTGGAATCTAGAAAACCAATATGAATCAATAGAGTACTAAACATGCCCGTGATAATTTCATCAAGCCGCTCCCACTCATTCAAGCACCCGACAACCTCAAACAAATCTGAACCAGCTACCTAACGACCTCGGCTACTCCGAGCTCGACACAAACCACCGAACAAAAGCGCGTGCGCACGAGCAACAAAGAGGGAACGCGGCGAGTTCGATCGAGCACTCGGCACTCCACAGAAGCAATCCAAGACGATTCGATCACGGAGGGCTAAAAGAGCGGGAGTGCGGAGAGGCTGTCTTACCAGCAGGTGAAAGGCTTGAGGAACTGGGCGAGAGCGAGGAGAGGAGAGCGGAGAGGAGAGGGCGGGTTCAGAGGAACGAGCGACGGCTGGTACGACGCGGATCGGAAGGCCGACGACGCGTCGGAGGACGTGATCACTTCGTTCATCGCGATCTAGCCGGTCGAACGACGCGCGGTGCCCACCACCGGACGGACGGGGCGACCGAGGCGGAGAGTTGCAGAGAGAGAAAGAGAGTGGAGGGCGTCAGCTGGATTCCGACGCTTCCCCCGCTCCTTCTCTCTCTCTCTCTCTCTCTCTCTCTCTCGTTAATTGGACGCTTTCTGTTGTGTCAGGGATTAAAGAACCCGGGTCCAAACAGAGTCTTCCAGGAAATCTTATTTTGTTTTGAAAAATCAGTCATCTTAAAAATATTTTCTTTAACTATGATGGCTTATATTGTTTACGAAAAACGAATCAATGCAAAATGTTATCATTATCTATTAAAATATTTAAATATAAATTATTATCGATAATGAAAATATTTTTTCAAAATACATTTTTCAAATCATTTATTTTTTACGAAATAAACCGAACTTAATTGCGATAAATTATATTTTCCCAAATTTTGACACTCGTTATAGATTGCTCTTCAGATTTTGACACTTATTACTGATTGCTCCCAAACCATTAATCTTTTTAATGTTTTCAGAGTCTTGAGATCGGTTGCAATGTCCCTGTTGTTATTGACTCAATCAAACAAAGCTCCATCTATGCTTGTCACCAGGCTAATTCACTCGCCTTAACAAAGGGGGAACATATCCAACAACAAAAGCAAATTGCATTTTCTGTTCCTTAAGTTTAGGCAAGTGCCGTCAGTTGCTACCTATCTTTTTAAAGTATGCAATTATCTACTTAAATTATTGAAATCATTTGTAACGTCCCTTCCTCGTGTTGACTTTGGCCAATTTCATAAAAGGACTACAGTTTTAGTGAATTTCAAACCTAGCCCATACTTCAAATATAATTAATCAAACACCTGAACTTTGATTGTGGGCTGCAGACTCCCTCGATACTTTACAAGTAGCATGAAATCAACCAAAGTTGAGTGTCATTTCAAAAAATTGACCTCTTAGGCTTGCTATATAGTGTAAAGACATTACAACACTATATAATATGCACATTATATTCATTAGGATAAATTAATGTGTTTATTATCAAATTTTTTTGCTTGTTAAGTACAAGATATGATATTTTAGCGACAATATCAATTTATATGTATAATACGAATAGTAAGCATTGACGTGACATGACGATGAGCCAAGTCCTTATTATTAAACATACTAAAACATCATAATTATTTTTAAGTGTAAGAGTTCTCGTGACGGTGAGAAGCGGTCCAGCAAGTTGTGGCCGCTATTAGAGGCTACAGCACAGGCACATGGACGTACCAAGCAATGGCAGGTCAGCCCTTGCATATCGAGGGGGGTCATTAAAAAAAAATAGAAAAGTTAGAGGGGAATTTGCCACATATTCCAAAACTCGAGGGATAAAATATAATTCGCATTTTTATCGTTGGGCAGAGAGTCGTGTGCTAAAAACACATGGCTGGAACGCCAACTGAAAAATAATATAAGTCAACGCCGGGAGGACATTGCAAACATCGAAAGGTTATGGGGCAATTTGCAATAAATGCCGAAATCCTGGGGTGGTGTAATTCACCCTAATAAAAAATATTGCATCCCCGATATATATTTGCTACTAATTTCATGTCCTCCTCCTAAAAAAAATACTATTGAGACCAGACTCGAAATTCATATTTGCATTACTCCAATAAGTCGACCATACATAGATCACCAATCTCTTTAGACAAATTTAAAGATCCGGGACCATAAAATTTCAATGTCATGTTGCTCCTTTTGACAATAAATTATTAAACATACTAAAACATCATAATTATTTTATTTTATTTGATGTCATATTCTAATTCTTCTCTCTCTTAAGCATTTACTTTACCTTTTTATAGACGTGGCCACATCCGCTCAATTTCCTTACCATCGAGGCGTGTGCTCAGTGGTTACGAGATATCGTGGCCAAGTAGCAAGATTTTTGTTGGTGGAAAGTGGCCCTCGAATTTTAGTGGTTAGCGATTGGCGTAGGCCCGATTTCTAGACCAGCCATTGGAGGTTGGCCTCTTTGAAAGCTTCCGTGGATGAAATATTTGCGGCCATGATGTTCGAATTGCGTTATGTACTCATCTTTTCGATGGAAATATTATTCCTCATTGACCGAAATACCTGGTGCATGGCGAACTTTTTCGTCTAAACTGGATTAGCAATTGCAGTTGACAAATCTCATCTTTATTCCATTATCGAAGTTGATTGAGTTGACCTAAATCGCGACAATAAATTAAGCGTATTTCCAATGAGACTATGTCATCGTATCATTGTATGTTTAACAAATTAAGTTTCTATTTCGTTTCAAATTTGACTATGAGTCCGACTGGACTAGCCTCACATGGCAGTCCATCATCTAGGCTGGCCAAGCACGATTGGTTTTCATTGAAATGCACAAGCCTGGAAAAGAGAGAAGTAAAAAGAATAAAATGAAAATCAATAAAAAATTCATAAATTTTTTGAGAAATCAAAAAGTTATCCATGTCAACACTGGTTGTACCACATAAGACAGTCGGCATTTATTGAGCCGCCATATCAGTAATTTCCGATTAAAATTAGTTACAATGACTAAATTGACAAATCGTCTATAGATTTATAATTAAATTAGCACGATCGAAAACATTTTGAATTAAAGTAGCAAGCTGTCAAAAGGTTTAAGACTGAATTATAAGATCTAGAACTGAATTGGTTGCTGTATAATAGATATATGATTATTTGGACAATCTTCCCAATAAAAGAGAAAAAGGGAAAATCCCATCCATTGATCATAAAACCTTCAAATTTTTGTTTATTATTTTGATATACGAGATACGGTCTCCTACAATCCGAGGATCATCTTTCGGTGGACCACGGCCCAGAGGCTTAAGGACAGACAAGCGAACGTGGGAGGACAAAAACCTACAATCGCCATGTGAGCTCTGCACCAATGACAGTCTGGGGCCTTGTTTTTTCAGCAGTAGGTACTGAATTGTCCCTTACCGATTTTCAAGGGCCTAGATTTCGCACGAGAAGAAATGGTTTCAGATAGGGCTGTCCTTCGTGATAAGGTTACCTGGCCCCGCGGTCCGGCCGGCTCGAATTCGTGCATGTATGTCTCTTTTTCCGTACTCTTATCGGCTTGGGAAAAAGCAGCTTTGTGACTTTGGTTTTCGTCCTTTCGGCCAGACGAAACATTGCCAGGTATTCGGATGCGCGTTTAATAATGACGTTCGATTATGGATTTGGACTGACCAGCCTAATCTTAGGGCACTCGAACATTTTTTTTTTCTTGAGAATTGGAGGGCTTCGATTTCAATTTTCTTGGTCATCAAAAGGGTATCATGTTCATTCGATTTTAGTGTAATTCTGACCCTTAAGGAGTCCTTTCTCATAAAGCCCGTTTGTTTAATGAAAAATAAATTATCAATAAAAAATATTTATCAATGAAATAATTTATAATTAACAACAACTCATGTCTAAATATTTTCACGAACCATAGAAATACTTTCTGTCCATTCATTTTTCTTAGCAATACGAATAGTCATTTTTAGAAAAATATTTTTAAAATTTACTATTTGAAATAAGTGACATTGTTAAAATAGGTAATTCTTCTATTTTAGAATGTCTTGGAAGTGTTAATTTCATTTTTTATTAACTCAAGCAGTGTCGTAGAACACTCATTAATATTACCTCTTATCATTACTTATTCATGACTTTTCCTATTACCATCACAATAGTATTCATGACTTTTCCTATTACCATCACAATAGCGCAAGTAGATTGACATACAACGATATTTTCGACATCTTCTAAATCTATTGTGGCTTAAAAAGTCGATGAAGGGTGCACTTTTGCTTTGCATTTGAGTGTGTTTCAATTATATCTTTTTTATTTTTTGGGAAAAAAATACTTCAAAAAATTTCAAGTTATGCCCACTATGACACTAATACCTTAAACCGTTTTGGTGTTACCAAAAATCTCAAATTTAGACACATGTATACTCAATTCTAGTTCATTCGAGAACACATTAAAATTCGCCGAAAAAAAAAAAAAAAAAAAAAAAGACTACATTAAAAAATTTATGTGGCGACTTATGTGGACAATTGAAGGCAAGTAAAACTAATGCGGTACAATAGGGCAAAAATATGCCAACTCATTTTAAAATGAATGAAAAATTCCATCTTCTTTTATGTCTTTCTCATCTCTTTTTCCTTACTCCATAGTTTGCAATTAGCTAGCATGGGAAAATTGTCCATAAAGTATAAATCTATTGTATACCGGCCAATTCAGTCCTAAATATTTCAATTTTGTCAATTCAATTATAAGTTTTTTGATAACTTGTTAATTCAGTCATAATTTTTTTAATTATGTCAATTTAGTCATAAACATCATATTAATATATTTGGGTTGGTTTTTTTTTTATTTTTTCCTTTTCTTTTAAATATTTTTCAGCACCACGTGGGCCTCACTTATCATAGAGAAACATTAATAAAGTGACCTCATGAGCCACGCCAGTCCCTCTTGTCCCTAAATTTTATTTCTTTTGTTATTGGGGATCTCGCTCTTACTTAATATTAATCAATTCAAATTTCGTAAAAAATAGATTAAAATTTTATGGTTATCTCGAATGTAGAGTTACTTGGACCCAAAAAACAAAGTGTAGAGTTGCTTCATAATTTCAATCATATTAGTTATTTATTAATTTTGATGGGAAAAATCTGGAAAAAAAATGTGTTCAATATAAGCTGTGGGTGATAAATTAACTTAAGTAAGCCTATTAACTAAGATAAGCTCTCATCCGTTATTCTATGAGTCGAACATTGTGGTTAGATGCACTGATTGGTTTAATTGTATACATAGTAAACCAAATGAAGACCCAAATTTCAAAATCTTTATCTCTAAATTTGGTAGACATGCTAAATGTCGGGTTATGATAAAATTTATATATATAATATAAAACTATTTTTCTCGAACAACAAACTTTTGAAATTAAGATAAAAAAATAGATACAATATAATATTTAAATTCTAATATAAAAAGGAATATAAAAATAACAAAAAACAATAGCAAATTTCGTCTTTATTTATCCATATTTCTTATATATTTAAATTTATTTTTGTACATATAGTTAGTATCTATCTTTATTACATACTTTAGTTATATTAGTATAGTTTATTATTTAATAATTTCTTTAATAAAGGATGGAAGGGAATGAAAAATAAATAGAAAATAAAAGAAATAAAACAAGAGAGGGAAAATAATTGAAAAAAAAAGTAAATAAAAATGAAGTGGAATAACTCATGGTTTATATGAATAGATTTAAACTTGATAAAGATCTTTTAATCCTCTCTTACTCCCTCTCCTTTACATCTTTGATTCATGTTGAAATTTCACGACTTAACGGTAGTTCTTTAGTTCACGTCGAAGCTCCGGGAAAATGGCTAAAGAATCGAAACTCCTTTTTCCTTGGAACTCTTTGATCCATGTCAAGAGAGTGAAAATTCATTTTTCTCCATAGCATCGTGGTTCATGTTAAAGATTTAGGAAAAGCAGCCAAAGAGTCGAGGCAGTTATATTTGAAAATCGTGAAGGTGAATAATCACATTTTCTTTCTCTTACTAGATTTGGTGTTCTCTAATGCTCTATTGACGTTGTCGTAACCCATTAAATCATAATCAATTCCGTGACTCTAAATTGCTACAATGAGCTCATTTTATTGTCATAGAGGGTTATATACTTCAGTGCCTTTGTGTTTTCTTTAGCGGTAAATAATGAGAAAATTCTTATTATCTTCATATGTGCATTTTCAAGTTCACTTTAGGGAAAATGTCACAAATGATCCCTAGACTTTTATTTAATGTGCAATTTTGTCTCTGAACTTTCGATTGGCTCAATTTGGTGTATGAACTATCGATAATTGTCCGATCTAGTCCTTCTTCCGCTAAAAATTAACTCATTTTTTCCTTCTTCTTCTTCTTCTCTCTTCCTTTCACTGGCCACTTCCCTCTGTCGGCCATGGCGGAGCCAACGAAGGGAAGCCGGCATTGGGTGGCCCTCGCCTACGTCCGGCGAGGATGGCCCTCGCTCGACGTCGGCGAGGGTGGCCCTAGCTAGCCCAAGCGAGGGCGGCTCTCGTCGGACGCCGGCTTCCCTCCACTGGCTCCACCATGGCCGACAAAGGGAAGAGAGAGAAGAAGAAAAAAAAAGAAAAAAAAAAAGAAAAAAGCAACAAAAAAGGACCAAAATGCCCAATTCCGTTAACTTTAACTAACAGAATGACGAAATTGGTCCATTTTCAAATAATCAAGGGGATTAGATTGGACATTTATCGATAGTTTAGGGTAAATTGAGTCAATCGAAAATTTAGGGATGAGATTGCACATTAAGTAGAAGTTCATGGACCATTTGTGACATTTCCCTTCACTTTAAAAAAAGAAGAAGAAGAGGTGATAGAATATGAAATATTGGACTTCATTATTGCAATTAATCAAATATCGGATTAAATATAACAAAAGTCCACGAATTTCATATCATAGTCTATATTAATTAGAAATCTAAATGATCAAATATAGTATGTGTCCTTTTTTTTTTCGTCGTAATAGTATATGCCCATTTGAACGTAAGAAGTCGGATGTACTTCATGCGATGGCATTTTCTCGTTTCGGCAATACTACTTCCTAATTCCGAGCCGACCATTTCCTTTTTCTTTTCCCGCACGATCATGTCTTTTACTGTTAGTTCCATAAAATAACGATGTTCATCCGATGAAATGCACGTGCCATCACATTTAAATATCCAACAAAAGAAATTCGACGCATCATTTTCGATTTCTCGAAATACTTCTCCAAAGCCAAACACTCCCATCCTCGTCATTTCGTTTATATTCCGCAGGAGGAAAGGGAGGAGAGGGGACGGCGATCCCGATCGGACGGTGAGCAGCGAGCTGTGGGTCCGAGTCGAGCACATGCAAAGAGCAGAGCGGGACAAAAAGGGTGGAGAGATTATTCCACGAGCACGCTCGACTGGTGATGCCCCAGCAAAAAGATTCCGAATCCACGGCCTTTTTCAGTACAGGCAGAACCACAACGCTGCCAAGTTGCCAACTTCCCTATGCAGTATGCACCACTTATTTGATAAAGGCGATTGAACATAATTATAATAATATTGAAAGTGCTCCGATTGTCGAACCGATGCTTCCAATGATGGATGTGATCAATGCCGTTATACGTATGGTTAGAGTTAATATCATGAAAATTTTGAAATTAATAAACATACGATAAATCTATCAGAAATTACGAAAAAGCCCAAATTAGTATTCCATGATAAATTTTCCTTCTGTCAGTTTCCGTTAAATTTTATCGTTAAATTATTAAGTTTGATAACGTGTGACGATTGATCGGTGTACAAATTTGCGTTTTTCCCTCCATTTGTTATTGGTTTATTAATCTAATTTAACAAAATTAACATAGAATAAATTTGTCACGAATATTTTAGTTTGAGATTTTTGGTTATCAAAAAATTAGTTTTGGTTAAATTTGTCATGTGTACCGATTTGGGATTTTTCGTAATATTAATCATTTACTTTAACATTTTAATTTCACTCTCAATAATCATATATATATTATGACATCTTGAATCATTTTAATTTTTTTGATATATCTCCTTCTTTTTCAATGAGAAATTCATATGAGCTTTTCACATCTCTTTTTCATTTGGTTTCAGGAGAAATCGTATACCCTTTTTTAAATTTTTGATCATGTGTGATTATTGTGTGTTACTTTAAAAACTATTAAAAAAAAAAAAACTCATTTGAAAATTACCAATATGCTAAATTTACCTCAAGATCTCTCGTGATTCTACAAATGTCAATTTTTATTCGTGGATGAGTAAGTAACTCTTTTTTTGGGAGATTTCAAGCCACCCATTTGAGAAGGGTGAAGACATAACTCGAGTCTTGCATGCATACCCTATCAAATTTCTTTTGCGAAAAATCCTAATAATGCCATCGCTAAATTTATCGATGTACTAGCAAATTTTTATGGCATGTTTGGTAACTATTTTATTCCCGAAAATAATTTATGCTCAAAAATAATTTTTCTAAATCTATCGGCTAGATGAGGAAGAAGAAGAAGAAATAAAAAGAGAAAAAAAATTGACTTAATTCTAGAATTGTTCTCAATAATAAATAAGTAACTTTTTTATATTTCTTAATTCTATTTCAAATCTATTCCCGATGACAAATTAGCTTCCAAGAGTAGAAAAATTAGCTAATATTACCAAATGTATTTCCATTTCTTCTTTATTCTGGGAAAAAAAGAACAAAAATAACAAATAATTAGTCAATTACCAAACAGATTCTTACTTGATGGAAGGAGCTATGAAAAATGTTCATGTGTCTCATTGTTGGACTAGACTAGATATGTTATACCATGCTGCACGCCAGCATGGTAGTTCACTTGCACCTTGCTTGCGCGACGAAATTTCCTGCATGCCGCTAGGCTTGGGATGTCGGGGCCGCGCCGAGCCACCTGGTCGGGGAGAAGCTTCCGAGCACTGAGCCAGAACCCCCTCCGGCCACCTCAGATATTTTCCGCTCTCCGAACGTAAGACGGACGAAATTTCCTAAGGTGGAGTGTAACCGAGCCGACTCCGACCGTCGGTCCTAAAATTCCAGACCTTCACATGAAAGGAAGCCACGCGTTGGTTGTAGCCAAACGACTCTTTTGTCTTATCCGTCGATGGAGAGATTCCAGTGTTGTGATCCGCAGATTCCTTTTCCTTAACTCATAAAGTTGTTAGAAAAAGCATTTTATTGCTTTGGGAAATTTGGCGAAAATGTACTTCGCCTAACTTGCATATTATAAAGATATGTATTGATGCGGATCGATGATCAATAGATTGACGTGTATGGGCGTTCTAGCCCAATAACCTGGTCAAGGAATGCGCTATATTTCGTACATGAATCGTGCTCTTGATCATTGTTAATTTTAGTGTACCGTAAGAAGTGAATGATATAAAAAAAATTAATGCTGTGAGAATTTCCCTGAGGAACGAGATGTTCAACATGGAGGACTTAACGTAGATATAACCAAAAGGAAGGAATGCGATGCTCGGTTTTATGGGCTCAGAGAACTTTTATGTAATTACTTGGATCTGAATGAATGAAGCACGCTTTGACCCCTATCCAAAACTTCAATGCCTTTGAAGCTAAATTCCTGAGATATATTTAAATTTTCGATAGAATGTCTAATATAAATATACGTATTTATCATAACTTATAGTGAAGTGAGACCATATATATGAATAATTATATAAATTATGTAGTCAATATGAAAGAAATATCACTAGATGATGACATGATATGGTGATTCGATTCGATTCTGTCTTTGAAAATCTTTTAAGTTATTTTATTGAATATTGGTCTGGATGTGTAGGTGGAAGGGAGTTGCCCCTTATTTTATTTTATTTTTTAAGGCGAGATTCCCCCACGCGGTCCATCCCAAATTTCATAATCATAAAAAAAAATACAATGTTACTAACTCGCCTGACGTAGTCCCTAGTCCCTGCACTGATGATATTTACATTAAACAAAGGCTTTTTAAGTATCGGAATCCGGAAAAATATTGCCAACATGGGCGAGAGCGGGATGAGGAGATCCTCGCTCGCGCGCGCGCGTGCTTCCGCAAGCTCCGGACGCGCGTGGGCAACGGGCGGGCGGAGGTGGGCCCCACCTTCGCCTTTTCTCCCTCCGTAGCTGAAAAATAGGTGGTTGGAAATAGAGCAGCAGCAGCAGCAGCAGCAGCACCTTCGGAGTATATGCGCCTTCCTTCAAAAGAGCACAATAAATAAAAATATAAAAAAAGTTGAAAGGGACACGGGGATGATCCGAGGACTATTGAGTATTGACCTTTGACCGGATGATGATTCTCACTTTATAGCACGGGCGATGCTTTGGATTAATTTTCGCGAACCGAAACTAGAAGGTTTCGGAAATATTTACATGTGCGAAAATTTTAATTCATCAGGGCAAGTTGTAAGAAAAGTATTAAATGGTCGAAAATATTTACTAATTTTTACACATGGCTACAATCACGATCGATGAGCCTTGCCATGTTCTTTCGATTTTTCATAAACGTGAACAACGCTAATTTGCAAATAACAACTTCATTGTGGTTTAGGGCACATGTAAATAAATGATTTGCAAAATATACTTCTAAAAGCCATCATTTGTATCGTTAACATAAATGCACGAACAAAACATCGTTTTAACTTTTAATTATTCACATAATTATTGATGATGAAAATATTTTTTATCTGCTAAATATTTATGGGTGATCATTAATTATTTATATTTCGTGAAATAAAGAGAATGGATTTCCAATCAAGCTGCATATGAGTATATCAAATTCGAGATTGCATGCTTTGTGGGGATGGAAAATCTAGTTGTTTTATCAATTAGACCAACTTAAGAATTGACGATCTATTTTTAGAACATACGTTCACCTTCTCCATTGAAAATGCAAGTTTCCTAAATTGCACGTCTTCTGGTAATGCCAATGTAGTTAAAAATTTAAGGCTAAATAGGTTCCAATCGATAATTAACTTTATATATATTGTAATTACATTGTAATGAGAGTGGTTTCTTCAAACTCTTGATAGAAATGAAGATGTGAACTCAATATGACATGTTAAAATTTGAACAATCATATGATTATAATTTAGAGTCAATGAAAATGATAATTCTATTCTCAATAAATCAGAGGGGTGTGTACTTTTTAAACATCGATGCGCATATCAATCTATAAAAATTGAAAAGATAAATCCTCATATTAAAAGGAGATCATATCACTTGTGTAAAGTTTTCTTTGCACGTTTACCACGTATGCTCTATTTTTTTTTTTAAATTTATAAAGTACCTCGACAGAGTCTTATTAATATATTAAAAAATGAGATATATATTTAGTAAAAAAAGACGAGAAAAAGGGGAAGGGAAACGGGAAAGGAATCCCGGTGCATCGTCCATGCATACGGTTCTGCGGTCCGTCTTCTTCCTCGCAATCCGCCAATCGCACTCGTACGAGCGAGCAAGAGGACGCAGAAGAGAGAGAAAGAGTTTTCTCTCTCCTCTCTCGTATTCACTGTTATCACCAGGTCCACTCAAACACAGTATACAACCATAACCACATCCCTTTTCCTTCCTCCCTCCCTCCCTTTCATGTCATCTATATAACACGGCCTCCGCTCCTCAGCCTCATCACACACGCACAACCAAAGCCAACCAAATATCACCTCCTAGCAATCTCTCTCTCTCTCTCTCTGTGTCTCAGATCGCCGGGCCTCCGATCGTCTTCCTCGGCTCCGGCGAGCCTCGACCACCGGCGTGGCAAAAGGGTAGGTAAGGTAAGGTAAGGTGGAAGGGGTGGGGTAATACCCGGGACAGTCGAGTTGCAGACATCACGGCTATACACGGAGCAACGTCGCCTCTACTCATACATGTCCGTGCCCTCCGCCGCAAGGGTCGTCATTGCGTGACCGCGAACGTCGGCAACCCTTCGCCGCACGGCGGGCGCGGCGCTCTCCCCTCCGAAGGCGGCAGCCCCTCCGATCTCCTCTTCCTCGCCGGCGGCGGTCCCCTCGCCCCCTCTCCCCTCTACTAATTACTATTAGGGTTTTCGCCTTCTTTTGCCTACATCGTGTTTAAGCTTCTAGGGTATTACTTCCGTACAGTTCCGCTCTGATTCTTGAGAGCAAGCGTCGTCGGGGTGGGGGAAAATTAGATCTGTCTGGTTCCAGTCGCTTCAGAATAGCTAGGGTCTGTGTTTGGGGCTTTCGGTTCATTGCTGTTGCATAGAGGAACTTAGCTAGAAAGAGTAGGAAAGATGATGCTTAGGATTAAGAGGGTTCCGACCGTAGTTTCGAACTACCAGAAAGAGGAAGCTGAGGAGGGTGCTCGCCGCGGAGGGGGTTGCGGCCGGAACTGCCTCAACAAATGCTGCATTCCAGGTAACTCCGGCGAATTTCCGTTTGGTCATGAGAAATGTGAATTATGTGCATGTGGGGTTAGCGGATAGAGATTTTTGATTGTCTGGTGTATGGCATGAGCAGGGGCGAAGCTCCCTTTGTATGCTTTCAAGAGGGTGAACTTTGTTGCTGGTGAGAAGGCTGGGATCGTGGGTGAGAATGCGGAGCCACCCGTTGCCTTCCTCGACTCGCTTCTTCTGGGGGAGGTAAAATTTGTTTAGCTGAGCTACGGACTGATGGATCCGGAATACTGTTTATATCTATGCAGTTCTAGTGTTGAATTAGATGAGTTGAACTCGTTTACAACTTCACTGTAGTGGGAGGACCGCATGCAGAGGGGTCTATTTCGCTACGACGTAACTGCCTGCGAAACCAAGGTCTCTTACTTGACTCTCTATTTCATTGGATTTACATCCAGCATGCTGCATTTCAAGAGCTTAATGGAGGTTATGAGTTCATCCTGTATTTGTGCTATGATTCTGTTGCAGATCATACCTGGTGGGTGTGGATTTATTGCCCAGCTGAACGAGGGTCGCCATCTCAAGAAAAGGCCAACTGAATTCCGTGTTGATAAGGTCCTCCAGCCCTTTGATGGAAGCAAGTTCAACTTCACTAAAGTTGGGCAGGAAGAGATCCTCTTCCAGTTTGAAGCAAGTGAAGATGGTGAAGTGCAATTCTTCGCAAAAGCTCCAATTGATGCGGACAACTCCCCTAGCGTCGTTGCTATAAATGTAAGCATTCCTTTACCTGCACTAAAATCTTCCGTAAATTACTCGGAAGTTGCTTGAGCCAGCTTTATGACTAATCCATGATCCTTGTCCCTACTGAACAGGTCAGTCCCATTGAATATGGGCATGTGCTGTTGATTCCTCGTGTCCTCGAATGCTTGCCTCAGAGGATTGACCGCGAAAGCTTCTCTCTTGCACTTTATATGGCTGCAGAAGCTGGGAATCCATACTTCCGTCTTGGTTACAACAGCTTGGGTGCCTTTGCCACCATCAATCATCTCCATTTTCAGGTTTGTATGTTGGCTATCATCTTAATCTTCTCAATTTAGTTTAGATCGAGTTCATTTACGCCACCGCAATGTTTATATTAATTGGATAAGTGGAATTGTTACAGGCATACTACTTGGCAGTTCCCTTTCCGATAGAGAAGGCGCCTACCCAGAAATTAACTGCTTTGGAATCTGGAGTTACAATCTTTGAACTTGTCAATTATCCAGTCAGAGGTCTTGTTTTTGAGGGTGGAGACACCGTACAAGATTTATCCAATGCAGTTTCTGACTCCTGCATTTGCCTCCAAGATAACAACATTCCTTACAATGTCCTGATCTCTGATTGTGGGAAGCGGATTTTTCTTTTACCCCAGGTAATCAAATCAGGCCGGCCATTTCTTCTACTTACCTTGTTTTACGCCTTTATGTTCTTATTTGAAGCTGACTCTGTCTCTGTGCCGATCTCTTAACAGTGCTATGCTGAGAAGCAAGCTCTAGGGGAAGTGAATTCAGAGCTTCTGGATACCCAGGTGAACCCAGCTGTCTGGGAAATCAGTGGGCATATTGTCCTGAAGAGGAAGAAGGACTTTGAGGAGGCATCTGAAGAGAATGCTTGGCGTCTTCTTGCAGAGGTTTCTCTTTCTGAGGAGAGATTCCAAGAAGTGAATGCTCTGATATTTGAAGCCATTGCATCTGTGGAAAATGGGGGCCAGGACAACCCTGATGTGGAACCTCAAGCACCGGAAGATGTTGATGTCGTGAAGCAGAGCTCCTGCCCTGCAATGGTGGCTGGATCGCAGGAGTGCCTGGTCCGGCAGTGAGAACTGGGTATGTGAGGGAGAGGAACAGGCACTGCTTGTATCTACAAGCCAACCGTCATGGTTTGGCATATTGCAGTATTGGTATCCCCTGTGGATGCTACTAATTGATGGAATAAGCAAACCATGTTTGCTCAGTACGTTGTGTATTAGCAGTGTAGCTGCTCGTGTATGCCGTGTACTAGTTCCTCTTCCATGTAGTCCGGGGCCTGTTTTATGGAGGTCCACTGTTGATTATGTCAACAGCTATGTCATATTTGCTTGGCGTATTGATGATCGCTTGGTCTCAATGTTGCTTGTGAAGGGTCCCCTACCCAAGTAAAGATTGGCTACTTCTATCTGCTATTGATTTATGAGCCGCGTGAGCTTAATACGCTCAAGGATGCTTCAGATTCTTGCTGAGGTCCAATTTAAAATGATCAGCTTCGTACCCCTGTACTTGTCGGTGTCAATTATAGACCTAGGTCAAGTCCTCCTGTCTTCTAGTAGAGAATTTGGAATGGTAAGTGTACTGATTATCCTCCCCCTCATACCAAGAGCTGCCAACAGCAACGGCGGACCCGAACATTCTGGATTATATGAACTGATCAATGAAGATTTTCCTCAGATGGCTAACAGTATGCATTGAGCATTATCTGGTTTCTTGTTCAGATTTATTTGGGCAGGAATGTGCGCAATCATGTGCGATCTGCCTTCCCACTAAAAGTAAGAATACGCGTGGGGACCGAAATCGAAACATGACATAACAGCATCCAAATTTTCGGGTCGGTTTTCTTTCTTTTCCTGGTCAGTTCGTGTCGAGCAACTTGTTTAGGGTGGTTTGGATCGTTGACAAGTTGCTTACCACCACTTTCGCAAGAGGAGTCTGGGTTGGTTTTCTTTCGGTCGTTAGATTCGGGATATCACCAGAATTATTTTATCTTGGTGGAACAGAAATCGAACCTGGAAACCTCGTGGTTTTTGGGGTCCAAAGGCGCAACTTTTTGTCCCGCTATGATAGTGTCACGGGCCGAATAAAAGGCCGATTCAAGAGGTTCCTCAAGAACGACCATGACTCATATGTGGTCAACTTCCTATGCTCGCTTGGATTCCCAACGGGCCTTTTCCCCGAAGCTTCTAGAAGTCCCTAGCCTTATTTATGTCGGTAGCCAGTAGCTGGTAGTTGTCATAAGTATCAGTGGTTAGTAGCCGCCATTAGTGTCGGTAGATGAGGTGGTGCGATCTCGTCCACCGATTAAATTCTAGATCAAAGATTGTAATCCGAGGCCCTCAACTATAAGAATGGTGTCCTCCTTCATTTGGAAGCATCCACTACTTCCGCAATATAAAGCTTCTATCTTTCTAGAGCTCTTTTCTCTAGATTCTTTCTCTCTCTACGATCCGGGTAAGCGAGCGAGCGAGTGTTCGATCGAGCAAGGCTTGGCTTGGGTGATCCAAAGTTGCCCAAGTCACCGCGCGGTCACGATCCCAATTGATCGGCCCGTGACAAGTGGTATCAGAGCTAAAGAGAGATTTGTTTCTGGAGATTGAAGAGCGCCAACTGTTTGAAAGAATGTCAAGCCAAGAAGCGGCTATAGTTGGAGAGGCCGAGCAAGTCAAAGAGACCCACGGCCGATCAAAGAAGAGGGAGACCTCGATGGATGCTGCGGCTACGTTCAATGAGAAGATCGGGAAGGTCCGGAGTGCTGTGCTCGAACTCATGGAAGGTCTTGACGATGTGTGAGACCGGATCATGGAGGTTGAGGGCTCGCTCCGTGAAGACTCCACAACCGGCATCAACCAAGCTACGGCTCCGTTGTTCTCTTGAAGCATCGATCGATGGTTTGAATGAGCGTGTCCAAGTGATCGAAGAGGTAAGCCCGTGTAGGGAAGAGGTTGAAGTCATGAAGGCGGAGATCCAAGAGCTCAAGACCGAGCTCGCCTTATGCAAGCTTAGCATCACCTACGGTGCGGTGCCTACCCAAGCAATGCCCAAGATTGAGGTACTGAAGCCCATAGAGTTCAAAGGCGAACGATCCGCCAAAGAGGTGGACAACTTCGTTTGGAGCATGGAACAATACTTTGGCACCGTCAACATCCGAGACGAGCCGATCAAGGTACGAACCGCTTCGATGTTCCTTACTGATACGGCAATGCTTTGGTGGCGCAATAGGTGCGATGAGGTTAGACACGGCGCTGATCCCGTGAGCATGTGGGACGACTTCGTGAGGGAGTTCCGCGACTACTTTTTCCCCGAATTCGCTCAACAAGAAGCCCGTAGCATGCTCCATCGCCTCAAGCAAAGATGTGCGATCCGAGAGTACGTGAAGGAGTTCACGGAGCTCAAACTCCAAATTCGCAAGCTAAGCGAAGAGGAGGCGTTCGGAGCATTCATGGATGGATTGAAGCCATGGGCACAACTCGAGTTGAAGCAATGGGACGTGAGTGGTCTTGCGCGAGCACTAAGCGTTGCCGAGTCACTCGTCAACCTCACCAAGGTTGAGCCGAGGAACAATCGAGCAAGGGATTGGAGGTCGGATCGACCAGAAGATGAAGCAAGAGGCACTCCCCGAGGCGTGCATGATCAAGGCGGCCGAGCCAAAACATGGGGAGAAGGAACTTCTAAGCCATCCTTCCAAAGGGGTCAACCGTAGACGAACTACATGAGTAAGTTCGATCAACCTCCGCCCTCTCCTTACTTTATTTGCAAAGGTCCGCACTGGACCCAAAAGTGCCCAAAGAGGGGTCAAATCACGCCCTCCTAGCCATCGAAGAGGTGGAGGAGGAGCCCAAAGAAGAAAGACGACAAATCCGACTTGGAGGCGTAAAGACGATCAACTCTGTCCAAGCTCGATCGCCGTCCAAAGAAAAAGTTTCGTCAAACTCGGAAATGTTCTCCGTGGAGGTCAACGTGTGCGGCCAAACACTCTTCGCCTTGGTCGACATGGGAGCGTCGAACATGTTCATGTCGACCGAAGTAGCGAAGGCCTTAATGCTTCGTGTAGAGCCAACCGGGAATACCTTCAAGCCGATCAACTCGGTGGGCGTCCATGGCGTAGGAGCAACTTCGGACGTGGATGTCAAGATTGGCGGATGGAAGGGCAAGATGGATTTCGAGGTAATCCCTCTCGATGATTATGATCTCATCCTTGGTATTCAATTCTTCGATAGCGTGAGAGCCATGATTGACATGAGGACCAAATGCATTGTGGTCCTCGACCCTAAACACCCAACGACGATTCCCATGATCAAAGGGGTGGTTGACACCAAGACCATCGCCACGATCCGATGCCTCGACAAGAACTTGAAGTCTGTGAAGCGACTAAACAAGCTGGCCGAGGTAAAGTCGAAGGTAGAGTTGGATCCTACTCCAACACACGCCATGTCAATCCAAGTGCTCTTCCCCGAGGTTGAGTGCGCGCCACATACTCCGTCCAAGCCGAAGATGGAGCCGCGTGCCAAGTCTGAGTTCATCATAGAAGGTTGCGGTCCTTCATACATGAGCGTCCGCACCAAACAATATCGAAAGAAGAGAGCCCGTGCCAAAGCTAGGAAGGTTGCTCATCGAGCTGTGAGCGACGGGGATGTCGCTCGATTGAGTGGTGGAGAATGTCACGGGCCGAATAAAGGCCAATCCAAGAGGTTCCCCGAGAATGACCATGACTCGTTTGTGGTTGACTTCCTGTGCTCGCTTGGATTCCCAATGGGCCTTCTCCCTAAAGCTTCTAGAAGTCCCTAGCCTTATTTATGTTGGTAGCCAGTAGCTGGTAGTTATCATAAGTGTTGGTGGTTAGTAGCCACCATTAATGTCGGTAGATGAGGCGGTGCGATCTCATTCACCGATTAAATTCTAGATTAATGGTTGTAATCTGATGCCCTCGACTATAAGAAGGGGTGTTCTCCTTCATTTGGAAGCATCCACTACTTCCACAATATAAAGCTTCTATCTTTCCAGAGCTCTTCTTCTGATTTTATTATTTACCCATTTATCGTTGATATCATATGTTTATAGTGCGTAAACGATATTGAAAGATTTCAGTTTGATGATGCCAATTTAGTATTATTCCAAAATAAATCGTCCACTTACACAATAATTCGTTGTTGGCGTGAGATAATGTTTTATGCGAAAAAATTGATGTTGCCTCTATGCGCGAACAAGATAAACTTGCAACTTATATGAATTGTTAATTTTTCCTCGATCGAAAGTCAACGGGACTAAATCGAATGGAATAATTGAGGCATGCGCAGGTTTTATAATCCTGGCTTAATTTGATTTCTTCGTATGGGAGTTTCCGCATGCATCATTAGATTTGGAGAAAGTATGGATAGACCACATTTGGTGACTGTAATCGAAAGCGTTGCTTTGAATGATAAATTTTTGTTTTCCCTCAATCACGCGTGATGTAGGCTGAACAAAATAATCTCTTCTTCTAATTAACTTTAATTAAAACTCTCTTTTTTGTAATTTTCCCGGCCCCAACGCTGTAAAGAGCAATTTCTAAAATTTGAGAACAATGGCATATGCCCTACCCTCGTTCTTTTTTAATAGGCCAAGCCGGCGCCTCTTCCTTTCTCTCTGCACTCTCTCCGTAGATTTTTCCGACATATATACTTACGAGCTGCACTGCACTCTCCATCTTGAAGCGGTTCTCTCTCTCTGTATCTCTCTCACATCTTCTTCTCGCTTTCACGTCGAAGGCTCAAGCGAACGCCTCTTCAACAGAGACCCGCTCGGTCGCTCACAGCTTTTCTTGCCGCCGCCGCCGCCGAACTCAACAAAGAGCAGCGGCGCCGCGCCACCCGCAGCACTTGTCGTTGTCGCCGGACCTCAGGTAACCCCGGCAATGCGATCGTGTCCCTCTCTCTCTCTCTCTCTCTCTCTCTCTCTGTCTAGCGTGGCTTAGTTGACCGGTTCTTTCTGTTTGTGGAGTGCGTGCGTGCGTGCGTGGGTGCGTTGGAACTTTGGGAATGTGAATTTGAGGCAAAAAGTTCGAAGCTTGGCATGTGGGTGTATGATTTGTCTCTCTGAGTTTCGAGAGATTATGAATGCGGAACCATGCTTTTTCGGTGGGTCGTTTATATGCTTGGTTTCTGAGTCTCCGTGATTGCGTGAAAGTAACGGCATAAAAACGAAATGAGAGGTATCGATGAAGCCAAGGATCTTCCATGGCTGAATGGAAACTTATGGCTGGAATTTGCCTACGACGGGGCTCCGGGGCAGGAACAAGGGATGCGATCCCTGTCTGCACTACTACCCATGCCCATCCCTTGGTAGGAAGGCGATTTTCCAGAGCAACACATCATCCGTCCTTCGTGAAGATCAGTGTTACTAGTATCCATCTATTTCAGTTTGTGCATAATTGGTCATCAGTTAAATGACTAACCCGGAAACTTAGATCTTTATAGTGATATCACCCTCACTTTAATCAGTAGTTTGACCCCATTATTAGCTGCTTGTGATCTATGTAACAGGTTTTTTACTACTAATTGTTTGTGGTCTATGAGAAAAAAGTAAACAATATAATAGAGATTTGAGCACTGCTTATTTTTTTGATACTTGGAACTGTCTGTGCTTATGAAAGTTGAGGGATGAGACAAAGGCAATAGGGACTTTAAGTTCACTTTGGTCGGTTTAAAGTGCCAAGGTGGCAGCTGGTGGAAAGTATCGAGTGAAGGAGTTACATGATCTGCAGAAGTGCTCGAGAACATGATAATGTGCAACTACTTGAGAATGTACATTGATTCAACTGTGTTTTACGCACTGCAAAATCACAGTAGACGCAGGCAGTTGCTTTGCAGATAGCATACCTTTTTTGCATGTGGAATGAGAACAGTCGTATTGTTCAAGTTATGACATCCTAGTTTATCTTGGAATTATATAGACCTGGGGTTCAAATTTATAGTTGCCAGAGTATTATTTACTGTGGTTTATTCAAAAGTGTTTGTGGTTAATCTGAATGCAGTTTGGCTTTTGTGGGTTTCAAGTGTCTGCTCAGTTTGGCTTTTAGCTGTCTTATCCAGATTTCTTTGTTATGCAAATTAGAGCAGACACTGAGCACCCAGAAACAGATGGACACGTCCACAAAATCTTGGGTTTTCCTGGAGTCTGATTTGATTTGCTGTCTTTGTTTTGTCTAATTGGAGTTCGATTTGATTCGTTATTTTCACAGCTTGGTATCTGCGATCATGTTAAAGTGCCACTTTTTGATACAATTAGAAGCCATTTCGCTATTTGAAACCTTAGAGTTTGTGTAAAAGGAATTTGGCAAATTGTGGGATGCATTCAAATTCATTATGATCTGAATGTTTGATCCTACCCTGCAACAGTTCTTGTTTCGGTTGGTCTAAGGTGAAATATCTTAAATCTTCTGGCTAATATTGCGATTCAATTTCTGTAGATTGCAATGGCTACTTCTTCCTCGTTCTCTGCATACATGGCACAAGGGCAAATGTCCTGTCCTGAAGCTCGAAAGTCCCCCCAATACCTGTTCAATATATCCACCTCTTCATGCAAACAGTCGGTTCAACGTAATGCAGTTTCTTTTTCTGCTTATGTGACAAAAATGAGGTTGTCATCCTGTGGAAATCCATTGAAGTTGTCTATGACTGAAAGATCTTCACAGAGAAAAGGAGTCTGTTGCTCAGCCATGGATGTTGACAATTCAAAGGCTTTGTTTTCACCTGGAAAGAAGTTTCAACTCAACGATGTGATTGAAGCTCAGCAGTTCGACAGGGATACTCTTAGTGCTATTTTCGAAGTTGCACATGGCATGGAGAAGGTCGAAAAGAATTCACCTGGAAGTCAAATTCTCAAGGGTTATCTGATGGCTACTCTATTTTATGAGCCCTCTACCAGGACTAGGCTTTCATTCGAGTCTGCCATGAAAAGGTTAGGTGGTGAGGTCTTAACCACTGAAAATGCACGTGAGTTCTCATCAGCAGCAAAGGGCGAAACACTGGAAGGTGATTTTTGACTTGCGTCTTTGCATGAGTACTGAGGAAGTTGCAATGCAATTAAGCATCTAATTCATTGCTTGGTTTGCAGATACGATAAGAACTGTTGAGGGCTATTCGGATATTATTGTGATGCGGCATTTTGAAAGTGGCGCTGCGAGAAGAGCAGCAGTGACAGCTGGAATCCCAGTCATTAATGCAGGGGATGGTCCAGGACAGCATCCGACTCAGGCATGGTCCATATTTCTTTGTTATGAGTGTCTATATGATAATATAGTTAGTACTGACCTAGTTCATAGTTACTTTAGCATCGATCAGGCTTATGTGAAAACTCGGTACCAATGAATCTCTTTCTGAGTACTCTACGTATGGAGGATGATGAGCATTCTTGAAGTTTCATTGCTTGGTGATGATTAGCTTCATCGTCCCTTTAGAAGTGTCGTTGATTACTGCATCTGTATTTGTTATTCGAATGAAGATCGTTATTTGGCACACCTGACATTTCGATATTTGGGCTCTGGGTCAGGCTCTTTTAGATGTGTATACGATTGAAAGGGAGGTTGGGAAGCTGGATGGCATTAAAGTAGCACTTGTAGGAGACCTCGCTAATGGAAGGACGGTTCGTTCACTTGCATATTTGCTTACCAAGTACCAAGGTGTGAAGATTTATTTCGTGGCCCCTGATATTGTCAAGATGAAGGTATGCACTGATCTCTTCTTTGCATGCTTCTCTTCATTAGGTTCTTTTTTGGCTTGTTTTAAGTATTTGCTCTTTTCTCACTTCTTCTTTGAGCTAACGGGAGAAGGAAGTAAGTTATTTAAGTTCCATCGCTTATGCGTTGTAATTTTTTCATCAGGACGACATCAAAGGGTACTTGACATCCAAGGGGGTGGAATGGGAAGAGAGCGCCGATCTAATGGAAGTGGCGTCTAAGTGCGATGTGGTGTACCAAACTCGCATCCAACGCGAGCGTTTTGGAGAGAGAGTCGACCTCTACGAAGAAGCGCGAGGCAAGTACATTGTCGACAAAGACGTGATGAATGCGATGCAGGAGCATGCCGTGGTGATGCACCCTCTTCCCAGGCTTGATGAGGTAAGTTCTCGCCCCCACTCCACGTGAAGTTGAAGCTTTTGACATGCCGTAACTGATCTCTTGGTTCCTTTTCTCGTCTGCACGACGCGGTGTAGATTACGGTGGATGTCGACGACGATCCCAGGGCCGCCTATTTCCGTCAAGCGAAGAATGGTCTGTACATAAGGATGGCTTTACTGAAGCTTTTGCTTGTCGGATGGTGAAGCGTGAATGTCTGATCTTCCAACAGTTTTGTACTTGACGTTGCGAACTGAGTTTTTCTCTTTTGTTTCGAGAACAATTCCATCACATGATTAAATGTCAAGTTTTGAGACTGCTGATTGAGGAGAAAGCATAATCTATGGAACGAGTTTTTATCTCGCTGTTCACATATTTTCATCTTTTTCTTAATCTAAAATTCTTGAAATTTTCATAATATCTGGATGAGAAGTGAATTTATATTGTAAACTTCGACGGGAAAACCTTCAAAATGAGAATTGAACTCGGTTTAACACCTTTCCACTGCAGAAAAAAAGGGACTCGTGCTCTGATCGCATCATTTGGTCTTGAGAAGTGACGAAATTTCTAGGATCCAAAGATTTTATTACTCTCTATAAATTGAGAAATTTACAATTTCTAGAGTATTTGCATGGAAGCATGAGGTGTCAAACGGGGAACGCGAAGCAGCAAGGCAGCAGGGCTCAAGAAGAACACGTATTGTCTTCCCTTTCCACACCGCCCCGCCCCCCACACCCCTTCCATCTCAGAATTAATGCCTTCGAACTGAATGTGAAGTGCTTTAAGAAAAACAGGGTAAAAAACAAGGGGAAAGGAAAGGAAAGGAAAGAAAGCCTGCGTTCCCTTTGAAGCACGCGTACTGACTTGCACAAAAAATGGCGGTGGGTAACCATCTCCGTCTCTGCGCATCATCCCGGCCATGGAAGAAGATCTTCATGCCTCTGGCACCGTCAATGGCGTATTTGCGCCACGCCAAGGTATCTTCTACTTCGTTCTTTGGCTTGGCTGGACGTCCTTGCGGAAAATGGATTTTCGAGTTGTTTCCTAAACTTTTGATCGTCTATGGATTTTCATTTTGGGTTCTGTTGAATTCGGACTGGTAATGGTCGCGCCAAGAAATTAATTTGTGAGTCGGCGAAGTATGCTTCGGGTATACGATTGCTGTGTATATGCAAGTGTACTGTGTACAATACACTTACATCCTCACGTAGATGGTAGAGACATACGTTATTCGGATTCACAAAACCAGATGTTCATTTGTCGTACAATCTGACAAGATCTACGCAAGTAGAGGGAATATCCGGGAACAAAAGTTTTCTAATTAAAAGGACAAGCATGACGTCCCACGAAGTTCTGGTTTCTTTCTCATGGTGTATCTGGGCAAGTACTTGTCAGATGCTACGTGTGGATGATAATTGATAAATGTCATCTTGTCATCATTACGTGCGTCCTAATTGACGTCTTTAAAGTAGAGATATACCCAACGCAATGACTCCGAGGACGGCCACGGCGGATTGGAGGAGAGAGCGCCGTCGACGGCGGAGGAGTTCAAGAGAGTGGCCGAGGAGAAGTCGAAGGAGGCCGAGGAGAAGTTGAAGGAGGCCGAGCAAGGGGTCGCGAGTCAGGTGTTCGATAAGACGTATGACGGCACGGAAGAAGCGGTGCTAGGGGATGCTAACCCTGAATCGGTCAAGAAGAGGTATGAAGAGCACGAAGAGAATGCGGACTACCGCAGGAGAGGGTAGACACGAGTCTTGAACGCATGCTCACTGTACTTGAACGTGGGTCAAGGGATATTTTGTTATGTTATATGACATTGAAGTCTTCTATACCCGCTAGTTTTCAACTGCTGAGGTCTCGCATTTGTTCTCTTCAAATAAGTAGAAAGGGTTAATACTCGAAAGGTTCTAAATTGATACTAAAAACTCTAAATTGATATCAGCGATTAATTTATTTAAGATAATTTTTGACTACCTAAAATTGCAAATAATCCGTATATTTATGACGAATTTATTCTCTATTAATTTCTATTAAATTTTACTATTAAATTATTGAATTAGATAACACAAGACAATTAATCTATTAATTTTTATTAAGTTAATCTAATAGTTTTTATTAATTTTTACTCTTCATTTGTTACAAAAGTACGAGTTTGTGATTTTTCGTGGTATTAATCTAATTTTTTTAATATTAACCAGAAAAGAAAGAAGAAGAAGAAGTTGACAACTTTTAGAGGCACTGAGCTCAGAAGCAGTTAGACAGTTTTGGAGGCACTGAGCTCACGCACATGGGATTTGTCGTCGAATCGGTGTTCTGTAAAGTAGTTTGAGTTGTAAATTTGCACTTTTATAAGTAAATAATATGCGTTATCATTCACTTTAACCTGTTAAAGAGTATGGAGCAATATGGTTGATATGAAATGCGAAATAATGTCGCATAATTTCATTTTTCTGCCGATGAAAGTCCTGTCGACATGACGCATTTAATTCCACAGATATAAATATAGCCGCGCGCTTTGGTGGAGAGATACATCTTAAACAGTGGCATCATGGCGTTTGACTTTGTTAAGTTGTTCCCGCTCTCCTCCGAACAACCGCCTAACAAATACACCAAAACATTCTCTTTTCCTCGTTAACTTATTCGAGTTGGTGCAAGAAACCATAATCTCTAGAACGTGCCTCGCCAGATCTTGCATTGAGGAGAAGAAGTCGACGTGAAGTTGGACCGCGACCTTCTTTGGATTAGGTTTTGGTGATTTGAGTCCCTTACACTCCACCAAAAGCTAGGGTTAAAATGTTGTAAGAGTTTTCCTAATGTGGACTATATTAATTGATATTGTAATTTACCGTTTAACGTTTACCGTTTTACGGGAATTGGTCTAAGGTGAGATAGAAGATTTCTTAATTAGTCCAATATATGGGGCTTGGCAATGTGGAGTTGGCCGTAATGATGGGCTGGGCTGGAACTCTATAAATAAATAGTGTGCTCCTCTCCTCTAACCCTATTTTTCTCACATGTATCCTCACTTAATGGGTGTTTACCTAACGCTAAACGTGAGGGGGGCCGCCTCATTGAGCCAGTGATACGGAGGGCAATAGAGAGAAGGACTTGATGCGTGGATCCCCTTGATATGTGGAAAATCATTTTTCTACTTCCGCTTTATGTATGATGAATTCCAAAACATATGCGTTAATATTTCTTTTCAATTATGCATGTTATTGTTCTGGTTATAGAGATATTGGGGTTGCGCAATTTGCATTCAACACGTGGTATCAGAGCCTCCATAACCCTAAAACTCGAATGCATAAAATTTTTTGCCATAATTTGTGATTTTCGAGATTTTTTGTTCAATAAAAATAAAATTAAATCACAAATTTGGATTGGCCTCGACGAGACGAGAAAGTCAGTGGGCGGCGTGTCGCCGGAGGAGGCCGCACGCGCCTCCACGCGCAGCCACGCGCCGCTGGGGCGTCGGAGACGCGCCCCACACGCGCTCACGCGCCCCCATGCGTGGGGCGCTGGACGCGCGTGCGGCGCACGTGGGCACTAACGTGATGCTGACGTCAGCGACTCGGATCTAGACTCGAATTCGGATTCGATTTGTGCGCTGACCCACTGACGTCACGCCGACGTCAGCGATGCTAACATCACGCTGGGACCCGACCCGCTGACGTCAGCGATGGCGACCGACCCGACCCGACCGTTGACTTTGACCCAACCGACGTTGACCGTTGACCTGACCCGAAGTTTGACCGTTGACCTGACCCGACCCGGTCACCCGGTCCGGTCAGCCGATCGGACCGGTTTTGACCGGTTAGATCGCCCGCGCGTGGTCTCCACGCGCCGCGCACTCAGGTGGCGCGTGCGGGCGCATGGAGGCTTCGATCCGCGTGTGGTCGGTGGCGTTGGACTCGTATCTTCATCCTCTATCTTGTGGTGTGTTTATTTTAGTTTTTTAAATAATTTTATGGATGTAAAAATATATACAAAGCCCTAAATACGGGTATTTTTAGTGTATTTTTGCGTATTTTTCTTGTATTTTTCTGTGATTTTCGAAATACAAGTGTTGGGTTACTGATATGTTATCACATGAACATTATAATGGTGTGATTCATTAATAAAAATTAATTTTTATTGAGAATTGAAATTGGGTTAATGAGATAGAACCATTATGTGATAGTAATTGAACTATGTATTGAGGTGATGAGAAACACTAAAATGTTATGAAATTTATATTGCTCATGTATACTCATTAATCTGCATCTTGATGCATTTTTGTTTATTTGTGATAATATTTTATGATTGACGTCTTAAGAACTTGTGACCAAATTGATTATGTTACTTAACACATCTGCTGAATGTGGGTAATGCATGTCAGTTAAATTATTAGATGATGTTCCTAAAATCATCTGGTCACTAGTTAATGTCTATCAAGTTGAACATTTTATTTATTAATGGTTCTTTGGGTTTGACTCAATTAATAGGCCACTGGTTGATTATAATGATAATTTGTTACTTAAAAAAAAAATTAGCTAATATATTAGCTGTTGGCTTTGGAGTCATGTTTTGCCTTATGAAATTCATGAGCAATAGTGGATTAGCTATCAGGCTTGTCGATCTGGGGTATCCTGTATTGCTATTGATGTTAACTTGTGATAGATCCTCTGAATCAATTATCTGCTTTATGTTGTTATAGTAATATGTTATCTGGGTGCACAAGAGACGTTTTCTTCTATGTTATGTGAAGTTTCTTGTGTTATCGTGTTTCGTGATCTCATTGGAGTCTATCTTTCAGATCATTTATATATATCTGTATAATAAAGATTTTATTAATGAATAAAGCAATGTAATTAGCATAATATGTGATTTTGGTGATTTGCTGCCCCTATCACTAAAGTTAAAATCACATGTATATGGTTTATGTGAGGAGTAAAAATTATATCCCTGGTATGAGAGAGTTTCAAGGATTCAATTGAGTAGTGACCACCAAAGTGGCACGCTTGATTGGATTTGAGAAATTTCGGTCTCATATATTGATTGGGATGTCTCCTGGTCTAATGTGTAGTCATACTCCCAAAGGAGGTGATTGTGTATTAGTTCATGGAGGGATATATGATGGTATGGTGGAGGAGTGACTGATTCTAGTGATTCATATGCCCAAATGTGATGAATTCACGAAGAATTGGAATATATTCTCATAAACCGCTATCATGTGGGGAGTGTACAACTGCATGTCATGTATTCTGCCCAAAGGTGATTATATGATTATGCATGTAACTCTCTGGATGTGTACTTGTATGTCAAGTTACACAGTGCTCACATGATGCTAATTATATACATTGCTTGTTTTTCAGTCACCTTTTCTGTAATTAATAATTCCACTATTATTGAGGTTTTTACTGCTTCAAATTTTAAGTTGTGGACATATGATTTGTTGCTTGAGAATGCAATAAAATTTGCTTACCATTCATGAAGCGTTCCATTCTAGAACACTTGAAAAGAGGTTTGCCTGCGGACTACACAGCTATAATATGATGGAAGCCTTAGTTGTTTGATATTATGTTTTGTATGATATTGAAATTAGGACACATATGCAAAGATTTTGTTTAAGTCCTAATGACATATACATCTCGTACATGGTTAAAAGGTTGTTTCCAAAAGTTTTCTATTTAAGGAAAATAACCGAGATAAAGAATAGACTGGTTAGAATTAGTCTTAAAGGTTGTCAGGCCTAATTGCAGCGGTAAGCATTTTGGCAAGTATGACAATACTGAATTGCTTAAAGGGTCATTTGTCAAATACTTGGTATATTATGGGGTGGTAATTTAACTACTATACCTAAAAATCCTGACAAAAAGATTTGCCAAAAGGCATAATTGCACCATAATTAACATGGTAATGAGTAAGATTAATTTATCGGTCTACTGTGTGTTAATATTTTGAAAGCAATTTTTTCACATACAAAACATATTTCTTATCAAAGTTGTTTCATAAACTTCTTTTGAGTTATGGACTGGACGTAAATTGATTGAATCATATTAAATTTAAAGGTATCATGTAGGAGTGAGGTTATCTAATCCAATATTAAGTACGTTGGAATTAAGATCCACTCGATATTATTTTGAATCTTATCCAGATTGTTAAAGGGGAATTGATCTTATGACCCTAAAGAAGATACAAGAATTATGGAATCACATACTCTAAAATTTCTTAAGATCGACGTAATTGTAGAGGATAGCTGCTCTCAGACTATTAAAGATAATAGTATGATGGGGGTTATTGTGTTTTTTTTGTCTTTACCTATACAGATAATTATGGAATCTCCTGTACAATAGACTAAACTTGTTGAGGTTTAAGGTACTATTCTTGATATAGTTTATAATGAAATTTCTTAAACCTCTCAAGTGTAGAATGAAGTGGTTGCAGCTTTATTAAGGAGATTTGTTAGAGAAAGACAATTAGTTATACCATCAGACTATATAGTCTATTTGTGAGAGCATGATTATAATATCTATTACATGGTTGTTTTAGCAACTTATATAAATGTCGTTTCTTGTTCTTAATTAAGTATGTGATTAAACGCTATTAAAAAAAAGGATAATAATATTTTTTACTCTGAAAGAGGGGTGGATAGTTAGTGAAGAAATAAATATTTATTTCTTTACTAATTCTTTCAGAGTGAACGTGGCATTGATAGTTTATTTTTTTTATATGGAGTTACGTCAAAGAGATACAAAATCTATATAAGTGCAATTGGAGAATTTTGCAGCAGATTCAAGTAAACTTGTGTGTAGACTGAAAAGTCTTAATTCATAATCTTAAGCAAGTTTCCAAGCAATATTATTAAAGTTTCATAGTGTTGTTATATTATTCAATTGGGAACAAAGTAATTCAATATACTGCAAGGTCAGTGGGAGGAAATTTATTTTTCTCATACTCTATGTACATGATATTTTGCTTACAAGTTGTGACCTTGAGACATCTTATATCTTTTGTACTAAGGTTTGTAAGGATTGTTTTTACCATATTATATTAGATTTTCTCGGAGGACATTTGCTGATTGTATATTGGAAATATTCAATATACATTATTGCAAGCCATGAATTGCTCCTGTTGTTAAGGGTAATGGATTGAATTTATCACATTGTCCTTATTTAGATATTGAGAAAATCTAATTAAAATGTGTACCTTGTGTCAGTGCACTTAAAAGTATAATGTATGCTCGAATTTGCACTAGACTAAATATCGTCTTTGTGACGGGACTTCTAGGCAGACATCAATCAAATTCAGGACGCGATTATTGCGATGCTGCCAAGAAGGTTTTAAGGTACTTAAAAAGGATAATAGATTATATGTTAATATGTGGATATGTTCAATTCTTGCAGTTAGTAGGGTATTTAGATATAAACTTTACTAGCTGTTATGATGACATGAGATTAATAATAGAATACATATTTATGTTAGCATGAAGTGCTGTAAATAAAGTTCTATGTTTACTATGTAAGTAGAGTTTATAACATTCTTTTAGACTGTTACCTGGGCTATTAGGCTCCGGAACTTCATGAAAGAGTTAATCGTTTTAATTTTATGGATAGACCCATATGGTTATATTAAGATAAAAAATTTGTAGTATTATTTATTTACTACAGAGGTCTCGAGGGGTCTAAATATATGGTTGTCAAAACTTTTGATCAAAAGGAAACGGTACAGAAATGTGACGTTTTAATATAACATATTTCCATAGATGATATGGTTGTAGATCCACTAACTAAAGGTCTACGCCCATGTGTATTTTAAGCGACATGTCATTAACATGGGCCTAGGATCATTATGAGATGCTGTTGTTTAGTGGGAGCTATTTTGGCTTTACTCTGATAAAGGTTTCATCTGTGTTCGTTACATTTTGTAACGGTTTGATATGTATCAACTTTTGCATTCAATAAAGTATTTTTGAATGTGTTGTTATTATGTTGAATACATATTGATAAAGTCTCAAGGTATTGTATAAACTTTGAGTGAGGGCTAGAGGCATCCAGTTATTAGCTTTGTCCATATGTCTTGTTATACATAAAGAATGGTTAACCGTAAGGACAAGACATATGTGGGTTCATGGAACCAAATGCATTCTCTAGTGGCACAAGTTTTTGTGACGCTTAAGGTAAGAGAATGGTGACTGACAAATGAGATCTCTCTATGAGAGATATTATCCATTTGACACACTACCATATTGGATCCATATCAATAGAGTTGAGAACATTCGCGACCATGGAAGGCTCTGTGTGTATACATGCAGTTATCGCCATGATTCGGTGTTTGAGACTTTATGGGATAGAATTGACTATTAAGAATTATCTCTAGACCAATGTGCGCACATACAAGATTTATTTTAATTAATATAGTCCAAGTGGGAGAATGTAAGAGTTTTCCTAATGTGGACTACATTAATTGATATTGTAATTTACTGTTTTACGGGGATTGGTCTAAGGTGAAATAGAAGGTTTCTTAATTAGTCTAATATGGGCTGGCTAGTGTAGGCCGAGTTGAGCCTGGCCCGTAATGAGGGGGCCTAGTTGGAAACTCTATAAATAGTGCTCAAGTCTCTCCTCTAACCCTATTTTTCTCACATGTATCCTCACCTAATGGGCGTTTACCTAATGCTAAACGTGAGGGGGGCCGCCTCATTGAGCCAGTGATACGGAGGGCAATAGAGGAGAAGGACTTGATGCGTGGATCCCCTTGATATGTGGGAAATCCCTTTTCTACTTCCGCTTTATGTATGATGAATTCCAAAACAGGTGCGTTAATCTTTCTTTTCAATTATGCATGTTCTTGTTATGGTTATAGAGATCTTGGGGTTGCGCAATTTGCATTCAACAAATGTCTCTCACCACCGGAGAGAGAAGTCTGTCCAAGTTTGGCGACAATTCGGCATGGTCGATGGAGTTACCATTCAGGCTCAATCTGAGACTTCTTAATCTTGATGCGTGATTGTTTTGGGGTAATAGTTTGAGTATATAGTGCAACAACTTCCGAAGAAAAATGCTAGCCGATGCGACGTCATATATTAGTGGTGCAATTATGTGTGCGCGATAAGAACTTCCAATAATCGAAGCAACATATCAGTTCTTGTGCAAGTAAAAAAAGTAGAGATGGACTATCAATGCTAGCAGCGAGTCCATCTAGGTATTGCCATAAGAGTTCCATACCCCATTAGGGAATCGAGGTGAGCGAGCCTTATAAACCCTGAAAAGATATAGGATCTTTTTACGGCTATACCAAATCATTTTAATGGCGATGGAAGTAATGGGTTAGTTAAGCGATGATAGGCACTAAAAAGTAGGACACCCCACAAAACCAGCAAACGTGGCCGTCGTCCGAGGGATCCTAATTTGAGGAGGGGAAGAATCAGAAACGCGAGCGGCTGTTGAGATCGTGAACGGATCGCGAGTGATGGAGGGAGGGAGGGAGGGAAGGAAACTCTTTAAATAGGATGGAAAGAGAAATGGAAACGGATCAGGCGCAGGAGGGAGAGGGAGTGGTATGGCGGGGGGAAGTTGGTTGCGGGCCATGATCAACAAGCCGGAAAGCATGCAACGCCGATGCGTTCGCAGATCTCACAATGGAAAGAGAGATAAGAGAGCTGCTCAACCTCGATTGGGAAAGATCCTCGTGCACTTATAAATCCACTCCCCGCATTCGTCACTCAAAAATCTCTCTACAAGCCCATGCTCTGCTTCTACCATCCGAAACAGAACATGGCGAGCCCTGCATTCTCTTGCCTCCTCCTTCTCATGTCCATCTTCGCTCTCGTGGGCAACCTTTCGCCCTCGTCTTTTCCCATTCCATGAAAACCTCCCTTCATCCGGTTTTTAGTTCTAAGCTAGTGCATGAATCGAACAAACTCCTTTTGTAAAAGGAAAGTCCCAAGCTTTCTTGACACTGATCCTCTGGTTTTGGAGTACGTCAGAACACGTTGTCTGGCGCAATGGTCGTGTCCTCGTTCGGAAATTCACGTGCAAATGAATCTCGGAAATGGCCCATCTTCAGATTTAGCGCGGGAGCGTGTCTAATTCCCCGGGAGCTGATTCTGTCATCGGTTACATTACGCCGAATTCTGCTTTCTCGTTCCTGGTTTTGATCGTCTTGTTGTTATCGTTTATTGCAGAGTCGGGCTCGGTCGGACTGAACTGGGGCCGCATCGCCAACGACCTCCCGCCGCCGGAGAAAGTGGCGGAGCTCCTGAAATCGCAGGGCATCACCCTAGTCAAGCTCTTCGACACCTACGACGGTGCCCTCACGGCCCTCGCCGGTTCCGGTATAAGCGTTGTCGTCGCCCTCCCCAACGAGCAGCTCTCCTCTCCGCCTCGGACCAGACGTTCACCGACTCGTGGGTCCAGTCCAACATCTTGAAGTACTACCCCTCCACCAAGATCGTCGCCATTGCCCGTCGGCAATGAGGTCTTTGCCGACCCCAACAACCCCACCGCTTTCCTCATGCCCGCCATGAACAACATATACGCTTCCCTCATCAAACACAATCTTGCGGGCATCTCCTTGTCTTCTCCGATTGCGTTGAGCTCGCTCCAGACTTCATACCCGACATCATTCAAGTCGGATCTTGTAGAGCTTGTGATTAAGCCCATGTTGGAGTTCCTTCGCAAGACCGGGTTGTACCTAATGGTTAATGTCTACCCGTTTTTCGTTTACTGAATGGTTAATGTCTACCCGTTTTTCGCTTACTGTAGAGTATGCGCGTACGTTATAGTTCAAATCTGAAGAAAAAAAAAACTGTTGGAACCTGGAATCGACCTAAAACTTGTGACATGATAGATTCTAGGTTATTAGTTCTAATGGGTAGGTTTTTTTTTTTTTTTTTTTTTTTTTGGGTCGGTTCTAATGGGTAGGTTTAAGGTTCCAAAAAATGAGAAACTTATACCTGAGAGTAGGTTTCAGGTTCCAGACGGAACCGAACCGGAACCTGGAACCGCTAACTTCACCGACTCGTGGGTCTAGTTCAACATCTTGAAGTACTACCCCTCCACCAAGATTGTCGCCATTGCCATCGGCAATGAGGTCTTTGCCGACCCCAACAAACCCACTGCTTTCCTCGTGCCTGCCATGAACAACGTCTACGCCTCCCTTGTCAAACACAATCTTGCGGGCATCTCCGTGTCTTCTCTGATCGCGTTGAGCTCGCTCTAGACTTCGTACCCGACATCCGCCGGGTCATTCAAGTTGGATCTTGTAGAGCCCGTGATTAAGCCCATGCTGGAGTTCCTTCGCAAGACCGGGTCGTACCTAATGGTTAATGTCTACCCGTTTTTCGCTTACCGTAGAGTATGTGCATATGTTATAGTTCAAAAAAAAAAAAAAACTGTTGGAACCTGGAACCGATCCTAAAACCTGTGATATGGTAGGTTCCAGGTTATTAGTTCTAATAGGTAGGTTTCAGGTCCTAAAAAATGAGGAACTTATACCCGAGAGTAAGTTCTAGGTTCCAGATGAAACCGAACTGGAACCTGGAACCGCTAACTTCACCGACTCGTGGGTCCAGCTCAACATCTTGAAGTACTACCCCTCCACCAAGATCGTCGCCATTGCCATCGGCAATGAGGTCTTTGCCGACCCCAACAACCCCACTACTTACCTCGTGCTTGCCATGAACAACATCTATGCCTCCCTCGTCAAACACAATCTTGCGGGCATCTCCGTGTCTTCTCTGATCGCGTTGAGCTCGCTCCAGACTTCGTACCCGACATCCGCCGGGTCATTCAAGTCGGATCTTGTAGAGCCCGTGATTAAGCCCATGCTGGAGTTCCTTCGCAAGACCGGGTCGTACCTAATGGTTAATGTCTACCCGTTTTTCGCTTACCGTAGAGTATGTGCATATGTTATAGTTCAAATTTGAAAAAAAAAAAAAAAACTTGTTGGAATCTGGAACTGACCCTAAAACCCGTGTGACAGAGTAGGTTCTAGGTTATTGGTTCTAATGTGTAGGTTTCAGGTTCCCAGAAATGAGGAACTTATACCCGAGAGTAGGTTCTAAGTTCTAGACGGAACCGAATCGGAACCTGGAACTGCTAACTTCACTGACTCGTGGGTCCAACTCAACATCTTGAAGTACTACCCCTTCACCAAGATTGTCGCCATTGCCATCGGCAATAAGGTCTTTGCTGACCCCAACAACCCCACTGCTTTCCTCGTGCCCGCCATGAACAATGTCTACGCCTCCCTCGTCAAACACAATCTTGCGGGCATCTTCGTGTCTTCTCCAATTGCGTTGAGCTCGCTCCAGACTTCGTACCCGACATCCGCCGGGTCATTCAAGTCGGATCTTGTAGAGCCCGTGATTAAGCCCATGCTGGAGTTCCTTCGCAAGACCAGGTCATACCTAATGGTTAATGTCTACCCATTTTTCGCTTACTCGGCCAATTCGGATCAGATCTTGCTGGATTATACGCTGTTCAAGCAGAATCCAGGTGCCGTGGATCCCGACAACGGATTGAAGTACTACAGCCTCTTCGATGCACAAGTCAATGCCGTCCGTGCCACCATGTCGGCCCTCCAATACAATGACGTCAAGCTGGTCGTGACGGAGACGGGGTGGCCCTCGAAGGGTGATGCCAATGAAGTCAGCGCAGGGTTAGAGAATGCACTGGCGTATAACGGGAACCTGGTGAAGCGGGTCCTGACCGGGTTCGGGACGCCGTTGAGGCCGAACAACCCCCTGGATGTGTACTTGTTCGCCCTTTTCAATGAGAACCAGAAACCGGGTCCGATGTTGGAGCGGAACTATGGGCTGTTCTACCCCGAGGAGCAGAAGGTTTACAGCATACCGCTCACGTTGGAGCAGCTTGAGAGCGGGGCGAACAACTAGGTCCCGCCCGGCCCGGCTGGACCACGCGTGCGGAGAGGGAGGGGCCGATTGCCAGCCCATCCAACGGGGTCCGCTTCTTATGAACCGAACACAGTGGAGGCCCACGCTTCGTATGCGTTCAATAGCTATTACCAGAAGAATGCTCATCGGACGGGGACGTGCTATTTCGAGGGCGCAGCCTATGTGGTGACACAACCCCCTAGTGAGTACCACCACCACCATCTTATCACCTCTAATACTTTCGAGATTACATGCCACCCCTCGTCACTAGGGCAAGAAATGATATCATTAAATTTAATTTATCGTCATTTCTTTAATTTCTTGCACGTTTTTGCTCACGTTAGATCAAAACATGTTTTGACTAATGCTAAAGGATAGATTTCTGACAATCGATCTTGTCTAATCTTGTCAAAGTGGAAACAATTGAGACTCCATTGCATTTAGGTCACTAAACACTCCCACGTCCATACCTAATCCCGTAAATTTTTCTCGTTTCCACATTGCTGGTTGTGTATGAAGTGAAACTCGCATGCCTCGCACATTCTTTTGCCAAAGTCACGGGCCTCTCTTAGAAAAGGCTACTCCATAAGTAAACTATAGATTTAAAATTTTTGAAAAAAAGGAAAGAAAATCTTCACCCTATTTAATTTCCGATAACGTGGAAATTTTGATTTTGCCTCAATATGGTTCTAAAACCGGCGGGCAGACAAAAGCGGCATCATCATCATCATGGGAAAACATATTTTGTTTTCAACATTCTACGCTTTGTTTGCGGCTTTCTCATAATAATGTCCGCTTCCACTTGATTTTCAATTTCTCCGTCCTGCTCCTCAACGTGGGCCGTATGCCGTAGCCCGACATCAAAATTGGGACCATTCGGACCCGCACGAGACGGAATGGCATTTTTCCTTTACTCGGCCGGACTAATGTCCGCGGCTTCTTTGACTTTTTCCTTTGACGTGAAGCTCGACCAACGTCGCGATTTGTCCCTAATGCGAGAGAAACTTTTGCTTTTCTTGTGGGAGCAAAGAACCAAACAGTTATCTATGCCTGAAATCGTTTTTTCATGCTGATTCGCGTTGCAGAATACGGGGTAACTAGAGAGAGAGATTCTGTCAACCGAGTGGAAAGAGCGACTGCGCTTAGGTGGAGACTCGGCCATGGAATTTGGCGGCGGGGGCCTTAACTCATTCCTCAATTCTTTTTCTTCAAACCCGGCCAGTGGTTGATAGTTTAATAATTTGGGTTTGGGGTCTGGATAGGTAGGTCCTTTAGCTAATGGCTATATTTATTTCTTCTGCAGGAGGATTAGGTTCGCTTTTGTACGCCAGTTTTCCTTGACTCCTCCGCCTGTAATTATTTCGCCTACTTATTGTATTTTTCCCCTTGTTATTTATAATACATTGGGGAGTTGCTTGATTACTGACGTGGACACAATACTTAATCTGTCTGAATGGTTTCTTAAGGCCGATTTTGATTTAATAAGAGACGGAGATGTGTTTGTCTCTTATAGCTTGTCCTCTTCTTCATTTTGGCTCATCTTATGATTAAGCTCCGTGCCGATTATAATGATAAAACATAGCCGTGCCTGAGCCCTTGTGTTTCTTAGATGCCTCCGAATCACGGCGTTCTTCTAACATTCGAACAAAATGCGCAGAGTTTCATCGTTTCTGAAAAGACTATTGTGCTACAGTCTCTTATGAAAGAGGCTGAGGCATAATTAAAGTAATCATTAGATGCTATCTAATACAAATCTTAACAATAAGATATACTTATCTTTGAAGAAATAAGTTTCCATAATCAATTTCCGCATAATTAAAGTAATCATCTATAGGTGAGAAATTGGACGTTGATGCGACAAATCAAAAGTCAAATGTGAGTTCCTCTTTTTCTCGGTTTTCCTAATGGCTTGCCCTCTTCTTTGTTTGGCCCATGTTATGGTAATGCTCCATGGCAATGATAATGATATGTAGAACACGAAATAAGGTAAAATTAATCATGGCAAGCTTTCAATGGCTATGAACTAACTCGATGGAAACTGCTGATCATTTCGGCATTGATTTTCATGGGGTACACCGGAAAAAAAGAAAAAAGAAAAGGAAAACGATTTTTTTTTTTTTGGTAAGGTAGGAAAACGATTTTGTTTATTTCACAAAAAAAAAGATATTTTGATTTTCTTTTTAAACGATCGCTTGTATCGTTTGAAATAATTAGTCAAAAATAATGTTTCTTATTATCGACAACAAATTAGGTGTAGATATTTTTGTAAATGATATGATACAAGCAATCATTTTTTAAAATTATCTTTTGCAAAATTCATTTATGTTTCGCAAAACAAACGGAGTTGTAAAGATTGTTGCCAACGAGCAGTGGCGCCACGCCATCGGCATCACTTATCGTCGTTGCTGGACCTCAGGTAACCTGGGCAATGTGATCGTGTCTCTCTCTTTCTCGTGCCCTATCTCGTCTCTCTCTGTCTCTCTCTATATGTCTAGCGTGGGTGAGTAGGCCGGTTCTCTCTGTCTGTGGTGTGTGTGCGTACGCGCGTTTTGGAACTTTGGGAATGTGAATTTGAGGCAAAGTTCGAAGCTTGGCATGTGGGTGTGTGATTTGTCTCTCTGAGTTTCGAGAGATTGTGAATGTGGTACCATGCTTTTTCGGTGGGTCGTCTGTATATTTGGTTTTTGAGCCTTTGTGATTGCGTGAAAGTAAAGGCAAAAAAATGAAATAAGAGGTATCAATGGAACCAAATAGCTTCCATGGCTGAATGGAAACTTACTGCTGGAATTTCCCCACAACGGGTCTCCGAGGCAGGAGAAAGGGATGCGATCCCTGTCCTCGCTACCTCCCCATGGCCATCCCTTCGTAGGAGGGCGATTTTCGAGAGCAATACATTATCCGTCCTCCGTGAAGGTCAGTCTTACTAGTATCCGTCTATTTCAGTTTGTGCATAAGTGATCATCAGTTAGATGACTGACGTGGAAACTTACATTTATAGTGATATCATCTTCGCTTGAATCAGTAGTTTGACCCCAGTATTAGCTGTTTGTAGTCTATGTAACAGGTTTTCTGCTATTAGCTGTTTGAGCACTGTTTAATTTTTAGAAACTTGGAACTGTCTGTGCTTGTGAAAGTTGAAGGATGAGATAAAGGCAACAGGGACTTTAAGTTCACTTAAGTTGGTTTAAAGTGCCAAAGTGGCAGCTGGTGCCAGGTGGGACGTATCGAGTGAAGGAGTAACACAGTCTGCTGAAGTGCTCCAGAGCATGCTAATGTGCAAGTACTTGAGAAATAAGAATGTACATTGATTCATTGATTGAACTGTGTTTTACACACTGCAAAATCACAGTAGATGCTGGCAGTTGCTTTACAGATAACATCCCTTTTTGCATGTGGAGTGAGAACAGTCAAGTTGTTCAAGTCATGAGATCCTAGTCCATCTTGGAATTATCTTGACTCAGGGTTCAAATTCATAGTTGCTGGTGTATTATCTACTGTGGTTTATTCAAAAGGTGGTTAATCTGAATGCTGTTTGGCTTTTACGAGTTCGAGTTCGCCAGTGCAGCGATGCAATATTTTATAGAGGATTTGTTTGACAAGCCTTTGAAGTTATTGAATTAGATTCAAGTAGATGGTCAAGAGCACGTTATTTGTCTCTAAAAGCTTCACGCCCCCGACCATAACCCGCCCCTGAGCTCTCTCACAAACTTGATGAGTCGGTCCATGGAGCCATCCATTCTTTGAAGGCTACAGCATAAGGAGAAAAATTGCTAAAAATGATCCTAAGATGGGTCGGGTATGGGTCGAGAAATTTGAATTGTAAATAAATGTGTCATAAATGGGTTGAATGGATCAATTTTGATGGGGCCATTTATGAACCTGACCTATTTGTTTGATAGGTTTAGTCATAGGAGTTAGTAGACTTCGATTTTTACATTTGTATGCTTTTATCACCTTAATGTTGCTTACTGGTTACAGCATTATTCTGGGAATGCTTTTCTGTTTGCCAAGAAAGTTAGGTCTTTATTTGCGAGGGCAGGAAAGTTTTCTCAATTAATGTATTTTGTTTGGCACAGCTGAGCAGATGTGGGGCCATTTATGAACCCGACCTATATGTTCGATAGGGTTAGTCATAGGGTTAGTCATAGTTAGTAGACTTCGATTTTACATTTGTATGCTTTTATCACCTTAATGTTGCTTACCGTTTACAGCATTATTCTAGGAATGCCTTTCTGTTGCCAAGAAAGTTAGGTCTTTATTTGCGAGGGCAGGAAAGTTTTCTCAATTAATGTATTTTGTTTGGCACAGCTGAGCAGATGAGCTTCAATATTTGATTGAACTCGCCTTGCGTGTACATTCTTCAGATGCTTTTAGCTGTCTTATCCAGATTTCTTTGTCATGCAAATTAATGCAGATACTAAGCACCCAGAAACGGATGGACTCGTTCACGGAAGCTGGGGTTTTCCTGGAGTCTTATTTGATTTGCTGTCTTTGTTTTGGCCGATTCAAGTTCGATTTGATTTGTTATTTTCACAGCTTGGTATATGTGATCATGTTAAAGTGTTACTCAGAAGGAATTTGTCCATTTGCTTCCTTCTTTTGATACAAGTAGATGCTGCTTTGCTATTTGAGACCTTAAGAGTTTGTGTAAAAGGAATTGGGCAAATTGTGGGATGCATTCAAATTCATTATGATCTGAATGTTTGATCCTACCTGCAAAGTTCTTGTTGTGGTTCGTCTAAGGTGAAATATCTTAACTCTTCTGGCTAATATTGCGATTCAATTTTTGTAGATTGCAATGGCTACTTCCTCCTCGTTCTCTGCTTACACGGTACAAGGGCAAATGTCCTGTCCTGAAGCTAGAAAGTCTGCCCAATGCCTGTTCAGTATATCCACCTCTTCGTGCAAACAGTCGGTTCAACGCAATGCGATTTTCTTTTCTGCTTATATGACAAAAATGAGGTTGTCATCCTGTGGAAATCCATTGAAGTTGGCTATGACTGAAAGATCTCCACAGAGAAAAGGATTCTGTCGCTCAGCCATGGATATTGACAATTCAAGAGCTTCGTTTTCGCCTGGAAAGATGTTTCAACTCGACATTGACGGAGGTAGTCTTAATGCTATTTTTGAAGTTGCACATGATATGGAGAAGGTCGAAAGAATTCACCTGGAAATAAGTTTAATTAGTCTAATCTCTTTATTTTTATTTTATTTCGTACAGTTATCTTATTAACCTTTATTAGTTCAAATGTTGTTTTTGTTTATTAAGTATTTTGGAAATTATGAAAATTCAGAATTTTATTTATTACAAAAATGTTATTATTTTTTATTTTATTATTCTGAATTTTTTATGTGTTTTTCAAGATAATCTTTGAAAATTATACTTGTTGAGTTTGCAACCTCTTTCCAAGGGTTGCATTTGTTTATTTTGTAACTTCTTTCGAAAGGACATATTTGTTCACTTTACAATCTTTCGCGAACGGTTACTTATTTTTTTAAAACCTATATATGTGTGTGTGTGTGTGTGTCAGTTTTTGGCATAAATGAGTAGGCGTTTTCTTTTATTATTTAATCGTTTTTTTAGATAGAACCTAAAAAAATACTAGGATTACTTTATATTATTCTTATTTGAAATTTTATTGTATCTTGAAGGATATTTGTTGATAATCATTAATAATATTATGGGGCAAATAAATTTTTAAAGAAAGTGATATCACGTCTTAAAATTTGATTAGATTGTTCTGTTGATTTGAAATCTTATTTTTCCAACTGAAGCATGAGGTGTCAAATGGGCAATGCATTCGAACCGAGTGTGAAGTGCTTTAAGAAAAACAAGGTAAAAACAAGTCGAAGGAGGCCGAGCAAGGGGTTGCGAGCCAGGTGTTCGACAAGATGTACGACGGCACAGAGGAAGCGGTGCTAGGGGATGCTAACCCCGAATCGGCCAAGAAGAGGTATGAACAGCGCGAAGAGAACGCTGACTACCGCAGGAGAGGATAGACCGGAGTGTTTGAACGCATGCTCACCATACTTAAGTACGGGTCAAGTGATATTTTCTTATGTTATATGACCTGGAAGTCTTTCTATACCCACTAGTTTTCAACTTCGAGGGCTTGTATTTGTTCCATTAGTTTTCTTCAAATAAATTCAGGAAAGAAGGGTTAGTATCATAAAAAACTCAAAATTGTTATTTTTGTGACAAATCTATTTCAAAATTATTTTTTTAATCATTAAAAATATCAATTTCTATTAAAATTTACTATCAAATTATTGAGTTGGATTTATTTTTTTTTTTTGTTAATTTATATTAGATTTTATCATTTTTGCAATTATCGAGTTGGATCCCCCTGAGATTTGAACCCCACCTTCCCATTCCATGTTGGAAGGATAAATGTATTAATTTATAAGTGCATTGATTTGTGGTTTTACTTTGTGACCGATTTAAAATTTTACTTTCCATTTGTTAGAGGTATACTTGGTTTTTTTATGGTATCAATCTAATTTAAAAAAATTAATATATGGCAAATTTGTCCGTTTGAGATTTTTTATGGTAAAAAAAAATTAGTTTGAGGTAAAATTGTTATGTTTTAGTTTTGGGTTTTTGGTGATTAAAAAATTAATTTGAGGTTAATTTGTCACATATGTGCTAATTTAAGTTTTTTTATGGTATTAATTCTAGAAAAAAATTTGGATGTCCTAAGGTCACGTACAAGGACATTTGTTGCCGAATCAGTCTTCTGTAAAGCAGTTTAAGGTGTAAATTATTACTTTTGTAAGTAATTAATATGCGTAATCATTCACTTCAAGATGTCGAAGAGAATGGAGCAATATGTCAATATGAAATGTGAAATAACGTCACAAAATTTGACAATTTTCTGCCAATAAAGTCCTGCCGACGTGATGCATTTAATTCTACAGATATAAATGGAGCCGTGCGCTTGGTTTTTTTTTTGTCGGTCTGCTACAGCCATGCGCTTTGTTCGAGGGATACATTTTAGACAGTTGCATCATAGCGTTTGACTTTGTTACCGGTTACGTTGTTCCTATTTTCTCCTCCGAACTTCGCCTAACAAATACACCAAAACATTCTCTTTTCCTCATTAACTTATTCGAGTTGGTGCAAGAAACCCTAACCCCTAGAACGTGCCTTGCCAGATCCTGCACTGGACCGCGACCTTCTTTGGAAGGGTTTGGTGAACTGAGTTCTTAAAACTTTTCCCAACCGCACTCACCAGCTTCATCACCCTGCTGCCCAGTCACCACCGAAACTGGGCAGGTCGACGGAAATCTTTGTACGCGTAGCTGGTTTTTTTGGCCAACCCGAAATCCTCAACTTCCCTCCACCAATCTACTCTCGGAAGTTTCAACATTGGATAAACTCATAATCAAGATTCTTTAACTGAAAGAAGAAAGCAACTCGAGATCTTCAAAGCCTCTTTCGTTTTCTGTTGTATGATTCGGTCAATGATCATCCTGCGAAAATTACTGACAGTGATATATCAGGGAATACAGACGTGCTAATATGCTCATCCTCTCTCTCTCTCTCTCTTTTTAATTATTCTTTTCTGGGCTATTTCTTGAAGCCGAAGGCTTTTTCTATTGAGAATGTGAAATGAAGAATTTATGTCAGTGAGTTGAACAACTCGACAACGGAGGAAGCAACGGCGCATGCTACAAAGGGCCCAAACACGACACTAGCTTTGATTTCTTCTGCTTCGATAGCGACAGTACATCAAACGCTCTTATCCTTACAGCCTCAAAGCAAAAGTCGTCCTTGCTGCTATTGTTTTCACAAGCATCTACTCCAATTTGATGATGCAAGTCTATGTAGCCACTCCACAATGTTACCATCCGGTACATCGATAATCACTTTGCGATGTGGCAATTTTGTATAATCAAAGGCTTTATCGGAATGAGAATATTCTATTACTTACAGAGAAGCTGATCCGCCAGTGTTCCTTCGGTTCTAACGCTACTGGATTTGCGAAGGTCAGAGATAGGAGCTAGTAAACGGATTAATGGCAGGAAATTGATGGAGCCTTTGATTACTAAGCATTTTTTCCGGAGGGGAAAGGGCAGAGATTGCAGAGAGAATTAAGAGATTTTAAGGCAAAGTCAAGGAAGCAATCAATTGAAACCCCCTAGAAAGAAAACAAATGTAACGGATAGTTAGCAGTAACCGCATTGTTGCCCGTTAAAATCCAAGAAGTCCCAGCCCTGCAATAATACCTGTGGCCCAAACCGACCCGTCATGAAATTGCCCTGTGGCCCCTCTCAATCTCAATCTCAATCATGACACATCAAATCTCCTCAACGTTCACATTTAGATTGCTGTCCTTCACGCTCCACCAAAAGTTAGGGTTAAATGTCTTTCACCACCAGAGAGAAAGAGAGAAGTCTGTCCCAGATGGGGGGACAATTCGGTGCGGTCGATGAAGTTACCGTTCACGCTCGATCCGCGACTCATTGATCTTGTTGCGTGATTTCTTTGGGGGTAGTAGCATAAGTATACAATGCAATAATTTCTAAAGAAAAATGCTAGTCAATGTAATGTGATATATTAGTAACGTGGTTATGTTTGATTGTGGTAACTATTAGTTTTTGTGCGTTAAAAAGGGCGGGGATAGACTATCGATGATAGCGACTCCATTCAAGCGTTACAATAAGAGTTTCATACTTTGCTAGGGAATCGAGGTTGGCGAGCCCCATATACGCCTAATGTGAATTGAATTCTTAATCTCTTGAAAAAGACACGTCTTTTTACCGACGCACCAAATCATTTTAATGGCAACCGAACTAATGAGTTAGTTAAGCGAAACCAGCACACGCGGCTGTCGTCTGAGGAGTCCTAATTGAGGGGGGAATAGTGGGAAGACCTGAAACGTGTCCGGCCGTTGAGATCCTAAACAGATCGCGAGTGATGGAAAGGAGGGAGGGAGTGAGAAACTTTCTAAATCGGATGGAAACAGAAACGGAAACGGTCAAGCGAGGGGAGGGAGTGGGAGTGGCGTGGTGGGTAGTGTTAGTTGCACCACGAACGACGAGCCGAAAGCATGCAGCGACGGATGATGATGCATTCCCAGATTTCACAACAGAAAGAGCTAAAAAGCTGATAACCTCGATCGGGGAAAGGACGTGTCTCCACGTTGGGCCTCACTCTGGACCCGCCCATTTCCCACTACCCAGTTCTTAACTTCTTCTCACTCCTCCTGCCTATAAAAAAGCCGTGCGGCATTCGGCCCTCAGAAAATCTCCTCCCCCCTCCCTCCCTCTCCAAAGCTCACGCTCTGCTTCCACCGTCCGAAACAGAGCATGGCGAGTCCTGCATTCTCTTGCCTTCTCGTCCTCGTGTCCATCTTCGCTCTCGCAGGTAACCTCCCACCCTCGCCTTTTCCCCATTACATGGAAGTCTCCCTTCATCTGTTTTTAGTTCTAAACTAGTGCATGAATCGAACAAACTCCTTTTGTAAAAGGAGCACCTCCACCCCCGCTCTCCTCCTAAAGAACGAGAGAAGTGATTTTTTTGTCGGGCACATCGGTCGTGTCCTCGTTTAGACATTCACGTGTTAATTTCAGAAACGGCCCACCTCCAGATTTAGCGCGGGAGCATATCTAATTCCTCGGATGCTGATTCTGTCATCCTTTGCATGACGCCTCATTCTGTTTTCTCGTTCCCGATTTTCATCATCTTGTCGTTAACGTTTATTGCAGAGTCGGGCTCGGTCGGACTGAACTGGGGCCGCGTAGCTAACGACCTCCCTCCGCCGGCGAAAGTGGTGGAGCTCCTGAAATCGCAGGGCATCACCCTGGTCAAGCTCTATGACACCTACGACGGCGCCCTCACGGCCCTCGCTGGCTCCGGCATAAACGTCGTCGTCGCCCTCCCCAATGAGCAGCTCTCCTCCGCCGCCTCGGCCCAGTCGTTCACCGACTCGTGGGTCCAGTCCAACATCTCCAAGTACTACCCCTCCACCAAGATCGTCGCCATCGCGGTCGGCAACGAGGTCTTCGCCGCCCCCAACAACATCACTGATTTCCTCGTGCCCGCCATGAACAACGTCTACGCCTCCCTCGTCAAATACAATCTTTCCGACATTTCCGTGTCTTCTCCGATCGCGTTGAGCGCGCTCCAGACTTCGTACCCGACTTCCTCCGGGTCGTTCAAGTCGGATCTTGTCGAGCCCGTGATTAAGCCCATGTTGCAGTTCCTTCGCAAGACCGGGTCGTACCTCATGGTTAATGTCTACCCGTTTTTCGCTTACACGGCCAATTCGGATCAGATCTCGCTGGATTACGCGCTGTTAAAGCAGAATCCTGGCGTCGTGGATTCCGGTAACGGATTGAAGTACAACAGCCTCTTCGACGCCCAAGTCGACGCCGTCTACGCTGCCATGTCGGCCGTCCAATACAAAGACCTCAAGCTGGTCGTGACGGAGACGGGCTGGCCCTCCAAGGGCGACGCCAATGAAGTCGGTGCCGGCACCGCGAATGCGGCGGCGTATAACGGGAACCTGGTGAGGCGGGCCCTGACCGGGACCGGGACGCCGTTGAAGCCGAACAACACCATGGATGTGTACTTGTTTGCACTTTTCAATGAGAACCAGAAACCAGGTCCTACGTCGGAGCGGAACTACGGGCTGTTCTACCCGGACGAGCAGAAGGTTTACAGCATACCGCTCACGTTGGAGCAGCTCGCGAGCGACGCGAACAACGCGAGCGACGTGAACAACGCGAGCAAGGCCCAGGTCCCGACGGCCCCCGTGGGGCAGACGTGGTGCGTGGCCAACGGGAAAGCCGGGGCAGAGAAGCTGCAGGCGGCGCTGGACTACGCCTGCGGAAAGGGAGGGGCCGACTGCCAACCCATCCAACAGGGCTCCGCTTGTTACAGTCCGAACACATTGGAAGCTCACGCTTCGTACGCGTTCAATAGCTATTACCAGAAGAATGCTCGTGGGGCGGGGACGTGCTATTTCGGCGGCGCAGCCTACGTGGTGACGCAAGCCCCCGGTGAGTACCACTACCGCCGCTCTATCACCTCTAATTCTTTCGATATTTACATATCACGCCATGCCGCCATGGCAAAAAATGATATCGTTAAATTCAATCCATCGTCGTTTTTTGATTTCTTGCGCATTTTAGCTTTCGTTAGATTGAAACATGTTTTGAGTAATGCTAATGGGTCAATTTCCGACGATTGATCTTGTCCAATTTCATCAGATTGGAAAAGATCGAGACTCGAATGCATTAGGTGACTTAACACTCCCACGTCCATACCTAATCCAATAAATTTTCCTCGTTTCCACATTGCTGATTGGGCATGGAGCGAAACTTGCACGCCTCGTGCATTCACTTGCCAAAGTCATGCGTCTCCTCTTAGAAAAGGGTCCTTCATAAGTAAACTACGGTCGGGTTTTGTTTCGCCTATATAAAATCAAGTGACGTACCTCTAGATTTAGGATTTTTTAAAAAAAGGAAAAGAAAGAAACTCTTCGCTCTATTTAATTTCCAATGACGTGGAAAATTTGATTTTTCCTTAGTATGGTTCTAAAACCTGCGGACAGAGGAAAGCGGCATCATGAGAAAACATGTTTTGTTTTCGACATTCTACGCTTTGTTTGGCGGCCATATCATGATTTTCAATTTCTCTGTCTTCCTTCTCAACATGGGTCGTAGTATAACTGTAGCTTTGAGTCGTGATCGGGACATCCGTACCCGCATGGTCCGATCATCGTCAGCGATTGAGTCATGCGTTTTCTCAACCGATTCGGAATCGCATTGGACTAATGTCCATAGCTGGTTTGACTTTTTCCTTTGACACCAAGCTCGACCAACCGATAGTCTTACTGCATTTTAACAATTGGATCTCTTCGAGGCAACACGTCGTCATTCGTCCTTAATGCGAGAGAAACTTTGCTTTTCTTGTGGGAGCGAAGAACCGAACAGTTTTCCATGGCTGATATCCTTGTTTTGCTGATTCGTGTTGCAGAATACGGGGAGTGCGATTTCCCCACAGGGTACTAGAAGGAGAGAGAACCTTCTAACCAAGTCAATAAACGACAGCGTTCGGTGGAGACTTGGCCATGGAATTGGGGTGCGGGGGCTGAGCTCATTCCTCATTCTTTTTCTTTAGACCTGGCCCAGTGGTTGAGATTGGTTTTTAATTTTTGTTCAGGGTCCGGATAGATAGGTCCTTTATCTATGGCTATTTTATTTCTTCTGCAGGAGGATTAGGTTCACTTTCGTTCACCAGTTCCCTTGACTCTTCCGCCGCCTGTAATTATTTAGCCTCCTTATTGTATTTTCCACCCTGTTATTATAATACATTGGCGATTGCTTGATTACTGATGTGGACGCAATACTTAATCGGTCTGACATGGTTTCCTAAGGGGCGATTTAATTTAATAAGAGACAGAGATGGGTTTGTCTCGAATGGCTTGCCCTCTTCTTTGTTTTGGCTCATCTTATAATTAACCTCCATGCCAATGGAGCTTCGTCGTTTCTAAAAAGACAAGACAAAAGAGAATTTACAAATTTTTGGCAATACAATATGGATTTTTTTTTTTTTGGTCAAATAAAATTGCGTGGAGCTTCATCGTTTCTAAAAAAGACAAGACAAAAGAGAATTTACAAATTTTTGACAATAAGATATGGATTTAAGTGGATTTGAGTGGACAGAATTGTTGCCCCACAGTCTCGTATGAAATCGACAATGCTGAGAGGGCGGGGCTACAAACAATGGATATAGAAAGCTTCTCTTCGAAGAAATAAGTTTCCGTAATCAATATCCGCATAATTAAAGTAATCATCTATAAATGAGAAATTGGACTCTGACGTGACAAATCAAAAGTCACTTATGAGTTCCTCTTTTTCTTGGTTTTCCTTAGCGGCTTACCCTCTTCTTTGTTTGGCCCATCTTATGATAATGCTCCATGCCAATGATAATGATCTGTAGAACACGAGATAAGGTAAAATTAATCATGGCACGCTTTTAATGGCTATGAACTCACTCGATCGGAACTCCTTATTGTTTCGGCATTGATTTGCATGGGGCAAAACGGAAAAAAAAAAAGAAGGAAAAGTAGCGATTTTGTTTATTTCACAAAAAATAAATGTTTTGAATTTTTTTTTTAGGATCGCTTGTATGATTTGAGATAATTAGTCAACAAATAATGTTTCTCATTATATCGCAACAAATTAGGCGTAACTATTTTTGTAGACGATGCAATATAAGTAATCAATTTTTAGAAATTATTTTCTGCAAAATTCATTTATTTTTGGCAGGATAAACGGAGTCGTGACAATGCTTGCCAAATTGGCCGACAAGGTTCTTTGAAGTGTGGACATATGTATTGAAGGAATGGAAAAAATCAAGCAAAACCACGAAAACAAGAAAGCAAAGGATAAGAAACTGCAGTCTCGGGTCAGTATTAATTTTCGGATGTTCATATGAAGTGGGCGGGAATTTCATCGTTTCTGATGAATGAAACAACGAGGCCCAGAAAGCGAACCCATGCGATTTTGGTTGGGTAGGCCTTAGGTCGAGCTGGATCAACCATTTCAGCTCAGTTGATGAAGTACAGGGCCTCATTTTCTCAAAGGAAGGTAATCGGACGAATCCAAACCAAACGGGATGAAAAGCACGATTCATGCAGAGGTGTCTCTAACGAAGACGGGAGACACGAAGGATCGTGGATTCCTAGCAAATCGCGAATGGGGCAGATAGGCGATTCGGACGTGTTTTGGTACCAGACAATTTGAAACTGAAGTGAAAATTGAAGATTTTTTTTCTTAGATAAAGAGAAATTCTGAGTAGAATTGAAATTAGAGCAAAACATAAGAATTTTTAAGGGGATTAGCCTCAATAATAACCTGTCTTCACACAATGAGATCGATGACATCCTTCTGTTTTCTTTCGTTTGTTGCCTTGCCAAGCAAAACGCGACGAGGGCACATCATGAGTTGGTCAAACCCTGTTCTTCGGCCTGGATTAGTTCCTCGGAAAAGCGAATAAAATAAGAGGCATCGCAACACAAAGGTCAATCTCGATGAAGCTGACCATCCTACCGACCGATCCAAGCTGACAAATGCTTGCCAAGTGGGTACTTGATGTCTGCGTTAGGGACGTAGCTACAGTTGTTTAGCACTTGGACAGATTCCTAATGATCTTTTCTTTTCCATTTGGTGACGAGACTTAGAATTTTCTTCTCCTGTCATGGGGGCGTAGGTACGGTTGTCTCGACAGCATGCGAGGAACACCTGGCGTTTTGGAAAAAATTATTTAGACACTCCCACCGTGTTTTGTTTGAAATGGGATGATGAGATGAGACGAGCCCCTTGCTCTTGGAATTAGGCAAAGTACCAACCCCACCCAATTTGAAAATGCACTTAGATCTGTTAAAAGGGTGGATATTGCAGCTCAATGAGAAGACCAATCACGGTTAAAACTTGTTGCAATGAGCTGAAAACTGCAGAAAGAACCGATTGCTGCGAATAGAGAGGAGCCAACGGAGGGTAGCGGCAGCTTTTCATTTTTTCGATTTCCCACATCACATTTCATAACATATATCTATACTGAAGAAGAGAGAGGGGTAGTTCTTTTTTCTTTTTTGGGTAGTTGAATAGTAGCATTTTCTAATGATATCCTATTTTCTAATTTGACATAATAGTTTTTTTTTTTTTTTGGTGACCCAGGGAACCCCCGCACCGTACCAACGCGGACGGCCCGACAGGCCCGGGGTAACACGGGGGTAAACCCTGGGGGCGACACGTGCTAGCTACCATACACGGCCTCCAGTTAAGTTACCCTGCGACGCCCGGGATTCGAACACTCGACCTTTTGCGAGAGGAAGAACGCTCGCTCCAGCGGCGCCACCCAGGTGGGTGGTAATTTGACATAATAGTTCATCTTCAATCACACTTAATAATTGCCTTGACCAAATGACAAATTCTCAATTATTCTCAACACATCACATTGCCAGGAAGAAGAAAAGGATCGATGTAAAGATAGGAGGAGCGAGAGTGAGATTACCAAATGGTGGTTTTTTTTTTTTTTTTTTGGTTAGTCCTACTGTTCCTATTCTACACTCACTCTCGACTTTGCCCCGCCTCTTGCGGGCGTGGGAGTCGAAACCTACTCTTGAAACTTACGCGTCCCCACCCCATCCCCCCTGTGAAGGTGGGGATTTGAACCCCTCACCTCCCCCTTCCATGTTGGAAGGGTGGCCATTGGGGCGAATCCCAGTGGTTTACCAAATGGTGGTTGAACAGGCGGAGAAAGAAGAGCAGCGGAGAAAGAAGAGCAGAGGGCAATTTCACCATTCTTCACATCATTCCTTTTCAGCAGCTACGCATTCCCAAAATAAAGGAGCAACTTCGGCATCATTTCTTCAAAATTAATAACCAAAATCTTCCACTTTTTAAGTTCACTTCAATGAAACACATGCTTAGTTATTCCAAAGAGTAACGAAACTTGCTTCTAAGAGCGCCATGATATCATTTTATTTTTGTTTCAGAACTATTTTTCTGTTCAAGACTTATTTTTGAAATAGAAATCCGTTTGATAAAATGATTTCATTTTCTTATTTCAACAACAATTTTTTATTCTAGAAATAAGAAATAAAAACTCTTCTTGTTATTCATCCTTGCTACAAGTGCCATTGCCCGCTGTAGCCGCTTGCTATTTGCTGCCGTCGTTGGTAGTTGGTTGTCGGCCGTCGCCGTCACCAATTGCCGATCACCGTTGTCGGTCCCTATCCACCGCTGCCCGCCACCCCGTTGGTTGCCCCTTGTCGTTCGCCGTCACTTGAGAGGAGAAATTTTGTGTCGTTATCAAATATGTATTTTTGCTCGAAACTCAATCAAGAAAAGAAATAAAAGAAATAATTTTTATTTCATAAATCAATTTATTATCGAATGGTTATTATTCATGCCCTATCTCATAGGAGTAGAAAGAAAATGTTTTTAGGGTTTATCTCCAGTTTTAGGTTTTGTGTGGTAAAATTTATAATGAATGATTTGTTTTGGTAGGTCAATGCATGAAATTTTCGATAAGGAATATTTGGACATGCCTTCAAGTATGGGTCAAAAGACTGCTCTCCTATTTCATGTAATTTCCTATGCACATATGAGATCAAAAAAAAAAAAGAAAGGAGCAAAAGGCAATCCCCTAGCCTATAAAAATCAAGTACATTGGAATTAGGATACATAGGACGTGTTTGAATAAATTTTTTACACTTCTCCTAATTTAATTATCTCGATGAATGTATTTTGACTATTTCTTAATCCGAAATACCTTAAACTTTCTTGATATAAAATTTTGGGCATGTAATTTCAGGTTTCTGGCAGAGCCAAAAATGTCTTTCGCTGAGAGGGAAGATGAAGGATCCTGGATTTCTGGCAAACCACGTATAGGGAAAGTAGGCATTCCAAATAATTTCCAGTAACCACTGGAGGTTCGCCCCAGTGGCCACCCTTCCAACATGGAAGGGGGAGGTGAGGGGTTCAAATCCCCACTTTCTCAGGGGGGATGGGGTGGGGACCCTTAAGTTTCAAGAGTGGGTTTCAACTCCCACGCCCTGCAAGAGGCAGGGCAAAAGTCTGAGAGAGAGAGTTTAGAATAGGAATAGAGTATGACTGATAAAAAAAATAATAATAAAAAATAATTTCCAGTCCCAAACAGGATAATCGGCTCAATTTGAGCGCTGAGCGGCTCAAACTTCTCTTCACTTCAATCAAGCACTTGCTTTGAAATTTTCAGTAGATGTATACACATGGCTTATTCGTGTGGATCCAAGTTTTAGTGAAAAATGTCCAGCGTTAGACAGATCTATGCTGATTTTGGAATGTGAAGGTAAACCTGCCAATAGCTATGTCATCCATTCTTTCCACAAACAATGAAAAGCTCACATATTATATCTCTATGTTCTTGAAAATTTGGTGAGAAATTGACTGTCAAACAAGTGATCGAATCATTTTCGACTTCTCAAATAGGTCATTGGGTGCAAATAGACACATTTAATCACGACAAAGAAAAGGACACACTAAACCTGTTTTTACCAATTTCCATGCAATCCAAATATAGTAACCCACACACGAACCAACCTAACCCAAACTATTAAAACACTTCAATATTTAACTAAATCTAAGAAAACTCATATTTAACCACTGGGATTCGCCCTAGTGACCACCCTTCCAACATTGAAGGGGGAGGTGAGGGGTTCAAATCCCCATCTTCTCAGGAGGGGATGGGGTGGGGATGCGTAAGTTTCAAGAGTGGGTTTCGACTCCCACGCCCTGCAAGAGGCAGGGCAAAAGTCCGAGAGTGAGTGTAGAATAGGAATAGAGTAGGACTGACAAAAAAAAAAAGAACACTGAAGCGAGAGCACAGAGCGAAGGAGCGCGAGATTAAATGAGGACGAGAGATAATGAAGAGAGAGTTATAGAAATGGATTAAGTCCAAATAACTTGTAATTTCATTTATTAAATATAATTAACACATATAAAAAGCAGACCATCATATATGGATTAAAAAATAAGTCTATATCCATTTGACAGACTGACACACACCGATCCAACAAGTTTGAAGTTAGGCCAAAGTTTGTCATTCCTTATGTGGCGACAAATAACATTTCCGGTAGCGGAGGCCAATAATGACGGAAAAAATAAAACCAACAAATTAAATGAAGTAGATGGAAAGCTCGCAGCAAAGTCGACAGCACATCGCTCAAAGAAATACCTGCTGTAGAACTTGGAACACCTTTGGCTTTTCTAACATTGAACAAGAGAGGTTAGGATACATCCAGGTAGCTAATGTCCCTTAATGATATGTGTAGATCGGAATAACGTATGTCCACGTGGTTAAATTTTGTTGCCATCCAGACGACATTAATATAAAAATAGAAAGGAAAAAAAAGGGCAAAAAGTCGAAAGCAGAAAAAAGAAAAGGTGAGTGTTCTTCGCATGTGCCCAAGAGAACAAGACGAGATACGAGGCAGAAAAGTGAGTTCACCGAGAGAAAGAAGAACAGTGGAGAAGGAAGAAAAAGTGGCCCAAATTTGCGGTCCAATTTGAAGGTTAAACATCGATGGAGTTAACTCAAATTTGAATATGTTGTTCGTGAGAACGAGAGCTATGAGTTGATTAGTTTCGTTCGTTAAGAATCTCCTCCGAATTTTCTAATCATAGTTAGAATTTTCTAGCTCCATTTATGTTAATCCACATTTGTAGTGAGAAAATGCATTTGTATTATTAATGTTGAGCTTTTAGTTTGCGTGATTAGAGAAGAACATTTTGTATATCATACGTGATTAGTAAAAGTGTTTGAGCAATCCATGATTTTTCCCACTCTAGGTTTCCAAGTTAAATCCTTGTGTTACTGTTGGCATTTGTCTCCTTATCATTTCGTCGTTATATTTAATTATTGCAAGGTTGTAGTGGCTTTTTATTACTAGGGTTAAGTCAATTTTGATCTGTTTAATTTTGAGGAAACTAAAAATCGTCTAAGTCAACATCGGTCATATCATGTAAAATAGTTAGCATTTACATTAGCAATTTCCAAATAAAACTGATCGTGTGGATTCAATAGATATAAAGTAAAAATGTTTATGATTCAATTGATAAAATTAAAATATTTATGTCTGAATTGATAAAAATACAATAGATTTATGACATTTGGGACAATTTTCCCTTTTCCGATTCAATAACCATTCCAAACAGTCAAATGCGGACTGCAAATAGCCCGATCATATTATTTGTGATCCTTGATCAATCACAGAATTGGTTCTTTGCAAATTTATTTTTTTGTCTTTGTCATCTTGCAATTTTCCCATAATTTACTTGGCTGGCAGTAATTGCGTCCAATTTTCGTATTTTAAAATTTATTTACATGTACTTTTCTGTCTAAAATCCACAAAAGAATCTTTGGGAATCTTTGTCGATTCACATATTGACTTATTTATATTTGAGAGGTATTTTACGATCGATTAAATTTCGATGAAACATTCATTTCATTGTCGATTCAGTTCCAGAGCAAAATCCACACATTTATTAGCAAGTTAAATTCTAGTAGGAAGGTAAAAAAATCAATTTCTAACTTTCTAAAAGAAATAACAAGCGAACCGGCTCTTTTATAGATTTTACCTGCAAGTTTTCTTTTATGTTTTTGCCCCTAGAAAAGGTTCGGAAGGCGAGGGCACGATGCCCAACGACCGTCACAATTTCTTCACAAAAGCATAGTTCTTTTCTTCCTTTCTTTGACTTTTCAAACAAGGAAGTCTCCCTTCTTCTTCGCATATAAAGAATCTGAACGCGTACACCGCATACTGAAAATCCCATTGCCTGCGACGCTCTCGTTGCCGTGGATCCTCATCTCCCGTCAATCTCAGAAGCGATCGAGATCGACTCTTTTGCCGATCTTCCCCGAGAATGGTGTTCTTCGGGCCTTCCTCTCCGGACAGCACTGATTCTGACATCCAGGGTGGGGGGATGGTGAGTACTTTGCCTTCCTCTCTGGGCAGCACCGATTTTGACATCCAGGGTGGGAAGATGGTGAGTACTTTCTTTTTGTGAGCACAAGCTGAACAACATAGATCTTTTCTAGTTAAACGTCGATGGAAATGATGATATTTCTATAGGGACGAAGTGGTTCTTTTGGTGTCAGTCATTTGTTTTAGTTGTAGAAATGAGATGATCTGTTTGCGAGCTTCTTATTTCTGGGTTAATAAAGGTGGCATATGCCTACTTCTGCAGATATCAAAAATGGTGTTTAAATTGGACAGGAAGTCTTACCGCTTTGACAAATTTAGGTCGAAAGCCTTGAGACGACTAGCAGAACCTCAAGGTACGGCCCTTCTTTCCTCCATGGACATTCAATTTTTCTGGTCCAACTTCTATCTTAGCGTCAAACTCGATCCGCCAATTTTCCTGTACATTTTAGAGAGACGGAACCTCTTCGATTTGAAGCTCTCTTCTAAATGTTCTGTTTTGCTTGTCCTGTATATTATGCAGGCGTACAATCTATTAAAATAGGCGACGGGACGCTTGAGCTCATTCACATTGGGGTTGATCCAATTTGGGTGTGGAAGTTACTGCGGAAATTATTTGGCTTCGCAGAGCTTATTAGCATAGGTTCGGTGACTGCACGAAATGATACCTTCCCTACAACAGGTGCGTGCATACATAAAAAAAACACCCGTAATACGTGTAGAGAATGAAGGCGTAACAAGTCGAGTTCTTTTTACATTGAAATCTCCAGAGGAACTGGCTATCGCTGAAAGTGACTGATTCAATGAGCATGAAAATTACTCTTGTCAAGCTGAAAGCGTTTTTACGGATTAAAAGGACCAAGTACTCGACAGTAAGTCTTGTTAAAGTATGCTTCCTCCCTGTAATTGGATTGAATGCTTCTGGTCCAGTTCAGAAGGCCGATGATACTTGCAAGAAAAAGAGAGGAAAAATACTTGGATGAGTCACCGGTGCTCACGTCCCCTGATCCCTCTCTGTGGGGTGCGATGCTTGCAATACTCTTTGACAACTCTTCCATTTGGAAACCCTTTTCTTAAGGATATGTCAGTCGCTTAAATCAGCCTTGTCCGGGCAAAATGGGGCTTTCAGACATGCCATATATTTCTTAATTTTCACGCTGTTAAGTTCCTTTGCCTTGTCATTTTTAATCCTTTTCTTTCTAAACATGTGCAGTGGGAATCACCGAGCCGCAAGAACAGTCAGAGAAGGAGCAGGAAGACCAATTACCACCAGGACAAGCAGATTCTTACATATCTGCTTCTTTCTCATCGCTTCTTTCTCATCCTTTTTCTGAGGACACGAAACCTATGGAGGAGGAGCGACTGGGAGGGCTTGGTCAGCTTTATGACTCTGCCATCTTCCACCTCCTTTCAGTGAGTAAACTTTATTTTGTCCTTGTACTCGACATCATCCAGTGCACGCTCCTGACGTCAATGTCGAACTTCTGGTCTTTGCATTGGTAGGGCATCGATGGCATTGACGAGCTCAAGAGGCATTATGACCTTCATGCTGGAGAAATGGCCAGCCGCCTCGAGGAGGCAGATGACACTGCCATCATGCTGCGTAGGCAGGTGAAGGAGCTGGAGGCCAAATTGTCGATGGCCAACATGCCTGAGCGTCGTCTAATTGATATGGTCTGCACAAGTGAGGATGAGCATGCTAGGACAAAGATGGAATTGGCTCTTATGCGAGAGAAAATGGACGAGGCGAATCGCCGCATTGAGTACTTAGAAGCTGAGGTTTCCACATACCAGAACAGGATTGTTGAAGCCGAAAGAGAGAAGGAGAAAGCACAAGAAAGGGCTTCTAGGGCTAGTGACGAGGAAGGAACCGTGAGCACAACTTATCCGAGCCATCCAGCTCCATGGAGTACCTCCCTGAATTTCTTTCCTTTACTTCTCCGAGTCCCTGTCTCACAGATTTGGAGGTGTGCAAGGAAAGCGCTCTTTTTCCTGGACGTGACCTCTTATTTGGACAACCTTGAATAATAAAGAGGATCTGAATTTTTTTTCCTGAACATTGATCCCGTAGATTCAGTGTACTTCGGTAGGAAATTGAATCTAAATATGGGTGGCAATTTGTAACAATGGAATCAATTTAGTTCCATTTCTTTTTGCGCAATGGTACACTATAAGTAAGTTAAACTATTTCATCGCGAGAGGATGGTTCTCTTTTCAGTTTTGTCCCTATCTCTGAAAATTGATTTTTTTTTTTTTTTGGGTCGAAAGTAGAAATAGTATAATAACATCAGAACCTTACAACCAGACGCTAAGGCGTCGGCATACACAAGGTCAAGCAAAAGGTAAGGCAGAAAGATGTTCCAATCTTGGGCCAAAATTTCTGAAAACTGGGCCTTAGCAGCCCAGTCGGCCACAACATTGGTCTCACGCTTACAGAATTGAACAATTAGATTAGGGAAGTGAGAAAGCGAAGCAATGGCCTCCACAAGCAAAGCACAAGTCTCCCACGGCGGCGAACCCACACACGTGACAACGTTGACGACAATGCTACAGTCTGATTCGAGTACGACATGTGCCTAATTGAGTCCCTGTCGCAGCAAATGCCGGAGCGCGAAGGTGAGAGCCTGGAACTCCGCGATAAGAGCAGATGCAACCAGAAATCGTGTAGAATAAATATCGGTAAGTCTACCATACTGATCTCTGCAAATAGAAGCCATCGATCCGTGTGTGTTTCCTGGCTGAAAGGCTGCATCAAAGTTGCATTTTAAGGTACTCGGGTCCGGCGGTTTCCAGATCCGTTGTGGGTTCGGTTGTGCTGTAGCTCTTGTTGAAAGGGTAGGGACACAGGCCTGATAAAGTCGTGTCTATGTTAATGCATTCTCCACTGCTAGGGTTGAGTTCGGATGATGGCCGCGGAAGATGAAGCCATTTCTCATTCGCCAGATTTGCCAAAGAACGTTGGCAATGAGTTCCAGAGCAGGTGAGTGATTCGGCGATACAGCCTTTTCTATTAATCATACTTCTAATCGAGTAACCATGCTAGGCTGTAAGTCGATGTTGATCTGTGGATGAGCCCAGATGTCTATAGTCCACGAACATAATAGGAATAAATGCTCTAATGTTTCTGGAGTTCTCTATTTACAAATCTGGCATAGTGGATCATTAATGATATGTTTCTGAAACAAGTTGGCTCTAGAGTCGATTGCATTTTGGCAGATCGACCAAAGAAATATGCGTAGTTTAGGAGTTGTTCGCATGGCCCAAATGTTTCTCCACAGAAGCCTAGGATGCTGATATGAGGTTGATGCTGTATGGTTGTTGTGGTTTCTGTTGATATTGGTTAAAGCATGATAGTTGCTCTTCACCGTATGTCGGCCATCCTTTGTGGCTGTCCAGACTAGTTGATCTTCAGCAAAAGTAGGTCTAACTGGAATGGTTAGAATCTCAGCTACGATCTGGTCATCTAGAAAACTGTGGAGCAGAGATAAGTTTCCGTAATCAATATCCGCATTTTTTAAAAATGTATGTTTTGAATTATTTCACAAAAAATATACATTTTGAATTTTTTTTTTTAAATGATCACTTGTATGATTTGAGATAATTAGTCAACGAATAATGTTTCTCATTATATCGCAACAAATTAGGTGTAACTATTTTTGTAGACGATGCAATATAAGTAATCAATTTTTAAAAATTATCTTCTGCAAAATTAATTTATTTTTGGCAGGATAAACGGAGTCGTGAAAATGGTTGCCAAATTGGCCGACAAGGCTCTTTGAAGTGTGGACATATGCATTGAAGGAATGGAAAAATCAAGCAAAACCACGAAAACAAGAAAGCAAAGGATAAGAAACTGCAGTCTCGGGTCAGGATTAATTTTCGGATGTTCATATGAAGTGGGCGGGAATTTCATCGTTTCTGATGAATGAAACAACGAGGCCCAGAAAGCGAACCCATGCAATTTTGGGTAGGCCTTAGCTCGAGCTGGATCAATTATTTCAGCTTAGTTCATGAAGTACAGGGCCTCATTTTCTCATAGGACGGTAATCGGAGCCGATCCTGCAAACGAATCCATGCCAAACGGGATGAAAAGCACGACTCATGCAGAGGTGTCTTCACGAAGACGGGAGACACGAAGGATCGTGGATTCCTAGCAAATCGCGAATGGGGCCAGATAGGCGATTCGGACGTGTTTTGGTACCAAACAAGATATCCCATCTCTTCCACTTTTCAAGTTCACTTCAACGAAACACATGCTTAAATATTCCAAAGAGTAACGAAGCTCATTTCTAAAAGTGCGAATGATAATTGTTTTATTTTTATTTCAGAAAATTTATTTTTCTGTTCTTGATTTATTTCAAATAAAAATCCGTTTGGTAAAATAATTTCATTTTCCTATTTCAGGAACAATATTTTATTTTGGATTTAGGTTTGGAATAGAAATAATAAATAAAATCTCTTCTTATTGCTCATCTTTACTACTAATGCCATCGCCCGCCGTTTGCCGCCGCCGTTGGTAGCTGGTTGCCGGCCATTGTTGTTGCCAATCACCGGTTGTTGTCGTTGGTCCCTGTCCATTGCCACCCCTACCCTATTGGCCATCCCCTTGTCGTTTGCTACTACTTGGGAGAGAGAAATTTTGTGTCGTTATCAATTGAATTTTTATTCCGAAAACGAAAATTTTGTGTTGTTATCAAACACGTATTTTCGCTAAGAAATTCAATCAAGAATAGAAATAAATAAAAAAATCTATTTTTATTTTAGAAATCAATTTCTTGTCAAAATAGTTATCATTCGGGCCCTATCTCCTAGGAGTAGAAAGAAAATGTTTTTAGGTTTAGGCCCTTTAGGGTTTATCTCCAGTTTTAGGTTTTATGTGGCAGAATATGATTTTCATAATGAATGATCTGTTCTTGTAGGTCAATGTATGAAATTTTCGATAAGGAATATTTGGACATGCCTTTGAAGTATGCGTCAAAAGACTACTCTCCTATTTCATGTAATTTCCTATGCACATCTGAGATTAAAAAAAAAAAGGACCAAAAGGCAATCCCTAGCCTATAAAAATCAAGTACATTGGAATTAGGATACATGGGACGTGTTTGGATAAATTTTTTACACTTTTCCTAATTTAATTATCTTGACGAATGTATTTTGACTATTTCTTAACCTGAATACCTTAGACTTTCATGATATATAAATTTGGGCATGTAATTTCATGTATAATTTCTTTTAAATTCGAATTAAACATTAAATATTATTAAAAAAGGGTGGCCTTGAGAGCCCTCGAAATTCGAAGAAGAAGTAAACAATGACTTTGTATTGTTTTCAAAAAAAGAAGAAGCAGGCTCTTTAACAGAGATTGCAGGGGCACGATGCCGGACACCTCGAGGAGTAACGATTTCCCACCAGGTCAACTGTCCGGTCTTCCATTTCCGCAATTTCTTCGCAGGAGCATAGTTCCTACCTTCCTTTCTCTCTCTTTTTTTTTGGTAAGGAAACCTTCCTTTCTCTTTTTATCTTTCATCTTTCTGACTTTTTGACGCGGACGTTTCCCTCTCTTTTTGTACATAAGAATGTGAGGGGCGTAACGCGCAAACTGAAAACTCGCATCATCTGCCACTCCGTCGTCATCGCTGTGGATCCTAACTTCATGTCAGTTTCAGAAGCGATCGCCACAGATTTTTGCTGGTTTTTCCCGAGGATGGTGTTCGCGATGCGTTCCTGGTCGGCCAACAGCGATTCAGACACCGAGAGTGGAGGCAGGGTGAGTACTTCATATTTTTGAGCACGGGCTGATCAAGCTGGTATCTTATTCTAGTGAAAATTACATCGGATTAATGATATTTCTACTGGGGAGTGGGGACGAAGTGGTTCGAGAATATCATGTGAGAATTGCTTATATGCTCTCCAGATTCGGTTAAGCATTTGTTTTAGGTGTAGAAATACGTCTGATCTTTTTGCGAGCTTGTTATTTCTGGGTTTATCAAAGGTGGAATGTGCCTGTTTAGGCAGAAATTGATGCTGGAGCTCAAATTGAGGGTGAAGTCTCGTCCCAGTGACAAGATCAAAAGGAAAGCCATGCGAGTACTATCTGTTGGGATCGGTCGGATCCCGAAAAAAAACCGGATTCGGCACCTAAACCGAGCCCCTAAATCATATGCGGAAGATAAGCCTGGAAATGTCACGTATCACCGATCAAAAGCACACCACGGATTCGAGCGTACCTTGTTGGCCACAGATTAGACACCGACACCGTATTGAGGAAGAGGATTCAGTCCCGTTCGATCCGATGTCGAAAATTCGCCAAAAATGGAAGATGGCGTCACTTCTTGACTTTTGAGAGAGAGAGAGAATACTTGAAGAGAAAGTGAACGTCCGTACAAAATGTCAAGAGGTACGTTCTTCCTTTATCTCATCCCTTTTATACCTTTCCCTTCCACGGGCCTTATTCCCGTGGGCCGGACTTTTTAGGCCCATCGTGGCCGGGCCAGCTTAGGCCCATTTATTAAATCCATCATCTCCCACTCGCACATGGTGGACCAAAAACAACATGGGTGGATAGGCTAACCGAGAGGCCCATCAACTGAAAATTCCTCTTTTCCTCTTTCAACATTCATACTTAGGTGAATAATCCGTGCGACCAAAGATACTTTGAGAGCTCGTTGCTATACATCTGTTAGGAATATATAGCAGCTCATATTGGGCATCATTTTCCGAGTAAATTTAGTATGCGTACCCTAGATCGATCGATCACATTTATACCTCTCTTAATCTCATTTAAACAATGATATATGTATATTGTATTCACAATTATGATTATCCCAAAGACAGTCATAATTGGTCGACATTCGTGAATACAAAACCACAATATGATTCTACAAATCCGATCTTCCTCTTTCCTTCAAACTCTCAATTTCAGTTCAACTTGCTTTTCTAGAAATGTCCCATTAGATCGAATCATCTCATGACCATTGGCAACATTCTAAGATAGCAAACACTAAATAGAAATCTTGAGAATAAGTAAGAGTCATGAGGGCACTATAATTGAGGAACTCAATTCCTCAAGAGTCTCACACGTCATAAAAGTTGAGATCAAACTTTTGCCACTCTTATAGGTCGTCTAATGCATACGTAGTATGAAATACGTATTACGGTATTAACTCCTTTCCCATGGAGCGTATGTCTTCACCATCAATACCGTACAGATGATAGTTCAGACATACCCAATGTCTAACTTGAGTTCACATATTTACTCATTCACAAAATTCATTAAAACTCACATCTGGCATCTTAGACAGATAAAGTAAAATGTGTGGGCAATTTTACTTTTGGACATCGCAAGTATTATGTTCTCATCTTAACACTCAGTTAATGCGACATATGTATTTTAAGCTTGAGCTCTCGATTATCACTTAGATAATAAGCTTAAAAACAGTCTCATCTCTATCTATCATATAGTAAATAGAGGCGATTACCCGTGTGAGTGGGTTAATCTCTTATCTGTCCGACATACTTTCTCAACATAATATAATGCACTAAGCATTAAGATGCATAAAGATCAAACAAAAGATTCATAGGCATTAATTAATGAAACAACACTAGTTCATTCATGTGAACAACTCAGGGAAATTACAATCCAGTACATCAGATTCTACGCAATCCTAGAGATTTCACATGACCACAAAACACATCTCTAAGTATTGGCTTTGTCATAGGATCTGCTACCATTCTATGCGTAGATATGTACTGCAAGTTCACATCCTTTCGTGCAACCATATCTTTTACAAAGTTATACTTGGTATCTATATGTTTGGTCTTGCCATGATATTTTGGATCTTTAGTGTATGCTATAGCTGCTTGGCTATCACAGTTAACCAATAACGGATGTCCAGCTTTATCAATAACACCTAAATGATCCAAAAATCTCTTAAGCCAAACTCCTTCTTGTACTGCTGCTGATAATGCCACGAACTCAGCTTCCATCGTGGATAAAGCTATACACGTTTGCTTCTTACTGCTCCATGATATGGCGCCATTGTTCGATAAGAAAGCAAATCCAGAGGTAGATTTCCTTTCATCTAAATCTCCTCCCCAATCAGCATCTCGAGTAGCCTTCAAGTCGCAGATCATTTCCTTGGTAATTCAACTTGAAATCAGCGGTTCCCTTGGATACCTCGGTATTCTCTTCACGGCTTTCCAATGTCTGGACTGGATTGGATTGGTATCTACTCACCATTCCAACTGCAAAACATATGTCGGGTCTTGTACACATCATAGCGTACATCAAGCTCCCAAGCGCACTAGCATAAGGAGCATGTTTCATTTGTTCATTCTCTTGTGGAGTCCTCGGACACACTCTATGGCTCAATCCTTCACCTTTTGCAATAGGAGTGTCTATGGGTTTACAATCTTGCATACGAAATCGTTCAAGAACTTTATTTATATATGTTTCTTGTGAAAGAGACAACGATTTCTTCAAACGATCTCTTGAAATCTTAACTCCAAGAATGTATGCAACATCACCCATATCCTTCATCTCAAAATTGGAAGATAACCAACTCTTGACAGTATGAACAAACTCCATATTACTTCCGGCAATCAGTATATCATCAACATATAATGATATGATCACAAATTGATCCTTGGATCTTTTGATATATACGCAATGATCCTCATCAATCATTTTAAAATCATATGCCATTATGGCATTATGAAAACGTATATACCGTTGTCTCGATGATCGTTAAGGCCGTATATCGACCTCAAAAGTCGACATACCTTTTCTTCTTGGCCTTTCACTATGAAACCAGAGGTTGTTCCATGTATATTTCTTCCTCTAATTCTCCATTGAGGAAAGCAGTCTTTACATCCATCTGATGTAACTCAAGATCCATACTAGATACTATTGCCAGAACAATGCGAATTGAGGTAAATCTTACTACAGGAGAAAACGTATCTTCATAATCAATTCCTTCCTGTTGATTATACCCCTTTGCAACAAGGCGAGCCTTATGCCTTTCTATCGAGCCATCAGCCTTTCGCTTTATTTTAAGAACCCACTTGTTCCCAATAGCTCTGCGTCCTTTTGGAAGATCAACTAGTTCCCAAACTTGGTTTGATTTTATTGACTCCATTTCCTCTTCAATTGCATGAATCCATTTTTTCCTTACTAGGGCAATTCGAGCCTCATTAATATTTCTAGGCTCATCCTCATCTTGTGGAGCAACCATAAAAGTTTCCCCTTCAATGTCAAAACGTCGACGGGGAATACTTTGGCGACTTGTTCGCCGTATGGGAGATTGTATACTTTGCACATCATTTCCCATTATGCTCCCACCGGGATTAGATAATGATGTCATCTCATCATGTGGTTGCAATTGAGAATGAGTTGAATTCAATTCATCACTTCTCATATTACTCCCACTTGGACGAACTCCACTAAGATCATTATCTTGATCCGAGGTTTCAAATAGGGTGTTGTCTTTCCCTATTTCGCCCTTCTTAGGAAATTCATCCTCTAAGAATGTGACATCTCGTGATTCAAATTCAGTTATACTCCCACTTTCCTGCTCACCTATGAACACATACCCTTTTGAGTGTTCAGAGTATCTTATGAAAATACTCTTTTTGCCTCTAGGACCCAATTTCCCAAACTTGTGAGATGATTCAAGTGTATATGCAGCACAACCCCATGGCTTAAGAAAACTTAAGTCTGGTTTTCTACCTGTCCATAACTCATATGGAGTGGAAGCAACTGATTTGGAAGGCACACGGTTAAGTATATAGGCAGCAGATAACAACGCATCACTCCAAAAGGTGATAGGCAAGTTAGTACGCGCCATCATGGACTTAACCATTTCTAGTATGGTTCTGTTTCTTCTCTCTGCAACACCATTTTGTTGAGGAGTATATGGAATAGATAACTGTCTTTCTATTCCTTTTTCATCACATAATTTTCTGAACTCATCAGATAAATATTCTCGTCCTCGATCGGATCTCAATGATTTTATTTTCTTGTCTAATTGATTCTCTACTAGGTTCATAAACCTTTTGAAACAACTTATTGCTTCAGATTTGTGAGAAATTAAATAGACATATCCGAATCGAGTATAATCATCTATAAAAGTGATGAAATAAACAGCCCCATGCCTTCCTCTCACATTCATTGGACCACGGATATCGAATGGATTAAATGCAGAGGAAATTCAGCTCTTTTACCTTTTCCAAATGGTTTCCTTGTCGTTTTCCCTTCTAGACAATGCTTACAGATAAGCAAATCAACTTTTTCAATTTTGCCCAACAAGCCCTCTTTGGCTAGTCTATTCATACGCTGCTGGCCAATGTGACCAAGTCTAGCATGCCATACATCCACATCATTATCATATGTATTGTGAGACGTGAGAAGGGAATAACAAACATTTGCATTAACATAATCAATATCTAATACAATGAAACCATCTAGAAAATAACCATGACCATAGTAGTTTGTATCCAAATACAAATCTACACCTCTATTATAGAAGTTCAACTTAAAACCTAATTTAACCAATACTAAAACAGACACTAAATTCCGACGAATCTCCGGAGCATACAACACATCATGAAGGAACAAGGTGCGTCCACCACGCATATTCAGTTGGCATGTGCCAATTCCTTTCACTTCAGCTTTGGAGTTGTTTCCCACACAGATCCACTTAGTTCCAGTTGGTACTCGTCGGAATTCCACGAAGGATCCTCTATCCTTCGCTACATGGTCTGTCGCTCCTGAATCCACAGTCCACAGAGGATTAGATTCAGTCAAGAATACAGAACTTGACACATATGCAAAGTTCCCAATTGTACCAAGGGTGTGTACCTTCTTTGGCTCGCGACAATTAAGGGCATAGTGACCCTTCTGGTCACAGTTGTAACATTTCACCCTTGAGATATTCTTCACATGGGGACGTTTTCCTCTCTTTTGTTGGTTAATTCTTGGTTTCTTGCAAGAAGGACTTGATCCCTTGCATTTCCACATATTGAACGAATCAATGCGCTTGCGCTTAGAGCATGAAGCCCCTTCTGAGCAAATAGCAACACAGAAAATATCTGTTTCCTGCTCTAATGCCTTGAGGCGATGATCAGCTAGCTCAAGGTGGCGCATAGCATCCTCTAGATCTTCCATAACATGGTCAAGAGCTATTAGTGCTTTTTGCTTTTCCAGCACATATTGAATTTTCATTTGCCAAAATTCATAGTTGTCACCATTGAGCTTTTCACCTTTGTTCAGCTTGGCAACTATGCTCTTTGTGGCTGAAGCCATTGATCTGAACACATCAAACATATATGCACGAGTTATTAATGCTTATCACTTATGCATCTATTTTGCACAAACCCATCATATTAATTAATAATTTTAAGTAAGGTTTCAGAATCAAAAGGTCACTATGTTTCCAATCATCCTCCAAAAATCCTAACTTAAAACTATCATTAATATGATTGCCATATGCAAAATCAATTCTATGAAGCTACAAAAACTTCTATTACTACCCACGACTAACTACCCACAAAGAACCAGCAATCACGAAAGCAGCAGATAATTGACATACAATATAATAATAATGCTTTCACTCAATATTGCTAACAAATAGGTTGCTATATCAACAACAATCAAGTAGCTAACATTACATAAGATGTTCACAAAGAACACTAAATAAAAAAAAAAAAAAAGCTATAATATTTAAAAACAAGGCATATTACAACTAATAGGGAAAGCTGCTACATGTTCCAATTTCTTTTTCTTTTTCTTTGTAAAATTTTCTGGCATTCTTGACAGCCACGGAAAAACAGACGGATATCCCTTAGGATTTCTCCTACGCACATTCGATCTGGCCCAATCGAAGTCATTCCTTGGGTCGCAGTCTTTGTGGCTCCAACCCGATGGTATTCATCTACGAATTCCATTACTAGCGCCTTATAGCTAGTAAATCCTTTGACCTTCCGTAGGCGATTCAACACTCCTTGCCATCCTTGTGGAAGAGTGTTCATAAAAATCGCATCATCGAATATCTTGCATGGGATAACCGTTCCAAATGACTTCTTGAATTTTGTTGTTGACCTCTATGACATGATCAATTATGTCGTCACTTTCCCATCGATAACCACTCAAATCGGTTATCAACCTTGAAAGCCTTTCCTTTTGTTCATTTGACATTGTGCGCACAGATGCGCGCGGCTTTCGGGGAGGCATTGTTCCTGCAACAAATGCATAACAAAAAATGGATTACATATAATCCACATAGACATAATTGAAAAAGAAACTTCTTTTTTTTTTTTCCGGGTTAACGGTCAACGGTCGGTCAACGGTCGCGGTCAACGGTTGTCAACGGTCGGTCAACGGTCGCGAACGGTCAACGGTCGCGAACGGTCAACGTCGGGCCGGTCGGACAGGTCCCCCGGTCGGACCGGTCTGCCGGTCGGGCCGGTCGGACGAACCGACCGACACGTGCCAGGCGCGTGCCAGGATGACGTCACGATGACGTCATCCGGCACGTGCGTGGCACGCGCTGAGGCCGAACGACGCGCGCCGTTTGGTGCGCGCGTGCATCGCACGCGCCTGGGCCGAAACGGTGCGCCGTTTCGCTCGCGCGTGCGTCGCACGCGCCCGGGCCGAAACGGTGCGTTTCGCGCGGGGGAGCCGAGTCGGCGCGTGCAACGCGTTTCGGCCGCGCGTGGCGGCGCGTCTGGCGGCCTCCGGCGGCGCGCGACACGTCGCCGGACTCATCTCGACGTCGCCTTCTTCTCTATGCCATCAGATTTTGGTTTCGACTTACGAAAAATCGAAAAAATATGCGAACAACTCTCGAGTGTCGGGATTCCTTGCCCCGATCCGTATGGCCGAAGTTCATTTGCGAAAAAATCAATCATAAAACGTCATACAACATCATACAAGTCGGGAAAACGCTAACACGGGCTCTGATACCAATGTTGGGATTGGTCGGATCCCAAAAAAAAAACCGGATTCGGCACCTAAACCGAGCCCCTAAATCATATGCGGAAGATAAGCCCGGAAATGTCACGTATCACCGATCAAAAGCACACCACGGATTCGAGCGTACCTTGTTGGCCACAGATTAGACACCGACGCCGTATTGAGGAAGAGGATTCAGTCCCGTTCGATCCGATGTCGAAAATTCGCCAAAAATGGAAGATGGCGTCACTTCTTGACTTTTGAGAGAGAGAGAGAATACTTGAAGAGAAAGTGAATGTCCGTACAAAATGCCAAGAGGTACGTTCTTCCTTTCTCTCATCCCTTTTATACCTTTCCCTTCCACGGGCCTTATTCCCGTGGGCCCTACTTTTAGGCCCATCGTGGCCGGGCCAGCTTAGGCCCATTTATTAAATCCATCACTATCACTATCGCATCTAGGTATGGCCTTCTTTCTTCTGTTGATATTTATCCCGGCATCAAACTCAGATCTGATTTTCCTGGACGTTCTAGAGAAACAGAGCCTTTTCGATTTAATGATCTCTTCCAGCTGCTCCTTTTTGCTTGTCTTGTATATTATGCAGGTGTGGATACTATTTGCTTTGACGGAAAAGAATGGACATTCACGCTCGTTGGCCATATTAATCCAGTTGAGGTGGTGTTTGAACTGCGGAAGATTTGCATCATAGAAATTGTGAGCGTCGCGATCCTGTCCACACGAAATGATACCTTTCCTACGACAGGTGCGTGCATACATCAACACGCACCCTTAATATGTGTAGTAGAGAATAAAGATGTAATAAGCTCGAGTTCCTTTTTACATTGGAAAATCCAGAGGAACTGGTACTCGCTGGAAGTGACTTATTCGATGAACAGGAGAATTACTCTTGATAAAATGAAAATGTTTTCACGAATCGAAAGGACCCAGTATTTGGCTATAAATCTTGTTATGGTATGCTTTATCTGTGTAATTGGATCGAATGCTTCTAGTCCAGTTCAGAAGGCCAATGATTCTTGCAAGAAAGGAAAAATACTTGGACGAATTGCTGGGGCTTACATCCCCTAATTGCTGTCTGTCGTTGCCGGTTGCTTCATCACTGGATGTTTGCATCTCTCTTTCATAACTCTTTAACATCTGGAAGCCCTTTTAAGTTGATGTCAGTAGCTTAAATCAGCCTAGGCCTGGCAAAAGGGGGCTTCCAGACATGCTGTGTGTTTAGTTCTCGGTCTGTTGAGTTCCTTTGCCTTGTGAATTTTAATCCTTTTATTTAAAAATATGTGCAGAGAGAATCACTGAGCTAATACTCATTGAGGACACTGACCCGGAAAGGAATAGATCTTTGGAGATTCTGACACCTGAAGAGCAACAAGAACAGTCGGAGAAGCGGCAAGAAGGCCAACCACTCCCGGGACAAGCTGATTCTTACATATCTCAAGTAGAAGCATCGCCTTTTTCTCATCCTCATCCTCCTCCATCTCTCCCTATTGTTTCCGAGTCTCGACCTTCATCCTCCTTGGTCTCCCGTCCATCTCAAGGAACATCAGATCAGATGCAAGCCCCTCCTGATCACGCCCCCGAATTTTCGTTCCCTTTTGCTCCATCCTCTTCGTGCATTTTTCATAGCGAGAGTCTTGTGGACGTGCCGGCACAGTCAAGCAATTCTGGGGGAGCTTGCCGTCCTGAGGACATGAAACTTATGGAGGAGGACGGACTGGGAGGGCATGATAAGCTTTACGAATCTGCCGTCCACTACCTCCTTTCGGTTAGTGAACATTATTTTTATTCTTGCTGTACTTGACATCATCCCGTGCACACTCCTGAAGGTTATGTCGAACTTCTGGTGTTTGCCTTGACAGGGCATCAACGGCATTGGTGAGCTCAAGAGGCATTACGACCTTCGTACTGGAGAACAAGGCAGCCGCCTCAAGGAGGTGGACGACACTGCTATCATGCTGCGTAAGCAGGTGGAGGAACTTGAGGCCAAGTTGTCGATGGCCAACATGTCGGAGCGTCGTCTGATGGATATGCTCCGTGTGAGTGAGGATAGGCACGTTGGGACAAAGAGGGAATTGGCTCTTATGCGAGAGAAAATGGACGAGGCAAATCGCCGGATTGAGTACTTTGAAGCTGCGGTTTCCAGATACCAGAACAGGATTGTTGTGGCCGAAATAGAGAAGGAGAAAGCAGAAGAGAGGGCGTGTAGGGCTAGCATGAGTACACCTCGTCCGAGCCCTGCGGCTCCAAGGAGTGCCTCCCTGAGTTTTGATCCTTTTCCTAGTCCTTGTCCGACAAACCAGGAGGTGGGCAAGGAAAGCGCTCCTTATCTTGAGCTCTCTCACTCATTTAGACAACCTTGAATAATAAGAAGATTAGGAATGTTTTTCTAAATATTCATCCGGTAGATTTGGGTGCTTCGTTAGGAAATTGAATTCAAATAGGCAGCAATTCGAACTCATGGGATCGTTGTCGTGCCAAATGTTCGAGTGAAACAATGGCGAAGCTAGTTCTTTTTTTCTGTTTGTGCAATGAGACAGTATAGTTATAACTATTCTAACACGTGAGGAAGTTGTATATACTTTTAATGGTTCTCTTTTGAAGTTTCGCCCCCTATCTCTAGAAATTTATATTTTAGTTCCCAAAATTATTACTCTCCTGAATTTTAGCCCACAATCCTCCCATGCACCGAACATGGATTTACAATTCTAAGCACGGCGCAGGCCGAGCAACAATATTCGGTGATGTAACTAATATTATTAGAGATAGCAAAGTGTCCTTGAATGCCGGTCACGTGGCACAAGCGTTTGGGGCCGAATTAAATTCGATCAAGAGTCAGGAAACTGGAATCACCTATGACTTCATGCCACGATTGTTGTGCTTGCTCGAATTAAATTGCAATGTAATGGCGTGACCAAGATAATTAGCAGTTAAGGTAACTAAAGAATTTCCCAAAAAACTCAGGCCTTCATGCTGCAAAAATAATGACGCAAATTCAAGGTAGCTTTCGTTATGTACTCAGAATCTCCTCCTCTGACCAAATTCAAACAGGTCTGAGAGTTAGAGAATAGAGATTATAATCAGACAAAAAAGAAATATAGGACTGAAAAGGCCTCAGATTTTAATTATTTTAGTTTCTGTTCAAGCATTAGAAGACAGGACGGAAGTGGATCTTATAATGTAGCCACTGTTGTTGCAACTTGGGCTTTGCCATATTGGGGCCGAATCTTGTGTGCCCGTAACTCCTATATTTATTTTTTTGGGGTGTGTCCCGTAACTCCTGTACAATATGGCAAAATATATATATATATATATATATATATATATATATATATATATATATATATATATATCAATGGTAGCATTTTGACAAGAGTTCCCCAAAATTTATTTCGAATGCAAGGTGAATGTTGTAGGAACCCTTCTTGTCATTACATGACGTGAGAATGAGATAATAACAACTTAGCACTAGCATCAACTTGATAATATTCAAGTGCGTATCAATTGATTCGATATTGTTAATTACTAATTGAATTTGTCACACCCATAATCCTATAGGAATAGAAGTAATGGCACGGTTGTCCTTTTACCCAAAGGATGCAATTTCAAACCATATAAATCCAACTCCCAAAAGTCTCCATGATGGACCTGAAAAACACAAAAGATAAATAGAATGAGCAATCATAGCCTAGTGAGTAGTATACCTCTTTTAAGTAGATCGAGCACTTATATTATATTTTACGAAAAAATATAAAAAAATCCTCGCAATAATGCTCTCACACTGACATGCACTAACAAGGGACCTGAAAAATACAAAAGATAAATAAAATGAATAACCACAGCTTAGTGAGTAGTATGCCTCTTTTAAATAGATTGAGCACCCATATTGCACTTTACAAAACAATATCAAAACTCATTTATCTTAATTATAGTAAGATAAAAATGAGTAATAGATATTGAAAAACATGCATTAAATTAATAATATTATGATAAATATTAATAGTCAATTCTGTTGATTAATCTCAACAAAATCACACGCCAATAGTCCATTCTATTGGCTAATCTTGAATCATATGTCATTTGTCTATCCATTGATCAAACTCGTGTTCAAATATCAACCATGCTTACACATAAAGTCTTGTGATAAGGCGGTGAAACTCCTCCATTAGCAAGGTCTTCATCTATATTGCCGGTGGCTGATCTACAAGGATATCCTAACTAGTATGCATACCCACAGGCTATTGGGCTCACAGTGATAATGAATAACATCACCAATCCACAATAACATCCATAACAATCCAAAAACCATTTCGCATTGCAATGCATTTCCCAAATTATTTCAAACTCCATTTTGTCAACCGTTTCCCAAATTAGTATATAACATTTCGACATCTCTGGCAGGGTCAATAATTTCCTTAGGATATTATACATATATTGGCAGACAAGATTGAGGTAGAAATTTCGTAAAGGAAATGTCTAATTTTTGTGTCAAAATGAGTAGTTACATAGAAAAAGACCGATGAAATAAAGCCCTGATTTTATATGTGGTACCTACCCAACTTTAGAGTTTAACTAGTAAGAGACATCCAATTTTTTTTTTTTTTTTTTTTTGGTTGAAATAAAGAGCCATCTTTTGAAAGTTGTATCGATTGCATATTTCCTTAGGATATTATACATATATTGGCTGACAAGGCTGGGGTAGAAACTTCGCAAAAGAAATGTCCAATTTTTGTGTCAAAGTAAGTAGTTACCTAGAGAAAGACTGATGAAATAAAAATCTGATTTTATATGTGATATCTACCCAACTTTAGAGTTTAACTATTAATAGACATCCCTTTTTTCTTTGGTTGAAATAAGGAGCCATCTTTTGAAAGTTGTACCGATTGTATATTTCCTTAGGATATTATATTGGCCGACAAGATTGAATGTCTTGTAATTATGCCTATTCCAAATTTCCGACTATCATTCACGCAAACAAGGTCAAGCCTAGTTAAAGGGTATCAATCCGACCCCACCAGCAAATTGCTTGAGCAGTATTAGAGATGCTAACATTTGCCTAGTAAAATGTCTAGATTATTAGAATTATTTTGATCATATTTCTAACTATTCCAAAATTTCAATTAGGATTCAATCACAAGAAAAAAAGAAGAAGGATTCTTCACATGCAGGTTGACCCAAATCAACCCGGACATTCGCGGATCCAAAATGGGTTGACCCAACTTTTTTGCGTGTTTGGGAAAAATGTCCACTTTTACCTCATATTCCACAGCGGATTCTTTTTTTTTTTGTTTTGGTCATACCATAGCAGATTTTAAGATATGCTTTTTGGCGAAAATGAAAACCGCACCCGATAACCTACCCGCTGTCTCATCCTCGATATTTGAAGCAAAAGCACATCTGAAAATCCGATGATTTCTTATTTACATCTTAGAAAGTTGGGTAATATTCTACAAGGATATCCTAACTAGTATGCATACCCACAGGCTATTAGGCTCACAGTGATAATGAATAACATCACCAATCCACAACAACAACATCCATAACAATCCAAAAACCATTTCGCATTGCAATGCATTTCCCAAATTATTTCAAACTCCATTTTGTCGATCGTTTCCCAAATTAGTATATAACATTTTATAAGCCATATTTAAAGTCAATGACTAATTGTAGGTTTTTCCTTTTGCGAACTCATTCGTAGACAGTCAATTCACACTATAATTCGAAGATAACATTTCCATATCTAATACACAAATGGTAGTTGATCCAATATATGCAAGAAATATGCTTGTTCTTAACTTATAACATAACTAATCCATTTCATTATCGAAATATGAGTTTACAAAATTAAAGAAAAGATAGTACCACTCACCTTGGAATGCCTATGACCAAACAACAAATGTTACTTGAATCGTCAAACTCACAATCCTAACCTTAAATGATAAACAATGTTAAAATCAAGTAAAACTCTACCTCAACTATGACACGGCGAAATTACGCCTAAAGCTAACAAGATGACTCTTGTGTGCCAAGAAATCGCTCACTTGAAACGATTATCTAAACCTCAACATAATGCGAAACTTGCACGCTAAACCTCAAAATTTCGCTCTGACCAAACTGTTGCTCCAAATCAACACCCATTGAACCCACGGCTCTATAACGACATAATCCATAATTTCCGTGAAATTCCAAAGCTCAAATCTCAAAAATCAGACTTAACAACTTAAATTCATAAAACTTCGAATATACGATCTAACTTTAAAATTTCTTCAATTGGATGAAAGACGGGCACAAGCACTTACTGGATATTATAATACGTAATTGAGTCGGCTTGACCAGGCATTCGTGGTACGTAATTGAGCCGGCTTGACCAGACATACACGGTAAGCACACGTAAAACCCCCCCGGTCCTTCTATCCTCTTTCTTTCTTTCTTTCTCCCCCTTTTCCTCTCATTTCCTTTTGCGAGCTCTCCGTCTTGTCTCTCAACGTTGCTTTTCCTTATAATTGAGCTCAAGCCCACTTTTTTTCCTTTTCTTTTGACTTTGCATTTTTTTTTTCTTCTCCCCTTTGTCTTGGTCAAAAACTCATTTTACAGAATTTGTCGTTTATCAAGAGCTTTCATTCATTTGGTGCAATAGTGGCGCACTCTCGAAAATTCTTCGAAGAGCGTTATGGTTTAGCACTTTGCTCTGTCGAAGCAGCGGATTCATGGGACTTGTACATGTTGCGTAGCATGTTCGGGGAGAATTGTCCAAAAAGTCCTAAACTTATTGCACTTTTGCCAATTCAGTCCTAAACCTTTTAACTTTGCCAATTGAGTCCTAAATATTTTTACTTCTTGTCGATTCAATCCATCCGGCCAATTTTGGCCAGAAAATGCTGACGTGGACGCCGGCAGTGCCATGTAGGACTACCGGCGCTGATGTGGGCAATTTTTAATAATATGTTAATTTTTTTGAATTTTTTTTATTTTTTTTTCTATTTTTTCCCTTTTTCCTTTTTTTTTTTTTTTGGCTTTTTTCTTGGCCTTTTTCGGTGGTCGGCCATCGGCCACAGCTAGCCGGTTGGCCTCGCCCGCCACAGGCAAGGCCCAGCCGGGCGAGGAGGAGCCCCGGCGAGGGGAGCCCTCGCCTAGGCGCGACTCGGCCAGGGTCACTTGGGCGAGGCCGACCCTCCCCCGAAAGCCGGGCGGCCTCGCCGGGCGTTGGCCGAGCGATGGTGAGGCTGGGCGAGGCCGCCACGACCTTGGCGAGGGCCGGCCTCGCCATATTTGGCGAGGGAGCCCTCGTTGGGGCTCGCCCTCGTCCAGTGAGCGTCGGCCTTGTCCAGTTAGATTTGGCAAGGTCGGCCCTCGCCCCTAGCTAGGTGGGCTTGTGGTCGATGGTCGACGCCGGCCCGGCCAAGGGCGAGGGCCGCCTCGCCCGGATTTGGTTGGGCGAGGGCGGCCCTCGCCAGCGAGGGCCTTGCCCCGATTTGGCGAGGCCGGTCCTCACCAAGGCCAAGGCGGCCTTGCCGGCCGACGCCTCGGTGAGGCCGCCCTGGCCTAGGGGAGGGTCGGCCTCACCCAGCGACGACCCGGGCGGGCCGTGCTTGGGTGAGGGCTCCCTCATCAGGGCTCCTTCTCGCCTGGCCGGGCCTTGCCTGTGGCGGGCGAGGCCATCCGGCTGGCTATGGCCGATGGCTGGCCACCGGAAAAGGCCAAGAAAAAAAGAAAAAAAAAAAAAAAAGAAAAAATAAATAATAATAATAAAATTTAAAAAAAAAAAAAATTAAAAAATTATTAAAAGTTGTCTATGTCGGCGCCGGTAGTCCTACGTGGCACCGCCGGCATCCACGTCAACATTTTCCGGCCAAAATTGGCCGGATGGACAGAATCGATAAGAAGTGAAAATATTTATGACTCAATTGACAAAGTTAAAAGGTTTATGGCCGAATTGGCAAAAGTGTAATAGGTTTAGGATTTTTTGGACAATTCTCCCCGTGTTCTGTGAAATTTCATACTAAGTTTCATTGTCTAATCTCCACACACGCGTAGGTCATGAATAGTTAACGATGTCTCTGCCCTCTTCAGGGTTTTCGCACAGCAATAAGGCTTCGATATTGACACTTCAGGAATGCGAAGCGGCTCGACCTCTCACACTCGCGCCATCTCGGATGTACACTCGATATCGAGGACTGCACGGCTTGCTCAATCCTATGAAATGATTCATAAATTACAGAGACTGGGTAAGACATGAATCGAAATTTAAAGGAGCGATCAAAACATGAAGGTGCCTATCACGACTTTGCATACGTAGCGATGGTCCTTTTTATGCTCTCAGCAAGGGAGGATATCGGGGTGGAAAAGAAGAGGATTTTTGAAGGTGCGGTTGGGTTTGGATACGGAGGGTGAAGCAATGAAGGAATTAGGACAATCTTGAGTGTTCTAATTTTACGAGTATTTTTAAATTCCTTTAAATCGACCCAAATAAAGAGGATTCGGAGGAATTGATCCTTTCATTAAAAAATTTTCCCTTCTTTTTCTTTTATTTTAAATTATAAAGACAAATAACTTCGTTAGGCATTATTCGCGATTACTTTATCTAGTATTCAAAAAACCTATAACTTGATTATTTCTTTTTCCTTTTTTTTTTTTCCTTTTCTCTCGTAACTGCAAGTGTGTGCCCACGCCGCCTGTACACTAAATTTTAACGGTGGAGATTAAATAAAATCACTTTAATGATTACATAAAAGTTCAGTTCTCGAGTGTGCGTATTATTCAATTCTTGCTAGACAATTTGCGGAGACTCGGCATAGAAAGACGCCAGCGATCTAGATGGCCCTTATCAACCGGTGAGTTAAGCTCTTCTTTAGGATTTATATTAGTTGACACGAGAGTTATTTTAGATCTTTATTTAAGAAAATGATGGCACTTCAAATCTTATTTTAAAATTTTCCAAAAAATTATGAAGTTCCACGTTTGCCATGAATTCAACATTTGTATAATAAGCAGTATATTTGAGGAAAAAAAATCCAATTGGGAATGTTTGGGGTTAGATGAGTAATATATCCTCCAAATTGAGCTTTTTTCTTTAATTTTTTGGCGATAGAGCGTTAGGAGGATCAACCCAAATGGGAGTGTTTGAGTCCTCGTAGGAGCTAACTTTAAATCTCAATACTTTGAAAAAAAGAATAAGACGGAAACCATGAGAGTTTATTTGAGAGGCCCGCGCCTAAACCATGATTCAATTTCTTGGTAACTATTTTTCCCATATGTTACCTAGGTAGTAAGAACACGATCGAGTGTCTTCCCTTTCCTTTCCTTTTTCCCTTTGTTTAATTAAAGAATTTGTTTACCCAAAGAAAAGGCAAGTGGGCGGATCCTGCTGCAAATCCTAACTGAACAGATTAAAAGCACGACAAACTATTGCGCGCCAATATTGTGCTCCAGTCAATGTGGAGGTTTCTCAATGACATGTCGACATCTCTGGCAGGGTCAAAAATGTCTTTCCTTAGATTGAAGATAAAGGATCCTGAATTTATGGCCCGGTCTTCTCGTCACTTCAACCAAGCACTCGCTTTGAAATTTTCAGCAAATGTATGCGCATGGTCTATACGTGTGAATCCAAGAATTAGTGAAAAATTTCTAGTGTGAAGAAGATCTATGTTGATATGGAAAGTGAAGGTAAACCTGCCAATGGCTATGTCATCCATTCGATCCGCAAATGACAATGAATTCCACACCAGTGGAATATATCTATGTTTTTAAAAATTTGGTAAGAAATTGACCGTCAAACAAGTGGTTAGGTCGTTTTTGACCGGTCAAATAGGTGGTCGGGTTGAAAATGATCCAGATACATTTAATCACGACAAATAAAAAGACATAGTTAACTTGTTTTGATCAAATTTAAGAAAACCCATGTCTAAACTAAGGCAAAAGTGCGAAGTAAGTGGGCGTGAAATCAAGTGAATGCAAGAGATAATGAAAAGAGAGTCATAAAAGTAGGTTGGGTTTAAATAAGTTATAAACCCGTTTATGACTTATTTACCGAATATAACAAATTCATATAATAACTCATTACATCATATATTGTTTAAGAAATGAGTCAATAACTCATTTTGATAGATCTAATGAGAAAGATGATACACTCCAATCCAACAAGTGTGAATTTAAGCCAAAGTTTGTCATTTCAGTTAACTTATGTTGAACAAGTCAGGCTAGGAAATATCCAAGTAACTAATGATATATGTGGTTCGGAATAACTTATGTTCATGCCATTAAACTTTGTTGGCTGGGTCCGCCTCTTGTGGGCCCAGATGACATTAATATAAAAGAAAAAGAAAAAAGAGGTCAAAAAGTCAAAAGCTAGAAGAAAAGGTAAGTGTTACTTTCGCGTGTTACTTTCGCGTGCGCCTGAGAGACCAAGAAGAGATAAGAGCGAGAATAGTCAGAGTTCACCGAGGGAGAAGAGAACAGTCGAGAAGGAAGTAAAAGGGTTGCAACTTTGCAGTCTCAATTCAAAGGCTAAATGTTAGATGAAATTGACTCAAATTTCAACACGTTATTCATAAGACCGAGAGCTACGAGTTAGGATCATGATTAGGGTTTTCTTGCTCCATTTATTTTTAATCTATCTTTGTGGTGAGAAAATATAGTTGTATTATTGATATTGAGTTTCTAGTATGTGACTAGGAAATAACACTTTGTGTGCCATACTATTTTTAGTGATAGGTGAAAGTTTTTGGACGATCTGTAATTTTTCCAGCATTAGGTTTCCATGTCAAATCCTTGTGTTATCTTTGGCATTTGTCTCCTTATCATTTCGGCGTTATAATTACTTATTGCGATGTTGTATTGGCTTGTTATTGATAGGTCAAGTCAATTTCGATCGGTTTAGTTTCGGGAAGAAATTATTATTAAAAGTTGTTCAAGTTAATGCTGGCCATACGACGAAGGACGGTCAGCATCTATATTAACAATTTCTAGTCAAAACTAGCTGTATGAACTCAATTGATAAAAAAAAAAAAAAGATATATGATTTAATTGATAAAATTAAAAGATTTAGGGCTAAATTGCCAAAGTGTAATGGATTTAGGATTTTTGGGGATGATTTTTGCTTTTAAAATTTCATAACTATTTGAAGCCATCGAATGTGGGCTACAAATAGCCACATCATATTTTTTGTAATCCTCGATCAATCACATAACTTGTTCTTTGCAAATTTATTTCTCATCTTTATCTTCTTGCAATTTTTCCATTATTTACATGGTTTGCCGTGATTGCAGCGATTGGCGATGAAAAGGCAAATGGCCCAGCTCTGACTTGACCGGAGTTCAGTGGGCCAGTGTCGGTTTTCATATTTTTAAATTTCTCGGCATTTGCTTTTTTGTCTAAAATCCACAAAATGATCATTCAGAACCTTTGTTGATTCACATATTGCTTTTGAATATATTAAAAGGTATTTCGTTGTCGATTCGATTTCGGAACAAAATCCACACATTTATTACTAAGTTAAATTTTAGTAGGAACGTAAAAAATTAATTTCAAACTTTCTCAAAAAAATAACAAGCGAACCGGCTCTTTTATTATTAAGTTAAATTTTATGTTTTTGTCCCAAGCAAAGTTTCGGAATGCGAGGGCACGATGCCCATTGCCCACGGATAACTTCAGGAGCACCAATGTCCCACCAGGTCGACAGCGCGTATTTGTGAACTGCGCAATTTCTTCGCAAAAGCATGGTCCCTCCCTCTCTTTCCGTATATAAGAATCCGAGAGCGTGCCCCGCATGCTGAAACTCCCATCACCTCGTACGCTGCCGTGGCCGCGGATCCTAATTCCCGTCAATCTCAGGAGCGATCGAGATCGACTCCTTCGCCGATTTTCCCCGAGGATGGTGCTCATTGCGCCTTCCTCTCCGGCCATCACTGCTTCTGAAACCCAGAACGGAGGGAAGGTGAGTACTTCCTGACCAACGTAGATCCTTTCTAGTTAAAAGTTAATGGAAATATATCTGGCCTAATAGAGGTGGAATATGCCTACTTGGGCAGAAATCAATATTGGTGTTTAAATTGGACCGGAAGTCTTACTGCCGTAGCAAAACTAGGACGAAAGCCTTGAAATTACTGCGACTCCATCCAGGTAGCGCCTTCTTTCCTGTAAATTTGAGAGAGACGGAACCTTTTTCGATTTGAACGCTCTCTTCCAACCGTTCATTTTTGCTTGTCCCGTACAGGTGTAGAGTCTGTTGCATGTAACGAATTGGAAGAGACGTTCGAGCTCGTTGGCGATGGCATTGATCCAACCGCTGTGATGAAACTACTGCGGAAGAAATTTCGCAACTCAAAGATTATGAGAAGGGGCTTGGCGACTACAATAGGTGCGTGCGTACATCAACATACACACTTGATACGTGTAGAGTAAGGCATAAAACGTCGAGTTCTTTTAACATTGAAATCTCCGGAGGAACTGGTGCGTGCTGAAAGCGATCGATTCAACGAACGTGAAAATTACTCTTGTTAAGTCGAAAACGGTTTCAGGGATCAGAAGGACCAAGTATTCAGCGGCCAGTCTTGTTAAGTTATGCTTCCTCCGTGCGATTGGATTGAGTGCTTCTGGTCCAGATTGGAAGGCCGATGATTCTTGCAAGAAAAATAGGGGAAAAATACTTGGATGAGTCACCAGGGCTCACATCTCCTGATCCCTCTCTGTGGGTGCGATGGTTGCAATACTCTTATTCAACTCTAGGTTATGTCAGTCGCTTGAACCAGCCTTGTCCGGGCAAAATGTGGCTTGCGGACGTGCTTAATATTTCTTAATTTTCCCTCCGTTAAGTTCCTTCGCCTTGTCATTTTTAATCCTCTTCTTTTTAAACATGTGCAGTGAGCATCTCCGAGCTACAAGAGCAGTCGGACGAGCAGCAGGAAGACCAACCACCACCAGGACAAGCCGATTCTTTCCTATCTCAAGTGGAAGCATCACCTCTTTCTCATCCTCTTCCTTCTCCGTCTCTCACCGTTGCTTCCAGCGCTCAACCTTCATCCTCCCTGGTCTCGCATCCATCTCGAGGAACGTCAGATCAGATGCAAGCCCCTCCTGATCACACACCCGAACTTCCGTTTTCTTCTGCCCCATTGTCTCCGCACATGTGTTGGGCCAAGAGTCTCGCAGACATGCTGACGCACTCGAGCATTTCTGGGGGAGCTTGCCTTCCTAAGGACGTGAAACTTATGGAGGAGAAGGGACCGGGAGGGCACGATCAGCTTTATGACTCTGCCATCCTCCACCTCCATTTAGTGAGTAAACCTTATTTTATCCTTGTGCTTGACATCATCCCGTGCACACTCCTGAAGGCTATGTCGAACTTCTGGTCTTTGCATTAGTAGGGCATCGGTGGCATTGGTGAGCTAAAGAGGCAGCACGACGTTCATGCTGAAGAAATGGCCAGCAGCCTCAAGAAGGCAGATGACACCGCCATCATGCTGAGTAAGCAGGTGGAGGAGCTGGAGGCCAAGTTGTGGATGGCCAACATGCCTGAGCGTCATCTAATGGATATGGTCTGCACAAGTGAGGATAGGACAAAGACGGAATTGGCTCTTATGCGAGAGAAAATGGATGAGGCGAATCGCCGGATTGAGTACTTAGAAGCGGAGGTTTCCAGATACCAGAACAGGATTGCTGTAGCCGAAAGAGAGAAGGAGAAAGCAGAAGAGAGGGCATCTAGGGCTAGCGCCAAGGGAGAAACCATTAGCAGCCCTCGTCCAAGCCCTCCGGCTCCATGGAGGACCTCCCTGAATTTTGTTCCTTTACTTCTCCTAGTCCTTGTCTCGCGGACTTGGAGGTGTGCAAGGAAAGCGCTCTTTTTCCTGAACATAACCTCTTCTTACCTAGACAGCCTTGAATAATAAAGTAAAACTGAATTTTGTTCCTAAACATTGATCCCCGCAGATTCGGTGTACTTCGATAGGAATTTTAATCCAAATAGGGGTGGCAATTTGTATCAATGGGATCGATTTAGTTACCTTTTCTTTTTGCGCAATGGTACGGTATAGTAAAGTTTTTTTTTTTTTTTTTCAATTCTACTCTATTCCTATTCTACACTCTCTCTCGGACTTTTTGCCTAGCCTCTTTGCGGGCGGGGGAGGAAACCCACTTGAAACTTACGCGTCCCCACCCCATCCCCCGAGAAGGTGGGGATTTGAACCCCTCACCTCCCCCTTCCATGTTGGAAGGGTGGCCACTGGGGCGAACCCCCAGTGGTTACGGTATAGTAAAGTTGAACTACCCTTTTTTGGTTGAAAATGTTGAACTATCTTAACGCGATAGAAATTACATCTCCTTTTGATGGTTCTCTTTTCAGTTTCGCCCCTATCTCTGGAAATTGAAATTTTAGTTCCCAAAATTCACTCGTGCAATTTGAGTCCCCAATCCTCCCATGCATTGACCCCGGATTTACGATTCTTGCACGGTCAAAAGCTAAATAACAAAATATGCAACCAATATAATTAGAGATCAGAGTATCCTTGATTTCAGGCATGTACAAGCATACGGCCCATAGTAAATTCAATCAAGAGTTAGGAAACTTAGGGTGCGTTTTATTTGCAAAAAACTCAATGATAAAGGAAAATAGGAATATGGTTAGTTTTCTTTTGTTTGGTGATGTATGATTGAAAATGTTTTATTTTTTATATGTTTGGATCACATTGGAAAATGATTTCACATTTTGACTCCGTTAATTTAGCGGAAAATGTGGCGTTTTTGGAAAATATTTTCCAGGAAAATGATAATATTTTCTAATAATCGGCTAAAACTTGAAAATGAATAGGAAAATCTGGAATATGCCTAATTCGGTAGAAGCTGGTGTCGAAGTTGATCTTAATATGGTTGGGACGAAAAAAATAATATTATAGACTTTAGAAAATTGAAGTAGGAGCATAGATATAACAATGGAGGAATAAGCTTTTGCTTTGACTTGGTACATACAACTATCAAGCTAAGAGAATGCTCACAAAATGTCAATAATAACATTTAATGGAGAAAACAAAAAAAAAAACACAAATTAGACACAGAACAAATACGGTAAGAGAATTCATCAGCAGCTTCAATCTTGAATTCGTGGAGAACATGCAGTCTTTGTCCTCTATCATTTATTGATTTGAGATGTAACTAAGAATCAATTTTACCGTTATTTCAACAGCCTCATCCCCGCAGAGGTCAAATTAGAAGATTGTTGTATGCACATTATTAAAAGTAATTTCTTTGTTTTATTATATATTTTCTTTTCTTATTTTTTCTTTTCTTTCTTTTGCCTGTGAACGTAAACTTTCAATCGAGGATAATCAAAAGTAAAGGCATGAGAGAAATCGTTACATTTTTCATAAAACAAACACACCCTAACAATCAATTTTACCGTTATTTCAACAGCCTCATCCCCGCAGAGGTCAAATTAGAAGATTGTTGTATGCACGTATGTCTTTTATCTCCTTTCAGGTAATCAGCCTTGTTTATTCCGTGGAAATGCGAAGTTTCTCAGCTTCAAACTCGATGCGCTGATTTTCCTGACAGAACCTTTCCAGTTAACTCTCTCTCCTCTTCGGCTCTTCCGACTGTTCCTTTTTGCTTGTTGGAGATATTGATTTTTTTTTGGGACAAAATATTGATCCTCTTCCGGTGGTGCACAAACTGGAGAAGAATGGCTACGCAGACATTTTGGGCGTGGGCTCTGCGACTGCACAAAATGAGACCTTCCCTTCAATAGGTGGGTGCATGCATCAACACCCCCTTAAGATATGTAGAGAATAAAGACGTAATAAGTCGATTCCATTTAAAATGAATCTCCAGAGGAATTGGTGTGCGCTGAAAGTGACTGATTCGATTAACATGGGAACTGTTCTTTTTGAATTGAAAATGTTTTCACAAATCAAAATGGATATGTGCAGAGCAACAAGAACAGTCGGAGGAGAAGCAGCAGGAAGACCACCCACCACCAGGACAATCCGATTCTTACATATCTCAAATAGAAGCATCACCTTTTTTCTCGTCCTCGTCCTCCTCTGTCTCTCCCTCTTGCCTCCGAGGCTCGACCATCATTTTTCCCAGTCTCAGATCCATCTCACGGAACGTCGGATCAGAAGCAAGCCAAGACTGATTGGGCGCCTGAACTTTTGTTCCCATTTGCTCCCTTGTCTTCGTGCACTTTTCAGACCCAGAGTCTTGAGGACATGCCAGCACAGTCAAAAGCATTTATGGGAGAGCTCGCCATTTCATGGACATCAAACTTATGGAGGAGGGACTGGGAGGGCATGATCAGCTTTATGACTATGCCATCCGCCACCTCCTTTCAGTAAGTGAACCTTACTTTTATCCTTCTTGTACTTGACATCATCCCTGCGCACCCCTGATGGTTATGGCGATTGGTCTTTCCATTGATAGGGCATCGATGGCATTGGTGAGCTCAAGAGGCATTACGACCTTTCCGCTGGAGGACCGGCCAGCCGCCCCAGGGAGGTGGACAACACTGCCATCATGCTGTGTAAGCAGGTGGAGGAGCTGAAGGCCAAGTTGTCGATGGCCAACATGTCGGAGCATCGTCTGATGGATATGCTCTGCACAAGTGAGGATAGGCATGCTAGGACAAAGAGGGAACTGGCTCTTTATACGAGAGAAAATGGACGAGGCAGATTGCCGCATTGAGTACTTAGAAGCTGCGGTTTCTAGATACCAGAACAGGATTGTTGTAGCCGAAGTAGTGAAGGAGAAAGCCGAAGAGAGGGCGTGCAGGTCTAGCGTCGAGGGAGAAGCCATGAGCACACCTCGTCCGAGCCCTGGGGCTCCATGGAGTACCTCCCTGAGTTTTGTTCTTTCTCCTACCTACTATTTTCTCCGTGAGGGACTTGGAGGTGTGCAAGGAAAGCGCCCTTTTCCTGAACACACGTATTGGTTTAAAAAAAATTTCCTAAATATTCGTCCAGAAGTTTATAACTTTATAATTTATATCAGGTTCGGGGTTTGGATAGGTCCTTTTTTTTTTTTTGGGTATTTTATTTCTTTTACAGGAGGATTGGGTTTATTTTCGTTCACCAGTTTCCTTCACTGCTTTATCTGTAAATATTTCCCCTTCTATCGTATTTACCTCGTTCTTTAAAATCCATAAGCGATTGCTGATTAGAATACATTATTGAACCGGTCTGATATGGTTTCTTAAGGGTGATTTAGTATATAAATAAAAGAAGTGAGGGAAAGATGTCTTTGTCCTTAAGGGAAAATTACCAAAAAAATAAAAATAAATCATAAACCCATTATAATTATGTCAATTCAATCTATATAGCTACTTTTGGCTGGTCGACGTTGATATGGATGTCGGCTATCCTATGTGGCATGACCTAAGAGTGATCAGTTCCCAATTTGGTCCAGTTCTAAGGTGAAACAAGAATTGGACTAGGAGGACCGGTTTCCAAATATTGGACTTGAGGATCGAACCGGTCCAATAGAACTGATCACTTATTTTTTTCTCACTATTTTTTTCCCATAACTTTTTCCCACTACTTAAAACCAAATCGAGATAATATTTAGTTCATATTTTACTAATTTTTTTGAAGAAATAATAAAATAAAAAAGTATATTTAGTTCAACCAGACCATTGGCACACCGGTTCACTTTTAAGAATTGGAAATTGGACCGACACTCTCGGGAAACAAGACCAAACCAACTGGTCCAATTTGGGCGGTTCCGGGTCCAAGCAGTCCATTTTGCACACACCTAGCGTGGCCGACACTAACATGGACAAAAAGAAAAAAAAGCAAAAAAGAAAACCTTCAAAAGAATATTAAAATATTATTAAAAATTGTCCACATTATCACCGATCATGTCACATGTAGGATGACCAATGGCCATGTTAGCGTGGGCCAACCAAAATTGATCGGATTGACTAAATTGCAATAGATTTAAGACAATATTCACACAATTGCAATAGATTTAGAACTATTTTAGTAATTTTCCCTTCTCCCTAAAAAAAAAAAATAGTTGTTCATGATGCCTTTCTAGAAAGATTTAAATATATTATTGAGTCTCAATTTTCTTTTTTTCCTGAATAGATTTAGAAATTTACAAATTTTAACAAGTAAATTTTGTTGTGTCCCATCTCTCAAAAATCTAATGGCTTGAACCCTCTTCTTTGTCATATGTGTGTATATTATGATAACAATAGTTGTTCATGATGCCTTTCTAAACCATTATGAAATAACCGAAAAATAATAAATGCTTGATCTTGACTTTCATGCAACAAAAAGGCCATTCTTTAACTCATACTGTATATAATCCACATTATTTTGAAAATATGATTTTACAAACTCGAAGAAGAAATAGTATCACTTACTTGGGAAAGCAATACTCTAGCTGACGTACTGGAATTCCTAAAAATTTACCAAAAAATGATATTAAAGGACCGAGTAAAATGATATTCTAATGAACGTCTCGACTATACCACACCTATTCATCAATAAAACGAAACCTATGCACCAATGAAAAGTTCCCCTATAGTGGAAACCTATTTTTGTCTGCTATACATAGCTTGCGCACTAAATTTTTTTGTGCCATAACTTCCTCTATAAAACTTTATTTCAAGCAATTTTATGATCCATAGAAAGTCCTTTCGATATATTACAAGAACCCCAACTTAGCCACCCCCAAACCTTGCCGAAAACAATTGAAATTCAGCCCAAAATTTATTGTTTGAAATCTATCCAACATGTGCAGCAAACTTCGAAATTTCATTCCAAGCAAACCATAAGCTCAAATTGAGATCTATAAAATGCTAACTTCACAACACCTTAAATTATAATTTCTACACACACATGCACACATGTATGCCACCTAAAACTCCCTAATCAAATGCAGCAAATCATAATTTACCTAAATCTGAATTTCAAACCTTGATTTCAACAATTCCTTCAAATAAATGATTAAAGGCTTCGATTACTTACCAACATTGCAAATCCCCTTTTCCCCTTTCTTCTTTCTCCTTTCCTTTCTTTCCCCTCTGTCTTCTTTTTCCCCTCTCCTTGAAAGCTCTCGATCTCTCTCTTAAAAGAGTTGAAGCTTCCACTGTTCTCTTTTTGCTTTCTTTTGATGACTTTTCAAACTTCTTTTCTTTTTCTTTTTCTTGGTTGGGCCCACCAAGCCAAACATTACATTCAACCCTTCTTAAAAATTTCGTTATTGAAATTTAGACATATATCAATCACCAAACAAGTTAGGATATTTGTGTCTTGCCTTCTTCTCAAGCTCCCAAATGGCCTTCCTCTTGGTATGGTTTGCCATTGAATCTTCATGTAAGGGATAGTGCGTCGTTGCACACCTTATCCTTTCTATTGACAATGCAAATGGGCCTCCTTGTCATACATTAAGTTCTCCCTTCACCTCAACAGTGTAAAATCTAGTACATGATTAAGATTTGACATGTATTTTTGTAATAATGACACATGGAACATATTATGCACTCTAGATAATGTTGATGGCAAAGCCAATTTATAAGCAATTTCATCAATATTTTCTAATATCAAGAATGATGCTCACGTACCTTGGACTCAACTTATCACGTGTGCCAAATCTCACGAGACTTTTCGTAAGAGAAAATACACGGCTTCCCACACTAAATTCTACCTTTTGCCTTTTGAGGTCCGCATAACTTTTCTAGCGACTTTGTGCTGTTTTTAGACACTCTCGAATGAGCCTAACTTTCTTTTCTAATTGTTGTATAAACTCTAGGCCAGTTAACCTTTTCTCATTAACATCGTCCCAACAAATAGAAGTTCTACATTTATGACCATATAAAACTTTCTAAATGAGCCATTTTAATGCTGAATTGATAGTTGTTATTACAAGAAAACTCCGCCAAATGCAGGTGTTCGTCCTATGAACCACCAAAGTCAATAATGTTGGATCATAGCATATCCTCTAATATTTGAATGGTTCTCTCTAACTAACAATCCATTTGTGGGTGAAAAGCTGAGTTGAGTACCCAACGCCCTTGTAAACTCTTCCAAAAGTTAGACACAAACTTGAGATCTTTATAAGAAACAATACTTATTGGGACTCCATGAAGCCTCACTATCTCATTAACATACCGCTTTGCCATGTTTCCAAGTGAAAGACCAAATCGATATAATAAAAAGTGCACAAATTTAGTTAATCGATCAACAATCACCCATATAGTATTCTTGCCACTAGGCATCCTTGGCATGTCGATGATAAAATCCATGGTAATATGCTTCCACTTCCATTTAGGTATTTCAAGTGGGTGCAACTAACCACCCAGTTTTTGATGCTCAATTTTTACTTGCTAGCAAATTAGACATTGATTGACAAACTTCACTATTTCTTTCTTCATATTGATCCATATAAGTTTTCTCTCAAATCCCCGTATATTTTAGTGCTTCCTAGATGAATTGAGAATCTAGTACTATGAGCTTCCTATAGTATCTCATTTTTCAATGCTGAATCATCACACATATCTTACCATGAAACCACAATGATCTATTCACGTGGATACTAAAGTCCTTAAGGTGTGGATACTCCAAATACCAAAATTTAGTACAAGTGAACAAATAAGTGTCAAATCTTCCAAAATGTACACTTAAATACTAAAATCAGAAAAAAGAACTGACTAACATGACTTTTTATGACAAGATTTTTAATTGATGTCCAATTCTTTTAAGAAAATTATTCATGTGCCATTGACGTGACTAGATAAACAAAAAACAAGGTCGTTTTGGTCCGATGCTGCCCCACCATTGTCAAAAGAACCCTAACTTAGTCATCCCAAAACCTCGCCAAAAAGGCTGAAATTCAGCCCAAAGTTTATAGTTCAGAATATGTCCAACATGCGCTGCAAAATTAAAATTTCATTCTAGGTAAAATCGTAAGCTCAAATTGAGATCCATAAAATATTATAATTTCACAACACCCTAAACTATCATTTATATATGTATGTATGTGTGTATACGCCACCGAAAACTCCCCAATCAAACGTAGCAAGTTATAATTTACCTAAATGTGAATTTTAAGTCCTAATTTTGGCGATTCCTTCAAATAGACAATTAGAGACTTCGATTACTTACCATATTATCTTAGAAGTCCCACATTTCAAATCCCTTTTCTTTTCTTTTTCTTTCTTTCTTTCCTTTCTTTCCTTTTCTTTCTCTCCCTCTCTCTTCTTTTTCCTCTCTCCCCCAAACCTCTCAGTCTCTCTTAAAAGAGCTGAAGCTTCCACTGTTTTCTTTTTGCTTTCTTTTTTTGATTTTTCAAACTTCTTTTCTTTTTTTTTCCATTTTTTTGTTTGGGGCCCACCAAGCCATACATCAGTCCTTTTTCTGCTCTGTCCCTTCTCCCTCTTGCTTCCGAGGCTCGACCTTCATCCTCCCCAGTCTCACGTCCATCTCAAGGAACGTCAGATCAGATGCAAGTCGCTCCTGATCACGTGCCCGAACTTTCTTTCCCTCTTGCTCCATCGCATTTGCGTAATTTTCGGACCGAAAGTCCTGCAGACATGCCGTCACAGTCAAGCATTTCTGGGGGAGCTTGCCTTCCCAAGTCCATGAACCTTATGGAGGAGAACGGACTGGGAGGGCATGATCAGCTTTATGACTCTGCAGTTCGCCACCTCCTCTCGGTGAGTGTACTTTATTTTTATCCTTGTTGTTCTTGACATCATCCTGTGCACGCTCCTGAGGGTTATGTTGAACGTCGGTCTTTGCATTGATAGGGCGTTGATGACATTGTCGAGCTCAAGAGGCTCCACGACCTTCATGCTGAAGAGCAGGCCAGCCGCCTCAAGGAGGCGGATGAGGCCACCATCATGCTGTGTAAGCAGGTGGAGGAGCTGGAGGCCAAGGTGTTGATGGCCAACAGGTTAAAGCGTTGTCTAAGGGATATGCTCAGCATAAATGAGGACAGGCATGCTGAGACAACGAGGGAATTGGCTCTTACGCGAGAGAAATTGGACGAGGCGAATCGCCGGATTGAGTACTTAGAGAAGGAGAGAGCAGAAGAGAAGGCACGTAGGGCTACCGTCGGGGAAGAAACCATTGGCACACCTCGTCCGAGCCCTGCGGCTCCAAGGAGTGACTCCCTGAGTTTTGTTCCTTTTCCTAGTCCTGGTCTCACAAACCTGGAGGTGTGCAAGGAAAACGCTCTTTTTCCTGAACTTTCTCACTTATTTAGACAACCTTGAATAATAAGAGGATTAGGAATGTTTTTCTATATATTCATCCGGTAGATTCGGTGTGCTTCGTTAGGAAATTGAATTCAAATAGGGGCTGCAATTCGTACTGGTGGGATCGTTGTCATACCAATTGTTCGAGCGAAACAATGGCAAAGCTAGTTCTTTTTTTCCGTTTGCCCAATGAGACGGTATAGTTGGAATATTTTAACACGTGAGGAAGTTGTATCTGCCTTTGATGGTTCTGTTTTTTAGTTTTGCCCCCTAACTCTAAAAATTTATACTTTAGTTCCCAAAAATTTTACTCTCCTGCAATTTTAGCCCCTAATCCTCCCATGTACCGAACATGGATTTACAATTTTAAGCACAGCGCAGGCTGAGCAACAATATTCGGTGATGTAACTAAGATGGCAAAGTATCCTTGAATCCCGGTCACATGGACAAGCATTAGCGGCCGAATTAAATTCAATCAAAGAGTCAGGAAACTTGAATTCATGCCATGATTGTTGTGATTGCTCGTATTAAATTGCAATGTAATGGCTGACCAAGATAATTAGCGGTTAAACAGTAAGTAATTTTTTTTTCAAAAATCTCGGCCTTTGTGCTTAAACACTAATGACACGAATTCAAGGCAACTCTCGTTATTAACTCGGGACCTCCTCCTCTGAACAAATTCAACACAACCTAGAGTAAGAGAATAGAGATTATAATCAGACAAAAAAATAAAATATAGTACTGAAAAGGCCTCATATTTTAATTATTGGGGGCCAATTCCCATGTGCCCGTGACTCCTATATCCGTAAACATAAACTTTAGTCCCAAATCAGTCTCAAACTTTTTTTTTCTCTAGAAAAAAAATCTTAAACTTTAGGTTCAATTGAAAATTTGCCTCTAATATTGTTTTGTTTACTAAAAATCATAAACTTTCAATCTATTCTCAAATCTACCCATGTGGTCCACTCTCAAGTTGACGTGGCATTTCCACGTTGATAACATATTCACGTCAATAAGGTGACATAGGAAATTATCTCCAAAGTGAGACCATTCTAGGATATGAAAATTAGAGATGACTAACTGTGATTTTTGGAAGGAGGAGGGCTAATGGAGACAAACTTGAGATTAGAATGAAAGTTAATGATTTTTTTTTTTTTGAATAGATTTGGGACTAAACTTAAAATTGAGATTTTTTTTTTTTTATATATATAAAGAAAAGTTCTAAGCATATTTGGACTTGACTTAAAGTTTGAAAAAAAAATTAAAAAAATTGAGACAAAATTAGGACTAAAATTATAGTTTCAAAATTTTTTAGGGGATCGGGCTCTTTTCCTTTCGATAATTTTCGTCAGTTTTAGGAGTAACACGGTTTGTTTGTGCACTTGTACACTTTATTCGAAAAAGCAAGATTCCCATGTTTTATTTTCCTCTTTTCCCTTCCCATTAAACAGGGAAGTTTCCCTCCCTTTTCTCATATAAGAATTTGAGAATGTAAACCACAAACTGTAACTTGCATCATCTGCTACCCTCTCGTCACTGTGGATCCTAGGTTCCCCTCAATTCCAGAAGCGATTCGATAGACTTTTACCAATTTTCACGAGGATGGTGTTCGCGATGCGTTCCTGGTCGGCCAGCACCGATTCAGACACCGAGAGTGTGGGCAAGGTCAGTACTTCGTTTTCTGTGAGCCCGAGCTGACCAAGCTGGATCTTTTCTCTTAAATAATCAATGGAAATAATGATACTTCTATCGGGACGAAGTGGTTCGAGATTATGTGGGAATTGCATACACGCTCTCTGGATTCAATCAATCATTTGTTGAAGTTGTAGAGATAAGCTGCTCTCTTTGCGAGCTTCTTATTTCTGGGTTAACAAAGGTGGAATGTGCCTATATCTGCAGAAATTAATGCTGGAACTGAAACTGAAAGTGAAGTCTCGCCCCAGCGAGAAAATTAAAAGGAAAGCCATGAAAGTGCTAGCAATGTCGCATCTAGGTACGGCCTTCCTTCTTCCATGGATATTCAATTTTTGAGTTGAACTTTTATGCCGGCGTCAAACTCGATCCACCGATTTTCCAGTACATTGATAGAACCTTTTCAAATTTAAGGCTCTCTTCCAAACTGTTCCGTTTTGTTCTGTTCTGTATATTGCGCAGGTGTAGATACTATTTGCTTCGACGGAAAGGAAGGGACTTTCACGCTCGTTGGCCATATTAATCTAGTTGAGGTGGTGTTCGAACTGCGGAAGATTTGCGTTATATACCTGGTGAGCGTAGCCATTCTGACTGCACAAAGTGATACCTTCCCCACAACTGGTACGTCAATACATCGGCACACGCCCTTAATTTGTGTAGAGAATAAAGACAGTAAAAAGAAATTACATCGATATCTCTGGAGGAACTGGTGCGTGCTTAAAGTGATTGATTCAATGAACATGAGAATTACTCTTGTTAAATCGAAAACGTCCTCACGAATCGAAAGGACCAAGTATTCACCTATAAGTCTTGCTAAGGCGTGCTTCCTCTGTGTAATTGGATTGAATGCTTCTGGTCCAGTCCAGAAGGCCGAGGATTGTTGCAAAAAAGGATGGAAAAAATACCGGGATGAATCACCGGGGCTCACGTTCCCTGATCCCTATGTGTGGGGGTTCTATACTGGATGCTTGCATTCCTCTTTGATAAGTCTAACATTTGGAAACCCTTTAGTTAAGGTTATGTCAGTAGCTTAAATCAGCCTTGTCCTGGCAAAAGGAGGCTTTCGGACATGATATTCCTTGATAATTGCTCTGTCAAGTTCCTTTGCCTTGTGAATTTTAATCCCTTTTTTATTAAATATGTGCAGAGAGGATCACCGAGCTAATACTCATCAAGGACACTGACCGGGAAAGGAAGAGATCTTTAGGAATCCTGTTATCTGAAGAGCAACCTGAACAGTCAAAGAAGCCGCAAGAAGACCAGCCACCGCCACAACAAGCCGATTCTTCCATATCTCAAGTAGACGCATCACCTCCTTCTCGTCCTCTTCCTCCTCTGTCTTGCCCCCTTGCTTCCGAGGCTCGACCTTCATCCTCCACAGTCTCACATGCATCTCATGGAAAGTCAGATCAGATGCAAGCCGCTCCTCATCATGCTCCATCGTCTTCGCCTGTTTTTCAGACCGAGAGTCTCGTGGCTGTGCCAGCACACTCGAGCATTTCTGGGGGAGCTTGCCCTCCCAAAGACGTTAAAAATATGGAGGATGAGGGACTGGAAGGGCACGATCAGCTTTATGACTCTGCAGTTCATCTCCTCCTGTCTGTGAGTGAACCTCAACTCTGTGCTTGTTGTACTTGACATCATCCCGTGCACGCTCCTGATGGTCATGTTGAACTTCTGGTCTTTGCATTGATAGAGCATCGATGGCATTGGTGAGCTCAAGAGGCATTACGACCTTCGTGCTGGAGAAGAGGCAAGCCGCCTCAAGGAGGTGGATGACACGGCCATCACGCTGCGTAAGCGGGTGGAGGAGCTGGAGGCCAAGGTGTCAGAGGCCAGCATGACGGAACGTCGCCTAATGGATATGATCTGCATAAGCGAGGATAGGCATGACAGGACAAAGATGGAATTGGCTGTTATGCAAGAGAAATTGGACGAGGCGAATCACCGGATTGAGTACTTAGGAGGTGTGATTTCCATATACCAGAGCAGGATTGCCGCAGCTGAGATAGAGAAGGAGAAAGCGGAAGAGAGGAGGTCTAGAGCCAGTGTCGAGGGAGATTCCATGAGAGCACTCGTCCGAACCCTGCGGCGCTTGTCCAAGCCCTGTGGCTCCAAGGAGTATCTCCGTTGAGTTCTGTTCATTCTCCTAGTCCCTGTCTCACAGACATGAAGGTGAGCAAGGAAAGCGCTCTTCTTCCTGTGACTCACTTAATTGGGACTGACCTTGAATTTTAAGGGGTTAGACTTTCTTTTCTAAAGGATTCAACCCGTAAATTCGGTGTGCTTCATTAGGAAACTGGATCCAATCAGGGGTGGTAATTGTATCGATGGGGTCATTTTAGTTCTTTTCCTATGCGTGCAATGGGACAGTTATTATAGTAAAGTTGTTTTGTGCCCGTCCATAATAATTCATGAAAAAAGACATATTGCAGTTGTTCAACACTGAGTCCCCCGATAGGATTTCTGAACTCTCGTGAAATTTGCTATTTTTTTTTTCAATAGCCTTACAAAATTGACACAGGATTTTAAAACTGACATGGCATATTGTGGTAGCCTGCACCACTGATTTCAAGAGGATTTCTTTACCAGCTTTGATATAAGTTGCTCCTTCTAGCCCTCCAATTTCATGTTGATTCGATTTAGGATCCACCCAAACACTTGCCGCTTTGATGCTCCAATTTGTCCTTTAATAATGGTGGACAGTCTTTGCTGAAAAGATCCCTGATTTATTTAAGTTAACAGCTTGTCCTGAAGCAAATATTGGTTAATGACAGCTGCAACGTTTTGGCATTCCTGGATAGAACCATCTAAGAAAAACTGAATCATCTGCAAATAACAAGTGAGTTAGAGTAGGCAGAATCTATTCAACTTGATTCCCTTGATGTTTCCTTCTTGTAGTTTTAAAACCGTCATTTATCATTGCCAATTAACGTAGGATTGATCTAGTACAGGATAGTAGTTACGAGGGCCTACCGAGGTGTATAGCCCTTGAAGAAAGACATGGTGAGGTGCAGTTGTTATTTTCTGATTTTCTGTATTTTTCAGCATATGGATTCTATTTTTTGTCTCCGTTGGATCGTTGTTGCATGGAAATACTTTGTATTTTTGTCTCCCCAACGAAGCCAATTGATCCGTGATTTCAAACCCCAAAACATTTCCTCTCTACGCCATAGGGTTTCCAGCTCTTCATTTATACTCTTGATTCTGCTCGTGTCTTGATAACTCCGATGTATTGACTACCTCCCTACATTCATCATCTTCAGCCCAAAAGGCTGTTAAATTCTTTTTGTCTTTGACAGATTCAACACTGCTTACCACAAGGAGTGGACTATGATCGGACCCCACAGCTGGTAGGGCAAAAGCTTCAGCCTCTGGGAACAGAACCCGCCAGTCCATTGAGCAGAAAACCCTATCCAATTTCTCCTGAACCAGATTAGCCCCTTCTCTGTTATTAGACCGGGTAAATGTATTCTAGAACTCTCTGCCATCCTTCTTCCACTTTCTCCCAATAGTAGAGTATTTCATTGAAATCTCCCATGCACACCCATGGAGTGTATTAGAAGATGCAATCTGTCTCAGAATGCCTATCGGTTCCTCCACAAAACTATTTTGAAAATTCAGTTTTCTTTTTAAGACGATCTACCACCGTTTCACTTTTCTTTGCTGGTGAACTTTTCATTTGAGATGAAGGACAAGCCAATCTTCATCTCTCTTTCGCCATTCCTTTTTCTCCACTTTTACTTCCTTTACCCCTCCTATTTGTTGGGCAACAGTTGTTAAAATAGTTGCCTGTATTGGCGCGATAGAAATGTATTGGTAGATTCGCTACTATGAATTATCATTATAAAGAGCTTTTTCGTTTATTTGGTGCAATAGAATATGTACAAATAGTGACGCATTCTCAAAAATTCTCAACCAGAGGCCATTGGCCATCGTTGATCGAAGAGGATTATGGTTTAGCACTTTGCTCTTTCGAAGTAGCAGGTTGATGCACCTTCTTTTAACTGCGTAGCCTATTCCATGGAATTTCCAGCTAGTGTCGCTATCAATCCCTACCAATCTTCGAACACGATAAGGATTTGGCATTCTTCCTCTGAAATGCTTTTGCCTCGCGGGGACTGCATGGCTTGCTCAATCCGATGAAATGCTTCATAAATTGCAGGGACCACGCAAGACATGGATTGCAATTTGAAGGAGGTGATCAAAATAAGAAGGTGTCTATCCCGAGATGATAGTCCTTTTTCTAACACTATCTTTTGCAGAGGGTTTGTGTTTGAAGGGAAAATTACTGAAAAAGTCTCAATTTGTTAATGACTAATATCGATGATCAAAATAAGAGGTGCCCATCAAACTGAGAAAATAAAAAGTACGAAAAAATATTACGCGATCAACACCCTGCCCCAATTAGTGTAGAGGTTTCTAATTCAGTGACTATATGATGACTAATACCGATAGGGAGTGATTTATATCTGAATTCTCTAGAAAATGTCTTCCACCGGATCAAAGATGAAGTATCATGGATTTCTAGCGCAAGTGCAAACGGCATAAATGGGCATACTGTACAAGTTATTGTACCCAACAGATGCCCACCTCTTATCAAGTGCTCAGCAACCTATTCTTCACTTCGTCCAAGCACTTGCTCGGGAATTCCAAAGAGCAACAACACTTGCTTCCAAGTCCCCAAAAGGAAAAACTGCAGATAAGAAACATGCAGCTCTAGTTTCACGTGTTGGATGTCAAAATATGAAGTTGTGGTGAGGGATAGTCGGGCGATGGGAGAATTGTCCAGAAAGTCCTAAATTTATTGCACTTTTGCCAATTCAGTCCTAAACCTTTTAACTTTGCCAATTGAATCCTAAACCTTTTTACTTCTTGCCGATTCACTCAATCCGGCTAATTTTGGCCAGAAAATGCTAACGTGGATGCCGATAATGCCACGTAGGACTACCGGCGCTGACATAGACAATTTTTAATAATATTTTAATTTTTTTTAAAATTTTTATTTTTTTATTTCTGTTTTTTCCCTTTTTCCTTTTTCCTTTTTTTTTTTTTTTTTTTTTTTTTTGGCTTTTTTTCTTGGCCTTTTCCAGTGGCCGGTCACTGGCCACCGGCCACAGCCAGCCGGCTGGCCTCGCCCGCCACAGGCGAGGTTCGGCCGGGCAAGGAGGAGCCCCGGCAAGGGGAGCCCTCGCCCAAGCGCGGCCCGACCAGTGTCCTTCAAGTGTTGTGGCCCAAATTAAATTCAATCGAGGGTTAATAAACTTTAACCACATCTAGAATCATGTCATAATTTTCGTGCTCCCTCAATTGAATTGCAACGCGATAGTGTGATCAAATAATTAGCGGTTCAACAGTCACTCAAAATTTTTCTAAATATCTCGGCCTTCGTTATGCAAATATCATGACAGAAATTCAATGCGAGTGAAAGAGAGTAGAGACCGCAATTAGATTTAATAAAAAAAAATAGAGAAAAGTAGGACTAAAAGAACCTCTAATTTTAGTTATTCTTTTCTATATAAGCATTTAAAAGATGGTGTGGTATTTACAATGTAGTCACTGCTGTTTCTATTCGGAGAAATAAGAAATTAAGGATAGTTGGCGAAGAAACAAAAAATTAAGATCCCTTGGAAGTATGAATTTTTATTTTCACTTTTTATAACAGTATGAACTGTTTAAATTCATTCTTTTCATATTAAAATCACCCCTACAAAGCATAGTGTAATTTCTATCCCAACCTCACCAAACCTCGGCAGACATGGGGCGGTATCATTCGTGACTGAGGCCGGCTCTGGTTTTCTTGTTCGTGAAACATAAATAGGGAAGGAACACGCCACGATTTCCGGCAACAAGAAAGCCTGTACTAAAGTCCTTAAGAATTTCTTTCTTTTGTTTCTTTTGTTTCTTGTTTCAACTGGAGTTTAGTCGAAAATTTGCCCCAAATTTCATTTTGTCTTTATCATAAACTTTCAATCTACTCTAAAATCTACCCATGTGGTCCATTCTCAAGTTGACATGGTAACATATCCACATTAATAAGGTGATGAGAAAAATGATCTTCGAAATGAAATCATTTTAAAATATGAAAATTAGAGATGACTAATTGTGATTTTTGGACAGAGGAGGGCTAATAGGAACAAATATGAAATTAGAATAAAAGTTCTGTAGATTTGGACGCGACTTAAAAGATTGAAATTTTTTTAAATAAAAAATTTAAGACGGAATTAGGACTAAAATTACAGTTAGAAAAATTTTTAGGGGACAAAAGACCAATTCCAAATTTCCGGAACCTTCGGTCCCTGAAACAGGTCAGGATCAGACCGTATCAGACCGATTGGTCCGGTTCAGTTCCTGGGCGGCACAGTAAATTCAACGGACCGTTCACATTTGATCGGATAAACGTAATCACCCACTCAAAAGATAAAATTTCTTCACCATTTGTATCCATTGAGAATACACCTCTCCCTCGCCCTTTATTTTAGTTTGATGATCGAGGTAAAGGTCCACCAAACGGCCGCTTCGCTTCGCTTTTATAACAAACTCCCTTACGCTCTCTGCTATTTGTTCAATGTGGGACTCTCAGAAGGGCTTCTCATGCAGGCGAGGGGGAGCCGGAGAGAGGAAGAGAGAAGGACTGAGCGAGGCACGGCGATAGAGAAGTTAGTCCCACATCGACTGACAGGAGAGGCAAACAAGCATGTTGCCCTATAAATAGCCAGGAACCGGTTTAATTTAAATGCGTGAGATAGGTACGTGTAATGTAGCACTATTTAATGTTTGTGTGATTACAGTAAAGAGAGAAAGGTTTAAATTTGAGTTTACTGTGACTGACTTTAGTGGTGTATTTACGAGTTTCGAATGATCAAATGCATGAACGGTACGTTTTGGTGGTTTGCGATTTAATTGAACCGGTAACAGCATTGTGCAACACTTCATTTGAAAAGCAAGATTCCTATGTTTTATTTTCCTCTTTCCTCAAAACCGGGATGCTTCCCTCCCTTTTCGTGTTTAAGAATTTGAGAATGTAAACCGTAAACTGTAACTTGCATCATCTGCTGTCCTGTCGTCACTGTCGATCCTAGGTTCCCGTCAATTCCAGAAGCGATCGATAGAATTTCATAGGATGGTGTTCGCGATGCGTTCCTGGTCGGCCAACACCGATTCAGACGCCGAGAGTGTAGGCAGGGTGAGTACTTCGTTTTTTGAGAGCACAAGCTGACCAAGCTGGATTTTTCTCTTAAATAATCGATGGAAATAATGATACTTGTATCAGGGACGAAGTGGTTCGAGATTATGTGGGAATTACATACACGCTCTCTGGATTCGATCAATCATTTGTTTTAGCTGTAGAGATAAGCTGCTCTCTTTGCGAGCTTCTTATTTCTGGGTTAACAAAAGTGGAATGTGCACATATCTGCCGAAATTAAGGCTGGAACTGAAAGTGAAGTCTCGCCCCAGTGAGAAAATTAAAAGGAAAGCAATGAAAGTGCTAGCAATGTCGCATCTAGGTACGGCCTTCCTTCTTCCGTGGATATTCAATTTTTGAGTTGAACTTCTACGCTGGCATCAAACTCGGTCCGCCGATTTTCCAGTACATCGATAGAACCTTTTCGAATATAAGGCTCTCTTCCAAACTGTTCCTTTTTGTTTTGTTCTGTATATTGCGCAGGTGTAGATACTATTTGCTACGACGGAAAAGAAGGGACATTCACGCTCGTTGGCCATATTAATCTAGTTGAGGTGGTGTCCAAACTGCGGAAGATTTGCGTAATAAACCTGGTGAGCGTGGCCATTCTGACTGCACAAAATGGTCCCTTCCCCACAACAGGTACGTCAATACATCGACACACGCCCTTAATTTGTGTAGAGAATAAAGACAGTGAAAAGAAATTACATTGATATCTCTGGAGGAACTGGCGCGTGCTTAAAGTGATTGATTCAATGAACATGAGAATTACTCTTGTTAAATTGAAAACGTCCTCACGAATCGGAAGGACCAATTATTCACCTGTAAGTCTTGCTAAGGTGTGCTTCCTCTGTGTAATTGGATTGATTGCTTCTGGTCCAATCCAGAAGACCGAGGATTGTTGCAAAAAAGGATGGAAAAATACCGGGATGAATCACCGGGGCTCACATTCCCTGATCCCTATGTGTGGGACTCCTATACTGGATGCTTGCATTACTCTTTGATAAGTTTGGAAACCCTTTAGTTAAGGTTATGTCAGTAGCTTAAATCAGCCTTGTCCTGGCACAAGGGGGCTTTCGGACATGATATTCCTTGATAATCGCTCTGTGAATTTTAATCCCTCTTTTCTTAAATATGTGCAGAGAGGATCACCAAGCTAACACTCATCAAGGACACTGACCGGGAAAGGAAGAGATCTTTAGGAATCCTGATATCTGAAGAGCAACCTGAACAGTCAAAGAAGCCGCAAGAAGACCAGCCACCGCCACAACAAGCCGATTCTTCCATATCTCAAGTAGACGCATCACCTCCTTCTCGTCCTCTTCCTCCTCTGTCTTGCCCTCTTGCTTCCGAGGCTCAACCTTCATCCTCCACAGTCTCACATCCATCTCATAGAAAGTCAGATCAGATGCAAGCTGCTCCTCATCATGCTCCATCATCTTTGCATTTTTCGGACCGAGAGTCTCGCAGCCGTGCCAGCACACTCGAGCATTTCTGGGGGAGCTTGCCTTCCCAAAGACATGAAAAATATGGAGGATAAGGGACTGGAAGGGCACGATCAGCTTTATGACTCTGCAGTTCACCTCCTCCTTTCTGTGAGTGAACCTCAACTTTGTGCTTGTTGTACTTGACATCATCCCGGTGCACGCTCCTGACAGTCATGTCGAACTTCTGGTCTTTGCATTGATAGAGCATCGATGGCATTGGTGAGCTCAAGAGGCATTACGACCTTCATGCTGGAGAACAGGCAAGCCGCCTCAAGGAGGCAGATGACGTGGCCATCGCGCTGTGTAAGCAGGTGGAGGAGCTGGAGGCCAAGGTGTCGAAGGCCAGCATCACGGAACGTAGCCTAATGGATATGATCTGCATAAGCGAGGATAGGCATGATAGGACAAAGATGGAATTGGCTCTTATGCAAGAGAAATTGGATGAGGCGAATCACCGGATTGAGTACTTAGAAGGCATGATTTCCAGATACCAGAGCAGGATTGCTGCAGCTGAGATAGAGAAGGAGAAAGCGGAAGAGAGAAGGTCTAGAGCCAGCGTTGAGGGAGATTCCATGAGAGCACTTGTCCGAGCCCTGCAGCGCTTGTCTGAGCCCTGTGGCTCCAAGGACTATCTCCATTGAGTTCTGTTCATTCTCCTAGTCCCTGTCTCACAGACACGGAGGTGCGCAAGGAAAGCGCTCTTCTTCCTGTGACTCACTTATTTGGGACTGACCTTGAATTATAGGGGGTTAGACTTTCTTTTCTAAAGGATTCAACCCGTAAATTCGGCGTGCTTCATTAGGAAACTGGATCCAAACAGGGGTGGTAATTTGTATCGATGGCCTATGCGTGCAATGGGACAGTTATCAGTATAGTTAAGTTAGAACTATTTTAACACGAGATGAAGGGCAAGCAACTTCATCTCGCGTTAAAATAGTTCGTATCGGTGCAATAGAAATGTATCGGTAGATTCGCTACTACGAATTATCATTATAAAGAGCTTTTTCATTTATTTGGTGCGATAGAATATGTACAAATAGTGACGCATTCTCGAAAATTCCCAACCAGAGGCCATTGGCCATCGTTGATCGAAGTGGATTGTGGTTTAGCACTTTGCTCTTTCGAAGTAGCAGGTTGATGCACCTTCTTTTAACTGCGTAGCCTATTCCATGGAATTTCCAGCTAAGTGTCGCTATCAATCCCTACCAATCTTCGAACACGATAAGGATTTGGCATTCTTCCTCTGAAATGCTTTTGCCTCGCGGGGACTGCACGGCTTGCCCAATCCGATGAAATGCTTCATAAATTGCAGGGACCATGCAAGACATGGATTGCAATTTGAAGGAGGTGATCAAAATAAGGTGTCTATCACGAAGTGATAGTCCTCTTTCTAACACTATCTTTGGCAGAGGGTTCGTGCTCGAAGGGAAAATTACTGAAAAATTCTCAATTTTTTAATGACTAATATCGAAGATCAAAATAAGAGGTGCCCATCAAACTAACCAAATAAAAAGTACGAAAAAATATTACACGATCAACACCCTGCCCCAATTAGTGTAGAGGTTTCTCAATAATTCAGTGACTATATGATGACTAATACCGATAGGAAGTGATTTGTATCTGACGTCTCTAGAAAATGTCTTCCACCGGATCAAAGATGAAGTATCATGGATTTATAGCGCAAGTACAAACGGCATAAATGGGCATACCTGTACAAGTTATTGTACCCAACAGATGCCCACCTCTTATCAAGTGCTCAGCAACCTATTCTTCACTTCATCCAAGCACTTGCTCGGGAATTCCAAAGAGCAACAACACTTGCTTCCAAGTCCCCTAGGAAAAACTGCAGGTAAAGAAGATGCAGCTCTAGTTTCAGGTGTTGGGTGTCAATAATATGAAGTTGTGGTGAGGAATAGTCGCGCGATACTCTTCAAAGTTTGTTACAAGAGACTCTAATTTCATACATCTAATCTAAGAGAAAAACCATCGAAAGACGATCTCCGATCGATAAAATCTAATACATTGAGATTAAGATAATAGTCATTTCATCCTATCTTCCTTTGTCTTTCTCATTTCCATATAAAAGTTCATAAGGAATTGTCTGAATAGTATTTTACATTTGCTCAATCAAAATCTTAATAAGGAATGTATTTTGACTTTTTATCAACTGAATATATAAACTTTGACGCGGAACTTTATTCATAATCTACTTTTTCTTTTTCTTTTTTGTAAGTTGGGTGGTATATCAAATTTTAGCAAGGAGGTAAAAAATTACCTTCTACCTTCTTAAGATACACAAAAAAACAGGCTCTTTAATTGGTTTTACTTGCAAGTTTTCTTTTTGTTTTTTCCACTATAGAATTTTAGGGGCAAAGAACCCACCACCGGCTTGACTGTTTCTCTGTCCACTTGCCCGATTTCTTCGCGAAAAAGCATCCTTCCTTCCTTTCTTTTTTTCTTTGTCGAATCTTCGAACATGGAAGTTTCCCACCCTTTACATAAGTAAGATCCAGAGCGCGTATCCCATTTTTTCCCGAGAAGAATGGTGTTCACCATGCGTTCCTGGTCATTCAATACCGATTCAGGCACCGAGCGGAGGCAAGTTGGATACTTCGTTTTTGTGAACACGAGCTGACCAAGCCAGATCTTTTTTAGTAAAAAAATCGATGGAGTTAATGATATTATCGGGACCCAGATAGGTTTTGGTCCAATTTTCCCGAGGATGGCGTTTGCGATGCGTTCCTGGTCAGCCAACACCGATTCAGACACCGAGAGCGGAGGCAAGGTGAGTACTTCGTATTTTGTGAGCACAAGCTGACCAAGCCGGATCGTTTCTAGTGAAAGATCGAAGGAAATAATTATATCTCTATTGGGGACGAAGTGGCTGGGGATTATGTGGGAACTGAGCACATGCTCTCTGGATTCTGTCGATCATTTGTTTTAGTCATAGAAATAGGTTGAATCTCAATGTGAGAGCATCTTATTTCTTGGTTAACAAAGGTCCAAATATGCCTAATTCGGCAGGAAGAAGCTGGTGTTGAAAGTGAACCTAAATTCCCACCAAATTAGAAGGAAAGCTCTGAGAGTACTATTGGCGTATTCAGGTAGTCCCTTATTTCAAGTTTTTCGGGTCAAACTTTTATTCCCATGTCAAACTCGATCCGCTGATTTCCCTCTACAATTTAGAGATACAGGAACTTTTCCATTTACCGCTCTCTTCCAACTGTTCCTTTTTGCTCGTCCTGCATATTATGCAGGTGCACATTCTGTTAAGTACGGCCTAACAAGAGAGACATAGGTGCCCGTTGGTTTCGGTATCAATGCAGTTAAGGTGGTGTGCACACTGCGGAAGAAATCTGGCTTCGCAGTGGGCTTGGTGACTGCAATGAAAAAAAACCTCCCCTACAACAGGTGCGTGCATACATCAGCACTAAAGGACAACTACTCGGATGAATCACCGGGGCTCACATCCCCAAATCCTTGTCTGAAGGGTGCTTCTCCACTGGGTGCTTGCATTACTCTTTGATAACTCTTACACTTGGAAAGCCTCAGTAGCTTAAATCAGCCTTGTCCTGGCAAAAGGGGGCTTCCGGACATGCTATATATTTCTTAATTCTCACTCTGCTGAGTTCCGATGCCTTTGTGATTTTTTATCCGTTTTTTTCTTAATATGCGCAGCGAGAATCACCGAGCTACAACCCATTGAGGACACTGACCTGGAAAGGAAGAGATCTTTAGGGATACTGATATCTGAAGAGCAACCAGAACAGTTGGAGATTTGGGAAACTTATGGAGGAGAAGGGACTGGGAGGGCATGATCGGGTTTATGCTGCAGTCCACGAGCTCCTTTCAGTGAGTGAATCTTATTTTTATCCTTGTTGTATTTGACATCATCCCGTGCACGCTCCTGACGGTCATATTGAACTTCCGGTCTTTACACTGATAGGGCATCGATGACATCAGTAAGCTTAAGAGACATGGCGACCATCATGCTGGAGAACAGGCCAGCCTCCTCAAGGAGGCAGTGATGCTGCGTAAGCAGGTGGAGGAGCTGGAGGCCAAGGTGTCAATGTTGGAGCGTCGTCTGATGGAGATGCTCTGCATAAGTGAGGATAGGCATGACAGGAGAAAAGACGTGGCGGATCGGGAATTGGCTCATCTGCAAGAGAAAGCAGACGTGGCGGATCGCCGGATTGAGAACTTGGAAGCTGCTGTTTCCAGATACCAGAGCAGGATTGCTGTAGCTGAGGCCGAGAAGGAGAAAGCAGAAGAGAGGGCGCCTAGGGCTAGCATCGAGGGAGAAACCACGAGCACACCTCGCCAGAGCCCTGCGGTTCCAGGGAGTACCTCCCTGAGCTTTGTTCCTTCTCTGGCGCTTGTCTTGCAGACTTGGAGGTGTGCGAGAAAGCGCTATTTTTCCTGAACTGACCTCTTATTTGGACTATCTTATAATAAGAAATTAGGAGTTTCTTTCCTAAAGGATTCATCCCGTGGATTCGGCGTGCTTCCTTAGGATATAGGAATTTGAATCCAAATAGAGGTGGCAATACATATTAATCCGATCGTTCTTGTGCCCAAAATTCGAGTCACAGAGTTTTTTTGTGTGCAATGGGACGTATAGAAAAGTTGTGGCTATGCTAAGACAAGATGAAGTCGCATCTCCTTTTGATTGTTTTCTTTTTAGTTTTGCCCCTATCTCTAGAAATTTGAATTTTAGTTCCCAAAATTTCACTCTTATGCAATTTGAGTCCATAGTGTTTTTACAACTCTTGTGCGGGCGCTAGCAATAGAACATTGCGGTGATGTAAGTGATGTAATTAGAGATTAGAGTATGACAAAAAAAAAAAGAAAATAGAGATCAGAGAGTGTCCTTGAAGTGTTGTGGCCCAAATTAAATTCAATCAAGGGTCAGGAGACTTTAACCACATCTAGAATCATGTCATAATTTTCGTGCTCACTCCAATTGAATTGCAACGCGATAGCGTGATTAGAATAATTAGCAGTTCAACAGTCACTCAAATGGTGTGGTATTTACAATGTAGTCACTGCAGTTTCTATACTTAGAAATAAGAAATTAAGGATAGTTGGTGAAGAAACAAAAAATTAAGATCCCTTGGAAGTATGAATTTTTATTTTCACTTTATTAAAATAGTATGAACTGTTTAAATTCATTCTTTTCATTTTAAAATCACCCCTACAAAGCATAGTGTAATTTCTATCCCAACCTCACCAAACCTCGGGCAGACATGGGGCGGTATTATTCGCGACTGAGGCTGGCTCTGGTTTTCTTGTTCGTGAAACATAAATAAGGAAGGAACACGCCGCGATTTCCGGCAACAAGAAAGCCTGTACTAAAGTCCTTGAGAATTTCTTTCTTTTGTTTCCTTTGTTTCTTGTTTCCACTGGAGTTGAGATTTCTAATTCTTTTTCCCTTACTTTCTTTCGAGGCTCTGTTTGGAAAAGGAGGAAAAACAGGGGAATGAAAACGGGTGTGAGAGATAAGTGGGATTTTGAAATGGAGGGAAAATTCTGAAATTTGAGCATTTTCCTCTTCCAGATGTGGTCCCCAAACTTAGCATAAAAGCCAAGAGACTTCTTTTTTACTAAATCCTTGGACAATCGCTTTAATTTCCAATGGCATATGTTAGTTGTTTATAAACGGATCCGCAGTGTCCCTTTGCTTTTCTTCTAAAACACCCAAAATGGGAACAAATGGGAACTAAATTGATGGAGGTAGACGAGTGAAATCAAAGACGGCATTGCGGATCAATCGATGGAGATCGAAATCAGAGGGGAAAGACAGATAAAAGGTGAAAGAGGAGCATACAACCGGCCAATCCAAAGGCGGAGGCGACGAGGTGCGATCGGTCAGCGACTAACAAGAGAAAGGCCACGAAAAAGAAGTCGGAGTAAAGATGAGGAAAGGAAAAGGGATGTGGGTTTAAGAGCACGATGAACAGTACAAGGTGTTAGAAATACATGACCAACGGCTCAGAAGAACAATGAAGTTAGATTTTGAGACGGAATATTACTTTTTTTGAGGAATTATTTATCCCACAACGTTACTAATGGTCATTAGTAAAAGTTCTCTAGAATACGATAAAATCTAGATTGAGAATACCATATGACAACTCTGATAACTCTCTGAGGTTTCTCAAGGGAAATAAATGAAACGATATTTATATTTTTTTGGTAAAGAAATTTCAAAAAGGCTTTAACGTCATTCATCTCAAAACCGACATACTTATTTACATCTTAATGAAAAAAGGCAACCCTTCGAAAATGGTTGCAAAGCGAACATGTATGTTCTCAAAGGTTATTTTGAAATAATAATTAAAAAATTATTTCTTTTTAAATTTCGAATTTCATAATTTCCAAACTGATTGAAAAAATACAACATTTCAAAGGTTGTAACACGACTAATAAAGATTAGCAAAATGAGTGTGAGAAATAAAAATAAGAATAATAAACAGAGAATTAGTGCTAAGTGCACCAAAATCACACACCCGCACGCTAGTATTGTGAGGTTTAGCCCACAACGCATTATCTTATTTTGAACAGACACAAAGATCGGAGGCCGCTAACAAGGATAAGAAATTGATAAGTTTCCTAGGATTTTCTCGGGTCAGATGTGGTGCAAATTACGGAGCTGGCCGGGCTTAATACCGGCCCGCAAAAGAATCCCTGCGGCCATCCCTAATTTAGTCTAAGCCGAAATTCTTGAGAAGAAGAAGAAGGAAGAAGAAGAAGACAGTTGAAATCATATTCAAGGAATAGGGATCCAAGAAATTGGCCACAGTATGAGGAGTTCAACAAAAAGAATGTAGACTTACCCTCTCCTACAATTACAACCACGGAATAAAAACACATTGATGTTCAAACGTCAAGCATCGTCCCTGAATACGATGCCTTGACGAGTCCCATGTGACTCGAATAGGATCAAAGTAGACGTTCATAAAATTTTATTTTCATAATTATTTACTGACAAAATAATGAAGATTTCTCATTCCTATCGCCTGTGGCTGGCAAGGGCAAAAAGGCCCTCGTCTAGACCAACGTGTGGCTGGCAATGGTAGGCCGGCAACCTTGCCGGCACTGGCCAAAGAAAATGAAAAAGAAAAGAAAAGAGAAAAAAGAGAAAAATAATAAAAAGATTCTGAAAAAAATTAAAAATTTATAAAATTTATTTACATCATTGCCGTTCATATCACGTAGGACTACTGACATTCACATCAATAATTTCCAATCTAAATTAGTTGGATGGATTCAATTGATATCAATATGAAACGTTTAACATTAAATTGATCCAATTGAAATATTTATGATCGAATTGATACTAATATAATAGGATTATGATTTATTTATTTTTTGGGTAATTTTTCCCATTGGATCTTTGTCCTTGAAGTCGTTCAGGCACACGGTGGGGAAGAGTGACGCCTCACCGATCTTGTGCCCCTTCAAGAAGGTCTCAATGACCCGAGGCCGCGATGGCCAGTGAGGTGGAGGAGCGAGCAAACGGCATGGCCGGTGGAGCGGGGCGCAGTGGCGGTCATAGGTGGAGAAGGCAGCAGCGAGGAGCTTTCACCTCTGCAGAAGGGGGAAAGAAAAGAAGACAGAAAATGTCTGGCCCGTCGCTGCACTAGAAGAGGTGCTCTTCCTCAACACCCGCCGGCAAGTGCAATCCTCATCTCGATCGAATGGAGACCGAGTTATAGTCAATGTTAATCCTCCAATCAACCTACCCCCTTTTATTTAATAATCCAAGAAATAAATTCAATCCACAATAGTCTTCCGCCTTTTTTTTAATCTATTTTTTTGGGTGGTTTCTAGAAGGGGGGAGGTTTTAAGAATTCTAATCTTAATCCGTGGTCGGTTAAGTTTTCAAGGATTGTTTGTATACGTGCTGACTAAGTAGGAATAGTATACATTTGACCTTAACAACCATGGAACTCAGAATTTTCATATTTGAGACATGCATTTGGATTTGATACGGTATCTTACAAGCAAAGTAATGCCTATTCGCGAGGATTGAATATATACTTGATCCCCAAGTCATCTCAATTATTTACTTCGCCTGATTCTATACAGTTTCTAGAAGGGGATAGTTTTAAGAATTCTAATATTAATTCATGGTCGGTTAAGTTTTCAAGGATTGTTTTTATACATGCTGACTAGGTAGGAATAGTATACATTTGGTCATAACAACCACGGAGCTTGGAATTTTCATATTTGAGATGTGCATCCGGGTTTGGTATAGTATTTTTACAAGCGAAATATGCCTCTCCGCGAGGATTGAAGATGCACTTGACCCTCAAGTCATCCCAGTTATTTACCCCGCGCAATTTGGACATTGACTCGATTAAATTACTCTAATGAGCTAGTCACTGCCAAGCACATGTCAATATTCTGGCACTCTGAACATCCAAGAGCTCAAATTCATCCATGCCTTTGCATACGCCTTGGTTTAAACTTGCCACCCTGGGAAATAGACAAGTGGGCCCAAGACGATCAACCCGATCCTTAGCCCCTTAAGTCAAGTGGCGCGTGTCGCGGATGATATTTTACCTTTTTTCTGGAATTAGAAAGATATCAATTTGAGATCCTTATATGACTCTTGGAAAGTAACTCCTCACAAGCTACCTTCTACAAGATAAGGATCCACAAAGGTTGTGATCCTTACCTAAGACGACATCGCACGCTGGCGCACTATCGGATCGTTCAAAGTTTTGACCGCAAAAATTCCCCGACGAGGCCTTTATCGAATTCTTTTCCTTCTATTCAAGAAAAACTTCTATTTGCTACGCCGAAAGATTACGGGAAAATATTTAGCAGAGGACATAATTAATGGCCACGCGGTACTTTGCAACCACCTAATATTTTTTCCTCTTTGAGGGTACCAGGAAGTTTCTCGCCCTTTCCGTGCGAAAGTAGCCGAACGCGGAGAAAGCGTGTGCCCCCGCAAACTGGAACGAACATATATATAATTCTTCGCAGTCGTCGCCGTGGATCCCAAACTCCCGTCAATTTCAGAAGGGATCCAGATATCTTTTTCCTTCCTGTTTTTTTCCAAGAATGGTGTTCGCGATGTCTTCCTCTCCATCCTTTTGTGATACAGGGACGTCTTTCTCTAGAGCCTCTTCTGATACAGACATCGAGATTGGACGGCCGGTGAAAACTGGGGTGAGTACTTTGTTTTTGTGATCTCGAGCTAACCAAGCTGGATATTTGTGTTGGGGACGAAGTGGTTCGTGATTATTATGTGGGAATTGCATACATCCTCTCTGGATTCAGTCAAACATTTGTTTTAGTCGTAGAAATAGGCTAATCTCTTTGCGAGCTTCTTATTTCTCTGTTAATAAAATGTGGAATATGCCTAATTCGGCAGTACTGCTGTCGAAGTTGATCCTTATTCTATTGGAACGAAAAAATAACGTTATAAAATTTAGAAATTTGAAGTGGGAGCACAGATACAGAAATGGAGAAATAAGCTTTTGCTTGACTTGGCACATACAACTATCAAGCGAAGAGAATGCTCACAAATGTCAATAATAACATTTAATGAAGAAAACCAAACAACAATGCAAAGAAAGAGGTGAGTGATTCGAATCGTCACTTTTTCGGGGGTTGGAGTGAGGACAATTTATTTTCAGATGTAAGTTTTGAATCTCATGCTCTGATTTAGTTTTAAATATAAGTTTCAACTTGCATGTCCTGTAAGGAGGTAAGATAAAAGTCTAAAGTAAGAGTTATAATAAATACGATAAGAGAATTCTTCAGCAACTCCAATCTTGAATTCGTAGAGAACATGCAGCCTTTATCCTCTATCATTTATTGATTTGAGATGCCGTCGTTCAAAATCAATTTTACCGTTATTTCAACAGCTTCCTCCAAAAAGAGGCCGAGATAGAGTACCGTTTGGATTTAGGGTGACTCTTGGACGGATGATAATCAAAGGCAAAGGCAGGAGAGAAATAGCAGTTACGGGTCCAGGTACGGCTTCTTTCTTCCGTGGAATTTCGTAGTTTCTCAGTGTCAAACTTGATGCGCTGATTTTCCTGAAAGAACCTTTTACATTTAATGCTCTCTTCAACTGTTCCTTTTTGCTCGTCCCATGTGTTATGTGGTTGTAGATTCAATTTGCTTGGACGAACGAAAAAAAAAAAAAGGGACGTGCACGCTTGTTGGCGATATTGATTTCGTTTTTCTTTTAGGCTCCATTCGTTTCGCGGAAAATAATTTCCGGGAAAATGTTTTCCAGATTTTCCGGCGTTCGTTTCACGGAAAATGAATTCATTGGGGAAAATATTTTTCATGAAAGGAAAAAAGTCTTCTAAATTAGGAAAAAATGTTTTTCACTTTTGAAAAGTGGAAAACATTTTCCTCACTTGATCTCTCTTATTTCACACATCTACAATGCAAGTACTAGTACGAACACTTAGAGGGGGTGAATAGGTGTTTAAAAGGAGTCTTGACAAATAAATGCGGAATAAAATAAATTTCGAGCAAGTCTGAATAAGAATCAGAGTCTGACTAAACGAGCCACCAGACTTCTGGTAGATGTTCAGAATCTATGATACAATAGAACAGACTTCTGAAATAACCTGTAAGTATGCAACAGATTTAAATAAGAAGAGTTAAGGAAAGAGAATGTTGCACCTGAAATTTATAGTAGTTCGGCTTAAATCAAGCCTACGTCCACTCTCCCATGCTAATAGCCTTCTGGCTGGATTCCACTATGCAATCAACAAGAGATTACAACTTTGAGTGCAAACACTTAGTGATAGATCACACTATCTCACTAAGTCACTCTTTTGGTATTTCTCTCATGATCACAAACGTTTAAGCTCACGAAAGACAAGTGTATGATCGAAGTTTGCTCAAACTTTGGAATTATAAATTCTACGCTCCGTCTCTTACTTGCTCATCGGTCCTTGATCTCCTTAAATATTCCTCCACTTCCAAACTATCCAATGAGGATCGTCTTCCAATCTACCCATTGGACAGATCTGTATCTAGAAGATTTGGCAGCCATTGAGTGATAGAAGTAGAATCCAAAATTGATTCTGATCGCCCATACAAACAGAATCTTTGTTTCTATAAACAAAGCTCTTTCGTATAAAAAGTTCTTGTCTTCAATATCCAATTGTCAATCAATTAGATTGAGTCAATCAAATCTATCTTGATGTAGAATCCAAACCAGATTACTAGCCATTATATGTTGAGGCTTGTGTTACGTTATGTCAAGTTGTTTCGTTCTGGACATGCTTCATTTTGAACATGTGTCTCGTTCTAGATGTAAAGTCCGAGAGTGTTCTGTCTAAAGTAAAGTCTGAAAGTCTTCCTTCTTCACTTGCATTCAGTTTGGAATTTGTCAGAGATGACAGACTTTTAATGTAAAACAGACTTTGACACAAAAGTCTGGCAATCTTCATAATAGACTTTACAGTCTGAACATTAGTTTGAACATAATCTGCTTTTGAACAGATTTAGCCTTAAGCTCTGGACATAGTCTGAATAAATTCAGCTTCAGCATAGAGTTTGCATAGTCTGTTACTCAACAATTAAACACATTAGTAGCCTTTAATTTATTTTATCATCTTCAAAACATCATAAGGGATTTCCCTAACAATCTCCCCTTTTTTGATGATGACAAAACAATCTATGAATATGTAAATGTGTAATCACACTTTCTAAAATATTAATAAATCAGAGCAATGTAATTCAAATCAAAAGATAGCAGAAGATAGCAGAAGATAGCAAATAGATTGAGCATAACAATATATAGAAAAGTAATCGCACCTCAATAACTAATATCAACACATATGCATATTTATATTCTCTCCCCATTTTTGCCATAATTAAAAAGCGATAATAATAGAAATAGTATCACATAGAGAATATAAAACGATAACAAATATCTTGCATGAAACGCAATTTCCAAAAAGTCAGCTTTTACAAAGTAAGTCGAATATTAAAAATATGTAATTTAGCTCACTTCGATCATATATATCAACAAATATCTAATAAAAATCACAAATGCATTATAAAATTCACTTACCCTTTTTGTCATAATAAAATGATAATATCAATAAGAGATTTGTTAATGACAAAAAGGTAATAAAAGATGCACTAACCGAATTTTGTAGAACTTGGTAAGTTCTAACACATTTACCTTTTTCTTCCTTCCATAATAAGTAAGATCACGATCGATTCAAAAAGATTTTTCCATAATTGATCAACGTTCCCCCTCAATTTGTTGCCTTTTTGAGGTGATCAAGATTCTTTCGTTTCTCTTGGATTCACTTTCTCCCCTATCATAATGACAATGTTTGCGAATAGCACTAATTGTCACTTGTGCACGTTGAGCATAATATTTTTCCATTATTTCCTTTGTAGCAACAATATCCACAACGATCATTTGCATTTTGAAATTCAAGGCAAAAATTTATTTTCTTCAATCAAGCTCTTCTCAAATTCAACCTGCATAAACTTAACGAACTTTTTGCGCAAATAAGCTGTAATAATATCCACATAATATATAATGTCATTTCTTCATATAAATAAATTGAATAGCATATATATAAAATTATCAATTATTAAAATTCAAAACTACTCAACCTTTCGTACAACATAATAGGGATTTCCTCAACAATTTGTAAAAAATTTGCACAAGGAAAAGAATCTTTGAGCCTCCAAAAAATAGTATAGAATCTCCACAAAGGATCAAGCTTTCCAAAATCCATATGGAAGATTCTTTTGCTACCTACAAATTCTTGTATAGAAGATAACATTCCTTGCAAAAATATCACATAATACCTTTCTCTAATTTGCTGATCAAACTTGCTAGATATAAGTTATCTTCTAAAAATATAAGGTCTTCAATCACTCTCTCTCTCGACCTCCTAACAAGGAAGAATAAGGTCTCTCCCTCCTCTCTCCTCTGTAGACCCCCTCCTTCAACCCCATATTCACGCCTAAATCAAGCAAAGAACACAGCCATTGCCATCAACGAATTTACCCTCCTCAACCTCTTCTAAACCCAACATAGCCACCTCAACTTCTTCTTCTAGAACCTTGACCTCCCTCAGACCCTCCTCCTCAAATCCTCCTCCGTTAGCGACACCATCCCTTCACTAGTGTTGGCAAGTCTGGCTTCATCACCCATAAGATCTCCCATATCCTTGTCTCCCTTAGCATCCAATCCAAGTTCCTCCCCTCAATGCCCTCCACGGCAACAAGCTCAGCATCCGTTGGTTCCGTTGGACCGCCTAGGAACCATACCGGTCTTGTTCGAGAACCAAGCGGTCTGTTTCCTGGTTCCACAAATTGAGAATTGGTCATGCTCGTCTGGTTCCCGATTTCTATGTGGGACGGACCAAAGTAGAAACTAATCACCCTGACATGGGGTGCTTCTTCAATGGATGCTTGCATTGCTCTTTGGTTACTCTTACACTTGTGAAAGCTTCAATAGCTTAAATCAGCATTGTCTTGATTGTTGTTTTCGAAAGAATAGAGAAGGAGTTGACAGCAAAAGTTGTATATATTATTCAGAAAACTGAAAAATGCTTAAATACATACTAAAACTTAACCATAAACCCACGTTGCCCACTAACAGCTTGCTTGGTCCACAAAACCAAAAACAAACTAACAGAATAGCTAAAAAAACGTGCAGCTAACTACTCCTACAAGATACAATTGACCAAGTAAAACAACAATTAACTAACTCCTAGAAAACAGGACATTAACAAACTGACTTAACAAAACAAAGAAAAAACAGATGGCGCGGTCTTGATACATCAACACTCTCCTCCTAGATCAAGTATTGCACACTGCTAGCTTTGCCCTGAGAAGTTCAAATTGACCAACATGAAATGACTTTGTGAATATATATGCAATCTGGTTTTTTGAACTGTAGTACACTAGTTTCACCTCTCCAGCCTTTTGCACTTCTCTCAAGAAGTAATATCTGACCTTAAAATGCTTTGTTCTTCCATGAAATACTAGATTCTATGAGATGGCCAGAGTAGCTTGATTATCCACAAATACTTCTATGTCTTCTTCTTGCTCCATATGCATATCATTCATCAGCTTCTTCAATCATAATGCTTGATTCACAGTTACAGTAGTTACAATGAGCTCAACTTCTACAGTTGATTGAGCCACTATTTCCTGCTTCTTTGAACACTAGGAAAAACATGCTAACCCAAATGTAAAGCAATAACCTGAAGTGCTCCTTATATCATTCACTGATCCTACCAATTCATTGTCAGAATACCCCTACAACTTAAACTCTTGAACTCTGCAAAACTTAATCCCATATGAAAAAGTACATTTCAAGTACCTCAACACCCTCTTTGCAGCTACCATATGCAACTCACTTGCACAATTGAGAAATCTAGACAAGACACCTACATGAAACATGATATCTGACCTAGTTGTAATGAGATACATAAGATAGCCAATCAAACTTCTATAAACTCTTTCATCCGTAGGTTTTGATCCATCATTCTTTTGAAGCTTTTCCTTATGACCCATTAGAATACTCACACTCTTGCACTGCTCCATGTTGAATCTCCTTAGAATCTCCTTCAGGTACTTCTTTTGACAGATAAAAACTTCATTCTGATTCTGCCTAACCTCTATTTCTAGAAAATACGACATCTCACCAAGATCAGTCATTTCGAACATCTTCATCATCTCTTGCTTAAATGCAATAATCCGAGCACTATTACTCCCTGTTACCAGCATATCATCCACATAAAGAGACGCCGCCACTAAGTCGGATACTAATTTCTTGACATATAGAGTGGATTCACTGAGGCTTTTCTTAAAACCCAGGCCCAGCAAGTGCTTATCCATCTTACTGTACCATGCTCTAGGATCTTGCCTCAAGCCATAGAGAGCCTTTCTCGGCAAATAAACTTTCTCCTCCTAGCCTAGTGTGACAAAGCCTTATGGCCGCTCAACATAAATCTCCTCTTGCAACACTCCATTCAAAAATGCAGATTTCACATTTAACTGATATACCTTCCATCCTTGTTGAGCTGCCAAAGCAAGAATCATTCTAATTGTATCTAATCTTGCCACAAGAGCAAAGGTTTCAGAGAAATGAACTCCCCAAATCTATGCATATCCCTTCACCACCAACCTGGCCTAATGCTTATTCACTGAGCCATCAGGATTAAATTTGGTCCTAAAAACCCATTTTACTCAAATTACCTTCCTGTCTTCAGGCCTCTCCACTAGCTCCCATGTTTGGTTATTTTCTATCATAGCCAACTCTTCCTTCATTGCATTCATCCACCTTTGATCGCTTTTAGCTTCCTCATAACCTGCAGGTTCCAAAACAGCCACACCGCACCTCTAATATATATCAGTCAGAAATCCGGTACCTCTAACTAGAACATCATCCACCAGCTCGTCAGGTTCCAGTGAGACCTCTTTGTGCTTGCCTTGTGGCTCATTTGTCCAGTCTCATTTCTCATTTTCCAGAACTGAACATCCCTGCTAGTGATCACCTTCCTAGTATATGGTTGATAGATCTTGTAAGCTTTTGACACTAAGCTGTAGCCAACAAAGATCCTAGGTTCAGCTTTCTCTCCCAGCTTGTCTCTCTTAACCTATGGAATATGAGAAAAACACCGACAGCCAAACACCTTCAAATTTCTTAGAATTGGCTTGACATCAAACCAAGCTTCAAAAGATGTCTTCTTCTCCAATACCCTTGTAGGTAGTCTATTTAGCAGAAAAACTATTGTGTTTGCTGCTTATGCCCAAAACTCTTTTGGTAGATTCTTCTTATACAACAAACACCTAGTCATCTCCATAATGGTATTATTCTTCCTCTCACTAACTCCATTTTGCTGTGGAGAGTAAGGAGTAGTAAGCTAATGCTCAATTCCAGCCTCTTCATAGAAAGAGTTAAACCTCTGTGAATTGTATTATGTTCCATTATCAAATTTGATGACCTGAATCTCACAGCCACTTTGGTTCTCAACCCATCTCTTAAACTTTAGAAATACCTTAGCAACTTCTGACTTTTACTTTATAAAGTAAATCCAGCACATTCTGGTATAATCATCAATGAAAATAATGAAATATATGCTGCCATTTAGTGAAGGAGTCACTTGTGGACCACATAGATCTGTATGAATCAGCTGCAGCTTCTCTATAGCTCTCCAAGTGGATTCCTTGAAGGGAAGTCTTGTCTGCTTCCGCAGCAAACAAGCTTTACGCCTTGTGATCTGCTCCTCCAAGCTTGGTAACCTAGTTGCCATTTCATTCCTCTGCATGAACAGCACGCCTTTCTAATGAAAGTACCCCAACCTCTTGTGCCATATTTTTTGAATCATTGGCCTCGATACTTAGGGCGCGCGCATGACAACCATTTTCCCTTCCCGAAACTATTTCGAACAGAAATAGATTTTTCTATTTCTATTTCTAGAAGAGTTTCTAAGCGAAAATAACCGTTTGATAACGACACGAAATTTCTACTCTAAAAATAGAAATTCGTTTGATATCGACACAAAATTTCTTCCTTTTGGACGGCGGCGCGGCGACGACGGCGACCTTTAATATAAAAAATAAAAATAAAAATGATTTATTAACAAAAAAATAAAGAAAAATAAAATAAAATAAATCATAAAAAATAAAATAAAAATACTATTTTATTTTAAAATAAAAATATCCTTAAAAATAAATTTATTTTATTTATTCTATTATTTTATTTTACAAATAAATTTATTTGGCAAAACACTCAAGACAAATAAAAATAATTTATTTTTATTTATCATACATAAATTAATTTTAATAAATTTAATAAATTTATTTTAATAAACTCAAAATAAAATGATAAATAAAAATAATTTATTTATTTTTAATAAATTTACTTTTAATTTATTTTTAATAAATTTATTTTATTAAATTTATTTTTATTTTTAAATGAATAAAATGATTATTTTTATTTTTATTTTTAATAAAATGATATTTAATTAAATTTATTTCGATTAAATTTATTTAATTAATTTATTTATTAAAAATAAAAATAATTTTTATAATAAAAATTAAAAATTAAAATGAAAGATATTTATTTATTTTTTAAAATAAAATGATATTTATTTATTTTTAAGGATTTTTTTAATTTATTCGTAAAATAAATATTTATTCGTAAAAATAAAAATAAAAATCATTTTATTTATTTTAATATTTTCATTTTAAAATGATATTTATAAAAATAATTTATTTGGCAACCGGCGGCGGCGGTGGCGAGCGACTGACGGCCGATGGTCGACGGCGACAAATGAAGGACCAATTGACGAACGATGAGAAGAATTTTTATTTCTGATTTCTATTCCAGAAATAGAGAAGTAGAAAATTTTAGGCTTCGATTTCTCTTCCAAACCTATTTCTACGGAATGAAATCTATTCCGAAATGTAAAACTGAATAGGTTTATCAAACGGATTTCTCTTCCAGAAACAGGTCTGGAATAGAAAAACTATTTCCGGAACAGAAATTTTGGTTATCATGCACCCCCTTAAATGCCATTTGCTCATTCTCAAGAGGATTCAAAGAAAAGCTCTTCTGTTGCATCTTTATCTTGAACAGCTCCTGACCACTGGAGTCAAAGATTAAACACTTCTCCTCTTCAAATATCACCTTAAAACCCTTTTCTACCAACTACCCCACACTCAGCAAGTTTTGATCAATCTCAGGTGCATACATCACATTAGAAACCAACTTAGTTCCAACACAACTCTCCATTGCTACAGTCCCTTTACCTCTCACTTTTAAGTACTCCCCATTCCCAACCCTCACTCTTCAATGACTTGTCAAGGTCTATAAATAGCTTTTCATCACTTGTCATGTGGTTTGTGCAACCATTATCAACAAGCCAACTGTCACATGGAATACTAGAGGAGAAATAAGAGGCAATAAGTAGTTGATCTACCTCTTATTGGACTGTAGCATGTACCTCACCTTGTTGTTGATCTCTCTTCTCTTTGCATTCTCAATGTGTCCAAGCTTATGACATCTTCTGCACCTTACATCTAGCCTCTTCCAACACCTAAAGTGTTGATGATTCTTTTTTCCATAGTGTTGACATGAGGAATATCTTCCCCAATTGTTCTTGAAGTTGCCCGCACTGTTCTCTCCTGTAGCAGCTTTTGAACCACTACTACCATTTCCTTTATTCCATTTTCACTTCTTGACTTTTCCTCCTACATTCTGCTAGTCTTTGGCCTACAGAGCTCCTTCTATACTTCTTTCCAGCCTCATTAACCTCCTCTACTCTTGTGCTTGTAGAGCACTTAGTAATTCTGCCAACTTGATCTGAGACAAATCCTTGGTATTCTCCAAAGAGGCAATGGTTGCCTCAAATCTTTCGAGCAAGGAGACTAGAATCTTTTGCACTAGCCTATTATCAGAGAGGTTAGTGCCTAGAACTCTTGCCTGATTTGCAATGCTTATCAACTTATCAGAATACTCCTTAATTGTCTCAAACTCCTTCATCTGCAATCTCTCGAATTCTATGATCAGACTTAGCCCCTCATGCTTCTAATCCTCTCATCTCCTTGATACTCAGCTTTGAGGAAAACCCAAATAGCTTTGGCTGATTCACAAGCCATAATTCTACTAAAAATGGGAGGTGAGACAGCAGCATATAAACAAGACTTTGCCTTTGCTTTCCTTGTTGTCATCTCCTTGTGAAACTTGATCTGATTGATGGTTGGATTGTCAGGAAGGGGAGCAACTTCATAATCTTGTTCCACAGCTTCCCAAGAATCACAACCCTCTAGATAGGCTCGCATTCTCACTACCCAGGCTTGATAATTTTTTCCATCAAACGCTGGTGGAGCCATTGCTGAAAAACCACTCGATTCTATCTCTATCTTGCTTTTACCTTCTATGGATGTAGACACACCTCTCAATCAATCTCACAAGTCACTCACAGCCCCTTAAGATCAAGAAAGCTCTGAAACCAATGTTATTTTCGGAAGAACAAAGAAGGAGTTGACATTAAAAGCTAGATATATTATTCAGAAAACTGAAAAATGCTTAAATGCAAACTAAAACTTAACCATAAACCCATGTTGCCCACTAACAACTTGCTTGATCCACAAAACCAGCAACAAACTAACTAAATAGCTAAAAAAACGTGCAGCTAACTGCTCCTACAAGATACAATTGACCAAGTAAAACAACAATTAATTAACTCCTAGAAAACAGGACATTAACAAACTGACTTAACATAACAAAGAAAAAACAGATGGTGCGATCTTGATACATCAACACTGACAAAAGGGGGCTTTCTGAAATGCTGTATGTTCCGTAATAGTCGCTCTGTTAAGTTCCTTTGCCTTGTGATTTTTAATCCTTTTTTAAAAAAAAAAAAATGTGCAGAGGAAATCACCGAGGAAATAGTCATTGAGGACCGTGAACTGGAGAGAAAGAGATATTCAGGGATACGAATATGTGCAAAGCAACAAGAACAGTCGGAGGAGAAGCAGCAAGAAGACCACCCACCACCAGGACGAGCCGGTTCTTACACATCTCAAGTAGAAGCATCACCTCTTCCTCCTCTGTCTCTTCCTCTTGCTTCCAAGGCTCGACCTTCATCCTCCCCGGTCTCACATCCATCTCAAGGAACGGTGGATCAGATGCAAGCCACTCCCGATTGGGCACCTGAACTTTCGTTCCCGTTGACTCTATTGTCTTCGTGCACCATCATCATGCTACTAAAGCAGGTGGAGGAGCTGGAGGCCAGGGTGTCAATGGCCAACATGTCGGAGCGTCGTTTGATGGATAAGCTTTGCATAAGTGAGGATAGGCATGATAGGACAAAGATGGAATTGGCGCTCATGCGAGAGGAAATGGACGAGGCAAATCACCGGATTGAGTACTTAAAAGCTGCGGTTTCCAGATACCAAAACAGGATTGTTGTAGCCGAAATAGAGAAGGAGAAAGCAGAAGAGAGTGCATTGAGGGCTAGCGTCTTGGGAGAAGCCATAAGCACACCTCGTCCGAGCCCTGCGGCTCCAGGCAGTACCTCCCTGAGTTTTGTTCCTTCGTTTACCTAATTTTTTCTCCGTCGGGGACTTGGAGGTGTGCAAGGAAAGCGCTCTTTTTCCTGAACTCACTTATTTGGACCGATGTCGAATAATGAGAGTTTTTAAACCTTTTTCCTAAATATTCGTCCAGAAACTTATAAGTTCATTGTTTATATCGGGTTCGGGGTTTGGACGGGTCATTTATTTTTGGGTGTTTTAATTCTTTTACGGGAGGATGAGGTTTATTTTCGTTCACCAGTTTCCTTCACTGCTTTGTCCGTAAATATTTCCCCTTCCATTATATTTACCTTGTTGTTTAAAATTCGGTATGATATGGTTTCTTAAGGATGATTTAGTATTTTAATAAAAGAAGAGAGGGAAAAATGTCTCTGTCCCGAAGGGAGAATTAACAAAATAATCTTTAAATTATTGTAATTATGTCAATTCAGTCTCAATTTTTTTTCGTCAATTAAATTCCAAAGATTTTGTATTGGCGTCAATTTGATTTATTCCGTTAAGTTTGGCAGGTTAGCATTGTTATGGATGTCGACTGTCTTATGTGGCGCGGTCGGCGTTGACGTAGACAATGTTTAATTATATTTTAATATTTTTTCGAATTTTTCTTTGTTCTTTTCTTTTTCCCTTTATTTTCTTTCTCTTTCTTCTATTCCTTCCTTTCCGACGCTAACGTGAAAAATTTTTATTGAAGAAAAAAAAAGAAATAAATAAATAAAAATTAAATTTAAAAAATTAAAAAATTATTGTCCACGTCAACATTAATTGCACCATGTAGTACAGTCGAAAGGGAAGAAAAAAAGAAAGAGAAAAATAAATAAATAAATAAATAAATATTATAATATTATAAAAAATTATCTACGCGCCGGCAAGTCGCGCGCCATGTAGAATATCGATCGATCTGACCAAAATTGGCAAAATGGGCTGAATTGGTAAAAATGTAAAATGTTTAAAACTCAATTAGAAAAAAAAATTAGGATTGAATTGGTACAATTATAGTAAGTTTAAAACTGTTTTATTAATTTTCCATTGTCCCTAATGGCTTGCCCTCTTCTTTGTTGGGCAACTTGAATGATCACATCAATGTCCAATTTCTCACTACAAATGATTACTTTACATTGACATGAAAACTTATCTGTCGAAGCGACACTCTATTCATTCTCTATAGTCTCAACCTCGGAGCATCACCGATTTCGTAAGAGATTTCTGAGTGTTGTCATGACACAACAATCTTCATCCATTTAAATCCATATTCACTTGTTAAGATTTGTAAATTCTCCTTATCTATTAAAAGAAAAGGAAACTCCACAGCCACACTTCTCTGTTGCTGAAATGTTATCTACAATTCAACAAGCATTTATGAAGACACCCTTTTACTTAGACTCCGTCCGATTTGCGAAAAATAATTTTCATGGAAATATTTTCTAGATTTTCCAGTGTTTGTCTCACAGAAAATAAACTAGTCACAAAAAAAAAATTTCCACTAATGGAAAAAAATACATGCAAAAGTAGGGAAAATATTTTTCATTTTTCAGAAAGGGGAAAATATTTTCCATATCTTCTTTCAACTAGCCAAAATTCACTAAACACATTTTGCTTTTATTTTTATATTTTCTTTTCCTTTTCTTTAATTGAGTTTTTAATTATTTTTCTTCTCTTTTTTTTACCTTTTTTTTTCCTTCTTCCTTGATCGATAGCCAATGATCAATCACAGGCCATGTCGAACCTTACCATAGGTTGAAGAGGCCCAAGCTCGCTAGATACTGGCGATGCTTGAGCTCACCGGCCTATAGAGAGGTGGGCAAGGCTCCGCCTAACCTAATCCGACGAGCTTGAGGCCAAATCACTAGGCAAGGCTCAAGCCTTGGTCGAGGTTGCCAGAGCCTTGCTGATGTATGGCGGCCTCGAGCCAAACTTGAGCCTCGCCCAACTCGCCGGATTTGGTAAGGCTCGGGCTCACCAGACCCGCATCAAGTGAGCTCAAGCTCACCTGGATCAGCCAAGCCTCAAGCTCGCCGACTTGCATCTTGGTCGGTCGCTAAGTTGCCAGCCATTGTCAAGGCAAGCAATCAATGGAGGAAGGAGGAGGAAGAAGGAGGAAGGAAAAGAAAATGATAAAGAAAAAGAAAATTATATAAATTCAATTTTAAGAAAAAAAAATGATATTTTCTTTTGTAATTCCCATAAAATCAAATCGAATCTTGAACAATGGAAACTATTTTCTAGTTTATTTTTATATTTCAATGGAACATCATAAAATATTATCATTTTCCTAGAAGATGGCTTCTTATAAAACATTTTCCAGAGCCGTAATATTTTCTATGAAATGAACAGAGTCTTAAAGCCCTTTACATTTTTTTAAAGGTTTTCCCAAAAGCCTTACCAAACTCGGCTGAAGTAATCTATCCTCCAAAATGAGTTTCTCCTTTTATTGGCAACATGGCATCGAACGGATCAATCCAAACTAGAGTGTTTGGATTAAGGATGATCATGATCTAGGTTGGGTTTGGTCAAGCACCTAACGCAAAGACCAATCCATACAGTATTGGCCTCCAATTTTTGAGACCGATGACCAACCCAGTTAAGCCTGGGACTGAAGGTCAGACCGACTTTATGGGTTCGGTCTAGTTTCGAGGTCAACGCTAAACTGACTGATTATTTTTTTATTGCATTTTTTATATTCCTTGAAAAGATAAACTTGTTATTTTAAATTACATATCCATCAATAGGGACGAGCTGCAAAACGAGGGTGAGTTGTGAGGCGAGCAAACAGAGGCGAGCTATGAGGCGAGCGACAAATGGTGAGTGTTGCTCACAAGCGAAGAGGGTCTCTAATTAGGGGTTTATTTCATTTCGATTTACTCGGCAATGAGTGAGGCCAACGAAGAGATGAGAGCCGCACAGGTGTCGAGTGCCAAGCAGGTGATGCCAAGGCATTTGTAGACGACATTAATTCTACAAAAGTGTTATCCATCGCATAGTTACCGATATTTCAGTAACCATATCCATACTTTGGTGGCCGCACATTTGAAGGGTGTCCAAATTCACTCAAATGCCATTAATTCGTACATTGGAACAAGCAACTCTTGGATCCCTACATCCAATAATATTTATTTTTTATATTTTCAAGGTCTAGTAAATGCCGGTTAAAGTTTCTATAGTCCTTGTTTAATTGATGTTATTTATGTTATCTTACCTATGTGTCCTTGTGTCTTCCCAAAGAGTCTTAGTAATTATTTGGTTGTTCCAAGTTCATCTATATAAAACAAGCTATGATGAATAAGAAGATAGACTTGATTTGAGAGATAATTCATTTAGCCTTTGGATTTCTTGTTGTGCTTTCATCTCTTAGGTAATTTCTATCCTAACCTCACCAAACCTCGGCAGACATGGGGCGGTATCATTCGAGACTGAGGCTGACTCTGGTTTTCTTGTTCGTGAAACATAAATAGGGAAGGAACACGCCACGATTTCCGGCAACAAGAAAGCCTGTACTAAAGTCCTTGAGAATTTCTTTCTTTTGTTTCCTTTGTTTCTTGTTTCCACTGGAGTTGAGATTTCTAATTCCTTTTCCTTTACTTTCTTTCGAGGCTCTGTCTGGGAAAGGAGGAAAAACAGGGGAATGAAAACGGGTGTGAGAGAAAAGTGGGATTTTGAAATGGAGGGAAAATTCTGAAATTTGAGCATTTTCCTCTTCCAGATGTGCACCCCAAACTTAGCATTAAAGCCAAGAGACTTCTTTTGACTAAATCCTGGGACAACCGCTTTAATTTCCAATGGCATATGTTTGTTGTGTATAGAAAGAGAAAGGATCCGCAGTTTCCCTTTGCTTTTCTTCTTAAAGCACTCAAAATGGGAACAAATGGGAACTGAATTGATGGAGGTGGACGAGTGAAATCAAAGGCGGCATTGCGGATCAATCGATGGAAATCGAAATCAGAGGGGAAAGATAGATAAAAGGTAAAAGAGGAGCAGACAACCGGCCAATCCAAAGGCGGAGGCGACGAGATGCGGCCGCTCCAGTCAGCCACTAACAAAGAGAAAGGCCACGAAAAAAGTCGGAGTAAAGATGAGGAAAGGGAAAGGGATGTGGGTTTCAGTCAAAAGAAGAGCAGTATAAACAGTACAAGATGTTAGAAATATACGGCAAATGGCTCGGAAGAATATTTGAAATCAAGAACAATGAAATATCATTTAATGGTTGACTGGTAAAAATCCTCCATGGCTAATAAAATTTCGTTGGTAAAAATCCTCCATGGTATAATAAAATTTCGATTAAGAATACCAAATAACAACTCTAGTATTTATCCAGAGCCTCTTAAGGGAAATAATTGAAATGACATCTATATTTTTTTTGGGAAGGAAATTTTGAAAAGGCTTTAACGTCATACATCCCCAAACCAACATACTTATTTACATCTTAATGAACAAAGGCAACCCTTCGAAAATGGTTACAAAGCGAACATGTACATTCTTAAAGGTTATCTTGAAATAACGATTGAAAAAATTATTTCTTTTTAAATTTCAAATTTCATAATTTCCGAACTAATTGAATAAATATGACATTTCAAATGTTGTAACATGACTAATAAAAATTAGCAAAATGACCACATAAAATAAAGATAAGAATAATAAACAGAGGATTAGTGCTAAGTACGTCAAAATCGCACACCCCACACTGGTATCGTGGGCTTTAGCCCACAACCCATTATCTTCTTTTGAACAAACGGAGGGATTGGAGGCCGTCAACGGGGATAAGAAACTGAAAAGTTTCCTAGGATTTTCTCAAGTCGGATTTAGTGCAAATTACGGAGCAGGCCGAGCTTAATACCGGCCCGCGAAAGAATTCATGAAACCACGTCGATCCCCCATTTTTCCGCTCCAAATTTGCCCCTGGCGGGATGGGGACAGGCGAGGCACGGGGAATCCAATCCCTGCGGCCATCCCTAATCTAGTCTAACCCGAAATTCTTGAAAAAAGAAAAGAAAAAGAAGACGGTTGAAATCATATTCAAGAAATAGGGATCCAAGAATTGACACCGCGATACGTGGAGTTCGACAAAAGAATGTAGAGCTACCCTCTCCTACAATTACAGCCACGGAATAAAAACACGTTAATGTTCAAACATCAAGCATCATTTCTGAATGCGATGCCTTGACGAGTCCCGTGCGACTCGAATAGCTCGACGGACTAGGTTTCAGAAAGAAACAATTAATTTATGGAACAATCGTTTTCTCTAATAAAAATAATGCGTCGGTTCATTATATCATGGCAATTGCCGGGATCAAAGTAGACGTTCATTAATTTTTTTTCATAATTATAAAAATTAAGCAACTTACGGCAAATTTTACTGATAGAATAATTAAGATTTCTCATTTTTAACAAATTAACGTATTACCTTTTGACCCAAAAAAAACGTATTACCCTATATTACTTGGATTTTCCTATTTTGTCTGTGGACTTTTCTCCACAATTCTATATGTACGGAAATCAAGTAAAGTAATTGTCTAAGGTAGGGGTATGCAAAATAACCGGAAACCGTCCATAACCGGGCAAAAATCGGTGGTTCCCATTAGGATTGGTCTTGTTTTTTATTCTAATTAATTAGAACAATGAATTATAATCCAATTTTGGTTATAGATATGGAACCGCTCACTCGTATCGAATTGGTAAATAGTTTTAACCTTTTAGATCAAAATCCTAGTTTTCTCATCGTCTCTCATGTCACTCATTTTGCGGCTAGCCTCCCTCTGTCATTCTCGCTATTGATGGCCTTCGGCCTCTCAATCCCTTTGTCACTCTCGCTTTAGATTGCTTTTGGCCTCTTCATTCTCTCCGTTGCTCTCACTCTTACCCTCAATCTCTTCCAGTGACAAAAGAACACCCAAGTGCCAAAACTTTGTACAATGAGACACTTGAGTGCCACATCTGGTGAACCCTATTGGAAATCCTATGTGGCAATTTTTTTTTTATCAATTTTACTCGCTTATGTGACTCACCGTAAAGCTGATTTAGTAAAGAAACAAAAAAGCAACATTGTTTTAGCATAATTCCAATTTTAATATAAAAATTAATCAAATTAAATTTAAAACCAATTTTCAAAAATAAAAATAAAAAAGTGAGGAGGAAGATGAACAACAGTCTGGTAACTAGGGCCCCCAAATCCAGCCTAGCCCTCCTTCAACCAGCCTTTGGCTTGGTCGAGCGAGGGCAATCTGGGGGAGGGCCACGACCCTCACCCTAGATTTGGGCGAGGGCTCATAAGCCCTTGCTGCCGGTCGACTAGGGTCACTAGGCCTTGGCCAGGGCTTGGTGTCCTCAACTGACCCTCCCCCAACCTTCCCAGTGACGGTGGCAAGGGCTAAGCCCTCAGCTACCAACTACTATTCATTTTCCGCCTCCCTCATTTTTTTAAAATGATTTTAAAATTAATTTAATTAATTTTTATATTAATCATTTACATATGTCAACAACAAAAAATGTCGTTTTGCACTTGGCTCGTCGAAAAATTGCCACGACAACGTTTAACCGGATTTTGTAACCGTTAGCACTTAATTGATCCATTTTGCACTAATTTTGGCTCTTAAGTGTCACTTTCCTAATTTTTTATATTTAAGTGTCTTTTCGTGTCAAGTTTTGATATTTCAGATGTCCCGGACTCCCTCGTCCTCACTCTCAAGTCTCACGTCTCTTTCAAATTAGAGACATTTTAACAGCAATTTAATTCCCGTCGTGACTTCATAGATTCAACAGGTGATTTTCGATTTAAATTTTTCAAACCAATTTGATTCTTGAATGAGTTAATGGAACCAGCAGATAGTTTTCTCGATTCCAACTTTTTGGAATCAGTTTTTAGTGGCCGATTTTCGATTTTACGGTGGGAAGCTTCTATCCTAAAACCAATCCCCCTAGTCGAAGGGCAAGCCAAACCGAGAAGCAAAGTCAACGGGAGACTCAAGCAGTCGCCACACAGCGAGAAAAAACAAAAAGGAGCATGCGTTTCCGACCATCCCTTTGGAAAATAGACTCAATTCCTATCTCCGGATGGTCACCGGATAATTAAATGAATAGACAAATAAATAAATAAATAAATCATGTCTCATAATTAAAGTATTCAAGATTTTTACGCGACACGACATTTCCCGTATTTTCTTAATAATTACGAAAAATCAAGAAGAGTTGGGATGAGAATATCTTTCCCCCGGGACGGAGAAGAACTCATAGAAAAACGCGACGAATAAAAAAGACCATTTCTTCCGAACACAAGAGGAGGAGGTGGTGGTGGTGGTGGTGGTGGTGGTGTTGCTGCTCTGGTGCCGTCCACTTCCTTCTTCCCACCTCCATCTTCATCTCTCCCTCCCTCTCTCTCTGAATCTGCCGAACCCTTCTCGCCGAAGGAGGAGAGAGAGAGAGAGACGGGAAGACATCGCTTTCGGCCATCGCGTGCGCGAGCAGTCATGAGGAGAGGCAGATGCGCCGCCGCGGCCGCGAAGAGGGAGGCGGCCGAGATAGCGCCGCCGCCGGTGCCCCGCGCGGCGGCGGCGGCGGAACCCAGGTACAGGGGCGTCCGGCGGAAGTCGCTGGGCAGATACACGGCCGAGATCAGAGACCCTGGGACGAAGAAGCTCGTGCGGCTCGGCACTTTCGGCTCGCCGGAGGAAGCGGCGCGTGCTTTCGACGCGAAGGCCGTGGCGTTCCGCGGGGTCAAGGCCAGGACCAACTTCCCCGTCGCCCCGTCGAGTTTCCCTCCGGCCGCTTGTCGCGATCTACGAGCTCCGTTGATTGAATCCAGAAAGTTCGGTCGGAGAGGCGCTCGAGATCTTCGCGGCGAACACCACGACGTCAGCCCGCAGAGACCGACCTCGAGCAGCTTAAGCAGCACCGTGGTGTCGTCCAGTGGTCCTCGACCGTCGCCGCCGGAGACGGCGAAGCGGCGGGCTAGGACTCCGCCGCCGTCGCCGCCGCCGCCTGAGGATTGTCGGAGCGGCTGCGGTTCCTCATCCACGGTGATTGATGACGAGGGCGAGGATTTCGCGTCTTCGTCGAGAAGAGAACCCTTGCCGTTCGATCTCAACCTCCTCCCTCCGCCGGAGATCGACGATTTCCAGTTCACATCCCTGCGTCTCTAGGGAGCACGAAGACGAACCGACCCGTGTGATTTCTCGCGCTATTTTCTTCTTCGTCCTCGTCTTTATTACTAAGTTAAATCGATTAGCCTCTTCTATCACGACCTCTTATTGTCTCTCTCGGGTGATCATTGTCGCCATGACATGTAGCGCAGTGGTGATATGCCGTGTCATCAATCTGAAGTCTGATGTGAGGAGAAATGGAGTTCCTTAGGTACCTCGACCCCAGGGTCCCTGAAAGTGTGTTTGTACATTTACCAGATGCAGTAACCACTAAAGAAGTGGATTTGTTCCTCTTCAGATTCGATTTTGCTGAATTCTATATGGCCATCTTGCCTGCATTTTGTCATCCTTGATGTGTGACGATATGAACTGCGGGAGAAGCTGTGTGATGTTAGGATTGTGATGGCATGTTTGCAGGTTTGAACACTGATTCTGGAGAGCACTAAAGGCTTTATTAGTGGACAATGTTCCTTTCGGAAGATGTGTGGATTGTGATTAGCAAGTGTTATTTTTCCTAGTTGGATGAAATAGAAGTCTGTCTCTAGATATTTTTCTTGAACAATGATCGATTCTGTCTAAGTTTTAATTCTGAAAGGATTCAACAAAGGCATTGTAAGATTTTTCCTTCTATAGCAAGTTTGACATTCTGCTGGGACATCTAGATTCCTAGTCGTATTGATTTTCGGTGACTGGGATGTTTCGGTTGATCGTTTCACTATGTTGCTGCAACATCTTCAGCATGTTTTTATGACAACTTGGGCTGAGAATCCAGATTAAGTAACCTTTCTAAGTTACAGCTACAGGACTCTCGTTCTTAGCTAGATAGAGAGCTGAAAAGAGGCCATTTCTGGAGCTATACTTGAACAGAAATTAGTCTCTAAAGTTCACCAATTTCCGCAATGCATATTGTTTGTTTTTGTCTCTCTGGTTCCGACCGCCTGGAAACTTCTCAATGCCTTTGGATTTTCCAAGGGACGCGGAAAATTTCCTCGGACCAATGCGCGAAGCACTTGATGGATGGCATTGGCAGGATGGCAGGATGGCGAGTCGAACCCATCTTGGTAGGACAACTTGACCCGTTTTTGGTTCTTTTTTCTAGTCCTTGAAACATAGCGTAGGGACTAACGTCCAAGCGGAGGTTACTGATGTTCCTATGAATTGATGATTGGGACTGTACTTGCTATTTCTTGTTTAGCCCCTGTGTCTGGCTAGAAATGGAAATCGGCTGTTTGTGGAGTTTTATCAGTACCGCAGTCGGCTGGAAAAGCCGGGGAAAACGAAGCTCAAAGTCTGGAAGGAAGCTGATGGATTTCATTGCAAAAGTCCTAGAATTAGCTTTGGTGGGTTTGTAGTCGATGTAAGTTGACAAATAGATCTTTGTCTTGTTCACAATGTTACTTAGAGGAGTTTCAACCAAGAATTTAAAACTAGAAACACCAAATGAAAGGCCATTTGATAGGTTTTAGTTCCTAGACCTATCCCCATTATTGTTTTTATTATTTTTTTTGCTAACTCAATTGCAGTGATAGGAGTCGGTTTTAACTTTGAGAAGGGGGCACGCAAGGTAAGTACGACTTAAAAAGGGTCTATGCCCAATCAACCACCCAATCTATCAAAGAACATTTCACCAGTTAATGCCCCCACTCGATTACAAGGTCATGTTATTCGACCTCGTTTATTCACATTATTTTAGGCTTGATGCGAGGTGATTTTGGGTTAACGTTCTGTTCAAAAGAGTGCACTGATATCTGGCTCAACCAAACTGTGAAATTAATATGCAATTTTTAGGAAGACAAAGGGAGGTTTGGATGACCAAAGCTGAGCCTCGTCCTGACTCTAAGCTCAGGTTCGTCCTGACTCTAAGCTCAGGTTCGAAATAGCTCCTTCTGTGTAAGGCGATTTCATTCTTCGATCGACATTGTCTGCATTACCGACTGTTGTTCTCAGAATATGGAGACGTATTCACTTACGAAAACACTAAGATATTTTCAAAATAAAAGGTTCATATATTGAGATGAAGTAATAAGTATAAAAACATGGAGGAAAAATCCTTTTCCTCTGCAACTAGGAAAATTATGAAAAGAAAGAAACGAATGTTCCCTTAGCATCTAATTATACTCTAACGTTTCTTTTTGTAAATGTTCCTTTTGCTCGAATTGCATTCGGGGAGGGTTTATCCAGGCAAAGGTTCCTGATGTTGCCATGAATGATTGGGGCTATAGCGTGCCGCTGTTTGTTATTTAGTTCCCTGTGTGTTTGGCTGAAATAAAAAAGAGAAATTGGCTCTTTGTGGCGTCATCAGTCTAATAAGAAAGTTAAGATGAGAAACGTAATATCGCAGTTGGCTGGAATTGGCGGGGAGAACGAAGCTTAAAGTTTGGATGGAAGCTAATAGCTTCATTGCATAAGTCTTGAAGTTAGCTTTTCTTTTGTCTCGTACTCGAAGGAAGTCGACAGCTTAATCTTTGTTTTGTTCCCTGATCTTTTAGAGAAGATTCAACGAAGAATTTCAAACTTGTTAACTTGGAAACCTTTTTTTTTTCCTTTGGGTATGAATTAAAGTGCATTAGTCTATTTTCTGAGTTCCAACCAATCGAGAATATTTAATTACTTTAACGTTTCTTTTGATAACAAGCTCACGTTATCTAACTCGACTCTTCCAAATTATTTTAAGGATTTTGGCTTAAAGCAAAGATGAATTTTGAGTCAGTGTTGTACTAAAAAAGTGTAGGGTGTGTTTTCCTTTTCGGCACCCTTCCTCTCGAGTTGACTTGTTGTCTTCTTGAGGGTAAGTTTTTAGTGTTGGATCGTATAGCCGTAAAGCTTTTGGTTTTATTTCAATATACCTCTTACCTTCACCAAAAAAAAATAGTGTACTGACTGCTAATTCAATCAAACGTTGAAATTTAACTCGAAGGAATGATTTCCGCATTATTCCCTGTGATTGAACTTTACTAGTTTAATATACAAGTTGTTATTGGATTTTATTGAAGTGAGATGATGGTATTACCCAATTAATTTTCCTTTGATTATTGCAGATGAAAATTCAATTGAACCACCACCGCCCTCAACGGCACAGCTGACTCGGGCTCTCTTCTCCTCACGAAAGGGAGAAGTTCGAATCCCAGAGACGGCGTTAGGGATTCTTACCTAGAGTACTGTGGTGGTGGGTACTTGCCGGCTGTCGACTTACGGGGTTCAAAAAAAAAAATTCAATTGAACCTAACATTTTTTGTTTCGCTACGAACATAATTTGATGTTAATGTTATTTTCGCATCGCGATTTTATAATCTCGAAGAATCATTTGAGGTTGGTAATCACCAAGGTTGAACCACAAGGAAGAAAAAATTCGATTTGCCGATCAAACAGAAAATTACATTTGTACTCTTTATAAATACAGTTTGGATGTATATTTTGGCATACATTCTTGACGCGGAGGCCATTGCCCTGGCGATGATAGTTTGTTCCCCCCGCGTCCACCGGTGTGATTTCGTTTGCCTCCTCCGAAAAAACGCTGCCAACGCCGTCGTTTTGATAACTCTAAATCCCCCATCTTCTTAAAGCGACGGCGTTTACAGAAGTCGTCCCGTCCCTCTTGCTTTCCGTCGGTGCGAAGGCACGGCGCGAGTAGCGAGAGAAACCGAAAACACAAGCAAATCGGGGATTTTCTCTTCTTTATTTTTTAATCGCTTCCCTTCTCCTGCTTTCATCTTCGTCTCCTCATGTGATTTCAAACTCGCGGTTTTCCATGGAGATTTCTCCGGTTCCGATCAGTACGTGCTCCAAAGAGAATCAGCAAATCTACCAGGAATGGTTCGATTGCGCTGATTCCGGTAAGTCCTCCCGCTCTTCCTCTCTCTGGTTCTGAAATCGCGTCCGCGAATGGGTTTACATCAAGACGAGCATTTCGGAACGTGATTTGCGAATGCTGTCGTTTCTGCGGGGAGTGAGTTTGGGCGATTTTCTTTCGGGTCACGTGCGTTTGGGAGACGAGCCTGGATGTTCGTTTGCTCGCGCATTGGTCTCGGATCATTCCCTGTTTCCGTTGCTTGTTCTGATGGCTCGTGCATTGGCAGATGGGGACGGACGCATTACGGGGAGCGACGCCACTAAGTTCTTCGCCTTGTCGAACTTGCCTCGACCAGACCTCAAGCAGGTTAAAATTCGGGCGCATCGTGAACTCCTTTAGGTTGTTTCGTTCACGATGCGTTCTCTTTTTCCCGCTTCTTAAGTACGGGGATCCTTTGCTGTTTTCGTTATGATCAGAGAATTACGTAGTTCAATTTGTGGAATTATTGGCCAGTTGTAACCCAAGTGGCTTCTTGATTCACATCACTGCGTGTCGTCGTTCGGTTTTGTAGACTTAATTGATATGAATGGCCAAAATAGCACATGGGTTGCGGATCTCTCTCTCTTATATTTATTTTTGTTTCTAAAGTATCCTGAAATGGTAAATTATACCTGGGGAGAATAACAGGTTATTGATGGTTGGTAACTTGCTATGCATCATGAAGCTGTAACGTCAGTCAAATTATATGTCGGGTGATAATTTCTTGTTAGGTTTGCATCTTTTCTTGGTGTACGGTGGAAGATAAAGTCCTCATTAAAAGATCAGCCTCCATGAATAGATAGAATTTCATTTGACCATCATTTATTGCTCTAGATCCACTTTATTTTTTGTAGGTGTCGTTTCTTACCCTCGAATCTGTGCTGACATGATTCTTGTTTTGGACCACAGTCTGCTCTATTTTTTTCTGCATGAACAATTCAAACTCTTTTCATCTCTTGTTTTCTCATCAGGTGTGGGCAATTGCAGATTCCAAGCGACAGGGTTTCCTTGGTTTTGGGGAGTTCATTACTGCAATGCAGGTACGATGGACATATTTGTCATGGATTTTCAGTTATATGTTTGTGTTACTGACCTGTTTTTCTCCCTTCAACCTGTAGTTAGTGTCTCTTGCACAAGCTGGCCAATCAATCACACAAGATCTTTCGAGCAGCGAAGGTAAGCTATCAATTCAGACCTTTTGTTACATTTGATTTTGTAATTTTAAGTAGTCGGGTGAATTTACGGTGAAAAATATGTGCTGCCAATTTCCTGTCAGAAGTATGATATCATAAGATATGTAGCTTCCTTTTTCTTACAAAATACTAAAGTGAAAAATATTTGCATGCGATGCAGTTGACTTGGTAAACTTGGGACCTCCTAAAATGACAGGTCTAGATGCGTTGCTAGCAGTAAGTCTACTCTCCCTTTGTTCTTTATGCTCATTTTATCCTGCATTCTTGACAATTTTTTGCCCTTTTGCTAGAAGAAAAAGCGTTCGCCAAGGACAAACGAGTCTGATTCTAATGGTGAGGAGTGTATCTCGAGAGACATATTTTTAATTGACAAAGTAGTCTCTGACTAGCAATTCATCTCGAGAGTATTAATTTGCATATTTTAGTTGTCAAAGTAATTGCTGACTAGCAATGATGCAGGCAGTTCTCACTCACAACCATCACCAGCTTCCGGTTGGTTTTCTTCAAAATCATCAACAAAGGTGCATCATCCTTTCATCAACTCTAAGTTCTCCTGCAACAGAAGATATCTGTCTGATGCTCTTTATCGACATTATGTCATAATTGCGTCACATCATCTATCTATTGCATCCATTCTGCTTTTTTTTATTTTTCAGTTTGTTGAATTCTCTGGCGTGATTGTGGCTGTATCGGACAGAACAGATTTGGTGCAGTGGCATTGGGTTGATTGTGGTGTTCTAAAGTGCCAATACTGATAGATTTTAGTTAAACACTCTGTAATGGTTGTCCACATTTAGTAGTATTCATTTATTGTCTTAGAAGCCTCTGGAAATTTGGCCCATAGGCATTTGTTCTCTTGCTTTTGCTGATAGAAATTGCTTAGAAAGTGGTCGTCAAGCTATTGCAGTTTCTTTTAGCATGGTAAACTCCATGCACGCATAATTGATATGCTTCATCCTGCCATCTGGTTTTTTTTACTGCTTGCCATGTGCTGTGAAGTGAACCTCCTATGATGAATTCCTTTCTACTATGAATATCTTTACAACTTAGTTTTCCTCGTGTTAACTCTTTAAACTGTTTTTACGTGGCCTTTTCCAGATATCTCTTTCCTCTGTTACATCAATTGTCGATGGCTTGAAGAGACTGTATATTCAGAAGCTGAAGCCACTGGAAGTCACTTATCGCTTCAATGACTTTGTGTCGCCATTATTGGTGAGTAACTTGTGACAATTATACATGGAGAGTCTCACCCAAAATTAGCTACTAACTTATGTCTCATTAGTTGGCACGATGAACTGATTGTTGCTGTTCGACATTTCTGTTGTAGGCAAATAGTGATTTTGATGCCAAACCAATGGTTATGCTTTTGGGTCAATACTCCACTGGGAAAACAACTTTCATCAAGCATTTGCTACAAAGTAGTTATCCAGGTACGTTATCATTCTTCTTTTTTACCTTCTCTATACTAATACAAGATTCTCTTTGTGTGCTCATTGTCTGCTATTGTTTTACAGGAGCTCATATTGGACCTGAACCAACAACAGATAGGTTTGTGGTTGTAATGGTATGGTACTGGAGATCTTTTATTGCCAGTGAGTAAATAATAATGTTAGGTATACTAAAATTAGTCTAGTAAGTTGGTTTATTTAGTGATGTGGAACAGTTATATTGGATGGCTGGTTTGTTCGAAGGCCTACTTACATATAGTCACTTCATTTAATGAACTTTTCGAGTAGAACAATTTTGGTATACGTAGTATTCCTCTTATATAAAAGTGCACTTAGGTACAGGTTTGTTCATTGAACTGATTCTCGATCTGTCATTGTGTATTCCATCTACCTTCCTTCAATTAGTTGATGGAAGCTGTTGGGAATGTTAGGCTTTCACTTCTTGTAAACTTTAATCTTTCAAGTAAAAAAAAGTCCAAAAGCTAACTGGGTCCTTATGCAGTCTGGGCCGGATGAAAGAAGCATCCCTGGAAACACTGTTGCAGTCCAAGCAGACATGCCATATAGTGGCCTGACAACATTTGGAACTGCATTTTTGTCAAAATTTGAGTGTTCCCAAATGCCTCATCCTGTGAGTAGTTCTTATCCACACAACTTCTCAAACTGTCAATTGTGCTTCACTTTTCTGCAGACACTTTAATTTCTATCCCTTGTCTGTATTTGTATCCTTTTGCATGCTGGCAGCTACTGGAGCACATCACTTTTGTTGACACTCCGGGAGTTTTGTCGGGCGAGAAGCAACGAACACAGCGTGCCTATGATTTTACTGGTGTAACTTCATGGTTTGCTGCAAAGTGTGACCTCATTTTGCTCCTATTCGATCCTCACAAGCTTGATGTAAGTGATGAATTCAAGCGTGTGATTTATTCTCTACGTGGTCATGACGACAAGATTCGTGTGGTTTTGAACAAAGCTGACCAAGTGGATACCCAACAAGTGAGAATTGAACATCCAACTGCTATTTTAGTTCTTTGATTGTCAAAGCGCGATTTCATCTCACGGTAGTCTTATCTGATTATCCATCTTTGGTTGCAGCTGATGAGAGTTTATGGAGCATTAATGTGGTCTCTTGGTAAAGTCATAAATACTCCAGAAGTTATGCGAGTCTACATTGGGTAGGTTCATTTAACATTGACCCACAAATCTTATGCACGTTCTTGATGTTCACATTTAGAACATAATGATGTGATCATCCTTTTAGTCACTTTTCCGTGCAATCTTTAGTGACACGACAAAGAATAAGTGGGTCATTTTGCTAACACTACCTATTCGAGCATCACTGTGGTTTCAGGTATCAAAATGTAAAGTCATACTGTTGGGTTTACATCTCTGGAATTTCCCAGCATGTTTGGTTTGTTATGATTAATATTTCTGTGTATTATTCTGTCTGATTATATGTAAAAGGTGTCCAGCAATTTATCAAAGTTGTTCTTCATTCCGTGTTAAGGTTTTTTCTAAAGCCAATGATGAAATTAATATCTTGGATTTTTCGGCAGCTCATTTAATGACAAACCTGTGAATGAAGCTGCTACTGGTCCCATTGGAAAAGAACTTTTTGAGAAAGAACAGCAGGACCTTTTAGCAGACCTAAAGGATATCCCAAAGAAGGCATGTGATCGTAGGGTAAGTGTATGCTTAATGATACACTGCACGCATTTGTGCATTTATGGGATATCTAGTAGCAGATAACTGTTAGAACCTAACTTAGGTTTTGGAGCTGTTTATTTAATATTCATGATGCTTGTTTGAAACATGTACTACAATTTTATATGATTCTACCAGATCAATGAATTTGTGAAACGTGCTCGAGCTGTTAAGATTCATGCATACATAATCAGCCATCTTAAAAAGGAGATGCCTGCTATGATGGGCAAAGCTAAGGCCCAACAGAGACTCATTGATAATTTGGAAGACGAATTTGCCAAGGTTCTCTCTCTTCCCCTATATGTATTTTTCGTATGTGCACTCATTTTCAGTTCGGATTTTCACTTGTTCATTGCATGTGTGGTGTTCCAGGTTCAGAGAGAGTTCCATCTACCTCCGGGGGATTTTCCGAATGTGGAGCACTTTAGAGAGAGATTAAGTGGTTACAACATAGATAAATTCGAGAAGCTAAAGCCAAAAATGATACAAGCTGTAGATGATATGCTGGGTTATGACATCCCAGATCTCTTGAAGCATTTTAGGAATCCTTATGATTAAGGATATGTTACAACAAGTGGAGCTTTTGAATGTATGTTCGAGCGATTGTTCACATTTATGAACCCCACGTATAGAAATATATTCTGGCCGTGTATGATATTAGTATTTTTTGAGAAGCATGTAAATGTAGAGGCAAATTGTATGATTATTTTAGTACTCAATGCACTCGGTCCTCTCTTTCTTGCAAACTAATAGTCACGGAATCGATAGATTTCCTTCTGCAACTATCTCTATTATCTTGATAATGCTATTGCCATTGTCGTTGATACTGAAATGTTAATTTTTCTGGTCGAGAGATACTCTGGTTCCATCTATTCTTGGCCAATAATTCTGACAACCCAGCAGATGATGGCCCCTCAGGCAATGAATACAATAATGACCGAGAAAAAGAAAGAAATGAAGGAATGCAAATTCAGTAACAACTTTTCTGTTTAAGCAAACGGTGATGAAGTCTCTGTAGTGCCTTCTTCTAAATTTATGAACCCAACTTCGACTTCCCTTTGGTGTACTTCTGATGAAATGATTTGACTTTTCACATAAGACGCGTATTGGATTATACATTACGCTGTGTTGTAGTTTACGGAATTCCTGTGCTTCTGATATGAAAGCTTCCAGTTACACCAAAACTAAATATGCTTAGTTCAGAAGCAGATACAGAAAAGCAAAGTTCTTTGTACCAAAACTGATATTCTTAGATTAGAAGCAGATACAGAAAGGGAAACTTCTTTCACTACAAAGAAGGATAAGAAATTCTCTCACCACATAGAAGGATAAGAGATACAGCAGCAAGCAAATGATGTTCCTATCCGCATCCCTCTCTGTGTCTCTCTGCCTGTGTCTCCCTCATAATATGAGCCCAGCTCCATCTCTTGTTAGGACGGTCCATCTACTTCTCTTATTAGCACCATACATGTAAAAAGGATAAAAAGGAACAGTCTTATTCTTATTTCTCTCTCCTACTCGTCGATGGCTCCGCTGCCTTCTGACTTTAGCATCAGAAGAACCTGTGGAAAAACAGGGTCTCTGGATCAGAATCGCAGTCCTTCATCTCCTCCTCCTTCTCGCGCGTTGACTTGCCGTTATTATGGCAACGGAAGAAGTGGGTGTCGCTCCTCGCTTGATCCGGACCTCTCGCTTTCCATCCATTTTCCAGCGCCTGATCAACGGTCTTGATGCGCTTGTGGTTCTCCGGGAGCGAGCTCGACTGTCTCGGCGTCGATGGAGAGTCGTCGCCGTGGCCTCTCTTCGCGCTCATGGTGAAGCCGCACGAGAAAGTTTCCACTGTCACGGACCTGAGGGTCCAGGAAGCTGATCAGAAACTGCCGGGACAGAAAAGACAACAGTTTCGTGAATTTATGAGCCGGGGGATGATGTTTGTTTTGGAAGGCTGCAAGAGTTTTCTTCCCACGAGGGGTCATGTGACCCACTTGATGATGATGATGATGATGAAGCTCTTTAGTTTAAAAAATGAAAAGAACATGTTAACTAAACATGAGATTAATTCAAAAACTAATTTAATACCCTTTCCACGGGCAAAGCAAGACAGACGATCGGCATATATTTTCGACAACAAAACAATCATCGTGAAAATATATGTACATCTATATCTATAGTAATAAATCTATTATATTTGTTTTAATTGGCCAACTAAGCCATAAGCATTTTTATAATTTACTAGTTGAATCCATACGACCAATTTTAATTGGAAATAGTTGATGTGGAGGCCGATCATCTTATATGGCATGGTCGATGTCGATGTGAATAATTTTTACAATTTTTTATAAAATTAATTATTAATTTTTTTCTTGTTTTTTTCTTTTTCCTTTTCATTTGGCTACTCCGTCAACTCTTGGCGAGGCCATGCCTCGATTACAAAAAAGAAAGGAAAAAAGAAAGAAAAAAAAAAAAACTATTAACATAATATTTAAAAATGTCATGTTGGTATTGATTTGTATCGTATGTAATCATCCATGTGCATATCAACGATTTCCGACTAAAATTATAGCAAAATGTAAAAAAGCATGGAACTAAATTAATCCGATTAAAAGATTTGAAATTTAATTGTCACAGATGCAATAAGTTTATAATTTTTTTGGTACTTTGCCTTTTATAAAGTACCAGATGTCATGTCTCATTTCCACTCCAATTTTTTGTACGTCATTAGCTTCATGATTCTTTGACCGATGTTATTCCGACTTGAATTCACTTCAACCTTTCCTCATCCTAAATTGTATATCCCAACATTGCATCCTAAATTTCTCAAGAATTCATATGTAAAAAACAACTCGCTCGGCTTTGACCAGTTCCGAACTTTAATTGGATATGTGCCTTTAATATCTCACGGCATTAAGGGATTGTCTTACTAATTCAGACTTCGAAAGTCGTGGCTTTAAGTAAAATGTCAACTACTTTAAACTCTCCCGTCCTGCATGTCACATTTACCTAATCACGAATATAATCGGTCCAATTTTTTTTTTTTCCCACATCTCCCTTAAATAATAAAAAATTTGCAGTGTTAGCATCGATGCGGGTGATGTCGGGAGACTCATTCTCCTAAAACTTGTCTTGACTTGGACCTTGTATACGATCCATGTAATGTTGTGTCATTGTCCGCGCGTTTGTGTCCTCATCGAATCGACTGAAAATGCAGCCGAAATTAGGTCCACAGCAGTTTTTAAAACTTGAACGGCAAAAGGACAAGATGAAGAGTAATTTTGCTCATTAATGTGAGTTATCTTTTTTTTTTGTTGTTGGTTATTTTGAGTTATCTTAGCTAGCGGTAGTTGAGCTCGTCTTAGAAGATCTTAGGTTTGAGAAAAGTATCAAAAAAATCCTAAAGCTGTTGCAACAATACCAATTTAGTTATAAATTGGAAGATCTATAATTAAATTAATTCAATTGAAAAGTTGGTATCTCGAGAGTCGCCATCTTGAAGAGCTTGTTTCTATACGCATTGCACGAATCTGACCGTTCTTTGCGAATTCAGTCGAAAACCCGCCGGTAATATTCAGCGTTTTCAATCCTCCACTCTCCCTCCGGAATCTGACCCCCTTGCTTTTGCATCACTTCTGGTCTTCTTTTTGCCACCTTCCATTGCTTTCGCCGATGCTTCGGCCACCTTCTCAGGGTTTGAACTTGTCGCCCCGCGTGCATCGTCTCCCATCACGAGCTTAATTTAGAAAACGTAATCCAGGAATTTTTCAGATGAAGCTCGATATTATATTGCCCTAATGAGGCCTATGACGATGATGATGCCTTCGACTTTGCCTCAGCCTCAGCCAGGGAAGTGAACATCTAGTGCATTTTCAACTGATAGCATTAATCGTGTTAACGGCATGACGTGTTTACCTTATCGATTGCCATATTGGCTGTTCCTCGACCTCGAACTTAAACCCATCAAAATAAGTTAAAGGCTAGAATGCGAAAGACAATGCTTCGGCGATCAACTAAGGCCACTGACATGATCTAATTCGGATGTAGTTCATACACAAATCTTGGTAAGTCTTTGCGTTGGAAAGACCGTCGACTTCTTCAAATTTGCGTAAATTACAAAGTTCGACCGTCGTACGAAACTGGAAAAGCAAGATCATATCACGGAACTAGAAATCCAGCTAGATCTGTTTTGACGGCGTGATCGGCTACAAGGCCATTCGTTCTCTCCGTCGGATGAAACGAATCCCAAAACACGTACTTATTCGCATCCCGACATGTGAAGGGGTTATTTTTGTCGCACATGTAGCCCATCTCGAAGTAGCCGGTTCCACAACAGGATTCTTTTGCATTCGTGAATCCTGCAGTCAAAGTAAGGTAACGTTAAATTCTGATAATTTGGATTCATTTCTGTTTCTGTTTCCGATCCTGTTCTTTTCTTTTCTCGATTTAAATTCTCTTTTGGTATTAGCTTTGCCTGTTCGACAAAGTCTCTGTACCTTTAGACCTCTTTGAAACTATTAAGCGTAATTTTTAACTCATCGTCTAATTAAGAACCGTGCACGGTGCACCTGCCATGCGATCTCGTAGCTTACCAAACAATCCGGGATTCTGAATGATCTGCGAGAGAATATCATACGGATCAGAGAACACTAGTTGGATTCCTGAAAGTTGGTCGTTCAGCTTCGAGACCAAGCCCTGCATCTTCACATTGAACTCCTTAGCCACATTGTTATACTCCTCGATACAACCACCTCCAAAGAAAAGGTTCCTGGTTCTCTCCAGGGGCAAGCACCCCATAGGCGGAAGCCCGCCCAGCGATATCTTCCGAGCTCCGAGCCCATAGAGCGCTTCGACGAAGCCTCCTGCAATTCCTGCTAGGAAGTTTCGGTACTCTTCGATAGAGAACTCTGATGATCTGCCTGGAACTGCGTAGTAATTCTCTAGGAAGTCGTTGGTCCCTAAACTTATGATGTACAGCGCTTCCCTTAGGACGGTTTCGGCCTTTTCTTGTCCAAGATAGTCCTTGAGCTCTTCCCGGTACTTCTTGTAGTTCTCCAGTTGTTTCCACAGAGGAATCACAGACTGCACATCAATTTAGGATGTTGAAATGCGAATTAGTTAGATGTTATAACTCCGATTTCTAGTATCGATGTAAGAAATGAAACTCCTGGTATTCAGTTTGCCATGCGGTAGAGAAAAGAGGACTCAAATGAAGGTCTAACTTTTGTGGAAATGTCATCAAACAAGAACTCTCAATTTCAAGATGTTTGATTTCTCTGCAGACATTGAGTTGGCTTACCAGAACATCGGAAGTGGCGTTGTCGTAACCAGTTCCGGCTGAGGCAAAGCAAACGCCAGTGGCCATATCTGTCATATTATGTGCTGCATCCAAGTAGGCCGGCATCGCCAATTTGATCCCAAAAGCCTCAGAAATGAAGTCCGTGAACACTCGGCCATTAGAAAACCGTCCCGTGGGCTTGCCGCCATAGTAATCGCGACCATAGGGCTCAAAATTACTTTTGACGACAGTAGCAATTTGGTTGTTGTTCCCCGTATCTACCGTGGAGTCCCCAAACACGATAACGGCAGGCACATTCGCCAAAACTAACTGGAGTTGCAGTAGAAGATTCACTAGCACGACACTGAAAATGGTTTTGTGTGCCATAGGTTGGGGTTCTGATTTGAAGTGATTCGCTACCAGGGACAAGGAATTGATACGAACTGGAGAGGATAACAGTTATTAGCAGGAGAGAAGATGAAAAGTAGAGAGGTCTTGGAACTGTTATGTAATGGTACTATTGAGGAAGTCGATGGAGAACAAGTCACTCGGGACATGACAACCCTAAATGCAGAAAGCAATTCCCTCAAGTATTCAAAGAAGCATCTACCGGAGCGTTGAGCATTGGTATTCACTTCACGAACGCGATGCTGAGAAAAGAAAAGAATATGTGGTTTGCGTTGCTGGACACGACCATTATGTCTGTAACGGCCTAGATTTCTGCTACATTCATCAGCATCTCACGGGAAAAGCAGCAAATATCCAATGTTAAGCGGGGCTCTCGAGTCCAGATTCCTAAAGGGTTCGCAGTTGGTGCAACTAACACGGCAGACATAGTCGATCGCAATTTGGGAAAAGCAATTGCCGAGATCTCCGAAGCATGCAGCCGACGTAACGCCGCTTCATGTCCTTCCGCGGCTCTAGGCCGTCCAGTACGCTCGAGAAGCGATCCCGATACCATAAAACATTCTTGTTTGCAACTTTCTTTACGGCTGTCTGGTAGTTGCAACCCCGACAAAGGAAGGTTCAAAATGCTTTTCATGTGCTTCTGTTGCTTTCGGGCAGAAAGTATGCACTTTGCCGCGGGATGAATCGTGTAGTCACATTTCACATGTGAACCCCCCCAATCTCCGTATTACATCATCCACTTGCCTCGCTGGATGCTGGTTATGTGCTTTTGTAACCCCCGTGAAACTCCCGTAAAGAAATTACGAGAGCATCTTGCACTTAGAAAAACCCCAACCCTTTGCAAATCGCTTATTTGCAAATCCATCCCTACCTTGTCTCATCGCCTAGACAAGTTTTTCGAGTTCTATATGTCAATAAGGCTTGCCCGCCCTGGCATGAGCTAAAACACAACAAAAGTTTTGTTGAAGTATTCAGGAGATAGTAACAAAAATTAAATTTTCAATCCAAAGGCTAAGCATGGTTGCCAACCTACGGCCGACATATTGAAACTGTTCCATCTAACCACACGCGAGGCCCGTTTGTTTGAGAGCAAGATTGGGTGGCCGAGTCCAAGAAAAAATGGCGGGCGAGAGTGCATCCTTGGGCTCATTCAGTCCCGTTGTTCGTCGGGTCAATAGCAATCCATAAGTACCTACCATCCTCCCATGTTTTGAGAATTTAGTGAACTATCCGCGATTATAAGGGAGAAAAAACAAATTGTAAGGCAAAAAAAACGTAAATCAAGATTCCGATTGTTTTATGAAAAATGAATTATTTGAAAAATATTTTTTAAAAATTGGCCATTTTTATCAGTGTAAATAATTGGTTAATGAAAAAAAATTATGTATAAACATTTTGTGGACAATGAAAGTACTTTTCGTTGTGAAATGACACAAATAGTCCATGATTTTTTGTGTAATATGCATTATCATCCCCATACTTTTAACATGTTCAATATGGTCCATGAATTTTTAATCTATTCAATGTGGACTTTGAACTTTGATCCAATGTTCAATGTAATCCTTGACCTTTTAAATAACTATGAACCACATTGAAATTTTTATGATAGTGTAAATAATACAAGTAAATCTGTCCAAGTTGGGTCGAAACCAAGTTGATCAATTAAACCCATGCTACTAAAAATTTCTATATTTAAACTAACCTAAGAAACTCATATCCAATTGAAGTAAGAGCGCGGAGTGAGCGGGAGCAAGATTGAATGAGGGCAAGAGAAAGTCATACAGATGAGTTGGATCTAAATAAGTTGTGAACTCATATAATAATCATTTTACCATTTTAAATTATTTTATGACTCATTTACTAAATGTAACAAACTCATATAACAACTCACTTGATCAAATATAGATTGAGAAATGAGTCTATAATTCATTTTAACATGTCTAAATAGAACCAATTATTTTTATAAAAATGTTGACAAGATCATTCACTTTTCTCGAAACACAACACATTTCAAACTAAATAATTTTACAAATGTACTTAAGGCGGCTTTTACAAGTGCCCTGTCGTCTAATATTTTCGTTGAGGAATTTGGAAGCACTGAATAAGAGGTACCCTCTTCTTGGACGTTTCTCTGGTAACCTGTCTCTCTCTCTGTCCCGTCTGCACTAAACCTACCGGTTCACTTAAAAACACATTTCTCTATAGGGCCCAAAGTTGGGTGAACGGAAAAGGAAATGTATTATATGCTGTAGCCCACGTTTGTAGCTTGATTTGGATTGGACGAGAGCAACGGTCCGCTCTGGCTGCGCTCTCTCTCTCTCTCTCTGGTTCTTATCTTGCGGACGGACGTGGAGATTCTATCAATTATTTCTCCATACGTCTCGATTGATGTTAATAGAGTAGGATGCCGACGAAAATCCTCCCTGATATTTAACTAAGCAAACAGTATATTAAGATTATACGCATTATAAACGCTGTATTTTAATGCCTGTATCGACGAGAAAGCAAAGGGACCTGCGTCCTCTCACTTATTGTGCATCTCCGGTTGCGTCAGTGGAACCCACGATGGTATATACAAAAGTAGTTTTGGGATGAATGTTGCTCCTCTTTTGGACATAAATCCTTCTAAAGAAAGTGAGCTAGTGCGGATAAGTCCCAATCTTTTGGAAACCTCCGTCTCATTTGGTCGTCTCCGCTTTCCTACTTTCTGAAAAATTAGCTATTCAGCTTCAATCAGCTCACGGATACAGAGACGCGGAAAGGGTAGTCAGAGATTTCCCATGGCAGCTTCAAAGCTCCAAGCTTTTTGGAACCACCCGGCAGGACCCAAAACCAGTTCGTATCCTGTTCTCTTCTGTCTTCTTCTCTCCGCTTTAGCAATCGTTTCTTCTCGCGCATTGACTTTTGTGCTGTGTATGTGTATGCGTATGTGTCTTCTGAGACTTTTAAGCTAAGTGAGAAGATTTGAGTGTGACTGGTATCATGTATGGAACAGTCGGAGTTAGTTGTATAGAGGTTTACATAGAATGACTGGAGGATGCGATCACGAATGGATTGACTGGTGATCGTACCCGGTTTCTGCCGGAAAATTTTTGACGTCATGCTCGTCCGAGGATTACAGTGATGATGATAATTGCAGATAACTAGTTTGTGGAGATCTTCACTGTTTCTTGAATCAAATCTCAAAAGTGGGTTCATCATTAGTAGATAGATATTTCTTTAGGGGGCTCAAAATTATGAGCTTTCTAAGCAAATGAAATTGCGAAATCAAAGTCATATATGCCGAACAAACCCCACGAGCGAGAGGGAGAAAGTGGAAGAAAAAGGTAAATGAAATCGAGGCCCCAAGGGGGTGTCTTGGGTCATAGAAAGCACTCTCTTGGTATATCGTATGATGCCTGTATCGAGTTACTCGATGAGCTTAGGCACAAATCCTTTCCAAGTTTTGTCATCGCACTGCTGCAAATCATAGATGGGATTCCGTTGCATTTATTTCTCCTCTACTCTACTTTAAAGTCATTTTGTCTCTTGACCAGAGGAAGGCTCTGTATGTTAAAGTTTGCATGCCGATAATACACTATAAGGGAAGCCTGAATGCAAGCTGTGATTTGCTTTTCATACAACAGAACATCGATTCCCCAAACGAGAAATTGCCCTCATAACCAAATCGATCTTGCCTTGCCATTTGTTCCGTCTGCTGATTGCCTACTCATTCTTCAGCCATCCATTTGTATAAGTGTGTGATGCAGTAATACAAAGTTATCAAGTTGATTGTTGCTTTTTATGACCATTGCAGTTCACTTTTGGGCCCCATGTTTCAAGTGGGTTATCAGCATAGCCAATGTCGCTGACTTCTCGAAACCACCTGAAAACATATCTTACCCTCAGCAATGCGGTTTGCACCTTCCACCTTTTTTGGTCGATGTATTCTATTTATTGTTCAAAAAGTTTCAATTTGGATATAACGGTGGGATGAGATATCTGGGTTGTTGCTGTTTATTGATTTGCAGTCGTTGCTTGCACTGGAGTTATTTGGTCACGCTACAGCTTGGTGATTAAGCCGGTACGGTTCAATTACAGTCTCGATATATCAGGAAACTTTTAAGACTTTTAAAAGAAGCATATAGACCATGGAGTATGATTACTTCATCTCATTGATCGTCTGTTCTAGTGTAAAACATGACCAATATTTGAAGAATTAATGTGTTGTAATCCATTCCTGCCGCACAGGAAGGATTCTTCCACTATCTCTTAAATTACTATCTTCTGGTATATGAGGTTGTCTTTGCACCTCCATTAGAGCTTCTAGTGGATATATTTGTAATTTAATGCCGATTGATGATTCGAATTTGCATTTGTCTCAATTTTTACTTTGTGGAAGCATGATGCTGAAGAAAACTTGGTTGAGATCAGTTGTTTGTTTGTGATACGCTTCATGCATCATGTTCTTCGAGAATATTGAATGAACCCAGATGAATTTATACAGCGTAAACAAAAAAAGAAAATCTTAGATTGTCCCTGCTATTATACTATCACACGATCATATGAGGAAGAATCAACATATTCATATTTTAGTTGTATGTTCATGTTGATGTTTGCCATTTTCTGACATCGTCCCCTATGCTAGTTTAATTAGGGCTCCGCCATTAACAATGCTCTTGCCTTGAAGGATTACACTGCATTTTGTTAAGTTGATTACATTTTCCAAAATATTGCAGAAAAACTGGAATCTCTTCTGTGTGAACCTGGCGATGGGTGGGACTGGGATCTATCAACTGTCTCGGAAATATCTGTGAGTCAAATCATTTTCTTACTAAAGTATGATATTAGTTCAGCAGAATCCAGGGATGGTAGGATCTCCCCAATGTTCAAATGAATTCCCCGTAAAATGACTACTTATAAGGCTTCTTCATGCAAGGCATGTTCTACTTGTTCTCAGCCTGTCATTTCTTTGCTTTCCATTCACGGTCACTGTTTATCTGTTTATATAATGAGACTCTCAAACGTCAACTCTCTGCTCAACTCACATAGACCCACAACGGTACCTGATGACATAACAGGAAAGCTCATTCCTACTTTTGGTAATATCTCAGTGGAGTTGCCTTGTTGAACGGGAAGCCGAGGTCGACATGTTTTATGATAATTTGGATATGTTTTATATATCATCTTATGCTTTTCAGGCACGATCGCGCTTCCGAAACAGAGAAGGCCGTGGCTGTGGCTGAAGAATGATCGGTGGGATAATCTTCTTCATTAAGACTCTTGTTTGATGTTATGGGCGACAGATGTATGATGATATTGGTTGATGGGCCATTCATTCAGGAATATTATGTTTAAGAACGAAACGTATAATTTATAGGTGCTCTTTAACTGTGTCATGTATTTCCAACACTTTCGAGCACAGTCTTGATTTTTCGTATTTGGCAATGGCTTTTAACACAGTCCTGATAAACATAGTCCCCTCAACTGGATCTAGTTTTGATGAAAGATTCAACAACGTTTTCTGGGTGAAAGACGGTGTTCGACTACCCTCGGTTTAGCATCCTAAAACCCTTCTGTCATGCAAATGATTTTTGGTTATTCTACTGCAATTCGTGGATAAGCGCAAAATACTATGCTTCAGTTAATCCGTTCTTTTCTTTTCTTTTGATCTTCCCGGTAATTAGTCAAATCTTCTAGCAAAAGTGTACACGTGTTATGCGTAGGTAAGCAATTGACGTTTAAAAGATGAAGAAAATAAAATTATAAGTTTACGAGTTTTTTCACTAATAGAATATTTATGCAATAATTAGTGAGAAATATTTTGCAAAAAAAAGAATTTTATATCCTAAGGTTAACACTACAAAAAATCCCAAATCGGTACACCTTAATAAATTTATTTAAAATTAATTTTTAACCACAAAGAACTCCAAACTAATATAGTTATGATAAATTTATCTCAAACTAATTTTTTTTTTTTTAGATATGTGCAATAGAAGTCTTAAAAGTTGTCAAAAAGTGCAATTGAGTAATAAAATTTGTAAAAATGCAATTAATTCCCAAAACTTATCAAATTGATTCAATTGAGTTCTAAAGTTAGCATAATCAAACTTATTAACGGAAAATGCTGGCGTGGCGTTAACGTGATATTTTAAATGAATTTTTATTTTCAACATGACTTTTTAAATTATTTTTTATTCAAAATCTTTAAAAATTATTTTATTTAAAAACTTAAAAACAAAAGCTAAATTTTATTTCTATTTTTTTTAAATGGCACCAATGGGCGTTTCCACCGCCGTCACCACCCATCGCCGACCCTAGGTGGGGGCGGCCGACCCTCAACAACCCCAAGCTCGAGTCAATGACCTTTGCCAAGCTTGGGCGTGGACGCCCAAATCTAGGCACGCCAACCCTCACAAGAAGCCAGCAACCATCACTCACCTTGATCGAGGCCTCGTTGACCCTCACGGGGGGTTGACGACCATCATTCTCCCTAGAAGAGGCCTCGCCCCTTCGCCGACCCTAGGCGAGGGCCGACGAGGCCACACCCAAGGCAAGCGCTGGTCATCAACCTCTTGTGAGGGCCAAAGAGGCCTTGCCTAGGGTGGGCAATGGTTGCCAACCCCCATGAGGGCCAACATGCCTAGATTTATGTGACCTAGCAGGGGTGGCATGCCCTTGCCTAGGGTTGGCCACCTCACCCAAGGCCAGCAACCATTGCCAGCCCCTCCAATGATGGGTGGTGGTGGCGGAAGCTCCCATCGATGCCTTTTTTTTTTAAAAACAATTTTGTTTTTAAAATAAATTTTAATTTTTCCTTTTTTAGTTTTTAAATATAATTTTAAAAATAATAAAAATAATTTTAAAAGACACTTGGCAAATAGAAATTCGTTTAACATGTCAAAGACGGAAAATAGAAATTTGTTTAACATGCCACGTCAGCGTCACCTCAAATTTTTCCATTAGTAAGTTTGATAATATTAATTTTAAGACTTGATTAAACGAATTTAATAAATTTTAAGACTTGATTGCACTTTTTGTAAGTTTTATGACTCATTACACTTTCTTAACAAATTTTATGACTTCTATTGCACATGTCTCTTTTTTTTTTTTTACCACCAAAAGTTTTAAATTGATATATTTGTGACATATTTATCCTTTGTTAATTTATATTAAATTAGATTAATACCGCAAGAAGTCATAATTAGTACACATGTAACAAATTGAGGGTAAAAGTCTAAATCGATACACCTATCAATTGCAATATATATAATCCAACTCAACAATTTAACGATAAAATTTAATGAAAACTAACAAAGGATAAATTCATTACAGTTTACAAGTATACCAATTTAAGGTTTTTCATGATCAAAAAATTAGTTTGAGAAAAATTTGTCATAATATATCGGGAAAAGTACCAAAAAAGTCCTAAACCTATTGCATTGGTACCAACTTAGTCCTAAACTTTTCATTGGACCAATTCATTTCTAAACCTTTTCTATTAGTACAATTCGATCCATCCGGCTAATTTTGGCTGGCCGCGCGTGGACGTTGGCCGGTGGTCGGATGCTAACGTGTTAATTTTTATGATTTTTTAATTATTTTTCGAATTTATTATTATTATTATTTTTTTTTTTTTTGGCTTTCTTCCTAATGGTGGCCGGTGAGCCTCTGGTGAGGCTTGTCGGTGACTAGGTGAGGGCTGCGAAGCCCTCACTTGCTGCCGGCGAGGGTCGCGGCCCTCGCCCAGCCTCTCCCAGGGCCGCTGACGAGGCGGCTTCACCCAGATCCGGGCGACTAGGCGAGGCCAGCCTCGGCCGCGGCCCTGGGCGAGGCTGAGTGGCCCTCGCTAGCCACCTATGAGGGTCGCGGCCCTCACTCGGCCTCGCCTAGAGCCGCGGGCGAGGTGGCTTAGCCTGGCGCAACCCCGAGCGAGGGCCATCGGTCGACATCCACATCAAGCGTCGCCCGGCCAAAATTGACGGATGGGTGGCCGAACCTGCAAATAAAAAAAGGTTTAGGATTGAATTTGTCCAATTAAAAAGTTTAGGACTACATTGGTACCAATACAATAGGTTTAGAACTTTTTTGGTACTTTTCCCTAAATATATCATTTATGGTTTTTTGTGATATTAACTCTAATTCTTAAAAATATGGGATTCTTCTTACTTTTTATAATAAGAGGGATAATCTCATCCGATATGGTTAAGATTTTTACATTTTAAACAATTTGAGGTTTGAATTTCATGAAGGTCCCCGATTTTAAAACATTTATTATAAACATTAATAGGCAAATTCACTTTTCTAACTTTGCCATTTAAGACTGCTGAAAGTTTCAATAAGCTTATTCATTTAAGAGGACCAATTCATATTTGTCCGCCCTAAAAATTCACTCATGCATGATCCTACCGAAAGGGCAATACCGTCCAGCAACAATAATGCCCTAAAACCCTTCCTGTCCCCTTCCCCATTCGATTTTCCTTCCTTCGAAGCTCGGTCGGTGCATTCAGGCTCGGAAATCTCCTTCCCGACCGCCAATCTCGATCCATCAGTCGTTCAGGCTCCTCCTTTCCCATTCTCTCATTCAGTCTTTCGGCGTCTTCTTCGGCCATGTTGGTGTCTAGGGTTTTCTCCCGCGCTTGGAGGGCCGCGGGTCGAAGCGCCCTGCTCGTTTCGCCTTCCCTGAACAAACCCTTGCACGTTCTCTCCAATCAATTTGATGCGCTTTTGCACGAGACTTCATGTAAGGTACTAAAAAACTGCGCTTTATATGAGATACGAGCTTGTCGAATCGAGGTTTTAAATTTTTTTGTGCATTGTCCTTGAGGAGGAACTCAGTTTCGGTGATCGGTTATCAGGTCTGTTTATTGCTTTTAAGAATTTTTTCAGAGGCGTTTGCAATATTTATCTGTGTAATTTGTATTGCTGTACGGAATGCTCGATTGGAATTGGATTATTGGGTTGTCTCTACCTGTCTAAATTGAAGCGGCTCAATTGTCTACCCACAAGCGTTGGTGCTTCATTAGGAGTTTAGGGTTGGATTAACATTTCTTGCTGGCATTCAGCTAGCTTCGAGTTGATTCTCTTTATCTGTGGGGCCTATTTTGAGCTTGAAGTGCTATGGAACTTGGCATACTTGTCTTCTCTCTATTTTTTATTGAGTTACTGTTTGCAGGCTCTCGTGTTAAATCATTCAACATTTAGTTCTTCGTTGCTTCGACGGTTTGGAATTTCTTCCTCTGCGTCACCTGAACCTAATGAAAAGGGTCAGGGGAGCACTGCAGAAAAGAATGGTGCATCCGCCGATGCACCTGAAGCGGGTGAGCATGCTAAAGGATCTAATCAAGGGCAGGGTGCCGCTTCCGGGGAAACTAAAGTGGCCGACCAGGCGGAAAATTCAGGTTCAACTTTTGAATTTGAGCTTCATGTCTGAAACTGTTAAGACATCGAGAAAATGGCTTTAAAGAATTTGGGTTTCTCGATGCAGGTTCAGAGGGAGATGAGGAGCTCTCTATGGACGACTTGGTGAAACTTGTGTCAGAAAAGGAAGAACTGTTGAAGTTGAAACATAAACAGATAGAGGAAATGCAAGATAAAGTTCTTCGAACCTATGCTGAAATGGAGAACGTCATGGACAGAACTAGACGAGAAGCAGAGAATGCAAAGAAATTTGCCATACAGGTGTGTTGTCTATATAGTTATACCCCCTTTTGGATAGCAGGTGCTGCTTTCATGTTCTTATGTAGCTTTCTTATGGAATAGTTGCTTTTGTGATTGTCACAATTTGTCGCAAATGGTTACTTAAATACTTGCTGCAGAGTTTTGCAAAAAGCTTGCTGGATGTTGGAGACAATTTGGCTAGAGCTTCTTCAGTTGTCAAGGAAAGTTTCGCAAAAATTGATGCTTCAAAAGATACTACTGGAGCTGTTCCACTTTTGAAAACCCTTCTGGAAGGTGTTGAAATGACTGAGAAGCAGCTTTTGGAGGTAGTTTTTCCCCCTTTACCAGAGTCGTATTTCATATCCCGGTCTTCTTAGTATATAGTTGACAAATTTGAAGCTCAGACCACACTGTTAATGGCGAGAAAAGAGCCTGTGAAATATGTGGGTGGTCTTCCTCATTTTGCATAAAATAAGTTTCCACTAGTGTAATTGGTCCCCAGAGTCATTTGAGGATGATAGTGGTATCCTTTGAATTCAACTCTGGATAATAGTTGTGGAAGTTATATAACTGAGCATAGGAATACTGTGATGAAATTAGTTCAGTGAGAGAAGTTTCGTTTATTTCTTTTTGTCATATATTGGTTTTGGTCAGTAGTGAAATAACCTGTGGTGTTGTACTTTTTGAACCAGGGGTAAGGTTAATTGAGTGAAAGCATTGAGTTGTTTTCACTTTTATGAAAAGAATAATATGTTGGGTTGCTAAAAAATTCGTTGGAGGGCCTTGGAGAAAAAATTAGTCGTTCTTTCCATTTTACTGAGAAAAAAAGATGTTTTGATGTTGTTTAGTGTACGCCACAAATGGAAGGTTTTTAAGGTGTTGTAATTTGTAGTTATCTGGGACATGGCTTTGACAGAATTATTTCCTATAGCAGAACCCATGTTTCAAATTTTCAAGCTCTATGATTTCAGCTTTCATATCTGCAATTTGTCTATGCGGACTCGGTATTTCCCTATTGATCTATTTTAAATCTTTTGAAACGTTTTCTTCTTGTAGCAATGCACAGGTTGCATACAACTTATGTACAAAAACTAAAATACTAGTCAAGTTGCTTCATAAAATTGATTATTTTGCAGTGTCTTCTTAAGTTCTTTCTCTATTGAATTGGTAGATGTGCCGTATTCCATGATTGTTGCGTTTCTGAGATGTCTGACAGCTTTCCTGTACCCTTACTTTCAGGTGTTCAAAAAATTTGGGATTGAGAAATATGATCCTGTCAATGAACCATTTGATCCACACAGGCACAATGCAGTATTTCAAATGCAAGATGGTTCTAAACCTCCAGGCACAGTTGCTGTTGTTCTGAAGGTAACTATGGTTTAATTTGTCCTTTACATTAGTATCATTAATAGGTGGTTGGAAGTTCTTTTCCCTTTCTTATTTTTGGCAGTGTGCCTTGGGTGGACCTGTTGTTGTGATGATATAGGATTAGTTGCGTATGGTTATAGCTTGTTTAGTATTTTGGTGTATTTAGGTCCTGGCAGCCGAAGTAATGACTCTTTTTGAACTTGATAGCATAGTCGGTGAAGTAACCTTAAAAGCTTTCTTGATGTGTCAATTCAGTTGCCCTAGGAGGAATGAATCTCTTGATGTGGTGAATCTCGACACAATGTCTGGTAGAAATTGCTAATTTTAGTATAGTTGAGTCAATTAGGACATGGATGATGGCATATGGGCAAGCAAGGTCACTTTGTATATGTCCTTTGGGAGCCATTTGGATCTACATGAAAAATCATCAGTCAGTAGGCTAGAGTTTATTTCGTTTCCAGAACAGTGCTTTAGAGATTGTAGCTGAATCTATTCTTTATCGATCTTCTTCAAGTGTGTAATAAAGGGCAAGTGTTTTTTTCGTTGTTGCAGTCGGGGTACATGCTATATGAGCGAGTTCTTCGTCCTGCGGAGGTTGGCGTGACTCAAGCAGTGGAGAACGACACCCCAGAAGAATAATGCAAACTGAGGAAGTCTCTCGAGCATAAAGAGGTGGCTGGGTCGTGGAATCCAAAGGCCGACTCCAAGTGCAGTGGCTGTGAACTTGGGTCTTCATCTTAAAGAGGTCTTGTTCGGTTTGAAAATTTTGCATCCGGTGGAGGGGAGGGAAAAAAAAGTACCAGCAGTTTTCGCACTGGCTGTCGATAAGATTTATCTGAGAAACCACGAAAGGGCATTGGTTTTCTTTACCTTAAGTCCTGATTAGTGACTAATAATTATGTATCCCGAACTTGTACATGTGTACATCGTATGGCAGGGCTAGCTTTGAACTGAATTTGAGGAGTTTTCGGTGCAAGAATCTCCACTCCACTTCGGGGTCGAGGTCCTGTAGGATAAAAATCGCCGCAGCTGCTGAGGTAAACTTGTCGCTGTAGTTACGGAAAGATTTAAGACGAGGTTATCTAGGAGGGGTGATTTTGATCCTGTAATAGTATTAGGGGCTAAGAAAAGGTCCGTGGGTTTTTTCTATCTGACTGAGCCTGTACTTGCAAATTTACCATCGGACAATTGAGAGCATCATAAAAATGCATCGCGGGGAATTATTACTCGTGCACGAATGCAAGATTACCGTGATCTAAACCAAGTCGTTAAAATGTAAATAGAGAGTTGCGAGCTCATGTTATGAAATTTATACTGCTTCGATTATCATCATTATAGGGTAGAATTTGAAATCGAAGTCAAGTTCTACGTAGGTGAAATTTGGAATATAAAATTAGTTTTTGTGCTTTTTTTTTATCTATATCTTTATACAATCTTACAATTTTTCATGGCGTTCGATGATAAGCATATAATTTAAGATCATTAGTTTGATCTTTTATTTTATGATTGAGATTTTATTTGTTAATATATCATATTCTTTCACGTGTCTAATTATAAATTATGATCATAAATGATAATAATTCATTATAATCATTTAATTAATAATACAAGTGGAATTTGGATAAAGAACTTGTTTGAGTGAGAAAGTTTTGGGTGAAATTTGTACGAAATTTAAAACTACTCGCCCTTAGTCAACAGGCCAATAAGAAGATTTACTGCCTCTTCCGACATGTTCAGATGTTTACCGTGAGCAGCGTAGAAAAGATTCTCCCGCAAAGGAATTAGAAATTAAAAAAAAAAAAAAAAAAAAAGAAAGAAAGAAAAATGCGTGAGCAATTTTCCCGGTTCCTCGTCAGTGTTTTCCCGATAAAATATCTGTCTGATTATCCTCCCCAGCGAAACTACAAAAGCGGCTGTCCATCTCCAGTCTCCTCCATAGCTGAAGCTTCCTCGGAAATGGAGCTCTGCATCAGCTCCACATCGCCCCTCAGTTCGAATCCCTCTCGTTTTCTCGACTCCATCTCCTGCAAGGCCTCGACCTCGCTCCCGACCTCATCCCTTCAATTCCAGCACGCATCCTTCCGCCCTCGCACACTGTCTTCACCTCCGGCGAGAACCCACCGGCTTCGACAGCCTCTCTCGTCGTCTCTTTCGAATGGCCGCCGTTTCGCGGTCTCCGCGTCTTCCGTCGCCGTCGCCGCCGAGAAGGACCGGCTGCCGGCGGACATCGAGGTCACGGAGGTCCAAGAACCGAACAGCAGAGTGAGTGTTCGCCCTCTGATGTGTTTATATTGCGGCCTTTGATCCTCCTTCTTTGAGTATGCTGGACGGTTGCAATTTCGTTAGTTTTGTGATGCGCGGACGTTTTGCAATGACGTTCTTCTTCGGTCGTTGCTGAATTTGAAAGTGCAACGTGCATCTTTCGGTAATTGCGCGCCACGGAAGGGAAACTGATGATATCTTTGAAATCTCTACATTCATCAGAATGTGTCTGTTTTTCTTGAGTGCGCTTTCTAAGTTCGATGCCGCCTCGCATTGCACTGACTATGAGCTTGAAAGTTTTCGGCGAGAAATTCTGTTTTGGGGATTGAATTTCAGCTGTTGTTACCTTTTTATGTTTTTTAAGTAGCAATACTCATGGGAAAAGCACTGATAAACGCCTCCTTACTTTTCGTGGTGCTCTGCAGGTGAGATTGAGTGTTGAAGTTCCACCTGTGGTATGTGAAGATTGTTACAGAAGGGTTATCAAGGAGTTCATGAAGCAAGCTAAGGTAAAATGCGTATTCTGCTTTATTAGGAGCACTTTGATGCATTTTAAGCTGCTGGTCTTGCGCATAACTAATTTGGTTATGCTCCTTCTTTCTTATAATTTAGCAGAGAGTACATTGTGGAGTACGGGAGTGTGTTATTTTATTCTTGATGCATTGACTTTTGTGTCTTGGAGAAAAGAATTTTCAGAGACCATTGAATGAATGCGACAATTATTGAATACAGGAGCTAATGGGGATGAACCTTACTTCAGTTCTTCGTTTTGGCTTTCAAGTCTGAGTGCTATATATCCTGCTTCATGTCCGGAGTATTTATGCTCTTTTTCGAGGCAATAGTCACCTGGAATGAACATTAGTAATGCATGCATCTCCTCTTCTTTTGAACCCAGATTCCTGGATTTCGTCCTGGAAAGAATGTCCCAGAGAGCATTCTCTTAAGTTACATAGGGAAGCAAAATGTGCAGAAGGCTACTGTTGAGTCTATATTGAAGAGGACACTTCCCCACGCCATGTCTTCGGTATGTTAAAGTAATTTTCATTCCTTTATGTTTTGATGATTTTCAACAAAAGAATATCTTGTTGATGGTTTATTAGGATCAAATTTCCTGAAAGTTCCATCGGGTAGAATCCATCTTGAGATGCTCACTCCTCTTGCCAGCTGCTTAGTGGTGAATTGCCATGCTTTGCAAAAAGTGGTTGATCCATAAATTTAGAGCCTAAATGTTTGGACTTATGAAAAGTACTTATGACTCACACCAAAAAAGAAGAAATATAGCTGTTAAAAAATTTGCAAAAAGTATAATTTAAATCATACAAGTAAAGTCGATCAAGCACACGCTTAACTCTTTTTGGTGGCGGTAACAAATGTGATATCAATGAATTTAACATGGTTTGTGTGGGATATTACACTGATATTTGCCTTTCAATTGGTGAATTGTTGAACAGAGCTTGTTCTACATTTCAAAGGAAGAAATTTTGTGAAATCTTACTATGGAGTTGTTGAAGTGTGAATTGTATTTTGGCATCTAAAACAAGGACATCGACATGCTTCATGAAAGAGGGGATTGTCCAATGCTATTACCTATATCTGATTTTCTGCACCAACCAAGAGAGAATCTAAAACTTCAGTTCAGGAGATTATTCAAGTTTGGTATGCATCCATGTTAGAGCTTTCTCAGGCTTGCATTTACTTTGGACAGGTGTCTGGTCAAGCTCTGAAGGACTCAGTTCGCATTGTGACAAAGTTTTCTGAGATGGAGAATACCTATATATCTCTCAGTTCCCTCAGGTTTTGATGCATGCCTCTCTTGTGTGTATAGATTGACAGCTTCAAACTCACAAGTACTGATTTGTCTGTTGTCTGTCGATGCCATGTGTCACCCATTTTAATTGCTTCCCTCCCTTATAATCCAGATATGATGTCATTGTTGATGTGGCACCTGAAGTCAAGTGGATTCCCGAAGATGGATACAAAAGCTTGAAAATTGTTGTTGAAATAGATAGTGAAATAGATGCTCAGAGAGCATGTCAACAAGAACTAAGACGGCGACACAAATCATTAGGCACGTTGAGGATTATAATTGACAGAGGACTCCAGGTTAGTAATATATAAGCCTCAAAGTTGGCATTACATGTTTTCTCCCTCCCTTAATTTATGGTTTATCCCTTTTCTTTATAGAACTGTCCGAAAAACTTCATGATAACCAGTTAGAGAATTTCGAGGGATAGATAGTAACATATAGCATCTTCATAGTTTATATTTCAAGTGGATAGTGTACCTCAAATTTATTTTATCGAGGCTCTGACTGATTTGCAGATAGTAGGTTACAAATATTCAGATGTTTGATGTGCATTGTCCCTATATTCTCAGGATAGAATTTTATGAACCATCATATTTTAGTAGGTTTCATAAACTTGATTGCTTCTTTTGTTCTTATCATTCTTGCTCTATCAGCTATCATGTGAGTCTAGAATCTGAAATATTGATGTGCTGTATTCACAGATTGGGGATGTCGTTGTCTTGGATATATCAGCAACAACAATCGATCAAGATGAATCCAATGTTAAAACAATTCCTTCTGCAGAAAGTAAAGGTTCGACAATGTCCAGAGAAGTCTGACAATTTGTATTTGTAGTGCACAACTAGCATTTCTCATATTCAATTATCATCAAATTTGTAGGGTTTCATTTTGACACTGAAGATGGCGACAAACTGATACCTGGTTTCCTCGATTCAATAATCGGCATTCAGCGTGGTGAAACAAAGTCTTTCCCACTTTTCTTTCCTGATAACTGGAATCAAGAAAATCTACGCGGTGTCCATGCTCAATTTACAGTAAGTTCCTCTTTAATGTGGCGCTCGTTTCTTGCAGATTTTGATATGTATATCTATGCTTTTCTTCAAGAAATAATGCTCTAAAACATATAATTGAAGAATGCCAGTGTCTCTTCTTACAAGTTTACAACTACATATCACAGCCAGCTCTTTTATTTCTAATTCCTGTTCTCTTAGGCCAATACTGCTGCAGCCTTACTGGGCAAACTTATTATCCTAACTTAAAATACTATTGAGCATATCAAGGTTTAATCACTATATTGATCGTATTACCCACCCCCTGGCCTACATATGGATTGTTTCTTCTCCAACTGGATTTGTAACCGGTTTTTCATCTATACCATTGGCTTTACAGAATTGTTTAATCCGATCTATCTTATGCCATCATTTCAGTGTTGCAATAAAATGGTCTCATTCATGATTAGGTCATGCTGTCTTTTTATTTTCGGAAGGATTTAGTAAATATCCAAAAGTAGACTATATGGGTGTTTGGTGTGTCACTTTTATATTTATTTTTTACTTTTGACTCTTTTTATAACTTTTAGAGTTTGGAATCATATTTCTAAATAATATTAGCACATCATTTTTCTAAAAACATTTTTATTTTTAAAACTCAAAGCACCCTAAATTTTTGTAATCTTAAATATGATATTTTTTGCACGAAATTCAAATGATTTGTTGTCGTAAGGCCAAACCAAACAAGTAATCTGGAAACTACGCTGTCAAACTTGTCTGCTTAGTTAAGTTGCCAGAATTCTGAAATACTACTCTGTTGAGTCCTATGCGTAAAATTAAATCATTTTTTCTTCCATGATTCTTTTCTAGGTTGAATGCAAGGAGCTATTTTATAGAGAACTACCAGAGTTGGATGATTCTCTTGCTGACAAGCTTCTTCCTGGATGCACCAGCCTGAAGCAGGTAAGATGCTCGCTGTTCCTGTTCAGCATATCGACTCTGACCTATATGATTCCCTTTAAAAGAAGACAAAAGATAATCTGTCCAAATCTGCAGGTCGAGGATTCGTTGTTGCAAAGATGCCTAGAAGTAGAGCAAACGGCTAAAGACCAAGCAACGGACAATGCAATACTTGACCAGCTTTCAAAGGTCCTTCTTGTGTTTTGTAGTAGTGGCATTTTGATTAGTTTCCTCTATTTAGGATCTTATCGATGCTTTCTAGAACGTTTGTGGCTCTTGCCTCTTGTTCCTCCCACTACAGATGTGTAACCTTATATTATCATGATATAGTTATTCTCCATGATGATTAGAAGTTTGTGGATGATATTCAGAAGCAGAGTTGGAGACATCTAAGCCTTGTTCCCTAAGTCAGAAATTTCTAAGACAATTTTCCTGAATCTTAGGATATCCCCAAATTAATTAGCATTGTGCAGTAGGTTGTTCTACCTACTGAAGTGGTCTATCAGAATGATTTCTTTTTCAAATGATCGAGCTTTAGTTCCCTTTTGCCAAGTTTAACATTCCATTTTTGTTCTTGTTTTCATTGACTTCTAGATGGTAGAGATTGATATCCCCCGTTCTTTATTTGAAGAACAAGGGAGGCAGTTCTATGGGGCCCAGCTTCTACAGATACAGGTCCGTGTACTCATCAACACGACATGATTTGTCCTTGTTATGTGGCGAGCATGTTGCATGGAATCTTTTGTACTGTTTTACTGCTGGTCTCAGAAATTTACCAGCTGTTAATTTCACTTTTAAGTGCAACTGTGCTATGAAAGCATGTGACTACTCTAAATTTCTGTTTTTGCATGTCTCAACTCAGGCAAATATGAAGTTAAACGAACAGCAATTGGCTTCTCTTTCAAGTCCGAAGGCAGTGAACGAGTATTTGGAAAATCAGAAGGAAAATATCACTCATGTAATAAAACAGAATTTGGCAATTGGAGATATTTTTAGACGTGAAAATCTGCAGGTATATTTGGCTGATTTTGTTGTTCTGCTGGTACATTTTAACTGCTGTGCTTTAGGGTGATTTCTAGTGCGTACACTGGTCTCTCTGTTTATTTTGGATCTTCTTCTCTTAAACCTCGTTGCATTCAATATGGAAGTAGTGGTGGGCTCTTAATTGCAGTAGGCTTGTAGGAATATTTTGACATTGGCTTTCGTCTGTATTTATGCTATTCATGGTCTTAAGGTTTACTGATTTGAGTCTTTTGGATTTGCTAAGAAAGGTCGGCCCATGATCATGGCAATTGCAATATCTACATGTTAATTTTTAATTTTCTTCCATCTTTTGCTCTTTATGGCCTCAGAAAACCTTATTTTCTTTTTTGGCTCATGAATTTGTGCAGTTCTCCACTGACGAACTTGTCAAGGAGGTTGAGAATTCAATTGCTGAATTTAAACGCCATAAGCAGGAATATGATGAAGAACGTGTGAGGGAACAGGTTAGTGTATTTAGCACTGTAATGTAAGTGCATAGTTGGTTCTTATTGTAACTTTGTCCTCGATACTTAGCATGATGAATTGACATTTCTTGGTTATGTACAGGATAAGGTCAAAAGGAATATATGAATATATATGCAATTGCTAGCATTATATGTAGATAGCAACATGCTGCATGCATACTTTTAGATCAGATGCTTGAATCTAGTCACTTTTTTGCTTGTTTCCTCTGTGAAAACAAGTTAGGTGTATCTATTGAATAGGAATATCTGAACTCGTCAATGCAGAACCGATCTTGATTCTTTGCTAATATGTGTTGTCTGATCTTGTACTGTCCTTTTTTTTTCTTTTACTTGAATAATGCAGGTTCAGGAGATTCTGGAGGGCGCAAAGGTGCTTGAATGGTTGAGAGAACGAGCAGAAATTAATTACGTAACACGGTGAGAAAGAGAGAGATCGTGCATGTAATTTTTCGCTTTTCAAATTTTGAAAACCACATTAGTGTAGCATCAGAAGTTCACGACTGCCATTGTGCGGGTGCAACAAGCTGCCGAAGTGCTCTAAAATAAGAGTAGCAGCTATGAAGCTCGAAATGAATCATGAGATGACTCAAATAAGAGACTATAAATCGTTTCAAAAGATTGTTGACATAGGCGGAGACAAGGGGTAAGCCTTAGATCTAAAATGGTCGAGTAGTATCTGATGGCATTTTCAATTATTAAATGGTGCACTCCTTTATCGTCAAAGAATGCCAAGAGGAAGCACGCGGGGTCTTGGAGTCCCGACGCTGCAAAAGATATAGTGGACACGACAAAATATATAACATCGTTACGAAACGCATGTGAGGGATTTTGGCTGATTCAGGGCAACCAAAACAAACTGTCGAGCTCACATGAAGCAAGAGCTGCAGATGTTTCCATTGACTGAGCTGTGAGTACTCAAATGAGGGTCCACCTTCCTCTTATCGCAAGAGCAAGTATCAGAGCCACTGCTCCATTTATTTCCTTTTCAAGGAACAAAAGAACTCGCCAATCTTATTTTTCTTCTCTTTTGCTTTTGAGAGAAATGGAGACAAGGAAGGAGATTGAGGGGTAAGGTGCCGTCTTCAAATGTAAGACAAAGGGATGGGTTGCTCCTCTTCGATAATTTTGGGAAGAAGATTACCTTCGAGAGGGAGGAGGTCCACGAAATTCTGAAGGGGGCGGTGAGGTCTGTTGTCGGATCCGCCTGTACCTGAGCAGAAACTACTGGGGCACTCCCACTCTGAAAAGGAAAGGAGGTCCGAAACTATTTAATACCATCTCCTCTGTCATTAATTAAAAGAAGGAAATTGCTATTGGGCATACCAAATCGGATCGCGAGCGAAATCTGCCGCACCTACTCCGTTTATAAGGTTTAATCGGGTCCGTACTTGCAGGACTCATGTGCTGATGCCCTTCATCTGGACAAATAAAAGTGCATCTTGCTAAAGAAAGTCACCGTACCGATCCCGGACTTTAAGCCCCGAGAAATGAAATTGTGCAGGAAAGTAAAGCCCCAAACAGGTGTTGAGTTTACTGACCAGATACTGGGCACCAAATGGAACAAACAAAAATCTGGAGGCGTTGGTGCGCATAAGGCCCTCCTCTAAATTGTAGCTACTTTACTTGCTGGCTTCGCCGAGAAAGGGACCCATCTGATTCCTGATGACGCCCGTAGCAATAAAATCTCCTCTTTCCTTTACGCTGCATGCAGCCTACAGCCTACAGCCTATAGCCACATTGATATATGACTTTTTATCACGCTTTGCGTGGCTCGCATGCCTCTTGTACCCACCTCTCTTCATCGCATTCCCCACTCTGCCCTTACGGTTCGCGAGTTTTCTCTTTCAGGTGAAATGTAGGTGACGATAGTTAGATAGCTGGCTACCTTTTTTCGATACAGATGCGTTGTCACTTGTCCCCATTTTCTTTCCTCGTGGACCTTGGAGAGCGTTGTGGACAAGCACAAATCATGACGCCAAGAATCTGCATGCTTTCCTTTTTCGGTGGGGAAGGGGGCTTCTATCCATATACGGGGCTTGATTCATGAGACGATCAGATATAGGTGGGATCGTGTAAAGTACAGCTCAATTTATCAAATAAGTGGGTTAAGTCGAAAATAGTTTAACTCAAATTAATCTATTTTAATATATTTTGATCCATTTTCGTACTATATAAATCTAATGACTAATATTCAATTCATATCTCATCCAACTCATATTAGTAAAACACATCCATATTTAACAAAATTTAAGAAAACCCATACTCAAAAAGAGGTCAAAGCGCAAATTGAGTGAGTACAAGATTGAGTGAGAGCGATAGAAAATGAACAAATAATCATAGAATTTGGTTAGGTCTAAATAAATTGTGATATATTTAACACTCATATTTTTTTAGACCTTAGAATTTATAACCAATTAACTGAATATAACTAACTCATTTAATAACAAAATTTATTAAATATAGATTAAGAAATGAACTTATGATTCATTTTGGTGGGTCTAAGTACGAGTACCTCAATTCAAGCACAATGATATCTCCCGTGGATTCTCGTTGATCGCTTTTCTTCGGCCTAATGATAACCGAGCCACCAAGGTCAGGACTAAGAAACTTTAGCAGATTTACTGGTCTTTAGCTTCTTCCCTCACTAAGATCTAAAATGACGGGGGATTAGGGAACATGGCATCTCTCAAACGACAGAAAAGAGGCGTTCACGGGTCAAACACATACAAACTCCAAGTCAGCGAGCGCTGGAACCGGGACGGACCGGGTCGCCAAGCGAAGCGAAAGCAATGCAACTGAGTTTCCCTCACACACTACTAGCAGAGTGTCATCCTCGCAATTAATCGCGAAAACGCGGGGCATATCTCTGGCGCAAACACGCTTCGATTGATTAAGATATAATGAGACCAATATGCATTTTCATGTCCCCACTCTCCATTCCCCTCTCTCTCTCTCTCTCTCTCTCTCTCTGTAGAGCAAGCGCAGGCTGATGCTCGGGACTTGCTTTCGGATCTGACACCGCGAACGCGCGCACGATCTGCGTAAGCATTGCTCTGCTGCATGACGCGCTTCTTGATTGCCGCGACCGGTTTTTTTTTTTTTTTTTCCGGTGCATTCCTCTGTTCTCCGTGATCCCGCGGCGGAATGCCGCGGTTTGCGGTGTCCGAATGGTTGTTTGTGGTGTTGAATAGAGGAGCATTGAGGTGTTTTTTCTTAACCGGATGTTGTCATTCATCGAGCGACTGTAGTGGCTCCAGTAAGCCGGGATTCCAGTTTGCATCGTGTTTCCGTGGTGCGAAACTGTGAATGGCGTCGGCCGCGGTGGATTGTTGCAGCGGCAGGGCATTGGTAGTTGAACCGATGCTCGTGAAGTTGAGATCTCGTGGCTTTGGTGCCGTCGGTTTCTGCGCCGTTTCTGGATGTGTGGTGCGGCGCCGTTGCTTGACTGGTCGTGCCCTGAGTCCGAGTGGGGCTCTGTTATTTCTCTTTGTTCGTCGGGATGCGAGAAGTACAGGGATGGAGAGAATCGAAAATCTGGATCGAAATCGAACTTGTTGATGAATCATCTTATTACTGATGAGTTTCTGTTCAGAGAACTGACCAACGAAAAGTACCGAGTTTTTTTATCCCCATTGTCGTGGCTAGTTTGAGATACTCTTTGTTTTCTCTCGAGTTTATCATCTGATTTGCTTCCTCTCTGCTACTGTTTGGACTTGAAGTAGAGTTGGGATTATCTTGTATCATATGGTATGATGCGAATGTGTCAAAATCCATGAAAATTGTCTCTTTTAAGATTATGATGGCACTTATTTTCGAGCAAATCTCGAGATTTTATCAATACTATTTCAGACCTTTTTAGGTGCTATAGCTGATCTGATGTTGCTATTCATTGCTCGCCCTTGGTGTAAAGAAGTTATCTGAGTGACCATATTCATTTGTCTCTGCACATGCAGTCGTATAAGTAGATATCACAATCCATGATTAAAAAATAGTATTGATTCCTGCATTTATTTCGTGCTGCAGCTAGATTCTGGTTGAAACCAAAATGGCAGCAACCGATGCTCACACCCCTCTTCTTGGGGAAATCACATGTGGTTCTCTATTGCAGAAGTTGCAGGTACTCAAATATTCTCCGATATCTTTTAGATTTTTCATTCGTTCTCTTGTTATAAGCAATTATTTGTAATGGGATGAACATTGTACATTTCTTTCGCCAGACAAACTGCATTCATACCTTTTTCCCCTTGATCCAGCTAGTCTTTCCCTTTCTTTGCAAACCTTAAATAAGCTAGTTCATTTCATGAAACCGGGACAGGATATCTGGGATGAGGTCGGTGAGAGTGACGAGGAGCGCAATAAGATGCTTCTTCAGATAGAGCAGGATTGCTTGGGTGTTTATAAAAGGAAAGTGGAGCAGGCTGCAAATTCAAGAGCACAACTTCTTCAGATGCTGTCAGATGCCAAAGTTGAGCTCTCCAGTCTTCTGTCAGCTCTTGGAGAGAAAAGTTCAGCTGGAATTGTGCGTACTCATGATTTACATTCATAGGCTTCAGTTTTCTCCTTTTTCCCTTCCTCAAGCCAATTTGAATAAGATTGTGAGAATATCACATTCGTTTTGCTGTTGTAGTTTTGATGTGTAATTCCCAAAGTAGTCAGACTTTTCTTACATAATCTAGTTGTTGTTGCAGCCTGGCAAGACTACAGGAACAATCAAGGAACAACTTACAGCCATTGCGCCGGCGCTTGAACTGCTGTGGAAGCAAAAAGAGGAAAGAATTAAGGAGTTCTCTGATGTACAGTCACAGATTCAAAAAATATGTGGGGAAATTGCAGGAACCTTGAATATCAATGATCAAACTCCTGCAGTGGACGAGACTGAATTATCCCTCAAGAAATTAGATGAATACCAATCCCATCTCCAACAGCTTCAAAAGGAAAAGGTAGAGCGTGTTCTCATCTCATTTCGAAATGTCAGCCTATATGCTCTTGGGTAATCCTATCTGATTGCTTGTTTATGTGTCAGAGCGATAGGCTGCACAAGGTGCTTGAATTCGTGAGCACAGTGCACGATCTCTGTGCTGTATTAGGGATGGACTTCTTCAGTACGGTTACTGAAGTCCATCCTAGCTTAAATGACTCAACTGGTGTGCAGTCCAAAAGCATTAGCAATGATACTTTATCCAGACTGGCAAAGAGAGTTGTAGCACTGGAGGAAGATAAGAAGCAGAGGTTGCAGAAGGTAACTCAATTTAGTACAGTCACACAGTAGTTGAAGTCAAGTTAGACTTTCCACTTAAGTCATTGAACATAACTGATGCTGCATGTCTTTTTTTGCTTTGCATTTATTCATCTGTCTGAATTAACATCACCATTGTGCTAGTTTCAATTTCTGAAAAATTAGAGCATAATCCTTTTTCTTGCAAGATACGATCGTAGACAGCCTTGTTTTCTTGGTAAACAGATCTGAGAAATCTTGTTGCTTGTAAGATCAACTCTAACTGCAGCATTAGTTTTCTTTCTTTTTTTTTTTTTTTTTGGTCGAAAACTGCAGCATTAGTTGAGGAGTCCAATCATATGAGTCTTTAGTCTGTGTAGCTGGGTTATGAGGAGTTTATGACTTAAAAAACAAAAAATCTCTACATAAACATATGTAACTGATGACATGATTATGTTGTTGATAAGTCGTAGAGTGTTTTAAATTATGAGAAAAAACAAGGTAGAGAGAGCCATGATCCTCTCTGGTAACTTTGCATGCTCTTCACTGTCAAAGCATGTAAAGACATTTCAGAGCTCTGTCAGCTGTTGGTTTACCACTGAATATCTTGCTTCTCTCTTCTTCCATTCTTTCACTTTTTGTGTCGCTCATTCCTTCCATTGCAGTCTAACCATTGACCTGTCTTTGTTACCGCAGCTTCAAGCACTAGCTTCCCAGCTAATTGATCTGTGGAATTTGATGGATACCACAGAAGAAGAAAGGGCCCTATTTAAACACGTTACCTGTAACATAGGAGCATCTGTCGATGAAGTAACAGTCCCAGGTGCTCTTGCTTTGGATCTTATTGAGCAGGTATGGTTTTTCCATTTCCTAGCAACAGGTATCTAGAGTAACTGGTGCTTTAATTCATTTCTTTCCTTTCTTTTTCATTGTGAAGGCTGCGGTGGAAGTTGAAAGGCTAGATCAACTTAAATCCAGCAGGATGAAGGAACTCGCCTTTAAGAAACAAGCTGAGCTCGAGGATATATATGCTGGTGCTCATATAGAAATAGATCCAGAGGCTGCTAGGGAAAGAATTATGGCATTGATTGGTTCTGGCAATGTTGAGCCTGCGGAGTTACTAGCTGACATGGATGATCAGATATCGAAAGCAAAAGAAGAAGCCATCAGCAGAAAAGACATTCTGGACAAGGTTGAGAAATGGATGTCCGCTTGTGAAGAAGAGAGTTGGCTTGAAGACTATAATCGGGTATTAATGATTTCAATCTCTCTATCTCTGCTTGCTGGAGCGGGTGCTCATGCAGCATCTTTGTGCATTGTGCTTGCAGCAGGCACAACTGTGGCACAGCTTAAATGCTGAGAATGCTGAAGTAATGCTTTAACTTTATGATTTATTAGCTGAATCCATGCTCAAGTTAGCATCTATGATTAGTGGAATCACAAGATTTTTTATTCTTGCCAATTGGTTTTTGGCATGGACAAGAATTAGGGCTGCATAATCTTGAAAATGGTTGATATGTCCTCCAAAAAGTTACAAAACCATCCAATTGCCACATTTGAGTATGAGAACAGATGATCTTGAGCACAATAGTCACCTATTAAGACCACTGGCAAAAAATAACCCACTCACTAATACCAATATTAATTAAAGATTGTACGTCTGCATAGTTACCTCTTTAAAAGTCATTATTAGTTGAAGCAGATACTGCCATTATTAAGTTGGGTAGGAATCTGCACAATGATAGTCTCCTCAATACGATCCTTTAAGCATCTTGTCCTTGTTATTGCCGGGAGTTTCACTCATGTTGGTACTTCTTCATTTACAGGATGATAACAGGTATAATTCAAGTAGAGGTGCACACTTAAATCTCAAGCGTGCCGAGAAGGCCCGAGTTCTTGTCAGCAAAATTCCTGGTAGGGTCATCAATTAAGTTGAACATTTTGGATCTTTTGCTGACATATAGAAGTGGCGATGATTGAAGGATAACTGATACAGAATGCCTTCGAATGAACAGTGATGTTAGCTAATATGTTTAGTGTTGTTTGATCTTATTTATTTCATTATATATCATATACAGGGATGCCATGTGAAGGGTTGTCATTTATTTTCTCACTTCATCCCATTGCAAAGTTTTGTCATGAACTGGATTAAGTTGTGGAGGGATGAACTGATGTTCTTCCGATTGCCAAGGCACTGTTAAGTCTGTTATTGCATAAAGCAGTGTGCACTTCAGTTGATGTCAATTGGAATTCGTTTTATATAATACCAGAATCAGCATCAAGTGTGAATGGCAATTGAAAAACAAAGCAATGTTGAATAAAACATGCCTTTCTTTAACCCTAGCAGTTCTTTACTTAGTTATGTATGATCACATAATATATCCCTGTGGTAACTATAGCAATGGTAGTATTCTTGTTGATCAGTGTTCTTGTCTTGTAGCCTTGGTTGACAATTTGGTAGCGAAAATCCATACCTGGGAGGAAGATTGTGGCATGTCATTCACGTATGACGGCGTTCCTCTTCTTGCCATGCTCGACGAATATGCTATTCTGAGGCATGAAAGAGAAGAAGAGAAGCGGAGATTAAGAGTAAGCCCATAGATAATGGATGCGTGTAATTTGGGACATTGAATTTTTTTCATATCAATTACAAGCAAGGTTTTTGCTTGGCCTGTGTTTAATGCTTGCTATGCAAGAGTAGTGATTTTTATTCTCCCTTTGTTCACATATTCTGAACTTTACAGGATCAGAAGAAGTTCCAGGACCAGCAAAGCACAGAACAAGAAGCCACTTTTGGGTCAAGGTCCAGTCCGGCTAAATCAACCAGTGGAAAGAAGGTGGTCGGTGCACGTGCAAATGGAGGTACCAACGGAACTCCTGGCCGACGGCTCTCTCTTAATGCATCCCAAAATGGTGGCCGGTCCATCAGCAAAGATGGAAAGAGGGATAACACAAGACCTGTTGCTCCGGTGAATTACGTGGCTGTATCGAAAGAAGACGCGGCCTCCCATGTTTCCAGTACTGAACCAGTCCTAGTGTCTCCTTAACAATGGATGCCGCGTAACTGTACTGCTGTTATCTGTATTTGCTGCTAAGATTTGTGTAGAGTTGCAATATTAAGTAGAGAAAATGAGAGCCTACGGTTTTTGGCTGTGTAATTTATGTAAGTTAGCATTGAATTGGGGCTTATATATATGCAGGAAAATTTCGGTGGATTGTGGAGAAAATAATATTGTAACTGATTCCCCGCTTTTAATGGATAAGTGGTATCTAGAAGTACGTACATGATGGAAAGCTTACTGCGTGTGGCCATGTGCTCGGATTTAGCGGATTAGCAGAAGAAAGGTATCGGAATGATGACATTACGCAAGCAGTAGACCCGTTCAATCGCATCGCCTGGAATTTCTCTTCTAAAATAAGGTGAGCATGCACAGATACCAAAGGAAATAATTACGATGCAAGTTCCAAAACTTGTCGACTTTGTCCTCGTAAATTTTAAAACTTATCACTGTTCATTCAAGCTCCGGAATATACAAGTTCATGCACTTTAAGTCATCTCTTCCATCGACGGAGCAAATTTACAATTTTGTTGTACGAGATGAAGATCTTAAAATTTAAGCGTGCAAAATCGACAAATTTTAAGACGTAGCCTACAATCATGCAGTACTAAACTGAGGAAGTTTTTATGCTCTGTGGTGTGCTTATAAATTTCGGCGCTGTTTGGTAACCATCAAAACAGTGCTTGATTCTGATTTTTTATTTCTAGAATCAGTTTAGAAACAAAATGGCGTTTGATAAATTTTTTGTCCAAAATTGATTTCGGGAACAAATTTGTCCCCGGAATAATTTCGGGAACAAATTTGTCCCCGGAATCAATTTTGGATCAGAATTGAGAATAAAAAAAATATGATTCTCGGTCTAAGAATCAAAAAAAGAATCAAGTCTTATTCTTCCCTTCTGCCATCCTGCGACTGCCGTCCACCACCGCCTGCCGCCGTCCGCCATTGTCCGGTGCCGCCGCCCGCTGTCATCCGCCGCCGCCGCCCGCTGTCGTTCGCCGCTGTCGCCGTCCGACGAGGTCCAGTGAGCTTGCCGAAGGCTGAGCTTGCCGAAGGCTTGCCTCGCCGGCGAGCCTCACCGGTGGCTAGGCGGCCTCGACGGGGCTGGGCAAGCCTCGCCCAGCTGCCGACGAGGCTCGGGCCGACGAGGACCGATGACGCTTTGATGAAGTCGCCGCCCTCGTCTGACGACCGGCCACAAGAAGAAGAAGAAGAAGAAAAGGAGAAAAAGGAAAAAAAGGAAACGAAAAAAGGAAAAAAGAAAAGAATAAAAAGGAAAAAAGTAAAAAATTTTAAAAATTAAAAGAAATTGATTTGGAACAGAATTAATGAGCACGATACCAAACGTAAGTCTATTCAATAATGAAAAAATGTCACAAATGATCCATATACTTTTACTTAATGTGCAATTTCGTCCATGAACTTTTAATTTGCTCAATTTGGTCCATGAACTATTGATAAATGTCCGATTTAATCCCTAAACTTTCGATCAGCTCAATTTGGTCCTTGAACTATTGATAAATGTCCGATCTAGTCACTCGTTACTTTTTTTTTTTTCTCACTTTTTCTCTCTTCCCTCCACCAGCATTCGGCGAGGGTCGCCCTCACCGGCGGTGGCCCTCATCGAACACTAGCTTCCCTCCGCCAGAGCCAGCGGAGAAAATAAGCAAAAAAAAAAAAAAAGAAGGAAAAACAGTGACGAAGGATTAGATCGAACATTTATCAATAGTTCAAGGACCAAATTGAGCCAATCAAAAGTTCAGGGACTAGATCGGACATTTATCAATAATTTGTGGACCAAATTGAGCAAATTAAAAGTTCAGGGATGAAATTGCACATTGAGTAAAAATATAGTGACCATTTGTGACATTTTCCCTTTCAGAATCATAAATTTTGGACAGTTACCAAACGCGTTCTTTTACTTAGAATCAGTTCATAGGAACAGAATAAAATAAAAATCATTTCTGATCAAAATCTACTCCCGGGAACAGAATCCTTACCAAATACACCCTTCACGTACAAAATGAACGGAACATCCACATCATGCAGCTGCTCTCTCCATCAGATTATTTTTAAGGTAGGTTGTTCCTCCCGTTCTTAGCACGAAATTGAAAAGCTACATTTGAAGTCTCGTCCGGATCTCAAGATCAGGATATTGCCTAGAGTCGGGCAAGAAAAAGATACAACTCCAACGAGTAAGAACAGGACATGTGGGTACCGACAAGTAAAAATAAGAAATAAAGCGTGGCAACCCATCGTTAACAACTTCATCAAGAAGCTCTTTTCTTCGTCAAATTCCTTTCCGAGGGAGGTTGTTCCCCTGTAACATCACCTATTACTTCCCAAATCAAGGAAAGTAACGTCAGACGTGCTGCGAATCTTTATACAGGTTGATGATTCTTGCTTTTGTTTTAAATAGCTAATCACAAAATAAGCGGTGGATGGGACTGTGGGTTCGCGCATATTCCATCAGAAAATGAAATGATCGCTACGACTTTTGCATCGTAATCAAGTAAAAAAGCCTACCACTTCCCCAATTAGTGTTTTGCCTTTTCATGATGGTTTCTTGCATATGCTCAAGTAAAAACTTGCCGGATAGGGGGATCAACGTTAGGCCAATACCGAAGTGGCCTTTATTTCAATTATCCAAATTGACTTATGCCAGACATGTTACCATGATTTACATTACAATGCGTAAATGTCATCTGCTTCGACGATTATTCTCACATTTAATTTTTACCTTAAAAAATCCAAATAATCTTTATTTCATTACGGAAATCTAAAATCCATAACGTAAATATTTTACGTTACTTAATTACAAGAAAAAAAGTGCTTCACAAGAAATTGCTTTGAAAAGGTATCCGTTGTGATCGTTATTGATTATATCCAATTGGGAGGTAACTTGTGCGGAAATGCACTCCTTTGTTCCAAAAATGACTATAACGTTCGTGACTTCAACTTATTGCTTGTATACCCATCTAAACTCTCCATGCATTACTGTTGGGAAATTTTTTTGAATTATTATTAACGCATAATTTTTTTTTACCACCAGTAAGACAAGTGAGGTACGCGGTTTAGTTACAAAAGACATCTTTTTTACGGCGTGAGTAAAGTACGGCGCTGTGCAGGCTCATAATTTTAACCTCGGAGCGATCAGCCGCATAAGGAAATAAAACGAGCTAGAGTTTTGAATTAAAGCCACGCCCAGGGAGCGGAGCAATGAAATCGACAGCCACGTAAGAGAGAGAAAGGAGAGAGGGAGAGAGAGTGGGGGAGAGAGGGAGGGGCGGCGGTGGTGGGCAGAGAGCCTCGGATCGACGGGAGGTTCTTCTGCTGTGGCGGCGGCGGCTCCGGCGAAACCGAGCTCCGGCGGTAGGGAGGCGGGGGGAGAAGGAGGAGGAGGAGGAGGAGGGAGATGTCGGACCTAGACAGGCAGATAGAGCAGCTCAAGCGATGCGAGCCCCTGACGGAGTCGGAAGTCAAGGCTCTCTGCCTCAAAGCCATGGAAATCCTCGTCGAGGAGAGCAACGTCCAGCGCGTCGACGCTCCCGTCACTGTAAAAGTTCTCACTTCCCCACTTTTTTTCTCAGCTTCCCACGCCTCCAGTCGAGCGTTTCGTTTCGTTTCTTTTGGTTTCGAAGTAGTGGCTGCTGAGGGGGGCTTTTCGATCTAGGGCATGCTTTGGACCGTCTCGCGTTTGCGTCTGCTTAGGGAGCTCCCCGGTCGTCTGTTAGGGCTTCTTCGCCTCCGGGGAACGGATATGCCCTGTGTTTCGGTCGATTGGTCGCCGTTGAGACTCGTGACAAATGGGTTTTACTTGAACGAGAGTGAGCCGTGATTTGATTGAATTGCTAGTCCTGGCCAGAACGATAATGATGGATGATGGTTCGCGTCGCTATTGTATTGTACTTTTACCGGCCGGCTGCGATAAGGTAGGGCTTCGAACGAGTAGAGAGCAACCATGTCTTTCTCTTATTTTTCAGCTAGGGCACGCTCAATCTGATTAGACCGCGAGGCTTTTGTACGCGTTATGGACGATCTTGCCATGAATGAATGAATGAATGAATGCATTGCGGGTTTAAATATCTAAACGCTGCTTTCCACTTTTGTAGATATGTGGGGACATTCACGGTCAGTTCTACGATATGAAGGAGCTTTTTAAGGTAGGAGGCGATTGCCCCAAGACCAACTACTTATTTCTGGGAGATTTTGTTGACAGGGGATTCTATTCCGTCGAGACATTCCTACTCCTGCTCGCTTTGAAGGTACTGACTGTACTCTCTCTCTTCTCGTTTATGGTTGTGAGGACGGTGTGGCTGTTTTATTTTAATTTTTGCTTTTCGCAATTTAATTTCTCGCTGGGAAGAACTTTTTAATTTACGAAATTAACTAGACTTAAGCAGCAATTTGTTTTATGCCATTCTATTCACAGTTATTACCTTTAAGGCAAACCCATTCCTTTGACAGGAATCGGGATGTGAAAAGGCAGCAATACTCGATTTATTGGTTGTAGTTTTTAAGAATGCTAAGTGGTGATTCTGCTAGAGTGCAGACGAACTTCGCCTCGGATATTTTTTTTGTTAATCTTTCACGAGGATGAAGCTCTTTCTTTTTCAGTAATCGATGTAACCCACCTAGACATCCAGATATGGCAGACATTCTCCTAGAAAAATTTCTGTATTGATAGTAAAGAGGGGAGAGAATAATAGGTCAAGGTCGTTTTTCTGTTGTCTTCGTGCATACACTTGGTTTGCAACTGCAACGGCATTAGTTGGGGGGGAACTCCCTCAGGTAACTAGTGAATGAGGTTTACTTTTCTCCCCAAGGGAAAATAAAGTAAAGTATTTCCTCATGCGTGATTTTCCTTTGTCAGCTGCATTAAATGGATGAGGCATTATTTGGTGAAACAATTTTTCTGTTGTAAGTTGCTTCCTCAACACAAATCGCGTAATTAATAGTATGTGACTATGTTGATATCAAAAACGAATTGATGTGACTTAATCACCCTTCTTTCGCCATGTCAGTCCTTATATTTGGTTTGACAAAGTTACTCTGCAATCAGGTCAGATACCCGGACAGAATAACATTGATTCGAGGAAACCATGAAAGCCGGCAGATCACTCAGGTTAAATGAATCTGTTCTCTTTGAAATCTATATGATATACAAGTCCTTTTATCTAAATATGTTTTTCCATGCTCTTTGAACAGGTCTATGGCTTCTATGATGAGTGCTTGCGAAAATATGGCTCTGCAAATGTGTGGAGATACTGTACCGACATCTTTGATTACTTAAGGTTTGTCCAGCATTTTATTCACTTGGGTACTTCACCTGTTCGCAATGCAACCATAGGGGTTGGCTTGTTTAAGTGTTGATAATTTTGGTTTAAAATGTAGTCAGTGGTTAAATATAGTCCAAGAGAACCTTTTCCCTTGGCATGCTTCATGACTGAATTTTGGTGTTCTCTGTTGAGACCAGAGAAAGTGTGTCCCTGGAAATTTGTGTTGGACAATAATTCCCTCTTTTCGTTCCATTCTTTTAAAATGAACCTTTTATGGTGAAGGTAAATGCATTTGACTGGATGAACATCCCAGTTGGGATTTTAGTTTGTGTCTTCTTAAGTAAGGTAAAGCATATGCATGCTGGTCATCTTGACTTGCTCGCAGAGTTCTTTAATAAACTATAGCTCCCATGGGAACAATGCTTTTTCACGTAATGCAAAAGTTTACCGTCATTCCAATATGCCAGTACTATTCATTCTGCCAATCATACTTGCTTCCATTTAATACTCCTTGAGGGGCAAGATAACTGTCTGATCACAGTTTGCTTGGTCATATGTATACAGTTTGTCGGCGCTCATTGAGAACAAAATCTTCAGTGTCCATGGTGGTCTCTCTCCTGCCATAAACACATTAGATCAGGTCGGAAAGATAATCTTATATTATTTAATTTTGAAGCTTCTCCTGAGAAAATTGAGTTGTAATGTCTTGATCCATTTTCTAGATTCGGACAATTGACCGCAAGCAAGAAGTACCTCATGATGGTGCAATGTGCGATCTCTTGTGGTCTGATCCTGAGGATATTGTTGATGGGTGGGGTTTGAGCCCCCGTGGTGCTGGTTTCCTATTTGGTGGAAGCGTCGTGACTGCCTTCAATCACTCTAATAACATTGACTATATATGTCGTGCACATCAGTTGGTGATGGAGGGATATAAATGGATGTTTAACGACCAAATCGTGACAGTCTGGTCAGCTCCAAATTACTGTTACAGGTAAGTAGTCAATTTACAGTTTATCCTTTAGTTGTCCAAGATTTCGGCATTTTACCTCATGAGTCGATATGTTGCAGATGTGGTAACGTAGCTGCCATTCTGGAGCTTGACGAGGACTTGGACAAAAAGTTTCGTGTATTTGATGCTGCACCACAGGTTTGTGTGCTTTACCAATGTTCAGATTGATGTCTCATTTGAGCATTTGCAAATATACGCGAGATGTAAAAGTCTATATGGCATCCATTTGCGGTCCAATAGTTGATGGACCGTGTGGTGAACTTTTTACTTGCCGAAGAAGGGGCACACATTCATATAGCAGTAGATTCACGTGAATTAGGTTGTCATGAGATGCATTTGGCTCACTGAAATTGGAGAGCAGATCTAATACACATTTGACATGAGTAATTGGGATCTCCTGTATTTTTGGGCTAAAGATGTGAATTCTTGCAATGCATGACAGCTCTCTTTTATTTCACTTCTGGTAACTATGTTTAATATGTTCACATCCTTGGAAACATTCTCATAACATGTGCGCAGTCCCTCGTCTTTTCTTTCAAGGCAGAGCCACCCCCATTAATTGATGTGGCTCGTGAATGCATATAGGCTTATCGCTTGAAGATTATTCTGAAAATGATCAATATCATTCGAGAAGGATCTAACCTGCAATTGTTAATTTGCAATACAGCACTTTCAGATGCATCTAATTTTTTCTTTTCTTCTTTCTGGTTGAACCTAACCATGATATGTTACAGGAATCAAGAGGCACTCCTGCCAAAAAACCGGCTCCAGATTACTTCCTTTGATTTTATCTGTGAAGATTAACTTTTTATACATCAAAGATGATTTGCATTCATGTTGAAGATGGTCAGATGGGCCATTCCATCAAGCCGTTGCATTGGGTACTTCATCACCAGCTCATACAGGCAGGGTTTTGGCCTTCGATCATCTGTTTGGGTTGTTTCTTTTGCCTCAAAAAAAAAAAAAAAAAAAAAAAAAACAAAATTCACAGGCTTTTACCATCTGAAATGTTTTGATAGTGTGTATTAACTAGTGGCATATTAGAGACCCACCTGAGAAGAGGACCGTCATTCTTGTTTGTTTAGAAGATGAAGTCACGGAATCGGTGCTTCCGTTGAAAGAGATATATTGAAAAGCTGGACATCTAAGAGGAATTTCTCAAGAACATCAATTTTCGGGAAGATTTCCCAGATTCATTCTTGTTTTGTCTTTGGGAAGAAATAAGATTGATGGTGTCCATTGTTGACTTTGATGTGTTTCCTCTTTCTCTGTTGGTGTTAATTGTGCATAACCCGGAAGGTGTATGTGGTTCAAAGGCGAGACTAGAAACCTTTTCCCGATGGAGTTGGTTATTTTGTGAACTATTGAGGCGATGCAATGGTTTTGATCCGTGTAAAATTAGTGAAAGCCCTTATTTGTAAGAATATTATTCTTTTCTCATGTTTCTGGATTCCGCGTATTTGGATTCTCCATATATGAGAGAGAGTGGACGGATGTCAGGTTGTGACGGGGGTGTCGATTGAAATGGTTATTTTACGGGACAACCGGTTTGTGTAGATAATAATTTTAAACACTGAAAAGTGGCGGACGGCGAGATATTTAAGAAAAAAACATTGGAATGGAATCATCCTGATAGGACATTAGGTGCGAGGTTAGTTCGGTATTTTTGGCTTTATTTTTGGGACATTGAACCCCGGGTGGCTAATCGAATGCTTCGCAGTGATGATGCCCAGAAATGCCGATCGTCCCTCTTTATAATTTTATTGATGGAAAAAAATAAATAAAGATATACTACTTTATTATTTCGACAGAATGAATGAATTTACTCTATAGTATAGATGAAAGTAAAAGGGAAATGAGGGTCTGCATGGTAATATTTATGTTCCTTAGAATTTTTATTCTTTTGTTCCCCGAAATAAAAAAAGAACATAAATTCGTTTGGTAATGCCAAGTTGTTTTTCTGTTTCTCGGAATAGAATGTTAGCCCACGCCGCCTGCCGCCCACTGCTCGCCATTCGTGAGTAACCACTGTTCGTGAGTAAGAATAGAAAACGAATAAATAAAAAAAGAAACCGTTTCATTACCAAACGCATTTCTATTCTTTTTCTATTCCAAGAGTATAAATTTTGTATAGTTACCAAATGTGTTATTTTACTCATAAATCGTTGCCCATAATAGAAATAGAAAAGAACTATTTCTAAAAAAAAAAAAAACTCTTCTCCAGCCAAGAAATGTTATCATGCGCAGCCTAAGCTCCTGTCGTTAAATAATCGTTTTCTTCTCATATATTTTCATGTTTTATATGAATACTGTGTTAGGAAAACGGATGAATGTTATTTCAAAAGAGAAAAATCGAAATTTTTAGTTTGAAACATTACTGCAAATTTCACTTTTTTGCAACTTTACAACGTTTAGGACATTGCATGTGCAAATTTTGCATATGCAAATACTAAAATGATAATAGTGCAATTATACGTAAAAGTCTAAGCCCGTCATGTGATGAATAATCCTAAGTCCGAGTTAGAATTTTAAGATCGTCTTTGATGAACATGGAAGTTTCGGTGTTTTTAAGAATGAGATAAATTGAGTCATTTCCATGCCAAACTCTACGTCATCACGTGACGTTATCAAATCAATTTAATCATCATCTTTTTTAAATATAGCACGTGATGTCATTAAATCGATTCATCTTCAAAACGAACATAAATGAGTTCATCTCCGGATTTTCCTTCGCATCAATTATCATCGCGTCCCTATTTATGGAAATCTCATTTTCTTTCCAAAAATGCGCATGCCAAGTCTCGGATTCTCAAACTCACTGGAGAACTGAGAACCGAACCACCCGAACCTAAGTAGGATTGCTAAAATAAGTTTGCATGGAGGGACAATATAATTTTCTCAACATGGGGATGTGCCTAGATATTCATATATTATTTCCAAAAATAAATGTACGTAAGTAGCAGAAATTCTTTTGCAGAGCATTTCCTCAAGGGCTAGGAACCCTAAGCGGGCCATCCCGGGCGTCGCTCCGGCCCACGAGCTGGTTCGGACCGGCGCGAAGAAAAGCCCAAAAAGAACCCGGCCGTGCCCGCCAGATCGGGATTCAGGATGCCCTAACTTTCCCCTGCGCAAAGAAAGAGCCGGCTTATATAATACAGGCCACCGAACCGGTTCGAACAGTGGAATCCCTCTTCTCTCGCTCGTTCATTCGTTCTCTCTCTCTCTTCCCCCCTACCTTTCTCTCTGTGCGCCCTCATCTCGCAACCCAAACCACGACCGCCATCTCTCTCTCCTCCTCCCTCGCATGCGCAAATATTATCTCAAATTACAAACAAAGAGAAGCTTCCCTAATTTACCCGCCAAAAAGGTAAAATTCGCTCGTCGGATCTATTGATTTTGGTCACCGCGAGAGCAAGCATCCACATTTCAAACTCGCTTCCCCCTCCCTCCCCTCCCCCGCTCTCGCGCTCTCTTCCCCGGCTCTCGCCTCGTCTCCTAGGGTTTCGTTTCTCGCGACTCCTCCTCCTCCTCCTCCTCCTTCCCCTGTTCGATCATGCCTCCCGTCTCTCTTTTTCCTGTGCAGGTCCCCCGCCGCGGCGGCGCCTGGGCTCCTCCCTCTGACGGATGGATTCGGGGATCGCTCTCTCGGCGGACGGCTCGGCGGCGACGGGGCAGAGGCGAGGGGCGCCGGATGGAGGAGCTGGAGGATCGGCCGCGAAGAGGACGAGGTTCGAGGGGGCGGAGTTCGGACGTGTGGCGGAGATCGTGATGGTGCTGGCGGCGATGGGGAGGATGCGCGGGGGCAGGGATCCGACGGAGGCGGAGATAGGTTTGATGATGGAGGCGCGGGAGAAGCTGGCGTCCGCGTGCGCGGCCCTGGCTCCGGAGGATATTGTGGCTGGTGATGCTGTTGGGCGCGTGATTGAGGATTTGGGGCTCAATGGAAAGCACAAGGATCAGAGGTCTGGTTACGCGGTTCCGAAATTGTCGATTGCCGAGAAGCTGACATTTGCAAAGAGGAAGGTACGGTGTTCGCTCGGCTTTTCGTGTTTGCTACAGCTTTCGCTTGATTTCCCAAAAGATTGGCATGCGCTGCTTTATGGAGTGGATAGAGGTGTAATTTTTCGAGGGTTTCTGGATCACGTTGGGGCTACGTATGGTTTACCTAGTTGCTCGAAAATGTACATTAGCGCAGTCCTGAAGGGTTATGTCTCTAAATGCCTTTTTCTTTCTGAGAAATAGACAGCAACAGAGAAGCAGTTATCTTACGACTTATCATTAGTAATCTCAATGCTAGAAGCTTGAAGTTTCTATATCTCGAAGGTGATAATGCGGGGAGTTATTAATTTGAATTGTCGTAGCTTAACGCCTGGGAATTGTTATTAAGTGCGCTGTGAGTTTCTTTTTTGTACACACTGGTGAAATTGGCATCATGAAGTCCTCTGCTGTTCCACCACGTTAGCTAGCCAATATACTGAGATCGTGGCATGTTTAAGTTTCTTCAACTTCTAAGGGAATCCGGTCTGCTTCTCTGTGTGTGTGTATGTGTTTTTTTTTTTTTTTTTTTAATAGAAAAAATTATTTATGGAGAAGCTTGATGAAGCAAAATGTAGACTGATCTTAGGGGCTCATAAAACTTAGGGACCATGTGATTAGATACTGGATTATCACCTAGCTTTTATATCTCATAAGGAAATAATTGCTCTTTATTTATGAGTGTTAGTGTTACCAGTTACCACCTGAATCCTACGATATATTAGTTATCTTTGGTTTAATGAGTTATTTACATGAGGTGTTGCCTTTTTACGTTTACCTGTGTGGTATCTTGAATGACAAGTTATCTGTTCACCTTCCCTACTAGATGGAAGAATCGAAGAAGTTCCCTTCCCATACAACTTCTTATTTACCCCACTTGTCACAACCAAGTTTTGCTGCTACTGCCGAAAACCGTGGGATGGCACCTGTTGTTCGTACAATTCCATTGGATAAAGTTAATCAGTCTCCCCTTTCTTCCGGAGTCATTCCAGTTTCTTCTGCTACGGCTAATGTTTCTTCTGGAAGCTCTGTGCCATACCAGCTTCCACGAAGTGAAATAAGGACGTCGACTGCTTCTAGTGGGATATCTAATAGTCATATAGGAAGAGATTCTTCTGCAATGCTTTTGCCTAAGGTTGATCAAGCAAACAATGTGAATCAGGCAGGACCTCATATCTCAACTAAACCTTCACAAGGTAATTTTCCTATTATTCTTGACAATTCTACCATCAGACTTTGTTTCCTTTTGCTTTATGATACAAGGGTTAATTTCCTTACCTTAGTGGCCTTCAGCTGCACAAGGTAAACTGCTGTAAATTCCACGTTCATATGCTTTTTTGTTATTTTGCAGCAACTTATGCAAATCAACCATCTGTGAATGCTCCTTCCTGGTCCCTACAAACCCAACACGCCTCATTATCTAGACTAGGAATGGGAAATAATATTCCTAGTAATACATCGGGCCAAGTTGAGCAAGCCTCTACGTCAGGGTCTGCAGCGCCTCCTCTTGCAGCAAGAAACCCAACACATAGACCATTCACTTCACAAACTGCTGCTGCACGTTTGCCCACCATGCATCATCAACCTTTTCAAGGTGTCAACTTTGTTTCTCCACCTTCAAGTTACGCTAGTCACTACGAAATTGCTAAAAATATTCAGAAGATCTTAACTCCAAAGCTTCCCGAGCATCCTACATGGACTCCTCCTTCAAGGGAGTATATGAATAAGGCATTGATTTGCCAGCTTTGCCAAGCTACTGTCACTGATGTGGAAAGTGTGTTACTTTGTGATGCTTGTGAGAAAGGATACCACTTGAAATGCTTGCAGTCACAGAATCAGAAAGGGATACCTAAAGCTGAATGGCATTGCCAGAAATGCTTGGCACTGAGCCATGGGAAGGCCTTGCCCCCTAAATATGGTCGTGTGATGAGAAACTTAGGTGGTCCAAAAGTGGCCCCTAATGCTACTGGTAGTCATTCATATTCAGAGAAGAAAGTTAGAACTGTTGATTTGAAGTTCAATCAACCAAAGATAACTACGAATGGTGTCTCCTTCTCACAAAATGCGATAACAACAAATGGTGTCTCCTACTCACAAAATACTGCTGCTGTTATTGGTGCCGGAAAAGGTCATGCTACTACTGGCTCTGATTTGCAAATTCCAAAGGCCAGAGAAATGCGGGAGAACGATCTCTGTCCATCTAAAAAAGAAGTGGATCAGAAGCCGTTTTCTGAATCTGGGATGAATAGGTCAGGGAAATCCAGGGATCCCACTTGTGGTTCTCCTCTTGGTTTACTGAGTGAAAGATCCAAGGAGAACAGGGAAAAATCTGAGCCATTTGTGCATTTTGATAAACAAGAATGTGAAGTAAAGCCAGAGCTTCCCACTAGCTTATTTGAGTCAGCAAATATAGAATCTAGTCTGCCTTCATCTTCACACAGTGCGTCAGGCGTTAACCACTTAGAAAAGAAAATTTGTACTGAAGTCTCCTCTAAAATGTTAGATAATAATGATTCCACCATCAAAGATGCAGAAAAGTCCAGTGCAGAAGACCAGCAAGATTCTACTTCAAAATATGATGTAAAGCAAGTGGGCCAAGATGACAGACGGCCAGATCATGTTCAGAGTTCTGAAACTAGTACTGGAGAGAGAGAGTGTGTTGGCTTATCTTTGGATGTTGCCCAGAGTTTTGAGTGGATTGGCGATGCACTAGAAGTTGTCAATGGCAAGACATATTACTCTTCTTGCTGCGTTGGTGGAATAACATACAAAGTGAAGGAGCACGCACTTTTTCGTTTGAGTAATGACAAATCGACACCATTTAAACTTCAGGTAGGGCAGTTTTTTCAATAATGATAATTATTCTTCGTTTGCCCAGGAAAAATTAGGTGGCCTTATTTCCAAAAGCTTGTAACGTACTTAGCAGTGTCCTCGAAAATGTCCATATTCAGTAAATTCGGCATGATAAGCTAATTGAATACTTTGTTTCTAAAAGCTTGTAATATACTTGGTAGTGTACTTGAAAATGTCCATGTTCAGTAAATTGGGCATGAAGAGCTAGTTGAATTTCTCTGCTCCTTGATCTTCACGTGGGGAAGACAATGGTTTCTTTGCAGGCAATGTGGGAGGATAGCGAAACTGGCTTGAAGTGGTTTGACATTACCAGGTGTTATTTTCCTGGTGACTTGCCAAATAATGTGGCTCATCCATTTGTCCCTGACAGCAATGAGGTAATACTTTATCTCCAGGAGGCAGATTCATCTGTAGGATATAACAAATAAACCTGCTTGACCTGTGCACGTCTTTTGAATTTTGTTATTGTCGTCTTCTACCCGCCGTGATTATTTTTGGCATAACCTTTAAGCCACAGTTAATTTGATGATCAGGTTTGTTGCAAATTCTGGTGTATGATCATAAATCTTGCTGCTTAGTACTTCATCAACACTGTGATCCACTGTAGGTATTGGATTTGATGTGTACTAATCTTCAATTGCAGGTTTTCGAATCTAATCATAATAGTAGTGTAATGGCACACTTGATTCAAGGCCCGTGTGAGGTTCTTCCCCCTGCGAAATATAAAGAAGAAACTGAAAGACGAAGTCATTTAGGAACCGAAGCGAATGTTAGATTGAGACCTCTCTTTCTGTGCAAGTATGTATAATTATTACATTTATTTAATTGTTGCTTGTTTGCACATTCAATTTCGTCTGCTTTTCTTCAGAACCATCTATGCATCTCTAGCTATGCTGGTGTGGGCATGATTCAGTGTAACTTTATTGGCCTCTCTTCATTTGATGAATCAGCATATCACCCTCATTGGACCCGTGAGACTGTGAGCTTGATTTACATTTACCACCCTGCATCCAAACAAAACCAACCCAGGCATCTTCAATGTTAAATCATAGATGTGCAGCTGTTTAACCCACCGTTTGCATGTTTTAGTCACATTTTCGAAAGAATCAAACAGTATTCATTTGTTTATTCATGTCCCAACAAAAATAGGATGAAGAACCTCATGTTTTACCATTTTGAGTTAATCTTAATAATTACTTGAAGATATTGCTAATAATCCACAGGGTATAATGTTCTCGCTGTTGTTATCCTATGTATAACGTTGACTTCAAGACCAGGTCTAGCTAGCCTCGACCTTCTTTCGTTTTAACATGTGAAAACCTAGATTGAGCCAGAGTGATGTCATTTCATTATACGTGATCAATTTATATTGATTGCATCAGTGACAAAAACCAGCATCTGATCTGAAAGGTTGGGTAGATGATAACACTTTGTTTGTGTGGTTACTTGCGAGCATATATAACTTTGATTATGCATGAACTTATCTTCCTTATACCTCTGCATAACCTGTCCTTAGAAATTGCTCAACCTGTTTTGCTATTCACCTGCATCCTGTTAGTTAAAAAAAAAAAAGGCATACGATCTACAACGGTGCAGTGTTTATTTGCATATTGATTTTTTAATCTTATTTGTTTTTTTATTTTTTGTTTTTTTGGCAGTTGGTTTTATGATGAACTGAAAGGTCATTTTCAAGCTGTTTCCATTTAGTTTGGCAGACGCATCCTTTAGGCACCAAGACAGCTTTAGCCAGTGGTAACTGCATGGTCCTCATACAATCAGGTATATGTGCCATTACCATCCTTAAGGTTTGTTGAAATGCATTGAGCACATTAGGGTAATCATCACGAATTATGTCATAATTTGATTTAGGCAACTCTTTTTTGAGAAACCTTCTTTTCTTTTTGTAAATTGTTAAGACTTTCATCAGTCATGGTTGCTTGGCCATAGTGCAGTGTGCCTCGCACCTGGCAGACAAGATTTCTTGTCAGCAAGGGGTGGCGACTAAGTTGAATTTCAGTGTAGGAGGTCCTGTAACTTTTGGTCTTCAGTCATTGTCATGTTTTGCCTTCGAATTGAATCTACTATGACATTAGAGCTGCTGATACGATGATTGGATGAGCATAGCCTGTTCAACTCTACCTGATGGAGTGCCTTGAAATACGTTAGTTGCTCGATTCTATCGATGCAGTAGGTAGTGAGCTAGGGACCAGCGAGGATTGGGGTTTGGAATGGCTTGACCTGACAAGGTTCTGGAACTTGACCATAGCATAGAGTATCCTGTGAAGTTTGCATAAGTTGCTATGAGCAGATACTTCTCTTGCTCACTTAAAGCTTCACCGAGCTGCATTGTTATATTGATAGCATCACTACTAGATTTCATGAAGAATTCATGTAAAAAGTGATCTTGCATGCCCTTTTGTAGTCCATTTCTCCTGTATATCTGATACCTTCTGGCCCCTATTTGGCAGGAAATATGCTCTGATGGGGAGGCCTGCAAGACCTTTTGTAAAATATGTAGATGTGGCCTTTTAGTGTTTCTTAAGAAATTATTCTGTGATTTTCCCATCCCTATTTTTTCTAAGTGTTAGTCTTTTAATCTAAAGCCCTTTTTGCTTTTGTTTTATTTATTTATTTATTTATTTGGGCAATAATTTAGGTCGAGGTAAATCTGTAAGTCGCCCTTGTACGTTTGTTCGCGGCAAAAGGCAGACAGAGCGTACCTTGTTTTCATAGGTATTGGTCCCGACTTCAGATATCCGCCTTTGGCAGCCAATTTTTTTGGGTAGTTGGTAGCACCATTTGCATCCTCGTGGTTTCGCCCATTTGCATCTGAACAATTAAGACAAAGCAATAGCCGAAATAATGACGTGTCGATGAAACAGTTGTAGATTAGCCCAGTCGTTTGCCCAAACCCCTCGACTTGGCCCGAGTATTCACCTAAAATGAGACCTGACAAGGCCCAATGGAAGCTTCGGCCACGTAAAGCCCAACAAGCACCAAACCAGGACATGAGAAGTTCGTCCCTGGGCCCAACGTCGGGTCCAATAAAATTGACTGCGCCGAACTTGCCCTCAGTAAGGACCCCATTAAGGCCCTTTTCCAGCCTAATAAGGTCTGATCAGGCCCAACATAAAGGCCCATTTCGGGCAAAATAATTCTGTGGGCCTGTAGCCGGAAGAACGAACCCTCAGCAGGGCCTAACTTTGGCCCAATAACCAAAGGCCCAGTTTGGGCCAATGAGAGAAGCTATAAACCCAACGTTCGGCCCAAACAACGGTCAAACACGCCCAATTTGGGCCCAATAGGTCCTTAGACCATGGCCCATAGGCCATAATTCGGCCCATTAAGATCTGAAATAGACCCACCTCGGCCCAAAATTCCCTTTGGGCCCGAAACTGGGCCCAATAATTTCTCTATAGGGCTCAACTTCATTCCCCACCCCCACAAGGCCCAAATTTACCCAAATTTTTGGCCCATTAAGACACAAAAGTACGGCTCAAAGAAATGTTGACCCAATAATGCCCTTTTTGACCACAAGAAAATCATATGCCCAATTTTCTGCATAAATTGGGGCCCAATAGTTATCCATATGGCCCTACTTCTAGCCCATAAAGAAAGGCCCAACAAGGCCCATTTTCGGGCAACAAAAAAATCTGAGCCGATGGCCTTCAAGGATGCAAAATTTGGGCCCAATAAGGCCCAGCTTGTACCTAAAAAACCCAAAGTAGGCCTCAAGAATAGTGCATTAGACATGCCCCTTTGCGTACTGGACCTCTACTGGACCCGATGGACCAATTAAGGTGCAGGCCCATGTGCATTTACTTCCAAGGGACCAAGGGACCATTTGTAGGACAATTATGGCCGTGTGTCCATGAGGCTCATCGAAACTGCAGGCCTTGTACTAATGGGCCGCGCTAATGGCACGCAGTTATAAGCCCAACCAGAGTCACCTTAAAGGGCCGATGGGTCCATTTGTTAGGTGATCCGGGGCTCGACGGGCGACTAATCCCATCACGCAGTGCGATTAAAGACCTGCCGAGAGCTCATTTACCTAATCTGAGCGCAAACAGTAAGAGGAACCTCCATCGACCTCCGGGATACTTACATATGAGGAAAAAGTGACCCAAGACCAGCCTCACATGGCTCTAATAAATACCAAAACAAATGAATAATGGCTTTACCGTCCGCAACCAATCAAAAAATAAATAAATAAGACCCATATGAACAGCCATGTGAACGCTGGCAAAAACCTTTGGTATTTCGCATCCTTCGTACTTGGTGCACGAAATCAGACGGCAGCTAGCAATATAGATACACATCATGTCCCCACCCCATATTCTCACACCGTACGAAATTTATATCCCTTCAACTACTCATTCCTCCACGAATCAAAGCCTTCCAGGATGCAGACCGTAGCATCAGCGATTAATTTTTTGACTGACCTGCCGACGGATTTGTCAGCAGTTCCAGAGATTTTCGCAAGAAGTCCACTGCAACGGAAACATCATCAAATGCTAATGCCCCAACAGCAAACCTAGCAGCTTTGTGTGCCTCGGCGATTTTTTCAGCTGGCGGCTGGTAGTTACTGTCGTATTTGTATGCTTCTGCAGGAGGAGCTTCTGGAGCAGTTCCATTTCGGCTGCCAGCCCCATACTGAGCGGTTGAAGCATAATTTTTTGAGGCTTGATGATCTGACTGGGGAGGGTAGGACGCATCCTGGCCTTGATAGTATGAAGAATATTGAGATGGGACGGATGGGAGGTTACTTTCCGTGAAACTCGGATAGGATTGGAAATGGGGATATGAGTAAATAGGGGTCTCCTGAGAAGGATAATTATTTGGAATGTGTTGTTGTGATTCTGATAGGTAAGTGTGTGGAATATTCTGCTGTGGTTCTGAAGGATAATTATGCGGCATCTGTGGCAGTTGTTCTGAGGGATAACCATGTGATAAATGCTGTTTCACATCTGAAGGGCAATTCAGAGACGCGTGTGAGGATTCTTGTGCATAGTTTGGGGGAGGGTGTGAAGATTCTTGAGGATAGTTTAGAGAAGGGTGCGAGGATTCTTGAGGATAGTTTGGAGGATGGTATGATGAGAAAGTAGAACTTGCAGCTTTTGTGATTGGAGGAGAAGGTGGCTGAAAGTCATGAGACGGATAAGTGGCAGATGAATAAGAGCTAGAAGATGGAGGAATGCCTGCAGAGTGATGGTGTTGGTGGTCCAATTTCTCATGGACCAGAGGTGATGAATCAACTTCTGGTCCAGCATTGGAGAAAGCAGATTCACTAGGCCCCAGGTCCTGCAAAGGAAATTACATAATTAATCCTACAGGAAGCCGTGTGGGTGAGCATCACAGCAAAATAACAGAAATTCCCAACCCCCACCCTGCCCCCCACAAAACAAATAAAAAATAACACCAGGGAAAAAGAGGAAAGAAAGAAACCCAAAACTCAAGCAAATACAATCTGAGTCCAACAATAATGCATGTAGACCCAATTTTGGATCATTTGCTTTTCAGACCACTAAATTAATGAGAATGAACTTTGCCACTTATTGAAAAAGAAGTATCACAGGTGTTAGCACCAGAAAAACCCAGTTTAGCTTCAAAAATCATAAAAGAAAATATTCGAGGATTAAAAAGGAAAGAAAAAAAGGGAAATAAAGAGAGAAAACAGAAGAGAAAGCTAATGCCTGCCTCTACAGAGGAGATCAATATTGAACCTTGCATTTCAAAATCAAAACTGCTAAGGCATTGTTTGATTAACAGGAGCGAAGCGAAGCCAGTCAAAGGGAATAAGATCCCACTCTCTTTCCTGACGCTTATATGAAACGGACTAGATATTGGAACTTTGGGTGAAAAGTACTCTTCTATTACTACATTTAAATCCTTTTTTCGCTTCTGATTGAGCTTACCAACCATGTTTACATGAGGGTGCAGGAATGAATGGCAATGAATGCGCATGGATGAGTAAACCCCCAACACAAAGGAACTTTACAAATGCACGTGAATTGGGAGTGGATTTGGTGACTTCTAATAAAGAAGAATTTTAATATGGTAGGAACGTGTCATTAGTTTTATTAATTTGCTTAAACCAACGGTCATTTACAACAAAACACTCAAAGCCAGAAAAATTACATTTTCGTTCCAAAGTGTTACCAAACATCACAAGTCTGGTAATTATCAAACTTAATTTTATACGATTTGGTTATAACATATTAGCATTGCCATGGCTAACCTAGCCTCCATCACTGAGGACCAACAAGGGGTATAGATATTTCTATCTATAGATTCTTCTAGAAATCCATCCAGTAGACTCCGCATGGTTGAGTGGTTCATTTGGGAAAAAAAAATAATTTATTTTAACGATGCCTATTGTTACAAACACTAGATTCATTGGGAGAACATAAATAGCTCAAGCCAACATTGGTTTTAACCAAATAGGACCTAAAGGAACTACTATTCATATTATCTGTGAACAACCGCAATAAACGCTTGAATGTGAACCACAACCATAATGGCAAATCAAAACAAGTCTACCCCTCACGTGAGACAGTCTTGACTACTGGTATGTTGTCCCAAAACACAGTTAATTGCATACAAGGAACTATCAACAACACGAGATGGAGAAGGGGTGGGGGTGGGTAAAACCAAAGTACACTTCCCGATTAAAACCATATCACAAATCTGGGTGGATGTAAATAGTATGATTCATGGCATTACTAAACTAGCCAATGACACAGGACGAAATAACAAGATCTCATGGAAGAATTCAGGAGTGTAACAGCATAAATAGATTCATTAGCAACTATTAAAGGAAGAAAAGAAACGTACATATGAACCACTCGGTGTACTTGATGGCATAAAGAGTTCTTCATCACCAGAGGGGGGCCCAGGTACTGGCTTCCTTCCTTCTTTCAAGGCTTTCCTTATATCTGCTGCCTTCCATGCAGCATACTTCTGTTTTTGTTCAAGCTGTCAATTAAAGCCACAAAAGAATTACCATCAATATTTGACATCTAAGTACTTGATAGCCAAGAACACGGAGTTTCAAGCATTCCACTGGAATAATGAATTAACGCTGGAGGGCAGAGAATTTTTGGGACAATCAATTATGGAATTGAACCTATTTTTCAGCACTGTAAAAATAAGTGAATTTTCAATTTGATGAATTGATTTTATCTTAATGGAGATGTTGAGTTATAATTGCTCTAATTACAGACAATACCATACAAGTAATATATTTCTCTTATCCAATAACCATTTCCAGAAAACGTAATGGAGATCATGCATCGTGATTGTCTTAATATTTGTCAAATGAAGAATGTGCAATTGAAAACTAAATCAAAAAATTAAGGCTGGCCAAGAAAATGGCCCAGCCCTTATATATGTTGAAAGGTTGCATTTTTTTTGTGGGGGGTGGTGTGGGGGCGCAGATCTAGAAAAATCAAACCAACACCATAAGACACTGTAAAGCTTACATCTGGCTGAAGAGGACCAAATTGGCTGAGAATCTCAAAGAATATGCTAGCAGCATAAAATGTTTTTGCAGTATTCCTGTAACAAGAATTCAAGGAGATTCTGTTAATCAACTAGCCTTAAAAGAAAAAAAAAGGATCAGCATCAGCATTTTTTACTTCTGTTCAAACTGTAATTTCCTCAAAGACTATAAATAAAGGCATGCAAAAGATCTATACAAAATGCTATGTATCAGATGTCAGTTTCCTATCAATAAAGAAATTTCTTAAAATACTTGAGGTGCTGTAAAAATAAAGAAGGATCATGCAAGAGTCAATACTTTTCAATATTTGAAAGAATAAAAGCATAGAGAAACTAAATTAAGGTAAAATTCGAAGAAAGACTAAAGTTAAAAATCAAATCACATTAAAAATGAGAAGTCAATTAATCATACAAATCAGCGCGCCCAGCACGATCTTGTTTGTCTGCTTTCCCAAACACATTCAAGGCAAAACCCTCCAGATGCAAACTGTCTTCTGGCCCCAGAGTTAGTGATTTTTTGTCCTGTTAAAAAACCAAGATAGCTAGCAATGAGAACAGAGCAGTGCCAGGATCAGTCAAGTTTAAGGAAGCTGGACAAAAATACATACATAAATACATATATAAACACAATGACAGCTCTCGAAGCATGAGAAGGATCAAGACATCCCCCAAAAGAAAGCCAATTGAAAAAGGCGATAAAAACAGTGGATAGTTTGCACCGCTACCCTATTGTCTTAGTTCAGGATATTGGATATAAAATACGATATTCTAAAGATTGTTCCTTCACAACTATGACCTGTTGAACATGCTCTATGCATAAAGTGAAACTCTAGTAGAAAAAAAGCAGACAAAGACATACTGACAGAAGGCTAATTGATACGATGGCTGTGACATATACAATATGAATTCGCAGCATAAACAAAATCTTGCAACAATGACCTTCATACCAATTCTAGCAACACTCTATCTGATGACTTTGATTTTACTTGCCAGATTAACAGCAAGGATTACATCATGTGCCTAATACAAAGTCAATTTGATTCAGCCAATGGAAAATGTGTCACGCTCATTTGAAATGGCCACTGTACTAAAAATTTTGCACATTTAATAGAGATGATTGGCCACTAGGATGGATGTAACTACAGTCTCAGAAAAACACATGTGAAGGCCAAGAGTAGACATGAGTGCTACTTTTACACCAACAAAGTGTCTCAATTACATTCACAGAAATCCTTCCAAATATACAACCACCGGTTGGGAAACTGATTGTTTAAGCTGGCTTGTCTCGGGATCGTTAAACTTTTGAATATACTAAATACCTACCACCCATTGTTCCCAGACTCCTAAATGTCAGAAAGCACGTGAAATGTTTGGGCATTACAGGTAGCTAAATCTCTCTTTTTCCTTTTCTTTTCTTTGAGTCAGTCAAAGCAGATCCCAAATCATTTTAGCACATCGAGACAAGGCAACCGGTGCAATATCTGCATGGAGCCTCAGAACCAACAGTACGTGCTTGCAATTCGATATGTACAAAGTGGAATTAGGGATTGTTTCCTTTTAAACTATCTCAGGCAAACATTTGCGAAAGGACCACATATTAATGGAGCAATTGCCGGCCACACTGGGGTAATCAGCAGTGCAACAAGAAAACTATTGACCGGAGCCTAAAGAGATGCATCCGCGTCTCATCGTCACGGACATTTAGACAAGCAACATACGTATGCTCGTGCATCGGCCGCGAAACTAATAGTCAAATCTAGCGAAAATTCACACGCACGAACCACGAAGAAGAAACGGTAGATGCTTTAGCATAAGGTGGCGATGACCGAAACCTTCTCGAGCTGTTTTATGAGGGAATTGAGGAGGGCGTTGGTGGTCTTAGTCCGCTCGCCCTGCGGGATCCTCAAACCGCGATCCATCGCATACAGCCTACCTGGATAAACAGTATAAACCAAAGAGCCGGCGGTAGTAAGCGCGCGGAAACGATCGCGGAAACGGAGACATGGCGAACTCCTAGAGCTAGGGTTAGATGCACAGAGAGAGAGAGAGAGAGAGGTGTACAATAGTAAGCGACGACAGGTTCGTGTTTCTGCAACTCGTCGGCCCGTTGGAGGTACGGCAGCAGCGCCTTCGCCGGCTCTTGCTCGCTCGCCATAGCTGATCCTCCGCCCCAGAGAGAGAGAGAGAGAGAGAGAGAGAGATTGCAGGAGTTGGAGTTTAATTTTAGGTTTTTGATTTGGGTTTGATTTGGGGTTCTAGAGGGGAAGGAATGGATTGCTGACGCCACAAAACGACGTCGCTTTGACATCTGTGTTGCTTCTTGTTCTTCTTCTTCTTCAACACCTATCTCCTCCCTCCGTCCTCGTCAGTCTATTTCTTAGGCCCGAAGTTTCCTCGCGTACGAAATTAAAAGACCCTACCCCAAGAAAACATTGGGGCCATTTGGGATCAGAAAATGGTTGGAAATAAACATGAAACTGATTTTCTAATTTTAATTTTCTCTTTTTTTCAAAATTACGTTTGATTCGTAAAATAAGAATGTTTTAGAAAATTGGAAAATATGTAAGCATGATGTGACGTTAAAATCCATGCGCACACAATTAGCTAATTAATTTAAAATACCATACTTCCTTATGCCATTATATACTACAGTAATAATCTCTACACTAAGAGAATCTAATAAGCAGCATAATCTATAAATAATAATTATCTTTAACAATGGAAATAGTTACAAGATTCATTAGCTAATTCCTTGGTTATTTAGCTATTAAAGTCTATATAATATATGATAATTACACAGATGGATAATAAATTTTGACTTAATCTACAATGTTGTCACCGAATTATTAATCTCCTTAACACAAATGGACAATAAACTTTGATTTAATTCGATAAGCTCGAATAATAACAACAGACAAAGAATTCATATCACGCGTAGATAATTCACACGGCAATTCAAATAATGATATAATAATATCCTTAATCGAGTAACATGAATAATCATTTTTTTTTTTTATAAATGGAACAAATCAAAACAAGTCTTCTCTGTTCATGGAGCTCCAGGAAGTTTCGATGAAGCTGCACTGAAATTTCACGGAGCGATTGAAGCCGGGTGAAAGGGCGCTCAACGACTCGTGGGGGGGTGGAACGCAACGAAGAAGAATGATGACGACACGACTGGATGCGTCGTTGAGTGGCGTGGATTATAATAGGGGTTAAAAAATAAAAATTGGTGAGCATTTTTTGGGGAGGGGGGGGGTGGGGGATGAAAATGACAATTCTGTAAGGGTCAAAAGAAAAAGAAAAAAACAAAATCAAGAGGAGCAATATTTGTTAATTGAGCTGTCAAACGACGTCGCGGTGTGGGGTAAAGAGTCCTGACTCGTCGGGTACTCCATAATTGGAGCGACGCGGACGACGACGACGACGACGACGGGTCAAGACAAAAGGAAGGTTGCCGGCGGACGGTGGCTTCGTGCGTCAAATCCTTCATCTTGATTGCTCAATATCATCATCATTCTCTCTCATTCTCGTCAAGATCAGGCAGAGGATTCTTGAAGCTGCAATCGAAGGTATTGTTTTTTTTTTTTTTTTGGTCCTCCTTATTACCGCCGAATTGTCTCCGATCATCCGCCTGATTGTCAGCTGCGGACCGCGGCGGTTTTTCTCCACGCGCCTCTTGTAATTTCTTCCGTTCCTCTTTTGTCCGAATTGCGTCGATTTCGTTCGATCTCGCGTAGCGCTTTGATCGGATTGAGAAACCCCGCAGGTTTGGGTTAGTCCCATTGATTGTTCTTGCCGTCTCTTTAACCCTAAGAGAGGAATATGTGGGTTTTGGATTGATGCTCTTCCCGGATGCGCCGGACTATCTGATTGATCCTTGTTGTTGTTGTTGTTCAGGCAAATGGCTTATTCTGCAGACTCATGGATGAAGGAATATAATGAAGCGGCTAAGTTGGCTGATGATATCGGTGGCATGATCTCCGAGCACGATAAATTGGTTTCGTCGGGGCCGGAAAACCAGCGTCACGCATCTTCCATACGGAGGAAAATAACGATATTGGGCACTAGGTTGGATAGCTTGCAGTCTATCCTAACGAAGATGCCTGGCAATCGGCCTATGTAAGTGGCATAGATGCAGATGGGGTGGTGCATTTCTGGGTTTGGATTTAACTTTATGCCGACCATTTGTTCTCTGAGTTCTCTCTTTATGCGTGTCGGAGGGCTTGATGCTGGCATGCTGAGCTTGTACCCCTGTTTTATGGATGCTGTACTGGTTTTTTCCATTTAAATCATGATGTCAATAGTCTGGAGAGCAGGACCTTTTTCTTCTCATTTTGTTTGCATATACAGTTCTTACTGACGTATGATGATTTAGTCTACAAGTTTAAGGCGGCTAAGGCCTGCCAAAACTCAATCCCCTTGACTAATAAAAGGAAAAGTACTTTTTGAATTTGAACATTTGAAAATGAGATGTCTTTTCTAAGATTGTGTAGATCTTTCATCCCACTTATAGTGAATGGTTTTACTGGAGAACTGTCGTACCATAGGCTTCCACCGTTTGCCGTTTCTGTCATTGAACTTTTTATTTTGAGCTCTCTCCCTTCGATTTGACCTCGTGGAACTTTTTACTGTCTCAAGCCTGTAGTTTTAGGTTTTATGTAGTAGTCGATTGGATCATTACCTGTCTGGGAGTTGTTTCACAGGTCTCGGGACCTATGTTGTGCTCTTATTGTTGTATTTTCCAATAACAGATATTTCTTCTGTCTAGATCTGAAAAAGAGATGAATAGGCGCCGAGACATGCTTTCTAGCTTGAGAACAAGAAAGGACCAGATGGCTTCCGCGCTGAACATGTCAAACTCTCGAATGAGAGATAGTTTGTTAGGTCCAGATGCAAAACCAGCTGATGCGATGAGCAGAACTGTCGGCTTGGACAATCAAGGCGTTGTTGGTCTTCAGCGTCAAATTATGAAAGGCAAATTGCTACTTCCAGATGACCTTTTTCTCAATAATTACCATTATATTATATACATGCTTTATCTGCTGAAGAAGTGAAGTCTTTGTCTGTGAACTTCCTTTAAATCAGAGCAAGATGAAGGTCTTGAAAAGCTTGAGGAGACGGTGATAAGTACAAAACATATTGCCTTGGCAGTTAACGAAGAACTGGACTTGCATACGAGACTAATTGTATGTAATTTCTGCTGAATTTCTTACTCCATGGGTTTCAGCATGTAGATAAAGATTCATTGATATAAACATATATATATATATATATATATATATATATATATATATGTTTATATGTTTTCAGTATATTAAGCTGCATTGCCTAGCATTTGACGGTAGATAGTTGCTGCTTCCTGTTCTCTGATTTTGCAGGATAGTTTGGACCAGCATGTGGATGTCACAGACAACCGTCTACGGGTAATTTCCTTCCCGATCCCTTGTAGATGAATCGCATACGCATAAATTTTTTTTATTTATTTCCCTTTTTGAGAGGCATTGCACGGATTTGTTGGGGAATGTTTAAAAAAATGCCTATTAAAATGCCAGCCTATGAGCTAGTGCAGCTATGGATTTTAGTAAAGCTAAATAATAGACTTGTAAGGATAAGAATCTTATATGAATTGACCCAGAAACCTTCTGATTTTGTTTTGTTGTGCGCGCGCTCGCTGTGCATGGATGCATGGTAACAGACTTTGCTTTTGATCTCGATTCCCAGTGTCTATTTAGGGAAATTTGTATTAACACGCTATTAACGTTTGTCATTTCTTTTGAGTACAGAGGGTGCAGAAGAACTTGGCTATACTGAACAAGCGCATGAAGGGCAGCTGCACCTGCATGAGCATGCTTTTAGCAGTTATTGCGATCGTGATTTTGGTGGTCGCCATTTACTTGGTAATCAAGTTCCTGTAACACTAATCACAGTGAACACGATGACCTGCCCATTTATCTTTCTGTGGTCTTGGCTATAAATTTCTGCCATGATAGCAATATATTTCTCATGTTTTGTTATGTTGGCTATATAAGATGTTAATAACAACCGTGACGAGTGGCTCCTGTTAATCGAATTTGTTTGCGAGCATAGTAAACATGTGATTTTCTTTTCGGGGATTTTCTGTTCCCAGTTTCATCTTGCTTATCTTGTCATTAACTACTTGACCTGAATCTTAGCCATCTTATGCCATCGACGACCCATTTTAGCTTTAATTTCTCGCGTGACCCCTTTTAGACATAAGTGATATATGATCATTCTCATCCTCATCTCTTTTCTCTCCCGTTTTGGTTGACCATCCGATTGTCTTTAAATAGTCGACGCGTGCGATCTTGCACGTCATCTCTTCAGCGTGACGATTTCAGCAGGTTATGGACTCTCGAGCATGAATTTTTTCCTCAAACCATTTTATTGAAAACATCGCCAGCTTATCAGGAAGCGTAAGCTGAAACGGGATTAGACGAGCAGGACTCGACCACAACGGTGCGCCGTGGATTTGGCAATTTCAAAACCATCCTCCGCTCTTTTAATCAGCAATACAAAGTTCTTAAGTAGTTTCTTATAGTGGGTATGGCCTTTCAATAATCGCCTATCCATCACACGTCCATATGGGACCTTTCCGATGACTTTGAGATTTGTTCCATTTGTAAACTTGAACCATTAGATGAATGAAGTACAGGACTGTGCAAACTCGAATGGCAACACAATTGCGCTTCACAACATTACACAAATCTTAAAATTAAAAAAATTAACAAATAAAATTGTGAAGATTACTCTAATCAGAAGAAGAGCCTTCGCGAGGAAGACTTGTAATTAACAGGGGAAGGAGAGGGGGAAGTCTTGAGAGGCAGAGGCATGCCCTTGTTTTCCGAAGCTGCTACTTTGTCGATTAGTTTGGAAGCCTTGGGGTCGGTGAGAAGCGTCTTCTGGAAAGATTGCGAGAAGCCTGTTGCAATGATTGTCACGTGAATCTCACCGTTATAGCGGTCGTCGACAACGGCACCAAATATGATGTTTGCAGAAGGATCAGCCAAACTTGTCACCACCTGAAAAATGTATACAAACATAAGCATCAATACCCAAAAACAATTTAATTTGCAAATCACCACTTGACTATCAAGTATGAGCCCAAATGAGTGCAATTGCATAATTTGAGGGAAGTAGGAGAGAAAGCTTTGGACTCTCACTTTGAAATACACTTTGCATCCTCTAATTTATAACCTACCCACCCTTGACCGCTATCTGTTATCCATGTTCAGATGATGCAAGGGAGACTACTTGAAAAGTATCCATCAACATAATGACAATGTAAATAATCAGACTGGCTCAATCCAATGATTTTTCTCGTCTGGACCCTACTTCCCCATGGCTTAATCAGAGTAAAAACATAAAACATATTCTTTAGCAAAACGAGCTCACTGCCTGAGTTTAGGAGTGATTGAGACCAAACAGCTTCTATTGCACCAAGAGCAGTAAGAATTGTGTAGTCTAGAACCTTAGAATGCAAATTGCAAATTTCATTCCAAAGGGTGAGAAGTGTCATCTAACCAAAAATTCACGAGGGCATTTGAAATTATTGTTTTTTCAATTCTCTTAAAGAAACATATATACTGTTCAGACTCTGAACTGCCAGTCATCCGTTCACGGCAGCAAAAGGAAGGATTCTGCAAAATCTTTGAGAACAGGTATTTAATTCATAAAATTTCACTAGTCAACCTCAAAATATATAAGTTAAATCATTCAAAGGAGCATTTGATGGATTACTTTTTCTAAGCAACAAAAAACAAATACTTTAATGGAGTAAGGATATTTTCCAGTTCTTTCAAGGCTAAAATTTTTTGCTACACGAAAGTACAGTGAATAAGGTGATTTTGTTAGCAACATTCTAACGTAAGAAACACACTTGAGTGCATCGCTTTGAGCAATTTGAGGTCTGTAAACTCGTACCTGAGAAACTCTGTTTACTTCCTGCAAGGTTATATCCTTCCCTCCGGTGATATTATAGACAATTCCAGTAGCTGATTGAATTGATGATCCAATCAAAGGAGCCAATGTAGCTTGTTCGGCCGCTTCTTCTGCACGATTTTTGCTGGAGGAAACCCCTACACCAAGCATTGCAGTTCCAGAGTCCTTCATGACTGCCTTCACATCCGCAAAATCGACATTTACAAGTCCAGGTATCTGCACATGGAAGCATGGGAAAAGTTTGAATACACTCATCTCTCCAAGCAGATTCACACAACATTTCATACCCTCTTTAGATTGTATAAGAAGAACCCAATGTATGTAATAACTTAGCAATCCTCATCAGTGATGAGTATGTAAAACACACAATCAATCATTTATGCTCATAACATGTCATGAAAAACATAGGCCACAATAACCAATGCCCGTGGCCTACCACCTGATAGCAACAGTGCCATCCTAATCTTCAGCGGGCAAGAAACACTGTTCTAAAAGTATGATGAATCTCCTGTGGGCTCCTAGATGTTCATGACCCATCTGAAATAACTATAGGCTATTTCAAGCTAACTTCAGTGTATCACAATCAGATGTCCTGTGATAATAATTACTGATTCAACTGGCTGCTTGCTATCATGATGACTAATTTTTTATTGAAACACTCACTGTTATTATATCAGAAATTCCTTGGACCCCTTGGCGTAAGACATCATCAGCGAGAAGAAAAGCATCCTGCAGGGGTGTCTGCTCATCAGCAATGTCAAGCAAACGATCATTTGGAATCACTATTAGTGTGTCCACATTCTTTTGCAACTTCTCAATAGCCTCTAATGCCTGGAAAAAGGAACAAGAGACTTATCAGCTGAGAAGCAAACCCAGCCTTTAATGACATACGGCTCTCCAAAAATTGGGACTCAAAAATCAACAATGTTTGTGACGAGGTTACAACAAAAAGACCCAGATACTTTATCCATAACAGAATCTTTCACAAAACAAAGAACTTGTTAGCTGTAAGTCTACTATAGCTCAAAGGCGTGCTATGGATTTGGCTACCATTGTTGCATCTATTAACTATGGAGATAAAATGGTTTTTGGCAATCTTCCAGAGGTCAGATCCAAAGAGTAGCACATACAGTTTCCCCGGGCATTTCTCTATTAAAAGATCTTGTTTAATTCCTTAGTTATAAATTGAAATATCTTCAATCAAGAAAGACACAGACAAGAAGAGGAAGGCCCCCTCTCTTCTCATCCCACATTTCCCTCTATTCTTCATTATACTCCATACAATAACTAAATAACCAAATCAAAATTGTCATTGATCAACTGATCACATATGTCTGTGGTGACAAAAAAAGAAAGAATTTCTTCGTCATTCGTGGACAGAACAGCAAGACAAACCTGCAGAGATCTTTTACGTCCTTCAAAGCTGAAAGGATAGGTGACCACCCCAACAGTGAGATAACCAGCCTCCTTGGATATTTGGGCAACAACTGGAGCAGCGCCAGATCCAGTTCCCCCACCCATACCGGCTGTTATGAACACAAGATCTGACCCTTTAAGAGCATTGGCTATGGCTTCCTTTGATTCCTCTGCTGCCTGCTCTCCCAAAGATGGGTTTCCTCCTGTACCTGCAGCTCTTCCATGGAATTCAATCAGAAAACCAACAGTCCCTCAAGATCGTTACGTATGTGATACTATTTAATTCACCAACCCCATGTCATGCCCAGATCATGATGTAATCATAGCTGTACGTTTTAGTATCTATTAGTGCTGCCTCTGCATTATATGTAGAAGAACACGTCCATACAAATTACCAAAAGAATGCATGTTATATGTCACGGGAAAAGGACAGTAAAACCTGCAAACGAATTCTTCAGGTTGAAAGGGACAGAAGCAGACCTAATCCACGAGTCAACAGCTCTCCAATCTGTAGCGGGTACTCTGCTGCAGACTGTAGTAAAGCCTGAGAATCCGTATTTATGGCATAAAAGTCGACACTCTGCATCCCAGCAGCAGAACAAACACGAACTTCAGTGCTACTTCCACAACTTGAGTCAAGAGGAGGTCATCGCAAGGTAAGGAACAGCTAATAAAAGCATGAGCCTTGATCTAGGCATTCCATATATGACCGCAAACCAATCAGATTAAACGAAAAGCAAGACCAACCCATAATGCTGTAGGGAACCATCTTTAAGAGAAAGAAGTACAACAGCAAATGCGGCCACAAGCGACGACTATGAAGGGAAACCGCGAGAAATTGCTAGGAGAAGCAAGAGTACCAGCTAAACCTCCCAACAAAAACCACGAAACCGCAAGGAGGAGGGCGAGGGCTCACCTGCAGACCACTCCCGATCATGCGATTGACGGCATTGTTGCCGCCGCCGCCGACTCCGACCACCTTTATCTTGGCCGACTCCATGGGCACGAAGGAGCAGCTCGCGCCGCTGCCGCTCGAAGTCGCGCGGTTCCGCCGCCATGGCGACCCCCTCTTGCCGACGCTGGAGCGGAGACGCGTCCTCGAAATGGAGTACGAGAAGGGGGTGGGGCGGAGGGATGGCGAGATTAGGTCTTTGAGATTGGTCAGATGGATTGAAGACGCCATTTTTTTCTCACTCTCTCTCCCCTCCTGCACAGGAGAGCTCGAGGGAGGTTTTAGGGTTTTAGCGAATTAGCAATTCTCAGCATTATTTCCTTTTTCCTTTTCGATTTTTCTCCTTTTTTTTTTCTTTTTTCTCGTTCCATTAGGAGCGGAGCGGATGTGGATACATGGGAAATGAGAGCGCGAAGGGAAGAAGATTTGAGTGGGACCCAGATGCCACGTCATCATCGTTGTTCTTCCCATATTTCGTGATTACGTAGGTTGATGCGGTTAGCCGCGTTGTCGCTGCGACCGTTTGGTTCTTGGGAAGTTCGTTGCCGCGCAAGTCGTATCGACCGTGTGTCTCCTCTACATCAATCAGACAGCATGGGACCAAAGAAAGTGGGTTGATTTGTCTTTGAACTTTAGATCAAACTGATCCTGCGCGAAGAACATCCAACAGAGTATAGAGTCCAGTTTTTGTTCCATGGCATTTGTAATGACACGGTGCTGCCTATTTCTGACTCCTAGAGTAGTACTTTTAGGCACAAGAGGTCGGCTTCCTAAATATCTCGAGTCATTTCTTCTTGTTGAATCTCCATAGAGCCGCATCACCCGCGATGGTTACATGATAATCATGTTGCTAGGAAGGTTAATTGCTTGCCGACTGGGATCCGTATGAGCAGTAACATCCACTAATGGTTCCATAAGAGAGGCGGTATTTATACCGTAGCCAGTAGGAGCACCCTACGCATCAACATTTCGATAGCCAACCATCGCAGAGGTAGTAAGAAGCTCCAAAAAGAAAACATAATGAAGTACGACATACCTCTATGGGAGCAAAAGGGACATAACGCTTCGGCATTGTTATCGGTATAACATCTGTATTTATTCTTCTTACATAATGGTAAAGTTGCACCAGTATCATATGAGCATATAAACAAATCAAGGCTGAGATATTAAGGCAGTCAATCCATGTGAACTCAAAGGTGGATCTGCCAACATTATTTACATACTCGTCCAAGAAAATATTGAATGGTCCTTGTGCCTAAAAAATATGTGATACAATAGCCAGTGCATCACCTACAACACTAGTCAAGCGGGAAGCACTTCATTCCCCCTCACTCAGAATTGGAACAATAAGAGGTTTCATCTGTGCAAGATATACAATTGCCCACCTACAAAACAGATGAAGACTATAAGCATGATAAATGATGAAACAGAACATATGGATGCATATACCTGGCCAGATATCCGTTTTCCTCTTTGACAGCATCAACATGCACTACCTTAGTGGTGATCTACATATACAGATATCTACTAGATACTACAATTCACACATTTGACATCAACAACCTATGCTAATGATTCTTTGAAGGAAAAAGCTCTCTTAATTTAATTTTTATGCATCTCAAGAAATCGTTCACAATAAATAATGGGACTCGGGATATTCTAGCATATAAGCAGGACAGAGTCAAGGTGCAAAAGTAATTCGTTCACTTAATCCATTTTGCCCCAAAAAAGAAGAAGATAGGTGTCACATATTATGAAATAAAACTTGGGTGAAAAACAAACAACACTATCCAGCTATAAACTATAGCAATTGATACGTTTTCTTTGACAAATAGGACGTTTCTCACATAAAAAAAAAAAAAGCCCTAGCACAAGCCTTTTTTTTTATTTTTTTCATGAATCAGGGGCAATGGAAGAACCCAGCACAGATCTGGACTAAGATCCTGCAAATCCATTGACAGAAGTACATATAATCAAATTGAGTCAGCAACGCCAACATTCCATCGTGCAAGTTTCACACTCTCGTTTGGTGCTTAAAATCTACATAAATGCCGAGGATAACGCACATTCAGACAGAGTATGCAAAGGAAATTTAAATATTTCATTGACAATGAAATGTAAAGAAAGACTAAAGTGATCTGCAGATCGAAACAATACTTACATCATCCAACAGCAGACTGTAGCCGTAATAACCAATGTGATGAGCAACCTGCCATAACAAATTCAATGTCAAATTTGATAGGAGGCTCTATTTAGGAGTCCGAGAAGGAATACAGCATCAAGACATCAATCATGGGTTCATTGACAGGAAAACCCCAACTAGCACAGAAAAGGTAACAGCAGGCGCTAAAAGTTGCATGGTGCTGCTCCTGAAGCATTCAAAAAACTCAGAAGTGCAAGGCATAGCGTTCTCATTATGAACGGAACAGCCGTGAAATCAAACAAAAGCGCACACGCTGAGCAGCCAATTGGTATAGCCACATTAACCGTTGTGGCAGCCATAATGACCAGAAAACCAAATTCAAAGACAAAACAGCAAAATAAAGCGGCTAGACCCAAAAAGATCGGTAAAAGGAGCCATTTTTCCAATGTTGGAAATGAATGCATGCAGTCAGGAAGCCTTCTTTATTTGTTTTCAGCAAGCCATCCCAAAAAATATCACCATTTGCCCACAACTCTATTTACCATTCCGATTGAACGATTCAAAAGTTAGTCATGGACGGCTAACAATTGGTATTAGATAATGATAATGGACTTGCCCCGGCGATTCGTGAAGCGACAGGACGAAATTAGCTAGGCGATGCACATTGCACGCACCGAATATCAAATGCAACCAATTAGATCCTACCAGACTCGATGAGAACAGACGCTACTTGTGAAGGGAAGAGGATACGTACAAATTCGTGGATGGCCCCCTGTTGCAGAAAACTCTGGTACAGAGCGATGCGAGAATCCCAATCACCGTAAAAACTAGGCTCGTGACGACGAATCCCATGGTTTTTCGCTCGATTTCGATCGCGATGAAGAGGGGGAAAACCTCTGCACCAGAAACAAATCGGATCTGAGCTCGATGCCTTCCGTTTCGCCGGGAGCCGAAGATTTAGCTGAAGAAACGAATCGAGAAACGAGCGAGGGACTGTGGGATTCTTACTCGGATTTCTAAAGCTCCGGTTGGCGATCGGAGGATCACCCGGCAGATGCAGATTTGCAGATGCAGAATCCAAGCTCGGACAAAGAGATCGGGATGCCTCTGGGGAATGAAAAGCTTGCACGGGCCAGATCAAGAAAATGGCCCATAAAAGAGTTAGGGGGCGTGTCTGTTTGGGCTTGGGCTCTCCGGAGAGTTCGAATGGCCGGACGGACACCGATTCTTCGGACACGCTCCTCTGGTCGAAAGAAAACACGAGGATTCGTACGACTTGGCATGGGGAAATTGGCTTAAGGGGAGGAGAATGTTGTGCTAAGGATGTACTTAGAATTTTCAGCGGATGTGTCGTAAAATTTGTGATTCCATTTGATTGTCACGAAAGTCATTGAAATCTTTAATCAGATCATGACACACATAGGAGAACATCGTTATATAATCGAAATAAATCTTCATCATATAATAATCCTAAAAACAGGAACAATTGCGCACAAATGAGCAAATGTAGTCGAAGTAAAAGCGAGTTGCTAATTATTGGATCCTCTGTTGGACTTGGACTAAATAATATTGAAGTTAAAGTAGGCGAACTAGAACCACTTTTATGATTATGATTAGGGTGTAGATCCGCCATCTTATATATTGGAAACATTTGCTTTCTTGTTGATCACACTAGCGTATTCAATTTTTCTTAACCCTCCCCATATCGGATTGACCCTCCATACAAACCCCAACACAAATGCAAACCCTCTCCAATAATAGCCACCAACCAATGACGACCCCAACCAGTCAAGCCACCTTCATCGCCACCACAACAGGGCTGCCCCTCCGGCATCATGGTGGTGAAGGGGCCTCCAGATCTGGAGGCATGACCACTAGACCTGAAGGCTAGTTGCCGTTGGGAATGACAAGCTCAACAACACCGGATCCTCAAGCACCACAACCATGGAGGAGATGGACATATGAGAGAGTGCTTTCAATCCCACCTAAGAGCAATGGACGTCAACACGTCAAGTTGGGGTGGGGATGGGGGATTGTCGTTGATGTGACATTCGGTATGGCTGACAACTACAATGGTGGTTATCGGTCACGTGGTAAAATCCTACAAAATAGGATGATTAGCAAGTAGACTTTGATTATGCCATGTTAAAATCAATGTTGCGGACAATATTTTATTGATAAACAAGGGTTTTTTTAGTGGGCCTAGTAGGAGAGAGAACCGAATTTCTCTATTTTCTAAAAAGAGTCATTCTAGAATGGCACCGAGCGACACATATCCTCTGGTTAGTGGACTTTGATTACACCATGCCAGAATTAGAACTGTAGGCAATATTTTCTCGCATAAAGAAAATATTAATGAGTATGGTGTATCTTGACACTTTTATCTCTTGCCATGCTTTAAAAAAAAATGATACATAAATCAATCCTGTGGCAAATAAAAACCAAACTAACTTAAAAAGAGAAATTGTAACCTCCGAAAATTGAAAAACTCAGCCGGACACGCTTCTCATATGGAAAACGACTTGGGTTAATTTGTCCTTCACAAAGTCAAAAATAGCGTAGCATTCCCCTATAACTTTCTCGTCCACGCCATTCCTGGTCAACTGCGGGAAAAACCACCGCACCCCCGTCGCCGCCAGGAACGCCAACGTCAACACCCCCGACGCCGCCCTGTGCATCCTCCACCTCCCGCCCGCCCACCTCTTCGCCGCCACCTCCGCCGCCACGCAGATCCCGTGGAGCACGAAGAACCACGTCACCTCCCCCGTGGGCCTCGCCCGCGTGATGTAGTAGTAGATCGCCTCGTGCATCAACCCGGAGACGGCGAACGCCGCGACGGTCGCCGGGAGGGAGGCCCGCCGCGCCCCGACGAGTGGCGCGAGGCGGCGCCGCACGGGGTCGTACACGGTGGATCGGAGTATGCTGCTGACCATGAGGTTCCACCGCCGGCCCCAGAAGTCCTGCAGCGAGGTCGCGAGGTAGGGCTCGTCGAACTGCCGCTCGAGGTCGAGCCCCAGGGCGGCGCTGGCCGGGACCGCGCAGATCGCGAGGACGAGCTCCAGTTCCAGGTACATGTGGACGCAGTAGAGCGCGAGGATCGCGTACTCGTGCAACCGAGGCCGGTACTCGTAGGCGTGGAGAACCGAGACCAGAACCAAAACCTTGATCGCGAGCCGGACGGAAGCGAGGGCGGATCTCGGGGACTCTCGGGAGACTTTCTCGTCTTCGCGCCGGGGTTTGACTTTGACGGGGAGGGAGGCGAGGGAGAGGAAGTGGAGGAGGTCGGGGGCGTCGGCGAGGGGGCCGAGGTGGAAGGAGAGGAGGAGGAGCTTGGAGTTGGCGAGCCAGACGAGGAAGAAGGCGGTGGGGCCGCCGAGGTGGAAGGAGGAGAGGCGGAGGGGGAGGAGGGAGAGGAGGACGACGGCGGGGAGGAGGGAGAGGAGGCGAGGGGCGCCGCGCGGGACGGCGGAGGAGGCGAAGTAGGAGTAGGCGAGGGCGGCGAGGGCGGCGATCCATACCTGGACGAAGTTCTTGAGCTCTTCTTCTGCTGCTTCGTTCATTTCTTCTTTCGGAGATCGTTGGCGATGGGCTGACGGTTGCCGGGTTGGCTCGTTGTCGATGAAGAAATTGGGATTTTAGTTTCGGCTGGTGTTCTTGAATTCTCTCTTCGAGAAATGGGGCCAGGTTTCTCCAGGTTGACATGGTAACGGTGTGCAAGTGGACGAGCTGAAAAGGAGTGCGCCAACTGCTAGCTCAGCGCAGCCAGAATTACGACTATTGAATTCGGCGGGCCTTATTAGATTAAATATAAAACATGGATCAAAGCTTTTTTTTTCTTTTTTTTTTTCTTTTTTTTTTAATAGGACAGGAGGGCATCTCTGTGTCGGCCTTCTTAAGTACCACCTCTGCTCAGTCAACCACCACAGGGGACGCCAGTTGCGACCAGGCGATGAGATATTAAATGAGTGCATCTACCCGCTTTGATCCTTGACGTGGATGGAGATCAGGTCGAAGCACAAGGACCAAATGATTCGACCCGACGCCCCTCTGATCTGGATTGAGACAAAATAAAAAAAATTGCCTCATCTCACGAGTATAGGCAAAACATCAAAAATATCAGAACCATGCCAAGTTATCTAAATCGCCGTTGACGTTGAGAATATGAACAATACAGTACACACACTTAACCGTCTCAAACATTGTCAAAACATCTAGAAAGAGGGAGAACGGGAAGGAAACATCCAAGCACCCTATTCATAAATCCAGCCATTAGAATTCTGAGTAGAATTCTGAGAGTACGGCCGACGAGGACCAGTAGCAAAGCCAAAAGAGTCGCCTTGGTATCCAAATTGCGGTCTCCTGTTAAGATCAAGATACCCATTTCCACGAATCGCGGGTGCTTCAGGCCTCGCATTGTTCAATCTCGTTGGATTCAGTTCATCCAAACGGGGAGCATATCGTTGCATCGTAGACATGTTTGCTCGCTGGGATGATTCGGAACCTAGAAGTCCATAGGTAGATGTCACGGGCCCCGACCGGCCGAACACGGAATCATTACCTGCCATGTAATTTCTTTGAGATACAGTTGGATCTTGCTGACCATAAAGACGGACCTGCGAACGCATCTCCAGGTCCCTCCAGTATCTGTCTCCGGGTTCAGAGACACTGGGCTTGTAATTATCAGTGTCCCTCATAAAAGCCCCATACTCCAAGTTCTGAGGCCCATAATTGGTAGGAGGACCACCACCACTTGACCATCTCTCAGTTGAATAATATTTACTGTTGCTCAGTCCATACATCCTGCTGGCATCATCAGAGCGAGTGGATTCTCGCCCACCATAAAAGTGCTCAGCTCGTGACATAGACATGCTTGGGTCAGCGTTTTGATAATTCATGCCGCTAACATCATTCTCAAAAGGAACTTCACGTGATCTTGAGGATCGGTCATTGACTAACGACTTGGGTGAGGGATGACGAGAGCTTACCTTTGCAGGTGGCTCCTCATCAATTTCTCTTCCACGTGTTCCTCTACCACCTGCCTTTTCCCTAGAGGACCGATCATTGAATGAAGACTCCCCATTCGCCAAATTGGGAGAGGGATAACGAGGTAGATCCTTCTTATCAATTTCTCTTCCACATGTTCTGCTACCATGGACCTTTTGCTTAGTGGACCGATCATTGAATGACAACTTCCCCTCTGTCAACATAAGCGAGGGATGATGAGGTGTTTCCTTTGCAGGTGACTTCTCATAAATTTCTCTTCCACTTGTTCCTATACCATTGGCCCTCCCCGCAGAAGTCCCAGTAGACCGGCTCTCCCTGCTTTCTCTCCCGCTGTCATTTCGAGAAAAACGCCCTTTTTGACCTTCAGCCATATCGACTCTGTCTTTGGTTTCTTCAGGCCTACCCGTTGGCATGGAGATATTACTTGTAAGTGACAGAGTACCAACGCAAAGGCTCCGGTCATCTTTCGGATAATGAAAATCCGGTGATCCATTGCAGTCATCGTTTGACTGTGGCCTCTCACTCTCCATCGGCAAGTGACCCTGCTCTTGGGCTATGGTCTTGTGCTTTGCAGACCAATCTCGACGGCTCCACAGATACAGCAACGGTGGCTTATTGTTCCACTGTTCAATTTGTTTATCCTTCACATCAACAGACCCTGGCAAATAAAATGACTGAAAATGGAAAAGTTATAATTAATCCATCAGATGCAAACATATGATCAGAAGGATGAGCAGAACATCCCATTTCACCTTTCCAGACAAGAATCGATCATCTTCCCACACCAGATCATAGCGAAACTTTTTCTCATCTAATCTGCAACGCACCATTAGATTTAAGTATTTGCAGAGGCAAAAGAGAGTGTTCAAAGTAAGATTGTTACCTTTCAGTTTCTGATGGAGCAATCAGAATAAGGAGCTTTGGTTTGAATTCAAGAGCTTTATCAATAAACTTGTTCGCCAAAGCAGCTTTAACTCCAAAAGGAGGATTTAGCCCCATGATCTACTCAGGAAGAAACATAATAGAATGATAAAACATTCAACAACGTACGGATATGTTCAGAGAGAGAGGGAGGGAGAGAGGAGAGTGAAAGGGCCAATACCCCAACTAAAATGCAGAGAGGTAAAGCAAAACTCTGCCTCTTACCAATTTCGACCCAGAAGGTAGCTCTTTTCGTTGGACAGTCGTCCAGTCCCTTAGTTCAAAGTTGAAGTTATTCTGCAATTAAAAGGAGGAGAAACTATATAACACCAGCCTCACACAAAGGCAAGTCCAGGTTCAATACCAAGTACATTTCACAGAGATCATAGCAACAACAGCATTACCAGCAAATGCCAACTGGACCAATTATGTTTCTGCATGGCATTCACTGAAAACTGAATTGCTCAAGGCAAATGCTAAAGCAGATAAAATGGGTTACCACTGGCCACAGCCTGGAAAGACTCTAACAGAGGCTCCCTATTTCAACCTATAGGCATCACGAAGAATCCCTAACAGATTGCAAGTGGGGAAAAAAAAATGACGGACGTGAAAAATAAACCTATTTTCTAAACCACAGGCAAATTGCATTTAACAGACATAGACTATAGTTCCATATCATCCAACTTTTTGACAGTTGTGTGTGCCTCAATGTAAATGAGGCTTCATCCTCTAGTAAGTGGATGGGTCACTAGAAAAGGTACTCAAATTATGTTGGCATGCTCAAGTTTCTCATAAAAGCTTCAATAGCAACAACATCCTGCAAAATTGTCATTACTTCAGATTCAAGGCTCCAGCATAACCAAAGTGGTGAGACCAAAGTGGGAAGAATGGGGATGAGGCTGAGGCGCAAATGATAAAATTTCTACTTCTCTATTTCTTTGTTTCTCTGTTCCCCGGAACAGGTTTGGAATAGAAATCCTTTTGGTAACGCAATTTGATTTTTCTATTTCTAGAACAAATTTCTATTCCATAAATAGATTTGAAGAAGAAATCATGAGCTAAAATTTTTAACTTCTCAGTTTCTAAAATAAAAACTGAGAAATCAATTTCTGGCCAGAAATCAATTTCTGTTCCATAAATTTTGTCATGCGCACCCTGAGAAAGTAGGTAACTGTGGCCAACTCACAACAACTTGCTCATGTCCTCCTTTATGGCGATGGACAGCCTATTCCTCCTCCATATTTCATGGTTAACAGGTTGGCTAAGCTTTCAACCGCATTCCAAACCACAATTTAGCAATTTCTTACCAAATTTGGTACTAATTTTCTTAAACAAAAAATTGACAGCGTGTCTACTCCACACTTAAAATTATTACTTCAAAAGAATGATATAACAGTGCACGTAGGTAGGCTACATAAGTCCTCCTGAATCTACATGGCCTGCTAAGCAGGTCATAGGATTTTTTTTCACTATCTGGAAGAATTATTGCTTCTCGCACTCTGAAGCTTGAGTACTTTAACACTTCATCCTCCTCTGCGACGTTGTACAGGTCATATGGATGCAGCATTGCGAATATCAACTCTGAATACAGAGAAATTCAGAGCAAATTATGCAAAAGGAACCACTGTTCCTAAAGAAATCTAGCCTAATGCATTCCCAAACAAAGTACATGGGATTATTATAGGCAGGCATATGAACCAACTAGAGATGCAACAAGTCTTATCAGAGTTTTATGCAAATAACACTCCTCAGCCTGTACATCCACCTCAACCTCTGCAGCCTCCTCAATAACAGCCGTCTTCCCAGGACCCTTGGGGTGGACCACTTCCTCAGAACCCATGGAATTACAGTTCCCCCTTGATCTCCAGAATATAGCCAGTTGGCTACGACTGACAATTCCGCCAGGGAATCCAATGCTCCTCAAAGAGAGCCAGCACTAGCAACAACAAAGCATGTCCACATTCTCTGAACGTAGAAAGGCTACAGCTTTGCTTTAGACATGAACCGATGGAAATGCTGGATGTATGCTGATGAGAACAATCCTGCAGACATCCTCTCGTCTGACAATGATTTTCCAGACCTCTTGTTGTGAATTATTATACTGCTAGAATAAGTGCACCAACTTTGGCCGCAGTATGTGCCATGTGTCGGTGTGCTTTGTAAGAGCATCTTATAAAGATGCACGCTGCTTGAATCTGGTTGTGTTGTTAAAGGTCTGTAATACCCTTGACATCACTTATATAAGGGTATCATCCTTCAGTTGCATAATAAAACCGAATATGGATAATCTCTACAGCATACACATCTCCTATGTCTTTCTAAACACTTTCCCGCTCTTCCTCACAGTCTGATGTCCTTAGATGTTTAAAGTTGCACTCTTACCTTAACAAGGTGAATTGGTCACATTAGTATGTTCTGCACTTGCCACTCTATAGATCTTGTGAATCAGAAAATTTGTGAGACTTGAAAGATTTATGGTATACATTTGTGATTTCTCGAGACTAAAAGATGGTCCCTTGTTCAAGGCCCAGGAAGGGCCATGTTTGTGGGAGAGCATATCTGTCTCAGATATCCATGAGTCTGTTCAATTGGACCCTTCCTCTCGTATGCCAAGAACATCTTAAGCGAAGTTCTCTGGTCTAAACCTCATTAATACATCGTTCCAACTCTATCATCAAATGCTCACACACTCATCAACCAATTCTTACCTCGACTATTCCTGTTTCACAAATATATTAGAACTTTCCCATCCAAAATTCGTCTTTTGGTCGGGTTTAAAGTCTTGCATTTGGAAATGCTTTCCTTTGTGCTCCACCTTGCATTACAAGCTTCTTTCTTTGCCAACCTATATTTCTTTAAGTTCTTGCTCTTATGCCAATACTCTTAACTCTAGCCTCTACTTTCTACTTTTTTTTCCTAAATTTTTTTACCTCTTCTTTGACTACCAAGGCTTCTCAGAAGCTTCCTCCAAAACCTATTTGACAACTTCTCAAACATAGCCAGCCACAGATTTGCAGGTGTCATTTGTTCCACAGCTCCTCCAAAAATTGTTAGTATATCCTAGAACCAAAAATTATAGGATCCTAAAGCTGAGCTTTTTAAAACATTAGGAAATAAATAAGAAACTTGCATCAGTTATGCCATCACACTGTTTGACTCTATCGTATTACAAATACATATTGCATGTGATCATGAATGAAACTACTGCTTATTGGAACAAATTGCATGATGACTTGTACAAATGGATGCTTGAGACAGTACAATTATTTCATAGCCAACCTAATCTAATCTCGGATACTATACTCACTAACTATGGCAACCCTCTATTTCCATTCCACAATATATTATCTTCTTTACTACCCTGGAACAGGAACAAAGAAAGGCTCTACGGCCCTCAACCTCCTCCTAGTGAAACAAGTGAACAACCACTGGATACAAGATTACAAACGATAGTAACACAAAAAAAAAAAGAACCATCCTTACAAAATTCCCCAGGAAATGAAAAATAGTCATGCTGCAGAACTGTCTGCAAAGACAACAAAAACATTCTTCACACATAAAAGTTAACGAAATGAGGTAGAACACGCAAATTACCTTTGGTGGAAAAATATCATAATTTTTGTAAGAGCACTTCTTTCCGGTCTCTTCAAGCTTCTTTGCCATTAGGCAGCTAAAATCATTAGCCCCGCAACAGAAGTCGACAATCTGTTGATGCAATTTTTATAAGTTGCTTGACTGACATCAAACGTCATACGAACAGAGCCATAGAAGGGGGAAAAGTGTAAGAAGCAGATTTCCTTTTTATGGCAAAGACTGGTGAAAGATAAAATATTCACACAATGGTACGTGATGATTGTCAGATTTCTTCTAAAGCTCAAGCAAAGCAATTCAGAATTTCAATCCCTCAGGAGGAACCCCACCAATCAGGTTCCCGATCACATACAGATCACCATGATCTTCTACATTTAAAATTCTCAAGCATCAAGAGTGGAAACAAACTACTAAACGTTAAGTTTCTCACCATGTCACCATCCCGAACATACCAATGGAGCTTGTCAACAATCTGCATCAAAAATGTATCATTAAATTTGCACTTCACCCATATGATCATACAGAAATATAAGACACAAGCTTCAAGACACGTCATTTCTTTGAGCCAAAAGCCTATCTGACAAACAAACCCACAATATATATGCAGATCATTCACCAAGTACAAACCTGTCACCAGTTCAAATAAGTCAACAACTGCTTATGTGCAATTGTTATTTGTCAATGGGAGACAGAGATACCTTGTAGGTACTTGTCTCATCAAAATAACTGACAGCTTCAATATTTTCTCATAGAATTTTGTTTTTCAAATTTATTGGTTACAAAACCCTGTATAAAGATCAGATTAGATGGGTAGCATGTGTACCTCAAAATAAAGATTCAATGTAAACAAAAGCAATCAGATGAAAGGGACTGATTAACTCATCACTACAAAGAAACTGACTGAAACCTAGTGGGCTGACCGAGTGAACATCTAAATTCGCTACTTCGTCTATATGTGTAAGATGCTAGCCTCGCTAAAGAAGGTATAAGGGGCACAAGTATAGTATTAAAAGATTAGTGATAGATGAAATCCAAATGCCCTACATTTTCTTATTTCAAGAAGTTGAAGTTGGCAAAAAATCAGAAGAATTTCCTAGAAAAGGCAACAGATATAAGTAAATCTGGAGAACCAGAATAGCTTTCTGCAAGCATAATAGAGCAACAATTTGCAAATTGTCGACTTCCATAGAACTATGTAGAAGTGTTACTTTGTGAATGGACTGGCGCGCATTTGGTAACTTCTATGCTGCGTGCACTATTTTTCTCCATCAAATGAAAGGAGGTCCAAACCTTTAAATCTCCATGACAAAAGGTTGAAAATCAATTTATTTATCATTACTTATATATTTCATTCTGGTGCATGACAATTTGCCAAAATAAGTAAGTAAACGAAGGACCACATCTGCATATAAGACCAAATAAAACTGCCAACTCAGATAAAAAAGGCTTCAGATTCAAAGAACAAGCACCTCTTGAAGTTTATCGGCTTTTGTAAAATGTCGACCAAAGGAAGTGTAGCGCATACCATATATGAATGGTGCCAGATATACTCTAAGCTTGTCCTGCAGCCAATCAAATCAGCATATGAGAGATTGTTCATCGACAAAAAAATTGGTATGGGATGTACAACATTTGATAAGAAGCATAACAAGGGCAACAAATTTCGAGAGGAGGCTATGCGAGCAAGCTAACATATTTTTCTTTTCTCAAGTATCAGCAAAAAAAGGGAGATATGCATGAACTAAGGTTATAAAAGATAAAGAAACAGCTAATTACAAAAAACTAATAGAGAAATAAATAAAGTAAAACAAAATAACAATTTATGGTCAAAACAAATAACTGATGCAAGCAATGCTCAAAAAATAGAACCAGATGAAAGGTAAGAAGCTTAATCTACAGTCTGAGCTCACATTAGGCCTTAAAGGAAACCAGCTTTTTAAAATTTAAAAGCCTAGTTATTCTTTCCACTTAAGAGAAATACATGAGTGCAGACACAAAGTATTGTTTCAATCAAGCAGCAGTGAAAATTACACCAGACATTAGAGGCGGGGAGGGAAGAGCGGGGGGTGGGGGCGGGGGCCGGGGGGTGGAGAGAGAGAGAGAGAGAGACCACAACTCGAATTGAAAATAGAATACAAGAATAGCCTCAAATACGATTATAGAAAATAGAATGTGCAGAACCTTCCACTTAAATATCTGGGTTAGAACATCTGGGTCACAGACAGCTTTTGCATCTTCATTGCTGTCTCCTTGCAAAGCTGCTCGAAGAGCCTGCACATGCTAATTTTCAATTAACATATCCTTATTGACAAGTTGAATTAGTGCATAAGTATGTACCTGAACTGCAGCCTCCACTTTCCCAATAGTAATTGCCTTATCAACAGTTGACTTTAGATATTGTGCGTGAGTAGATGGCACTTTCTGCTTTCTCATAATATCTTTCATACTTAGTGTAGATGAAGCCTCTTGCATTAGATCCAAAAGCCTGCTTATCATGGAGGAACACATAGTTGAAGAATTAAATAGAATGAAATACATCCGATGGATGCACATTTGCTGATCATTAAATACCAACTAAGATAAAAGGCGAGAACAAATCACCTCCTCTCTGTGTCAGCATCTAGTGCAGGAAGGGAGTCATCTGACCTCCCAGAAGCAGGCTGCACTGCTCTTCTCTCTTCACTATCTGGTACAACTTGTTTTCCTGGTTTTATTTGCTCACTGCCCAGAGAAGTGTGCTCCCTCATGGTAAAAGATGTGCTGGCCTCCAAAGACCTGGACTCGGCAGTATCCTTGTGAAATTTCTTGGATGCATATGTCGCTTTGACTTTGTTGGCTATAGCTTGTCCAGATGATACTTTCACTTTTTTGTCTTTTTCACCTTCTTTCTTTGTGAAAGCGGATTTCTCCTTTCCAAGTGACTGTTTGTCTGAAGCTCTTTTCAAGGAGTCCTCCGAAGCAACAGGTTTCTTCTTTAAACCTTTCCCTCCAGTGGAGAGTGATTCCGATACTGGTCTTTTCCTTTTCTCTCCAATGGCAGCCCTATTTGCTTGAATAGTAGGAAACTTCACGTGATTTCGAACTGGTGTCCCAATATCTTCATGAATCTCATGCTTTCTGGCAAAGTTAAAGACAGCTCTTTAGCAGATGATGGCAAAATGCTCAAGAGTTAAAGGCTGAAGAAGCTTAACTACTGAAGTAGTACTTACAAACAATAAATTAATATGCGATTAGGTAGTAATCCCTCCCATGCCCTTATAGTTGCATCTTCATCTGAGTCTTCAAAAACAATTTCCCTTGACACAAGCATATGAAGCATCATAGATCAATTATGACGAGACTAAAGCAATAATAATCTAAAAGAACAGTTAAACATACTTTGGCAAGCATTTTCTATGGTAAGACTTTGGGCATCGTCTGCATACAGCAAATTGCAGATCATGTTCCTTCTTGTTTTCTATTTGATTGCAAGCACAACATTTATGCACAGGGCACGTGAAACTTTCTCCTAAAGCAATCCTCTGCTTAAGTTTATCTGCAGCAACTTGATCTCTGCGATGGAGCAATTTTGCTACACATTGGGGATGGTAGAAGTGGCCGCAAGTAGCAGAAACACATTGGAAGACCTATCAGAGAATTAGTGTCAGAAAAAATATCCATACAGCTAAGCTGTAGAATAACCACAACTGACAAGTAGCAGCACTTGGATAGAATCCTAGAAGCCTTGAGTCAAGTAACGGGCCCAATGAATCCACATCAAACCCAGAAAACTCGGTGTTAATTTTGCAAGCAGGGAGGAGGAGGAATGAGGGAGCTAATCTCAGTCACAGGTCAAGAGTGTGCTCAAGGATAGACCAAGCAAGTCCTTAGCTAAACAAGCCAATCTTACATTCCCTCTTTAAAAATATTGAAAATTCTTTTTCTCCCATAAAAAAAGGGGATCAATTAGAACATGTTTAGAAAGACTTCTCCAGTTCCAAATAAAAATTGCTGGACATGCTTCATGGGGTTAGCTCAGACCATGCCAAAACATATGGTCCAGGGCACAGGCACAGCTGACTTTTACTAAGTAACTAGACACTGTGGACAAGCATGAACAGTAGATGTTTCCACCCGAACCACACTTATAGAAAAAACATATAGAGTTCAGTATCCCGCGCAAGCTCCAAAAGATTTTATATGAGTTTTCATAGCAACAAAAAATGGAGGAGAATTGGACGCCTTCATCATGAAAATCAGATTCGGTGGTAAAATATGAAGCCAGACAATTGATCTTTTCCTACTGTCTCATACATCAGCACGAGAAGACTTGTCAGATAAGCCCAACTTCCCACATGCAAAGCACTGGTGCAGGTTGTATCTACAATTTTCGCACTTAAAAGTCTGCATTGCCTGTAAAAGTCATGATAAAAATATAATTAGAAACTAAAGCAAAAAAAAAAAAAAAAAAAGGAGGCCTAGGAGAAAAAAAGATACCAAAGCAAAAAGAGAACTAACTTCTAAACACAAAATAGAAATAAAAAATGAAGTATCATCCTACATCAACTTCATGCCGTGAAAATCCAAGAGAATCGCAAAGAGAGTCTTCACCATCTTCTTCAGTAGGGTGAAATGACCTCATGCATTTTCCATCACAGCTGTATTGCTAACAAACTGTCAGATATGAATTTAACTAAAAAAATGCATACCAAACTAAATTAAAAGGTACAATAAGAACATCCATAAAACTTCACTAAAAGAGCAGAAACTACCCTAAAATCAATAAGAACAATTTATTCCACATAAAATATGAAAAATTCATGCACTCACACTTTTTGTCTAAAGCCCATTGGGACATATAATCTTAGGGGAAGATCAAAGTCAGAGAAGAAAATGTTGATGAAAGCTGATAGATGGTAGACCAAATTGGATTTGTTGAGTCTACGCTAAAGTTTTTATAACCAGACAGGAGTAAGACTGCATCAGGGGAGCGCTTAGCTGGTGAACCGGCATTTTAAAAGAATATCTATACGTAACCACTTGACCAAATGCAGCCCATTTTTTCAACGCATGCAATGACTCAAATACGAGCCCCGGGTTCAATTTCCAAGCTTGTGGAGCTTTGGAACTTTAATTTTAGCTGAGAGGTATAAAATATATACAACAGATGGTAGATGGAAGCAAAGGAGCGCCCTTACAAAGTGGCAAAAGCTTACGTGCCTGTCCTAGAGGGAGCGGGTATAGCTCTCTCCCTCAACAACACTGACTGACTTCTGAAAGCCAAGCTTGGTCAGAACCAAATTGACCAGTTTACCAGGTCAACCCAATTGTGTCAGAGTTATTAAAAAAGGTTGAGTATAGAAATGGACTACACTCGTGGCCGGTTCCCAATTACCATTGCCATGATTAGGAACACGCCCATAGGAAGAGAGTGTGTTTCTCTCATAGGAACTGAAACAATACAATAGCACCAAAACAATCCAAAGACAGTCTCAGGAATAAACTGGAAGTCTGGGATCACTAAAAGAAAAACTATAATTTTGGTCCAAGTATTTTGGACGTTCTTTATTTTGGTCCCTGTACCTTCACTTTCCCGTTGTAGTGGAATGCCATGAGGGGGACGAAAATTGTAGCAGAACACTCATTCAGGGACTAAAATGAGAACAGGGACGAGAATGAAGAATGCCCTAAAGAATTGGAACCAAAAGAATTCTAATCACTAAATTTCTAGAAATTAACAGACCCAAAAAGTATATATCTGGGAAAAAACACTGAAGGAGGACGACACGTACCATAAAAGGCTGCCACCGTTATCACATAGTGCACAAACAGAATCGAAACAATCATCATCCTCAGCAGTCTCATCTTCAACATCTTCCATCCCGACATCTTCGGGATCATCCACAATAAAACTAGGCTTTGCAACATGCTAAAAGATCCCAAGAAAACCTTCCTTAGAGAAATAAATGAAAGGGAAATGGCAGAAACTTTCAAAGAAAAGATAGCGAGATATAGAAAAAGCATAGGTCCAAACCTCGCCAGATTTGCTCTTCTCCCAGGTCCTTTCTTCCATTAATTTGCTCAGAACCTTCATGAATTTTGTTTCCAGCAATTAACGAATGTCCAAATGAACAATGGCAATTTGACCCCAAAAACATCAACAACAAGATAGAATTTTCCTGATATATATTTTGCCAGTCCATTAATTTCTATAAATGAACATCAATTTGACCCCAAAACATCCACAACGAGATACTTTTTCCCAATATATGTATTTTTTCGGTCTGTTAATTTGTATAGATTAAGTGAATGGAATACTGCACTTTTGGTTCCAATACTTTACGGCATTCTCTGTCTGGTCCTGTTCTCATTTTAGTCCCTAGATGATATTTTATTACTATTTTCATATCTCTGATGGCATTCCAACATACTGTTTTGGTTCCTATACAGGGATGAAAAATGGTCTTAAGGTACTTGTTTAAGGACTAAAATGGGAAAAGTGAAAGTACAGGGACCAAAATGAAGAACGCCAGAAGTACTTGGACTGAATTTATCCTTTTTATTTTAGTGATACCTCCAGTATTCTAAGATCCACTTTATTCCTGAAACAGTCTTTATGTTGTTATGGTGCTATTGTATCGTTTTAGTTCCTACTAGAGAAACACCCTCCCCCCCATGAACATGTTCCTTACGGTGGCAATGTTGACCCCAAGAATATCAACAACAAGGTAGACTTTTCCTATAGAAAGCGATAGCATGAGTGCACATGGATACATGTACAAAAAAATTCTACAAAAAAATTCTACATGTACTTATGTTTTTTTTTTTTTTTGTTCGGGACATGTATTTTTGTTTGTATAATACCTTTTTCAACAAATCAATCTGCCAAAGCCATCTCATACAAAATTAATTCCACTGATTGCAACAGCCCGTCCCTTTTTTTTTTTGGATAAGTACACACGAGTACAAAGAGAGTATACATCAAAAGTAACAGCAGAAAGAAACTAGAAAGGCCTAACCAAACTTAATAGGAGCCCAGTCAACAGCATATTTTAAAAAAGGCTCCAACTTTTCACAATTCACTTCTTCGACAAAAAAAAAAAAAAAAATTCATAAACTTCAAAAATCCTCACATTCCTAACAAGACATAAGTACCACGAAGCAGAAAAAGAAGGAAGATCCAAGATTTCCTCATGAATTTGAATCTAAAATTCCATTTACAGTAAGCAATCATCTCTTTCACATTCTTTGGCAAAAACAAAGATGATTCCCATTTTCTTGAATAGGCAAACCCAAGTAACTGTATGCATGCAACACCGACCTACGATGATGAATCTATGTAGCCTCATCTAATCATTTGTTAGAAACTTAACATGCATGGAAATCAAAGCAAAGAAAGAAAACTTTTTTGAAGTAGCTTTAACCCTTTGCAAACAATCCTGATAAAAAATGTAGTAAAAAGAAAACAACAAACGAGGCCACTTATATCTTATAGCACTGGAGTTATAGACAGTAGTCAAAAGTTTCCAACCATTGAGAGCTTCCCTAAACTAGTCCAGCATTGAAAGTGGATCAACTTCAGGTCAGTGCTCAACTCTAATTGCAATGGACTCCAACTTGATCAACTTCAAATCAATACTCAACTTTAATTGCAATGAACTTATAACCTAATGAAAATGTCACAATAAATTCAACGCCAGTCTGCGCACTGGTGATTGCTTCGTGATAGAGGAGTCACAAGCTTGATCAACTTCAAATCAATACTCGACTTTAATTGCAATGAACTTATAACCTAATGAAAATATCACAATAAATTCAACACCAGTCCGCATATTGGTGATTGCTCCATGATAGAGGAGTCATATGAATGCCTAAGCAGCAACTCAAACATTTCTCATCCTTGACACAAGCTCATCTACCACACCACGCACGCACAAAAATCATTAACAAAAATGGTGCCCAGAATTCTCATCTCAGTTAAACCTTTCATCACTCGAACTATGACACCCGCGATTTGAAATACACAAACAATCTAAAACTTCTCTTCAGCGACTACATGCCAATGGCCAGAACATCATCACAAGAACAAGGTCGTGAATCTAAAAGAAACGACAGGAACAGGAACGACCTTGGATTTCGCCAATGCATCATCCCTCCCTATAGCCTCTTTAATTAAAGCGACATGGTCCTGCAAATCCTTCGCAGAAGGCCGGACCTCATAGAACCTATAAACCAGATTGAGAAGAGGCAAAATCAGACGTGCGCCATAACACGCGAAGATGTGAAACAATAAATTCTCAGAAACCACTGATACGATACCCCAGGGTTTTAGCCAAGTGCTCCCACAGCGCTTCTCGGGAAGCGTCCGGGTGGTTCCTGGCGTAGTGCAAGCAGTGCAGCGTGATTAACACGGTCCTGATTGTATCCTGAAAGCTCCTCCTGGGCTTATCCAGCTTGAACCAGATGTTGTCCTTGGAGAGCACCCACACCTCGGGCCTCGAGCGGCCGAGATCAAACCTCCAGGACTTGACCTCCCAGTAAATCTTCCTGAGGCCGTTGTCGGCGGTTCCGTGCAGGAAGACGGTCTCCTCCGCCGCCGCCGCCGCGGCGTCCTCCTCGCCGCCGTCCCCATCGGTCCACCTCACCGGCAGGACGGCGAACGAGACCGGCTCGTCGTCGTGGTCCTCGAAGGAGTAGGTCGACACCGTCTCCGGCAAGGCGTCGGCCTCGTCGTCGGACGACGCCATGTCGCGCGAACCGGAATTCGACGTGTTCCGGGGAGAAATCGGCCGAAAGGGAGCGATGCAATTCCAAAAGCAGTTGACGTGGTGAAGGGGTAAAGTGAAAAAAGACCTAGGATTTCCCCGATCCCCAGTGACGTTTTAACGGGGCTGTCCTGCCGATGAAAGCAGGCGGTTTTTTTTTTTTTGGTCGGTAAAAAACAGGCGGTTCGGTTCTCTATAATTTGGCGCACGCGTTGGAATTTTCTTAATTTTTTATTTACTAAATTCCCGGCCAATTTTTCTACCCCGAACCGCACGGTCGGGTGTAGATTGGCTTGGCCCGAGATCCGAATCGGTCCGAGCGGATCGGGTTGAAAACTTCGGTCCAGGCCTTTCGTAGCTTGGGGCTAATTTGGTTTTCGGGCTCCAAGCCTAGAAAGCCAGGAAGGCCCAATCCATGGACCCACGCAAGTTTTAGGAAAATGAGAATATATATATAATGACTCCGGAAAAAGATGATTAGGCTTTATGACTCTGGTTAAAAGATGTTGGATTTCACTCTTCCAGTGGATTTTATAAATTACTACTCCTTTTATTGCCCCAATAATGAGATATATAAAAACCTTTCATATCTTTTATTCCCCAATAAAAATAATATAAATTCGTCCATGGTAGATCTAGTTTTTATTTCATGGTCAGTATCATTCATCTAAATTTCAAGACATTCTTACTTGTAGTAATAAAGTCACTTGAAGAAAACCCACTTGATTAAAACAAATAACTGCATGTTTTTATTATTTTTTACTAATCCCATGGAGTGGATCACCTTAAAACAATAGCCAAAATCGGTGGATGTTTGGTACTAACGAAATCGCCTCGGACGGTTGGCATCTGTCCCTTGGCTGATTTTCACATGTGAAGCCCATTAAGATGCTATTCCTCGTGAGCCCGACAGACTAGTCACGTGAATGCCTTAACGCCCGTGACAATCACTTTTTATTCGTCCTTGCAGAAAATCCACGCACGAATCACGAGCCATGTTTCATGTTTCGACGGCCAAAAACTAAAAATAAAATGAATAAGCAAAAGCGCTTAACAGGCGCCGCTTCACTATAAATACGCACTCGTGGAGAAATCAAAGATTAAGCCCATAATATACCGCTAAATCGCAGAGTTTTTAGGAGCCAAATGGGGAAATCCAACGGCAAGAGCTTGATCCTGGGACTCGCGCTGGTGCTGCTCGTGGCCATGATGGGAGGAGCCAAGGCCACGACCCTATGCAAGATCCCGACCGACAAACTGGCCTTCTGCCTCCCGGCCGTTGCGGGCGACAACCCCTCCCCGCCAACCAAACAATGTTGTGCGGTGATCTCCAAAGCGGACATGCCGTGCCTCTGCCAGTACAGGTCCGTGCTCCCGAACTACGGGATAAAACCTGCCAATGCCATGGCGTTGCCCGAGAAATGCGGCCTCGAGGCGCCTCCGAAGTGCTCCAACAACTAAACCGAGCCAAGCGGTTCTATGCTTTGTGACCATCTGGCATGCCTAGAGCCTCCGAATCCATTGCTTCCTCGTTTTGTCATAATTAATAAACTAGACATGTGATGAAGCTCATTGCTAAATCTCCACCGATTTCATGTCTTTCCAGTTTGTTGTATTTTGAATCACCAAATCTTTCAAGATCTCCGATGTTGCACGGTGTTGACTGATGGGCCATTTTGTCCCTTTTCTTCTCTTTTCTCGCTTTTCTGAGGCGCGACATTTTCTCTGTATTCGGAAATAATATTAATTGAAAAAAAAAAAAAACAGCTTGTCATTGTGCTGAATCTATTGATTCTCTCTCTCCAGAACCTCGTTACTGTTATAGGGCCGGGACATGCTTACTGGGCCCAAAATATCATGGGCCGACCACGTTCGTAATGAATGGTGATTGGTTTTTGCGGTCATGAGTGGGTCATCTTAGACCTGAGGCTGTAAATTTGTAAAGGCAGACGAAGCCCACGGCATTTTCATTGCTAGAGTAGACAACATAATGTCCAAAACCGGACAGGGAAACTGACCTTGCTGGGGTAGCTGATAACGCCAGCCTGGCCTTTGGGAGGTTTTGACCACGCTATCTCTACCTATCCAAGCTAAATCATTCCAGTGTTGACATCTTAAGGGGAAAAAAATTGAAAAAAAAAAAATTTGCGGGTTTTACATCGGATTCACATGGATCCCACAAAGTCAACGTTTATAATGGATTTGGATCCGGGAAAGAAATCCCCTGTTCTAGCACGAAATTTGAAACCCATTATGTATCATATAATGATATCGCCTTTCTTGAATACCGTATTAACTCAATTTAGTTGCGTGCCTCTGCAATTATAATAGGAAAGATTCCTAGTTTTGCATATTATTTGTAATTGCGTTATTTTTTAAATCAACATCACGTGCTTGTGGTACAAGACCTCCCGCAACTTTTGCAGTTGGTTGGCTTTTGTAGAGATAGCTAGTAGAGTCTAATACATCGTCAATTATTTGTGCTGTGTCTCTCTATAGCCTCTATAGATGATAAAATTGAAATGCCAGGATAATAATTGGTATGGATACGTGCACTCTACGCACAATATCTAGGTAATTCGTGGATTTTTCTTATTGGTTGTGGGTTTTGAAATTTTCAATTTACTGTACTATTATTATTCAATTGATGATATTATCCAAGGTGAATTCATAAAAGAATATATCCTCACCAGCTTGCGTTACAATTAAATATGAATATTTTTTTTTTAACAAAAAGTTTATGAAGGATGCAATCATCGAAGCATACATTCAAGAATTTGTTTGCACTGTCCCGGTACGTCAAATGACACGTTGGATTGGATTGTCATCCAAAATATTTATTTTTATATGCTTCTCGTGTTCTGAATTTGCCTCTTTTTCATGTTTCGAAGTAATAGTAACCCAATTTTCATCGAATGAACCTCCAGCATTTCATGGTTCACTAACGGAGTGGTCATCCTTAAGTTAGCATACGATTAAGGAATTTGAAATATTTTAAAAATGAATTGGAAAGCTAAACAACTCATTCTCGGGATAATTATAAAAAAAAATCAAATAATTCATGGATTTTCCTTATTGGTATTGGATTTTGAAATTTTCAATTTACCATACTATTATCATTCAATCGACGATGTTATCCAATGCGAAATTACAAAAGCATATACCCATACATGCTCATGTTATAGTTAAAGATGAATACTTTCTTTAGCAAAAAGCTTACGAAGGATGCAATCATCCAAGCATACATTTGAGAATATGTTTGAAGTGTCATGATATGTCAAATGACAGTTGGACATGATTGTCATCCAAATTAATTCTTTTTAAATGCTTCTCATATTCTTATTTTGCCTCTTTTCCACATTTCAAAATTATACTAACCTAATTTTCGTCAGATGGACCCCACAAGAGCATTTCACGGTTCGCTAACAAATTGGTCGTCCTCGAGTTAGCATATGATTGAGGAATTTGAAATATTTAAAAATATGAATTAGAAAGCTAAACAATTTATTATTGGGATAATTATAAAAAATATATTTCATAAATGCTTGCGATGACAAAATATTAAAAGGATTATAATTAAATTTGTCCAATTAAAAGGTTCATGACTCCATAGACATCTATACGATAGAGTTAATTTTTTTTTAACAGATGCAGAGGATAGAAAACAGACAATTAAAGGAAACTAAAATGTTTGCGCCCACGGAATACGGAACACCGCATCATACTGAGAAAGTGGATTTGTGGTACCCATGTGCTGCCGGTCTGCACTCTCATCATTGTTTCCACAAACGGAGAGAGCCACCAGGTGCAGTTAACAAGCAAAATTAAGTGCCATTTCACGCTATCCGGATCCACCTGTCCACGCGATCAGCGACTGCGAATGCCCTCATCAGTTAAAAAGCAATTGCTGCCCCAGCTCAGTTTTACACGAATTACAAAAACGATGGGTAATATTTCTCCATTTAATCGCACGCAAAAATTGATCGCGTATGAAAGAATTCGGTATCAAGTCTCCACCGAGGATTACAATTATGTGGTGTGGGAATGTTCCAAAATGCTACTTCTACGTACACGGGAAGACAAGGAAAACTGTAGGTCGAATGAATTCATTACTACGAGTTGAGCTGTAATACGAAGTTGTCGGGGGTGCACGGCGTTTACTTCGGCATGCTAAGGTCTTTGAAAAATGGCCGAACGCTCGTTGGAGCCGTCATATTGCAGTTTGGACTATTCTAAATCTGCGAAGAGTATAGTTTTCGCTTTTCTTAAAAAATAAAGAAACGAGTGCCGAGTCAAACACCCACGTCCGTGTTTATGAACTACGCGCTTGGTTTTTCATGTGTTGGTCGCATATTTGGTTGTATCATCCTGAAATTCAATCTGCGACTTCAATTTTTTTAAGGCTAAAAGAGCTAATGGGAATGGCGTAAATAGGTGTTCATGTGAATATTTTGCAATATAGATCACAAGGATGAGATTTGAACCCTAATAAAAAGCAATTGGACGGAGAATGTTCTCTCCACAGCTGTAGCCAATATACTAGTTTAGTAAAGAGAAGTTGGTATTGAACTTTTAATCAGATTTCGGTAGATTAAAGAAGGCAAGTCGCTTTCATTTCCAGTTGCACAAATCATGCCGTTGACGGCATGCCTTGCGATCTAGCAAATTGGCAACGCTTTGAAATCGAGTGGGGGACAGCTTCTCATTAACTGCCTGTAAGCGGTGCCGTAATGAAGAAATTATAAATGTCGTGTGTTTATTAAGTAAAATAGGAAATAACGCATCCATCCCCATTAAGGTCATAACTACAACGGGAAAGTTGCACCAAACTCGCGCTTACATAAAATCTTGCATGAAATCACTTACTAACCATTGATCAATCTTGAAACACAAAATTTTCCTTGTGCAAATTTTCCTAAAATAAAATAGTTATCTCCCATGCATGACAATTTTAATTTAAGTTACTAAATGAAGCACAACAAATTTTTGGGGCACCTTAAAACAAGTCCTCATATTGTGATACTATATCTATATTTCGGGGCCATTATCCGGAAATGCCTTTAAACATTGTTCATACAAGATTTCATGCATTTGATACTACAAGAGGTTGGTGAAATGCTCGAATTCAAAATTAAAGAGGAAAAGCATAGTGCAAAAAATACAAAAGTCATCTTGTGATACAATATCGATATTTCGGTCCACACGTCAAATTTTTTTATTAGAGGTTGGTTAAATGCTCAAAACTCGAAATGAAAGTGGAAAAGCATAGCGAGAAAAAATACAAAAAGTCGTCTCCTAATACATTATCGATATTTCGGTCAAACAATAATGCAATCCATATGAGATTTTGTGCATCGAAAATTTTTGATTTCCGCATCAATGATTATCGAAAGATGTTTTTAAATAAACAAATGGGTAATCAAATACTGTGCGAATATATAAAATGAAAAGAAAATTCGAACGAAATCTCCCAACCAAAAACCTGCTCAGATGTATGTGAATAGAACGTGCAGGCATCGTCAACCGAGAAAACGATAACCCCAAAAGAACGAGCAGGCAACAACGCGGGGCGCGCCGACAGCAGGTGAGCCGTCGTGAAATCTCGGTACCTGATCTCGTTGACTCGGCCCCAAAAAAAGGGAAGAAAAGAAGGAAATAAGAGCAAAGAAAGACCCAACAGAAGGGCGACGACCCGGGGACCAGGCCGTCGCCATCGGCACTCCCCCGCGCACGAACATCCCCCTCACCGTCGCCATCCCTTTGAACTGGTCTCTCCACGCGGCTTCCCAGTGCGCTCCTCCGAATCATTCGTCAATCGCTCCTCCATCATTTTCCTTTTTTTTTTATTTCCGGCGATTATACCGACAGCTGAGAACGACATTCACCTCCGATTCCTCCATCGACACCGCCCAATTCCCACCCCCTCACGCCCGTTCGAAATTATGATTGGCCGTCGACGATATGGAACGTACCGCGTGAAAGCAAATTCGATTGATGTTTTGGAGAGTCCATTCTAAAGGGACTTATTCTCGCCTTTTGCGATTGCAGCAGCCTCCTCCAAAACGCGAGGTCGTGCGAGTGGGGCACCGCGTGGGGCCCGCCCACCTCCCCCACCCCCAATCATCGCCGCTTACCTGGACCAATCAGACCCCGTCAATCTCCACTGCCCACCCCATGTGCTCCCAGGTGGCGAGGAACCTTCCTGTGTATCCGCATTTTCCCCATCTCGCCACGATCGTCACCGAAAAAGAAAAACGGAGAAAGGCTATGTACGTACGCGCAGCGTCTTGTCGTTTTTTTCCATTACATATAAATATTCGAGATGAATGAACGGAGGTGTACAGCTAAGGATGCTTTCTCGAGTCGAGTTTCGTGTTGTCATCTGGCCTCGGCGTTTGACTCCGGCCTTTCATTTTAATTAGAATCCAGTTGTGTCTTTTTTACTCTACGCAATTAAATAATATTGAGTTAGGTGGGGGGTCTAAGAATTGTGGGCAAAAGCCATCTTCAGTCGAATCAGAATAAAAGCGACCACTGATTATATCAAACTGGCCCAAAAAGAAAGAAGAAGAAAAGTAGTGGTGATGATGTAATACCTCAGACGGAAAGTTTTATCATTTACTCGTGCGGGGTCCATTCGTAAAGGGCCGAGCCAGCGAGCCGGTAGCTATCTCGGCAATTGTACCTTTTTTTTTATTTTGGTATTCGGGTCACCCGATTATAAATTTTAATTCTGGAAAAAATAAAGAGGATGAAAATTTAATCGTCGAGGCGATGGGAATGGGTATTCCAATAGCCACCTAATCACGGCGCCCGGACTCGAACCGGAATGCTCTACGTTTTAAGCGAGAAGGATCATCACGGACTTCACTTTCTTCCGGCGAAGTGTGGATGGCTTGATGAATTATGGTATGCATCGGACGGCTTTTCATGTCCGCCCTACAAAAAAGCAACGAGAAAGGTGTTCCTAAAGCATTCGGTCCTACTGAGCTCGACGTATGCATCGCAATCCGTAACATCACTTGACCGTTAGCCTTGTTAATTTTATTTTTTCCGGGGGGGTTGGAAGAAGGGACAAAAGTGATGGAATTTGGATGTGGTCACGGACAAAAGTGATGGAGTTTGGACGTGGTCACGGCCCTCTTCGTTGATTTTTCAATCTATGCAAAGCAAAGTCGTGGTCTCTACGCCGGAGGGAAGCGGCTCGACATGTCACCGTGCATTTCTCCTCTCCTATTCGCGCGCTGCATAAAAGGGCACTAAACGTGAAAGGTAAATTATTGTCTATTTTGAAGACCGTGATTACCCACTTAACTTATTCAATTTCAACAAATTATCTAACGATAATCACCATGAATGTATTTTTCATATCCAAGAAAAAATAAGCACCACGAGATGTTGCCAGAAATGATCATACAGGGCCACAACGTGATAACCTAATTGCGAAATATCTATCATTCACCTGTACGGAAGTCTATTGATGGAATATGGAGGTGGTCGTGGTCCTCCTTGTAGATTTTTCAATCTAAAAAGAGCAAAGCTGTGGTCTCTATGACGGAGGGAAGTCGCTCGACATGTCATTGTGTGTATTTGTCCTCTTCTTTTTGTTCGTAGCATAAAAGGACACTATGCATGAAAGGAAAATCATTCTCTTTCAAGATCATGGTCATGTATCATCTTAACTAGTCCAATCCCAATTAATCATCAAACGAGAATCACCATGAATGTGTTATTCATATCCAATAAATAACAAGTACTGCAAAATGCTACTAGAAAATAATAATGTTGAGCGCGCAATATGGTAATGTAATAACGAAATATCTAACATTTACCTATGCAAAAGCCCATCCATTGTATGCGCTGTGATTTTGATCTCTGAAGATGGTATAGGGTCTCAAGGGTATTGATATTATATCGTAGCTTTAGATTGCTAATTACGTGCTTACTAATTCATCTCTAAGAACCGAATCTTATTAGATTCGACGGACGAATTGACGAATAGGTAAGTATGCATTAATGCGATGCATATTGATATATCTACACAGCAATCACCTTTGGTGATTGTGTAAAATCTTTTCATAGATACAAATAGCCATATCGGGATGTGGATTGTCCTGGGACTCTGAAAATTGGCGGTGAATGAACAAGAGGGAAAAACTAACGAGTTTTTTTCTTTTTTTGGTCTAAGAAAAACTAACGAGTTTAAACGGTCCAACCTTCAACAAATGAGGAGAACGTTGTAATTTCACTACATTAACTTCTCTCGGGATGGTAATAGTAAAGGTGGGCTTGAAAAGTGAAAAAGGGCTCCGCTAATCAATACCCTCTAATTCACTATAATTAAGTGGAAAGTGCACATAGACACATAGGTGAGAATTGGAGAAGAAAATCTTTTCCAAAAAAGCGGCGTGCTTCAAATTGAAGTGCTGCTCATATTTTCCAAGCACGATTATTGAACTTAAGGAAGTACCTTAGAGGGAGACATTGACATTTTTCTTTTCTAATAAAAACCGTGCGGAATAAATTTAGATCAGCACTATGTTGCAATCGCGTTAAGTGTAAAACCATAGTTCAAAAAGGAAAAAGAGGGAAATAAATGTCAATGCCGGAGAAGGAAAATGAGCTAAAAATGGGCTGCAACTGTTGTCTAATGATCGGGCCGGCCACAAATTAGTAAACAAACAATATATAGAATGCACTTGTTTCATGAAAAATACTTTTTTAGAAAATGATTATTTGCATTGCATAAAAAAATAAATGAATATAAAATATTTTGCCGTCCATAGTAATCATGAATAAGGAAAATATTTTTCGTTAGTTAATTATTTCAAGCAAAATAAATGATTATTTTAAAGTAAATATTTCTCAAATTATTTATTTTATGTTAAATAAACGGAGTCCTATAAAGTAAGAAAAGGACCACGTCTTTCTGCATTCGGGGGCGCTTCCATTTGGACGTTTCGCGGGCAAAAAGGGGAAATGATAAATCACCCGTAGTTGTTTATCGAATTTCTCATAAACAAAAAAAAACGCCATTAAAAGAACACTCCGAAACAGGCGGAGCGAGCTGAACCAGCTGGCTCCAATCCAGCCGACAAGGAGCCGGCTCGTTTACGTGGGAACGCGTAATTATTAGAACCCGCGCTGAAACAAAACAGAAGCCCCCAGAAAAATTTCTCTCTCTTTTTTTTTTTTTTTTCCTTCCCCAATATTTTATTTATTTATTGAAGACTCCATATCACCAAGTGTGCCTCATAAAAAGCAAGCCTCAAAAGCTTCAACAGCTAGTATGCACTCCTAGGCCTCTCTCTCTCTCTCTCTCTCTATCTCTTCTCTCTCTCTCTCTCTCTCTCTCTCTCTCTACCTCTCTGTCAGCTCGCAGCTGAGCGAATCTCGCGCACTTCTCCGGGGGATTGTACTCGAGGAATCGGCAGCGCCGGAAGTCGAAGAGCGGAGCCGCCGGCGACACTCTCCGGCAATGTGCACCTCACGCGCCGCCGCCGCCGCCCTGCTCGTCTCCCTGCTCGCGAGCTCGGCGATATCGGTCCTCGTCTCTGCTCAGGGATCTACCTCTAGTCCATGGCAGACTCTCTCTGGTAACTCTCTCTCTCTCTCTTTCTCTCTCTATCTGTCTCTCTGTATCTATATCTCGGCCGCTCTCTCGCCGAGCGTCTTCGATTTCTGTGTTGGATCCGGAATTTGTTTGAGCTGCGCGGCATTGCTCGTCTTTGATCTCGGAGGAAGGGGGGAGAGAGAGAGAGAGGCAGTGGCTAAATCCGAACAACTTTGAAACTTTTCAGCTGTTTCTTTCTTCCTGCATTTCCAGTTTGTTTGGCTGGTTACCGAGCTGAACAATCAACCGAATCGGTCCTACCGCGAGCTTCCCCCATCTGTTGCTTCGGTTACTAATTCCGTACGATTGCATTCCTCCCTCCCTTCCCCACCTTCTAATTTCCTTGGTACATGCTCTGTCCTACGGCTTTTAGCGTCATTTTCAGACACCTAGCGAAAATTACGGGGAATTTTTTGCGAATTACGCACTCTTCAGCTTTAAAACCCATGGATGTTGACTTTGTTCAAGCGGATTCTAAAGTTTAGCTCCGTTCCTTTGACTTAGTTGTCAGGGGAACATATTCAAGAGCTTGACTTGAGTAACTCGACGAGTTTTGAAAGTTCGAGGCCCGCTGGACGGTTAAATCGGCAGTTATTCTCTCTCTTTTCTTTGATCTTTCGAACAAAAAATGATCCTTGCGAATGGCCGTTGCCTTTTTAGAAGAGTTTTGATTTGACTTCGTTAATTAAAACGGTAGAACAATATAAGATCTCCTGTCACACTTTATGCTGGGAAATTACAGCGATGAAGAAAAGCTTGTGAGGTTATTGGAAAAGAGATAGGGAAGATTGGAATTGATTGTTATGCGGCTACCGTGCGTCCTAAATGTAGTTACATCTAGCCTAATCTGATTTTCATGAAGAATTGATCTCGATTTTTCTACTTTGGTTATATGGGGAACTTATGCAAAGTCCCATTGTATCACAGTATCTCGCCTGTGATCTGATCTTGAATTTTCATCGTGTTGTGTGCAATGCTGTCACCGTAAAGATATCTGGGGCCCTTGCAGTTGTAAAAATACAGGAAAGGGTCTCACCTCTCTTATGCTTTGCTTTCTTTTCTTCATGCGTATGCTGTCCCAAAGTTAGCTCATTACAATATCATCTAGCATTGTTCCACAGGGAAAAAGAACCCCCCCTTTCCCAAAAAAAAAAAAAAATACTTGCATGCATTTTTAGTTTTGAAGACGCCGTCTGCAATTATCTTTAACTATTAGTTTGACATCGGCAGAGTTTTTAATGTCTTTTATCAAATTGTCTGCTTTGTTAATAGAGGCATGCATGGCCTGGGAATATTTCTTCACCGTGTATGCTAGATGCTTACTAGTTCCTTTCTTCTACAGGAAATCTACCTTTAGTCATTGCAAAGGGTGGATTTTCAGGGATCTTTCCAGATTCTAGCTCTGCAGCCTACAGTTTGGCATTGATCACAAGTGTACCTGATGTGGTATCATGGTGTGATGTCCAATTAACAAAAGATGGGGCTGGCATATGTGCTCCAAGTGTCAAGTTGGATAACTCTACTGACATTTCAAGCATTTTCAAGGATCTGGGTAGAACATACCCTGTTAATGGCTTGGATACTCAAGGATGGTTCTCCATTGATTTCACCCTGAATGACCTTGCTAACGTCGTCTGTAAGGACAATTCATCTCAGAGCTCTATATTTCACCTCCTGCTCTGTATCAATTAAAATTGTGTATTGGCATGTTTCATTTCGTTTAGAGATGTTGGGTGCTCTATATGTGGATTTTTTTCTTTACCGCCTGCTGGGCTGGGGGGGTGGCGGCGTATGTATGTAGATCTCATGGATACACTTTGATGGCCAAAGCACATGAAAATCAGACTCAATCAAGTGAATGTTATAGTTGTCCTGCATCATTGATATATATAAATATATGTTGCCTATGAATTGAGAATCACTAAACTTACTCATGATAGCAGTAAAGTAGTTTTTGCTCAATGGTACTTAAGGTTATAAATTTTCTCATCTCTCATAATCTCCGCTATCTCTGCACAGTAACTCAAGGAATTTATTCTCGAAGTAATAAGTTCGATGGCAATCTCTTTCCAATACTCACGGTCCAAGACATGGTCAGTCAGGTGAAACCGCCTGTATTATGGTTGAATATTCAGGTAAATATTCTAGTACATGTCCTTCCAGAGGTTATTGGTGCCTTCTTCAGCTATTCTTGGGTTGACAGACCGCTTTTAATAATTTGCAGCATGACATGTTCTTCACACAACATAACTTGAGCATGAGAAGCTTTGTGATTGCCACGTCTAAAAGTGTAATTATCGATTATATCTCATCACCAGAAGTGGGTTTCTTAAGAAGCATTGTTGGACGAGTCAGCCCCAAGACAAACTTGATCTTCAGGTTTATGGGACAAGATGTTTTCGAGCCTTCAATTAACCAGACATATGGTTCTCTGTTGAAGAATCTTACATTTGTTAAGACATTTGCTTCTGGGATACTAGTACCAAAGGTTTATATATGGCCTGTTGATGGCAGTAACTACTTGCAAGCTCATACCTCTCTCGTTTCAGATGCTCATAAAGCAGGACTCACAGTTTTTGCAACTGATTTTGTGAATGATGTTCCTCTTAGCTACAATTACAGTTTCGATCCCGTGGCTGAGACTCTATCTTACATTGATAATGGTGCATTCTCCGTAGATGGTGTGCTCACTGATTTCCCGATGACTTCATCTGCAGCCATTCGTAAGTCTCCTTTCATTGACAGAGCACATGACCGAGCTTGTTTCATCAGTCTTTTACAATATCATGCACCATCTGGTGTATCAAGTCTTGTGCAGTGATCATAATTGTTTTGACAAACTAATGTCTTTCTTAAGCCTTCCCTCATTCTAAGAGTAGCTCTTTTATAAAAGTCACATCCTTTTCTCGGACATATGGAGGTCATGTTTTTCTCTTCGCATACACATTTATAACCAACTTTCTCTGTATATGCTAACTTGTTCTTTCATCCTGCAGGTTGTTTTGCCCATCCAAGCAAAAATAGTTCAGGACAAGGTACGTCTAATGGTTCAACATGCAGATTGCAAAACTAATTTTCTTTTCTCACAACCTAGGTATTCCCTGGTTGTGCTTAAAGTGCTTGTTTAGGATGTATGCGTATTCTAACATTCAATATTTTCAATTCTCTTAGCTAAGCCGCTGGTTATCTCGTTCAATGGGGCAAGTGGGGATTATCCTGGTTGCACCGACTTAGCATATTTAAAAGCTATTCAAGACGGGACTGATGTTATTGACTGTCCTGTTCAAATGTCGAAGGATGGAATCCCTTTTTGCTTCAGCTCTGCAAATCTTATAGATAGCAGTAATGTTGCGACAACACAGTTTCGCAACCTTATGACAACAGCTCCAGAGATTCAGTCGGGGACTGGAATATTCAGTTTTAGCCTCAACGGGAGTGACATCCGGACGTTGATTCGTAAGTTTGACATTCAGTTTTTAAGATCGCTTGATCTACTATGATTGCCATGATTTAAGATCGCTTGACTTAGAGAAAATTTGATTGACTTAACATCATTTCGAAAGGCATCCTGGTGAAAGCCTTCTTTTTCATTTCAAGTAATCTCTTAGTCGACCTTTAATTAATGTACCTAAGTTTAATTTGATAAGCAATTATCAACTCATGTCCTCTTCTGCAGTTGTTCATGTAGAAACTATTGATGATTAAATGTCACTGTACTGATTTGTTTATTAATATCATTGCAGCGGCAATTGCAAGTCCATATTCGCAGTTCAAAATATTCAGAAATCCAGCCAATAAAAATGCTGGAAGGTTCCTATCGTTGTCGGAATTTCTCAGCTTGGCGAAAAATTCTTCTGTATCTGGCGTCTTGATCGGCATAGAGGTGAGATTTCTGTTTCAATATTATTTGCTTTGAATCTTTTCATATATTGCATATTTGAGCCAAAGGACAAATCTACAAATTTGTCATTTGGTGGTGTGTTTAGAGAGTTAGTAGTGAAATAAAGGAAGTTACTAAGACATTTCAAAAATTACCATTACCTCTTGAAAATGATAAATCCTGATTTCAGCTCAAGGATAATTTTTACATGCTCACTCTTCACACCATCTTGAATACTTGGGGAAGTAGTGGTAGCAAATTTTGGTCCACGTCCGGGGAGGACATGAAATCTATGACTCTTCTTAACTGATCCAAATCATCATTTCTCATGAATGTCACGTACTTCTCTAAAAGATTGTTTGTTTGGTATCCCATCATTTTGTGACTTGCTATATTGGGTGTGATCTCCATGTTGGTTGATCTGGTCACATATCCCCAAAAATAACCTTTTGTTGGATTATGTAGATAGCATATGTGCCACATCGGTGGTTGAAATGGAATCTGTGTTCTCCAGTCATTTTTTGAAGTTCTGAACAATCAGAATTCTTCTGCTGTGAAACTTATTATTATATTTAATCCTTTGGCAGTCTTACTGCACATATTAGTGGTTAGATATCATATGGAGATATTACAAACTGTCTTACAAGTAGAGGTTTGAGCTTATCAAAGCGCGCACATGTTGGAAGAACACTGAACATACTCACTGACCCATAAAAAGCGTCTTGCTGGGTACCACATCATCTACTTGAGACAAATCCCTTGTGTAGTGCAGGAAATTGCATGTCTTGCCTTGATAACCTATTTGGGCCCTTTTGATGCTTCTGTTTAGAAGTTTTTGGACAAGCAGTTTTGGTTGTCTTGATCTTGATGTGTTGTTTTTCCTTTTTCCCTAGAACGCTGCCTACCTTGCTGAAAAGAAGTCATTGGGCGTAACTGATGCTGTCCTTGATGCTTTGAGTAAAGCTGGTTTCAGTAATCAGACAGAAAAGAAGGTTATGATTAAATCCACCAACAGCTCTGTGTTGATGAAGATTAAAGAGAATGCCAATTATGAGCTTGTGTATGAGGTTGATGAGAACATTCGTGATGCCACTAACGCTACTGTTCTGGACATTAAAAAATTTGCTGACTCTGTGGTTGTCATGAAGAAGTCTGTCTTCCCGGCAAATGAGTTTTTTCTTACTGGTATCACAGATGTTGTGACAAAGCTCCATTTCTTCAAGCTCCCTGTTTATGTGCAAACATTCAGCAATGAATTTGTGTCCCAAGCATGGGATTTTTTCTCAGATGCCACTGTTGAGGTGAACTCTTTTGTCACGGGAGGTGACGTCGATGGTGTGATCACTGATTTCCCCAAGACTTCTGCTTCATACAAGAGTAAGCAACACTTCCATATCATAATTTTCTTCAGTTTGAGAGAATTTTGTCCGTGCCAAACCTTTTATTGGCAGAGGAATTGTAAAACAACTTGCCGCAGCAATTTTAGGAAGACTCTTAAAGTCCATCTATATGCAGATCGTAGACCTCCTCGAATATTTTCTAACTAATTGTTCTAAGTCATAAGTAAAATCAAAGCGTTCTGATGCCCTACTAGAGCATTGCAAGTAATACTGCCTTTAGCAGTACGTGGAGGTAGACAGTCCAAAGTAAACCTACTTTCTGTAACAGCATTAATCTAAAATCTAAATGATATGGCTGAACGTGGCAATACGCCTATGTAGCTCTTTTATGTTAAGTTTTCTTCAGTGACTGACAATGATGCTGTGGGAAATGCAGGAAACAAATGTTTAGGCTTGACCGTCACCCCTCCCTACATGAGTCCTGTTCAGCCCGGCAGTCTCATGCAGGTGATAACTCCTCAAATGTTGCCACCTGCTCAAGCTCCATACCCTGTCCTGGTCGAGTCGGATGTAGAGGAGCCACCGTTGCCAGCCATACAAAAAGCCGTGGCTCCCACTCCGTCAGGTGGGTCCACTGCAGCAGTGCCAACACAGCCGAAAAGTGGCCAACCTAAACTCCCTGCTAGTATCTTCCTTTTGAGTCTAGCGATGCTCCTCCCGACCTTGTTTCTACTTTGAAATTCTGTTCGGCAACTGGTGATTTAAGGCCATCTTCGATTTTGCCATTTCATTAAGCGGATTTTCGACTGTGCTGGAGGTCTTACTGCATGTTTATGGAGCCAACTATCGGAGATTTTCCCACTTGTGACTTGAAGCAGTGAGTTACATTTCTTTCTTCCATGGATTAGGTAGATTCATTCTTCTTGTAATTCGGAAACGTTTTCCTCTGAGGTACATGCTTATTTTTATTGCTCTTTTTTTTTTTTTTTTTTTTTTTTTTTTTTTTTTTTTTTTCATTTTCCTTTTGTAAAGAGATCATTCTCGTGTAATTAGTATTATGAACACTGATTGTTTTAGCCCGCTATTTTGCATGCATTTAATTCATCATCTGCTATTGGATCTAAACTTCGCAGTTGTCTTTCCTGTTTAGATAAAGTAGTAGTCCCGAGGGATGGTCTAGATTATTTGTCCGATACGCGATGAAAAGTTCTGCGTTTGAATATAGGCTCACTGATTCAACCAAAAGAAAGGAAAAAGAAAAAAAGAAGGGCTGAGTTGATCTGCTAATTTACATAATTGATATATGAATTGTCTTGACATTTTCTTGTTCGGTACTTCGAACATAATCCATTTTGCCTGAACATTCATTTTCGTTTCGTTAACTCATCTTATGAATCAAATTTGCAAGTCGATTACGGTATCTCGATGATTTTTCCACCGTGAGTGAATTTTAGATGGCAAGCGCTCTCGGCACTTCCGTCGAACAAATATCGTGATGGTTAATTTCAATAATGCAGAAATCGATAATTTCTTCTGGGAGTACATTATCAAGTATTTTTGAAGTGAGAGCAAGCGGCAGCAAAGCCAATTGAAATATATTCGTTGTCAATTATGATGCTTAGGAACTCAATCGATATTCCGTGACTAATAACCAGATCGACATAGATCCTCCGTCTCCTCACCCGCTTCCGTTAGGTAATCGAACTTGTCGTGGGGTCAAACGTCTCGACACCTGGCAGCACGCCATTCGTCGACTCTACAGAAAACCTGGTAAGGCGCGCGTTGAAGTATGACTCCTCCTGCAAGACTTTCCTTCGATCGCCACCAGCGAGCAACGATCAACGAAACGGAAGGAATGCCCAAAAAAAAAAAAAAAAAAAAAATGTAAAAGAAAAAAGAAGAAGAAGAGGGACGAAGAAGAAGAAGAGTTTCAAGGAGAGAGAGAGGAAGAGCCATGAACATGATGATCTCCAGAACCTTTCTCATCCTCCTCTTCTTGGTCAACTCCCTCTCCATTTACTTCCTCCTCCACGCGCAACACCGTGACGGCTCTTCCGGCCGCTCTCCCTCGACGGAGGGCGGCCGCTCTCGGCAGCCGCAAACCCACCGCCGCCGCCACCTCAAGCCGTGGCCGATTCTCCCCTCGTACCTCCCCTGGTCGCAGGAGGCCGCGGCCGTACCCCTCCGCTCCTGCGAGGCCTATTTCGGCAACGGCTTCGTACGCCGCGTCGACTTCCTCTCGTCCTCCTCCGCCGCCGCCGACGGGGGAGGAGGAGGAGGAGGCTGGTTCAGGTGCTTCTACAGCGAGACTCTTCGAAGCTCGATATGCGAGGGAGGGAGGCTGAGGATGGTGGCGGGGAGGATTACGATGTCGAGAGGAGGGGAGAAATTGGAGGACGTGATCGGGAGGAGAGAGGAGGAGGAGCTGCCGGTGTTCAACGACGGCGCGTTCGAGATTGAAGGGAGCGGGATAAGTAGGAGGAGGATGGTGACTAGCGATGATTTAGACAGGTATATTCCTGCAGGTGATGTATCGCGGCACACCATGCGGGAATTGATTGGGTCCATCCAAGTTGTCGGGGCAGCGGAATTTCGGTGCGATCAGGTGAGGGTTTCATAATCATTTCTGGGATCCGTTGACTCTCCGTTTATGTAGATGATCCAATTTTACAGACGAGAACACTTCGGTGCATGGACTGCAATGGGATGTCATTCAGGTTTAAGCTCGTCATGTCTTGAACTTGAGTGGTCTGTCTGAAGCGGTTCCTTTGTAATGTGTGAGAATTTGGTTGTTTTGAAATTCAGTGCGGACGTTATACGGATGAATCAAAATCTTAATGTCTAATGATCTTGTAAGGAAGGTCAGGAAATTTACAGGAGCTCCAGGGCTCTCCTAATTCCAGTTTTTAAGCAGCAATGCAGGTTGGATTTATGAGGGTTGGAACTAATATGAAGGGACCAAACATTAGAGGGATACATGTGATGGTTGTTAGAATTTTTTGCCTAAACCTGTAAGAGTTGCTCTCCTTCTCCAATTGACACAGTATTTTTAACATATTTTACCTTGTTGACAGTGGGTCGAGGAATCAACACTTCTGGTCACTCGCTTTGAGTATGCAAATCTATTCCACACAGTAACTGATTGGTACAGTGCATATGTCTCTTCCAGGGTTACCGGGTTACCGTATCGACCACGTTTGGTCTTTGTGGATGGCCACTGTTCGGTACGTGTGCTGCATTTCGAGCAGCCTTAATTTAAAAAATCAATTTACTTACATTGCTTATCACTGCATCTTCAGTAAATAGCTTCTGCTGTTGGTTTGTGCCGTTTTGGTCAGTGAGCATGGTTGTTCCCAGCCATGCGCCTTGTTATGACTGATTAAGTTATTAAGATCTTCTCTAGCTCTGCTTTTTGAATTTATGCATCTATTTTAGAGATCTGTCTTGACCTACTTCTTGGCATTTACGAATATATGTTGCAGACACAATTGGAAGATACGTGGAGGGCACTATTCTCAGGCTTCAGATATGCCAAGAACTTCAGTGGTTCGGTTTGTTTCCGCCATGCTATATTTTCTCCATTGGGATATGAGACAGCATTATTCAAGGGACTTACTGAAGAGATTAACTGTAGTGGAGCATCTGCCCTTCATCTTTGGAGAAACCCAGATGACCGAAAGGCTGCCCGGTTATCTGAGTTTGGAGAAATGATTAGAGCAGCATTTGGATCCCCAATGCACAAGCAACGATTGGAAAAGCCGGTCTCTGTCCATAACGTACTCTTTGTGAGGCGTGAAGATTACCTAGCCCATCCACGTCATGGAGGTAAAGTCCAATCAAGGCTAAGCAATGAGCAAGAAGTTTTTGATTCCTTGCAAAGCTGGACAGATAATCATCTTGGCTGCAAGATAAACCTTGTTAATGGACTGTTTGCCCACATGTCAATGAAAGAACAAGTCCGAGCTATTCAGGAAGCTTCGGTCATCATTGGTGCTCATGGCGCAGGTTTAACTCACATAGTGTCAGCAACACCCAAAACTGTGATTCTGGAGATCATCAGCAAAGAATACAGGCGTCCGCATTTTGCTCTGATCGCCCAGTGGAAAGGATTGGAATATCACGCTATTGATCTCTCCGGATCGTATGCCATCCCATCTGTTGTTGTCGACAGGCTCAGTAGCATCATGAAAAGCCTTGAATGCTGATATACACGATTGCAAAACGAAGTTTCTCATTACTCTAAATGGGAGAACAGCAGCCTCCACTTTGGGCCACTTGTTTCTGCAGCCCACCTGGCTGGCTAGCATTCATTTTGAGTTCGTTCTTCCGCATGTGGTGCAGTGCATCAGAAGTTGGGCATGATGCTTCCTTCGGGGAAGCCATATGTCTTTCAATAGTGAACAGCACTTCGAGGAGCTGTTGAGAACGGAGCAGCATGTAACGGTCCTTGCCTTGCAGTGCGAGAGGTATCCTCATGGCAGTTATTGAACTATCAGCAAGTGCGCTGATAATGCTTTGGCCGCAACAATTGAACTCACACGACTTACTATGGTGTACGGTCAGAATTGACTTCTACGACTATTTATCTCTGTACAGAAGAAAATTACGGATGTGTTCAATTAAGTTGTACAGTGAGGAGAGGAATTTCTCTGTGGTTGATATGAAGTTGATTCTCTCCTGGTTGCTGTGGTTCGGACTTGAATATTGATGGAACTTTTATTCATTCTCTGCTAGGCATTATGAATTTCAGACTGATGGTTAGACATCATTGTAGGGGTACTTCTTGAATAATTGGGCTGTACCAAATTTTCACTCTCATGTTCAAGCTTGTGGTACTGTTTCACCGGGTTTTCACCCGGAAGCGAAATATGTTTCTCCAAAAGATTGATTTTGGTTTCCTTTTTAATGAAATGGGGTTTCTGTTGATTGCGGACAGATAATTACTTGGCTTGGAATTGAAAAGACGAACCGTAGAATTTAGAGTGCAGGGAAGCTGATATACAGGGACATAAATGGAGAATAATGAACTTCATTGACTCGATGTCAGATGAAAAAGAGCTTTTGGAACATGCATAATGAACAAGCAGTTATTTTCAACTACAATTACCCTTTCGTACACCCATTATTATTAATTTATATGTCAAGGCTTTCAGGACCATCAAGACGACGATCCGTTACTTGATGCTAGACATTTTTTATCAATGTATTCTTCCCATTTCTCATGTCCAACACTTGATAAATCGTGCGGTTATCGATCATCCATAGAGTTCATTGCTTGGCTATGATGCTTGTTGATTACTCTCATAAACCTCATTGATTGGTTGTGATGGTTGTCGATAACTCTCTACTAGTTATTGATGGTCCTTCCGCAGTAGTTGTTGATTTGTTTGCGTCTCATAAGCCTATCATTCTATTTACCAAACCTTTGACTGACAAATCAAGTCTCATTTTATTGATTATAAAAAGTTGAGTATTAATTTTTTTGTGCAAACAATTATAACCCAACTTTAGGTGCCAATCTAAGTATATCTCGAATAAATTTATAGTTGATATTTACCAACCAAAAATTGACAATCCTATGACAGAATCAAAGAGATTAAACATTTTCATGAGATATTTTAGAAGCCTATAACAAATTAGATCTTCAAGTATTTAAATCATTTTCCCCTCGAGGTAGTCAAATCTTATCCCCGATTTAAAGTTTTCTCAAATTGTGAAAGCAAATACTCCCTTTCCTTCTTTCCACTCACAACTTGCTTTTTCGTGTCATAGAGAAATGGGTTATTTTTGAAGGTTTTATCCCCCGAAAAGGAACAAAAGGAGAGAAACAAGGGAAGTCAATGATCCCCGGTTCAAAACCACGAAAGTGCCTCCTCTTCTTACTACCTATTCCGTCCCCAAAAGTTCAGCCACTACGCGAGCGAACGATCCGCGAATCTTCAACGTCACGGGTGAGCTTTGAACGCTACTTCTCTTCATTCTCTCGAGCAGGACTCTCGGGCGACGGTCCGTTCGATCGGTAATGGAATTTGTCTTAATGCCCTCTACATGCTTGATAAAATGCCCGAATGAAAGGCTCAATAGTTAATTTCACACCACGAACTGGCTTTCTTTAATGCTTTTGCTCTTTTATAGCGAACTCTTTTTGCGCCCTTTTCTAACTGACATTCGCTGTAGTTTACGGTGGATTTTGTAGTTCTCTCCCTCGTGAAAGCTGCACATATATTCACACTGAGATGAACTTACCAAACAATAATTAAAGACACGAGGCACAAGAAAGCAGACACTATCACCTCCAGAAGAGCTTTTCCCTACCATTTATGCTCACTGTGCCTCAGTTTGATTTCTTCCTTTTGTTATGCCCAGGCATAGTCGAACGAAATGGGGTTCTGTTATCCCTCCACTCCGAAGAAGATGGCAATGACGGCTGGAATGTTCGCCGCCGGAGCTGGCCTTTTCGCTTATGGGTTGCATCTCTGGTACGTTAACGTCGCCCCTCAGCGGGCCCGTATCCAAGCTCGTAGCGAGTTCGTGAAAGAACGATTTAGACAGAAGTACGGGAAGGAAACTGGCCGAGGCTGAGAGGTATGATACGCTTTACATGGATCATGCGAAATTGGTGGAATGGTTTTTCTTCAAGGATCTTAGCATTTCAGAATCAGCTTTGCTTCATAGTTGATTACATGAAATGTTACTGCCTGAGTAGCCGTCCAACACAATACCGATCTGTTGAAGCCTTTCGCCTTTTTCGTTTTTAGATGGGATTGAATGGATAGAATGAGAAAACAAAATGTCATGTGGAACTGGAATAGAATGAGTATTCTCTTTCTCCTTGCTGACTTTTCCGTTCATCCTTGAGTTCATCGGCTCAAGAATTGCTTTGATCTAGTACTTAAGAATCCGTGAAAGCAGATTCTTGAGGATAGACCAAATCCGGCTTGGTTATTGATAGTGAATATATCCATCATTTCTTGAAATCATTCTTTTGATTCGAAATCGTGGTGTAGTAGGTCATGGAACGAATGAACAAAAATAGAAAATTGTACTTTTTTTCAAGAATGAAATTCTATTGGAATTGTCCATGTCCAATTCATCCTTATTGCTGGGGCGCATGATCGTTTTTCTTTGTTGGGCTGGAAAGTGAATGAATAAAAAGAACCGAAGTGCCAACCGGACCATCAGCTGAAAACTGGATCCTTTGGGTGCTCGGATGTCCCTGCAAATTTTGTAGTAACATCAAAAACTGGATTCCCAGGAAACAGCCTAATGGTTCGAATATTATAAATATGAAACGAATACTGTCGTTGCTGAAAGGATGAGCATCTGCCGTTGAATCAAAATGCAGGGGTTTGGTTTAAGGATGGCAAACACCGGTACCGCATAAGCATATATCAAAAAAAAAAAGAAAAAAAAAAGCATATATCAAATAATAATCAACCATGGCAAAGCTCATGAAATTAACACCTGAAAGTTTGCAAGACGAACATTTTCGGCTTTGGAGTAACATTGTGCAGCTCCTCCTTCCTTCGGATCTTCTTCATACAGAACTCCAGCTCCCGGCCTTACAATGTCCATCTGCCAGGAACCGGTCCATCATCCCAGTTAACCCACCGGGTAATTAAAGGAAAAAAAAAAAAACTGTAGAGAAGGATCACCATTATAATCAATGCTTAAGTTCTATTAAATCAAGTATTAACGGGCCAAAATCTGAAGGACCTTCTCTTGACATTAATGTTAAAGATACATGAATAGAGGAGCAACATACATGCTTCCGTGGGTTATGAGTATATCCACCAGATGAGTGATCAAATTTCATCTTTACATTACGAATGATTCTAATTATATATTCACGAAATTCGATCCTCATAAATCGCTGACCGTTAGATTATAAAAAAAAAAAGTTTGGATCGTTCACTGAATATATTTAAACTTTTTACTCGTGATAGGATATTTTAGACAGAATTCTGACAAACCGTACTACCATCCGACCTTTTCTAAGTGGTAAATCGGTCTTTGGAGAGACCAAGAAAAACTCCTTAATTGCACTGCCTGCAGCCCCCCAAAAAGGCCACAGTTCAAAAGGGGAGAGGGACGGAGGGACGGAGGAGGAAACCATTTCTTTGGAAGAATCATGAGATCCTTCTCCAAAAGAAAGTAGACATCTAAGAGAAGGAAAATTTATCAGCCTCCAGTGGTATAGGGTAACAAGGAATCTAGAATCCTGTTCCATTCTCTCCCTCCAAAATATCCACACAGCTTGGGAACGGGGGACGATGACGCTCCTCCTTTTCTCTTGAAACGACTCGTCTCCTAAATCCCACAACATCACTTCGAAATCGGGATTCCAAGCTGCTGTCGACCGTAAAGTTTCAGCCTTTGGAACGAACCGGGTCATGGGTCTCTACTCGTTTTGCTTGTGGGGCTCTCAGATTATGCCCATCAGGCACCAGCACAAGCGGGTCGAGTTTCCACAGTTCAACGGCAGAAAAGGAAGCGGCATCGCTTTCGAGCTCTTGAAGCAGAGGCCTTGTCCTATGAAGATTCGCGTGTCTTGCACGGCCGAATCTGTTGATTTTGAAGAAAGAACGAGCCCAAATGAGGTATACGCTGTCATTTCCTTTGTTGATTCATTCTGAACAGATTATTAACTGTGCAGCTTGTGTTTCTGTGAGCTGGGTTTGATATTGAAAGACCGGCCTCAGTTCTGGACATGACAGCGTGCGGCATTTGCAAACTGTGATGTTTTTTTGTCTATAGTCCAGTCTACATGTCAATATCAATGTCTGTCTCAAATTCATGATCATACCTTCTAAATTTTTTGCGTTGTGAATTTGATAGTTCGATTGACCATGTCGCTAGAGATTGCAGCCATTGCCAATTTGGGTGCATTGCGGTAAGATACGAGTGTTTCGATATAGAATGTCCTCCGATGGCTTGATAGGCGACAGGAATGCAAGCATGCTTTTGAATGGAAAGTCGTCATTGAGCTTATCTTTATATATTGACGCCTGTCATGAGGGACAGATTGACCATGCGACACCTCCTGTCTTAAATGCATTTCTAAACTCTCATGATAGTACCCAATCTTTTCCTTTCTTTGTTGTGGCAACTGGCAAGAGTATCTTTCCACATATTGCTTGAAACTAGGTTGCAGATCTTGCAAGCGGCTTTGACTGTCCTAATAGTGTGCTGATGTTGAGTGCTTTATAGATTTCAAGTGACCGAGGAAGCTCATACATGGTTTTGTGTTTTTTCTAAAAGGTCAGGAAGGAAATACAACAATGCTACGACCTCATCTGCAGGCTTGGGAGGGGAGTTGTTTACTTGGGCTCTTCAAGGTTGGGGCCTGATCATAAGCATTACATGCAAACACTGGAGCTGGGTAAAGAGGCGAGTGCCTTTCACTTACTATTCCTTCAATTCCTGTAGCGTAATGGGTGCTTTAGTTTGTGAATTTATTGGCAAGACTCTTGTATCTTTCTTGGGAGGATCTGACGAGTATTAATGTTTTCAAACTCAACAGATAGCAAAACTTTTGGACTGTACTTCTTGGTCAGGGGCCGGTCCTGGACTCATGGACGCTGCAACCAAAGGCGCTCTAGAAGCAGGAAAGCCGGTTGGTGGGTTCAAGATAGGTAAAGAGGCCGGAGAATGGACTGCTTCCAATTTTCATCCATACCTACCTTCGGAAACTTATCTTACTTGCAGGTAACATGCTACTCCTCTTTTCCTGATTACCCTAGTAAGGAATTCCTTTTTGGATCGCCAGTAACATTCCATTAAACCTTTATAATTCCTCGGTAAACTTCCAGGTTTTTCTCTGCAAGGAAACATGGTTTGGTGGATGCCGTGGTTAGGAGCAGCAGTTCTGACAAGACGGCTGTAGTTGCTCTGCCTGGTGGAATTGGCACACTAGATGAGGTGTTTGAGATTCTGGCCCTAATTCAGCTTGAGAGAATTGGATCTGCCCTTCCAGTTCCCTTTCTGTTGATGAATTACGACTCGTTCTATGGGAAGCTGTTGGACTTTCTTGATGATTGCGAGCACTGGGGCACCGTCTCCAAAGGAGAAGTCAGGTCACTGTGGAAAGTCTGTGACAGCAACTCCGAAGCTTTGACTTACCTATCTGAGTTCTATGATCTCCCTCTGCAGAGTGAACCTGAGCTTCAATTTGGAGTAAATACTATGTCAGGGACATCTTAGTAGATACTGTTTATGGACAAGGATGTTCAAACCAGCATGTAACTTCAGTGTATTTTAGGAGCGTGCACAATTTGATTAGTTGTCTTAATAGTTCTCAGGGAAATAAACCAAGATGAATGACATCTTCCTCATCAACCCATTCTATTTCTTGTCAATCTACCTTGGATCCTCTCAGCTTTGACATAAACTGTACTCATCTTCGACAAGATACAAATATATATGAGAGTGACCTCTAGAGTGCGATATTTGCTCTCCGTATTTTCAATGAGAAGGATTAGAGAAGAAGATTCTTAGAAGTCATTGTGTCGCTTGAAAGTATTGTCTCCTGGTTGGATTAATCTTCTAAAGTCCAATGGTTCCTCCTTGTAAGATGATAGTGGAAATTTAATGCAATATCTTTTCTAGTCTCTTTGCTTTGCTGAAGCATTTTCGTCGGCATGGTCTGTTCTAATTGATATGATAGCAATTTAGGAAAGCTAGGCCATGTTTTCTTTTCTCTAGCAACGGCAAAGAGACCGTAGAAAATGAGTTCTCTTTGTTCTTTTCGTCAGAAGCCCTCGACTCATAAAATACCCACTAATCTTATAAATCGTGTAAGATGCGAGTCAATTCAATGGGTGGCAAGATATGTGCTTCGCTTCATCCTTAGATACACGCACGCATATGCTCTCTTCCCCCATCGAACGCATATCCTCTCTTTCCCCATCTTGTCGATTCAGGTAGCGATAAGACATTTCATATCTAAGGTGGTCTAACACCTCAAAATCATCTCTTTAAATGAACAAAAACTTGGAAGAATGATGTAGTTATCCCATTGCCTAAGACTTTGAAATCATGAACGCACGCCATTAAAAATATAGAGTACCCAATTAGCAAGTACCTAATAATGAATACCCACCGCCAGCGTGAACAAGCTTTTCAACAGTTAGGTAGTTTACGAGCAGTCACTGTGCAACTGCAAATTCCCCATTCTCAACGCCAGCCAGTAGCAAAACTCGCTCAAACTTTAACCTACCAAGGTAACCACTAATATCTTTTTGGCGGATGCGTTTTTCATCCAGCAAGGGACCTTTTGACGGACCTCTTACTGTTTCGTGAGGCAAGATTTAATCTACTCTGTCGCAAAGACAATTAAAAAACATGACCATAAGATGAGTCATTTTCTCGGGCTCTCCTTTGTATCCTAGATAATGTCAAAAAACCATTTCATGAAAGAACTCTACTAGTGACAAGTGCACAATTGATTCTCTTCAGGAGATCATCAGAGTTCAAAATTCAATTGAAATACCGCCTTGAAAATCTCAACTACGATATTTACAAAGTACATAGCGCCACAACAAACAACCGGAGCATCAACAGGTGCTACCAACACGTCCCTGGATTTATCAGTGAGCAACAGACCTTTTGCCCTTGTTGGGCTTCCTCAAGGACTCACAGAAAGAAGAAAATGCTCCCTTCAGTTCATCAGGGAGAGGGAGAGGCAGAGGTATCGCTGGAAGAGTGGGCAAATCATTTTGAATGCGTTTTTTCTGGGCATATGGATATGCCAATGCTGGCTGCTGCTTGTTAAGTCCCTCAATAATGAATGAGAACGCTCCAAATGTGAGGCAGCTCTGCAACAGAGCCTGTGGTGCACCTAAAGCATTGTACAAAACAAAGATGAGGCGCATGACCAGTAAAAGACGACTTGATTTGCTCTCTAAGTGCTATTTAACTCGCACATCACAATTCTAAGAACTCTCTCTATATAGATCTGGTAAGGGTAATCCAAATGCTAGACAAATCTCTGCCCTATCACGCGACATAACCAATCTCCCTAGCGTGGTCCCATCACTCATGGAAATTTTCAATGTGTCAAGTTAATGTGTTTTAACTGGGGTAGGACCAAGATCCTATATTACTGACGTTTTCCGTCATCTGTGTCTTAGATAAACTCATAGAGAAAATCCAAATGCAGGAAGTCACCAACATCTCCCCATAGGATGAAATATTGCAGATGGTCAAAATGGCTAATCTAGAAGCAAATAAGAAAACAGAAAAGATTTAATAACATAACATAGCTGTCCAACATTATTTTTTAACCATTCACTTTTCTCTCTACATCCATCAAACAGCAAGCACACGATAATGCCCTTTCTTAACCTGTACCATGGGTGGAAAGATACATTATACCTGGAAAACTAAGAGCAAGACCAGTGCAACATCCAGCTATTCCGGCATTAAATACTGCGTAAGAAAAAAGAAAAATTATACTTCGAGTGAGAAAAGAACCAAAGAAACAAAAAAATAGTCCTAGACTAGAGATAACAAACCATCATCCTTTCCTCGCAGCCTTTTCAAAAAGCATACAACCAAGCTGTGCACACCAGACAAGACTGCAAATGCCTGTTTAGAACAAGATATAAATGAGGAAGCCCAATTTCCAGGAGTAAGAGTCCTACTTATCATTTTAGCACTATGAAAAATCAAACTTCCCATACCTTCGCAGAAGATCCTGCCTCTGCAAATGATCCTTTGAAACCTTTCTTCTTAACCAACCCAGCACCTGCCCCACATCAGTAGGCAAAATTTCAAGCAGATTCCACTAAAGTTATTTGCAGCTGAGGCTTGCAAAAGCATATATAATTCACAGGTTGTTCATGTCAGACAGGTGCCCTTTTCTCCAGGGTGTACTTTGCACATAGTTTCTAATAGTGAGACTCAGACACAAAAAGGAATGAATCAATTCCATATATCCATACATCATGGAGCTTGCTGTATTATGCATTCATTCCATATCTGTCACTGATAAGTCGAACTACTGAGTTCTCTTCCGATATATAAACCAGTAATATGTGCACCCATTTGTGGCAACCCTAAAAAAACTCCTATTGATTATAGTTCCTTTTGTTTCCAGGCAAGTCCCTGTTCCATTCCACCTTCAGAATGACAAGGTCAATATGAACGTCCTCGCAATTCACAACCCCATCTTATCACAAAACCAAGAAAAGTTCTTTCCTTCTTTGACAAAGGCAACAAACCAGTGCAGACTTCCTCAGCATATTTCTTCTCCTCTTTCCAAACTAACCCCAAACGCTAACCATGCAAGTTATTAAACAACAAACATACAGACGACACAGACATTCTTCCCTGCACATTATCGCTCGATATAAACACCGACCAGCCGGTGCCACTAGATAAGCCGAACTAAACGCACGGCATTCTCAAATTGGATTGATAAGCCCACGCTATCAATGGAAAACTGCAGCTTTAAAAGCACATATATCCGGCATCGCAGATTCGCATGAATACGCAACAAACAACTCAAAGAAACAGAAAAATAGAGGGGAAAAGGGCAAAAAGACGAAGCATTTACAAAACATAGTTATCACCGCCTCAGAATTCGATCACCAAATCCATATCTCATCCTTTTAAATCGGGATCAAATTAAAACCCCGAACCGCTCGGTAGCTCCTAAACCAACAAATGATTACAACCGCAGGTGAAAAAGCGCGAAGCAATCGAGGCAAGAGCCTCTCATCCGGCACGCGACATCAACACGAACGAAGCAAACGAACGAGAGAGAGAGGGAGGGGGAGAGACCGTAGCCGAAGATGGAGCCCATGAAGGCGCCGGCGGCGGAGTCGCCGGCGAACCGGAGGAGGCAGACGACGGGGGCTGGTGGAACCGCTGGGGGCCAATGCGTTGGGGGAATCGGCGCTCGAGCTCGGGTTGGCGGCGTCGAATTCGGCGTCGGGGTCGGCGTTCGGAGACATCGGCGACGCCATTTGCGGCGGTCGGTACCGTATCGTATCGTATCTCTCGCCTCCTCCCTCTCTCTCTATCTGTCCAAAGACCTAAAAACCCAAACGAGGTCTGAATCCAAACCAAAAAGAAGCAAAGCGACTTTTTGTTACTTTTCACGCCGCTTTTTAGTGACGATTTTGTACCGTCTTCAAATATCTCCGAGGCGTCTGGTCGGATCAGTCGAGAAAGAAATGAGGGGTTCGGCCCCGGGACGACGTCGTTCCTTGACGCCTATCTCCCGACGACGTCGTCGAGTATATTCGCATCGCGCCTCAGGTTTCGGGGGCGATGAGTTTAAAAGAAAATCGTTGGCAAGTCAGGCGAGTTCTAAGTTTAGTTCTTTCTTACGGTGTCATCATGTCCACCATCGTAACGTCGTTGACGTTCCTTGATTGATTACAAAGGACGATGTTTCGAATTTTCCAATGGAATGATGTCAGCAAGTATGTTATAAAAGTCATTTTTTCAATTTTCAACTTCAATTTCAACTTATCGTGAGATGATGAATACTCCTTTAAAATGTGCATAGTCCAGTCTCATCCATAATTAGCTCCACAATTTTGGAGAACTGTCTTATTTCATTTGGTTTCTCTGGGTACAAATAGACAGCCCGCCCGAGCCAGCCTACTGATTTTGTTTGATTTCTCGACATCCAAATGGACAACTTCTTTGTCTCCTGAATACCCATGATTCCTTAAGTAGATACAGATAACCTGGAGCAGCCACATTGAGAGAGAGAGAGAGAGAGTTTCTATTGTAATAGTAGAGCACGAATAGATAATGTGAATCTTTTTTTTCACCAATTAATGAACAATCAAGCACACAATAGCTGATGCAAATCGGAATTACAGAAATTGGAAGTATAGGAGTAACAGAGCCCAACATGGCTCGCTGCTGCTTGAACCCAAGCAGGGTCCAATGCTTGCCTGGTGTAGCGGGGGGAGCGTGAACAGCTAAAAACTGCAGACTTGATTTTGATGATTTTGTTCCAAGTTGACTTAGTAATGCCCCTGGTATGTAGCTCCAAATTCCGCTCTCCATGCCTGTTCATCATCATAAGGAGTACTTGTAGCAATGTCCGAATCCTCCCTGTGCAGTGATTGCAATGCCGATTGCGGCAATCGGCTCTCTGCAAGATATTGTTTCATTGTGATCATCTCCATCTTATGTTTTCTCTTGAGTTTCTCCAATTGCTTCCTTAGCTTCTCATTTTCTTCCTGAACAGTCGCGAAGTTTTCCTGCATTTACAATGGATGAGAAAGGAGTAGGATGTCAGCACAACACAAAAGCTATCCGCTGTTGCGATTGAAATTTTAATCCCTTAATGTGTTTGGCACTACAAGTAGAAACTATTATCTATGTTGTAAATTCAGCCTGGGAAATAGAATCCTGGCACTACAAGTAGACACTGTTATCTATGTGTTTAGCACTACACATTGATCAGGTCAACTCACTTTCAGCATAACCAAGGAATTTCCAGCAGTAAGCAAGATAAAATTTGAGAACGAGTCAGTAGTACTGTCAATCTAATGACTGAAAACCAATGATGCAAGCCAATTCAGGTGACCCTCTAGGTTTCAATCTAATGGATGGATGAATACAGTGCCAAGATTCTTATTACCTCAGCAGCTGAAGTAGATTGCTCAGCTTCTCTCAACCTGACAAGCAGTTCTCCAGCAGCATGAACAGCTTCTGCAGTGTCTCTTAGTTGAATTTTAAGCCTCTTGTTCTCCTTTTTGAGAAGCTCTCTCTCCCTCTCCCTCTCTACCCTCAAAGCAGAGAGCTCTGCTGCCAGGGATTTCGCAAAACGAGAGCCCTTGCCTTTGGCTCCTGCCTTGGCAGCTGCCCTCTTCACCTCCGCAATTCCTTCCATGATTGCGTGGTGTTTTGCGGCCAGGTCATTATACTTCTCTTGAAGTTCAGTATAGTGTTCGACCATTCTGGCATGACCGAGGACAGATCTCTGAAGAGCATCATCTAATTCCTCAGTGCAATTCTTCTCTAACCTAAGTTCCATCTCCAGCTTCTCAGCGCGCTGGCGATTCATTTCAATAGCAACCCTTAATTCATCTGTTAAAGATATCCACTCACTTTCCATCTCTGTCCATCGCTGTCTTTCCCTCTCGATTTCTTCTTCATTATGTTGAGATCCTACACAACTCTTCCGCAGTTGAATGGATCGCAACAGCAGTGAAGACCTCAGTTTCTCAGTGGACTTGTCAGGACATGCATCTGCATAAAATTCCAATTTGCTCCTCAATGAATGGATTTCCTTAAGAAGTGCTTCCTTCTCATTCATATCAGAGTGTTTTCTTCCTCCCCACGATGTCGCTCTTCTCGAACTTCCTTGATTTCATATTTTTCCTCATCCTGGTTGTTCCCCTCCTCTTCACATTTCAGGAGTAGCATATCTTTGCTGTCCTGTGAGTGCATCTCATCTTTAGTCTGCTCATCATATGGAATAATTTCCTTTTTCAAAGCCTTGATGGAGTTTTGTTCCTTCTCAATTTTATATTGCTCTACCTGTAAGATTTAGAGCATCAACAATCTTAAAATCCTAATATAGTGAGTCTCATATCAGTACTGCACAAAGCAGGAGGTAAAGAAATGGTACCAGGCTACTGAGAAGCTCAATTTTAGCTGCTTGATCCTTGCAGATTTTCTCGAGCTCCTCGGCCCTCTTCACATCCGCAGACAACTCAATTTCTACTTCCTGGTTCAGAAAATCAGCACAAATTAGTAATAAGACAGACACATACAGAAGTCCTTTCCACCTTTGAAGGAATTGCAGACGTACCTTGGGTGTTCCAGCTTTTAGGTTTCTAGGGTTCCCTCCTCCATCTGCTGCCGCAATCCATGTCTTTAAGCTGTCCTGGACCTCATCACAATCAAGATTCGATCTTCTTCTTTGACAAGATGCACAAAGAAATAAGCCATATGGTCCATCTAAAGATTGGCTCTCCTCTGGTGGTGTCTGAGCTGAGGCGTTGGTCGTGTCCACTTCTGGACTAGGTTTCAAAGTCAAGTGTTCAAACGAGAAGGCAGTTGCAGATCTGTTTGCGGCTGAATTTCGCTCATGGCAGTCAATAATTTCTAAGCCTCTGTGAAGGCTTGCAGCTAGAGACTCAGCAGGTCCTGGAAATAGTTTGCTTGACTGCAAGGAGGATCTAAGGTGCTGACTTTGTCTGAGAGACTTTCCTGGCACATCTGGAAGGAATTTCTCGCTTTCCACTATGTTCTTCTGGCTTGCGAGAAGGCTTGATGAAATGGCTATACTTCTCCTTAGAGATTTTCGAACTTTTGGAGATTCTGTCAATGTTGGATCTTCAAGAATTGGAGAGTGATGACATGAGCTGATTGAGATGCTAGTTCTGAGTGTACGCTCTGCAGAACTCAAGTTGTCACGACTGCAGCTGATAAAGTTTTCTGCTGATGCAATATTGTCCTCTGGAGCATGTCCATACTGAGATTGTCTCGAAAAAATTTCTTCTGATTCAAATTCTTCTGGACAATTAGTGTATTCTTCACTTAAATCTGTCTGGCAACATTCGTCTATAGAAGAACTAGGGGTGGAGTTTCCCTTCTGAGATGAATCTTTTGGCTTAGTTTCACTTGTCTGCAACTTATCTAGCTCTTTACATAGTTCTCTTACATCATTCTCGTCAACATTTATGTCATCCTCTTTTTCACAGTCAATCCGGGGAAGTATCAGAGACCGGTTAAGGCTCACCCTCAGTTGATTTAGGCTTTCACGTGCATTCTGCCCATGGAAGTATCTCTGCTTGCTTCCCATTGAGTTATGTGTATGGGACTTCGCTCTTATAAGTTCTTCCTGTCAGCAACAAATAGTCAAACCATAAAACTTCAGTTTATTTCAGAGAGAAATCAGAAAAGAAACGCATATAGGAATTTGTTTACCATACCTTCAGTTGACGAATTTGATCGCTCAAATCATTCACATCATCCTCTGAAATTTCATTGATCACTGGCTCATTTGTTATATATTTCACTCGTTGTCCCAATCTGAGGGTGCTGAGTATTTCATTCTCGCTTCTGCATTTCAAGCAGATTCATGGCTTCAGAAGATAGCAAAATGTTCGAAGATATGGCACATTCCTCTATGACTACTGACATTCCTCCAGGATTATTCATGAGGAAAAATGTTCGAAGATAGCAAATTTTGGGTTACCTTTTGTCTGGAGATATGGCACATATAACTGTGAGTTTAGAACTGCCACCAAAGGATTCTCGCAACAAATGTGTTAAGCACGAAGCTTTATACGGAACACCCTTGTCTCCCCCATGGCTTCTCTTGGCTAAACTATCGACCAAATATCTGCATCAATGGAATGTGCATAAGAATAAGCTAGCCAAATAGATGCCAATCTTGTGAATAAACAGGAAAGAGCTAGTTCAAATAGATGCCAATCTTGTGAATAAACAGGAAAGAGCTAGTTCCCTTATTGCAAGCAATAAGGATAACTTCCATTAGTTCTGCTTCTGCCCAAATGAGGTTCCAGCATCATACCCGAGCTGAGATAGGGATTTCTTCACATTTCTGGCTTCTCTCGTGAATTGTCTCCCAGCATCATCAAGTTTGTTTCTATCTGACCCAGCAAGATCGACAAGGCTAATTCTGCTTGTTCTTGAACTACTGAAACACTTGGATGATGATTCCTGCAACAGTTTTTGACAAAAAGGTATGACCTAGTCATGTAACTTGTGGGAAGATGGTAATTAATGAGCTCAGATGCATCTAAAGTCCTGGGATTCTGATAACATGTATTGCCACATTTAACAATAAACATTTGTAGAGCACCTAGAATGTTGGGCTCTAGTATATCATCCATTGCAAGATAATTGCTAGGAAGACTGATACTGATAAATATCTCTTTAGCACTAAGATGCAACATAACTCATGCCCTCATTAGTTACAAAATTCAGCTGCTGGCAATTAGCAATGGCAGGGAAGTTTACAGACGTAGCTACCTTGCACCAAGACTCGATAATGCAAGTCAACACAATGTGGGACCTGGAGCTCTTGGAGTTTATGCTTGTCGCTCCCACTTTTCTGTTCGAAAGACCCTGTACGAAACATGATGGAAATGTAAAGTTAATAAACAAGAATGTTCTTTCAAAAGAGTCCTAAAATAGCCTTCTTGAGAGCATAGGCCATGCTATTACCTTAATCAAGATTTGCGTTATTTCCTCATAGCCCGTCACATATTCCTCAGTCAAATTCTCAACATATAGCCCATTCTTCAAGTCATCCTTTATCTGAAAATAGTAGCAAGCCCCAAAATACCACAAATTATAAGGACCAGGTATAAAAAGAAACGTTGAATACTGACAAAGAAACCTACACTTAGTATGGAAAAAAGTAATGCACCTTAAGGTTTCGCTGGGTTGGATCAAGTAAGTCCCCTATTTGTTCGTTGTATATCTGCATTGAAAAAAAATACAGAAACTTTAGCTGGATATAGGAGAAGCAGAATATTTTAATTAATGCTTAAATAATCAGAAGGAGGCTACCTCCAGAAAAGAGCAGCGGCATTGAAAATTGACTAGTTTGCCTTCAGAGTGCTCTTGCTCCTGCATCAAGTCATGAAATCCTTTAGACAAGATCCATCAATAAATTTTAGTATAAACAATTATGGAAACGGAAGCTTAACATACCCTGTCAATCTCAGAAAATAACATCTGAAAAATGCGTGGAACAAGACCTTGGAGGCTTCTGGATGAGGGTTCTTCAACAATTGAACTGGGTGGTCCCCACATTGTGTATGTCTTTCCACTTCCACTCTAGTAAGAACTCGTTAGAGTTACACACTTCGCAGGACTAAAAATGGGGTGTAATTTAAGAGAAGTAATAGCTACTTTGAGTTATAATATACAAATACCTGTCCATATGTTAATACAGAAGTATTGTATCCTGCAAGCGCGCTTTGTACTAAAGGAACACCAACTGTCTGAAAGATATCCTCCTGTTTGAAACGAAAAACAGCTTAGAATGGACAACAATTGTTGGGCAATTAATTTCCAATCAGCAGGGTGGTAAAAACTTCGATCTTTCTCGATACTGGACAGGAACTATAAGCAGGACTATCTTCTGAGTTATCTGTCTCACCTATTTCTTTATCTCCGAATTAGAGAGATACCCAGATAAATGGAGGTGAAAATGTAATGGTACAAGCACATTCGTAGAGAAAAATTGTGGAATCAACAGCTAACCTGGCTTGAGCTTGCATCAAAGACTGAATCAAAAGTAAATTTGCGATCTTCAACCGTCAGTGAATCGGATGAAACTTTCTTAACAATCCGATCCCCTACTCTTTCGAATTCGTTGGCAGGCCTAATTCTCACAACGACCTGGTGAATTAAAAATTTGCAAATAACAATCAGATATTAAACACTCCATCGAGCTCAACGATTAGATTAATTTCACTTAAAGAACCTTCACTGGTGGGTCTGGATGTGACAATGCCCCAGATTTGTCTCCCGATGATGCTACCTCTTTCTGCAAGTGTACCATTTCAGTTGAAAAAAAAAGTTAAGCTCCAAGCGACGGCAGAATTCGAAGCGATCTAACATCACAGCAAAACAAACCTCGAACAAAAGTTGAGCTAAAAAATTCATTTGAAAAGTGATGAAACACGACACAGGAATCTTAGTATGACCATCGGCACATTTAAGCTCTACTATTCGGATACAGCCAACATTAGCGACGGCAAAGCAAAGCTTCATGGACAAGACTAAGCAAAAAGCACTTCAAACTGCTCGAAAGTCGAGAGCAAAAACTGCGAGAGATCACAACACGCGGCTACAATCTGGACTCCAGTACCTTAGTCGACGGCCGGGGGTTGGACGGCGCTTCTGGACCGTCGGATCGGGCGATTTCACTCGGCTTCCCGAGCTTTGGAGAAAGCGCGGCGGTTTCGGAGTCCGAAACGTTGGGATCGAGCGGAGGCGTGTTTTCCGTGTCGGGTTTGGGGATTTTGGAGGTCTTGGGAGCTGTTTTGTGCTTGGTGGAGATGGATCTGGAGAGGAGGCTCCGTATGGAGGAGGCCGACAGGCTTCCCTTGGATCCATTATCGGAGATTGCTGCGCTGCTGTTGCTGCTGGACTTCATTGCTGGAAAAGCAAAACGCGTCTGCTCGAGAGAGAGAGAGAGAGAGAGAGAGAGAGGGAGAGATTGCAATTCAAAATGCTAGAAAGAAAGGGAGGATGCAGAGCGAACACGGCGAAGGGTTTCCGTTGTAGAGGCTCCTAAGATTAGAAATTATGACCGTTGGAGATTTTGATTTCGATTCGGCGAAGTTACATCAATGTCCATGACTTCCGCGGAGAATTACGATTTTGTCCAGAGTTTGAAACGTTGCGCAAGAATTTTTTGGCTCTCTGTGCTATGTTTAGATAATGGAGGAAAATCGCCGGAATGAAAATATGGGAAAAAATAATGAAATTTTGCTAAAATTTATATGAAGAAAAATACGAGGGAAATAAAGGTATGGGTATTTTTCTTCACGTCTCCCTCTCCCAGGTAAAGCTAATTAAAATTTGAGAGAATAGTCTTTGCCGATCAAGTTTTATGAGGAAAGGTTTAAATGTTGTTTTTTTGTCAATGGCTTTGGTCATCTGCTCGGAGAAGTCCATAATCTAAATTCATTTTCTCAAGCAGTGTTACATTGTATATTACACATGCCATGCCGCATCTCAATTGCCAAGACTTGGCTAAATTGATTGCAACACTTAGATAATATTAAGGCTGTTTTCCCTTAGCTAAGTTGATTGAAATTCTTACACAACTTGCAAATTCTTCGCCCAGCAATTACCCCGGCAAAAGAAAATTCAAAGAAAGACAGGAAAAAAAAATCTTTTCTAGAAAGAACTTAGGGTGCTATCCGTTTGAGTAAAAAAAAAAATCCGCAAATTAGTTTTTTAAACTTTCAGACGAATGATTTTTGCTAAAGATAATTATTCAAAAGAAAATCATTTACGGTCAAAAAAATATCCATTCTTAAAATTAGGGAAATAGATTCCCTAAAACATATTTCTTAAAAATAATTTTAATTCTTTATCATGATAAATTTCCCAAAATAAACATACCCTCAATGTTTATAAAAATTTGATTTTTTTCTGAAATTGTCTTGAGATGTGGATTTTTTTTTTTTGGTCGGTTTAAGATGTGGATTGTGGAGTTCCCAATCAACAAAAGGTAGCCTAACGTTATAACCTAGTATTACCACTAACGCGAGTTTTTTTTTTTTTTGGTCAGTAGTAACGCGAGTTCACTGGATTGAAAATCGCTTGTGTGGAGAGCAACGCACCTATCGAGTTCACTGTGTTGAAAATCACTTGGATTGTTAAATCACTTGAATTCGTGACGCGCTCTTCCAATCCAGGCAAAAGCGGAAAATACCCACCTCTCCTCTACACCTTGCGAGGCTTCTGATTTGGTTCGAATGACGAAGGCCCACAGGCAAAAAGGCTAAAGTTGGCCCGATTCAAACTGAGTAATGCGTGATGTGATTACTTAATTCACAATTATTTCAGTAACAATTTCACTTCGATAATCAAGAGATGCGAGTACATAGCAGTTCGCATGAACCTGAAACGATTTGAAAGTGTTACCTCGAGATTTGGTCATCTGGATTTTTCTTGTCGGATAAGATACGGTCAATTAGGATTTATTATATTTTTTTGTAACGTTTGGTAGATACCTAATATAGACACTCGAATCAAATCTCAATCTTTTTGCTCGATTACAACCTTTTTAAGTCTCAATCACATTCTTCTCCCTCCTCACATTCTTTCCAAAATTATCACTTTCTTAGATCTTGTGTTTTACCTATCTTTTATCTATGCTAACCAAAGCTAGGTTGTTAGTGTTTCTCAACGAGGCAAACATCATCAAGGTCACCAACTGCAATAGAGAGAGACCATGACTAATACGAGGATGAGGCCCGACCTTAGGCAACCTCCAAGTGTTCATCACGAACTATAGTTTTGACGAACGTGAGTACCTTTAGCCACGACTCATGCGATGCACAAGCCCCACTGGTAGGGGACCCGAGCTCTAGGGTTATGAGGCCAACAACCTTGGTTCCAAGGTTGCAAGCCTTAGACCCTAGGTCTAGAGCATCGGACCACAAATTAGATAGAGAGAGTGTGAGACAAAGGGGACGATGGCTAGTTGACCCTCCAACATCCAACCACGATAGAGTTTGTAGGTTGGTCATTGATTGTGGAGTCCATGGCATGATAAAATTGCCATTGATGGCTGGTCTCTCTCCTCCATCTATGGATCTCAGCGATTTCAGTTAGCAGAAAGCCAAAAAAGGCATTCTTTTATTGTGTTTTGATTTTGATTTTCTTTTTCTTTTTACATTCCTTACCTAATCTAGATTATATTTGGGCTACATTTGAATATTTTCCCAGAATTCAACCCACCCAAATGTCGGATACGATAATATTATATCCTATCTAGAGTCGCATCCAATCTACCAAATGTGGCCAAAGTTCTGCATGGAAAGTGAGATTTCCAAGGCTCTAGCTGACGTGTGTTGAGTTCTAAATCCAATTGTTTTCAAGATGCTTAAAATACATTGCTTTCCCGTATCATTCACGATAATAATATTTTAAAAATCGGAATGTTTTTTTTTTTTTTAAGAGTCTCCTAGAAAGAATCTAGTTTTCGAAATGGCAGACAACCATAATCACGCCTGCGACTATTTCCCAATAAAGACGCTTCGTCTTTATTTAACATCTTTCCTAATTTTCTCCTTTTTTCAATTAATTTTTAAATTGGGGCCTCTTTCGTAGCTCTTAATAATTCCAAACGGCCGTTTCGTCCGAGCCTCCGGCTTTATCCGTTCCTTCAACTTCACGTTGACTTGTCTTCGAATGATGCAATCTCGAACCACCTCGAAAGGCGGCTGGCTAGCTAGCTGTTGTATATTACCAAGAAGCAACCGAGAGAGTTGAACTCGAATCCATCTTCGATTGAACGGCATGCCCCGGCAATTGGGTTCTTGAAATTGCAAGGAAAGTGTGCATAAACAGCGACTAAAACGAGTTGCCACCATTGAGAAGCGACTCGAGCTGAAAATAATTCGTTGACTTTTTTTCTTGTCTCTTTGGTCATATTTAGAAACAGCGAACTCAAATTCTTTTCGCCTCTATAAAAAGCACTCCCTCCATTCTTCACTCGCTCGGTTTTTTCCCGAGTTACTTCTGTACAAAATGAAAAGAAAAGGGCCAGACGACCTAAAAACAACATTGGAATAAACCAATCCGAAACCAAGCGGCTAAAACAAGCCCCGCAAAGGAAATTGAAGTAACTTCATCTATGCACTCGATTGACTAGTTATGTACAATTTGGCTTTCGAAGATTCAGTTCTCATCGCTGTCGGAGTCGATCCCATCAAAGAAAGGATCAACGAGTAGCTCGGAAGCCGAAGGCCGGACCCTCGGCTGCCCCAAACACTTCTCGATGAAGGCCCTCACTTCGGGGTCCCTCACTTTGCTCAGAGCCTGCGGCCTCACCCCGGAGATCACCTTCTTGTATATCTTGGGCACGCTGTCGCACTCGCCGTACGGGATCTCCACCGTCACCATCTCGAGCAGGCACATCCCGAACGAGTACACGTCGACCGACTCCGTGTAGTCTTCCTCGAAGAGCTCCGGCGCCATGAACTCCGGCGTCCCGATGACCGAATGCGCCGCGTGGCTCTCGCCCACGATTGCCGCCAAGCCCAAATCACCAATCTTGACCTGAATTCAAACGGGGCGCACCAACCACGATTCAAGGAAAAGTTAGGGTTTCCACTGGTTGTTGAGTGGGAAAAGGGGAAGTTGAATCGACATCATGGTCTGGTAATGAATAGGATCCTCCAACATTTCGGGTGGGCACGCGCGGAAAGGTTCGGAAGCATAAATTTTTTACAACTAACGAGGCTCCAGCTAAGATTTTCCATTACTTTCTTAGAAAGCATTGGATATAAAGTGTCGCCATTGATGATTATTCTCTATTGCTTTTATTTGCTTAGACTTTTCTCTTTTCCATCTGACCCCACCCCCACCAAACAAACAAGAATTTTGGAGCAATTAACGTGCGAATTCGAGGCGAGATTTCGAGGCTGTACCTGACCGACGTTCCCGTTGACGAAGACGTTGCTGCAATTCAGATCTCTGTGGATGATGCAGGGATCGTGAATGTGCAGATACTCCAAGCCCTTCAAGATCTGCTTGGACCACTTCTTCAGCGCCTTAACCGACACGTGCCGGTGCTTCTTCCGGTACTCCCTCAGGTTCCCCGACGTGCACACCTCGGTGATGAAGTTGAGCTTGCCGTGCTCGTCGTCGCGCCACACGTTGTGGAGGGTTATGATGTTCCTGTTCTTGAGGTTCCGCAGGAGCCGGACCTCCGAGTAGAGCCGGTCGATCATCCCCGGGTAGTCTTCGAAGTTCCTCAGCTTGACCTGGTTCCAGGCCACCTCGATGCCTTCCTCTTGGTCGAAGGCCCGGTACACCTTCTTCACCGCCCCGGACCCGAGGAGCTCGGGGTACCGGCCGTAGCGCCCGGTCGGGTCCACCTCCACGAAGGGCTCCGAGTCCTTGTCGGACTGGTCGAGGGTCACGCTCGGCATCTTCAATTGAACCAAGTGCGCATGCAATTAGCATCGCTTGAAATACACACTCCGTGAATTCGACGAAAAAACAGATGACTCGAACTTTCCACACATATTTTCTGGAGACAACACCACACAATTCAAACACGAAGTCACATTCAAAACCCAAAAGAATTTCAGTGGTGGGTGTAATCACAGAGATCAACATTCAATTCACAACGATAGTTTCAACGAAATTGGCAGCAATCAACGCACAACACAAGCTTGAACTGTATTTCTCCATGCAAAAAGGCGAAACAGGAAAAACTACAACTCCATCGAGAGCCAGAAAGTAAAGGAAAACGTCACGAGAACATCTCAAAAATCAGACCTCGAATTCTTCTTGCCGTTCCGAACGAATCCCAGCGACAGGAGAGAAGAAAAACAAGAGGCAAAACACAATTCGCGACACTTTCAGACTCCCATCGACCATCGAAATCAACGGAAGAGAGAGAAAAAACACAAGATACTCACATGACGATGTATTCCTGAGAGAGCCAAAAGCCGGTTTCCGAGCGCCGGCGCGATCGGCCGGAGCTCGCGCCGCCGCGATCTCTGAACCGACGGAGGAGAAAGGGCGCTCCGAAAGCAGTGCAAAACGAGAGCTGCAGTGCTCGAAATCTTGGTCAAAGGCTTGAGGACCGCGTGTCACGGGTTCTCGTGTATAAATACGGAGCGGGGAGGGAATTTGACTTAGGGTTGGATTTATTTCCGTATTTGCCTTTTCTTTTCTTTTCAATTTTTGATGCCGGTGATTTCGTTTTTGGGCAAAAATAAGCGTGGCAAAAGATCATGATCAGCGCAGGGATTTGAGTTGATTTCTTTTTATTTTATTTTAATTAGCGAACCGTAATTTCGACATTCATCGCCTTCCCCAAAACTGCCGTCCGAGTAAATCTTGGTAAATATTTTTCCATAGTGGGGGAATCTTTCTTTTTATTTTTTTCTATAAAAAAGTGGGAGTCTTTAAATGAGGATGGAATTGATAATTGTTGCAACGACAAGTGTTGGGTCGATTTCCTTGTACGTTCCACATCTCGAAGAAATTTCCAGGATTCTTCGTGTGCTCCTTCTGCACCAGATGTACCCGACGCGTAGAGCCGCGATCTCGACCGTCCGCGGTGGAGATCGGGCCGTCCCGGCGAAGATGGACGGCGGCGATGCGTGCGGGATATATCATATTGCCGATTTCTGTTGGGTAGTGTCCCAATACAAGGTAGTTACGTAAGTTACGAGAGACAGCTTCGTGAAAAAGGATATATATGGTACGAAAGTCAAATTAGTTTGCGTAAGCTAAGTCAAATTTATTTGAATTGTTAGTTACTATGCCGAAACTTATCCTTACGCTCGCGTGGATAAAACGTTAGTTTTATAGCTTTCGATTGCTAGATATTCTAAAAAACTCAATCCCATGCAAACAAAGATGACGTCGTTTTAGGGTTCAAAGGCTCAATCGGTTGATAACCGCACCAAGCTCAATTGCATTGATGAGGTTGATTAAGTTTTCAGTCAACCTTGAGCCGTAATGTCCTAAAAATCTAATTGATGTTGTTTAACTTTTTAAGACGGCTCTTCCAATCAAATGTTAGCTTACCCATATAAACTAACTTGTTTTAGAGATTTGAGTTTGATTCAAATAAGATATTCTCTAATCTTGATTTGAAAGTGAAGAGGAGAATTTGTCAACTCTGATTAGTGATTAATCCGCAGATGTTGTGAATTGTATTTTTCTTTGGCGGGCCATTTTAATCTAAATTAATAGCCTAATCTTTTTAGAGATCCTCATGTTTTGAATCATTCTCGTATTCCACTTCTCTCTATCGAGATGCTTCTAATCTTCTTATTAAAGAAAAAAACATAACTTTTCATGGTTTTGGTAGATTTCTAGTGTGTTACAGGGAATATGATTTTCCCGATAACTTGTTGATAATTCACTAGATTTTCTTTTACTAATAATTTTTATTTTACACTTACCAACCATTATTAGTATTTATTGGCACGCGAAAAAGTTCATATCCTTTTGTGTGAAACAATAGAATTTTAGTTTTTATCAAATATACTTTTCAAATTGAAATCCTAACATGACAGTTAATGGTGCATTTGATAACATTTTTATTATGGGGAACAATTTTTTTTCAAAAACACATTTTTCTGTTTCTGATAACAGTTTTCGAACATTCAAACGCGTTTGGTAACTATACAAAATTTCTATTCTTAAGAAAAAAATACGTTTGGTACGACCTAATATATATTTTTATGATTTAGAATTTCTTTTAATTTATTAATAATTTTATTACATTTTTTTCTTTTTTTCCTTTTCATTTTCTTCTCCTTCCTCCAGCCGATCGTCGGCCGGCAACCGGCCAGAGAATGGCCAACAAGGTTTGACTCGGGGGAGACTCATTGGCCATTGACGAGTCTCGGCCTCGCCTGGCCACCGCGGGGTCAACCTCGCCTGGCCAAGGTGAGGCCGAGCCTTACCCTCGCGGTGGTGAGGTGGCTAGGCAAGGCTGACCTCGTAGTGGCTAGGCGAGGTTGAGCCTCACCTAGCCTCGCCCAGCCTTGGTGAGGCTCACGATGGTTGGGTGAGGCTCGGCCTCGCCAGATCTAGGCAAGGTCGAGCCTTGCCCGCCACGGTGAGGCTTGAAGGGGGGGGCGCTTGTTGAAGGTCGGTGAGGTCGTTGGGGCTCGTCGGTAGGTCGCCAGCCCCAGAAAGGAAAAAAAAAACTTGATTCTTGAGTTGTTCTCAAGAACAAGAAACATTTTTTTTTATTTTTTTTATTTCTTGTTTCTGTTCTAGATCTGTTCCCAGGAATAAAAATGTTTCTCGTTGAAGGTCGGTGAGGTCGTTGGGGCTTGTCTGGTAGGTCGTCGGCCAGAAAAGGAAAAAAAAAAAAAACTTGATTCTTGAGTTGTTCCCGGGAACAAAAAACATTTTTTTATTTTTTTTTATAAGTCTTGTTTCTGTTCTAGATCTGTTTCCGGGAATAAAAAACTTACCAAATGTGTTTTGATTCTATTTCTACTCCCAGAAACAAAAGAACGGAAACACCTATTCCTGGGAGCGTTACCAAATGCACCATAAGTCATCAATGACTCTCGTTGATCTTTCTATGTGGCATATTGCCATATTAGTGATTTCAATGAAAAATTATCGAATGATTGTATTAAAATTTCGTGTAAAAGTTTAAAATTAAATTGACAAAATTAAAAATTTATGACTAAATTAATATCCATATAATAAGTACTTGGTAGATTTCCCTAAAGAAAATGATTAATTACTTTCCCCCATTTAACTTAATTGAGGAAATTCTATTCCAAGCAAGAAAAATCATAGCCACGTTTGGCAGATTTCCAAGTACTCGAATTTTGAAAAGTATGTTATGACATCCGTAATTAACATTTGGCCCGTTTTACACCGACAAACAAGTGGACCGTACCTCTCCCTCTCATCAATAATTGTATTCCGAAAAAGTTTATTAAAATACAAAAGGAGCCCCTGCATAGTTCAACGAAGGGTTAATTTAGAACCCTTTTTCTTATCATATAGTCCTTCATTTCATCGACAGGGCAAAAGGCCAAGTGCAAGCCAAGAGCCATTAGAAACGAACAGAGGCCAAAGAACAACTGCAGCACTACAGTGACAAGAACGAGCTAAATCAGAATGCCGAAAATACTAGAGAGGACATGCCAATTGGCACGGAGCTGCAAAGTTACAGGGGACTCGATGGCACTCGATGCGGATGCCTATAAGGGGAAACTTAAACCCATTTCGGCACTTGATCAACAGGAGGAAGCGACTGACCATCATGGCCCGTAGCATTCCTAGCCTTCCATGGAAGGTAGCTACATTTGCATTCCAAGATGGCCTCAGCAATATGATCCCACGAAGCTCAAAAGTCCAATCTCCAGAGTCGTGTTAATAGAGTCCTGGAGCAAAACCCTTCTCCGCAGCTGAGATGAGAAACTACAGCGGGGTCAACTCGTTGGCTTTTTTACATGAAGGACACAAGGAAGGAGACCACGTCCCGTGTCTTCCAACGTAGGAAGCTTGTACAACGCTGCCATCCAAATGACCAAAAGCAAATCCGGGAGCATTAGGTGCAAACCAGATAAGATTCTCCCATGAAACCTTAACGCCTGAATTCCTCACTAATTCCTGAGCATCGGCAGTAGCAAGGAGACTGACTTTGCGTTTAGACATAAGTTCATTTAGCAGAAGCTGCCGAGATAACTTGATCCTCCATGAGTATATGAAGAGTGATAGCCTGAAAAGGAGCAGCTAGAATTGATACTCTTCCCTCAGATCTAGCAGCAGACCGTCTCCATACTATCTTTTGAAATAACCTCAGCAAACATCAACTTTGGCAGATACAGAGCAAGCAGAATCATACGGAACTCTCCTTGGATAGACTTCCAAAAGAAATCATGCGGATGCCAATTGCCTTGAAATTTCGCTTCCGGTGCTAATTTAAAATTTCTATCGACGAGGCAAGGTAAAAATCATGCAGAAGAGCTGTACATGGTGATCTTTTGATTAGGAAGAAGTCTGAGGAATATTAATATTACAAAACAATTCAAAGTACACGAATTCTCTAGATATCCTTTCTGATAATTAAGGCATACAATATCAAAAGTTTTCTACAAGCGTGCATCATAAATACTTGGGTTAAAAGGAGAAATTATTACACGAGCGCAGTACATAGACTAAATTAAATCTAGACCATTGAAAATGGTGGAATAATGGTGAATTTCAGGTGATCTGATGATCTAGAATTAATATTTAATCTATATACTAGGTTTGTGCAATATTTGCTAAAGTTAAAGAGATTAACGTGACTTGCAGAGCATATTTCATATTCCGCCGATTGTGGCAACCGTGATCCTTGAAGAGCACGTCTAAATCATGTTAAATGTGAGAAAAAGAAAAACTACATAGATTTTAATTTTATTTTTATTTGGTCCACTTTCGGTGTACGAAATAATATACATTTTGACACACAGAATAATCGATTATAAAACTAACTATAAACACACATGTTACTCATTCAATAATGAAAGTATTGGATATTTCATTATTCTGACAGACCTTATAAAAAATTTGTTCTTTTTTTTTCCTCGCATTTAGCTTTTTCCGGTCTTCTTAATTAAGCAACCTGTGGATATGAAAACTTACCGACTTGCCTCTCACGAAGCAAAGCTCAGTTTCATCGAGTAAAATTTTAGAAATTAAATCATGAATTTGTCGAAAGATCAAGTCCAACATCTCCTTCGGATAGTGGCCTATACTATTCTTATGAAATGGTCTTAGTCGTCGCCGTCGTCCTTTACACGGTTCAAATTTTATTTGATCTTCTGCCGGGTCATCATCACCAGCCCGTTCCAGATTGTGTTTAATCTTTAATTTGGTTTATGATCAAATTATAGTTTTACTCGGACAACTAACGCTTGATTTAGACCAAGTCGGGCAAGTCTTTTCCGACCCCCAACGTTAAATTTCTCGCATTCAAAAAGTCAGCGCACGGGCCTTTCCCTAGTGCTCGTTAGTGGTGTCGAGAGACGGAGGAACGACCGGCCAGCTGCGACTCGGGAGCGGGAGACTCAGCTCAAGTGCAAACTACGTCGCGTAATTCTTTTAAAGGACAAGTGCAATAAAATTTTTAAAACATATCAAAAAATATAATTAAATTTTAAAATATTTTAATAAGTGTAATCAAGTACTAAAATTTAGAAAATTATTTCATCAAGTCTTTGTTAACTCCGCCCACAAGTCAACAGAAAATGTTAGTGTGTCATTTCTTTTATTACTTTCTTTCTTTTACATTGAATTTTTTATTATTTTCTTTTTCAAATTGTATTTAAGTTAGATTAAATAAATAAAAAATTAACCAAGTACCAAAAAAAGGAGGAATGAGCCCTTGCCATGGCCACTGCCACAGCCCATCATCGGAAAGGGCTAGCAAAGGTAGCCTGGGCCTCACTGGCCACGAATAAGGGCTTAGTGGCCCCCAGTGAGGCCTGGATAGCCCAAATCTGAGGGAGGCCGGTGAGGGTTGCGAGGCTTCGGCAAGGGCCGAGCAACCTCCATCGGTCCTTTCCGGTAGTGGGCTGCAGTGACAACCATCAACAAGGCCTCAGTTTGTGTGTGTGTGTTTTTTTTTTCTCTTTGAACTTTTTCACATTTTCAATCGAATTTAGTTTATTTTTCTTTTAAATTTTTAAATATTTTTTTGGACTTTTTAAATATTTTTTCTGACGTAGCACTTGGTGGATGCCACATCATCACTGAGTGTCTTAAGAAAGTAATAAAATAAATCATATTAGTATTTTTCGTTAGCTTAGTTAGGCGGAATTAACGGAATGATTTGATTGAATTTACATGACAAGTTGTAAAACTTAATTGTACTTTTTTAAAAATCTTATGATTCAATAGTACTTTCATGTTAAGTTTTAGGGCTTTCAGTGTACTCATCCCTACTTCTTATATCACGTTTGTATATACCAATAAAAACATTTAGATGCTGCACTCTGGTGAACGAGGTCTAGCAAAACCATAGAAGGAAAATTGGGCCTAGAGAAAACTTGGGTGAAGCTGCTTCATTGGGCTGCCTCGTACCTGGCCAACTTGGGTTCAATTTCTAAGGGAGATCCAGCGTTAGATTTCGTGGCACACGAACTACATTCTTACTAAGCCCCGGAAATTCAGTGTTACTGCTCATGCATTATCCAAAGTTGAAAAACCTAAAACAAAACAAGAAAAAAGGCGAAATTCAATGGCCAATTGCCGTTTGGTAGTACAAAATTCTCATTCTCCTCTCCCATCGAAAATGACAACGTTATAGAAAATACGTTTTTTGAGATCTAAGACGGCATTGCAAACAAGAACATGATTTTATATTTTTCTTTCCAGAATGTCCGGTTTATAAGATAAGGAGAATATGTTCGGACGAATCTCGATTCATTTAAAAACATTAGGTCGAGGGTGTTAATCGACGAAAACACGAACCTAGAGCAGTTTCTATAGGAGAGGTGACTGACTGGATGGAGGTGGATTTTTGCCTGTGTACTTTTGATCGTTTTGCTGTTGCTTTTTCGTACCTCTTTGATTAGACGTGTGAGATTAAAGGGCCTCCTCATCCCCTTCCCCTCGGTTGCTTCACAAAGTCAAAATTCAAGTGGGAGCTAATCTCAATCTAATCATGGGTTCAACTGAGGCGGATTAGAGTAAAGCAAATTGACGAAGCCTTGCTTAATTAAGGGTGGTGAAGTTAACAGGCCAGCTAATTCGTAGGCGCAAGTCGCCCATCTTCCTCCACTCATGGCATAGTGCACACCTCATTTGATGTTTCCCTTTTTCGGCCATAGTAAGTGCATGGATCACCTCCCCTTTGATTTCGACTCTTCCCCCACTTTTTGCGGCTGTGCCAGCGACAGCAAAGAAGACTTGTTTACTGGCTGTAAAAGTCCCCAAATGTGAAAGTGCTTTTTTTTTTCTTCTTTTTTTTCCTGTTAAATTTCGAGATAACGAAATGTATAAATGCATAAGTTCACCCCTTTTAATATGAGAGATTTTACATAAGAAAAATTAAAATTTATATATCGAAAGATTTGAATAATTGTCAAAAACCATGAGTAAAAGCCTCTCCAAACGAGCTCTTACACATGCCAACCTCAAACTAATGGGGGCTTTCAGTAGAACTTCTCCTAATAATAAGTAATTCAAAAGATTACTTCGATTTCTATAAGACCTTTGAAAGTTATCTTATAATCAAATGCTTGGAATTCTTATGATGCTTTTTGATACAATTTGCCTAACATTCAAGATGCAAGAGGATTACACCTTTCGGTGCAAATCAACGATTCAAGAGTTTGCTTCAACTTTCATTAGACTATTGAAAGTTAACTGATAATCGTATTCTCGAGATTGCAAAACCTTATGATGCATTCGATACAATTTGCCTAACATTCGCGATGGGAGAGGATTAATCCAAAATTTTGTTAGGTTTCTGCGAGTTATCGAATAATATTATTCTCATAACCACAACACCTTTTTATTGTTGTTTTCTTATATATTATTCCTCTTTTTCTATTAAAAGCCATCGAATATTTGCAGTCTTAAAATTTGTTTATTGCCAGGCACACATGTGATCGTACCTCATGCTTTGATATCCTCTTTTAATAAGTCCGGTGGGTGAGAAAACAAATATTATCTAAATGCAGAATCTCATTGACAATTTATCAGAGAAAAAGAAAAGGAAAATTGACGGGGATGGCCACGTGAGAGTGATATACCCAAATGACATGACATGGTCGCTGCATAAAATGGTTGCTCCATTATTCGCCGCATAACTTGAAGTTCACTCACAGACTCGGCAACTTTAAAAAATTGAAAAAAAAAAAAAAGTCTGCTGAGCATCTCTAGCATCAATCGACCGCACCAATAAGATTTTGTCTTAGATCGCAAGGGATTTTGCCCATTCAATTGCGATCTCAAGTTCAAGTCTTGTTATAAGCTATATCAAAATAAAATATCGAATGCACCAAACTGATTTGAGAGGGTCGTGCCCTCGCGATTACCCAAAAGAGGCATTATTGATTAGAATAAAAAAGCGGTCCTATATATCGCACGACTCAAAACCTCCTGAAAGGGGAATTGAATGATTTACACATCACACGAGATCACCGCTAATTTAGCTACTCCAAATAAGCTCGTTAAGCATGCTGATATCGAGAGTTTCCTCGATTAGGTGCTTGACTAGCGTGCCTATAGAATCGTTTCCAAATTGAATGTCTTTAAATCGAAGTCAACCGCATTAAATTTACGTGCGCCCAGAACAGATCGATTGGTTGGGAGGTGGTGTTGATCGATAGCAACCTACGTATACCGTAGAAACGCTTGACCGAGAAAAGATGAATCGGACATGCGAAAGGTAAAAAGGGAGGGCGGGGGGGGGAAGGGGGAGACGATGAAATTCAGTTCCAATCGCCCCACCGGACGCCAACTAAAAAAAAGTAAACCAACCTTTCCCTAAAACGACAGCCCAATCACCTTCCCAGATCCATTGTAACAGGTCAACCTTTCTCTTTCTTCGAGGAGCGTCGTTTCCGACAAGCTCCGCACGCACGCATCGCCCACAAAAAGACCCGCCCCGAAATGACCGAAACGCCACTGCCTCCTCCCCTCCCCTCCACGACACGTCGCTCCTGCTGCTGCTGCTGCTAGTAGTGCTGCTTCTGCTGCTCCCCTCCTTCTAACTCCTCCGCGGCACCGATTCTCGACGAAGGAGATGGACACCCCCTCCTCTCCTCTCGGCCCCCACGCCCCTCGCTGGAGCTCCGACGCCGCCGCCGACGATCGGGACCGGACCGGCTGCCTCCGCGATTCCCGCCGCGCCAGGTACAAGCTGATGTCCCCGGCGAAGCTCCCGATCTCCAGGTCGGCTTGCGTCGCGGTCCCTCCCGGGCTGAGCCCGACGTCGTTTCTCGAGTCTCCGGTTCTCCTTTCGAACATGAAGGTCCGCTTTTTCTTTGCTCCCGTCGCCGCGCGTTGGGATTTTTCTTTCCTTCTTCTTCTTCTTCTTCTTCGGCTGGCGAGGAAGTTTTCGTGGGAAGCGCGAGGATAGGAATGGGAAAATGCGATCCTCTAAGGTCGTTACTCGTAGAATATGTACTCCTTTTGGTTACTCGGGTGAGAAGTGGTGATGAATTTTGAATTGTGAAGTGTCCATACTCGGTATCGAGAGCTTAATGGTAGAGCACGAACAGCTCAATGGCTCGGTTCGGGACACGGTGGAAAGGCCTGGCTTTGTTCGTTTTTTACTCAGAATGTTTCCGGTATCGAGGAAATGCTCCGGGTCCTGTTACATTTGAATTGTGTTCAAGCTCTTCGAAAAATTCTTTATGAACTTGCTGTCGCAGAGGTCTAGATTTCTTTATTGAGTTATAGCTTCCCGGTGCTTGCTTCGGTGGAGAATCTTTCGGGCTGAACCTTCCAGGCGGCACGATTTGCATGCTTAAATTTTAATCTGCATATGCTCTCGCTTTAAGAAAAGCTCGAGATTCTCGTCGCCGTACTTGTTTGTTTTCTTGTTTGCTTATTAATGAGGAATTATACATCTAATGCTCATGCTTAAATCTCGCCCGAGAAACGATTTTATATTATAGGTGGTCACGATGGAGCCTCTAGATTCTGATGCCCGTGCTTGTACCATTTGGTGGTGGCTCTTTATGCCCTCGTTGAGTGTCCACTGGAATTTAATCTTGGAATATGGCCTCCGTGTTAAGCTTTTTGAACCTTTCCCTTTCGAAACGGCAGTGTTGTTTCTTCACATAATGAATCCTCCCATTCCTTGTCTCATTTTTTAACGGTGGGTTTTGTTCTTCTAGAAAGATATCCACTGTCTATGGGGAGCAAGGAATAATGTGACAATAAGTTTTGAGTTTTTTTAGTTCGTCAGAGATGCTAAAATGACGCGCAACCAGAAGGAGGACGGGTCCATTTAATGACGAATACCTGCTGTCGGCGAGAATAAATACATATTCCTCCGCATGACGCAAAGATCCACTCGAGCAGAACCGAAATGTGCTTATAAGGCCTTCGTTGAGTAGGAATGGCACCTCAGTGAGGAAGTACTGAGCTATTAGTTCACAATCAATGAGCAAATTGTCGTGCATGGTCGATTACATTTAGTATATCTTACGGTTAGATACGCACCTATACTTTTAAGTGTGCAGCATCATAGGAGTATGAACTTGTTGAGCATTGACGTTCCTGGGCGAACTTTTTCTCTTTTTATCTGATGATGCTTTTACCTTCTATATCCTTTCTGGCTATCTACAGTTACTAGTATGGTAGCCTCTGAACACGTTTAATGTGCTCTGGCCTTTTCAGGTAGAGCCTTCGCCAACAACCGGTTCCTTTCCAGAGAGGCGAATGTTGCATGGTTCCATCAGCTCAACAACCGGTTTGACAAACAATCGTCCCTGCTGTCCTGATAGATTTGGCAAAAAGAATCGGGCATCTTTGAGTTCCAACCCTCACCAGGACCAAATCCGGTAATGTGCCAAACAAGAGGATTCTTACGACATGTGTACTGAGTACCGACTACTGAGTATTTCTTTCTTGAAGCGTTTCTTGAATTAGGTGAATTTTTGGCATTTGGAATTTCCTCCATACAATTTGACACTGTGTCGTTCATCTTTGGAATTGAACATTCACCCTGCCTTTGAGATTTGTTATCAATAGCTTATGGTCCAAAAAGTTGTGAAGATGTAATTATTGCATTGTACCCACAGAACCTGATGAATTTTTGGTCCTTTGCATGTAGTGATTGTTCTGTCCTCTCTTACCTCTCAAGCTCAAGATGGTGATGCCATGTCTGTAGTCTGGATTCTCGCTAGCATGATTTCCTTGAAAAATAGTCAAAATTTCTCCTTCTTTTGCGCTAGAAACAGTTTCTTCTACTGTAGGATAACAGTTCATGTAACAGATACGAAGAAATACACTGTCATTATTGCTAGTGCACCTCTGCACGGCGATGCTTTATCTAAGGTCATTCCTATAGACCTCTTCCATTTCAGGATGACAGCACATTTTGAACCACACTGTCATTGTTTGTAGCCTCTTACATGTTAATGCTTTGTTTACTGGGCTTACTCAGTTTGTTAAGGGTTTGATTTTACTATGTGTGCTGTAATACGTGCCATATGTGTGTGTGTGTGTGTGTGTGTGTGTGTGTGTAGTGAAGCTTTTTTGATGAAGAATTCTATATGAGAGTGTTGATATATCCCTTCCTGTCCATCTGATTTGGCTTGTTTACTTTTAAGGGTACTGCAGAAGTGAATCAGAAAAACAAAGAATCAATGCAAGTCCACAGCCACTCTCAGACTCAATCATTGGCATTGGTGCCTTTTGTCAAAAGTGAATTGGCAGTCCCATCTAGTGAGTTGAGTCTTTCCTCACCTGCTAAATTGGTTCCTTCTGTGGCTAATCCGCCTGATGAAGTTGATTCAGAGGAATCAAACCAACAAGATCACCCAGGTACTGGCATGCAGGCAACACAATCTGATCATAAAGGAAATGTCATGGCTGAGAGATTGTCTAATGATGGATACAACTGGCGGAAATATGGACAAAAACATGTGAAAGGAAGTGTGTTCCCACGTAGTTATTACAAATGTACACATCCTAACTGTGAAGTCAAAAAGCTTTTTGAACGCTCCCCTGATGGACATATAACTGAGATTATTTACAAAGGAACACACGATCATCCCAAACCACTACCAAACCGGCGTGTTGCTGGGGGTATTATATTGCATATCCAAGGAGATAGATCTGCTGATGTCTCACCTTTAACTGGTGGTATGGTTTTTCTTTTGCATGGTTTCTTGGCCACCAAGCTGAAACGGAAGTAATCTCACTTCTATTCTTTATCTAACAGAGACTTCATCAAATGTCTATTGCCAAACTCCCAACATCATTGAGCCAAAGAGTACTACACAGCTATATCTGGCAGCTGGGAATGAGGATAGTGTTGAAGGCACCGCTTCCTTATCATATAGGAATTCGTGATGAGGTTGATGAAGATGATCCTCTCTCAAAGAGAAGGTATTAATTTTCTTGTTTAATTCTTCCTTTCTTTATCCTGAGTGGAAAATAATATGTAACTGAAGCTTGCTCAACAGGAGGTTGGACATTGGAGGGTTAGATGTCACTCCCGTGATTAAACCTATACGAGAACCACGCGTTGTTGTCCAAACTCTTAGTGAGGTGGACATACTGGATGATGGATATCGATGGCGCAAATATGGTCAGAAGGTGGTGAGAGGCAATCCGAATCCACGGTATGTGATGGAACTGCTTGTCAGGTGTCGATTAATGCATCTGTAGTTAGCATCTGCTCATCCAGATGACCCCATCATCATGGACACGATACTTGGAGCTCCGCATGCATACTTTTGATGGTAAAATTACATACTTATGGATGCAATGCTTGTCTGGACAAATTCCAAGTAGTTCATGGTTCATTGAATTTCAATTCACAAACATTGCTTTATACTGCTTAATTATTTGCTTTGTTCCACTGTGAAAATGGTATCTTGAGTGTGAAAGGATGTGGAAGATTAGTACACTTTTGATGGTCACTCTTCTACCTCACGTGGTTGATGGCTCCCAAATGATGGGAGCGAAGCTTGATTGAGATTCAAAATCCCTTTTGTTTAATGTTGTGCATTTGGGTTGAAATCCGGGTTGTGCGCATTTTTTGGCCGAAAGTCTTGGGCAGGTGCTAGACCCCACAATAGCGTGAGGATATATTTCCACTGTCAAAGAAAACCGAATATGCGCATTCTAGTACTGTTGGATCTTACATTCCTGCAAATAAACATTGACAGTCATAGCTACAGAAGAAGAAATTTTTTCCCTATTTATTTTTATTTGCTAGTTTATGAGGAAATGGTGATTAGTGTTATTGTCTTTACCGTTTCTTGATAAAAGAATCATGACACTTTGGTCCCTTTAGTACAATTATGTGTGGTTAATTGCTCGAGACGGATCATACCGTTCATTTGCTGGCCTAATATCACCCTCTGGCCTAGTGCAGGAGTTACTATAAGTGCACCAATGCTGGGTGTCCTGTTAGAAAACATGTGGAAAGAGCATCCAATGACCCCAAAGCTGTCATTACAACCTATGAAGGAAAGCACAACCATGATGTGCCTACCGCAAGAACAAGCAGTCATGACATGGCAGCACCCATTGCTCCAGCTGGACCTTCAAGAATTGGACCAGAAAAAAGGGAAACAATTAGCCTTGATCTCGGAGTCGGAATCAGCTCTGCTGCTGAAGCCAGGTCCCCCAACCTGCAGGGTTTGCGACATACCATCCATCAGCAGATGGTTCAAAACCAAATCCACTCGAACAATTCGAATATAAAGGTTCTACGAGCAACCCCAGTTTCATCATATTATCTTGTTGAAAATTGTGGCGCCACCACTTATTGTAGTACAACAGAAGATTTGAGAGGAGGCCGAGGTTTGGATGTTTCACCTCGAAACCATTCTTATTCATATCCACAGACCGTGGGAAGAGTAATAACTGGGCCATATGCTTCTTCACCCCAAAACCAGTCTAAATAAGATTCTGTGGCTTTTGTTATATTACCACATAATTAAAGAGCTGTTCGTTTTATTAGCTGTCTGGTTTTTCTAGTTCGATTGTTCGAATTGCTTATATTTGAGTCACCGGGTTTATTCTGATTTAGTATTGAAGCCCAAGAAGCCAATATATGTTTACAGAAAATGTCGACTCGTCTAATATCTTTATATCAAATCCACACATGGTGACGTTAGTACGAGTACTTTTGTCATTCAAATAAGCCAACTCCAACGTCTGGTGTGCACCAACCCTTGACGGGATGAATGTCTCAAATTCAAGACTTGGAGCTCCTATGTTTTACGTGTCCAAATTCTTACTGACTGTAACAGCAGCATAAGAAATGTCGGTAGATTTTGCCGATCGCAAAGCCGTTGCTAATGAATCATTGAAATCTGCCTGGTAAATCCAAAAGCCACTCGTTACAGCAGGGCCTATTTTAAATACGGGCATGGAAAGCAGATGGCAGACAAAATTGCAGGACGAGAACAAGTATAAAACCTGTCAGCATTCTAAAAATCTACTCTGCTGTTTCCTTCTCCTACTGGCTTGTAGTGAAGACATAACTCCGCGTCTTTCTGGTGAATTGAATTCCTTTGTTGGATAACATCACTAAAAGCTTTAAATTCCCTGAAAATACGATCCAGGCATTCTTAGAGTTTTCCCTTTTGTCTTGCCTTCGCCATGCCACTGCAGTTAGGCAAACCACCTAGATTCGAGAATTTCCACCCTAGCAGAGTTGGCGAAAGTTATGTCTGTTTCTTTTATCACTGTATAGTGATTGGAATTGGAACGACGCCCTGTACTGAGATAGCGATTCCAAACTGACTAGTAACCAGCGATGACAACACACTTCGAAAATAAGAACTAGGCCTAGCAAGAAATTTGATGAACTACACATCAAGATTGTTTGAGGTCTTGTCCTTTTTCTCCGGTGTACCGTAACAAGTCTGAGTTCGAGCTTTAGTCAACATACTTATCAGAATGTATTGTTCGGTTATTTAACGGTCACAAGAGGATCGGATGTTGTCTTTATTCTGTATTGTCATGCCACCGTGCACACAACTGCAGGCTGAATCACAACTATAGACAGACGTCTTTCTTTCTACTCGAGGGAGGGAGGGACGTGCAATGTCGGTTTCACTGTGGATGTAGGTCGACTGAGGTAATTTGGCAACCCAAGAAGCAAAAAGAACACAGCGACTCTGGTGACGTTACTAGGAACTCTTGCACCAAAAGGGAATGGTATCATGGTAAGTAGTGATTTTATATTCTTAGCAAGGAATAATTTTCTTTTTTACCAGTTGGTAAGAATGAAAATTTAGAAAAATAGCATACCCTTTAAGATAGGTACTTTCGGGTTTATGTATAGCTCTGAATCTATGCTTTTGATCCATAACCTTTAGCGCTTACGCATGGAGACCCATCAAGGTAGATACTACAGAAGATTATCCAAGCAGCGGTACCAAAAGCCACAAAGAAACACAGAAGATTCTCAGAGTCAAGAATCCAGAAGATATTCTTTTAAGGTATGAGAAGCACAGAGAGATGGTCAAAGTTGCACCTCCATTGCATCATCAGAAGAACCAGAGAAACTTAGTAGATGGCAATGAACTCCAGCAGTTCTATGGCACGACCATGGCCTGTATCAATAGAAAGCAAAACTCGGTCAGCGAATTCTGCTAGGAGCTCAATTGCCGAGTCTGCAGGATTTTAGGTTCGCATTTTGGCACAGAATACACTGGAAAACATGGGATTCGGCTGAGCAGAAGCAGCCCAGTATTGACTGAGATCATGAGCAGTGTTTCCAGCGTCAAGAAAGCAAAGGGAACTGTGACTCGACAATAACTGGAAGTTTAGACAGAAACTTCGATGTTAAAGAAAAAGAAAATGATGCAATTAAGTATGTTAGACGGTTTAAGTTCAGACCTTCTCATTGTAAAGAATCTAGATGCTGTATCGCCATGCTTCGTGGTAGTCTATGGCTAGTGTGAAATCAGCTCCCATCATTAGTTGCAACTTTTACTGCTCCGATCTCAACTTGAGTCGTCTCTCAGACTGCAAGATCTGAAAGAGGGGTCAAAAAGGGGAGAGTAAACCTTTTCAATTGCGTGATTAATGAAAGTCTCAGAGATCTTGTCGAGCACGTGAAACTTTTCTAACAAATACCCAGGCAGTTGTACCTGTTCCAGAATTCTATGTGATCTGAGGGTCCAGGAGACTCCATTAGGAGAGTTTAAATTTTAGGTCAGCAAGAACATCATTCAGGAAAAAAGGGAACCGCAAGAAGCAGAGCAAAGATTAAAAAGAGGAACAAGAACAAGCCTTGATTTATTTCTAATATGTGATATTACACCTATAGCTGATCTCTTGAAGTACAGACAGAACAAAGAAAATATTGGAGAAATATGGAAAACTCGAGCATTCAAATGTGTCACCTCCATGCACAAGAAGCAACAAGAGGGCGGTTCATCCAGCCAAGGTACAAAGCCCCGTCTCTCTCCTCTAGTGTATAATTATCGCAGTAACTCGACAGCAAGCTCTTGATCGTAGCATTCACAAAGGAACTTAAAGGGTATGGACTAAAACCAGCCATGATGAACCGCATTCTCCACTTTCCAAGCAACTCATGACGCTCAACTCTCTCTATCCCCTCGCATGCAATCAGGTTGACAATATCCCGAGCAAGGCAATGCTGCTCAACATTGACCCTCTCCTTGTGCTCTCTTGGCAGAGCCACGTCGATGGATTCGAATACTGCCAAATAGTAGTTAAGCGTCTCAAGGAAACGTGGTAAGAATGGGGCAGTGTTCGTGTTCGATTCTTGCTCAACAAGAGTCACAACTTTTGGGGACAAGCTCTTAGCCATCCTTATAAGCCTATCACGGTGATTCTGCGAACAGACACTCTCATCTGGTATGTGATGCAACATGAGGGGGAAATTTATGGCTATAGCCTCGTCGGCTCGAATCGGTAGGTTTCCAATTTCAACCTCTGAAGCGGGAACTCCACAAGCATGGAACTGAAATGGTACCTTGCAGGCTTCAGCAAGTCTAGACAACCTCTGGCCAACGATTTCCAGGCCTCCTCCACGGGCATAAGCAGATCCTGAATCGTCGATCCCAGTTATTCGGATAAAGGGTGGCCCACCGGGCCGTGCTGCAAGAGCCTGAATCAGGGTGATCCACTGGCCTCCCTGAGCAATCTGAAAATCGATTATATGGATAATGTTTTCGTCCTTCATGGCTTCTGCAATTGATCCATTCGCCGACATGTACCCAAACTTGAAATAAGGACATATATCATAGAGAATGTGCATGTACGATAGCAGCTTTGCACTAGCAGGCTCTTTGCACTTTAAAGCTTTGTAAATCGAGCTTCCCGAACACGCCAATCTTGCTATGAGCCCTTCCAACATGTATGCTGATAATCGTTGGATCGGGTCACCGGAAACAGACACCATCAGGCGTAACTCTGATATTAACAACTCAAATTTTAAGGTGTCGTTGTCTTCAACTGCTTTAGCACAAGCACGGAGAATCTCCTTTAGGTCCCTCCTGGAGATAATCTCCATCAATGTCTCCGTCTCTTGTGACATCTGGCCAGATCCAACCAAGAAGTTGATATCAACCGTGTGGGGCATATCTGAGCTGGGTCCTCGCATGAGAGTTTCCAGTTCTTGCACTTTTAGTTCGAGGTCATTCAGATGGTCTTGTGCACAAGAATCAGGCACGGATGCTCGTTTCGCTGTGGGACTTCCATCAGGTGAAAATCTCACGGTTGACAGGGAATCATTTACATGATAAGGTGCACTTCCCGAGGATGATTCGAGCATACAATTCCCTTGGCTGCTTTCATCGGAGCATGAGAGATGGTCTAAGTTTGTGATTGAAGACCAATGAGAAGACTCGAGCTCTTTTGCGGGCAGGTTGTAGAACCTGTCTGAAGTATCCCATAATCTTGGCTCTTGTGGAGCTTGCATTAAATACCAGTTCACTGAGTGCTCAAGGACAAAGTTGAGGATTCAAGCAACCGGCAGATCTTCAAGGCATCAATGGTATCAAGCTCAACAGGTAGCTTCACTCTACATATGGAAAAGACCTCGGTCAGAACAGCATATGCTGCTTCACTGTGCTCTCATGGAACATCAGATAAGAGTGTTTCAGCATCAACGGCAAACCAAAGTGGATCTCGTATGTACAAATTCGCATAAGCTTATAGAGACCATGTATGAACCACAGCTCATTCGACTAACAGTTGGCTGACTCAAGAGGCAAAACGTACAAATTGAACAGTGAACAAGGCAGAGCTGTCGTGCAACAAAAAAATCTGGCTAAATAAAACAGATTTGCCAACAGAAATCAGAGAATGCTAGTAGAAAAATGAGATAGCTTTGGTGCGTAATGTCATTCTCAAAATTAACTTTTTGCATGGTAACCCTGGGCAGACAATCAGATTCACAGTTCTTTATTTGTTCAGTCATATGAATTTGCAATCTAACAAGCAAGCACCAAATGACTAATCAGGGTACACGATCAAGAACTTATGTTCTTTTCCTGCAAAGTTGAAATACTTCAAAAGTAAAAAGTCATCAAAAGTAAGAGAAAGGCGTATCAATGTCAAAGACACTGCCGAGAGAACAGCTTTTCCTTCAGAGCAGATAATATAAGCTTTTGCCAACCATCCACTGCTGAAATATATATCAAGCGAACCTAAACTTCTCTGCAGCGGCAACATCTGAACAACTGTGCGCGCACGCGAGACAGAAAGAGAGACTGCCATTTCTGAAAGCAGAAGACATCAAAAGAACGCCCAAGAACATTCACACCACACTAAAAATAAACCATTTCAGGCCAAAGCTGAAGAAGCAAAAAGATCATAATGAACTAAGAGACGGAGAAATGAACCAACACCACCATCGAACACGATCCACCAAAATGATAAAAAAAAAAAAAAAAAAAAAAAAAAAAGAAAGAAAAGAAAGGCCAGAAACTTACGGTGAACTAACGAAGCATAGGCAATTGCAGAACAGTGCAGTAGCCGAGGTGAAGATGAAACGAAACGAAACGAAAGTGAGGTAAAGACAGGATTTTGATGGAAACCCAAATCCTTTCCGTATCACCGGAATCCAATGACAACCATCTGGCTTTGCTTCGAAGTTCCGCAGCAGGACGCCAACGGATTCAGTAGGAACCAAAGGCAAGAACGATGTTGGCCGTTTTATAGCAAGCCCCCCGTGTTAACTAACCCGCCTTGCTTTTTCGCAGTATTTTCACCAGCGCCACTGAATATGTTCATGTCCAAATAAGATAGCACAGAAAAAAACTCTCCATGGTCAAGGGGCAATTCTAGAATCCCAAAGAAGGTGTCGTTATATTCAGCAAACTTAAAGCAAAATTCAGTCCTTTTAATTGCATTACCAGACTCTGACCCGAAGAAAAAAAGATTAAATTTTTTTTTGTGACAGCAGTCAATGGCCTTTGGCCTCGGCCAGGAAGGATGCAAGAAAATGCCAAAAGTCTAAAAAATCGAAGGAAGAAGAAATTCAATTTCAATTTTTTTGGGGTTTTCGAGATGAACAGATAGCGGAAGATGTCAGTAAGAAGTCAGCTCAGCCCCCCACCGGGTGGTCGGTCCACGCGGTTTGCGCCGAAGCCGGGAGCGGACATGTCATTGTCCCCTTGTTTCTTATCCTCGTCGACATCAAATGTGCTTTTCTTAGGCCAAATCTGCATTCCCTTCGCCAACTACGTCAACCAAAAGGCACTGTATAAAGGTTTCGAACGCAAATCCTGTCCCACCGAATATAAAGTACGTGGTTAATATCATAAAAAAATATCGAATCGATATCTCTAAAGTACATTTATCATTAAAAATTCAAAGTTGTTATATTCGCGATAAATATAATTTCGATTAATTTCTGTTAAATTAAATTAATATCACAAAAAATCATAAACTAATAAAACTACGACAAAATAAAAAGCGAAACCTCATATTAGTATATCCTTCAACTGCCACATGTTACCTAATTCAGTAATTCAATAATAAAAATCAATAAAAACTAATAAAAGGTACATTTATCACAAATGTATTAATATGAAGTTTTTTGTGATATTAATCCTAAAATTTATTACATCACATCGAGGAAAATGACATGTATCGATATTTTGCCATTTCATGGAATGCTCTTGTAATAGAATCTGCCTTTGTTGCGTGCTTTAAGGATGGTCTGAGGTGGATCCAACATTTATTTTGTACTGCTTCTCTGGTAATGGAGGCAATTGGCGACAATTCTGGCTTGTCCATGACGCATGTGCGTAGCTTCGTAATTAAGTAAAGAGAGGAATAATCCAACCACGAGAGAGCAAGTTCAATCCGTATTTGCCTGCGGCAAGATCATTATCTGCTCAAACTCGTATCGGTTCACACATTTACATTCTTTCGAGAAAGTATCACGAGCGATTCCCCAATTTTTACTCGACAATTCGATATTTTCGAAAATACCGTGTACCTTCACATCAATGATTCATTTATCCTTATTTAAGAAAACACACGCACGTACGTGATCCTTGGGTTAGGAGCGAGGAACCTTTTTTCAATACTTTTTTTTCTATCGACTTCAGAGTAAAACATACGTACGTGACTAAGGCGGCTCCTGATGGAAGTCGAAGTTTGACATTTGGGGTATTACTTTCTCCATACGTGAAACACATGTACGATAATATTCTTCAATCATAACATCATTTAAAGTCAACTGTTGACTTCAATTTGTGCTTGCAAATGAAATTATTAGAAGTTTGATTTTAGTATCATTGAATTGCAATAGAAATGCGCCCTAACTTGGCACAACCACTAAATTCGCGAATATTCTCGTCTCGACTAACTATTTCCAGTTAATTAATACACCCATCTTCCACTAAAGTCTTATATACTAAAGACCTGATAATCCGAACTAGAATAAACTTTAACTAGCGCAAATCCTTGCCTCCACGGCTTAATTACCGGCAGAACATCATCAAAATATAATCAGTTTTATCCATCCTAATCATATCTAATATACAACATATTTATAACCGACCCTTTATATGGCTCATGAAAAACAAGGACCATCAGCATGACGTAACGCGAGCGTCATGTCTTTTTGGCAGTATTTTCGTTTGCTCGAGCTTCAACGCCGGGATCATCGTGTTTTCTCCCTTTATGAAAATTTGCGGAATTTGTCCCGGATCCGAGCGAGGTCACGAAAATTCCAAGCACGTAATCATGAGTGCCGAAGACCTTTTTGGCCCGCATAATCGCGAAATGATTAAACAAATCGGCGTCAGAGGCTGAATCGGCGGGAAAGATGAGGCGATCAATCCAAGCTCGGGAAGCAAAGTCCGAGATGGAACCGGTGGATGAACAGGAAGCCGAGGAAAACAAGGCGCCTGCTTGCTCATCCGACGAAAGTCAATGATTCAACCGATGCAAAGTGGCTGTCCATGTCGATCCCCCGTCATGTCTTGCATAAGGAGTGACGTGGGAATTCCGGGAAAGTCAAGCTTGCTACGTGAACGTGGATTCAACCGGTACACCCTGTTTCCCACCAGAAAAAGGAAGGATAATGACCCGCCATCCTTTCATTTAGGAGTTCCTATAGCATATTGTTTTACTATGTTTATCGTTTTCGCAGATCTTTAGTTGTCTTTGAATCGGAGTGTGAACCATACTTTAGATTATGGGGTGGCTCTCGAAGTGGTAAGCTGAAGACGTAAAACTAAGAATCTCAAACCTAATAATGTATAGACGTTGGGGGCATCGTTGGGGGCATCATTGCCATCGAAGCTGAAGTGGGTAACGTGTGTGGTCTCGAGAGGATATGGAATAAAGACCATTCCGAGGAACGGAGCACGTTCGTGTTGTTGACGCTTGATGGGTCTTTTGCTTTCCAGCGAAGGAAGATGTGAAAAAAGCAAAGTGGTTTTTGAAGTCTCGAGGGAATCTTGCGCTTCCACGAACTTTCGTGGCAGATGGAACGATACAATCGAGACTCATGACATGTCCTGTTCGGAAGATTATTACTCCGTTGCTCGCGTCTGCGATAATCGGGCCTGCATTGAGTCTAGTAGACAGATTCTTCGCGATCTGCTGTTGCTTTTTTCTAGGTCTTACACTTGATTAGATGATGAAAATTCTAGAAGATGGCAACGTTGTATCGCCATCGGCATTTGTTTCTGATTCAATTATTCAACCGAGTCGAGCAAATTGCTAGAACCAGCATGGGATTGTTAGTAAAAATCGGCGCTGCATAGCGTATGCTTCGAGTGCAAAAGAGTAGCTCATATTGATTCTTCACTTCCAAATTTTCCTCGCTCACTTCTTTTGACACAACACGAGCGGTCTCAATCTTCTAGATAAAAAGTTGTTGTTTACTGATTTACAGATACATTTCAAGGCTCAATTGTTTTTTTCTTGACTTTTGCAATAAATGTCGATTGTGCAGTTGCACTCTTGCCAGTAGGAGATGGGTCTCCATGCACGACCACAATTCAAGTCCCTAGGCCGCTGTCTTCATTGCGCACCGCAGAAGTCAAACCTTCCTGCAGAATATTAGAGATGACAAAATGGGTCTTAGACTCGTATATGACCCATTTAAATCATAAATGAATCATAAATTGGTCATATATGAATCACTTATTTTTTGAATAAACTAGTTAAATAGGTTTAACAATTGAAGACTTAAGATAGATAGGTCTTAAATGGATTGGACTTATAACCCATTTTCAACCAAAGCCTCACAATCTCTCTCTTCCCTCTTTCCTTTTTTTTTTCTTTCTTCTTTCTCCTTCCTTAGCTGGTGGCCAGCATGGTGACAGCCAGCAAGGCTTGCCCGTGGCTGGTCGCTGACTTTCGTGGCCGGCAACCGGCCAAAGAAGAAAAAAACAAAAAAAAAAAGAAAAAAGAGAAAAAAGAAAAATTATATTTTTAAAAATTTTAAAAAATAATTAATTTTTTAAATAAAATAATTAAAATTTGATTTTAAAAAAAAAATTTTGTTAAAAAATATAAAAATTGTCCATTAAATTTGTGTTGCATAAAAGTATTTTATTAATACCATTTTTAAAAAACAAAAATCATAAAAAATAAGTTTTTTAGGTTTAGTTAAATGTGTCGGGTATAAGTCAAGTATAAGTCGGGTATGGGTAAAAATTTTTGCAATACAATAAATGAGTCATAAACGGATTAAATTTATCAATTTGGGTCGGATCATTCATGACCCGACCTGACTCACCCGTTTAATGGGTCTATGGGTCTACAGAATATAGACAAGCAAAAAGAGGTATTGTCGTTGTGTCCCTATTCTGTCGTCGTTTTCCTGACCAGAGCAGAGGCTGATGCATCGCCCAGAGACAGTGCTCGAATTATTGAAGGTCGGGGATGGACTTTTTGCACCTCGCATCGGAAGACATCACAACACGACAATTCATGCTCTGTGCAAAACGTCAAGCGCGAAACGTACGTGAAGCGTAAGAGGGGACCGAGACCAGATAACCAATCAAGACCAGCAAAAAGCACGAAGTCACTCCGGTTACTGCGCTTACTGACACAGCATGGCAAAAAAGATAGAACCGGAAGAGCTTGGGCAACACGACGCATTTGAATTCGTAGCCCAAAAAGGAAAGAGGAGTGGGAAGAAAATTTGAGAAAAGGCAATGGTTTCGGGTGCAGAGGAGGAACAAAAGCCGAATTCAGCGGCCTAACTAAGCTGCTTTCCCAGTAAATTCAGTTAATTCGCTTCACAATTAGAGGGAAAAGTAATGAATTTGCATTTCTTGACTGGAACCTTAAACTAATGTTATAGTCATATGACGTATTGACGGGAAAGTTTGAAATCAGGCACTACGACAATGACTTTATCAGGCATTGAGAAAGCAAATTCAGAGAAGACAGGTGGGCCGCCAAGCGAGGAGGTATGGACCATAGAAGAATGAGTCCTCCCTGCATCAGCAAGCAAGTGGAAAGAACCCAAAAAGATGGAGGAGGAAACTTTCAAGTTCAGAAGATGGTCTACCGAAGTAAGTCTGTTGTGAAGCAGCGAAAAGTTGTTCCGACATTTCCAGTCTCAATATCATATAAACAAGAAACAAATGCCCGTGCCAGTGCAGTTAACAGTTGAAAGAAATTTATATGCCAATGTCATAACAAAGTCACACCATGTTCTGCTTTGAGGGTTGTACAAGGGGAAAAGTACCAAAAAAATCATAAACTTATCAGACGTATTGGCACAATTCGATCATAAACTTTTCATTGGACCACTTCAGCCTAAACTTTTTAATATTAAGATCAATTCAATCCCATCCGGCCATTTTTTGGCCGGCCGACGCAGACATGGATGTCTGGATGTCGGTGATGGCCAACACTGATGTGGCAATTTTTATGATTTTTTTTTCGAATTTTTTATTAATTTTTTATTAATTTTCTTTTCTTTTTTGCTACTTCCTGGGTGGCTGATTAGCACCGAGGCTCGCTGGCCACCGCCAGGAAGAAGTATAGAAGAAAAGGAAAAAGAAAAAGAAAAGAATAAAAATTAATAAAAATTTTGAAAAAAAAATCATAAAAATCGCCATGTCAATTGCGTCGATCACCTGGCCGATGTCCACATCAACGCCGGCCACCAAAATTGGCTGGATGAACTAAATTGATACCAATATTAAAAAGTTTAAAACTGAATTGGTCCAATTGAAAAGTTTATGACTGAATTGATATTAATGCAATAGGTTTAGGACTTTTTTGATACTTTATCCATTGTACAAGTGCACAAACCATAGAGATGATTATAGATGAACATGGAAGTGCAGAAGCAGAAGAACTGTAAATTTATCTGCAAGAGCCTCCAAGAGTGCAGGAGCCAAAGCACTTTATTAAACTTTTGGGCGGTGGTTTGGCACAAATTTTCTCTTAAATGAGGAAACAAGACAAGAATAGATGCAATTTCGGCGCTGGAACTACAGCCGCAAAATGATCAGTTAATTTCATCACCCGTACATATGTTTGGCAGTTGCGAAATTAGAAAAAGAAGCCGTCATTAATCCCGAAAATGAAAAAAGATGCCACAAGTCAATCCTCACGTAAACAGAGAACAAACTTATATGTAGTCATACATCATAGAATATTTGGACGATAATCAGGAGTATGTGATTTTTTCATATCAACAAACTTAGGCCTTTTTTACTTTACCAAAAAAAAAAAAAAAAAAAAACAAACTTAGGCCTTTTCATGCATGTTTTGATCGTCATAACATCTTCCAGAATGACACATTGAAACTCCTTTCTTTGGGCATGCTCATCCTAATTGTTTCTTCTTGCCATATGATTAAGCCTGGGAGACATTCCAGACTCTGCCAAGAAAATCACAAGCAGCTCAGTGCCGACAGCTTGACTCGATGCATCTTTACCTTTTCTTTATGTTTCGGCATCACCATATCAATGGGCAAATCTTTCACAGACTACACTGGAGGATTCAGGAAAAACCTTTGTTTTATAAGAACACGGGGTATATCACTGATTAAACCTTCGCGCACATTCTGGTGAAGACGGCACAATGTGGTCTAACCAGAGAAGAATCTTCTCCATGACTGCCATGGGAGAAATCCACCTGCAACAAAGTAGCAACAAAGTAACGACGAAGTGACAAATGCGGGACGAAGCAAGTGCCCCTAGAATCATGTGAAACAACGTCCTTACCACATCCAGGACAGCGGAAATAGGACTCGTCCCTAAGGACAAGCCCTGAGCCACCACAAACTTCGCATTTTTTCTGGGCTACCTGTCAATGCAGAAGTAAAGGAAAAATAAAAATGGGGAATCTCATACGAACATCTGAAAGCTTTAGGACACTGATGGGGACACGACGATCTAATGAAATCGCTTGTATTAATCTAAAAACCTCAGAAGTAAATCCTCACGATTCTTTTGCTGAACTCAATCCCTGCGACCACAAATGGCGCGACACCAGCTGCACGACACGGTTTGAAAATGGAGTCAACAATCAAAATCGAATACTACACAGTCAGAATTGCCATAGAATCTCGAATTATGGATAATCGGATGGATGAAAGATAGAAAATAGGACCATTCACTACCAAGAAAATCAAGCCAGTTGGATTGTTCACTACAATCTGAGCATATAGACAAATGCTTCACTGAACCTATAACACAAGCATTCCTCTGCAATCTCGTGGAAGCAACAGCTCTTGATCCTGATGATTGAAGTATTTCTTTTTATTCAGCGACCATTTTCTGTCTAACGTGCTTCTTTCACATTGTTGACCCACGACGACAAATGAGCACGGCAAAGATAGACCAACGAGCAACACCCCGAATCAAATCAATGAAGAGTACAAGGATACCTAAGGCTCCAACGACTATTTGCCACGTAACCTCAGCCTGGCCCGGATCTGCCGCCGCCGAAACCCCGTCTACGGCGGCGATTCTCCGCTTCAATGTCGCCTTCCCGTTCGAGCGACCGCTCCTCCTCCTGCAGATGCAATTAGCGAACGGTTTCGAGCGATCCCCGACTCCGATTCCACCGAATGGTCGACGAACCGTCGAGCCGATTATAGGCGACGAAGAGATTGAAGAAGCTTCCATGTCAATCGAACTAGAGAGAGCGAGCGAGCGAGCGAGCGGGAGAGAGAGAGGGAGAGTGACAGCGAAGGCGAAGCTAACGAATTCGGAGAGATGGTTTCGAAACGGGCCACGTCGACGGGATTGGGTCGGGGTTCGCGCCAACCATAGATGGGCGTGGGTGGACTCCATTGGTCGGGATCCCTTCGACAAAAATCTCGTTCTCACGTGTCAGCAGTTAAAAACGCTCTGTAACTCAACACGGTTACACGACAAAGCCTCTCGTTAAACCCTCCGAAAACACCGACCGACCCCACGCTTCGGCTCCAACAAAGAGACAGAGGGCAGCGGGAGGAGGAAGATAACAAAAACCCGCCGCGGTGCGTTATCCGCTTTAGGGTTTTTGAGTATATTCTCTGTCGGTACTTCTCTCTCTGTATCTCTTCCCGAGGCAATGGCAGTTATCTCCATCTGCGCCTTCGTTCCTGCGCTCCGCCCCCAGTCGGGTCCCGGTACGGAGCCGTTCCGGTCTCCCTTCGCTCCGGACCCCCTCTCCCGCCGGCCCGGAGAGAGGACCGCCGGCCGGCGCAGCGGGAGATCCGGAGGTTCGTGGCCCTGTCCACTCACTCCAACCCCAGGATTCTCAAGGTCAATCGGAAGTCCAGGTACGGGCGGCCCCTGTCGCCCTTTGATAGCGACGACGACGACGAGAGTTTGGAGTCCGATGAGGATGAGGATGAGGATGAGGAGGGTTGGTCGGATGAGGTGAGTTTTTCTTAGCCTTTTCTGTTTCGTATTTCGAGGATGTGGTGCTGCTATTGTTTCTTATCGGTTTGCTTGCTTGCATTATCCGAAAGGAGCTCTCATGGCGTTTGCTTACGGAGTCCATAACTATGCGTCCGTTCTTCGAAAATAAAAAGCGTAGTTTGATTCTCCTCGAGCAAGCTTTAATGTGGAGCTGACAAATTATGCGCGTGTCGTGGTTTCTTCGGAGATTGCAGGGCATTCTTTCGCCTTTCAGAAGTAGTTAATGGTTTGAATCTCCTCCATTTCAGTATAGGGAAGTTAGTCTAGATTCTGTTAGGTGAAGAACCAGAAGTATCTTCCAGCTTTGCCATTGTTTTGTTTCTCCGAGGCGCTAGGGACCCCCTGGAGTTGCTTGCTATGGTTAGCCATTAAAAGGGGGGAAGGGGAGGGAAGGGGGTGAATCCTCGATAATTTGTTATCTCCTTAGTTATGTGTTAGACGATAAGGAATGATCTCGTTGGCTAAAGTGACTAGGAGGATAATTGAATGTGTAATGAATTTAGTGATTCTGTTGTAACTCTGCTTGCTTCTGCGATGACTGGGGATAGGTTGTTACTCTGTGTTGTTAGCTCGACTAATGATTCTTGCGGGATCAGTAATACTTGGTGAATTGGAGGGAAAAGTGGTTCGTTTCTGACTAATTAGAGAGGGGAGCTGTAGGTTTAGTCCATAATTAATTTGGCGATTCAGATCTTTTCACCTTGAGGACCAACTGAATCTGCAAAGCTTTTTTTGGTATACCTGGGATGGGAAGTAATTTTCGAGGAAAAGATAAAAAGCTATTAACCGATGAGATGTTAATATTAAAGGCTTATTCCGGATCTTACTGTATCTTGGAATCTCTGAAGATATTTTGTTTTGGGTTGCTCACCTTGTCATACCTTTGTCACGTTGTTGATGTTTTATCCTTATTTGGTTTGAGAGATTGCTGCATGCAACTAGAAGTTTTTCTGTGTCCTCTTTTTGGTGGTATGAAACTATGTTGTTGGGCAGGTAGCTCTCAGATTGCAGTGGGCATTTCATGTCTTGTGTTTGCTTTTGCGAGTCTATCTTTGTTAAGGAAGATTTTTCTTTCTTCTGGAATAATCTGAGTTTAGTTTTCCGTGTCCTCTCAAGGATGAATTTGCAGAAATAGCAGAATATGAAGAGCAGAATAAAGATAAGAAAAAGAAAGGTATGCCTGGACACTGTTTAAGCTGTATAAAGTATCCGGTAGACTAGTAATTCATTATACATTTTGCAGACAGCCGGAGACACCCAAACAAAGGTGGGAGATCAGGATCCCTGAATTCTAGGCAGCAGAATGGTCATAATGAATATAAGAATCCAGTGAGAAATGCCGTGAATACTTTTCCTTCTCCCAACCACGAAAAGGAAATTGCTTCCTACAATGTAATTGGAAGGGGAAAGGTGAGTTCTTGTGACACAGGGAACTCTTAAATGGGTTTTGACAAGTGACAAATCATCTGTCCTTTTCCTTTTTGGTTTTTTTAGCCGGAAGAAATCAAACCACGCCAGCACAGTTTTCCTCGACTTTCTGAAGAAATAGATTTGGACGAGAGATGGATCCCTCTTCTTGATTACTTGTGCACTTTTGGACTTAAAGAATCACATTTTCTTCAAATGTATGAGAGACACATGCCTTCACTGCAAATAAATGTTGGCTCTGCAAAGGAGAGGTTGGATTACTTGTTGAGCATTGGTGTCAAAAATCGCGATGTCAAAAGAATACTTTTGAGGCAGCCACAGATTTTAGAGTACACAGTGGAGAACAATTTGAAGTCCCATGTTGCGTTTTTGATGGGACTGGGCATACCAAATTCTCGAATGGGACAGATTATTGCTGCTGCTCCATCCCTGTTTTCTTATAGTGTTGAGAATTCTTTGAAACCCACAGTTCGCTACTTAGTTGAGGAGGTTGGCATCAAGGAAAAGGACTTAGGTAAAGTGGTACAGCTGAGTCCTCAGATACTTGTCCAGCGAATTGACGTCTCATGGAATACTCGCTATTTCTTCCTATCAAAGGAATTAGGTGCACCAAGAGACAGTGTAGTGAAGATGGTAACAAAACATCCCCAGCTTCTGCATTACAGTATTGATGACGGACTGCTGCCAAGAATCAATTTTCTGAGGAGTATTGGGATGTGTAACTCTGAGATCTTAAAAGTTTTGACTAGCCTTACACAGGTAATATATTCACTTCTCATTGCTTTGGACTACTAATTATCTGGCGCCTTACCTTTACCAGAATCATTCTGCTTGTAGATTGCACAGTATCTGTAGTAGTAAGGATTAATCTTTCTTTTCGAGAAAGAAAGAACAATTTTGAATTTGCAAGAGATGAAGTAGCAGTGCTTGATGCCATGGGTTGATTTTCCAGGATAACTTGTAGCCTATGATTTATTATTCACATCTGGATGTTTTTTAAACTACAATTCTGAATAAGTCAATTGTTGTCTTAGCAGGTGTTATCTTTGTCGTTGGAAGACAATCTTAAACCTAAATACAAGTACTTGATTAACGAACTTCGCAACGAAGTGCGTGCTTTAACCAAGTACCCAATGTATTTGAGTTTGTCTTTGGACCAGAGAATCCGCCCTCGCCACAGGTTTTTGGTTTCCCTAAAGAAAGCTCCCAATGGGCCATTTCCCTTAAGTTATTTTGTTCCAACAGATGAGTCTTTCTGCGAGCAGTGGGCTGGGACCAGTTTAGATAAGTATCTGGCATTTCGTCAGAGGCTACTGCTGAAGGATTTTGCAAAGAAATATGAGAAACAAAGATAGCATGCTCACGAGAGTATACTAACAGAGATATTGGAAGAACTGAGCGGTCATGCTCTAACATGCCCCCTTGAACTGCCGAATTTTGCTGCGCTGTGAAAAGCCTTGGACTACTTACCAGCAGATTATCTGTAAGTAAAAACACAGGCAAGCATGCGTTGCTTAGATTATGAAATGCATTGCTTCTCTTTTTCTGGGTTTCAATTTTACATGCCGTAGAATCTTTACTGTGAAATTTGCAGAATTTGCAGCTTCTTTGGGCGCTGATGGGGAATACAAATGGGGACAGCAAGACAGTAGTTGAAAATTTTCTGATATGACTTCAGTACATATGGCTGAGCGGAATGATAGAAACAGGCACACGTGTGGTAAATGATCCAGGGCCCCTCATCTTCGAGATGTCTCTCTTTCAAGCAGTTGATTTCTTGAGGTCAGGGCCATCTTCAGGCAATTTTGATGTACGGATTTCGTCTAAGACAATAGTCATGTAGATAATTGAAAATTTTGAGAAATGTGACGCAAGTTTGTCACATGTTCTGCCTTATAGTGTAAACATACCTTTCCTAAATATTTAACATTCAAAATTACAAGGGCGTCCTCTTTTGCACGAAAGGTTGCTTTAGTGTAACTTGAGTGTAAATAGTTGTGAATGTATACCATGAAAAGAGGACTGGTGTGCGAGTGCTTTTTACTCCTGCGTGCTTGAAATCGGTATCTTGTTTTGTTAATAGAAGTTGATACGGTAGCATCACTAAGCAATATGGATTTGCGCATGCAAAATTTGAGCATGTCAAAGTTCCACAAAGGTGAACAAGTTCGGAGGCAACTAAAACAGAAAAAGGAACTTTCTGCATTTGGGTGCTTTTCATCGGGCACTGAATGCACACTTTTTATGAAAAACTGGACTGCATTACACTCGGGTCCTTTGTACTTCTCCGATGATGGTTGACTAATCCCGGCTGTTAAGCAAAGTTGCTTCAATCCAGCACCAAGACTGCTAAAGGAACAGTGAAAGAATTAGGACTTTGGTTGGGGGGAGAACTAAAACTGAAAGGAGCAACATTGCGAAGAATCACTCGGTGCGGGATTAGTCTGGTGCTTAAGGAGCTTCGCCATGACCTTGCTCTGAAGTAGGTGAGAAGTTTTACAAACTGGATGGTGATTTGAAGATATGCAGTAAGCAGATGAAGACAGAGAACTGAATCTAATGCAGAACAATCAATTCTGGAAATACTTGATGTATCATTGTATTAACGAATCATTGAAACACAATGTATATAGAACATCAATGAATACAGATCCTCTGTTCTACTTCCTCTGTTCTTCCTTACTTGAGATTTTCAGTAGCCTTTGATCACCCTACTGCAGCTTCTCTGATGCGCAAGATATCCATGGAGGATTCTTCTTCTTCTCTCTCTCTATATCTCTATCGATTACAACTCTTCTGCATCTATTTCTTCGTACATTTTTCTCATCTCAAGACTCTAGTTATATGAAGAACAGAACTTCTACAAACTAACAACTAACTGAAAACTAATGTAAAAACAGACTACTTCTAACGAGAATTCGGTACATAGCACATGTGTATAACTTGGCGATCCACATCATTCTTTACTTGAGATGTCTCCTTCATTGATGTCGATCCAAACTGATCTTCATCATGAGTTCTTCACCGTTGATCATCTTTTCTATATTGCCAAGTCCTCTTTTTTCTTTGTTGATTGTTTTTCAATCACGTGCTTTGTTGCTTCTTCTTCTTCTGGTTCTTTATATTTAACATTCCCCGCAAATTGGGAAGGGTGAAAGATCCCATTCCCAATTTGGTGCGAATAGACGAGATGAGCTGATCGGGAGATAGGTTTAGTGAAAATGTCAGCTAATTGAAGATGACTGGGAATATGGTAGACTTGAAATGAACCAGAAGACACCTTTTCACGAACAAAGTGAAAGTCAATTTCAATGTGTTTGGTACGAGCATGTAAGATGGGATTTGCTGTGAGAGAAATGGCTGATCTGTTGTCACAGAATAAAGTGATGGCTGCTGGAAGAGGAATACCAATATCACGTAATACAAAGCTGATCCAAGTGAGTTCAGCTGTGGTAGAAGCTAGTGCTCGATATTCGGCTTCTGTGGAGGACCTTGAAACAGTAGATTGTTTCTTGGCTGACCAAGATAGCAAATTAGATCCAAGAAAAGTGCAAAAACCTGTAGTAGATCGGCGAGTGATAGGGCATCCTGCCCAGTCAGCATCTGAGAAGCCATATAGATTTGTTGAACTCCTAGAATGGAGATAGAAGCCAAGGTGGACAGTCCCTTTAACATATCGAAGGACTCGTTTTAATTGGAGAAAATCTGCCACTGTAGGATGTTGCATCTTTTGACGAGAAGGTTTGTGGCAAAAGCTATATCTCGGGCGAGTGATTGTTAAGTATTGGAGACCACCTACCGGGCTTACGTACTCAACGGATCGGTGAGCCGATTGTTAGTACTTGTCCATGAGAATTGATCGAGGTGGCAAGGGTGTAGAGATTGGTTTACAATCATTTGAGCTCGTTGAGTAAATCAACAGCATATTTTGTTTGGCATAGAAATAAGTGTTGTGGAGTGCGTTTGGCTTCAATGCCTAAGAAATAGTGAAGAGAGCCAAGATCCTTCATATGGAATCGAAGACGAGTTTCGAATTAATACGGTTAGAAGTTGAGATGAACTTCCCGTCAAGATGATATCATCGACATATAGTAGGAGTAATACTTTTGTATGTGATGCGATGAAGAACAAATAAAGAGGGATCACATGTACGAGAAAAAACCAAGTTCAAGGAGGAAGTTACTGAATTTGTCAAACCGGGCTCTTGGAGCTTGTCGAAGACCATATAAGGATTTGTGAAGGAGACAGACATGGCTTGATTGTTGAGGATGTATAAAGCCGGAGGCTGTTCCATGTAGACAGTTTCATTCAAGTCTCCATGAAGAAAGGCATTTTTCACATCAAGTTGATGTATTGACCATTGTTTTGTTAGAGCTATGGACAATACTATGCGAATTGTGGCATGTTTCACAACAGGGCTGAAAGTCTCGGTAAAATCAAGTCCCGCTTCTTGATGAAAGCCTTTAGCTACTAGTCGAGCCTTTAATCTATCTAGAGTTCCAGCGGATGTTAATTTGGTCTTGAAGACCCACTTACGACCTACTACATTCATCCGGTTAGTTCGTGGAACTAGTGTCCAGTGTTATTGTCATATAGAGCGATCATTTCTTCCCGCATTGCACTATACAGCCGGATCGGCCAATGCGACTTAAGAGATCTTGGTTCTATGGGAACTTTATACTCAACTAGACAAGCATACTTTGGATTTGGTTTGATGATACCTGTTTTGAGTCGAGTCTGCATATGATGACCCACAAGATTGTTTTGAGAAGAGGATAGGCTTGGATTGGACTGTGCAGGACAAGACTAATATTATCGATGATTCAGGTTGTGAGGATGAGGATGCAGAAGCTGATTGTGCTTCTGTGATAAGTTCATCCTGCATTGGTGCTGATGAAGTAACCTGGGACATCTGTTCATTGTAAGAACTATCCATTGTAGGATGATACTGACTTTTGATGGTTGACTGATGAGTAGAATTAATGATTGTTGTGTCAGTACTTGGAGGTTCAAACAACTGAACTTCATCAATCCATTGTCTGTATAGAGGTGTGTACTGTCCATATTCATGGATGACCTTCTTTGTGAAAGGAAAAAGTGTTTCATCAAAAACCACATGCCTACTGATATATATACGATTATCAGTAGGTACAAGACATCGATATCCTTTATGTAGATCACTGTATCCCAGAAAAATACAGGTGAGTGATCGAGGGTCAAATTTGTGTTTTGCATAGGGTCTTAAGCATGGATAACAAGCACATCCAAACACCCTCAAGTGATTATACTGTGGCTGACTATTATGAATCTTGTTATAAGGTGTATCCATCTGTAGTTTTGGTGTTGGAAGCCTATTGACAAGATAATTTGTCTGTAGCAAAGGCATCCACCCGTAATTTCATGGAACCTTGGAGTGATACAACATGGCTAATCCCAGTTCTACAAATGTGACGATGTTTTCTCTCTGGAATCCCATTTTGTTAAGTATGTGGACATGAGAGTTGTTGTTTTATGCCACAGGTTTGTAGATGACCGAATCTATTGCTGATAAATTCCCCTCCTCCATCACTTTGGAAAATTTTGATTGGAAGATTGTACTGTTTCTCAACTAATTTCTGGAATCGAACAAAAATACTATAGAACTCAGACTTCAACTTCATAGGGTACACCCAGCTATATCGTGAGAAATTGTCAACAAAAATCACATAGTATCTAAACTTACGGAAAGAGTCGATCGGAGAAGGTCCCCGATGTCACAATGAATCTTTTCTAATGGCAAGTTTGATGTAGAATCGATAAAGGAAAGGATAGAGCTGTACTTTTTGCTATTTGACAAATGGCTGCACATTAGAAGAAGATGAATTAAACTTGATCAGCTTCGTTGTTGTAGATGTTGCACTTTGTCTCGAGAATTTGTATGGGCTAGTCTCGATGCCATATGTCTTGATCAACGCTTTTCGTCTTTGAGTAAAGAAAGCTGCAGTTGTCTCGGTATCAACTTGATAAAGACCTCTATTCTTCCTTCCGAGCTTGACTGTACTTTGGTATTGTTGTCCTTTACATAAACACCAAATTTGTCAAAGATAAACGAACAAGGGTAGTCATCTCGTGATCTTTGAAACTGAAATTAAATTCTTCTTTATTTCGGTACTATAAGAACATCATTCAATGGTAATGTATTGCCTTCGTAGTTAAGCAAGTATTACCAATATGTGTAACAGTAAGCACGATCCATTTCCTACCATCACAAAGATCGGATCCTTGGTATTTAGTAAGGGTATGAAGAATACCAGATTAGTGCCGATGTGGGTCAGAGCACCAGATCGTGGTACCATTCACTTCCTTTTGGATCTTCAATATGAATTCTTTGTCGTCTTTGCTGGAACATCTTCTACTTGATAAGAGTTATCAAATCGGTACCCCGAAGGCGAAGAGCATCATGACCGGGACGTTTACATATTTGACATTCCAATCTAGCGTAAATTTGTGTCTTTCTCATCCTGCAGATTTTTACTCGAATTTAATGAGAGAGAAGGATAAGATTTGGTAGTCTGGTACCTTTGGGAATGATTGACATAGGGTCGAAATCCCTGATTATAAGTAGACAAGTTGTTTCTTTGTCTGAGGTATTGATCTCCTTGAACTTGAGTTGATGCTTCTCCTCTATAATTTGGATTTCTCTCAGCATAACCAAAACCTCTACCTCTATTATTAGTAGTTCTACCACGACCATAGCTGCGACCACCTCTCGTAATTTCCTCTTTGAGCTATGAATCCAGAGATTTGAGGAACATACCCTTCATCAGTACTTTCTTTAGACTGTACTTGAAATTGTCTCTGTCCAAAGTAAGCCATATTTGGATTGAACTGACTTCTGGAATAGTTCTTCATTCTTGATTCAAACCTTTCTAACTGAGCAATAACCTCATCATAATCAGGTTGAGGCTTCAAACAGTATATGGTGGTTCGAAGATTTTCATATTCAGAACCTAAACCTTCCAGAATACCAAATATTTTGGTTATTTCATCCACAGTTTGCCTATTGCATTCAACTGATCACATATAGACTTATACTCTCTAAGATAGGTTGAGAGAGTTTGATCAAGCTTTTGCGGGACTGTAATTTCCCTCGAGTTCAAACTCTCTAGCAATTGACTTCTGTAAATCGCTTTAGAAGGGTCTGCCATACTTCAAATGATGTATCTAAGCCAATTATTAGACTTAGGATATTTTCGAATGTAGCTCCACTAATCCATGAAGATATTAACTGATCTGTTCTTGTCCAGTCAGTATAGTCAGGATTAACTAGTTCAGATTCACAACTTTCAGTTTCATTTTGCAGCATACGAGGAGGTGAGGGAATATCACCATTAATAAAGCCAAATAGCTCTTGGCTTTTCAGGAATCTTTGAATCTGAGCTTGCCATAGCAGAAAATTTCCTTCGGTAAGTCTGATTGTGATGAAGTTCGAGATGTTCACATGTATCGGAAAAGGATACTTTGGTGTTCTTATTGCCATTGTCACAAGATTTCAACTTGAGACAAGATATCAGAATTTGAAGATGCTTGTTGATACAGTGAATCAACAAGGCTCTGATACCATGAGAAGTTTTACAAACTGGATGGTGATTTGAAGATATGCAGTAAGCAGATGAAGACAGAGAACTGAATCTAATGCAGAACAATCAATTCTGGAAATACTTGATGTATCATTGTATTAACGAATCATTGAAACACAATGTATATAGAACATCAATGAATACAGATCCTCTGTTCTACTTCCTCTGTTCTTCCTTACTTGAGATTTTCAGTAGCCTTTGATCACCCTACTGCAGCTTCTCTGATGCGCAAGATATCCATGGAGGATTCTTCTTCTTCTCTCTCTCTATATCTCTATCTGATTACAACTCTTCTGCATCTATTTCTTCGTACATTTTTCTCATCTCAAGACTCTAGTTATATGAAGAACAGAACTTCTACAAACTAACAACTAACTGAAAACTAATGTAAAAACAGACTACTTCTAACAGAATTCAGTACATAGCACATGTGTATAACTTGGCGATCCACATCATTCTTTACTTCAGATGTCTCCTTCATTGATGTCGATCCAAACTGATCTTCATCATGAGTTCTTCACCGTTGATCATCTTTTCTATATTGCCAAGTCCTCTGTTTTCTTTGTTGATTGTTTTTCAATCACGTGCTGTTGCAGTTCTTCTTCTTCTGGTTCTTTATATTTAACAGTAGGAAGCCCCTTCTCTGTCCAGGCAGAGTACCCACCTGCGACGTTTGCAACCCGGCCAAAACCCTGCATAAATCATTACCACATAGTACATTTAGCATTCAAGAAGCGAAGAGATCTTATGGGTTAAGTGTACTGTTGGCTCTGATTTGTGCCGCCAACTTCTTTAGCTTTGGATCAAGATTTTGGCTTTGTGTCAATAGAATGTCCAGCAAAATAAGTTCAGGAGTTCTGTTGCTTATACTGACATTCTCCAAGCACAGTATTAATCCTTGGGTTAAAATTAGAACCGCCATCTCACTGAAATGCCAGTAGAATATCCCGCTGTCTAATCTCAATTTTCTTTTTTTGTAAATCGTCTGGTATGCCAAATTGACGTGAAGGAAATGCTTTGCACAGCCTTAAAGTTGAATGCGCAAGGAATCTTTAGAAGCTCTACTCACAGCAGATTGAAGATCGGTTACAGCCATGAGAGACCTCCTTCCACTCTTACACCCCTGATTGAGCAACAAGAAGCGGTAAACCTTTGAATACAAGGAAACTCAAACCTGGGAAAATGCTTGCACAAAGAACATACCACAACGAACGCATCATCTTTGGCAAAGTGCGCTGATACTTCATCCAAGAATTGCCGGTTCTTCGACATTTCTGTAAAGTCAAGCAGATACAATGATGTTCCGCAACACAAGGCCTATTTCGATTCACTGCTCTGCTCTACTGTTGTTCTAGAACAGCAGCCAACCATTTAAGAGGACGACTCCACTGTGTTTCTTCAACAATCCAAGTGCACGTCAAACTTTCATGTAGCTGCTAGTAAATGGGAATCCACGATGGTCCTTTCTTTTCGTTTATCTATAGTTTTTGGTCGCGAGCTAAACAATTCGACGTGCTGTAGTTTTGACTTTCCCAGTCACTCGAGAGTTCAACAGGGATTCTAAATATCCATATGCCAAAATCAAGAAATTGAAAGATCGGAGCCCGCGACCCACTTTATGCTAGTTGAAGAACCTCTAGATCTATCGGAGCATTCATCGACACCGAGAGGTCATTGACAAAGGAATGAGAATGATGAAGAAATGTACCTGCACCAGTTCTGAACATGTACGGGATATTCAATGCTCCTGGTGGATGTCCAGCCTTAAATTCATCACATGTCCTGAAGCAAATCAAATGAACAACAAATTTTTTCGGCATTGCTAAATGCTACAGCAAGTAATTTGTGCCAAAGAAAGACGAGTTATCGGCACACGATATAATAACTCTCTATCTCTCTGCACGCGCCTGCATGATCTTCTGTGTTTTGGATATGGATAACTGATGCAAGCCCGACTAACAAAATGTGCAGTCTTATCTTACCGGGTCAAGTCGTTCGAGTTCACTCATGCTCGAACTCACTGGAAGGGAACATTGTATCTCGAATCCTATAACATACTCTTCACTACCAATCAAACGATCCCGAAACAACATACGAGAAAATTCACGAAAAAATTTCTCGAGCAACGTCACTACACCTGACGTCCAGGTATCGGTGTCCCTTGCTAAGGAGGTCATGCGCGACATTGACCGACACCGATCGCGCCTCCGCTGCCGCAGATTCAGCATTTCTCGCGGTATTGTCCAACCACCTAAAAAGAGAATAAAAAAAGGTTCGCTCACCAAAAAAGATAGGGAAAACACTCGAAAGGATCAGAGAGACGGAGAAGACCTGAAGCTCAGGTAATGAGGGGGAAGACGAGGGAGCACTGAACGAGCGAGGCGAGAAGCGGGAACGGTGGAAGCCATAGCCATAGCCACAGCCAAAGCCATGAATGAACACGACGACGGCAACGTTCCAGATCTTCTTGCTTATTGATTGTCACGTTCCTGGAGTCTCTGTCTCGCCAGGAATATTATATTTATGCTCGCGTGCAAATTATGCAGACAATGCGCTTCTCCGCCGGCTGGTTCTTATCAGGCCTTCTCACGTGTTGAGGGAAGAAGCCAATCAGGAGCTGGCAGCCCTAGCATCACTCTGAATTCGTTACGCCACTATGAATATGGTAAGAATGGATAGAGAAGAGTCGCCATACCATAGCCCATTTCCATAATCCAACTTTACGAGATCTTCATTTCCTTAACTGTCATGTACTAGTTACCACGATGGGAGCTTGGGCTGGGCCCATCTTTGGGACCCAGAATGTAAATTATGTTTAATTAGTCATGATAATTTCATAAGGTATCTCAACCGATTATATCTACTAAGGTTTCCCTGTATGTGCTCTTCACGATGCAAAGGAATCTAAGCTTTATTAATCTCGAAAAGGCATTCTGTCCTGGAGATAACCATAATAGAATGCCGTGCTGTGTCTTATGGTGGGTAGTGGCTTTGCCTGGTTGGCCAACTAGATTCTGTTCAGAAGTGGCTCTTCATTCTTTTACATGCATGCTTCTAATTTATGCTAATTGGATTATGCCTGTAACACCTTTTACCTGGAGAAGCGAGATTTCATTTACTCATCACTTAGTTTTTCAAAAACCACCCTACTGACCCTTATCTTTTGTTAACAAGGATTCGTTTCACTAGCATTCAAATCTTTTCACACAGACACATTCGCATCCTAACATAAGGACCGCACAGGAACGGACAAAAGTTGTTAAAGGAAACTCAAATTTGAATGTGATTTGCTCTGATACAATAGCCACGACTCGAGTATTACTCCTGCAACTAGATAGAAGCAAGAACATTGCAAAAAGTTTGAAATCAAACAGACCACCATGGATAGTCATGCAAGGTGTAAAACCATTGATATAGTTCTATGAGTACGCAAGCTGAGGTAGTTAACATCGCCAAATCAGTTACAAAAGGGCTACAGAAAAAACAAGCAAGAGCAGATTCCTTGGGACTACTTCGCCCCGTTTCTTACTTGTCCAAAATCTCTTCCCAACTATCAGCACTTAATGCTTATGAACCGGGAATGTTTCTTGGCCATCTTCAGGTCAAACTCTAATGGTCAGCTCTCTCGGCATCAAAGCTTTGCCTCAGCTTCAATCTTTCTCTGTACTCCAGCAACTCCCTCTTGTATCTTTCTTTGTCCTTCTGTCCAATTTTCTGATACACCTGCAAATAGAAACTATGGATATGAACATGCATTTGAGTGGGAGCTACGAAAACCTCTTTTCTTATTATATACTCTGTTTTCTTCATATGCAAACTCCTTCGTTATTCTATCCACATAGAGACCCACGAGATCAAACCAAAAGAACTTAATTTCTCTCGAGGTTGACTTGACTTTACCATTCGCTCTTCGGGGCCAAGTTTGGTCCAAGACTCGCCTATCATTTTCGTGAACTCCCTTTCTCTATTCGGGTAGAGTGATTTCAGCTTATAATGCTTCTCAGCAAAGAAGAAATTATAGCCACTCCTGTTGGGTTTCGGGTAGCTCGGATCTCCTCGTCTCCTGCTCCTTCGTCTACGGCCATGGCGAGTCTTACGGCCGTATGGCACCAAGGCATTTGAATGCGTTGTTGGGTTAGGTGGGCCCTCATGATCTGGGTGATAAAGTACTCCTTTAAGAATCTCAGAGCCCAACTTCACCGAGACCAAGTAGCCACAATCAAATTTGCCATCAATCGTACCAATGGCTTCAAAACATGACTTCCCTGTGTAAAAGGGCAGCAGAGCTAACGATGATCAGCAACTGACTGAGCTAATATATGATAGTAGAGGCTATGCTGACTAGTGTTTATACTAGTAACTGCAGCAAACCAAGTAAATGTACTTTTCATTTGTATATTTTAGCGTGTAAACAGGTTCAAAGGAATGAGTCCTATGAAAGCCAATTTCCCCTTGTTAATGCAGATAGTCAGCTTTTCGCATGTCCAGAGAGTTCCCCCTTCACATGTTTAGATGAACCCATTTAAATGCATTTTCAGAGGCAAATCAGCGATTCAGCTATTAGACTTGCCTGGAGTGTTTTGACTCAAAAGACTTACCCTGAGTGTCATTGTGTCAGTAAGTGTAAAAATACCAACTGCACAGTTACGAGGCAATTTTTTATATCATGTAATTGTTTGCCATATTTAAAAGCAACAGAAGAACTAGCTTTAAGACTTAAGCAATGTGAGGTGAAGAGATTCTAGACAGAAGTGAGGAATAAAAGAATCATCTTTTGAGATTTCAACTACTAATTTAACAAACTATCAACTAACTTAAAACAACTTGAATTTCATGAAAGATGGTCAACCATGGTACTCCTCCGATGGCCAGAATTACACAACTGCACATATTTAAAATCAAATCTAGCAGACCATGAAACTATAGTTATATTTGTTAGAAGGAAAAAAACAAAAGAGACACCATTACATGGTTTCTCATTGCCTACCGTCAAAATTATACAATCAATTTTCAATTGTCTACGCTGCACACTGTTTATTGTGATACTGGTTTGCACGAGTTTTTCACCTTTTCCCACTCCGTTAATATATTTTAATAAGGCAGACGAATACAGAGAAAGCAACAGACCTCCGACCACAGGATCAGGACAACTAGATTTTGCTGCAGAGGAACATTCCCTGATTGCTAATTGATGTTTGCCCGAAGATCCATGAGGAGAAAACACATCTGCCAAAAAAAGAACTTTTACTTATATAACTAACTCGTGCTACTGAACAGGCCAGAACAGAGCATATGTGTCTCTTCTCATAAAAGAACTCAGGACAAAGCAGCAGTTATATAAACACACACACACACACACATCAATAATGGAAACAAAAAACCCACAAAAGCAAGAGGAAGAATTAGCGAAAGACCTGGAGGAGAACTAACTGGACCTTGCTGCTTAAAGAAGTAAACTTGCTCATAATGGTAGAGGAAACTGAAGTAGTGCTTCTTCAGGACAAAGGAAGCACTCGTCGTTGTTGGAGAAAACCTGAAGACGTTGCTGACTTCCCTCCATTTCTTCTCTGCCACAACCTACAGGAACGAAATAAATATCCAAAAAATAAATTGGCTACGTGAAAAATCAAAATGTGGGTCCAAAAAAAAACCAGAGAGAGAACACATCAAAAGGGAAAAACAAAAACAAAAAACAAAAAACAAAACGAGCGAGGGCCAGACCTTTTCATAACCGCCCTTCCCAGTGACCTCCACATACAGAACGTGCAAGTCAAGGTCCTTCCCTCCAATCACAGGAACCCTTGAAAACGTTTGACAACCCCACAAGAAGAAAGATAGAGAGAACGAGAGAGAGAGAAACTCGATTAAATTGAAGCGCTGCGACAAGAAAAATGTGATAAAGGCATCAACTTTAACGAACTTAAAGAAAAAGAAGCCTCACATGAACTTTGTACCCATCATGAAATGGAAGCGCCTGAGCGTGTCCCAGAAGAGAACAGGGTCCTTGACGACGTCGTCGTGAGAGGCAAGCGCTGCCGGATAGAGCTTACCGTTCCAGCTCTTGCATCGGCCGTCCGGCGACATGGGTCTCGTCGGAGAGCGAAGAAGAGAAGGCGGAGAAGGAGGAGCGAGGAGGAGGAGGAAGGAGTCTCGGAGACGAGAGCAGAGGAGAGGCTTCTTTTGTCGTTTGTTTTCCGATAACAGTGAAACGACGGTGAAGAGATGGTGTGATCTGGAGGTTAAGCACGAAAGCGATTGTAATTAAGGAGGCGACGACTCAAAGAAGAGTGAAATTAAAGTCCGGGTGGAGGACAACGGTTATGCATGTTTTGGCTTTTTCTCTCTCGGGGAGTTTGCCTCATTTTTTCTCTTCGAGAAGGGAAAAAACACTTTTCCATAAATACTAACCTCTATATAATATTATTCTAACTTATTTATGAAAAACGTTTCAGTTTTCTATTCGAGTTGTGAATAAATGATTTTATATGAAGTTACACGGATTATTATGAAATTTGATTTAGATATCAATACGTTGAGATTATATATTACTTGGAAATGCTAACAAATAATGGATTATAATCAGTTCTTTATTTTTGTATATTGTGAGTTGCACATCGACTTGTGAATCAATTTTAACTTGTGTCCAGCGTCATTCATTTTCATTAAATAAAATTTGTCTGAGGGGTGTGTGAGTAAAGGGAGAGGAAAAATAACCCTTAGTGTTCAATTATCATAATGTTTAACGAGTTTAAATCCACTCGAAGGACAAATTTATGAAATAAGGAGGTTAATTTCCATCAATGACAAGACAAATAACAGAAAAAGAAATACAGATACGGCATCATTTTAATAGCACGTCAATATCATTAATGGGGAAAACCAAAACCCAGAAACTAAAAAAGCTCCAAACTCCTCGTTTGTATGGCCCAAGCGACTGTGCAAAGAGCTAATGCCGTATTAACTTTCCACAGCTACGGTCCATTATTACTGTCCACTATTTACCATTTACTCCCTCTCTCTCTATCTCTCTCTCTCTACTCGAAGACTGACGCTTCCGGGGAAGCTCTGTTCATATCTCTGTCTCTCTCTCTCTCTCTCTCTCTCTCTCTCTCTCTCTTCTCTCTCTAGAAAGTCTCGAAACGTTGACATGCACTGAGTCTCTCTGCTTCGAACTGGGCGAGTGACTGAGCAGATCTTGGCGTACGCCTGTGGGGAGATATCTGACGAGGCGTGCATGCAGTGACAAAAGCGAGTGCATGTAGCTTGGACCGAAAAAGGCTTCGGCGGATGGATCCCGGCCGTCGGTTCCGTGGAAAAAGGAGCTGGGGACGACGATCTCCTCGGTGGGGCCCGGTTTGACCCCGACCCTGGTGGGCCCCGCCTTTTATCCCCGGTGACAGAGAGGCGAAAACCACGCCTCCACCTCCCATACACGAGCTTCACCGAGTGGCTCCTAATTTCCCTGTTGTGTACATTTTATGACGTGGATATGCCACGTGGATCTCTTGCTGTCGAAATTAATTATGCGAAGAAGAAAAAAAAAAAAAGAGGAAAATTATTACGTTGGGTTTTGGGAAAATGGCCCTGTAAAAGACGGACGAAGTGGCCATAGGATTCCATCGCATAAATGTGTAATATTTTGTGGTTTCCAATAAAGCATGGATTGTGTTAGTCCTCCAAGTGTGATTTTACTCAAATTTAATTAGCTAAGTCCAAGCCACAAGTCTTTCTGTTAAGTTAGATCCCCTCTATTGTTTTGTGTAGTCATCTATTTATTTAACTTCTATTTTAATCCATGTGTTGTCACTGCTTTTCTAATCAAGTTTGTGTAATTTTAATTTTTCTAACCAAGTCTTTCTATTTATACATATTTTTTTATCAAATTCCTCTTATCCCGAAGGCTTGGCCATCAAAGATATTGGAGTTGCCATATTCCATCCATGTCACACTCGGCCATCTCCAATGATCACATCAATTAAATTTGACTTGATTTGGCGTTTGAACAACTTAATTAGACAACTTGCAAAGGTAGAACAGCTTGATTAGAAAATTTAAAAGCATAAGAATTCGACTGGAAAAGTTAATGATAAAACGTAGATTAGAAAGTACAATTTTTTTTATTGATACCGCTCTGAGTATAAGTTTTGTTTTTAAATGTATAAAACGTTGAACGTTCTACAGAAAACAATGAGTGCTAGAAAAGATTGGCACTAGGTTAGAGAGTTCCATGGTGTGTGACCAACTTTATTATTTTATAAACCGAACAGCTTCATAGCCCACTATCCATGTCCTAACGAATTCCCCTAATTAACGAGCAAATCAACGTATCACATCACGTGACATCCTATAAAACGAACTCGAGACCCATCTTGAAAATCTAATATGTCCTCCCATGTGGGCAGAGGCGAGAAAGTCACATGTCGGTGGCCAGTCAAAATCACGATCTATGGTTTACATACTAAGGCCTTCAACTCCGATGGCCATTAAGTTAAGCTTCCCCCGCACGTCTTGCACAAGTCTCAAGAAAAAATAAACGATTGACGCGACATGGGTCTCTTCCACTCTTTTAAGGTTTTGAGAGTTAATAAAACTCGACGCGTTGGTAAAACCGTAAAACCCACTTTAGACTATGTTAACCTAGCCAGTTGGCAGCAAGAGCCAACGACCCGTACCGTAGGATCATGACAGGACTACTCGCCATGGAGGATCGTACACTCCGGACTTAAATGAGTCATCCGAGACCCAGACCTCCACCCAACTCCCGCGCTAACTTTACCCTGCATTCCTTCGAATGGGTACACAAAAGTACATAGCAACAAGGCCCATTGAGCCCAGAAACTGAATCTCGCAGGCATTAACCCAACACCTCCCGAGACCGAAGCGGCTAACCCCAACACAAATTTCGACTAAGATTTGTAGGGCTTTACCCCGTGAGGGGAGCCCTTCCAGAAATTCTCGAGGGCCAAGGCTTAACCCGGGCCCAAGAGGGGGTTTGGAAATAGTTTTCAACCAGCAATAGACGCGCCTCGGTTAGTACCTCACTAGCTGCGTCATTGCCCCAAGCGCAAAGGTACTTTCATTCGTCATACTCGGGCCCATTTTATATCATGAGCTCTCATCCCAATATTTCTTTCCCGTCGATGTGGGACAAAGTCTGACCTCCATTTTCGTTCACCTCCACGATACGAGAAGATGGATCGGGAAGCTCGCCCGCAGGACGGGTGTTTCTAACCCAAGTACTACGATTTGTTTCTGGGGAATGATCAATGACGATGCGCCGTCAGTAAGGCTCGTCAGTGTGTCGTGTTCTGTATTCGCAGCACTCGCGCAGGCGTGTTACTGTGGTGGATTATTACTGCGAACAGACTACACCGTGAGAAAAAGTCGGAACAATCTGTGCGTTGAAGAAGAGGTGGCGGCTGGACTGCTAATCTTGTTTTAAACTGTGCCGAACCTTGTGTTGCTAATGACACGGACTGCTAATCTCGCTCTGAACCGTGCCAAACATCTAGTGGAAATCAACTGTCATAAGCCAACTTAATTGGGTTCTCGACGTTCATTGAATTTGAGAACCACCGCATTGAAAGATCACACACGCCCCTAAAGAAGCTTTATAGCTCTGCAACTTTTCCTTGCTTTTGAAATTTATAGCTATAGCAGTAAATATGAGTTTCAAGAACCAACCAGGCTTTGAAGAACATACGGTAAGCTTCCTGCTTCCCGTTAAGTAATCTTCACGAGTTTCAAGATTAGCTCGCTGGTAAACTAAACAACCAACGGCAACAACAGCAAGTTAGCTGCTCTGCAATGGATGGAGCTAAGGATGGATATCAGTTGCACTCTGGTCGACACGTCTATCTGCGTGAAACAGTCTTATCTGTTGCTAACGTGAGGGAAACTAGAAAAAGCTGAATGGAAGAAGTCAGGATTTCACCATGAATATCAGGATAAAAATAAGGGCCTTACCAATGAAAAAAACACGATTTATTACTCCCATCAGATAGTGGGGTCTCACAAATTCCAGAGTCACTTTTACAATAGAGAGATGCTCTCACAGCAGGTAATCAGGCACGATACATCGCCATTATTTACAATTTGTTTTTTTCACGTAGCTGATTTTGTACACAAGTCAAGATGCAGTTGTGCTAACAGAGCATAATGTACAAGCAGCAAATTTGCAGAAGCTGAAGAGATGACCGCTGTCCATATCAGAGACGATTTAAGAGGAAACACTCCATGCTGCCTGCAAAAGAAACAAGGGAATGAACCATGGGAAGAAATGGTATCACAATAAATACGAGGGGAAACAAAGAGAAACAAGAAACCAGGATAAAAGACAAATGATGATCATCAAAGTACTCAATGCATCGACAAATACGACATCCCCTTCTTTTTGGCTAAACAGGAGGTTAGAATAATTGGCGAATAGATGGAAAAAAAATTCCTTTGCGGTTGTGATAAGTGAAACTACTGCAAGTACAAGCAAATCATATAAATGAACTTTAATTTATACAAGGCCTCCACACCAAGGATTAGCACTAGAACTACAGCTGGATCACCGACACCCAATGTAATTACATGCTTCAGCTGGAAAAGGCAAAATCTTAAGTTGAAGAATTAAACTCAGCAATCGGCACTAATAGTGCTTATACTTCTCAATTCTAAAGAAACTCCATTAATTTCCCACGAAATGGATTTGGCAGCCAGTACTTGTGAAATCGGTTTTTCACACGCATCCAACCACTATAAAGTCGCTGCAGCTTAAATGCTAAACTGTTACGAGGTCTCAAAATATATAGCGATGCAACTGTTCTGGTAAGAGGAAGATATACATATATCAAAGGACAAAAGGGATGCATCGCACTGAAGCCACAACAAATTGGGAGATAATCTATTTGCTGAAAACAAAGCCACTATGCAGTCCTCTTGCTAGGCTTTCACTGTAAAGTTATTTTTATATAGCAAATTAATTATAAAGAAAAATAAACTGAAATATCCATTTAATCACCATAAGCTCTGTAAACAAGTCTCTTCATTATCAGCTTCCAGAGATTTCAACCAAAAAAAAAAAGCCTCACAAGAATCTTAGGTTGCAATCTAACTAAATCTATATGCAGAAGAGAAATAATTTCCTGTTTCAATATTCAACTGACACCTGACAGCATTCAATACATACAGACTGTATTCTTTTGTAAATAACGTTTTGGACCTCAAATGAAAACACAAACACTATACATCATTTTCTTAAGATATCAATGTTTGAGATAACTATTCGGATACTGTTATCAACAGCATTTTCTTACAACTAATTAATTATCTCTTCACTAGGGAGGGTAGCTGAGGCAACTATATGAGTTATTTTCAACCCTCATAATGAACTGATACACCATCTCTATCAAAGATGAAAGTCCGGTTTCTGGTATGCCGGCTTGAGCATATCTAACTGTACTGGGAATAGAAAGGAAATATCTAGGTGTAATACAAAGAGGTGAGAACAAGATAGATGAAATGGGGATTACGACATCACTGCTCCTTCTCAAAGTCTTACCCATCGTCCAATGCACTGTAATGACCATTTAACCACAACAGTCCTCTTATGAGAACTGGTTAGCCTACTCAAAACTATTTTAGGATAAAATATGTTCATTAATAAGCACCAGATCAAAGAAAGGTATGCTGCAGATATTCTCCCAGATACGCATTAAAAGATTCGCAGGAGTCAAATGCAACCAAGGTAACAACACTTACATAACAATCACGGAGTCTAGCAAGGATTCGGCGAGAGCCAAATGGGCGGAGTCGACCGAGAGGTGAAATCAGGGGAACAACAAGGTAATTTCTCAACGCTTGCGTCCCCTAACCTATAGATTCCCATATCCTGCTCTTCCAAGAACCCATCATAGTTAGAATCCGAGTAATCATCGGTGTAATATATACGATTCCCCATGCATCCAGGAAAATCCGATGCCAGTAACGCGAAAGAAGAGTTTTGCCCAACAAAGATCATGTAATCGCCCAGGTCTGTCACCCACTCCCACCTGGGTTTATTTCCCAGCTTAAAAACATCAAATAGCGTAGTCCTATACACTGTTTGATCAAGCTCGGGCCAGAAATCGGAGTCCAAATGCCGCGTAACTAACATGAGATCATCTCCTACAGTCACCAAGTACTGAATGTCCGCACGGAAATGCCTCGGCGTCTCGATGTACGAAACCCTCGGGGAATCGCCATTAACATCACAAACCGCAATCAGACCGAACGTATTCACAGCATAGAACAATCCGTCCCTATAGATAACATCCTCGCAGTAAGAATTCGCTTCTTCTATAAACCTCCAACATTCATCGCCTTTTCTGCAGTAAGCCAAGTTGTTACCGTGCTGGAGTATCGCGACGGCGACGAATTGGCCGCCCTTCGCCGGGCTCGAGGACAGGACCACCTTCTTGACGAAGCAGTCGCGCATGTCCTTCAGATTACGCGTCGAGAGCCGATGATCGCCGTCCCGGAGCAAGTACTCGCGGCCGACGTCGGCGAAATTGAAGCCGACGACGTTGGGGAACGCGTGCAGCGGGGGGAGGTCCATCTTGGCCCCGGTCAGGGGGTTCACGAGGACGACGCCGGGCGACTCGTCGAGGATCACGAGCCAGCCGTGGGAGGACCCGCAGCGGCGCCTGCGGAGGGACGCCTCGGTAATACGGAGCACGTGGACCTTGCCGTCGAGGAGGCTGTAGAAGTAGCCGGAGCACGAGCGGCCGCGATTCTGAGGCTTGAACAGCGGGAGGAGGAGCCACGGGAGCTGCGGAGGGAGGTGGTTGGGGGTCTTCGCGGTGGAGGACCGCCACGAGCGGCAGACGGCGCGGAACCGGACGTAGTCGCCGTACAAGGGGAGCCTCCCGGAGATCGATTCCAGGAGATCGGACGGGAGCTGGCTCCAATCGGCGGCCATTAGTCCTTCCCTATTTTTCCGCCGGGGGAAATTTTTTTGGCAGAGAAGCGCGACGGGAGAGACGGAGAAAGAGAGTGCCAAAATCTATCGACGACGAAATGTCAATCTGTTAAGCCACGTCATGCACGATCGGGTCCGTTGTCTCCCGTGCGACCGTGGACCACGTGGACGGTTGGATGGCGCCGACCCGTGCGGCGGGACCAAGACGGACGCCAACGACAATTTGACGAGGAAACGCGAATGGCGGGAGTGTCTCGTGTCCTTGCAAGTTGCAATATGGGGCAGAGACAGCCGCCGCCATCACTTTCCACGCAGAGATGGAGAAGGAGCTTATCGACAACAGATGATAAAAGCGTAAGCAAAATATCATCTACGCCCTCTTCGGCATTTCATCAAATGGCTACTCTGCAGGAGGGTAAAACTCCCGCCGATCAAAACGTAATGAGATTTCTGCAGTCGGGACGTCGCAGCAGCACCAATCGACACATGAACGGAGAAGGAGACGGGACGCGGACAGCGGTGGAGGAGCCAAAAATGCGAAGGACAAAAAGAAAAACGCCGTTGCCGGGGATCGAACCCGGGTCACCCGCGTGACAGGCGGGAATACTTACCACTATACTACAACGACTTGGTTGGTGAGAACTAGGGAATTTATTACTTCATGTCCAATTATAGGATAGTCACACACACACAAACAAAGTCTTTTCTTTCGATCATTAGGAAAAATAAAATAAAATAAAGGTTGTCTCTTGCAAAAATAAAAAGGGGTAAAGCCCTTCAAGCCGGCATTCCAAAGAACTTGCATGGAAAGTGAAGAAGAGAAATGGTTACTTGGGATGAGAAACATTACCTTACTAATTACCACTGTTAGGAGCCCAAAGAACACACGAGAACTAGAACCATTTGATTCTGGTTTCCTCTAACAATGTACACGGAAACTTTAGCTAGGAATAGAGAAAACAGTTCATGCAAAGATAGAAAACATAAGAGATGCAACCGTGTTGTTTGAACATCCATCTGTACGTGTTGCAGAGGCGAATGAGGCGGTGTAGCGACAGTTCATGGAAGGGGGGTCACGATCAAACATGCTTGCATTTCTAAGCGTGGACTAAATCGAAAAAGGAAATTGATAACAACAAAAACAAATTATAAAAAAAAAAATCGCCGTTGCCGGGGATCGAACCCGGGTCACCCGCGTGACAGGCGGGAATACTCACCACTATACTACAACGACTTCGTTGGTGAGAAGTCTTTGTAAAAAAATATATCTATCATATTAAGTGTCGCTTTCGTTTATATTTGACTATTTAAACACTTTGTTAAAAATAATAGATTGAAATATTTTGTAGGATGGGATAATGAAAAATATATGATGAGAACCTCAGCTCTTTCTATATATTTGATCTTTTTTTAGTAATATCGGCTTTAAATTGGACGGGTGCGTTGACATGGCATCAACATGAACACCAATATGAACAATTTCATGAAAACTAATTTGAAAGAATAATCGATTTGGATAGGAAATATATAGTTTGAGCTCTCTCATTTAAAAATAGAAAAAAAAAATCTGATGACGATCATGAACATTTAAATATATTATTGACCATTTTCGACAACTTCTATGTAATAGAACATGTGTTTTTTTTTTTTTTTTTGGGGGGGGTGGAATGGGAAATATCACTTCTATTTGAAGTGGCCTCTGATTTTTGCTTCTTTTTAGCAGTTGAAATTTAATTTAATTTTGTTTAATGTGAATAACTTGAAATTCACCATTGTTGCCACACCTTTCTTTTATTTCTATTTCTTCGATGTTTTTTCTTTTTGATGGTCTATTTCTTCGATGTTAAAAAATAAATAAATAATCCATCAGATTTAACCATGACCATAATTTCTTCACATCCAAAAACATTTTCAATCCCAGTGTAATATCATGATGGCAATCTTCCCATCTATCAAAAGGTGTGGATCTCGCTTTCTCTGCTCTCCTTCCAATAGGAATATTCGCAATTTTGCATCTTTATCCTCTTACACTTATCTTGCATCTTCATCATCTTACACTTATCTTGCGTCATTATCGACTTCCACTTATTTTGCATCTTCGCTCGAATGCTCTTATTCGTGGCGGCACTGCCACTTGCGACGTCGTTCAGTCAATGGTAGAGGAGGAGGGTTGAGTGCGGCAGAAAGCAGTGGAAATTACAATCATTACTTAAACGAGCATTTAATATTAAATTTAGTAAATTTGAATAGTTGATGTTGATCAACTTGAGCTATAGACTTATAGTCGTGGCCAAAAAAAAAAAAAAAAAACCAAAACCATAGGCTAATGAAATTACATGTCCCAAAGGGAAGCCACTCGTCCTTGTACATTGAGCATGCCTTTTCTTCTTACTTTGCTATAAAGATTGCTTGTAAGCTTTGCTCCCCTTACAGGACAAGCATCCGGTCATTTTCAATATTCTACTTACTGAAAGGAAGAAGTAAAAAAATATTCTCCTAGGAATATGCAGAATAATGCACCTACTGATATGAAAGGCAAAGGTGAGTCTTGTAGGTAGATGCAATGAACCGAAATAAGATTTTGACTTGACATCTTGATATTCCGATTGATCGTGTTGATAAATAGGGTTGATATAAGCTTTGAATGGAAGGCCCAATAAACGGTCGCAGTAATTTTAATTGGTCTAAGGTAGCGAAATTCCTTATGACATGAGTAGGGACCTACATGAATGGTACAATGACTACCCTACTATCTCTCAAGAGGATCTGATGAAATTGAATTATTCATGAAGATGCAGGTACCAATGACTAGATGGATTTTGCAACTGTACAGATGCTAACCTAATCATTTGTCAGTGCCCTAAAAGAGCATTGAGACTAGAACTATCACTTTGAATAATTCACCGAGACCCTAAAGCGAAGAATGGCAGTATCTAAGTTATGTCGATTTGAAATGAATTGATTTATATTAGAGGCATGATAACTAACTTTAATTACTATGGAATATGATGATAAATTATGAATTGACGGTTTAATGACCTACTCATGGAATGACCCGATTCAATAAGACTGGTGAGTGGTTGCCAAGGCCAAAGGGCCTAAATAAGGGGCGCCTCATGGTAGGCTTCTAAAATGATGAAGGGAGTAGGAATAGATCAACTTATGTACCAAATAACGAGAGAGTAATCACGAGATATACATGTAAAAAATGGAATTAACTTATGAAGGCGCATTTTGATATAATGGCAAGTTTTGATTTGGAATTCCAAAATTAAGCAAGCTCGAGTTAGAGCACTATCAAAAGGATAAAATCACGAGACTTGATATGCGATGGGACAAAACAAAGAAAAGCGGGACCCTTCGGTAGGTGTATAGTTTGGGATGAACAAAGCGGAAACTGGTGAGCTTGAGGGTGGGGATTTGTCGCTAAGGCTAGAGAGTCTAGATAAGAGCCAACTCCTAGCAAGCTTTTAGGATGACAAATAGAGTAGGAATGAACCAAATCAAGCACATGACAAATGAAAAGCGATTTCGAGATACATATACACGTTGTGTGAAAACTAGAATTAATTCATAGAGGCACATTTTGACATAACAATTAACTTTGCTTTGAAACTCTTCACAAAACCACGAGACTCGATACAAAATAAATCAAAGCGAACAATATCTCTACTGAGTTAATTTATATATATTACATCATATTTATATTAATGCATAAATATGAACCATTTAAAGCATGTTTGTTTTACAAAAAAATGAATAATTTAAAAAGCATTTTCATAAAAATGATCGATCATATCACTTATAAAATGAACGAATAAAAAATATTTTCATAATTTATTAAGATATTTAAATATAAATTGTTATAGACAATGAAAATGTTTTTCATTGATTAAATATTTTAATTGATATTGATATAAGCGATTATTCTAGCAAGATATTTTTAAAATGATTCATTTTTTTGCAAAATAACATGAGATGATTGATTTTCCATGCATGAAATTCTTTATCATAATTTCGCGACCAATTACATAATTCATTCCATAGTCAGTTTCTTGAAAAAAGAAAAACAAAGGGCACGCCGTTCGCGTCAACGTGGATCAGGCGGGCGGGATTTTTTGTTCTCGAAAATGAATAATTTATCAAATAGATTTTTATTTTATTTTTTATTTATTTCAAAGAGCAAAAAAAATAGAATCAGTTATCCCGAGCAGTGCAACTGAGCAGTGCCTTAATCATGAAGCTGCCTCCCTCCCCACGGTGGGACGCCGATCCACGAAAGGCCATACGGAATCTCTGCCATGCACCGTCCACGCCCGATTCTCCGATCACCATCGTCGTCATCGTCACCACCACCACCACCATCGCCAGCTGCAGCGCAGGATCCTCAAGGTCGTCACGCGAGAAGGTCGTGGCCGTCCACGATCAACGAGCCCATTTCCACCGTCGATAACGGTGCGTTTCCCGATTCCCTCCGCGTTGGCGCCATGAATTGAAAAAGAAGCTCGGGACGGCGAAGATCCCCCCTTCGCTCGCAAAAAGAAAAGCCGAGATTCTCGCTTTCACTCTCGAATCTGACCACTCTCTCTCTCCGAGGAGAAAATTCGAAACGCGCGGTTGCCTGTCGCTGCTCGATCGAGTCGGTCCACTGAATTTGCATAAGTTCCTTCATTTCGATTCTCATGGCCAGAGCTGCCGATTCCGATTTACTGTTGCTTTCGTGGTCGCTCTTTTCTTTTTTCTTTTTTTGGTTTTCCCGGTTTTTCGTTATTTATACTCGAAGATGATCGATAGAGTCCTCGCTGCGATCGAACGTCGAGTACGGTGGGGCCTCTGTTGCTCGTGAGTGCCCAACTTTCTCCCCGTCTTCATGTTTTTGTTCCGTCCTTTTGTCTGATTGATTAGTGAGCGTTTTGTCACTTCTATGCGTTCGTTTCCGTTTCTTGTTTGTTCTTTCTCAATGTCAGCCCAGCTGTTATCAAAGTAACAAAAAATTTTCGATTTTGTGGTATTTGGCGCGTGTATAACGAGTGGTCGCTTGTGGAGATTGGGTAGATGTAGCGAATTTGCTCAGTAGAAGTTACTGATACTAGCTGGAGGTACATTCTTGTAGCAGTAATTTTCTCTAGTCCTCGAGTCCGACTCACCATATGCCGAGGCAATTTGACGGAGTTAAATGTGTTATGAGGTTGTGTATCGCTTGTTGGTGCAGGCAGGACATCAAGTGTGCCTCCATTGATCTGGTGTCAAATTTTGCAGCAGGACATTCTGCATAGAGATGGGTAACAAGAACAATGTACGGATTCCAATTATATGATTGAATGTCAGTTTTTCCCTTCGATAAACCTGGTTTCATCATTCTTCTGAAACTACCACGATTCCCTGGAGAAATGTATGCAAACAAATTGCTCAGTTTTCCTCTTTTCTCACCTAAGAAACTGTGTTTACTGCAGGGCTATGTGGACAATAACCAGCATACCGATGTTGGTAGGGTTTCTTTTTCTTTTATATCTCTTATATTTCTGAGATGCATTCTAATGAGCTTGGCATTCAAAGTTAGAAAGGCGATAACTAGAAGCACTGCAAAGAATTTCTTTGATGCCATTTACTAGTTAGAGGTGATAACTTACTGAAGTTAAAAAAGAAAAAAGAAAATATTTGTTCAAGAGAGGCAGGGCGGGTATTCAAAATAAGATGGAGATTACGTCTGAACCTATTTTCGGCTAGAGTTTCTGATGCGTTGAAGTACTTGATTTATTATGTAATGTAATTCCCTGATTTTCCAGGTGCAATAATACAGAGTGGAAGAGAAATCCTTTTTCAGGTGAGTGTCATTCCACTTTATGGCAATAGTAAGTAATCAAGGATATGTTTTTGTTGGATGCCACTTTAGAAAAATGACCTCGTGGCAATTCAGTTAAAGGAAATGGAACTGATCCCGTTCAAACAAAAATTTTCTTCTACCTCATGAAGAAGACTCCAATGTGCACCGAATTTGATGAAGGTGCATTTGAGAGGGATGTTTTGTATGAAGCGTTGCTGACTAGGTCTCGCTTGCAAACTGCATCGTGACATCTAAAAGTTCTGAAAGTCATAAAACTAACCAGAGACTTTGGCAACAGGCTTTTAACTGGGAATCTCATAAGCACGATTGGTGGAGAAATCTGGAGAGGAAAGTTACTGATATCGCAAAATCTGGATTTACTTCAATGTGGCTTCCGCCAGCGACTGACTCCTTTTCACCCGAAGGTTGCACAATAAACATTATCATCCAAAAAATTCCTTTTTGGAATAATAGTCACCCTCTTACCACTCCTGCATTTCTGTAACAGGTTATCTTCCACAGAATTTGCATTCCCTCAATTCGGCATATGGTTCAGAGCATTTGCTAAAGACATTGCTCCAGAAGATGAAGCAATACAAAGTTCGAGCAATGGCTGATATAGTTATCAATCATCGTATTGGGACCACTCAAGGACATGGGGGAATGTATAATCGTTATGATGGCATTCCAATGGCATGGACTGAACATGCTGTCACATCTTGCACTGGTGGATTGGTAATAATATGAGCAATGCACTTCTCATTTTTATTGATGCGTGATGATCCCACATCATTTATAGAGGACGCCCTTGGCAATTCTGTGCATTTTGGCTTTGTTAGAGAAGACCTGATCACTGGGGTCAACTAGTGCCAAAAGCTAACTCATAAAACTGCTGTATTTTCATCTTGTGTCCTTCCTTTAGAAGCATCCTAAATCCTGGATTTAGTGGCCTTTAACATATGCATGACGTACATTAGAGCAAGCTGTGTCTTTCGACTACAGAAATGGCAATGGAGTTTCTCATTAGTTTGTTTCAGGGTAGTAAAAGCACGGGTGACAACTTCAATGGGGTTCCAAATATTGATCATACCCAAGAGTTTGTACGGAAAGATCTACTAGGATGGATGCAATGGCTACGCAAAGTTGGGTTTCAAGACTTCCGTTTTGATTTTGCAAGGGGGTAAATTGCAGTTTGTGCTCATTTATCTTTCCCAAGTTTTCATATCCCTGTTGGAGTACATTCATGTTGTCTGGTTGTTCCGTCCAGATATTCACCAAATTATGTCAAAGAGTACATTGAAGGTGCAAAGCCATTATTTTCTGTCGGGGAATATTGGGACTCTTGCAACTACAGTGGTACCACCTTGGAATACAATCAAGGTATTTTGCTGTACTGGTGAATATTAGACAATCCAGTAAAAACCTCGCGGCACTGTTTATGTTATCCTTTTGGTCCTTGTTTTTACTAGCTAGATGATTGAAGTTTCACCATACTTGGGAGTAGGCCTGGATGCCATATGATTCTCGCCTGCTTCATTTTGATGGAACGAATTTCTAAGCACAGTAACATCAGTGCCTCCTAGATAATACTAAATGCACTGCCACGTGCTTTAAAATGACCCAGATAGTCACAGACAACGAATTGTAAACTGGATTGATGGCACGGGACAGCTTTCTGCTGCATTTGACTTCACAACAAAAGGAATTCTTCAGGTACATTCTAAGGGTCTCTCTTTCTTAGTGATTGGATCTAACTTTGAAAGATATCATCCATGTATTTCATTCAGTTTTGTCGAGATAAGTACACACATAAACAATAAGGGAGATTACAACTAGAACAAGGGTATTGTTTACAAAAATTGAACTATGCATGTGCTTGTAGGAAGCAGTAAAAGGGCAGTTTGGGCGTCTGCGTGATCCGAAAGGGAAGCCACCTGGTGTGATGGGATGGTGGCCATCGAGAGCTGTTACCTTCCTTGATAACCACGATACAGGCTCAACACAGGTTCTTTTCTCCTCCCTGGTCTATTGTGGCTTGACTAGTTCATAGGAAGCTTCTTCTCACAGACTAGTTACTCTGGTGAGCTGAAAGGATTTGCTTTTAATGCGTGGGGTAGCAGTTGCATAGCCTCACCTCACTTGTTTTCTTGTGGGATCTTCTTATCGACATCTAACATGAGAACAGCTTTATTTTTCAGTTTTTCCAGAATTCCTCCTTTCTCAATGAATGTCTGTAAAAGTCATAAATGTGAGTGTGTTGAACTGACAGCTCAATCGATAATTGACACGATATAATTGCCCATTGAGCTAGTGTTTTTTAGCTGAAAATTCCATGCAAGGACTCTTGTGGTCCCTGTCTGAGTGATTCTTGCTCCCTAGTTGGTTTTGATCAAGTTGAATCAAGTATGTGCTTTCTGACTAAGATAGACGTGGTGAAGCTAATAAGAATTTGGGAACATCAAGATCAAAAGGTAGTGCACAGTAATATTGCAAGATAATCTATCGATTTGCTACGTTCTAGACAGAATTTTTTGTTAGCTTGAGTTGAATAATTTTCGTATGTATATTTTTCGTATGTATATAAGCCAGTTAAAAAAACTTGTGTGCTATCAAGTTATACGAGTTGACATGCTATTATTGCATTCAGCTGCGAACATGTATGATCGAATTTAATATGATCAAGAGGTCTCATCTTGGTGGAAACTTCAGGAACTGCCTTGAATGATGTATGCTATGGCAGAGTGCTGATAAGAATCTTCAATTATTCCAGAGATGAATAATGTGCTTATTCCACCACCATATTCTTTTTGCAGGCTCACTGGCCTTTCCCTTCAAATCATATAATGGAGGTGAGTGAAGTTGTTGTAGAAGTTGCTCAATTACTTGTGAAGTCTATTATAATAAACTTGAAATCTTCTCTCTAGGAGAAGATAAAGAATCTGCTAACAAGAAATTGTGTGGTTAGTGATAGAGTTGTCCACTTGTGTAACTCAATACATCAGGATGAATGGGGTGCTTCACTTTATCTGGTGTGACTGCATCGCATTTCAGCTCCTTGTCTTAAATCGACATCACCTGCAAATCCTTCTAACTCCACTTTAGGCCATTCTTCTTTTTCACACTTATTGCTCATTTTATCACGATGGCAGTACATTCCGATATTGTTGTCTCCAACTCTCTCCATATATGGCAGTGGCTCGCTGATGTGCAAAATTTTTCCATGGATGGCAGCCTCCTTTTGAAAAAAATTAGCTCAGCTGCCTTGCATATACTTATCATTGCATGTACACTCTTTATTCTACTTAAGTTTGCCAACCATCTCTAGATTTAGAGCCTCTTTGTCTTTTCCTGTAATGTCATTCAGCTTCGAGTTTGATGAGGCAAAGGCATGCCTCAATGGAGGAGCAAGCCATTTTTTCCCGTGAGCATGAGAATACTGCATTGGTAGTGGATGGGCCTGTGTGTTGGATGATGCTTGCTCTTGTTGTTCTCCCTGAATGTATCTATCAATGTTTCAAGATTGAGAATGACTGATCCGATCATCCCTCAAGTTTTTGATAATGTGCCTTCCATGTTCTTTTGTTGGATTCATAGGCGAGACTGCTGACACTTGCAGTGTATAATCAATAAGTTAGCTATCGAAGTTGAGCTATTCTGGAGTCTGTTAGACATCTGTTGGTTCTATTGTAACCTTCCATGGAATAAGAGTGCTCGAAAGCATGAGTTTTATTTTCTTTGTTGTCAACTAATATTAGAAACATTTGTCTCTTTTTTCCAATCTGATCTTTTAGCAAGTCTATTAGGTACAAGAACGAGAGAATGTTTGGTTTTCCAGATGAGTTCAAGCATTTTGGCTGAGAAAGTTTTCCAACTCTGCAGGGTTACACGTACATACTCACTCATCCAGGAATACCTACCGTTTTCTACGACCATTTTTATGATTGGGGAAACTCTATTCACGACCAAATTGTCAAACTGGTAAGATTTGTAACTCTTGGTATCTGCCTATCCGGTTAACCAGTTCTGGAACTAATCATCCTGATTTTCTTGTAATTGTCTATAGATGGATATCAGGAGGAATCAAGACATTCACAGCCGATCCCCTGTTACGATTCTGGAAGCTCAGCCAAATCTCTACTCTGCTGTGATCGGCGAGAAAGTTTGCATGAAGATTGGAGATGGTTCATGGTGTCCATCTGGCAGGGAGTGGACGCTAGCGACCTGTGGTCACAGATATGCCGTCTGGCAAAAGTAACGTTCTCATCGCAAGCTCATTTTCCATTCGTCTTCATGTTCTCATGGGATATGAACACATAGATTGGACCAAGAGCTCAAAATCCCCTGATTAGCAATAAGTCATTAGCATTGTTTAGAAAAGCCCCCTACTTCTAATTACCATAAATAACCGAGCTTAGTCATCTGGAGTGTAATTTGTAAGCCCTGCATCTGCATCAAGATTTCCAAATTAGCTATATAAATTACCGTGATATGGTTATATTATAGAGAAACAGCATATAGTTATGACGATGCGTCTTCTATCAAAAGGACCTGTTGCGAGTGAAAGCCACAGGTTCGAAGAACCTTCAGAAACCTTTATTTGTGAATGCAAAAGTACCCTCCTATTTCCACAGCTTCCGCTGCTTTATCCCCAGCCTGGAATATTTACTCTTGAAAGATTGGGGGCGTCACAGTCGATTGATGGGTATTTTTACTGTTACTTCATCTCTTTATAGGATCTCTTTGAAAATCTCATCTAGCAGAAAATGCAGATCTAACGTTAGAAAAGGATCCCAAAGCATATATGCCCATCTCTCTGCAGCATCATGCTAGAGTTGATAAACGTGGCTAAGAAATGTCCTCAGCAAAGAAACTTGGGTTGGTTTTGAGAGTTAAACTTAGCAGAATTCGTTTCCCATCTTTAGTTCTTGCCTGAACTAGCAAATCGGATACGCAACCAGGTGATATGAGAGTTTCTTCTTCTGTGAAACAAGAACGAGAAAACCCTTAACATTAGGTCCTTAACTGTTTTTCCATCCGGATTCCAGCCTCTTCTTTCAGGATTCACGAACCAATTTCACAAAATCAACGGTGAATGATCTCGCAACCGCAAATACCCAAAAATCCAATGATTTGGAATACAAGGGAAACCAACACCTAACAATGGAAATTGAAGCAAGGACATTGGGTCATTTAACTCCAATGGGCTGCTAAATCAGCTATTTTTTCGGTTTATAAACGGCGGGAGCCTATTCGTAAACAGCACAAAAAGTTTCAGAAATCGAATTGGGAAATGAGAAAATCGACTTCACTGCTAGCGTACACATGTACAGCTGATCCTTATTCCTTTTTTATCCCTCCCCTGGGACGTGCTTGCTTACTCTACGAATCTTGTCTGCTCTCATGTCTCGACAGTCAACAATGCAATGTCTTAAGAATGTACTTTGTCTGAAAAGCGTCTTGCCAAAGGGTCTCCAGGACACTGGCTAACCGTACTTCACAAAGTTCATTAGAAATGTTGGAAGACCTGTCTTTAGAACATGCTTGAAAAGTTGCTACAGACATTATACTGTGTTCATCTCTTGTGATCCCAACCACCTCCGCACGTTACAAGTACTAGAAAGACACAGTATACTTCTCAAATTCTTCACAACAAACATCGTTGGATTTTCCGAGCAATGGAGGACGCAATGTTTATATCGACATGGTAAAAACTACTTTTCACCGCGCGCATTCTTGTAAACACGTGTCATTTATAAAACTGATTGTTCTTTCTTGATCGCCACAAATCGTGAAGATCTCTATTCAGAGTGAAAGCAATTTTTAAGAAATCAAGAAAATCCAGTATTTCATTAGCTAGCTTGATACGCTCAGATAGTAGCTCTTCCTACCACGGATTCGAAGCTACGATTGGACATAACCTAATAAAATAATAAGTGAATCCAACACGGGTCTGACCAGGATCGACAGAAATGATTGCCATTTGTGAAAAGTGGGGGGAGTAATAATCCCTGGCAACTCTCCTCTGTTGGATTGAGCGACAGCAGATAATGATATGATCCATCCCCAACACCTCCCAATCATGAAAGATGGTGCTTCTCCATGCATCGAGCTCTGCAATACCCAGCCATAATTTAATAACCAAGTAATGAAATATATAATTTCGAAGGTATGATTACCAGAGAAGCTGTTCTAAACTTTCGTATAAAGTATAAACGCATTCATTTGAAATATTTCTTTGTAGAGATGAACTTAAAAAGGAATTCACGTTTTTTCAGAAAGACTGGTTGGTGCTCAAATCCATAATTTTGGTCTAACACAAGGTGAACTTCAAGCGATACTTATAAGATATGTCAACTGGTAATTCTTGAAAAGATAAACCCTAATTTTCGACATAGGCAACTCAGAATTCCCACCCAAAAGGATCATTCGCCTTAGGAAGGATTTATTCCTGAAGATGTTGAGAAAAGGCCAACTCCCGCAATGAGCTTGAATTGGCAACCCCACCATAGCATTATCTCGAAAAGTTCCCTCCAGGAAAAGCAAGAAAGGAACACACCAGCGGAAATGGGAAAGTGGTCACTTAGAATTGCACTCTCCACAGGGAACAAAAGTGGATGAACCTTTTGTGTAATTCTCAGATTTTATGCATCACGAGAAGGAATTTTCTCCGACCTGCACTCAAAAAAGTGCAGTGAGTGGCGCTTTCAAACCTAAGCTTTTCATGATCGAAAGGTCAACAAGGCCTTTCGTTCTATGGAGCAGAAGCCAATGAAAGAGAGCTCGGAGCTTTTATCTTCGAGTCTTTCCGACTGACCTCACGTGAGACAGGCACTCTCTCGAGTTTTCAACAGCATGCGTAAGAAATATTTTCAGAGCTTTCGCCGTTTGGTGATGAATTGGGAAATTTCAAGTGCTTAATGAGTAAAAAAAATTGTCTGTACATTTCTTATATAATTTTCAGTTTAGTGAGATAAGTGCATCTTTTGTTAAGGCTCTCGAGGTGTCCACGTAATTGGAAAAAAAAATGAGTAGCCATGTAAGACCATAAGGTATTTTAAGAGTTCTCGTTAGCAAGTACTTCGGAATTTCTAAATTGTAAGAGCATTCGTCGTGACGTTTTAGAAATTAAAAATCAATTTTAACAGAAAGTGTTTCTTGAAAACATGTTCAGCAATTATAAACGAAGATATTTACAATTTTTACTACACCCGCTTTCCTTGTAAACTTCTTAAGCATTTACAAACGAATAATATTTACAACTTTTTATACACCTGCTCTCTTGCGCTGTGTGTAATGAGTTATTTGGAAATCGAAATGTTTCTTTATAAAACGAGTACCACATGAAAACTAAGTAACGAGACCCGTAGTAAAAAAAAAAAAAAGTCATTTAAGAAAGCAACTCGCGTCAATGAAAAAATGTTTATCTTTTCAACTGCAATAAGGTTGAGAGATTGTTTTAGGGCACGTTTGGACTGACTTGCACTTATACTTTTTACTTTTCACTTAATTTAATATTTGGGAGAAACATTTGAAACTTTCCCAATATATTAATGTTGACATGTGGATTCAAATTTAAAATTTAATCATTTTATAATTTTTCCAGACTTTGATGATATCTTTTTAAATTTTGGTAAAAAAATTAAAAGTTATTTTTGCTTAACCTTTCCGCATTATAAAATAGTTTAAGTCTGACTCCCCAAGAGAGGGTCTCAACTTTTCTAGATGTCGTAAGCTTAACTCCAACACCATAGATATGAAAAGTTCTTAACGAAAATTATTTCCGTTTGGTCTCGAGATTCTGATGGTGTTCAAGCCTTCCTTTTCTTATAAAAATAAATTTAATTTAAAAGAAATGAAAAATTCTCAGGCCTTGGAAAAATTTCAAATGCTTAATACAGCTGACACGCTATGTTTGGGAAAGTGGCCAGAATGAGAAGAATTAAAATATAGGTGGAAAATTTTGCAGAAGTTCTAAATTTTGCGAGTAGAAAGATGAGGGAAGTGTTTGTTCTGTGTTATGAAAAATCACACATTCAAAAAATATTATACTGATTTTATTGTTTAGACAAGCGAGCCAATAAAGAATGTTTTTATTATTAACATCAAGTAATGCTTACACCTTTTGTCCATTATGAAGTTATTTTTTGCTAATTCATTTTCCTAACCAATATAAACAATCAAAATTTAGAAATTTACTTTCCGATTGTTGAATTTTTAAGAACCAAACAGAACTTTTTAAAGAATAGTTGGGAATGGAGGTGGCGGGTCCGAATCTTGTTCACCTTAGCATCGTTTCATTTATTTATTTTTAAACTAAAACAAGGGACGAAATATCACTAGTCTATTTTCAAGTGACCTGTTTATTATTTAGGGATAATGAAACATGTATGCAGTTTCTCTTTTCCATTAGTTGATGTAGTACTTACGGTGTAAATTTTGTCCACTATTAGATTTGGCAAAAGGAACATAGATATGTAACTTTAAATACCCAAAAAAAAAAAAAAACCCAAAATGAAGAACTAAAGAAACACCTTTTCAATCCGGATTCGGAGGCCAGAAAGATCATGTAGGTCTAGGGGGAAAAAGCGTTCGGTGCAGAACCTATTATGCCATTTGCAGATACCACGTTCGCATTATCTTCGAAACCTCAAATCAATGGCAGCGAAAGGCACTACAGATGCAAATGCAGCATGCAACGGACATGTCTCTTTTCATCTTCCCAATGATTCAATCATGGCGATCTGACAACACCATACCCACCAGGCCAGTGAGGACACAACCGGGCATGTCACTCTTCCTCAACTTTCTCACGTCAAAATGGAACAAAAGTCAATATCAGCAATTTCCCTTTTTCCGATTTCGAAACTTGAACTGTAAACAAAGGAAAATAACAGGGAAAAAGGGGGGTTTATAATAAATAGGGTCGGGTGTTGGTAGATTTCCATGCAATGAATGAGGAAGGGTTGGAGAGAAACAGTTCATTTGCTCGGTTGGCTTAATAAATACCCAAAGAAAAGAAGGGAGAATCCACATCGAAAGCGGACGATTTTCTCCCCATTATCCTTTCCTTCCCGGGAATTATGAAGGTGCATTGAAGTGGGAGCTGGTGGAACTACGTTAAATGCTGTGACCAAGAAGTGAGAAATCAAAAGGTTCGTGCACATGAAAAAGAGCAGGGCTTGTGAGCGTGATGAGTGCGACGTATCACACGACAAAAAGAGAGATCTCTCTCCCCCCCCCCTCTCTATTTCCCTCCCTCCCTCTCTCTCTCTCTCTACATGGAGCGTCCGTATTTGGTTTCTGCAATAGCAAGAGCCCATGAAAAATGAGTCGGGAGATTTATGAGAGTCGAAGGAACCGCAAGTTGAAATGAGCATAGACCGTGGGGGAAATTTGGACAACCGGGTTAACTACACCCATGAAAACATGTCCATACCATATTCACTTATACTGATCTTTCTTGAGCTTCTTGCGTGTGCTTAGTCCGAGCTATGAATTAGCATGGAATGAGCACATATCAAACTAAATAAACATAAAGACATCATCACTGCGAATACATGCATAATGGGTCCTTCCTATTTGTAGTGACAATTTTGATTTATTAATATTTTTAGATCTTGCAACTAGCACATTGTGAATTTATTCAAGCACAAATAGATCTAAAACGTATGGAATCACGCCTTATTTTCTGGGCTTAAACTGCATACTTTTTTCATTTGGTAGCTTCTAGGGAAAGACTTTAGTCAAACGTAATAAAATCTTGACTGCTTTCCAAATAGACTTCCGGAAACGCATACGCTCGTGAATTATGAGGTCAGCTAATCTCAACGCACATTGTACGCGCATCATGATCTTTTACTATGAAAGCATTTAAAGCGTTTCGATAAAAAACAAAAGGCTACTAAAAAAATTTCACGTCCGTAACATGTGTTTTAAATCATGATGACGAAGAGAACATGCATTCCCAAAAGCAAAGTCGAAGTAAAGAGAGATGCAAAGACCTCTATCAGCATACCATAATGGCATAGGATTGACCTATGCTGTCTAACTTTTTAGCTCGAGACGAAGGTCAAAGCATATGTTTTGTGCTGAGGTTTGAAATTTGAAGTCGGGAGCGGAAAGGGAAGGTGGGCACTGGGGAAAAAGCCTCGGATACCACTCTCGGTGGCCATGACAGCAAGAAGTAGGGACCAAAAGGAAAATTGCAAAATATGTTTTGGCCGGGGCCCCTCCATTTCGTTGGTCCAAAGTAACAAATCATTCACATTTTTCTTCACCGTGGGCGGCACTGCACTGCTGAAGAAGAAATTTCGTGCCATTATCATGCAGCCCGCATCGCCTACTAGAGACTCGTCGTGCATCACACGAGGACAAATTTTAAAGAAAATTACCTGTTGAATATGACCGACATGTTTTATCGTGTCCTCTGCGTGGCTACGGCCGAAGATGTGTTCGAGAGAGGATGTTCATGTTAGATCATTATCGAACCACCGACGGGAGAGCCCTCAAAAGTAATCGTGTTAGTCAACAGAAGCCTTTGTTCATACGCTGATCTGCATAAAGACAAAGTTACGGAAAAGCAAAAGCGAACGGGTTAAGAGAAATGGGGAAGGCGGAAGATGTTATGCGCCAGCCACTAGCTTGAAGCAAAATCTTTCTACTCCTCATCATTGAGTCATTGAATGCAAAAGTTTGTCATTTTTCAACAAGTGATGAAATGAAAAGACAGCACATTCATAGCCAGAACGAAAAAAATTTCGCATTCGGACTTTAATGGGGAATACGATTGGAAGAGAGGTCTCTGGGAAGGACCTTCCTCCTCTCGTGATTTGAAACTTTCAACAAAAGATGTAATCATGTGAATTTGGATCCACTTTTCTTTCTTAATGTCTAATGTTTTATTATATAAAATTCAGTAATTATCCAGAAAGTATATATTTGAATGTTAAACATTATCAGAGCCTATTTCCATAATATTTTGAAGTTCATATAATTTTTTAAGGTTTAACAGAGAATGGGATAAACAAATTATTGTTTATTTCCGTCCTCTATTGCGAAACCCTTTTTTCTCATTTGAATCAATCTTTGCTTTTCTTCTGGCTAAAGGAAAGAATCTCGTCACCGGTGTCCTTTCTTTCCTTGAAATAATTGTATATATGATGTTGCTAACGAATATGTCAGAATGTACGTCAAAACTCACTTAATAAAAAAAATATTTCAAATTTCAATGCACTAATAATGCGTAACGTGAGAGAGGCAATCATAGAAAAAAGTAAGCTTTATTTACTTGATTGTTTAACTTCTATTTTAAGCTTTGTTTACCTGATTGTTTAACTTCTATTTTAGCGGCTATAGATATTGATGTTTGTATGCTTACGGTAATTCGAGATGTTATGCATTAACGAAAAGTTATGTTCCAAATGATGAAAGTAAGAATATAATGTTTCCATTGTGTTTACAACAATGATTATTACCTAAGCAACAATAATTTTGCTTTCCTTGAACGCGGGTGAATAAGTGCTCGTGTTAACACGAGACACGGGGGATTGGAAATAAAAGAAAGAATTGGAATTAGTGTGTGCTCGAGTAAACAAACACTCAATCCAAGAATAAACAGGAAGTGAAAAACAGGTTTATTAGAGAATTTCGTTGATGAGTGTCTTACAATCACTCGTTTGATAAGAAAAATATTTGAATTTAAAGTCCTTGATTGTGTATATTAGAAGACCAATCTCTCGTTGAAAAATATTTTATTTTCTGGTTTAATTGCTTAGCAAGTACCTCCATCACTTCTTTTAACAAAGTCCTTCTAATAATTAGTGTCCAATCAATAGTTATTAAGGCATTACTACAAGTAAAATACATGTTAAAATGCAATTCAAAACACTTGTTGAGCAACCCAATATTTTTTTTATATTATCCAAAGTATTAATTGGTCTAATGATGACATGTATTGATATTTAGCATGTTTTAAGAAGTGTCCGGGAGGGAGGTATTTACTAACAAAGATCAAATTTATGAAATAACTATGCGATTATAATTTCGAAGATATCTGTCGAATTTTAAAAAGAAGAAGAAGAAAAGGAAAGCAGAAAAAACACAAGTGAGTTGTTCATCAAAATCGAGGCGAGCAGTAAAAGGGGGAGGAATAACTATGATGATTCTTTGAACCTTCTAAATAAACCTACCTTTCCTTAGAATGAAATGAACCGTCTAATCTCTCTCTTCCCCCCACCCCGACATTAATTATATTTATTTTTAATTTGAACCCATCACCTACCTTTTCTCTCCTATTTATTCTCTCTGTCTCTCTCTTCACTGTACTTCCTCCCTTTCATTCGCCACCGTCGATCCATCTTAAATAACCCCCCCACCTCATCTTCCCTTCCTCGCCAGTGCGGTCTTGTGTGTTTCTGTGTCGCTCCCGGCACAAGCGAGGAGACCTGGAGAGCTCTCCTCGCTGTAGTAGTGCTGAATACCGCGCGTTGGTTTCTTTCCCTTCATGTGGATTTGGCAAAGGGTTTCTTACAGAGTTTATTGGCATTCTGTCCACCTCCTCCTCCTACACCGAACGGGGGAAAAAGAAAAAAACGATGGAGAAAGAAAAACCCTGTTGTTTTTAAAGGGGAAAAAGAGAAATTCTCCCATGTTTTCGCTTGTTTTGAAGGAGGTGGGCATACTGCCAAGTGAGCTCTGTTGGCCTCTCTTTGTGAAAACCCTCGTGATGCATATATCTCGTTTATATTGATTTGTTCTTCCTAGCTTTTTGTTTTTTTTTTTTGGCCTGTACTTAATACTCCGAGGGAATCAAAGATCGAGCGATGAAAAGAGCTCCGAAGGGATGATACGTCAAAGGATCTTCGCAGAAGTACCGAGAAAAGCAGAAACTGTTCTTTCTACTTGTGTGAAGTCACGAAGATTTGAGCTCGCCGGATTTACAGTTAGCTCCTCTCTCTCCCTCTCTCGCTCGCCTTAAATTTCTTTGGTGGAACCACCGTAAGGTAAGAGGGTTCATCTTGGGCCTGTCAAATTGCCCTTCTTGTTTGCTACTGAGTCCGATCATCATTTTAACGGGATTGATCATCACTAGGAGCTACTCAATACAGAATGAGAGAGATCTTTCCTGTGCGTGCAAATGTTATCACTTTAGCATTAGCTTTTTGATATTAGTACTGAGCAGTCAAGTTTACACTAGACCTTATGTCATATTTTGCAGAGAAAATATTTATACATCGAGATCTCTTTTTATGGGCAGTTTATCTACCGTTCATCAAGATGGATCGATGCACATGTTTTTTGATGTATCATTTGTTGCTTATTTTGCAGCCATCAATCACTGATGACCATCTCTTTCAGCTGCTAGCTTGAGCAGAACTCGTTCTTATTTTAACGATCTGGAACGTTACTCCTGATCTCTCTCTCGTTTTGTCAGATGTTTACTAGGAATAGGATCATGATTGACGGCTGACAATCATCACTGAGGTGGAAAGTGAAAACCTCCTTCTTTGCCAAAAAAAAAAAGAACAAAAAGAATTCAGTCAAACTTTTTGTAACAAAAAAATTGGAAAATTTTGCGAGACAATATCATGTGGGGAATATTTTTTTCGTTTTACAAAATTTTCGCTGTGTTACGAAACGACTGCAGTAATAACCTCATAACATTACTGCAATCACATCGTAATTTTCCGATCTCTGGTCATTTCTTAGTACTATCATATTTCTTGAAAATTTAAAAAGAACATTTTTTCGTTAAGAAATTTTCTAGAAAACTCTATCTGGAAATACCCAGTTCAATATTTGTAAGGATTTCTCATGTTAGACATGGGTTTGATTCGAGGAAATATTTGTTCTCCTTGGTGTATCGGGTATCAATTGATAAGTGCGTGGGCTAGTTTTTTTTTCCATTTTTATTATTTCACCATGTTTGTATCTTCTATGTTGATGCGAAATGAATTTACTCCACACCTTAAATGAAGTCAGTATGTACAAGGCTTAGGGCATGTTTGTAATGTTTTCAAAGCAAAAACATCCTTTAACATTCCTGTCAAAGTTCAAAATATTATTCAAATCTTTAAAAAGTTGCCAAAAAAAAATTGTATGCGTATTTTTGTGTTTATGCCTATGGATGTTTCAGATGATTTTGGTGTAAAAGAGTAGTCAGGATACATAAAATTTAGATTCAGTGAAAACTAGAAAAGTACTAATCTGTTTAGAAACGCCTTTTAACTTTTCGTGAGCAAAACTTACATAGGCATTTCAGGTGATGGTGTCATTGTAGAGTTGACCCGTACCGTAGGTTTGCACAAATACGATTGCTTCTGCTATATATTTGCCTCTTTCTTTTGGTCGATATGTATTTGCCTCCGTTTTTTGGGTCAAAGAAGATTGCTGAACTTGAGATGGAGATGCTTCATTTTAGCTCTAACCGGATTTATCAGAGAAAGGAAAAATGTTGCTGCTGAAGTCTTCCAGAAACTTATCCGCAAAAGATGCATCGCGTGCATCATGCTTATCATCTACAAAACAAGTTAAGGGAAGGAGCAGTAATATGAAGTGGAAAGATGGTGGATTTACACATCGAGCTCAGTGTCGAGAATGTAGAGTAAAAGTTTTGACATATGAATATGAAACAAGAAACTGGGAGAAAGCGAGGGAAAATCTGTAGTCTGGATACTTTACATGTGTTCATGAACGAACACGATTCCTTTTTACATGCGTTCATGAACGAGCACTATTCCCTTCGAGACGCCGTGGAATGTTATGCCCTCATGTTCTCATCTAAAGTTGGGTTCAAGAATACTGCAATTTCCACACGCGTGCGCCCTTAGTCTAAGGTCTACTTTGAAACCCTGTTAGGTCTTCTTTCTCTGGTCTCGTTCTACTGTTGTTCAGCGGCTGAGGGGGTCCCTCTTCCTACTCACCATGCATTTTCACGCTTCATATCTGGCTCCCGTGGAATGATTTCGTATTATTCCTTTTGACTTAGATGCTCGTGATTGAATATGAGTCAAACACGACTTTGCACTCCCAAGAGTTCGAAATCATGTGCTCCCACTATACATTATGGTGTTGCTCCCTCTCTCTCTTTCTCTCTCTCTCTCATGTGTTCCACCTTTGACCATGGATTGAAGAGCATGCAAATGGGTCAAATGATGTGCTAAGTAGGGCTGAAAATGACAACATCAGTTATCATGACATTGTTGTCTCTGGAATATTCAATGTGTTCTTCGACTTCTGACAGGCGTTAGGGCCACAGATATCAGTTCTCGTGCCTTCTCTGGGGCTACCTGTGATCAATTCGATTTGGTGCACTGTTTTTTTTCCGAAGAAAAGTGATCTTAAGAATAGGCATAGTTAAAAGGGGAACGTTGATTGGGACTTCTTAATTTTTAACCAAGTAAACAATGATCACCTTTGAAGAGTTATCAGCTCCTCTTTCTGGTTCATTAAAACTAACAGTATCAATTGTTTGGGACGCATGGCAGAAAGCTTCTATCTTCAGTCATAGATATTAGCAAAAAGAGCAACAAAAAGAAGCCCAAGTTCAAGTCGATGAACAGATTCAATTAATCATCCCACACAAAATCTCAAATCAATGGTATGTGAGCCACACAAGTTCAAATCAAATGAAATATGGGCCAAGTGTGTTCGAATCACACAAAATTTTTCCTAATTACACACAATTTCTGAATTGAGCTTTTTTTTATATGACAATTTGCTAGTTCAACCATGAGCTGCGGCGCTTAAACTTAAAGAAGTGTACTTGCTTTTCATTGCGCTGAATGAAAAAGAAATCTTCCCACTTTGTTGCAAGGACAAACATTGTCACCCCTTTTTGATCAGAAGGCAACTACTTCCTCCTATCATGCTCAACTCCTTTTCCACCGTTTCTGCAGGGACGAAGGCTTATGCATTTCAATAATCTCTTCTTCAAAATGTGAGGTATGCTCTCTTTAATCCCAATACCCTTGCAAATGAACGTATCAAATCGGAAAGAGACCCAATGCGAAAAGATTTATGTAATTTTCAGCTCGATTCAAAATGAAACCATCACAATGCCTGCTTTTTATTAACTATCTTAAACTTTAAAGAGACTCGAAATTTAGTTCATATCTTTTTTACACCCTTACTAGATATATCGATGAACTCAAATTTAGACTATTCTATGATCCCCTAAATGGAGGTATTAGAGCCTTAGGACATCCTAATGATTTCTCAATGGACCATTAATTTGCTCCAAAAGAAATCTCCTTCAATATCATAATTGTGGAGTACAAATTGCTTGACGGTTAAGTTCGGTTCGCCTGAATGCTTCCAGATCAAAAACCAAAGCACTTTCGCTCCCAGAACTAGAAAATTTTGCAGCATCATTAGCAACCTCTCTCTCTATCGGAGGCTGATGAATTGAAGCTAAACGGGAGCCACTCACTGGAAAATTTGTTCTCGATCGATGAAGTAGTTTTAGGCAAAGAGGAGATTAAGATTTGAGTCACCGATGAGCCTTCAGTCGTCCTTATTTGGATTCAGGCCGCGACCCGTACAGTTCTATGATGCCACGAGTGCCTTGTCTTTCAATTTCTTCACTTCGGTTAAATTAGACAATTTTAGCCAGAAATTATTAATATAGACGTCAGTCGTCCTACATGGCGTGGCCGAAGACTAATGTAGACACTTATAAATTTATTTATTCTTTTGTTATTCATTTATTTGTCTTTTCCCTTTGCCTACTCACCTTTGGTTGGTCACTGGATCTCAGTGATCGGTTGGAGGAAGAAGGGAATAAAAGCAAAAGAAAGGGGAAAAAAATTAAAAAAGTTGACGACCAGCTAGTGGAAAAAGGGAAGAAAAGAAGAAAAATTTTTTATTAAAATATTATTTGAAAATGTCCACATTAGCGTAAGTTGAATTACGTAGGACAGTTAGTGTACATGTTAGAGATTTTTTGTCAAAATTGACTTGATGAACTAAATTGGCATAAATGCAAAATGTTTAATCGCAAAAAGAAAAAGTTTAGAATTGAATTGATACAATTACAATAAGTTTATGATTTTTTGGTAGTTCTCCCATTTCTCACCAATTTAATCACTATTTTTGTTGGGTTTGGAGTAGATGAAGAGGGAGGAAAGTACCAATAAAGTTCTAAATCTATTACATTTGTATCGATTTAGTTTTAAACATTTTCACATTTTGCTGATTAAGTCATTTCGGTCAATTTTGACAAAATTTTTTGATGTGATGCTAGCCCTAGCCATCCCGTGAGGCATGGTTAGCGTTGACGTTGATATTTGTAATTTCTTGTTCTTTTCTTTTTTCATTATTTTTGTCACTTTTTCTCCTTTCATTTTGGTTGGTAAGGGAAAAAGGAAAAGCATAATAAAATGTAATTAAAAATTTAAATTTTTATGTCACGTAAGACGATCGACATTCATATCAGCAAATTTCAATCAAAATAGACTAGAAGGACTTTTTGATAAATTGTGAAATGTTTAGAAATAAATTCACACAAATTAAATGTTTATGATTGAATTGATACTAATACAATATGTTCTAAATCTTTCTGGTCATTTTCCCTATGGAGAGGCGAGAAAGCTCCAAAACATTTTGGACACGAAGTGTTGCACACTGTAGATATTCTTTGGAACCTCTCTTAGCATCATCTTCTCCTTTTGTGGATAATATTTTAGGTAATGGTGATACTCCACTTTCATTTGGTTATTCGAAGCCACTACCCTATAATAAAGAAGAAAATTAGAATACAATCCTGTTTGCTTCAGCATTCGTAATGGGCTTTGAGACTTTAAAGGCCAAATGCCAATGCATTCGGTTCTTTCTTTTATTTAATTTTGGGGAAATACAATTATATCTCCAAAAGGCTCTATCAATTATATCTCTAAAGGGCTCTAAGGGCCTTTAATCCAAAATAGGTCCGGAGGTCCTTTAAAAACTACATTATCGGAATGCAAGTCTTAGCCCTTGGTTATTGTTCATCTTCTTCGAAGATTGCTGCACGGAAAAGTCGATTGGAGGTCAACAACTATTGGGCAAAGGGTTGAATGTGCTAGTGACTGCCACATAGGGGTCGCCTGACCTCGGCAACGATTGCTTGTGGTCGCACAACCTCAAGCAGCCTTGCTTAAGGTGGGTGATCTTAGGCGAGGCCATTCAACCGTCGGTGGCTGAACTAAAAGAAGAAGAATGCAATTTTTTTTTTTTAATTTAGTAAAAGTCATTTAGAAATGTAATTTTTATCAAATGGCATTTAAATTAAAAAATTTTCTTAATACATTTTTAAATTATAATTCACTAAATGTTATTTATAGGGGTGTGCAACGGGAACCACCCAAACCGGGAATTGGACCGAATGGCCGATTTTGGGCGGTTCCCACGGTCGGCGATCCGATTCCTAGTTCTTAATCTTGGAACCAGTGGTCGGTCGGTTCCAGTTCTCCCGTTCAAGGTGGGAACCGAGAATTGGAACGAATTATATTTTTTTTGTATATAATTTACATACATAGAATATATAAAATACATAAACATTGTAACTTATTACACTCAAAATTGCAATTGAGGTAGCAACCTCTTATGTGGCCAAAAGACCATTAAAACTCTTCTTGTTACTCTTTTATTTATAGAGAAAATCTACTTGTTAGTTTCATCTTTTACTCGAAAGTGGGACTAAGGCTTCAAGAGACTCACAAGGCACTTCAAACCTCCAAGAGTCCCACATTGACTAAACATTCAAAGAGCAAAAGAGAGATTGTTTATAAAATCTAAACTAAGCACAATCTTTAATCAAATTGTACATGGCCTTCATGTTTAATTTTAATTGTGAAACACATGAGGTGTGATTGATATTCACACAAGTGAAGTTTGAATATTTTTTGCACATAGAAACATGTGTGATTAGCTTTGTTGAATCACTCGAGAACATAATTGGATTGATCGGGCCGGATCGGAGCACGGTTACTCTTTAGTGCAAAAACGTAAAGCCAATTTTGTTGGACTAGATCGGAACCGACGGTCCGGTTCGATTCCCGGTCCTTAGACCAAACGGTCCGGTCCATGGTTCCCAATTTTGGGAACCGATGCTCCCGATCCGATTCTTGGAACCGGATCGAATCGGGAAACTTATTCACATTTCGGAAATCTCTTAACCCAATGATATTTGTATTTTCCTAAAGACATTTCCCAAAATCGAAACAAATAGGTTTAACATTACCTTCTCAAGTATTATATGACGTGAATAGGGCTCCTCTTTCAACCAGAAAATAAGAAATAGGATTACTCTAATATTAGAAAAATGAAATTTGGAAGACAAATCTACCAACTCGGGCCCAAAGTATCCTCATTTTTCCTTTTTTTTTTTTTTTCTTCTTCTTTCTCTTTCTTTCCTTCCTTCTATGTCCTGATCTGCTGCCTCCCAACATTCCTAGACCAACTCCGCCACCAACCACAAAGTCCTTGTTGTCGTCATCGTCATCAGCCTTCCCACTCAGGCCCGCCACGCCGGCGATGCATGAGCTTGTGCAGGGCGACGAGCAACGGGGTGCGGTCAATGGGTGTGAACGATGGGTTCACAACGACAAACGACATGCTCGGAAAGGGTAGGCACCGGGTTGCGGAATTAAGAATATTAAGATTCTTAATTCTGTACAGGTAACATTTTTATAGGATACAGAGAATTTAAACCCTCATATTAGTTTCCGTAGACGACGATCCTAATAAAATCTCCAAAAGTATTAGATAAAGGGCAAATATTATAAAAAAAAAAAACTTTAAATTATACTCATTATGAATCGGATATCTCAATTTTTTTCGCGTCACGAAAAATCTTAAACTTATATATCTGTGAAATATATACTTTCTATTTGAGTTCCATTTATGATATATTTGTCACATTGGTAAATTTATTATAATTAATAAGTTTAGGATTTTTCGTGACACAAATAAAATTTGAGATATGTGCCATAGTGGGTATACTTTTTTTTTTTTTTTGATATTAGCCCTAGATAAAATCAATATGAAATTATCCCATCCACGTGGGATATATTGGGTTGTTCTTTAACTCTTGAAATTTTTTAGTAGTCGATATCTCTGAATCGGGACTATTTTAACGCCACGTAAGGCTCGGGAACAGGAGAGATGAGGCGACGCAATGATCAGGCGAAACTCAACTGACAGAAGCCAACATTTCTTTTAGGGCAGATCGTGCAGCACGTAATTAAAAAAAAGGACCGAGACTTAAAAGATCGTTCGCGCCGAAACGGACGGAGCCACATGCTCTTCCCCCTTATCGAGGGAATATATTCTCGTGCTCCTGGCGATTAGATCATACATCATAGTATCGAGACACGGAGGTTTTTGGCTCCGGTCACGTGAATCTTCTTCACTGTTATAAGACAGTCCACCCCATTCCTCGTTCACGGGTCCCCTAGAAGATGGAAGCGACCCCATGCATGCACGTGTATAATCACTAAGCCTGTTATCGTCTTTGCTTTCTGATTAAATTCTGGAAAAGTAATGACCCTCATGATAACTATTCTGTTTTTAACTAATTATATTTTTTTTTTCCTGGAAACTAGTTTGCAACAGAAATAATGCAATTTCATTTTTCAATTAAAAATAGGTTTAGAACAAAAATAAAAAAAATATATTTTTTTACTTTTTATTTTTGGAATATAAGTAAAAAAAAAGAACTATTCTTATGACTCGACTTCGCTATTAACCAACCGCCCATCCATCGTCACTCATTGTCCTCAAGCTGTCGCCATTGCCCATCGGCTGCCTTCGCCATTCACCCGTTGGTTGCCTCTTAGGCTCTTACCATTGCCCACTCACGAATTAAAAATTTTATATTGCTATCAAACAAATTTTTATTTTGAGGATAGAAATTTCATGTGGTTATAAAATGTATATTTTTGCTCAGAAATTCGTAAGGGAATAGAAACAAAAACAAATTATTTCTGATTGAAAATTATATCTAGAAACAAAATGGTTATCATTTGCGTCCTAAATGGCTTGCTTTAAGGATGAATCTAGAGGGAAAAAGAATATTTCAACCAATGACTCAGATACAAGCTTCTATGGATTCTTAAAGATGTTGCCTAATGAGCAATGAATCCATCGATATAAATTGTCCTTGACGGGAAAAATTATTTGACTAGTCCCAAATCAATTATAAATATGCTAATTTAATCATGAATTTTTCAATTTTATCAATTTAGTTCCAAATCTTTGCACACAATTTTACTATGGTTTGATGTGACAATCCAGTCATTGTTGGCTTCCTATGTAACGCATTGTCTCATCAACTATTTCTAGCAAAAATTGACTGGGATGATTGTATTGAAATTTTGTGCAGAGATTTGGGGCTAAGTTGGGAAAAATTGAAAACTTTATGACTAAAGTAATATCTATACAATAAGTTTAGGACCGATTCGATGAGTAAACTTGTGAGTTATTTCTCATGGTAGAATCAGCGTTGCTTAGTTGACTGCATACTTTATGATTGGGACAAAGCTTACTAACATTATTAAACAAACATCATCATAAGTGGGACCTAACACATACGTATAGATAAAGCAATGTTTATTGACATGGAGAGTTTCATCAGAATTGAGGATGTGCATTTTTAGGATTCATACAGAAATGACTCAAGAAATCGAAAGGCTAAATTGGGATTTGAAACATTTCAGAGATTTAGGGGAATAAGATTGGCTTCTTTGATTATCATCTCGCTCCTTCTTAAGAAAAATGGCGATCTCGAGACCTTCTCGCCGCTTGGAGTGAAAGCGATACGGTTTTCAGTGAGGTCAACCATCTTCATGGTGATTAATAGTCTATATATATTTTAAATTTAAAGATGTACAACCTATCGAAGGTTTCTTGCACTCATTCCTTTGGAAGGACAAATCCACCTACTTCACTAAATTTATGCAATTGCGTAAAGTAAAGGGGAGCTCTTACTTTTGAGGATTTCGATCGCTTCTTTCTTCCCAAATTATGCTTCGACTGCTTATTTAGGAGACATGTGAATGGATTCCTTGCATCATCCTCCAAATATTCTAAATTACTTATTCAAGCAACATCGTGGGTATGAACAATTGAGTAAAACATATAGTTTTAACCTGTCTCTCACATGTTTCCAAGAACACGACTTAAGTAAGACGCTTCCGATTGATTAAAAGATGCTCGCATCTGACTCAATAGGAGATAAGAACGGTAAAAGAAGCCGAGTAAAGCAGCACTTTCCATGTATGAGGTGAAGGAAAAATGAGTTTGAAAATGCAAAATAGGCAGGTAAAGCAAAGTCGCGAGATGACATGCCCGAATATAATTTTCGAAGATAAGGAAATTATGTTAATAGCGAATAATTATCTCAACCATTTCACTCGCACATCCAATCCAATCCAATTTTATCCACCATGGAATTAAACAATGAAGATACGAAAAAGGAATCTCCGAGGAGCAACGAAAAGAGGACGAATCCACCGCATCCGTCCCCGAATGGCAACAAATCAGGACGCCATTTTCGAGAATCTCATGAAAATCACATCTCTGTAAAAAAGAAAGAGAGAGAGAGAGAGGGGGAGAAAAATTTGTTAAAAAAGCAAAAAAGAAAAGAAGAAAAAAGAAAAAAAGGGGGAATCGAAGCACGAAAGTCCAACAAATGGCGACATAATAAGCTCAGAATGAGCACACCCTCACGCCCTCGCGGCCAGTGCTCCCGACCCGTTCCTCCCGGGCCAAGCACTCCCACGGCAGAGCCCGTACGCATCCATGTTCACATCCGCCCGTCACGCGCGTCTCGCTCTCGCGTCATTACCTTTTCCCATCCGCCCTGTCACGCCCCGCCCGCATTGCCTCCTTATAAATGCCGCGCCCCTCTTCCCTCGCAGAAATCAAATGCGCGATCTGGACCCCTCCTCCTCCTCCTCCTCCTCCGCCCCCCGTCGCCTCCGCCGTCTCTCGAGTCACCTCTCCGTCGCCGCGTCGGGCCGCCGGATGGGATCGCTCTCCCCAGCGCTGGACGGGCCGTTGCGGTATCCGCCCGCTCGCAGGGACGAGTCCGTCGTCGACGATTACTTCGGCGTCAAGATATCCGACCCTTACCGATGGTAATTAACGGATTCGCTAACTGAAATCAACTCTTTTTTTTTTTTTTTTTTTGGTACCGCGGTTTTCGGTTCGGTAATCGGATGGAGTGTTTGCTTCAATGTGGAGACTGGATTTTTTTACGCTTGACTAGTTGATTCTGAGACGTGTTGACCTGAAGGTGAATGGTGGAATTTGACTGTTCGTAGGCTCGAGATGTCTGATCTTATGCTGATGCTTGATAGATTCTGTACTCGAATCTTGTTGCTTGGAGCAGTGTTGTTATCTGAAATTTAGATTTTCTGTTTGACTTGTCTGTGAGGTATTTCAATTGTAGAATCCATTTATGAGTACTAAGAGAGATATATAGTTCTCTCAATAGTTGTTGATGAATTCTATGGAGTCTCGAGTCTTGCTGCTGCTGCTGCTGCTAATTGATGGATTTTCTAATTGAATCTCATGCGATTTGTTTGTGGTTTTGAAATAGAACAGTGCTCGCATGATTGATGGAGAGTCTGGAATTTGCTTTTAACTTATTGATTTTGAGATATATTGTTCGCTTAAGATTTGAATTTTTCCGTTGGATGATTAGGCTTGAAGATCCTGACAGTGAAGAAACAAAGGAGTTCGTGCAAAATCAGGTGGAATTGACGCAGACGGTTTTGAAGACGTGTGACGTGAGGGATCAACTGAATGAAAAGATAACGAAGCTATTTGATCATCCTCGGTATGAAGCACCGTTCAGGCGAGGGAACAAATACTTTTATTTTCACAATACAGGGCTCCAAGCGCAAAGCGTCCTCTACGTGCAGGTTTGTTTGTTGAAATCTGGAATTGAGCTGAAATAGAATTTTGTTTATGCCTCTTTCTTGGCCCTTGAATTAAGAGTCGCGTTACGGATGCATCGTGTCTTGCAGGATAGTTTAGATGCAGGAGCAGAGGTTTTGCTCGATCCTAATGCTCTCAGTGAAGACGGGACTGTCTCTTTGAACACTCTTTCTGTCAGCGAGGACGCCAAGTACCTGGCTTATGGACTTAGTTCAAGCGGAAGTGATTGGGTGACTATTAAACTTATGCGTGTTGAGGATAAGAAAGTTGAGCCGGATAATTTATCATGGGTGAGGATTTGTAATTTAGTTCCCTTAATGTAAGGCTACGCTGGATTGAAACTTGACTAGTGGGGACATACTGGTGACAGGTTAAATTTACTTCTATCAGCTGGACCCATGATGGCAGAGGTTTTTTCTACGGCCGCTACCCAGCCCCGAAGTAAGTACCTGCGACAAATTTAAAACATTCTCTCGGGAAGATTTTGTTTGAAAAGAAAAGTCTGACAAGAGAAGAAGGGATGTGAAGGGTAGTTTTAGGATTTAATCATTACTTGTGTTTTAAAATCAATTGACTCTGGGAAAATTGGTCAAACCAAGACATTTTGGTCATATTCTTTTACTTCACTTATCTGTTATGCATGTCTATCTCAGTACTGCTTGAAGCATATGTTGTCTTCTAACTTTGTGCTGCCATTGGTTGATCGCGAGTCAACATCAGCCACATAAAATCTTTATTAGCACTTTCATAGACTCTTTTCTTTACAATTGTTCTGGTTCAACGTTGATGTTGGGACTGCATATCTTTGAGAACTCTGAAAGTCGGTGCTGTTTGGCAATATATTCTAAATTTCGTCATTCTGGAGATAAATAATTTAGTCAGTACCATTTTGCAGTATTTTCTAAATTTGGTCACACTGGAGATGGATAATTTATTTAGTACCGTTTGACAGTATTTTCTAGATATCTTCAAACTGGATATGGTTAATTCAACACTTGGAGAAGCCTCAGTGGTAGAAAGATATCTGTTGGTTAAATGGATGTAGATAATTGATATGCAATATCCAAATAATGATGTCGTTGTCTTCGGTAGTATCCAAATAATGATGCTGTTGTCTTAGGTAGTTTGAGATTATTAGGCTACAAGATGATTGAAAGAGCTAATCATTAGCTAACAGCTGTCCTACATTGTAGAGAGGGAGATATTGATGCTGGGACTGAGACCAACTCTAACCTTTATCATGAAGTATACTATCACTTTGTGGGCACGGATCAATCTGAAGATATTTTATGTTGGAGGGATTCTGATAATCCTAAGTACATGTTTGGAGCCAGCGTCACAGAGGACGGGAAGGTAATTATTTCTTCTGCTGTTCTTGCACAGCAAATGCTGTCTATATAAAGATTATGTTTGCACTAACAAGCTGCATATAGAAACATATGTCAGTATATCTGGAGCGTAAGCAGAAACACATAATAGTCTATCTATGTTACGGAGAAACTCCATCCATTCTGAGTGTGAAAAGCATTTTAATTTTGAATTGTGGAACCAACATAGATGGCTGATAATTGATTATCACTTGTCTATTGACTTTTAGCCATATTAGACAATAGATCAGCAAACTTGCACTCATATAATTTCCTATATCCTAAGCCCTCTCTTATCATTTTCGTACGTCGTTGGTGCTGCTCCTAGATTTTTCCTTCTTTGATTACCTTGGTCATTTCACTTTGGTCCCTGGGAAAATTAGATGTAGTTCCACAGGTTAGGGAATGAATCCCTAGACTTCAGGCATGATTAGATGACCCAATGCACACGCCTTTTCTTCTCCAAAATTGCATTTCCTTGTTTATTTGCAATTATGCAAGTTCAAGTGGGAATAGATTTGATGGTGTTAACTTTATACAATGTATATAGGCATGCTTGGAGAAGGGCCTGTTTTAATGTCTTCTGACAGTATCCTTCTGAAAAAGCATGTGTTACTGATTTTTTTGTTTTATTTTTCAGTATGTTCTCTTGTATATTGGAGAAGATTGTGATCCCGTCAACAAAGTTTACTACTGTGACATGTCCAGCCTGCCAGATGGGATTGAAGGTCTCAAGAAGAGAAATGAACAACTCCCTTTCGTTAAGCTTGTAGATAACTTGGATGCAAAGTATGAAGCTATTGCTAATGATGAAACTGTATTTACTTTCCTGACAAACAAAGATGCCCCCAGGTATAAATTAGTGAGGGTGGACCTGAGAGAACCCAATGTTTGGACTGACGTCATAAAAGAAGCCGAGAAGGATGTGCTGGAATCGGCTTCTGCAGTCAATTGTAACCAACTGATAGTGAGTTATTTAAGTGATGTGAAATATGTGGTGCAGATAAGAGATCTAAAAACAGGTTCTTTGCTACATCAATTGCCCATTGACATTGGGACAGTTTCTGGGATCTCTGCTCGCCGTGAAGATAGCACCATTTTTTTTAGCTTTACAAGTTTTCTTTCTCCGGGCATCATATATCAGTGCGATCTACAGAATGAGGTTCCAGATATGAAGATCTTCCGTGAAATTGTAGTTTCTGGATTTGATCGTTCAGAGTTCCAAGTTAATCAGGTAAATAAGAATTTTCACCTGTCAGTATTGGATATATTGTTGACACCATTAGCATTATTTTCTTTGGAATCTGCTTTTGTTGCATGGACTTTTCTTTTCTCTGGTAAAGAGGCCCCCGACGATATACTTTTGTAGCTTTTGTTGATTCGGGGTTTTATGTTAAATGGCTTATGTATGTCAATAACTTATGCCACAATCACATCTCATGGGACACAACTTTCAGGTTTTTGTATCTAGTAAGGATGGCACCAAGATACCGATGTTCATAGTAGCCAGAAAGGACATCTCTTTGGATGGATCACACCCATGTTTGTTATATGGTTATGGTGGATTCAACATCAGCATTACACCATCATTTAGCGTCAGCCGTACTATACTCATAAGACACTTGGGAGCTGTTTACTGCATAGCAAACATTCGTGGTGGCGGCGAGTATGGAGAGGAATGGCACAAGGCAGGGGCCTTGGCAAAAAAGCAGAACTGCTTTGATGATTTCATCTCTGCTGCTCAGTACCTCGTTTCTGCAGGTTATACCCAACCTAAAAAGCTGTGCATTGAAGGGGGAAGCAATGGTGGGCTTCTTATCGGGGCTTGCATCAATCAGGTTTTGTGACTTATCGGTTGATCTGTTTGACTAAATTGATTAGGTAGCTCTATATTCATCTCGTGTTTGTTGGCAGAGACCTGATCTTTTTGGCTGTGCTCTGGCTCATGTTGGTGTTATGGACATGCTGCGATTTCACAAATTTACTATTGGTCAGTCTCCCTCTCCCCTTGCGTGAACACATTCACGCGCTGCTCGCTTGTAACGTGCATTTGTCCATAACTTTCACATCTAACATAGGCTAATTACAGGGCATGCATGGACTTCTGATTTCGGTTGTGCCGACAAAGAGGAGGAATTCCATTGGTTGATTAAGTAAGTTTGTCCCTCACTTTTACCTGGACACGCTGACATCGGGTGACGGCTCTAAAATAACATACAGATTTTGACCTGCCACGCTTTTGGAAAGTCCTCTATGCTCCACATCTGCGTGGCATCGATATTTTTAGCAGCCCTGATGTTGTTTTTCCTCGCATTGCACCTTTTATTCTTCCAAGTTTTTGCCTGTTTATTTACCATGACCGACAGAGAAATGTTGATTTATTCCTTTTTTAGGTACTCGCCGCTGCATAATGTGAGGAGGCCATGGGAACAAGGTCCGGATCAACTAGTCCAGTACCCACCTACCATGCTATTGACTGCTGATCATGACGATCGCGTTGTGCCACTACACTCGTTGAAGTTATTGGCTGTAAGTTCTTCACCACGCTTATTGACTGTACTTTACCATGATCGACAGCAATTGATGATGTCCTTCACTTTTTGCTCCAAGCATGTTTCTAATTAAGTTAATTTGGTCTTATGTTGGTCACTCTTTATGTTTTAGGCTCTGTTCGTTTCTCGAAAAATGAATGAATTGAAAAATATTTTCTCAAAAAGATTTCTTATATCACTTTGAAAAATGATAAAATGAAAAATAGTTTTTCCGCCCACGAAAATAATTTGACATAAATTAGTTATTGATAATGAAAATATTTCTCATTGATCGATTATTTTAATTGATATAAAAAAATCACTTTCAGGACAATATTTTTCGAATCGTTTATTTTCGTGAAACAAACCGAACTTTAGTCTTAATGAAAATCATACCTAGCACCCGGATACCACGATAATACTGGTAACAGAACATGGACGATGGCTACTTTTCATTGTCTTGTAAACCAACGGTTGTGAGCAAAAGCATTATCGCCACGCAGATGGCCGATTCCTATAAAAAAAAATGGAGCGTGAGGATAAAAGTTTTTATATTTTGTTCATTTCAGAAATTTGATAAATCGGCTTCTACTTTTTCTCCTTTCAGACGATGCAATACGTCTTATGCACAAGCCTTGAGAAAAGCCCCCAAACGAACCCAATAATAGGTCGAATCGAGTGCAAAGCCGGACATGGTGCCGGGCGTCCTACAAAGAAGATGGTATCTCTCTCTCTCTCTCTCTCTCTCTCTGTGATTCCATTCGACACCATAGTCCATTAACGAAAATTCCATGCCGGTCTTAACTCTATGGCTTCTCTTTGGTTCAGATCGATGAAGCTGCCGATCGCTATGGTTTCATGGCGAAGATGCTGGATGCTTCCTGGATTGATTAGATGAAGCGATTTAATCTTTTCTAAAATGGGACTTTTTTTTCTCTCTTTCTTGTTGAGATTGTAGTTACTTAATTATTAATTATTACTTCACATTGTCTTGGAATTTTTTTTGAATTAGAAGCTGACACATTGTGATAGTAGGATGAAGATAGAACCACAGAAAAAGGTGCTGCTAATTAGGTTTGCGGCTTAAGCTGATTCTCGTCCTTCCTGTAGTAGCCACCGTTACTCCGATTGCTTTTGATTACTTTCGCAAATATGAGCAAGTCGACAATCTAAACCAATGCCTAAACTGAATTCAACTTCGAGCATGCATCAAAGTCCATAGCCACAACCGAAAAAAAGAAGAAAAAAATCCGTTGCGATTGGGTCCATCAGACCGAGATCGTGCGCTGTGCTAGCAAAGAAAAAGGATCCAGAATTTTTTTCAAGGGAAAAAAAGAAAAGGAAAAGAGGAAGCCTTGGTCGTCCTCCTCCAGGCTCGTGCATTCGTTTCTCTACAAAGGGTTTTAGTTAAAGACGTCCATTTTGACGTCCGTAACGTCAAGCTGCAGTATCTCAGCCCGGCAACCTAGAATTGATCCAACGCTGTATAGAAAAGGTGTGAAATTAGTTCCTAGATCTCTGTCCTATCAAAGAAAGGTTCTTAAGATATTATTAAGTCTCTCCCGCGTGCTATCTTGGCTTTTCAAGCAACAGAAAAAGGAAAACACCCACTTAACTACTTGAAAAGTTCCAGAGTCCATTCTTTCTGGGACGGAAAGAACATCCCACATACTTAAAGGCTATTTAACGTTGTAGTTTATACCGTATTAAATTTTATAGGTCTAGAAGAGAACCTACAATAAGATGTATAAACATATATGGACGAAAGATTAATCAACAATATATAAGATTGGTCAGCTCCTCCTAGTAGGTGACACTTACGATTGTTAACTACCAAGGTGGTCTTTCATGAGCTTGCGCAGTAGCCGAATCATGATGTGCCGGTTACACTTGCCTAAGGTTTGAGCTTTACCATGATAGGAAAGGGTCGTGCACTTGAATAAATAATATGTCATCAGCTAAAAGATGGAGCGTACATACCTTGGATGTGTCCGGCCAAGATCCCCATGAACAAACTCCTTTATGTATGTGCCAGCCTGCAGATTTAATTGTACCTTTCGCTGAAGCAACATCACAAACGAGACGTATGTTCAAAATATTCTAAACTCAAAGAACCATGTCTACCTGTGTACACAAATGCAAAATGAAGTACTGTGAAGTTCCCGCAATCCTTTCGATCTTCATCCTAATATTGAAGAGTAGAGATTCTTACAAGCATGCCTTTATAAGCTCGATAATGACACTCACTGAGCTGGAAAAACACTAACCAGTGTATTATTTTCTCGCGATCTAATGGACTCCGACGGTGAAGCACCCTTATTGGGGTCCTTTGCAGAACACACTGATCAAAAGCAAAAGAAATAAATTGCACAGAACTTATACATTATAAAAGCAATGTTATAAGTAAAACTTCGACATTACTCGCATAACTGAGGAACAGGAAAAGCAGAATGGATAAGCAGATAATTGAATGGAAGCTTTCAAGATTATGTGATCATGGTAGTCATTTAGACATCAAAATGAAAAATGAAAGGCCTTAAACCACATGGCTCCCCCCTCTTCCTGAACACTGTTAAATCGACTGCTTCTTCCCCCCTAATTTGGGTGTTCTTTCTCCCCAAAAGAAAAGTAAAAAGAAAAAAGGAACCATCTCCCAATTCTCTCATGTTTGAAGGTTCATAGTCTTGCAATGCAAATTAAATTTTCTGAGCAATCTAATAGGAAGCTTTAGGGACAGACTAATAGCAGGCCATTTTTAACATCGTCTCATAAGCCATAGACCTCATCTTTAACCTATAACAATGGCATTGGTTCTCAGCACCTCACAAGATGGAGTTTGCTATCTCCATTTCAAGTATCACGTACTTTACTATTCAGCAGAAGGAATAAAAAAAAAACTATCATGTTTCATGTGTTAGAAGTCTCCTACGATGCGTTCAAGCATGTGTAGTATAATGCCGTGCCTAACATTCCATTTATTGAAAAAAGAAGAAGCAAACCCATATGCAAATAACATAGAATTCTTACGATAAACGAACAAAATTGGCCAGTTTTTCACTTCTGCTTACATCTGTGGTCTGATTACAGTTGTCATAATAGTTTGTACTGTATAAGGTAGAGCAACAGCTTCCATGAACCAATGATATCACACAGAAGGATGTCTCGATAGAAAATTCACTTTAACTTTCAAACTTGTCCACAAGGCGAATGAAATTACCCAGACAAACTTACCATATCTCTGACTGAAGATATAGACAGCACATCAGGATCCTCAAGTGGCCGGGAAATCCACACCAATGCAGCATACTGCTTCTGCTTGTAATATTCCAACAAAAGCATCGGATTAACAAGGAGTCAGGTTCACTTGATCCGCTTACACTTTACAGAAACTTGCCGTATATTTTTGCTCCATATTTTCATGTAATTACATATGCAATAGTTTCAGCCAAAAAATTACCTGCTTTTCTGCTTCTCCTTCACGCATCAATGTCCAGCCCTGACTTCCAACCAACTTGAGATTTTTACTCTAACCTGAAAGAAGCATTAGTAACTTATGGCTAATAACAATTTCACCAAGAGGGAAGATACAATGCCATAAAAAAACCATTTATACACACCAGTTTGTCTCTTGAGCTATTAATTTTTTCTTCTATATCGTTTAGGAAGATATCCGATGGGACATGTCGCGGATTTTGTATCTCAACCAAGAATGGTCGACCCGAACCCAACATACGAACCTGGAACAGGAACAGACATTATTCCAGACATGTTAATTGTCAATGTGCAAAGAAGTTCAGAAGTTCAGTACATCAATATCCTCTCTGCCAGCAGCATGAAACTTGTACTTGTCACCTCTGCACATGAGAAGAATGCAGCTGCTAATAATTTCCTGCATGAGAACATAAGGTTCCAAGATTCAGATTCATGGTTATATATGAAATCACACGACATATTGACTCAGCCAAAGACGAGGGGAAAAAAAAGGAGTGCTATGTTGATAAAAGAAATCACTAGATAGTACCTCAACAGATGCCTCCCCCATTCTCTCTTCATCAATCATCCAACAAGTTTGACTGACGTTTCTTGAATACTATAGCACAAAGAATTGCAAACATACCACAATGAGCACCAAAAATATAAGTATTCGCTTGATACCTCAGCTCAAATTGTATGGACTGTCCCAGTTAGAATCTCAAATTAATTAAAAAATTAGTCTAACACCATACCTTTGCCAACATTGCTTACAAGATAGGGCAAGTTAACAATACTTCTCTTAAATGTGCAAGGTAACCCCTTCGTAAGGAAAGATAACACCACACTTGAGTTGACTTTTGATATTTTTCTTGTTATGAGAAATGAATTTTAAAGGTTGTGCCTAGTCAACTAGTAATCTGATTTTTGACGAAATACGGAAAAAGGTGATGCTCATGAAAAAATGGAACTTACACCTATATCAAGGGATGCAAGATACAGGATATTTTTAAGTAAATATATAAAATGCCATATATCCTAGAAATTTTCTCTATTAGAGAGTTTACCTTTAAATATCTCCCACCAAAGTAGATAGGGTCCCTGTTGCAATGAAATGAGAAGCTGCAGGGTCTCCTTACCTACAATTTGAATAAAAACCTTGTAAGAACAACCTGTAAAATGCAACCCCTACTTAATTTGCAGAATCAAACAAATTGCTGGGAAAAATTAATATGCTTAATGCATGCAAATGAATTCCTGTTCAACTTAGAAAATTTCACTTCACAAATAAATGTCATCATCTCCTTTACTCTACAACAAGCTTTTTCAGTTCCAGTCAAGTTAATAGCAGCAATCATTTCGAACAGCATCAGGAACTTTAGAAGTTAATAACTAACCATATCCATTGCACTATTTCCAAAAATTAAGCATTTAAGAATTTTGCTCCGCAAAAATAAGCATAGCAGCAGCAGAAATAAGCGCCACCAAGCCTTTCCCAGGAAATAAAATTCACAAATGTAGAGAGATAACTACCTTCTCTAGCAATAATTTAGACAAATCAGAACTCTGATGGTGCTGAAGCTCATTTGGGGGTGCATTACTGACTACTGTACGCCCGACTCCCATAGTATTACACTGCATGCCGGAATTCGCTGACTCATCAACTGTCTCTAAGCCATTCTCATTGCCTGTGTTAATAGTATTACAATCACAGCAAGGAATTAAAGCTGTTCTCATCCGAGAAGACTAAAGTGAAAAAAAGTAGGACTCTGCAATAGCTTAGAAAAAATTCACCCAACAACATCATTAAATCCTCTTCTAAAGTGCCCGTGTAAATTGGAGTACAAGTCTTAGGATAAAAATGAAGATAAGACTGTTGATGGATGAAATCTTAACTTAAACAACATAGTCCCAGATTTATTTATTTTTGACTTTAAAGATGTCAGGATTCAGGAGCTTATATCATCCATAAAATTTATGTGTAAGGAAGGGAGACACCCAGATTGATTGCAGAGCATTCTTATTTATAGATACAATCTGAACATGAAAAATGAATATGAAAGAACCTGTCTTCCTTCTCTTTGAAGTTGATTCAAACTCGCGCTCAACAGATTTCTCAATTGTTTTTGATGATTCAGAGTACGTCAGACGGATGTGAAGAGGGCCTTGGCCATACTTAACGCCCTGATTCAAGTTCATCAACAGTTAAACTGAGTTCCACCAACATTTTCTGAATATAGAAGCTTTCTATGATTTTTTATTTTTTATCTTTTTGGTCAAAAGAAGCTTCCTATGATTAAATGCATCCTTCTTCAGCTATTAATTTCTCTTCAACTTATACTAATGAAGCCTTATCGATCCCATCATTGCGCAATAGTGGGAAAAGTTGCAATAGTCAACATGTCATGAATCTCACATTAAATATTGCACTCACCAATAACATTTCAAGAGGAGCTGTGATCGAGGACTTTAAGGCATTCTTCAAACAGATGCATTCAGAAAATGGTCTTTGCTGAGAAAAAAGTTGAGATCCATATTTTCTGTCCATATATGACCTGCTCGCAAATGAAGGTAGGGATTCTGCAGTCACTACGCTTCAATTATGTATAAATTGAGCAGCTAAGAGGACAAATACTGCATACTTCAAGTATACTTCATATAAACAAAAAATTTGCACTTGCAATGGTAGTTTTACTGCATCATAAGAAATAATTTTTGAAAAACTACATCATGACCAATGCTCCTTGACTGCCTTTAAGCTTTTAACTCGTCATGAGTCAGAACAATTGGCAAAACCGGATGTTTGATGAGAAAGCAAGCATATCTCGAGTATTTTATCTTATATGCACAATTGAAAAGATCAAAATACACTTCAAAATTTTCTGTTCAAATAAAAACAACTCTTACGTAATTACGCGTTCATTATCCAATGTAATTGATGGAATGGAGACTTCAAGAGAGAAACTATCAGTTTGGTGACCTTCTTGCTTGACCAGCTCAGTGATTGAAGCAGCCAGATCATTCATACCATCCTTGGACACCGACAATTGGCCATCATTGTCGTGATAAAATTGCAAGATACCTAAACAAACGCCGCATACAACTGGCTCAGCTAGATTGGTCAAGTGTTCACTTTCTGAAGTCTGACCATCAATCAAATTTCCATCTGTATTTTCTGGCATTTCAATGAGTTCAGTGAAGATGGATGGCGAAAGCCAAGGACGGGAGCATACTGGTTCTGGTATCCCAAATAGCCGAATGATGCAACGGCTACATACCTGAAACAGCATTTAAGAAGAAATAAAAGAATGAAACGGATGCACACCTGGGAGAAAAAGAGAAAACTACTTGCAAGTTGCAATCTATCTGCATCTACTCTTCGACCGTAAAAAGCCCAAAGACATAACGCATAGTTAAGCTGTTGCTCTCAAACTTCCTCCAACTTTGCCAACATGAAATCATAATGCATGTGTCGCTATTCCAGCCAACTCATTAGTAGAATAGAATTGAAATCACCTTGAAAAAACACCCCTTCTTTGATTACTGTATTGAGATATCAATAAGCAGTAAGCTGGATCATGATACAGAGTTCAAGCATTCAAACATCTCTTGGATGAAGATTTTCTTCTTCAAGCTGAAGAAGCAGCAAAAATGATTGCATGTCTGAGGTATATGCGCATCATGTAGTTGAATTCGTTCATTATAATGAGGACTGATCCTCGGTGCGTTCTCAGAGATGAGTGAACTGAAATGGTTTGAAGAACGCAGAAGACACATACGTGACGCACGCATACATACATACATACATACACACATAGATACATACTCTTGGAGCAATTTCATCAAACAACAACAATGCACGAAACACATCACCGCATCTTCTCCAATCATCGAATCAATGCTATCTTCGTTTGATCGACTTACTGCATCAACTAGGCGACGTAAACTGCATCGAGTTGCTAAAAAATGACTAGCAAACTGGAACGTCGTCCAAACTACGCGACGGAAATTCTTCTTAAAATGCGAAAATAAAGGAGTGACGAGAAGTCGGGAACAAACCCCCGCGGACAGCAGGTCCTTCACGGCGTCGGAAGGCAACGAGCGGACGGCTTCGCGGAAGGCCTGCGAATCCGCGTCGCCATCGGAGGCGGAGACGATGACGGGCGCCGCCTCCTGCTGCTCGACGTCCACCGCTGCTTCGCCGGCCATCTCCACAATGGCGCTCTGCTCTCGCTGAGGAATGTTTCGGCGGCACTCCAGCAGTGGCAATTTTCGCCGGGCGGACGAGGGGAAGCTATCAAATTCGGTATAGTCTGATTTCCATAAAATTCTCGATATCGACCCTAAGTTGTAGAAACCTGATTTTTATTTCAACATTTTGTAAGTTTAAATCAATTTAATGACGGAGCAAACTATATTCAAACTACAAATAGATAAACTTAGGTAGAATTATTTTAAGTGAGATAAGCAATTATTTCTAAAATTTACGAAAAATTTTAAACACTAAATTGTTATCTATAATAAAAATAATTTCATTAATTATTTATTTTATTTCCAAGGGATATAAGCGATTATTTTAAAAAAATATTTTATAAATTATCAATTTTAAATGGAGTGCTTATCCTATCCATATTCACATTTTTGTGAACGTGGTCCATAATACATAGGTGTTTAGTGCAAGATGCAATTTTTTTTATTTTTTATTGAATCTTAGTTAGGAGTGGAACAAAAAGAGAATTAAAATTCAATGAATCCTATGTTAGAAAGCATACTAGCATTTAGCAAAGCAAAAGAAAAAATCTACATTTAGCTCCTAGATTTTATTCTTTTTTTCTCTTGTAGATTTTATTCCCTATATAGAATTATGACTATTCATGTATAATTTTTTATGATGTGCAAATTGGGGAAAATTTCAAATAAGGATCCGAAGTGAATCTATTTTCTCAAAATGAGGACCTAAAGTGAACGTTGTATCATATAAGAACCTAAAGTAAAGCCATTGTTTCAAATAATGACCCGAAATGAATTTTGTATCAAATAAGGACCCGAAGTGATCAAGTTAATCTCTATTGAGGACCTTAGTTCACCGGCAGACATTTTCCAGCGATTAAAATATGGGCAATTTTGTCAGAAATTTGTGATTGGAAAAAAAGGAAAAATTTTAAATTAATTAAGTTTAGGTTATTCATTTAGATGTTTACGTTTTCTTCTTTCTTCTCCCCTACTGCTCCTCAACCAAATCGCTGCCTAGTCATCGTCGCGACTCGATTCTTGTCACTCCTCGCCTTGCTCGACGAGTGGAGAATTTGGGTCTCCGCAAACAAACAAAGAAGCATTCTAGTTTTTTTCTTGTTTTTGTATTCATGCCTCAACTAGCGGAAAATTTGGATCTTCGACTTTGTGGATGATGGGTACAAGGAATGGGGAGAACTTTGGTCTTTGACTTTGCAGAGGATGGGTACAAGGAACGGGAAACAGTAGAAAACCTAAGGTCTTTTTGTTTCTGTTTTAGGATTTGTTAATTTTCCCCATATTTTTTTGGATGAAATTGCCCAAACTCCGGTCGTCGGAAATGTCACATGCTTGATAGCCGGCGAATATTTGGTTGACTGGCAAGCTCAGGTTCTTATTTGGAATTAATTCAATCACTTTAGGTCCTTATTTGAGATAATGGGTTTACTTTAGGTCTTTATCTAACATAAAGTTTATTTTGGGTCCTTATTTGAAAAAATTGGTCAACTTCGGGTCCTTAATTGGAATTTTCCCCACAAATTGAGTCTAAATCTCCGTTCAAAATTATTTTGACTCTAAATTATGACATGTTTTGCTAGAAAAGAATATATGTATATTTGTACAGTATTAAATGGCACGTTTAGTGTTAGAAAGTTCAAAATCGAATTTATTTTGAAATGTTTCCTTTTGAATTTTTTGCTCTTTGCAAATCTTCCGATACACATAATTTGACTTTTATTTAATCATAAAAATCTAAAAATTACATAATATATAAATATTGACACATAAAAGTTTCGAGGTTTTTTTGGAAGTTAAAGAAGATCCTCAATTTTGACAGAAAGTAAAATAGACGTAGGACGTTTGACTTTTGATAAACCCAAAAACTCAAGAGAAAAATTGCAATATTGAATTAAATCCAGTAGTTAACTTTGTATAATTACTAGGATATATGGATCATGATACATTCCCAGAAGCCAGCAAAAGAAATAGCAAGCCAAAGGCAAAGAAAGCAACCGACCAAAAAAAAAAAAAAAAAGGCAAAGAAAGCAAGACAACCACCGGTTTCATCAACCCTCTGAATCATCTCAGCAGCCTCGGTTGCGGATAAGCAATTTGGTTTGCTTGGCTTTAAATGACTCTGAAAATTCCCAGTTTTGCCGAGAAGCAGCAAACACGATTGCAAGTCTGAGGTATATGTGCATCCCTGTAGTTGAATTCGTTCGTTATGATTAGCACTGAGCATCACTGATGTTCTTAAGATCAGCGATCTGAAATGATTTTGAAAAAATCCGGAGGACACATACATACATATATATGCGCGCATAGATTCATACATACTCTTGAAGCAATTTCAGGAAACGCAATGCATGAAACACATCACCGCATCTTCTACAGTAATCGAATCAATTCCATCTTCATTTGATCGACTTACTGTACCAACTAGGCAACGCAAACTGCATCAAGTCTGCTCAAAATGGCCAGCAAACTCGAACGTTGTTCAGACTATGCAGTTGAAGTCCAATTTGAACAATTGACATAAAATTAAGCATTTCACACAAAAAGACCTAGAGGTAGCGCCCCTTAAGGATAACAAGAGATCACACCATCTGAATCCTTATAGAGATACGTCTCAAAAAGCATGAAAAACCTGCCCAATATATCAACAATTTCATCCACATAACCAATATAGACAAAATAGTTAGACCGAACAAATCTCTATAGTTGAGCTTAGGCACTACATGATTCTCATTCTTTCTTGCGTGATCACAGATGCTAAGCGAGATGAAGTTTCTAATGTGGACACTATAGACTGGCAGTGCATAGAGTACAGCTGTATCAATTCAGATGCTATTTTGGCTACTCACAAGTTCAGCTGTTCAGGGCTATTACACTAACATCAAAAGCAAGAGTGCTTATCAGTGCGACAAAATTTACAGAGCACTATTGTTCAAAGAATTGTATTGGATAATGCCTCCAAGCTCCAAAAAGGGGGAATAACAAATCTGGTTGCATACCGAGTGCATTAAGGACAAAGCCCCAATAATGGAATCTTTTTACGGTTCAACATGTTTAGGACGAGGGCTTCAAACTCCTTTTCTTGGAAGTTCTAGCAATAGCACTACATATCTCCTTCTTCCTCTTCTTGTTGTTATTGTAGTAGGCCTTATTGTCATTAGTGCAATCATGGTTGTTGTTGGCATCAACAACAACAAAAGTTGAACTCTTTTCTTGAACTTCCAGGGCACTTTTAACAAAAAATTTCAACCTCCATAAAGTGCATTCACTCTACATCAGATCAACAGTGAATAACACAATCAATATATATTGCTCTCCACTCCAACAAAACAAAACTTCAAGAGAGCGCACGTGCAAGAGAGAGAGAGAGACAGAGAGAGACTCTAACCTGAGCATCTAAATCTAGGTCCACTAGATCACCCTTTGATTGGAAGCTTGGATCGTACTGGGCAACAATCTCCAAGGCCTTGTCAACATCCTCGATTGGCAATTTATCAAGGGCGACTGCTATCTTTCTTTTTTCATCTGTTGAGATTTTCCTGTGATGGAATTGTCAAGCAAATCTTTTGTTAGACATTTCTGCTCTCAGTCATCAAGTAAATGCACGCATAACAGCAAATCAAATTCAGTTAAAAAACTCAAGACACTCCTGAGGGAAATCTATTTTATTACATTTTAATGGTAACTGCCTTGCAGCAGCAAGCAGCCAGGACAATCTTAAAGCCTTAAAAGCTTGACCGGCATGAATCTGACCAGACCATGAGTTGAAAGAGACATAGCCTTTATGCAAGGATGAGCTTAAAGCCCGAACGCACAAACTTGGGACCATAACAAGTTAACATGCATTACCTACGTTGCATGTGCACTATTTACAGAGATATACACAATGCACAGGCACATAACAGAAACACAGCTAGGGACCAAAACTAAAATAACAAACCCAGCTTAATTATTGATTACATGAAAGTGAGAAATTCGCATGACCAGAGCCAGGAAAGAGAAGAGTCATTACAGACAATTTCTTATTCTCAATTCCTACCATGACTTCACTTGAAAAGAACACATAACTGACCTGCACTTTGAAATAACAATTGCCCTGAGTTTTTCCAGATGCATATCTGCCTTGTAAAGCTGAAAGAGTTCCACAAATTATAGTTGAGAAATAATCATCTAGAGTCAGCAATTAGACGATAGATCTGCCACAGAAGATGATGTCTTTACCATTTATTACCTGACTACACTCTGAATGAAAAGGCTTACCTGTCCTCAAAGTGGTACTTCCCCATTACAACAAAAAATCTGTAATTTTAATGTTCATTGGAAAGTACCTCATTACTTATTTTTCTGGCCATTCTGGCATTAGCAGCGTCCTTAGCAAGTTGCATATCTAACTGTGCCTCTGCCTCTTCCTGTTCTAGTCTTTTTTCCTACACACACATGGTTATGAAATGAAAAGCGAAATTAATTGTCAACAGATTAGCACCTCATAGTAGAAGAAACCAAATTAACACTTGAACGCATTCAACAGACTGCAAACTGGTGATGAAACCCCGAAAAGCCAATCATGACTGGATCCTTAGAGACCAACTGACCTCCTCTGCAACTTTAGGATGTAGTGGGAGCCACTTATCCTCATATTTTCCAAGCAATTTCTTGGCCATGACATGAATTTCACTCTTTTCATCATTGTACTTCATTGCATTTTTGAAGACCAGCCTCACGTCAGCACTTATCTCTCGGACATTCTTATAAGCAGTACCATCAGTGGCCTCCATTCGCTTTTTAATCGTACCGAAGTCCATTGGCTTCTCAATTACCTAGAATAAATCACCAACCCAATAAATATAGAAAGCAGTAGAAGACATTAACAAAAGATGTAGCAATATTTAAACTAGCCTTGGCACTGTCATATATAGATTCTAGTGACAAATTCGTCGACCCTTCTATGTTTTTTGGAAATATTACTCTCATCTCTGCCACATTGAACAGAATGAGTTGTGCGGAAGAGGCAAAGTTCCTCACTTTTCACTCTCCATGTTTTCCCCTCCAAACAATGTAATTGGCCAATCACTTACCATTATTTCACTCCACCCCCAAAACCACCACAAAAAGGGGAAAAAAATTTGAAAAAGAGAAAAGAGATGCCACATTTCCAAAACCACACTCTATAGTTGGACCAAAAATTGCTTGCAGTCTAACATGACGACACTGTAAGCAAAACCTTCCACTACCTAAAGGACAAACACTATGCCAGGGAAAAGGCTTATAAAAACACGCCATATATTATAGAGAGTGACTGTCATCAAGTTACTAAAATAGGTGATGTAGATGTTACCAAAGATGGTTCAACATAAAAGCTATTCTTTCAACAGAAGAGAGAGTTTGTTTTTTCTTTCTCAAATGTAGGTATATGCATAGGATGAGTATTAGCAAATGAGGCCTACAAGTTCCTCTACATCTCATCTTACCAAGCACAAATTACAGAATCCACATCCATTTAGAGGCAATTTTCAAAAAACAGTCTCTGATAACCAAGTGTCCCATACATAGAGTTACCAAAAAAACAGTCTCTGATAACCAAGTGTCTTATACATAGAGTTACCAAAAAATCTCTGGTAAACAATCTACAGCAACTTTGGTGCATTTTGGGCCAGGGTATCAATCTCCAACCAACCAATGACATATATGAAAAGGAAAAACTGATCCTACAATAGTTGACCTACATATGAGGATGGCCAGCTAGATCATCTCTCAGATCCTGAATTGTGAGGCAAATGTTATTGCTTTTTGAAATAGAACTTACTTCACAACAGCACACATTCTTCTGAGGTAAACATCGTGAGTACATCAAATTTTTTATGCATGGAAAAACATGCTAGACAAAAATGTGATTACATCTCAGCACCTCACTTTTAGCTAGTTTGGATATTTGCTAGCTCAAAAATAGTAGTAGTTTACATCGACAACAAAAGTTTGACCTTCACGAAAATCGTATCATTCTTAGATGCAGAAAACTATAGGTATAGGGAACATTAAGCAAGGCTCAACAAACATTGACAAACAACATTAAACGCTCTGAAACACCGATCCAAATAATATTTGAGCATTCTGATCAGAGAGATGAAGAGATGAAAAGTACAAAAGCCATACCTTGTGATAGTCATGTAAACCAAGAGCTTTGACATCTACAGGTTGCAGGAAGGGCCATGCCCATTTGTGTTGGGTGATCTGAGAGCAAAATGTATAACATATATTGCCTATCAATATGATTGAAGGATGCCACCAAGTTTCTCTTCCTTAAAAGCCAAAATTCCTAGGTGCTCCAATCGACAACTTTTTTCACCATAAATAAGAGGCAAAAAATACTACAAAATACTGATTGGGAGTATAGAGCAAAATGAAAAGGAGTCTCAATTGCCAGCATGGGACATAAAATAAGACGAGTTAGGTTCCCTAGAATTTGTTTTTTTCCTGTTCCTGGGGGTAAAGTAACATTCAAATAAATGTTCTAACATTGACTAGAACCAAACACATTCAAGATTACTAGAGCAAAGATAGGACGGATGCATGATTCTGGTACAATTGGCATCGGCTCTCGCAAGTAAGAAACAACCTGCCTGGCGGAGTATTACACCAAACTGACTGATAAGCAGTTGCATTCTCTTCGCTGCAGCAGCTTCCCTACTGCGACCATCCCGTTGCAGCTTCTTGAGACTGCTGATCTGCCTTTCGTCCTTGCCGAGCCCGCTACCTTTGGAGATGCTGGGTTGCTTCATACTTTGATCGTGATGGAATTGCTCGACCTCGCTGACCCTTTTCTCCAGCTGTAAGGGAGTACAAAAACCAAATCAGCACAGCAGAATCCAACTTTTCCGGATACAACGAAACTGAGCATACATAGAGGAGCAAAACTGCAGTACCGTTTTAAGAGGCAAATACTAGTTGATAACAAAAAAATACGACCTCACCTCATTAACCTTTTTCAGTATTTGATCCACGCCGTGCCCATATGCTTCGATCTCGGAACTGCAATTTCCCGCCCCAACATACGGAATCAAACCATCCAACTCCATTTCTTCCATCTGGCACCAAAGAAAAAAGAAACAAGGCCTGAATTCGAGTGTTTACTGCGAACAGCCGGCCACAGAAAAACGCAAGAGCGTGCGCACACGCCCCGGATTCGCACGCCCGCGAACGGACACGAGCCATTCACCGCGGCGTTATATAAAAACTTCATAGTTTACACAGCAGAGAAAGCAAGCGCGATCGAGCAACGCTCCATTTGGAAAGGGCCTCAACAAGCATGCAGCTCCTAACGAGTACGCTCCTCCGCCTCGCCTTTTCATCGACGTTTTTCCTGCTTCTCTCGGATTTTTCCACGCGATCGAACAACAAGCAAAGGCTCCCCCGGCGAAATCGAAGGCGTGGACTCTAGTCCGGCAATGGAAAACAAGTGATCAACGAGAAGATCAGAGGGAATGAGAGATTACCTGAAGAAGACGAGCTTCGCTCTGCCGGGAGGGTAACCGAATGAATCCTGACGAGAATGACGCCGCTTCTCGGGAAGTGGGAGGCGTTGCAGGGCTTTAGACAGTTTATCAGCGAGTCCGTTAACCCTCTCTCGCCAGTGATACTGCTTCTTCGTCTGGTAGAAGTCTAGCGCTAGCCCACTAAAATGGAAAAAACTATTCTCACGTAAGCTTTTAAAGCAAGGATAATACATTAAAAAAAACACAGACCCAAATGATTTGTGAACTTTAATCTAATAAGTAACGTGATTGACGAAATTTTAGTTTATTCAATGTGATCATAAACTTTTTTCTACCATAGATTTATAATCTCAAGAGGAGCATGCCCTTATAATCTCTCATTGTTGGATTTTGGATTAAAAATGCAACACACCATATCTCAATCCTCTAATAGCCATTCCAGCCCAAGATATGTTGGATTCCATTCTGATTTTGAAAAAATATAAGCACACGATGCCTCATGCAATCCTAGAATTACCCCCTTTTCAAGTGGCATTTAGCTTTTAAATTTCAATGTTGAGCTTTCATCGCTACCCCACTTTGACAAATGGACAACTATAGGCTGAATGCAATTGTATGCCATGAATAGTGATAGATTTTACTTACGAATAGATTAAATTTCTAATCAAGTCTGTGATTCTACATTTACATTAGCAATATTGTTCAAAGCTTGATTAGCACCTTTTTTTGGAGGGTACGTAAATTTTTTGACTAGTTAGGGATATAGTCTTGGACAATAAGTTTATAATCAATGTGAATCGTGATATATTAGGTCTTTCAAGCTATAAAGGGTTATTAGGCATTCCATTATGTTGTTAATTCTACATATGCATTTGTAAAAGCTGCACAAATCAATAGTAGCAACTTTTCTAAGGGGTTAATAATTTGTTTCATTTACGTAGTGAAGTTCAATTAGTCTGTTATACAAGTTACATCGGTAGATGATGCATTAAAAATGGGGTTCTCCTTGTTAAATGCACAGTGATTGGAAGAATTTAATATTTAATATACCTATTACACATTGCACGAGAACAAAAAGTACATTCAAAACTATAAAGTTTCATTTATCGGTTACTTAACAAGCAAGCGTCCTATTGACAAAATCCTTCAAAAAAAAAAGAACGGCTACACCTTCTAATAGAAATTCTACACATGCATCAGTAAAAAAGCCTTTGAAAGCCAGCTGAGCAACATTCCCAAATACATTAGTAAATATTTGATCAATCTAGTATAGAACCGAGACAATGGCTTCGACATTATAAAATGATTGAGAACATTTCATTGAGTTAGCAACATTCGCACTCTCTCTGTGTATACATATACTATATCGTGTAATAGCTTCTTAAGTGATTTCAATATAGTAATTATTAATGATTAGTGGGGTGGGTTATGTTATGCCTTTCAAATTGACACGTCATGTTGCCTTATATATTTACAGCAAAAATACAGGATGGAACACATTTTTCAGGTGTAGCTTAATTACATGAAATAATTTATCCACATAAGACTATTAATAAAAAGTATCAGTCCCGTGGTCCTCGATCCGACCCGACTTGCTCCAAATAGCACGGCCCAAACTCTCTTTCCGCCGAATAGTCAAAGTCATCCCTAATGGATCGATCCTCGCACGCGCGAGGGCGGAGGCCCAAAGGGCTCAGGCGCAGGCCCAAAGGGCTCAGGCGCGCGGGATGCAGCCCAGGGAGGCCTTTGAAAGCGCGCTCACGAGGTGGGACCTACACCGTAACGGCCTCAGCAGACTCCAATGGCCACCGCTCCTCCCGCCCGCATCGACATCGTTCCCTCCTTCGCCCACCGGGAAAAGCGGCGCCGGAGCTCGCCGGCCTTGCCTCTTCCTTATGTCGCTCAGCTCCATCCTGGCCGGGAACTTCGTGATCCCGATCAGAGCCCTACGCCTCCTCCACGGAGAAGGTGACCTGTCGCAGGCGTTACCCGGAGCGACGGAGTCGGACCGGATGAGGTGGCCACTCGCGATCGCGCGGTCTTGGGGGCCGAACGAGTCGGAGTGCAGCAGCAGGGAACCGACGCGGGATTCACGCTCATCATAGGGAATGGATTTACCGCAGAAGAGGAAGGCGTCAACGGCGGAGATGGCGGGACCGGCGGAGAACTCGAAGTCGGAGGCGTCTTGCGGCGAGGAAGTCGGAGAGCGAGTGAAGAATCCCTGGGGCTGGTCGAGGGCGGCGGAGAGAGGGAGGTCGCAGAAGGAGAGGTCGTCGTCGTCGGTGTCCTCGAAGTCGCGGGGAACAGGGGAGTCCGACATGGATGGTCGTGGAGGAGGATGATGAGATGAGATAAGGAGACGGAGAGCCAGCTGGGTGTGTAGGTAACTTGGTATATAGCTCGTGAGATCGAGGTTGTGTGGGGAAGAAGGAAGTTCGAAGCTGAAGCAACTATAAAGAGGTTCAATTTGGCGGCTTCTAGAACTATGATGTGTCTGTAGAGATAGAGAGAGGGAGAGTGGAGATTGCTGGGGGGTCAGGGCCTTCTAGAAGAACACGCACAAGCGACGAATGAATGCAATGCCAGAAAGAGAGAGATCGCCGTTAGAAATTGACTTGGGGAGTTCTCGTGAGGACAAAACAAACGCAGACCATCTAGAACGAAGTTCCTTTAAAAAATAAGAACTTTATAAAATCAAACAAATTATAAAAAGAATTCACCATCCATGAAATATCTAAACATAAATTATTATTAATAAAAAAAACTTTTTTTGACTAATTATTTTTAAAAATATAAGTTATTATTTTGAAAAAAATATTTTTCAAACTATTTATTTTTCACGAAAGAAATAGACATATAAATCATTAGACTGGACTTGAAGAATTATCAAAGTTTTTTTTCATCAAAACATTGCATTTTATTCAATATCAAGTTTTCAGCAAGAGACCACAGGAGAGGACAGCATCAAGCAATACAGCATCAACACAAAGTCAACGGTCAACACTACAGTGAAACACCACCTGAATCATTTGAGAGATGCGTGAACTCCTTTTAGGACCTTGAATTCGCCTCCACCTCTAAGTTAGACAAGCAGAGCCCCGACTCAAGAGGAGATGAACCACAAAGTAATCAAGGGCCGGCGCTTCCATTTAGTCAAATATCTCAAAAATGTTTGAAGTTCAGAGACAAAAAAGATAGGCAACACCATGGAGTTACTCAACGAAGATCAAGATAAAACATAAAAAAGTCTCAGATTGAAATAATCCAGTGGTTAAACTTTGCATAATCACTAGGATATGTGGATCACAATACATTCCCAGAAGCCAGCAAAAGAAATAGCAAGCTGAAGGTAAAGAAAGCAAGAAAACCACAACGGTCTGGGAAGATTACGATCCTCAATCTTCACATTCTATCTTCTCTCCTTCGTGGAGCAGTGGTGATGATTTCGTCAACCCTAAGAATCATCTCAGCAGCCTCGGTTGCAGATAGCAATACGGCCTGCTTGACTTTAAATGCCTCAGAAATTCCTAGTTCTGCCATATCTCCTACCTGTCATAATGAGAGAAACAGAAATTTGAGACACACCAACACCAGAAATTATGATGGAATGAGCTCGAAATATGGAACGAAATGAAGTACAAACAATGTCAAAATCGTCCTTGATATGAGAAAGGCAAAGAAAAACAAAACATGCAGTTAAGAGTGTGCCCATCAAATGGGGAAAGGAAAAGGCAATTCTCTAACTGGAGCAGGAGTGCACATTCCCCTCCTCTCCAAATGTGCATTCCGCCTTCAAAACTCAAAAACCAAAGAAAATGCCATTCTCCCCAACAAGAGGGAACAAGGACCACGATCAGATCAACCAATATACCCATCCACTCAGAAAATTCAACATGCCCATCTCCTCTCTCATTCCATGCAAGGTTTCAAGTGTGTTAGCCACACGTGCATTTGATAATCCTGTGCCCTTTTGGAGTCATTGGCAGAGGCTTAAGGATAAAGAAGGTAAAATAAACAGATTCTCCATCTCTTTGGGGTGGAGCATTTGAACCATATTTGAGAAAAAAAGTGTGCAGACCTTGCAAACATGATCCGCCAGATAAATTCATATAGCAGCCAAATTAATTATAATGAACACATGTAATCATTTTGACATGGAGAACTTACAGATCCAGAAATGACATCAATCCCTGCAGTACATCCTTCCTTATGGTGCTCAGCACGAAGCTTAGCAACCAGCTCAGCACTGTCCAGGCCTGCATTATCTGCAATAGTCGTGGGGATAGACACAAGTGCTCTTGAGAATGCTTCAATAGCATGGGACTTCTTCCCAGGGGTCTTACGGGCTAGCTCATCCACTTCCTTAGCCATGACCATCTCAGGCCATCCACCACCAAGTAACACTCGGCTGTCATTGACCGTTTGAGACAGCACACATAAGGCATCATGCAGTGATCTCTCTGCCTCATCAAGTACATGATGGCTGCAAAAGAATCGAGACATCAAAATGCAACAGCTTGCTAATGTAGCATCGCTAGAGTTAGCACAACTCAGCCAGAACCAAACGATTTGGAAGACAAACTAATCAAGAGAATTAGATTGTACCTTGCACCTCTCAATACAATGGTACAAGCCTGACCCAATTCACATCCAGAGAAGTGAATCAACTTGTCCTCACCAATCATGATTTCTTCGATTAGTTTACAGTGGCCGAGCTTAACTGACTCTGGATTGTCGAAGGTTGATGCAATCTCACCACCTGTCACTAGTCCAAGACGCTCAATTCCCTCAAAATCTGCATGCTCAATTGCGAGTATTCCAGCATCTGCGAAAAGTTCTTCAGGGAAGTTGTATATCAATTGTCTATTGATGAAACAATTGATTCCATGAGCTATAATCTTCTGCACCTTTTCCCTCATCTTTTCTTTCTCAGCCCCTTCAATCTCAGCAACCTTAGACATAGAATCAACACGAACACGTGCCCCATATATCTTGACTTTATCAGTGTCCATCGCAGTGTTTGCCACCAAAATTTTTGCATTCTCTATACGTTTAGGTTGCCCAATACCAATTTTCTTGTCAAGAATAAAACTGGATAACAGAACATACCCAAGTAAGATTTTCTATTTAGATTAAATACAGGGAAAATTGCTAAATGAAAAGGCAATTTCAAAATAGATGAACGTAATTTCCAACTCAAGTCAACGGGGAGGCAGGTGCGAAGGAATTTACAAGGTCTTAATTCACTCACCCCTCATCCAGAAAAGAATCCTTCAAAGATCCTCCAGGCTTCTTGATAATCTGTATGGATTCTAAGTTTGTGCTGCCCTGACAGTTCAATAGACATATCAACAAAGCATTCAAGAGCAGAGGCAGTGCAAGCTAACAGATACTAAAAATAAGATCATGTGCTCCAGACATATATACAAAGAAACTCAGAAGTGAGACTGGCAGCACTGAAAAGCTTTTTTTTTTATTTTTTTTTTCCCTTGCTTGATAACTGGAAACAAACCTTTAGCCTCATAACAGCATCAACGGCCAACTGGGCGAAATGTTCCTTGTCTTGAGATAATATTTTGGAACTCAAAGTTGTCCTCGCAATCTTCATTAAGTCTGACTTAAATTTCTCTGCATGATCCAAGATGATTGTGAATTAGTCATACAAGTTACAAAAACACAGATGTTGAACAAATGAACCAGCAAAAGAGAAAGGTAGTTGGATTTAGCAGCAGCAGAAAACAATTGCACCTACATATATATAATTAGTGAATTTCACTACACCCAAGGATACACAACAATAAAATATTCACCATAGAAACAAGAGTTATCTAAATGTTGGAAGCAAATCACAGGCGATGGTCAAGAAGAACACCTGCATCTTCTTTGTTATCCACTACCCTCTGTAATAGAACATCACGTGCGCATTCAGCTGCCATTCGATATCCTGCAGGGAGGGAAGCACTCAAGATGACTCCGACCTTCAGACATCAGCATCAAGTGAAAGGTGGTAGAGATTAAGGAAAAAATAAGACAACTCAGCCCTCGACATTCTACTGCAATGACAACCCTATCTATAACAGCATGCATAGACCATTTTAGCGTGTGATGTATCCTAAGAACCGACATTCCTCTTGACTGAGCATGAATGGAACCACCTATCATCAGCATCCACTTAGACGACCAAAACCTAATCAAAAGATGTTTACACAACAAATGATAAAGTGTCATCCAGCTTACATCAAGCATGCCTTGAGGGAAAGATTTTTCAACTGGACGTAATGCGTTCAGCGCTCTATCAATGCATAAACTTCAAGAAATGGCAGAACAGTTTTCACTACAGAGTAAGAAGGTTTGATGTGGTTATGAGTGTGACTAGTTAAGAAGAACCAAAAGAATATTGAAAATAAACAGGATCGCAAGAGGAAAATGCTCCTGGGTCGCAGATACCACTATTCACATCTCAAACTCAGTGGAAAATATGGGAACAAGCTTAGCTACCATCGAAGAGAAATGGGCAAGGAAGTGTATGATTCAGAGGAAACAAGAAAGGAAGATAAGGATTTCTACAAAAGAGAATAGAATCCACAAGAACTTCAAAACATCCCAAATAGAGAAAACAAGCACAAACCAGAAATTATCGTCATTGGGTGGATCTTTGCATTGACCAGCTTCTCTGCCTCACGTAGAAGCTCTCCAGCCAAAACAACAACTGATGTGGTCCCATCACCAACTTCATCATCTTGAACTTTAGAGATATCTGACTCACGTATTAAGTTTTGCCACACCAGATATTGACATCGGACTCCAGAAAGCAAACAATGAAAAATCTTCCCTATCTGCCACAGTTAACGGCTCTACAGGTTTCCTATTAATAAACTTGATTCTTTCATAAGTAGAATATTTAGAATCAAAATCATAGAAATTTTCCTTATCCACTAGAGTGCCTTCCCAGAAAATCTTCTACAGCCAGAAAAACATGTAACTATGAATAACAATAATTTTTCATAGTAGAATAGCACTTGTATCATATGAAGGATACCGACAAGGACTTTAGCAGCCGGATTGTCAATATGAAGAGATTTTAAGATGGTGGCGCCATCATTTGTAACAGTGACTTCCCGTCCTCTGCCCGTTGATTGCAGAATCTTATCCTGAAGACAAGATACATCGAGAGAACCAACTTCAAATCACATAACAAAGGCTAGGGTTAGCAGCATCTCCAATCCATAGCTTACATCAAGCAGAACTCCAATTCAAACATACATTGGCAGAGGCTAACTTATGGAAGCCATTCCTATTAGACAATATGCTCGAACAACAGTAAATCTTACCATTCCTTTTGGACCTAATGTGGTCTTGACCAAGTCGGCAATTGCCATTGCTCCAATAAAGGATGCCTGAAACCAAAAGCCATAACTTCGTAAGAGGGGACAACCGAGCAGTGACTCCCATACTCGGTGCGTTACCGACTATGCTCAAGTCACTCCACTCTTGTGGCCAACATGCATATTGAAAAAAAAAAAAAAACATTCACCGTCTGCCGATTAACCTACTTAGGATGTCGTAGTACCAAAAATGCATGAACAAGTGACTCCAAAAGAAAATCAACCGACTATCAAGACAGACGGTTGCAATCGAAACTCACCATTCTGGCACGCTCGCCCTTTTCTTCACTGGCCTCATCCTTGAATATCCTATCCACCTGAGATTTCCCACAGAGAAGAAACGAAAAATCAAATCACACGGAACCACGAAACATACTAAATGGAAACCGCGGCCGTCGAAGCCGTCGGCCGGACATACCGCCATCGTGGACTCGCGCGACGCTCCGGAACTCCCACCTGCAAAACAACATTCGCAACAGGATTGCTTTAAGGCAACAGCACAACATCCGTTCGGATCGAAATGCCGATAAAAAACCACATCCGAGCACGGCCGTTTTCAGTTTCATTTCCAGTGTGCATTCGCAAACGAAAGGAGCGGCGAGAGACGAAGCTCGAAAATGGTTTGCGAGCAGCGATCTGCGAGAACCGAAACCCTAGTTCGACGATTCGGCGATTACCTGGGACCTGAGCTTTGGATGGAGCCGAAAGAGTGTCGCCGAGGAAGAGGTGAGAGCTTAGGGTTTTGAGAGTTTCTAGTCCCGCGCGGAGCCGGTTGGAACTTTAGAAGTAGCGAAACTTCAGATGCTACCACGCAAGGCCCGTCCAAAGTGTTAAAATTGAGAACTAAGAAAATGATTATGCTTATGGACATTCTCGAATATTTGACAATGGCGAAATTAGTGATAAAATATACATTCAATGACAGAAATATTTGAATATAAATATATATATAATCCAAATATTAAATTATTTGAAACTTTTTTCAAAATTTTTGTTTTTCTACTATAAAAATATGCAGGTTTACATAAAATTATTTAATCCACGCATTTTCCCATGAATTCAATATTTATAACATGAGCAAGGAAAGATATTTAAGGAAGAAATTGAGATCTTTTAAAAGCATGAGGTTTTTTTTTATCTTTGTAGAATAATATTTATTAAATCTATGCAGTGGATCAAGGCATAATTCATTTATCTCGAGACGTTGTTTTAATAATTCCTTATAGTTATAAAAATAAGGTGCTCGCAATTTTTTATGAAATTTTCTATAGATAATATATAGAGGTGATTACGAGACAAGTTATCTAACATCATCGTCGTCAATTAAAGCGGATCGATAGTTCGAGATAAAAGAAAGGCCAAACGTAAATATTTATTAAAATAAAATAATGTATATAATTTCTTTTAAAAAAATTATTCCTTAGAACTTCATTTATTTTGAGGAAAAAAGAATAATTAGAAAATTATTTTTCAAAAAATAATCACTTATATCCTTTAAAATAATTAGTTGATAAAAAATATTTTTATTTTTCAGTAAAACTTCTGCCTAAAATGTCCGTGAACGATACGTGCTCATTAATTTTTCTAAGTGATGGAAGCGTTATTTTTTGAAAAACATTATTTAAATTAATATTTTTTGTGAAATAAACGGGCGTAAGTTTTTCGCCACCAGGACCCCGAGATCTACCGATGATTACAAAAATACGCAGTAACCTCCTAACTGGACCGGGCCAAAACTGAATATGGGCCGATCAAACCTACGTGAGAAAAGAACCAAGCCCAAGCCTTCGAGCCTCCTGCACTTGGGCGAGTCGGATTTGTCTCCGAAGTAATCGTAGCATTACATCTAGGACGTCAACGGTTCGGTTCGGTTTAGTTTTGAAAAATCGAACCGAACCGAACCCTTAGGAAAAACTTTTGAACCGAACTAAATAAGACTTGAACCGAAATGAAATTTTGATTCGGTTCGATTCGGTTTTTTGGTTTTTAGTTTTTAGTTTTTGCATTTTTTTTTTTTTTTTTTTTTTTTCTGTTGTATATATTTTTTGTTTCCAAGAAAAAAAAAAATTATCGGTTTATTGATTCGGTTCGATTAGATTAACCAATAAAAAAAATTTCGATTTTTCAGTTCGATTTTCAGTTCGATTTTTGAGGTCCCTAATTACATCAACATTTTCAAGTGAAGGTACCATCAGCACAAGCAAGCAAAGAGGAGATAAATTTTGCTTTAGAAGCCAGATCAAGACATCGAAGAATCTCGATCTATCGATATAAATATATTATCGCCATAAGAATCTTGAACAAGGAAAGAATGCGACCTCGAGCTGAGGTCGTTTCAACGTCTTGAAATTACAAAATAGCCCTAGCAAAAGCATCCAAGAGCAACCATGAATAAATCAAAGACACCTCTACTCTAAAGACCATTCGACTTGAGCGTCAGAGACTTTCTGCAACACTGGTTCCTCAAACTTTTCATAGGCTCGAAATCTTTAGAAGGGTCTCGTGTGTCGTCCTTGCGCTCGACCGCACAGAAGCGCGTTCTTCGGAATGGGGAATTCGTCGCGCAGCGAAGTCGACGTGGTGTAGACTCGAAGATAGAGCTGCTGGCCGAGGTAATGTCGCGCCCAAAATTCGGTCCTCAAGTTCCACATCCCCACGTTATCTAGTGCCACATAGATGGCCGTCCATGAATAGGGGTAAACCTGCATCAGCCATCATAATATCACGTTGAGTATCTGAATTTGCCGACACTTGATTCATTTAAGGACGAGAACCAAAGCAAACGCTGAAAAAGAATACTGAGGCGAACGGGTTTAATCGAAGTGTAGTCTGCCTCAGGAAAGGCAAAATCGTACTCTTTTTTTACCTGAGTGGTGCTCCGGAAAACGGCATCGTGGAGATTGTATCCATTTCGACTGGCAGTTGTCCATTGCCCTCCATCCATGCTGCAGTTATCCAGATATGTCTCAATTAACATAAACCAATTGTTTAGAAGGTTTGCTCCAGGTCCAGAATACTTACCCCACGACAAAGAAACTGTATCCATCAAGATGCCAACTCTGGACTATGTTCTCGTTGTTTTCGAACACTATCTCAATGAAGGCTCTGTAGTCGACGCCCAAAACTGCCGTGTCAAGGTATATACCTCCGCCGGTGGGTCTATCAGATATGCTGTTTACCCGAAAAACTCCACCGATGTTGAAGTAGTCTGCCAGCTTAAGAGGAGTGTCTGCTGGGATGAAGGAGACACTGTTGACAGCATATCGTTGTTTCCCATTAACTTGACCAGCTGAACTCGCCAGTTTGATTGTCCTGGCGGGGGTGATGAGACCATAATGATATGAGCCTTGGGGGTTAGGCCTTGGTCCGCTCGCTGTGAGATTAGTCCTGCAATTATTTTAATTGTGTTTAGGCTTCAAAAGGTTGAAGGTTAAGTGGAAGCATCCTATGCCAGTAGTATGCTCTGATCATTATTGGATCAACTAGCTTTAACATAATTTAAAGCGAGAAGTTGAAGATAGAAATTCACTAGGACTCGTCCCGAAAGAAATGAAGGAGCGATATGAGGGAGCGGCGGGTCAAAAGGGCCAAAGATTCTCAAACAAAATGAGCAGTACCGTTAGGATAAAATCTCATTTTATTAGCCATGACTACTGGACTATGCTTGGTGTTAATGCAGTTCTCGTGATTCCTAAGATAAGCAAACGAAGATAAATCATCGCAGACTGAAAATGGGAACAGCGAATGAGATTAACCTGATGGCACGGGCCTGGTTCAGGGACCAATCAATTTGGGTGGTGGGTCCGCCCGGAGGAGGGCCGGAGACTGGGCCAGCAGAGTTGCTGTAACGAAGAATGCCAGTCGTGGTGAGGATTTGAGAGGAAAAGCGAGTCGAAGCCACGATGTAATAGTCTTGAGCAGGTTGATCTGCTGTGACTAGGACCGAATAAGATTGGCCCACATGAACATCCAGTGAGGAGAAGTGAGTTTGCATCACATGCGTCCCCTCCACCTCAACCAGCAGCATTTTGTGGCCTTGAATGCGGAAGTTGAGCGAATTCATCAGTCCCACATTCGATATTCTAAGCCTGTAAGTTTTTCCTGTAAGGGCGAAACCAGAAAGCAGTTGGTCATGACTAAAATTTTTCAAGAATAATGTGAGAATCTATGATTTTAGAGGAATAGATTGGACCGACAGTAATAATAGTTTTGCAAAAATCATGGGCCAAAGGATCAAACTGAGGACTGACCTTGTTGCACGTCGAAAGAAATGCCATTTGGTCCCCGACCATTAATGAGGATCCCATCAGGGTACTTTAGTTTCTTACCTCGGTCAAGTTGGGCGATTAGAGTCTGCAAGAACGCATAACGTCAAGCATAGGCTTCAAAAGATGACACTACTCAGATGCAAGCTCAGGGTAAAAAAGAAGTGCAAGGAATTCATTAGTGCAAAAGAGACTACTGCAGAGCAGGCCCATCCAATGCGGAAGTCGAGGCCTTGTCACAGGGCAATAAGCATTGGAATTAGCTCATGAGCAGTACAAAAAAAATGTCGACAGGTGATTTACTGCCGAAACATGGATGGAATTATCTTCGTCTCGGTTGCCATTAATGCGCCACAGCCATCTTGTTTACTGCTGAACCTGAGCTACACGCATGCGATTGAATTAAAGGCGGGATGGGCTGCGGCCATCGGGATCTCATCCTGCTGTCAACATGGAGAGAAGCTACCTAAGATCCTGAAGTATTGAGGCGTGGGATGGGGACGGATCGCCGTACTTAATACAAGGCAGCCTCCTTCCTGTGAGCACTGACGCATTCACTACGAGGGTAGTTACTCATGCTCGACAGACGATGTGGAACCCTCCGCAGTTAAGGGATGACGTGATACATGGGCTATCTATGAATAGAAACGACAGCAAGTTTCTATATACGAGATTCTTGAAGTGACTATTAGTGTACTTACTAAGAAAACATACGGTTTTCCCAGATATTGATTATACGGAGCACGAGTAAAAATAGTGTACTGACAGCATCTGTCATTTTGAAGACTCCCATGTAATGATTTCTTATGGACAATCTATGTCTGATGCGGTACTAATTCTAAACACGGATTGATCCTCGAGCTTGTGGGAGAATATTCTTCGTATAAAGTCATACGGACCAGAGGGCCTACTGAACTTTATGGAAACATGGCAACCGTTAAATTTTTCTCTTTAAATAGTGCGGTATGCATGTAGCCAACCCCACCCGGTGCCATCAATCACCGCATTTCAAGCAAGCAAAGGACATCAAAGTGTCCCACTCGTGCCTAAGTGGCCAGACTCCGTCCAAATCAAGAGTGACCCATCTTTCTGTTTCGTCACTCATCCATTTGACCGACGTGGTTCTTGAAAAATATTTAAAATTGCGAGAAGATAAATCAATTAAATTTGACTAGTGACACCACATAACCTACCCATGCCTAACTTTAAGAGCTTTGCACAGAAGACTCTATCCAAGGGAGCGCCAAAATCATGAAAACCATTCAATTCAACCTAAGCAGCTGGGCATCCGGTTCACTAATGTACAAGATCATGAATAAATGTGGCAATGTAGCAAGGTTTATAAGTCTAAGAGCGAACATAATTACCGTGTGATTGGCCTTGTACCAGTCTCCAATAAGAACAGTGTAATCACCGGCCGGTTCTGCGAACGGGACAGGAATTAGAGGTCGGCTAAGGATCCGGATCCCGCCAAACCCACCGGCCGCCTTGTGGAACTTAAGGGATGGGAAGTAGAAGAAGCTCCCTATCTGGTCCTTCACTTGGAAAATGTACGTGAAGTTTCTACCGGGTGGTATGGGGCAAGTCGTACCATACACCCCATCTTCGTAGGAGTTCCTCCTCTGTTGGACTCCACTCCTGCATGAGACAACTCAAGAGGCATCAACCAAACTGCTTTTCAATTAAGAATGACATGGCCCTGAGCACTAATGCACTGCAGTTCACCACTACTGTATCAAGTTAAATTTCAGCTGGTGGCGTATGTTAAATCAGGCCAACAGACTTTCCCTTTACAGTGGAAAAGAACTCTTACTATAACAGGCTTTCGCCATCGGTATGGCCACGGTTTCTTTTGGGAACATGTGGGTCTCAAACCGCAAGTCGTGGTGGGTCTCAAGTAACATGTGGAAGTAATAAAGAAATGGGCACGAATCATCGGTATTCCAGTAGAAAAATGGGCCGTAGCAGAAGGTGGGGTTGAGTGCTTCCGCGAAGATAAGCCACTGCCTTTTCTTCTGTAGTGCACTGTAATGTAATGTAACCCGAGCTTTCAAAGCAAGACTCCATGATTGTGTCCCTACTGACTATAAGAATCCTTCTCGAAAAGGTCGCGTGTTGTTGAAGACAGCTAAAGAGAGCAGACGTGGAATACAGAGCTTTTATGGGTCACGCTGACTGAGGCAAGGCGTTTGGAATTAATGCATCAAAATGGCAATTCAGGCACCCAATAACAAATCTTTTACTTCTGTTCAACGCGGGCGGAATGGGTCATTTCCCAAATCGGGGTAGATGGAAACTAGCAGAGATTCAATAATGAAGCACGCCAATCGAAGAAAATAATAACGAAGCACGTGCACTTAAATCTTCTGCCGACTCTTCGCACCAATAACATGTTACTCGCTAAAACATTACCTACTCCACATTCGCGAAAATGCATTAATGTTCGAACATATCTTCGCACACGGTCGTGTATGAATTATGCAGCGGATGATGAGACATTGTTTTAGTATAATCACAATTGACGTAGCATCACTTGAAAAGAGAGAACATGCTCGTGCAGCACGTTCGATCTCAATTCAAATTAACAAAATTCAAATAGAAGTAATGTCATGAGTGCCAAATGAACACATCATGCAGGATCATGACTGAAACATATGCGGTAGTAGTGAATAGAACTCTATTTCCTGCTTCTATCCTATGCCCGTGACCGGGCGAATCGTTTGTGCGGATCGATGGGTGTATTCAAAAAGGTTAATGAGAAATGGACATTTGGCCAGATCTACATCAATTCCTTGTACAAAGATTCTCTCGGCATCGACTGGCATTTGCTTTTTGAAGGACTTTGAGAAAAGCTGATGAATGAGGGCACGGCAAAAGATGCGCAAAAGAACAAACTAAAGGCTGAAGCATCGCAGATTTCCGCGAGGTCACGAATCAGAGCATATAGGAAACCAAAAGCAGCGCAGACTGAGCAGGTTTCACGCGTAACGCCAAGCGAACAGTGCTCCACACTCACTCGGAACGAAGTTTGAACGAGAAGAAGCAGATTCAAAATGGAGATGAATACTACAAAGCACGAGCTCACAGAAACAGAGAGAGAGAGAGAGAGAGAGAGAGAGAGAGAGAGAGAGACCAGGAGATGAGGAAAGGCTCGTCCAAGCTGTTGAAGACGTTGATGATGAGGTTGTCGTTGGTGACTGAGTGAATATCGGGACCTGGAAACTGGCCATTGATGAGTATGCCCTGCGACGACCACAACAACAACAACAACAACATCAGCAACGAATCTCGTCCTTGCTTTAAAACCCGCCAGCAAATCTAAAACATCACTCTATAAAGCAGTGAACACTAGCTCTTCGCATCCCATTTCCAAGACTCACCTGCTGACGAACGCCGAGGGGGTATATGTCGCCGTACGTCACGTTCCAGTTGAAGAACCTGTACGGGTTTTCAGCCCCGACGATGGCGAAGAGCAGAGCAACCGCCAACGAAGCGCAGATCGCGCCTCCCGCCATCTTCAGCGCCGTTTTCTCGCCACGGACGGTGACGGAGAAAGCGAGGGACAGAGCTAGAGCTTTACCTCTCGCTCTAGGCTCGAGAGTGACGACCTATGGCAGCGTCGCCTCGTGTATTTATTCTGGGAAGGAGGAGGAAGTTGCGCTTGCGGGTCTGGAGTTTGGCTTGAGTAAAAGTGGGAGTGAATGTGAACGTGTGTGACTGACTTTGCTTGAATTTGGAGGGAGGGCGAAATAATAAAAGAAGAACGAAAAGGGAATGGAGCACGACTATTTAAGTGCGGTACAGACGTGCAGCTGGCTCTGGCTGACTGATGGGGATGAGCCGCGAAGGAATGACAATAATTTGAGAGCACGAAAAAAGAGGGAGGGAAAAAAACCAAATTTTTATCGGCTTAATCAACAAATTTAGTTGGTAGCATTGACCTTAGGAGGGACAAGGTCTTCTTGCTCGTCAAAAATTTGTTGATCCAGCGATGAGGGTAATCCCATGCTTTTCGACTCGGAACCAATGTCCGTGGGTTGGAATCTTGCCTTGGGATATGCTCTTTATTAAGAGAAAGTGTTTATGAATTTTCCCAAAAATTCATGCGTCGTCCAGATCAGTCGGGAGCACCGATCATCTCAAATTCCCTCATGACACGTTTTTCTTTAATTTTGTGCGAGTGTGTTTAGATTTCTCTTGTTTAGGTTCAAATGAAAAGAGAATAAGATTTGAGTAAATGTGAATTAACCGGCAACCCAATAGCATGATCAAATGCCTCCATGGGAGACCTCAATTCAAAACGTGGTTATCGCCTAAGTAGAACCAACACCAACATGCAACACAATATGACACAATACGCCGGCACGTCTGTTTCTCAAAAAATAAAGAATTCCGATATGTTGGGACACATTATATATTAAAAATATAAAAATATCATTTATGATTATTTCAATCAAATTAATTTGAATCTAATTCATAAATAAATAATCAATTAAAAAGGCCTATAATGAATGTACACTAAAAACATTAATCCACTATTTATTAATATCATTCGTTATTTTAATTTGACAAATTCAACTGTATTTCAATAATTTATGAAACTTGGAGAAAAAACCAGTGATCTATATTTTGGACTCACATGTTAACTATGTTAGAAGATGAGAAAAAAAAAACTTAAGAGGTGAGTTGTATATCACGAAAAGTAGAAGTCAAAATAGAATACTAGTTTTTTATTCTTTCTCCATTTATTATTTTTATTATTGTGTTTTAATTTTCTCTCACACACACACACACACATATATATCGACTTCTCATTTATTAAATTTTTAAAATTGACATTAATATATGAATCATGTATCGGAAACTCGCATGCTAGAATTCCAACTCGAGTGTCGGAGAGTGTCGAGAAAGTTTACCGAGTGTCGGATTTTTCAACACGTGTTGGTGGAGAGTGTCTAAGAGTGTCGGAGAGTGTTGGATACCTGTTAAAATGTCTGACACAACACGAAAGCTCTTAAAGAGTCTCGGTGCTTCATTGGTTATCGCTTTGCATGCTTGGTACTCTCTGATGCAGTGAACATTCAAAAGTGACAAACGACTTGATTATCGGGTTCCATTTGTCTGACAGAAAATTAACAATTTGAAAAATATTTTTCTAATCTTATCTTCGTTATTTCTTGCAAAAACAAGTCAATAAAAAAATGCTCACATCATTAACAACAATTCATGTGTAGACGTTATAACCGTAAATGGGACTATTTTTCATCACATTCTTTTTAAGAGATGCAAAGATCAAAATTAGTAATTTTTTGTAAATTATCATTCCTTTGCGAAGCGAGCGGAACATTAGTCATTATTGCATCGGGACAATATGAGATCCAACGGAACATGCGAGTGGTGATTAGAGGGAATATAGATCTCCGGTTGGAGGAAAAAGGTTTTGGAGTGTCGGCGGGGGGGTCCATGCATTACGTTGTTTGCTAAATAGGAATTGGTGGTTACGGTGGGCGACTCGGACATCCACATGGGGGCTGTCTTTACGTGCGGCGTCGTGGGGGGTTCGCGGAGACTTTGATTGTGGTCGTGTCTCGACGCGGCGTACCAGAGCGCACGTGACGCGAATACCATTTGCTCCAGCTGAAGCGAGGATTGTCGTTTTAATATTATGATATTGGCCGCGTAAGATTTTCGATCATTTACGTACTTTGAGAGTTTGCTGCTCTGTCTCCACCCTTTTTTCGTAGTAGAATCTCGTTTATTTTTCTTTCTTTCATTGCTCGGTATATACTGCAGAACCACGACTATTAGGAAGCTCGTGATACGGATTTTGAAACCCACTGATCAGTTAAGAATGGAAGTTTTTAACTGTGCATTTTGCCTGATCAATAACAATTTACGTGTAATTTGCGAGATTTAAGTAAACAACCTTTAATCCTTTAGTCATAAATCCTCTCACGCGCCCAAGCCAATTGTGCTGATCCTTTCATACCAAATGAGAAGCTGATTTCTTGAAATTTTAGTGTATACATTTATTGTCAATAGCTCATGGCAAGGTGTGGAGATTTTTAACAATTTGAACAATGATCTACGTATATATTAAAATTTAATTCTTCACACTGATGTGCACAAGATAATTTTACATTCGGATTATCCATCTGAATTTTTTACATTCGGATTATCCATCTGGGTTTCAACTCGCATCTTACGAAAACATAGGAAATTTCATTGAATTCAAATTTTACCTTCTTATAAGTGTGCTTTTCCCTCCTTAAAATAAAAAAGGGTCAAGCTTTACATATTAAAAGCAAAAGTCACTCTCATGACACATTCAACTTTGAGATTGAATTTCCTAACATCACATTATAGTCAACTTTCAAATTTTTTCAGAACTTTTTTTTTTTTTTTTTTCATGGGGTTGTCTCGCATTTTTTGCACAAGAGAAATATAATCTATTCACACGTAATCTCCTGGCGCTTAATGTCTTCAAGATTTCATTCGAATGTTTCCTAAGGCACGCTAGATCCGCAACTTTCAAACTCCTTTCCCACCAATTTCCTTTCACTATTATCCAAGATCCCCGTCATTTTCGAACCTATGATTACCTGCTGCTGAACTTTTTGTGAAAGCTAATCATCTTTCGTTACCTCATCTCCCGGATTAACCTCACGGCTGGGAACGAGAATAAATCGCCCCACGGTCGGTGCGTCGTTATCGAGCGTCCGTAAATCGTTCTGGTCAACAAATTCCTGGCCTGCATCTGATCTGACAACCCCATCTTCCCCCGCCCTGGTAAATACCCTTTTAATCCTTTTCTTTTATTTTTCGTTTTTCAAAAAGAAAATGTGGAGCTTTTAAAACACTGCCTCCGTACAGATTGAAAAATGTCGGCAGCAGGTTTCAGGATTGGTTCACAGCTGCAATGCAACGACACCAGTGTTCTCTTTTACGACTTTTCCTTTGGGCATTTTTGGAACACGTTGCTAGATTTGCCCTCGCCTCCGACAAGATTTCGGCTTTTAGCCCTTTTCCAAATTGAATCAGAAGCCTACACGTGCCCTCGTCGATCATCTATTCGTCGCCATTAAAATTAATTGGGAGAAGATAAACGCTGCATTGGGACCGAGTTGCTTTGCTGGTTTAACTGGTGAAGTTAGTGGGTGAAAGTAAAATTGAATCGCGACAAGCATCGTTCCAATCCAGCTCACCTGGGAAAAGAAACAGGCCAGGCGAGAAGAATCGAGAAGCTTATCCACCCAACACATTTGAAAATGCCCATCAGACCCATCGCCATCTTTCCTATCATGCAAAACTTCTATCTTCAAAAGAGAGGATTTCGCGGTAGAATTAGCATTTCCTTCCCTTCGAGCAGACAAGACTTTTCTCGTGGGACAAAAGGCAGGGAGTCAAACGTCAGTTTTGCTGGGAAAATATGATTATTTGGGGGCTCTCTTTTTCAAATTCATTGTCCGATCGATGCATTTCTTCCCTTCGAGCAGACAAGACTTTTCTCGTGGGACAAAAGGCAGGGCTGGGAAAATATGATTATTTGGGGGCTTCTTTTCAAATTCTTGGCGATGCATCTCGTTTCTTTTCCTTGGCCATTTAGCGAAGAGGGCACCAGCCAACCGGCCAGTCGCCTCACATGCTGCTGTCCCCATCATTGGACTTGACATCAAAAAGTGTCCTTCCGATAATGATCGCGAGAGATCACAGTTTTCCAAAACACAAATCATTTCCTCCGTTCTTCATTATCTCCAACTTCCCGCGCTTCGGACTCGAGTTTTACATTGCTAATTTGCAAATTATGTTCACACCAGATGTCTGAAAGTAGTGCCAACTAATCAGCAACTCTCTCCACCCAGTTTTCGCCAACTACCCACTGTTTCTTGGACGCCAAAAAAAGACCTCTCTCAATACATGGAAAAAGGCATTACAATTTCAACAGTTCAATCTTTATCAGCAATCTTGTTTGTCGTATTCTGCAAAGAGAAACTGAAAAACAAAAATGGGAAACGACATATATGCATAGTAGGGAAGTCGAGCTGCCAATCTTTTCATTCTGAATCTTCCTCCTACCAATTCACAGCCCAGAGCCATTGATCAGCAGGAACTCCTGAACTCAAATGAAATCCCACGAGACCAAAGATCACAACCAGATGATTGACTAAAATGGGACTCGTATAGTCATGTTGGGAATCTCGAAGATCCGAAACCATCAAACGCCCCAAAGATATGGTAGACTCTCTATAAGCAAATTCAATCTCGGGTCAGTGGCGATGGAGTGCAGAGATCAGCTCCTCAACCAGTAATGCTTATTAATACCCTTGCAAATGTTAGGTATCCTTGAGCTGATATGTGCAGGTACTGAGACTCGAACATGTCAGCCACATGCTGCTACTTGACAGATCTAATTCAAAAATCCAACGACCCACACTGTTTACTTGCTATGCTCTTCACCCCACTACTCTGCTTGAGATCCTTCTTTTGATCCTTATCCGAGACTCGAGTCCGCCCTATTCCTAGTTTTGGCAACCCCCTATTCAGTCCTTCCAGCAAAACACAGGCTTTGCACCATTTCTGCCAGATAACCCAAAGTAAGTGAATTACATTCCAACAAGACCAACAAAATATATTTAAGTTCAAAAATTTAACTCAACATAGATAGCTGATGAGAGAAGCCGAGTCATTTCCCTTCATACATTTTAAAATCAGACCCAAGGAAGAAAAGTCCAGTTTACCTGGCTTGAAATGTAACCACAGCGTTCACACATCCCCTGCTCTGGCATTTTTGTCGAAGTAGATATTCTGAAACTTTCACCTGATTTTATAATGTCGAGTATGGCTCTAGGTCTGCAATCTTAAAAGCCAAATAGTAAGCAAAAGAAAAGTGTAAACTTGATTAAAAAATACAGATGCAAAAGCATAAGAAATCACATCATACTGCAGCATTATAACTAAGAGGTTAACAAGACCTTATTCTTTCCAGGTCCTTTATAAACTCACGAGCGAAACCCCGATATGCATTAGGGGAATAGATGCCTGCAATTTCAGCAAACTAATTCAGCAAAGTCTAAGCAGTGATCATATAAAATAATCATGGTGCAATATGAAAATACTTCCACATCTAGCCCAGCACACAGAGTATGCTAAATTTTTAGAAGGGAAAAAACCTTGAAACTTTACACGCCTGCATATTGCATAATGACACCTCACACGTGAGCACAAAAGTATATGTCAAATGTAACCAGTCAGCTGCTGGAAAAAATATTGATGTGAATCAGCAAACAAAGAGAATCTGTGGAGTGGACTCAATACAGCAGCAAAATATTTCATCTAACATAAAACAACATACACAATTAAAGCTTTTGTACTTCACATGACTAAGCTGAAAATTATATAGCTATAACACAAACATAATGAACTAACAAGTGAACCCATCCGGGACAAATGGAAGGTCGAAAAATTCCAGATAAGTTCTGCACAAGTGACATCAATCACAACGTAGGGAAGTGGAAGTTGGCAGAGGAAACTTACATTCAGTCGAGAAATAATCCAGCCTCTTGAAATATGCATACGTGATGAGTAGGTTAAGGGTTGCAATTAATGGCACCAATAAAGAAAACAAAAGCTGTGAATACTCCAGTACAGATATCACAGTCTCCTTCTCATATATGTTCTTTAAAGGTAAAATGTGGAAGAATTTAACTATTAGGATATATGACAATCTCTTTCTCGTACGTGTACTTAAAAGGTTTGCACCTAGGAATTGGTCCATCTTCACCAGTTGTAATGGCAGTACACCTGCTCAATCTACAAAATAAATAAAAGGGCAATTAGTCTTGCATTAAAAAAGAAAAGAAACCAGAGGTAAGCTCTGATAAATAACTACTCACCGGGCAATGTCACCCCGCAAAATATTCAAAAGAACTGTTTCAGCAATATCATCGGCATTATGTCCAGTAGCAAGCTTGTCTACTTTCAGCAGCGCAGCACCTCGGTCAAGAGCCTTAGAGAGGTAAAGCAATTTAGTAGGCATAATTAGATTTGGCCCTGATTAAGTGAAGATTTCTTTGGGGGGATGGTAGAAGGGTGAAATGGCACAGTATCCCATTTAAGAAGCTGTTGTCAACAGAAATTTTTAGCGATTCATATTCCAAGGGCTGCATAACAAGCATGTGCACATCCCCATTCCCCTCGATAGGTAGAAGATGGCTTCTATACCTGCCGGCGGAAGACCCCACAAAATGTGCAGTTATTCTTCAATCCGATAATCTTCACTATTTCATCCATTGTCCATCCATACAAATCTTTGTATGAAACAATTTTCAATGGTAATCCATACTGCAGATAACAATGATAAGATTTAATCAAAATAATAAAGAGGAGACGACTCTATCATAAAAAAGGGGGGAAAAAAGATAACCACTTTTCATGACTGTCCAGGTTACATTGAATACCCACCTAAGGAGAAAGCATCGCAAGACCAGATGTGTGCAGCTAAATAGAGAAGTCAAATGAAATATAAAAGATGCAAATGCAGCAGTTATTTCATATCCATAACTCCAAACTACACTCTACTGACTACATTCTTTCCAATGAAGCTCCAGCAATTGAATTTAGAAAGAGATTGGAGTTAATAAAAAGAGACTCAACTTAGAAAAAAGAACTTCAGATAAGCTAATGATTGGAGACGTGAATGCAAAAGCGGAGTCACCTGGACTTCATTCCTTTTTACAGTTTCAAGTGAATCATCCCTGTACCCAGTAATTCCTTCATCAACCGATAAGAGGAAGAGGTCCAATCCATAGTTGTGTCTCCGGTTTAACTCTGATAACACGTAGGCTAGGACAGTGGAATCTGCACGAAAAGGGAAAAACAAGACACTTAACAAATAAGTAGAAAGAACTGATGTAACTTCTTAAAAGCAAGACATTCTGAGCAGTGTCGTCAATAGAAAATAGCTTCAGATCATCAACGACAAGTGTGAGCATAAAAACTAGCAGGAACTATGGCAGTAGTAACAGCAAGTAGCAGCACCAGTGTCTCTAGAGGGTGCACCCTAAGTTGTCCCTGTGTGACAGATATGACGACAGATTCAAAAGGAGCCAACATGATTGCAACGCTACTATCCAAACCATCCGAGTGAATTACAAGAAATGGTTTGCGAAATAATAAGGGACCCCAATCCAATTACGAAAGTTTACCTTTACCACCGGATGCACCAATTGCAATGCGCTCCCCAGGTTTGAACATTTGGTTTTGCATGATTACTTGGTGGATCTCCTCCTCGAAAACAGCAAAGAAACACTCCCTACATATCTACACGGCATGTTGGTTCAGTTCCCGAATGAAGAGTTAAAAAAAAAAAAACAGAGCACATCTCCTTTGATTTATCAACCCAAAAGCAGCATTCTCATTTACCTTTAGATATGTAGAGATTTAAAAGCCAATCAGGGGATCATCAAACGAGCTCACGAGAACGAACAACACAATCACATAATTCATTGGAACGGAATCGTACACATTCCCTAGAAATTGCAGCCGCGATGGCAGTTCGCAATCAAGCCAAAAAGCCCGCGAAAGCATTCTTCGCTATCTCCTCGTGGCAAGAATCACTCGACCGAACTAAAACGACCCTACGTCGATCGTTTCTCGAACGACAGCAGCGAACGCGTACATGCGAACAGGAATTCCGCGGCGGGAATCGGCGACCGAGAGACGAAGCGAGTTACCTGCTCTAGGGTTTTAGGCCTCTTGAGGGCAGCTCTCCTTTCGTTGCAGACGCAGCATGAGCGTCCTCCCCCGGCCTTTTGGACTTTGGCGGGGCTTTCCGCCATTGAAGCTCTGCAGAGAAACAATTGAGAGGAGAAGAAGGCCACGGGTTATCGTCCAGCCGGGGGGTATGCGTGCCGCCGTATCTTCAGTTTCTCGGCCCGGGGCGAAGTGATTCGCGCTTACAGCAGTCGTAGCAATATTTTCAGTTTCAGCCTAATTGTTTCGACTTTTTTTTTAAATTTTTTTTAAAGTTAATTTTTTTTGGTCGGTTTTAAAGTTAATTTGTTTAGCAAAAAATGAATAAATTTAAAAAATAATTTCTTTATAGAAAATAACCACTTATACCACTTAAAATAATTAACTAATGTAAAATATTTTTATTATAGACAACAATTTATGTTTAGATATTCTTGTGAATAATAAAAATATTTTTATTTATTCATTTTTATAAGCGACATAAGTGATCAATTTTAGAAAATACTATTTTTTTTTTTGCCAAACAAAGGGAGCTTTAGTGCCGTTAACCTAAAAACCACCGTCTTTTATTAAAAGAAAATGGAAGATTTTTCTACTTTGTAACCATTAAGAAAATATGTTTTGCGAAATATTTGAAACAATACAAACTCAATCATAAATATTTTTATTTGATCGATTTAGTGACAAACCTATTCAAATTGGTACAAATTCAGTATATCTTATCAATTTAGGTTAAAAATTGCTAATGTAGACGTCGGCTTATTCTACATGGCATGGGCGACACTAAAATTGACATTTTTCAATAATATTTTTAATATTTTATCTTCTTCTTCTTTTTTTATTTCCCTTTTTTTTCGCCGATGATTGAGGAGAATGAGAGTTGGCCTTACCAAATCTAGCAAAGGGGTCTCAGCAATGCTCACTCTCACCTAGGCATGACCTAGTCAGGACCTAGAACCCTCGCTTGTGGCTAATGAGCCGACCATTAGGTGTTAGTTGTGCTACATAATATGACTAACGTTTATGTTAGTAGTTTTCAATATAAATTGATTGAATGTATTGAATTGATAGTTACGTGAAAATAATTATAACTAAGTTAGCTAAATTAAAATGTTTATGATTAAATTTGCACCAATGTGATAATTTATAATTTTTTTGATGCTTTTCCTGTTTGCGTATTTGTATCGTTTGCATATTTGCTTTACAAAACTCGTGTCCGGCGTCCTCCGTTTAATAGGAGCCTTTGCTTCGTCGTTTTATTCGATTTCTTCCGAGAAATCATGAATGAATTAGTTTGTCCTGGCGATGCGTCCTCGTCTTCGTCATTCTTGTTGAGCTCATTGTGGTAAATCGGCTATAAAGTTTTACATCCTTGGAAAATATGCTATTTGTCTCTCCCATCTTATTTCAAATAGCAAATATCGAGGTCGTAAGGTAGTCCAAACAGTCCGACAAAAAAAGAAAAAGAGGGTCTTCTAAGCAGAGTAACTTGGTGCGAAATTGGAGTAAATTGCCTTTGTGGGTATGAAAGAGGGATAAGTCTTGTGCCTTCGTGGGCTAAAAAAAGGGGATAAATTGTACAATCTGCATAAAGCTAAGGACAAAAAATGAAGTTTTTATATATTCGGATCCGATTAGATTAGTTGGATGCGCACACGCAAACAGGCACGTCTCTGCTCATATCGATTTCTGCAATCCTTAAGCTAAAACTGAAGCTTGATACTACACAAACAATCCTCTTTGATCAAATTCCAAGCTTCAATCAGGCACGTACTAGTCTGCCGTCCTAAGGCTGCATATTGAAGTAAGCAAGCACACCCGTGACAACCAGAGTCTTTAGAGAAGTAGCCATGGCAGGATACTCATAAGTTTGCTCCCTCCCACTTTGCTAATGTGATCCATCATTTATAAAGTGCCCATTTCTGCTATCACGCTGCATATATTCGGTCTCATACTATTTCTCCTAGTCCGATTAATCATCAATCAATTTGCTTGAGGAGACAATTTAACTCCGCTTCATCGAATTTCGTATCTTGCGTTGAGCTCCTTGCTCGCAATTCGGCTGGAACGATTTATCAGCTGGAGAAACTTGCACCGTATGTAGCCTTTTATCTCATTATCCACGCAAAAGAAGAAGAAGAAGATGGTGTATGACAAAAATCTTAACCTCCCTAAAGACCATCTCCAGTTGACAATCCGGCACACTAGTTAAGACACATCATCTCTCTCTCAGCTCCTCATTCATAACAAGGTCTTCAAAACCTGTGCACCGCATAAGAATCTTGTTTCCAGAGTTACAAGCACCCGTCCAATTTAACATCGCAATTTAGGACCAAGGTGGCTCGTGAAATGTAAAAACCTGTAGCTAATATGCTTAAACCTCTTCTTCAATAACTTGTGACGCCTAAAGTTGCCTGGTTAATAATGAAAAACACAAGAAGCAGAAACTTAAAGTGACCAAAACAAAGCAGCTGGGACAAATCCCAGGTCCACAACATTGCACTATCTTGGAGTAGACAAAAGAACCGAAGCACACATGGAGCAATCATGTTTCATCATGATTTGATTCAATCGTCAACTGAAAATATGGGTGAGGTTGCTGTAAATCAAATTGCCTGATAATGAACCTCTTGCACACGTATCTTCAGGGAAGTGATATATGTTTGAAACTTACTAAAGGTCCATAATAATTATGAAAAAGCCACATATACACAAAATGGAAAGAGAGAAATTTACCTTGTCCGCAAAACTGAAAAGAATTACATGCACCTAAGTCATTTCTCTTCTAACAGAAAGCCGCAAATGATTGGCATCGCTATGTATAAAACCTTCCTCAACATCAAACTTGCTCGAAATGGGTCAGTTTTATTTCTTGTTAAGCTCCGCTACTGTCTCTGCAAAATCAAGTCATATACAAGAAGACAACCAGAACTCCAATATTTGCTCTCCCTACTAGGTGACTGACAAAAAATTAGAGAATCGATTGCTTGACTGCATTAAGCGAGACTTGTACACTCCAAGTGAATTGCCGCGTCACTGTGAACCAATGCCCCTTCTTTTAGCCACGCGAAGCATATTAGCAGCCTCTCTCATCCCACTAAGAAGAGCACCATGCATTGTGGCTGGATATTGTTTATTAGTTGCCTCTCCTGCAAAGAAAACTCTTCCATCTCCAACACTCTCAGAAAGAATATCATAATCGTCACCAGAAGATCCAATTGCAACATAAGAATAAGAACCATATGCAAAGTGATCCTTCCCCCATCTAGTGCAGACTGCCTGAACTGGATCAGGAACAACAATCCCTTTGGGGGTGAATATGCCTCTCAATATGTCTAAGACTTTATTCACAGATTCCACTGGAGACATCATCTCAAACTTGATTGCCGCTTCCCCTGCAACGAGAGCTATGAGAAGTGGGCCTCCTGAAACTGAGTGGTAACTATAGAACAGAAAGAACTCCCCTCTCATGCTCGGGTCTTCAGCCAAGTGCCCAAACGTATCAATGTCTGCTCCCCAAAAATTATATGTGAACAACATTGCAACTTTGTTCAACAACCCAAACCCTAATCTGCTTATGGCATCTAACTTTCTTTGAGGAAGTTCGGGAACAAACTCGATAGTCCCTTTCTTTAGCACACCCAACGGCACAGTGCAAAGAACCATGTCTCCACGAAACTCCTGCCCACCCGCATAAACCAAAACCCCATCAAGCCCATACCTAATACTCTCCACTGTCCTTCCATAGAAAATTGGCAAGTCCTTGGCAAACTCTCTAACAAACCTCTCATTGCCACCAGGGATGAAACAATGATCACCCCCCATCTCATATGGATCATCCTGATCCCAGTACGCCATCGACAAATTAGACATTAGAGAAGCATTTGCATATTCCAAATTCGCGAGGTGCCAATCCAATAGCATTCGCTCTTGTGGATTTTCTGCCACATTATACACGTGCCTAAAAGCTTCGAGTGCAGTTCCTAACGGAACATCAATCGATTTGACTTCCTCAATCATAGCTTGCCTAAGATTACAAACTCTATCCAACAATTTATTAAATGAGACCTCTACTTTAGAATCAATGTCCTTATTCACAGCTTTCCCATTAGGCAGATACAAAGGGCATACATCTCTAACCTTATGAAGGGGGAACCCCAATTGCCTTGCCAACACCCCGAGCGGGTTCCCATTTATTCCGGTGAGCACACTCCCACCGAGATCAGCTGCAGCCTGTACTCCATCTCCACTCATTTTCTTAGACCTAACACGCCCACCCGGCCGAGCCCTACCTTCCAATACCACAACCTTAAACCCTAGAAACACCAATTGCCTCGCAGCCACCAAGCCCGCCATTCCAGCTCCAACAATCACCACATTTGCTCTCTCGACACCATCAACCGACCGCAGTTTCACTCCGTGATAGCAGGTGCGAGGCCAAAGTTAATGTATCCGTGTTCGAGGAGAAAATAGTACGCAGAGCGCACGAGGGTTCGGTGCTCCGTCCGAATCGCCTCGAGCGCTTGCTCAAACGTCAACCACATCGACACGTTCGATCTCCACCTCGCTAGTATGTGGTTCCGAATGATTATATAGTTCGCTTGCTCCGAACCACCGAGTACCGACACCACATTGGCCTCAATCTCTTCCTCCGTGAGCGAGTCCACCGGGAAACCAACGGAGATCGCGATTAGCGCCTCCATGTCGATCTCCTTCGCCGGATCGGCCAGTCTGTACCTTCGGTTCCGGGACAACGACGGCCCGCCGTTGATCTCGGTGAAGAACTTCTTCCTACGGCGCCGCTTCCTCGTCGGCGCGACGGAGATGGCTCGCCCGGCCTCGGTCGCCGCTCCGCTCCGCTCCCCGGCGGCCGGCTCGGAGAAGTCGTCCCGGATTTGAGCATCCGGGAGGGGGTCGGAGGAGTCGTCCTGGGTGTCCGAAGCGGGAGGCTCGACCTCGGTCTCGGTGCGGTCGGACTGGTCGGACGGCGAGACGGGGGCCGGCTCCAGAGGAGCCTCGGACTGCGCGACGAGGTTCTCCGGCGTGGAGACGTCGGAGCCGGAGCCGGAGCCTGAGCCTGAGCCGGAGCCGGCGCTGTTGGGGTCGCCGGAGAGCGCCGGCCCTGGTGGCGCTGCGGGCGATGCCATGTTCGAGGTTCGAGTTCTTCGCTCGCTCGCAGCTCTCTTAAGTCACAAATAGTCGCTCCTTCCACGGAAAAGGCTGTATACTTCTTGTGGGCCCATGAAGCAAGAGGCCCAATACGACTCATGGGCCCTAATTGGGCCCAAGAGAGGCCCAACGATATCGCCGGTCAACCTCTCTCCACAGAGAAGGAAGGAAGCGGAAACGGGGAGGAAAATTCAAGCTACGGGAGGGTCCACCTGACAAACCCTGGTCCGAATCGAATCGGACAGTGATCGATCGATCGCTCCTCTTTGATTTCGCGTTCCTTCGTCTTTCTCTCTTCGTTCGATTCCGTTCTCCAGCTCTCGAAGCTGCAAAAAATCTTTGCTTTTTCCCTCTTCGATTCTCGAGCTGGATTCTTTTGAGCTGCCCCAGTCGGAACGGAGGGAGAAGGGCCGTCCGCGCGGAGCAGGCATGATAACGAGATCGAACCTGGCGGAGCAATTGAGGGAGTACCAGCTTCGATCCAAGAATGATTGGGCCTCCGTTTCCCTCTTCTCCTCCAGCTCTAGTTTCGGCTCTTCGAGGTAACTTTCACGGCTTGCTTTGCCTGAATTCAGCTTTCGTTTTTCTTTTTCTTTTTTTTGGTGGGGTGGCGAAATAGTTGGTGCTGTAATTCGTTCTTGCCCTTTTCTGTTTTTCCAAGATTGGCTTTAATTTGTTTTGGTGTGAGGGATCATGGGAAATCCTGGTATATGTGATTGTGAGATCAAGCGTCAAGGGCCATGAGGTGTAGACAGAACTATGATTTTGGAACTTTGGGTAGTTGGGTCGGTTTACTGCTTCTTCTCTTGAAGCTATAAGCAATTTTAAAGGAAGCAATGATTCTGGGAGGAGCATATAATTGGCAGTTGTAGGGAGGAAAGCCAAAAAGAGGTTTTGATGGTTGCTATCTTAAATTTTAATTGCATATGCATCGTGAAAGGGGTGATGCATACTGGGTTGGAACGCGTGAGGTGTATGTTTGTGGGTGGCAGGCTAGGGTTGATTTTCTTCGATAGTTACTCACTTTGGAGCCTGACTAAAATCAATTCCATTAGGAGGTAACTCGATGTAAAGAGGATGTCTTCTCTATCAAACAATCTTTGGTAGAAGGTCTTAAACTTTGTTGTTGCGGAGAGAAAAAGCTTTTGAGGTTAAAAATATGACCCATCAACTCAAACAAGATAGGCCATGTCAACTTAAAGCAGAGCAAATTTCTACTCTTTCACTTTGTGCTTATGGTCCCAGAGTACTGTGTAGTCACGCCGTTCGTTTATGATATCCTGATTGAAACTGAACTTCTTTGTTTGCCTATGGGATTTCTGAAGGATACTTGGTTAAAGCTGTTCTATGATATTTTGTGAAATCTGTACAGAACTCTTGTCGTAATTTATGAAGCGTGGCTGATGTTGCACAAACTTCTTGTAGATTTTGAAGGCCTTCACTAGATTAGGTGTCATTATTAAACAAAGAATGGGTGTTGTCAACTTTGAACATTTTCCTTATTCATTGTTCTACTTAGTCCAGTAATGTGGCTCTCAGAGATGCAATTTTCCACCAGTATCCTTTCCAAGATTACTCCCAGATGTGTTGTATGCTCTTTCTATAATCAAAGTCATTTGCTATTTCTCTTACCATCCTTGCAAATGCAAGCTTTGCCAATTTTTGGTTCTGCCTTTTCGAGGAGATATAGTGTAAATAGGCTGGCAGTGCGCATTTCACCAGACTAGATCTCATTGTTGAACAAAAAATGGATGTCACCTTTGAACATTCTCCTGATTCATTATTCCACTTAGCCCAGTAATGAGGCCCTCAGAGATGCATTTCTCCCCATTATTCTTTCCCTGATTACTCCCAGAGCTGTTGTGTTCTCTTTCTATAAGGGAAGTCATTTGCTATATTTCTGACCACTGAGTTTTCTATTTTGGATAAGTTAAGAGCTGAAAAATGAAATATGGTATGCCCCTTGCACATGCTACTGACCTGTTTAGCTCTAAATTCCAAATTTTAAATGATTGCTGCATGGATCTAAAGTTTGCACTTCACCAATTCTCAGTTCTGCCTTTTCAAGGAGATAATATTGTAAATAAGCTGGTGGCGCGCATTGGAAAGTGCCACTATAAAATTTCTTGCCTATTGAGTATAATGCGGTTTCTCGTGCATAAATACTTGTTTTAGCCTTTTTTATTAGTGAATTTTTTACCACTTACAAGATCCAATTTTAGCTGGATGTGTTTTCAGCTTTCTGGGGGTAAGTGCTAAAGCAAAGAAAAGGTGCTGGTGACATGTGTTAGTTTAAGTTTACCTTGATTAAAGTGGAAAACTTGATAACACTTGCGAACGAATGGCCATAACTGCAATATAACTTCTGCTTCCTTTCTGGGGATTACATTTAACTATGCAGACTATAATAGTCTTTGTTTTATTTGGATGCAGGGTGGATGTTGTGGTCTTTGTGATATGGGAGCTTGTAATTCTAGCTTTCTTGGTTTTCTCAGCAGTATCTTTGTACTTCCGGCACATGCAGCTGGCCTTAATCTTAATCTGCGCCACCATGCTGTTGCTTCTATGCATGAAAATTACAAAGCAAATAAGATTGGCCAGGAAGAAGAAGCGAAGGATGCTTCTTCCATTGTCTATGTAGTGTCAAAGTTTGGTCACAGATTTTTCCTGCTTTCTCATCCGGTCATGTAGCTTGGGGGAATTGGTCGTTCATTGAATTGATCCATCACTAATTGTTTAATCGAGTACATTCATCAGGCTCGGGTTGGGTATATGTTGACATGACAAATTGAAAGCGCTCCTCATTCTCACATGACACAAGAGATTCGGATTGCTGATTATGCAAGCAGCTAGGTGGATATAGGGGGCTCGGCCTCTCTCTGCAGCTTTTCAGAGTGTCTGCATGAGCAGTAACAGAGCGGCCTGTGGGAGATATTGGAATGGAGGTAGATGTATGAGAACGAGCATACGTTTCGACAGTGTAATGTATGGCTTTTATGAGTATGTTCATTTACATTTCTCAGGATGACAACATAAAACGTGAGAAACCATAACTTCTCAAGATACAATTGCTTTCAGCTTGCATATCAAGTTATTACTGTTGATTCATCATCTCACCTTCTCTATTACTCTCTTTGTGACTCGCGCCATAACCTCTCTGTACGTTCATGCAAATCTGGGATGAAAGAAGGTGGAGCGTGGGAAAAGGAAGAAAGGAAAAAGAGAGTAGTTAAGCCCGAAGTTGGGGTACACTCCACTGATGTCAATTTCTTAAATTATTCTCGTCGCATTCAGCAAGAGAGGATGTCTACAGATAATTGAGGTCTGACATTCCCAAAGAAGAGAACTATACAGAAGTTAACCAGCACGCTTTAGCTGGATACAAGATAAACATGGAGCTCACAAATTTATTCCCCGGAATCTCAATGTTAAAAATACTCTCTAGGAGTTAACGTCACGCAAACAACTAGCTAAGTGAACTCAATATCAACCGAGAAAGACAGATTGCACGTTGCGGCTGCATAAAAGCTCCCGATGCTTCAAAGTTTGGACATAGCAAGCTTGATGAGATCCTTCCTCAGGATCTTGCCGGAAGGATTCTTCGGTACGGAAGCTATGAACGCCACTCTCCGGATTCTCTTGTATGGGGCCACCTGTAAAAAATGCAGGATTACAACTTGACCGCAAATTGAACAGAAAAAAAAGCAGCCGTGGGTGATTAGATGACATTGCAAAGAAAGTCTACATGATGTTTCAAGAGATTGACAAGGTGAATTAGCACTGGTCTCTGCATTTCATGCTTAGCTCTTTCCCTCTCGACATTGATAGGGGATCATAATGTCGTCTTTCAGTCAAACAAATCCTAAGCAACACTTACAAAGATAGCTTAAATAGAAATGCATTGTCGTATGGTCGACACGGCATGTAGATCAAGCTCGTCTCATGTGATCTATGGACCATGCAATAACTTTTACCCTTGAAAAGGTAATCGTGCTTTTTAAATTACGGACACACCTGTCTGGCTACGAAGTCCATGACCGCCGTCTCCGATAGCTCCCTTCCTGCTTTTCTTGCCACATATGCCATGGGGAATTGTCCGACCTCCTTATCAGGAAACCTGCCACAGCAAACCATGCACAGCTCAAGGCAAATGAAACGGTGTGATACGTAATGACTTTCTTCCAATGAATTATGAATTGAATTTCGTGAAACTGCATTTCGAAATTGTTAGGTGAAAATGGGTGATGATTACGGTATAACGGCAGCATCGGCGATATCGGGATGCGTGAGCAGCAATGCCTCTAATTCCGCTGGAGGAACCTGCAGAATGTAAAAAATAGGAGCGAGCTGAGCTCTTTAGTCCAAGTGCGAAAAAATTCCATCGAGCAATCATCGCAACTTGCGATCGGATCGAGTGGTGTTCTCGAAAATCACCTGATATCCTTTATATTTGATGAGTTCCTTCAGCCGGTCGACCACGAAAATGAACCCGTCATCATCGAAGTAGCACAGATCGCCGGTTCTCAGCCATCCCTCCGAATCCAAAGTCGAGGCGGTTGCTTCAACATTACTAAAATAACCTGCGGGAATTCATTTCCAAAAACCCAACGAAATGAAATTCAGAAAATGGTAAAAAAATGGATCATGCTTAGAAAAGTCTATCTAGAGTCTCAACAGAAAAGAAACACATCATCAGCGATCCACTCGATAGGCACTGCCATCATATTTGATTGGAATAATATCAAAACTTTGCACTCTCGTTGACACGCCTCGTTCACTCTTTTGCTCTCATGCATGCAGCTAGACTCGTCAAACAGGTGAGGCGAGTCGAAAATAGTCCGATCCAAATTGGTCAATTTAACTCGTTTTGGCACATTTTCATGTATTACAAATCTAGTAATAATACTTGACTCGACTTGACTCACTCGTATTACTAAAACACTCCTATATTTAACCTAATTGAGAAAAACTCATATCCAAACTAAGGTGAAAATATGAAATAAGTGAGGACTAAATCAAGTGAGGGCAAAAAAATGTGTTGTATTTACGTAAGTTGTGAATTCATTTAATACCCATAGTATTTATTGGATTTACATAAGTTGCGAATTCATTTAGCACACATAGTATTTTGGGTCTTATTATTTTAAATCCATTCATGACCTATTTATTAAATATAACTAATCCATATAATAATATACCTCATCAAATATAAGGCTAAGAAATGGGTCCACATGAAAATACCGCGAGCATCAATCACTAGTAAAAACATCCGCGTTCAGCTTTGCAGCATGATCAGGCACCAGACAAGGATAAAGCATTGGAAACGGAGAGTCTACAGTATAGGCCGATGAAGGCTTATGGCTGCTTCTTGAATAATCGATGCTCGCCTGATTTGCCTAACATAGTCCGACTAATAATAATGTGATTCGAATTGACAATTAGTCCACATCATTAATCCGCGGCTCGGATCCCCCTTCTAATTTTCTGAGAGGGGTAGATCATTGCGTGAATAGGAAGACACGCACATGGGAAATCATTTGTCACTCCCCAATAATGAGCGGAATACTCATCGTGAGAGGATACCCAATGTTAGTCTAGACTTAATTATTCGATAATTATACAAGATTTTACCGCAATTGCTGAATTTTTAGATTTTCGGAATCATTAGCAAGAAATTATATGAATATCGAGAAATCGATAGATAGAGAGATAAATAAATGAATTGAGATGCCGACACTGAAAAGCATCTGCATCACCACGCGCCATGCGTTTATTTGTAATAATAAGAATAAAAAAAAAAATCTCCATGCACCCACTAACACTATTACCTTTCATAATGGTGGGCCCCCGCAGCCAAAGCTCGCCCGTCCGATTCACTCCCAGCGCCGCCCCGCTCTCCGGATCGACGATCCTCGCCTCCATGCTCGGCGACAGCAGCCCCGCCGTGCCGTACCGGCGGCTCTCCTCCAGCGAGTCCGTCGACGCCCCGATCCCCGCCGACTCCGTCAGCCCGTACCCCTGCAGGATCCTCACCGCCGGGTACCTCTCCACGAACCCTTCGATCACCTCCCGGCTCAGCGGGGCCCCCCCGGAGAGCACCGAGTGGAGCGAGCTCAGGTCGTACCTCGCCCTTATCTGGTCCGCGTTGTTCACCATCGCCACCAGGATCGGCGGCACGAGCGGCAGGTACGTGGCCCTGTACTTGGCGATCGACGCGAGCATCTCGTGCATGTCGAACTTGGAGAGGACGACGATCGTCGCCCCCGCCGCCAGCAGGCCCGTCGCGAAAGCCGCCAGGCCGTAGATGTGGAACATCGGGACCGTGCACAGGAATCGATGCCCCCCTTCCTCGTCCAGATTGAACCTGTTGTTTGCATTCAAGTTGAGCGCGTGATGTTTCTCTAAAAACTTCGTGTTGATCGATGGATCAAATCGAATTGCAGAATGATCAGATTTGCACATGTTTAATGTCCCAATTGGTTGTGACGAGATTAGTACTCCCGTGCGGTGTTGTTCGACTGATGAACTGTCCGAGTTAAACCTAAAACAGGAAGAAGAAATTGGACCTGTTGAGGACTGTCTGGACCATCGCGATGAGGTTCCGGTGAGAGGAGACGACGCCCTTACTCGCGCCGGTGGTGCCAGACGAGTAGAGCAGAGTCGCCGTATCGTTCTGGTCGACTCGCTGCCTGACTCGGCTCCCGCTCGCCTCTGCCCCGCTCGCGATCATCTCGCGCAGAGTCGTGATTATCTTTGCCTTCGGAGCGGATCGATTGTTGCCGTCCACTCGAGACGACGAGGGCGACGCGGCGCCCTCTATGAGGACGAGAGGGAGGCCGGAGGCGGCGGCGGCGAGCTTGGGGGCGAGGTCGGGGGTGGTGAAGGCGAGGACGGGCTTGGAGTCGGCGATCTGCTTGGCGATCTCGGAGGCGGTATTAAGGGGTTGGTGGTGGTGATGACGGCGCCGAGGGACATGACGGCGAGGCAGACGACGGGGAAGGAGATGGAGTTGGGGGAGAGGAGGAGGACCACGTCGCCCTTCCGGATGCCGGTGGCGGAGAGGCGGGAGGCGAGGGAGTCGACGGAGCGCCAGAGCTCGGGGAAGGAGATGTGGAGGCCGGAGGAGGCGTCGACGAAGGCGGTGGAGCCGCGGTGGGAGCGGGAGGAGATGAAGGTGGTGACGTCGAGGGAGGGGTTGGGAGGGAGGGGGATGGGTGTGCGCTTGCTGTAGAAGGTGGAGTTGGGGCGGCAGAAACCGCTTTGCCGGTCGATCTCGAGTGGGTTGGTCGCCATTGGAGGTGGGAGCTCGAGCTTCGGAGCAAGCACTCTCTCTCTCTCTCTCTCTCTCGCTCGCTCGGAGACTGGTGATCTGCTTTAATCGAGACCGATCTGAGCTTGGTCGGTTTTGAAAATTGTCGCGGCTCAGCGTCGTAAAACGTGGGATGGTGAGTGAGGGTCCGCTGAAGAAGTGGCCGGTCAATCGATGCGTACAGGAGTCAAAGGAAAGTAATTGGAAGTTGAGGTAATTGGTTGCCTGGTCCCCATCCTGATCAGGAACTATACCGAAGGGACCTATTCTCAATCTCTAGAACCGGAGACCAGACTCGAGTTCCTTGGAACAGTTTGATTTGATTCAGTGGAACTGGTTGAATTTAAAGAAAAAAACGTTTCAAACTCTATGACGGGAACTGGATCGGCATTCCTAGACTATAATTGATTTTGGCGATCTAGTTTTGTCCGCTTCCCTTCTTGTCACCAAGAATCGGATCATCCAAACAACGGTTTTCGGGAACTAAATCGGCATTTCTAGGAATTGGACTCAATAGGCTGGTTCGATCCGATTTGGATAGTTCTCGATTTAATCAGCCAATCGTACTCATCCGTGATTGGAAGTCTTGCCAAACTAAAAAATAAAAATCAATTAGAAGCCTCTCGGCCCAAAATAATGTAAGCCCCATTAAATAAAAATTTGAAAGAATTAATGTAGAGAATTTTGAAATAATGATTAGACGACTTAATATGTTGACCTATTATTGTCGATTAATATAAAAATTGAGCCGTGTTTGAAAACACTCCCTTTTTCTCAATTTCTTATTTTCTTTATTCCTTTTAATGAATTTATATTCAGTAACAGTCACACCCAGACATGAAGCCCTAATGAAAATGACCCCTTCTTATCTCATGTAGTCAACATTCGGCCGCCTCCACCACCACTCGCATGGCTCCGCAATCTCCGACCTCGCTACATCACTTCCTCACCGTCCGACCATCAACACGGACGGTCTCTCTATGTCGCCGCTGCCGACCTTCTCGTGTTGACCCATGTTGTCTCTGTCTTTTGGGTGGTGCACGCGCATGTTCGCTTGCGTCTCTTTGTATGGATACAATTTCACATATCGTGTCGAATCGAAGGTTATTTTATGTTTACGACCTCATATCTATCTTGATTCGTGGTTATGGCGGTGAGCCATGACCAAATGACAAGGACGTTGGCAGGTATCGCAAGTCAGAGATGGTGGCGCATGACAATAAGAATAAATGACCCATTTGTTACTGTTTTATAGAATTGAGTGGAGAAGGAAAGAAGAGAGAGGGAATGAGGCCGCTCTTAGTGTTGGTTTTACTTTTTTTACATGCTTTTCTTTGGTCCAATTTTACATGCCTTTCCATTTGTTAAAATTAAACATGTATTTCATTTAAATAGCTAATCCGCTAATGAAAAATTGGTAGGAGAGAGTTTACTCCAATTAACGTGGTGCAGAACAATTATTTATTTTTTTTTTTTAATGTGTCCGTCACTGTCATCTAATTTATTAAAAGATGGGAAATACATGATCAAGTTTATAATTAAAGTGCTATTGGAAATGTTCTTTCTATATGTATCTTAACACAGCCGAAGTGAGGATGTGGTGCTAATGGACCAGCAGCTGCTTGTACTTGTAAGTTCATGCGATGGCAAATTTAGTAATCCATCTTGAGATAGATTCTCAAATTATATATATATTTTTAGAATTAATACTCTGATATACCTATGCCAAATTTACTAAAAACTAAGTTTTTTATCACAAAAAACTCAAAACTAGACAAATTTACCAAAAACTGGTATATTTGTGATAAATTTAACTTATGTGAGTTTTTGTTAAATTTTACTATAATAATATGTGATAATTAACTGGTGTATTAATTTAAGATTTTACTATTTGTTTGTCAAAGTTATATAATTTTTGTGATGTTAATCCAATTTAACGGATGATATATATTGTCACAAATGTATCATTTTATAATATTTTTATGGTCGAATAAATTAGTTTTGGGTAAATTTGTTATAAGGATATCGGTTTTGAGTTTTTATGGTTAGTTTGGATAAATTTACCACAAGTGTACCAATTTGAGGTTTTTCATTATCAAAAATTAGTTTAGAGTAAATTTGATATAAGTGTCCTAATTTGAGGCTTTTCAGGTATTAATTTTCCTTTTTATAATTTATATATGAAATATCATAGCCAATGGACCAGCAGCTGCTTGTACTGTAAGTCCCACGTGGCTTTGGAATCCGTTTCCAAAAGAATCGTAATAAATATTCATCCCCGAAAAAGAAAAGTGCAATGCCCACGTGCTGGACCCAAGTACGTTTTGAAAAAGAAAAGAGGTTGATTCCCTTTATTTGTAGTGAACTGACGCTTGGCAAGATATGATAAAATAAAGGTTCGAAAAAAGAAAAGGATTTGGGGTGTGGAATCAGCAGCAACGACAGGGTAAGAAAGCAGTGCGTTGATAATTAAAAAAAAAAAAACTTAAATATCCAATCATTTAATTTTTTTTTTGGTCGGTAATCATTTAAATTCAATGACAGGGTAACTGCATAAAATATTCTTTAACACGTTTGAGAAAATATAACCGAACCCTAATTTTTAAAAAATATATAATTAAAATTTAATATTTTCAAATTGTATAATGAAGTCGCATCAATATTGACATGGCTCTTTGAGTACTTTCTTTATTTATATGATTGTTAATGTTAATTAAAGTGTAATAATGAATGAAACAACGTTATTTTTGTCCTAAGCATAGTGAAATTAGAATAAAAAATAAGAAAAAGGCTACAAACAAGGAGGGCACCGCCACTTACTTAAATGTCTAGGCCTAGCGACTCTTGCTTGACCATAGGTGAGGGATGATGTCCCTCATCCCCTCACAAGCAAAGGCCACAAGGGCTCACTTGTGTGCAGTGGTGGCACCACCACTTGCCACCGAGGTGAGGGATCGCGAGCCCTCCCAGAACCACGGTAAGGGCTAGCAGCCCTCGATTTGTGGCTGAGCAAGGATAGCAGGTCCTCACTAGCAAAGTAGGGGTGTTAAATCCCCTTCTTGGCAATCTTTCTCACACTTGTTTTTATTTTTATCATTTTAGCATTTTCTTTGAAAGTTATCTTTTTATTGTGGATAGCGTGGCACCACAATCAACACCACATTCTCGAGAATAAGTATTATAAGATGTTGCATTAATGTGGGAAAAGCTTCTTGATTATAAATAATTATTTTGTTTGGGCAGAGTCACAATACAAGAAAAACTAAAAATAAAATAGCTCTTGGATATTTGGTTGCGTTTGTTTGCTTTGACATTTTTATGAGATAGGATAAGATCAGATATTTGGTTGCATTTGATTGCTTTGACATTTATGCATAATTTGTAATATTCTAGATATAACTTCAACAGGGATATGCATTATTAGAACGATTGTTTGGCATGCATGCATATAACTATATTTGAGTTAAAAAAGTGAGGGATGAATCGTGAACCTGCCCAAGTGATCAATGCATACACAAGAAATGTACTCACATATACACATTATCCAACGGTGGCTGCCATGCTCGCTGGATGAAGGCGGCACCGTCATGCTATTGGCCAACATGACAACCACCGCAGTTGTGGGGGTTGCCATTCACGGTGGCCGCATCCAATCTTTCACCAGCCTTCCACCTCTCTTGCTCTTCTAAGATTTGTGGCTCTCTTTTTTAAAAAACAATAGAAAATATTATCTTGCTGTACCCGATGCCAAGGTGGGATTTTTCCTATTAACATTATTATGAGACTATATCCACATATATATGAATTTTGGGCTGCACTAATCACCAGACAAGATAACACGCCATTCAGTATCCATCAAGTACAACATAAGAAAATTAAGCTTTTTCATTGAAAGCCGAAACGCTCATATAAGAGAGTCATCTGCACTGTTAAGAGATATAATAAGATAGTAAGTGTTGCTAGAATCTCTATACTCAAAACCTCATACCAAGATCCAATTATTGCACCAGTAGAAACATTAAAAAAAGGGGGGAAAGAAAAGACAAAGGCGGCAGGTATTGAGCACCACTCACTTAGATATAAGATTATCTGGGAATGCTGCTCTCATGATTTGGAGCGAGGACCCTGTCCACTTTCGGACACGTTTTCTTCGACTTGCCTTAAGCTGAAACCAACTTGGTTGTTGCATTATCTTTTGCAATGACGTGCATGTCTTACCTGACATTCTCTCTTTATTAAAAAGATAAAACGGCGGCCCCCGATGCTCTTGTCCTCCTCCTTTTCCACTCAAACAAAAAAGCACGCTCCCACTTCGAAAATCACGTGTAAATTGCGCATATCCGGACAACGGGACTACGCGATGGGTAGTTTCTTCGCTTTTGAGCTTTTTGGTCCTGTTGGCGAGATCTCGTGAATCACATGGAGATGGCAAAGACACGGACTATGGCAGTAGCTTTCGAGGTCGTAAAGATGTGCACCTAAGTAGTAGTTACTTTTACCTAAAGTTTGAAACTATACTTTAATCTTGACAATGTTGAATTGGAAAAAGCGATGGTTGTGTTGAACTTGGTTCATTGTGAATCGAGTGATTTAAGCTACCAGACCTGATGGATTTCACTCGTGGTTCATGCATCGGACGGTTTAGACCAAGCCTTAGGCTCTAGACAAGACGGACGCCGTGAAGAAAAATGCTGTCGCCGCATCGGATGTCAAATGCGGTTTCCTCTAGCCTCCGACTCGAGATGGAGGGTGGGCTGAGTTCTTTGCTGGATTGTCCAGCTCACGCATCGGGCTTGTCTCGGCCCATAGAGTGACAGGCCCATACCAGCAAAATGGTGTTCTGGTCTCGAAATGGGTCTCTCTCTTCAGGTATTGACATTCGCTATGCAGTGTGGGGGGAACAGATTGGACATTGGAGAAGGCCATGGGCACGGTGGGAGCACCACGTACAAGCGATTCACCATGCCATGCATAGCCGGAAGCGATGGCAGGTGCCTCACCGGCAAGGGGCTGTGTGCCGTTCCGTGGTAACGAAGCATAGCGCAAATCTCCTAGTCTCTGCATCAGCCCTTCACGTTATTTTGTCGTGTTTGTAATCATCGTCCATCTCCTAGTTTCCATTCGGCCGCTTTATACAGTAAACACTAACCCAGACGATCCATTTGACCTATATTCGGCCGCTTTATAAACACCATAAGGTCAACTATAAACACCACCCCTCCCCACCCAATTAAATTACTTGGCCTATTATTTATGAGGTTTTGAATTTTTGGCTTTCGTCATGCTTGTGTCATGCGTTTTGTATATTTCAATACGTGTGAGATGAAATTTAACCACGATCATTTGGTTGCTGGGGCTAAACTACAATTCGAATCCGATTAATCAGTCCGGAGCAAATCAGTTCAGTAGAGTAGGGAATTGGAAAGCTCTCCCTCGTGTCCTAGCTCTTTGTGAAGGAATGGAGCAAATCAGTTCAGTAGAGTAGGAAATTGGAAAGCTTTCCCTCGTGTCCTAGCGCTTTGTGAAGGAATGGAGCAAATCAGTTCAGTAGAGTAGGAAATTGGAAAGCTCTCCCTCGTGTCCTAGCTCTTTGTGAAGGAATTCTCATGCCTATCTCTCTTTTAGGTCCTTTCAGGAGTGTCCTGACTGAATATTTACAAAATTCTGCAATTCCCTCATAGATCCTTCGTTAGACTTATGTTCTTGTCTGGATGGAGAGAGACAGAAACCAAACTGGATCTTTTGTAAGGAAGAAAGTCATCCTAGCAGTGGATTTAGATGAAAGGCTCTGGAAAATCAGCGTGGCGGTGCTCGTCTCTGGTCCGGTTACATCATTATTCCATCGTTTTTCTTCTCAACCGATACCAAACAAAGCGCTGAGGAGACTAAAGTTGCAGTGGTTATCGCTCGGCGAGTTCTCCACCAGATGAATGTTGCGTATTGCCTCTGCTTTATATCCGTGAAACGAACATACTGCTGCAACGATATGACCGTCGACTTTAGGACACCCTTATAACCGCTTCCCTTTGTTTCCTTTGTCGCAGTTCTGTCTGCTCTCATCGTGACGATCGGCTTGTGTGTAAACTCAATTATTCCCCCGCACTAGATAACTCGACCTTTGCGCTTGACTGGGGAAAGGCGCGCGTACTGAGGACCAGTCGCCATCTAAGAAAGAGACGGATCTCTGAACGAAAGTTGGAATTGTTGATGATGATCCGCTCTATTCTCCTTACCGTTCCCTTTGATTCTTTCCCTTCGTTGCCAATGGCACTGTCGTTTTCAGTGCTTTTTAGCAGCAAAAATGCATGTGAACCTCCTTTGAATGCGAAAAGAGATAGAAAAAGGACCGCTCGAGGTTGAAGAGCGCACCATAAGAGAGAGTTCCAGTCTAGTGGTATTTCAATGCGATTGGGCAACTTAGGAATGCAAGTCAGAGGAATGAGAAATTGTCAGTCTTTTTCGGCGACGACTTTGGTGGTGGTGTTTGGCTGATGGTGTACACGGAAAAGCCACTTCCCCAAGATCAATGAACCTGTCTCCGTCTCCTGGCTTCAGCTTCTTGATGTCCTTTTTGGTCGGAATTGGGAACATGTGACAATACCCCCTTTTGTCAAACTTCGTCCTCATTTAACCCATGCACTCGTCCAAGAAGAATCGTCGCATTTTTCTTTGGGCTCAGCACGGATCCTGTCTATCTTCGTCGCGCTCTGTCTCGCTGTTCTCAAATGCACAAGTGTCACTGCCTCATTGAGTAAAATTCGTTGCTGAACCTAAATGTCATTTTCAAGAAATTGGAATTCCACCGACTCAACATGAACACATTTATTTAGGCGCAACAAGTATCTCAAGGGCACTCATTGTTTTATTAGAAAATGCTTTGCTCATCGTAATCTTTGATTTAATGTTGAGCCAATCGAGAGATTTGAATTCGACGACATCCCTTTTGGAGCATGTAAGTTTGACGGTGCATTCCACCCTTAATAAGAAAAGCGAAAAAGGAAGACGAACTCGAATTGTTCTTTTGTTTTCCCACCCTCGTGTTTGAAGATGCATAGCAGTCTCCCCTTTTTATAAAACGAGGATAGAAAGTATCGATTCATCCTGTTGTCTCCATCGAGGTTTTTAAAATAGGGATTGGCGACTCTCTTTTTTCCCTTCTTTTTTTTTTCCTCGGGGACACGACAACGTGGCTGGAGACAAGTTGCCAGGACTTTAATCAGAAGAGCAGGAAGGGAGAGTTCTGTGCGTGGATTGGATCGTTTTATTCGACTCTCATTTTACCTTGTCGAACTTGTCAACAGACGAAGCCTCGTGGCTCTTTCCACGTACAGTCATCAAAATGGAGCATTCTCTCAAACGAGTCTGGATGTGGTCACATCCATGGGTAGCCACCGACCGGTCAATTCTCTAACCTACTTAGCCACTCTCAATTTCCTTTTTTCTTTCTTTACTGTCTGCTTGATTATCATAGTAACCTAACGTGCCCTCCGACCTCTTTCGACTGAATAAAATACTTATTGCTAAAGCTATCTAGAGATTAGCTGAGTGATTAAGAACTTCATTTTAATGCGGAGGGGCAGCCAAATCCATTATTCTAAGGATGAAATCTTACCTGAGTCATGTGGACACGACGGGTGGTTTAAGCTCAGTTCTAGAGATGAGTCAAAGGGTCGTCCCACTTAGCAGAATATGGAGATATTTACGTCAAAACAAGTATGTTAGGAAAATTGTCCAAAAAGTCATAAACATGTTACATTTTTATCAATTCATTTCTAAATCTTTTAATTTTGTCAATTCAATCATAAACATTTTAACTTTTATCAATTGAATCCATCAAGCCAATTTTGGCCAAAAATACTAATGTGAACGCCGGATGTGCTACATAGGACTACCAACGTTGAAGTGAACAAAATTTTTTTTAATAATTTTTTTTTTTGAATTTTATTTTTTCATTCTTTTTTTCCTTTCTTTTCTTTTGGCTTTATTCTTTACCTTTTCCGATGGCTAGCCGACCACAGGCGACGGCCGGCCACCGAGCATAGCTAGTAGGCTGGCCTCGCCCACCATAGGCGAGGCCCAGCCGAGTGAGGGCTAGCCCCGGCAAGGGGAGCCCTCGCCTAAGCATGGCCCGACAAGGGTCGCCTGAGTGAGGTCGACCTGCGCCCCTAGGCAACCCTTGTCGAGCCTAGGCAAGAGTCGGCCTCTCTAGATCTGGTTTGGATGAGGTCAACACTTGCTTGGGCGGGGGCTTCCCTCGCCAAGGCTAGCCCTTGCTTGTGCGAGCCTCGCTTGTGGCGAGTGAGGCCAATCGATTGGTTGTGGCTGGTGGCTGGCCGTCGCCTATGGCCAGCTGACCAGAGAAAAAGGTAAAGAAGAAAAGAATGAAAAAAAAAAAGGAAAAAAATAAAATAATAATAATAATTCAAAAAAGTTTTAGAATATTATTAAAAATTATTCACATTAGTATTTTCCAACCAAAATTGATTAGATTGATTCAATTTGCAAGAAATGAAAATGTTTATGATTGAATTGATAAAGTTAAAATGTTTATAACTGAATTGATAAAAATGCAATAAATTCAAGATTTTTTGGACAATTTTCCCCAAGTACGTGAAAGATGGAACCATCGTTAAAAGACTTATTAGTAGATTAATATATCATTTGAAATGACATGATCATCACACAAATATAGGATCAAGTAAAGATTCTAAGTTTCCAATAAGCAATTTGAGATTATAGGTTTCCAATAAGCAATTTGCATTCATTTCATTAGGGATCCATGATGGTTACAACGAGTAAACCAAATATTACTTTCGCACCAGGCATGGTCCGGGTCAAGCCCCTTGAAGCTATTCTGCAATTTCGAACCGAACGTTGAGAAAGAAAAGACTTCCGAGAGCATGTTTGACATCACTTGAACACAGAGAAAGATTGGATCAAGGAAACCAAAAGGGCCACTAACATACCATTAATGGATACGACGAGTACCCCAACGAGGACTCGGGAAAACCTCCAATAATTGACTAAAGGAATCAGGCTTTTTTGCTGCCAGGCACGGCCTACCTGTACTTGGTGTACAAACTGAGCAAAAAGGACGCCCAAGGCCTGTTCGGTCCTCGAAGAGCCGGAGCTAGCGTTGTACCATTCTGCTACATATGAAGAAGGCCTATGCATTATTGACTTAGCTGTCGTCATCTCAAGGCACAATAGTTTGAACTCGACTAGGCGTACGCCTCGATCTTGCCACAATCACACGGATTACAGTAATTTGATCGCGTGAATCCCATGCCTGAATTTCCCGTGGTTCCCTCTATGAAGAAAGGAACAGATGTATTGGCACGAGGGTCTGATACATGTTTTCAATGTCTTCATTTGCTTCCTGCGCACGTTAGGCTGGACAAAGAGAGATGCGTTTTATATTGAAAAAAAGAAGAAGAGAGAGGAGGCATGCAGGAATTGTGCGAAGAAGTCGTTGCATGCACCCGATTCACAAAGTTAATTATGTTTTAGACCATGTGGGTTCATCAAATTTAAGGAAACTAACGCAAATGGTTCATGACATTTAATCCAATATGCAATGTAATCCTTAATTTTTTATTTATCCAATATGATCCATGAACTTTGAAACATATTCAATTCTACTTAACATTTTCATATAATTTATGAATTAACTTGAAAATATCTTAAAAGTTCAAAGATCATATTAAATAAATTAAAAATTCATGAATAACATTATATATTAGGCTTAAGTTCAAGAGCCACTTGCATATTAAGTCAAAATTTATAAATTATTTATGTCATTATCTCTCAAATCTACAACTCTACATATGATAGGGTCATGGACCAATTCGAGGCATTCCTTGAGTCGCGCAATAATCCAATCTTTGATCCGTTTTCTCGCAAAATTAAAAGCTCAATTCAATTGGAGTCTATCGACTTCCACTAGCCTCGTGTGGAGACTTGGATCAAGTCAATTTGTACAGGATAATGGGGTTTTCACTCAAATAATAAATTTGAAGTTCTTTTATGATGTGTTGATGTTGTAAGTTTGTTTGTAAAACAAATTAAATGTGTGTTTCCTTATCCCACGTAGTAAAGCTGTGAGGAGGTGGGCCGGTTAATAAGTGTGAGATTTTTTTAATGTATCTAAAGAAAGAATTGGGTGTGAGCTAGACTCCACTATACCTGCATATGGGTGTGCAATTATTAAGCTCACTTAATACTTTGCGCAGTTGGGTGCTTGCAGTTTAATTAGCACTAACTCATTTGTTTTTTTTTTTTTTTTTTTTCATTTTATTCCGTATGATCATCCTATTAATTTTAATTAGTTCAAAATGTTGTTTTTTTTTTTTTATTGAGAAATTTTGGAAATTATGAAAATTCGAAATTTTATTTTTTTACTATTTTGGATTTTTATATTTGTGTATTTTCAAGATAACTTTTGGAAATAATATTTGTTAAGTTTGCAACATTTTCTAAAGGGTTGCATTTGTTCATTTTTCAACTTATTCTGAATGAACACCTTTGTTTATTTTGCAATTTTTTCCGAAAGAATGCATTTGTTCACTTTATAATTTTTTATGAAGAAATGCCTATGTTCTTTAATACTGATTTATATATGTATATGTCAATTTTTTAGATGAATGAATTTAAGATTATTTTTCGGGTATTCTTTCCAAAATTAAAGTCATTTTTTCAATTGTTTCCTAAAGAGATCATGGAAAAATACTAGAATTGTTATATAATATTTTCATTTTAAGATTTTGTTAATCATAAAAGATATTTGTCTGTGACCATTAATAATTTTGTGGGTTAAATAAATCATTAAAGAAAGTAAAATTACGTCTCAAAGTCCGACTTGATTACTTTATTGATTCGAAATCATATTTTTTCAACAGTTGATGAATCTCCATACGCATAAAGACACGCACACCCACGACACCCGGGAAGGTCGGGCTGCTGCATTGAATAGTATAGAAAGCGTCATCTCGAATTTGAACAGAGATATTCACATCGATGCTCAATCCGTTTCTACGCACTGGGGAGAGTATGATTTGATGTTTTGGCTTCAGATAACGGATTTAAACCTAAAAGAGTGATTTGATGTTTTCTCTCCATTGTTAGTCGAGCTACTCACGATGGATTTGGGTCTAAGCAATCCCACGTTTTTTTTTCCAGCTGACCACATTTGAAATAGCGCCAACTGCGCACTATTGTCTAGTGGAGGAGATCGTGGGAGGCGGCCCTAAGAAGGCCATATTTGCTAGAGAAACCACTGCATGTATGTTGCATGTGCGAATACATGAATGTGAACTCGCGCTCACATCTTTAACGTCATTTCAATCATCACTATATACTTCGTTAATTACCAATCATTAGTTGAGTGAGAGATGTCAAGATGCTGCACTTTCTTTTATTCGAGGAGGATGTGTAGGTGGAGCTAATTATGTTTTCACAAACTCTATCAAGATATCAATGCTAAGATGGGCTTAAGGTGTACACATCAGGTCTATACAAAAAAAGAATATATTATGGAAAAACGAGTAAGGAAAATGAGGGCTTTAACATGTGGAGGATCTTTGGGACATATATATCAGGTCTATACAAAAAAAAAAAAAAAAAAAAAAAAAGAACATGAAATGGAAAACGAGAAAGGAAAATAAGGGATTTCGAGCACACGTGGCGCCGCGAGATCCCACGAGCGAAGGCACTTCTCATTAATTTAAGGGGTCTATATATCCATTTCTGGTCCTTGGCATCTTCTTCTTGGTTCCTCCGGTCTGGTTAAAAAGAGGGAAACAACAAGCGAATCAAACTCTCTTTAGAACCCTTCCCAGAATGGTTGGAGAAAAAGACAGGAACTTCCAAAAGCAAGGGACAAGGAATTAGAGGAGATGGAGGAGGAGGAGGAGGAGAGAAGCTGATGAAAGCACCCGGCAAGTCGAGGTTCAAAACGGTCTGCGTCTTCTGCGGAAGCAGCGTCGGCAAAAGACAATCGTATGGGGGTGCTGCGCTCGAGATTGGCCGAGAATTGGTATTCATTCTTGTATCATCTGATTCTCAAGTTATTAAGTATGCTCTCTATTGGAACATCGGATCACTTGGGTTTCTTCTTTGAAGGTTTCGCGGGGCGTGGACCTTGTTTACGGTGGAGGGAGCGTCGGATTGATGGGAATAGTTTCTCGGGAGGTCCATCGCGGAGGCCGCCATGTTCTCGGGTACGTTCTTTAACGACTCTACGTCGACCCTCTCTTCCCCGACAATCATGATTTCGTCGCACCGGCATGAAGAGCTGGCCGACCAACGACGATCCCATCACAAGCGCAACACAAAAGTGCAAAGCCTCACTTTTCTTATTCTCCATCTCTCCTCTTTTTTCCAACTCCCTTTTGGAGCATCACTGCCGATAAAAAAAAAAACACTATTTGGACTGTAAGAACTGCACGAACGCAGCCTCTCGCCGCAAGAGTACACGACAGGTTCATGTGTATGAACCCTTTTGTTCCCCCGATTGCTGTTTCGGCATTAGATTAATGCGCTGCGTCGCGTCGTTTCTTTCTTTTTGCAGAGTCGTTCCCAGAAGTTTGATGTACGAAGAGGTATCAAAGTCAATCTGTATTACATCCGACCTTGTTTTCTTTGGTAAAAAAAATCCATATCTGCCCTCCTGCTTGCGATGGGCTTCCCGAGCATATACTTTGTCCGGCTCGTTTGACCCGCGACCGGGACATCTGATTTAAAGCGGGATTATAAAAAGAAGGGTTCGTCTTTGATTAAGGATTATTTAAAGTTGCTTTAGCAGATCATCGGAGAGACGGTCGGGGAGGTCAAACTGGTAGCCGACATGCACCAAAGGAAAGCCGAGATGGCCCGCCATTCCGACTGTTTCATCGCCTTACCAGGTTATATTTCGGTGCACTCGAATAACTAATCAGTTTCATCGTGCTAAACTAATTTACATCTTACCTTATATTCTGAGCACTATCTATTGATTTTTTTTTTCCTTTTTATAGAATGAGCCTCTTAACATGCGTTCTTTTGTTTCTTATGAGCAGTGGATTTTAGGAAAATAATTTTCGTATTATTTTTGTTCCGCGAAATAAATGGATTAGTTTAGATAAGTGCTTAATTTGTGCTTGTCTTTTCATGTGGTTAGGTGGGTATGGGACTTTGGAAGAGTTACTGGAGGTGATTACATGGGCCCAGTTGGGCATCCACGACAAGCCGGTAATGCTCTTGAGCTAACCTCACTTGGTCAGACGAGTCTATTCTTGTCCAACTCAAACCAAAACTCTTTTTTGTCTACGAGCGCACTCCATGTAGATCTACAGAAACCATGATAATATATCTGAGTTTATGATATTTTCTATCTGGATTCCGCCGGAAAGAGTAAGGATCCTAGTCGCGCTCCACTTTAATGGTAAAATAAGAAGTCATTTATTGCTGGCGTAATTGATTGGGAGCGTCCTGATTTCCTATTCAGAAAAATAGGAAGCTAATCATTTGAATCTTATCAACTTGATGCAAAACTACTCTTCAAATCCTACTAAGTGCTCCTCTGAGTCAAGGTCACTCGCATAGATAAAATATCTAGACTTAACCCAATCATGAGACTTGCACAAGCCTCTAGAAAACTGGTCGAGGGTTTTGGATTCGCACTGTCATACTTCTCATGTCAGAAATAGTAAAAAGAGAGAACTCCCGTATTTCTTTTTTGGATAATTTGAAATTTATCATCTTGCTTATCCTGGCAGGTGGGTTTGCTAAATGTGGAAGGGTACTACAATGGTCTGCTCGCCTTCATCGATAAAGCCGTGGACGACGGCTTTATCAAGCCCTGCGAGCGAAGCATCGTCGTCTCCGCCACGAGTGTTCCGGAGCTGCTTCAGAAGCTCGAGGTTTGCGTTCGCTTGTCTTTTCCTGCGGCAACACGCGATACGTCGTGTTCACGTGCCCTCCTTGTCGTCCCCTCGTAATTTGCCCGTTCTGTTTCTCTACAGGACTACGTGCCCCTCCACAGCGCGGCGGTAGCGGAAGCGAGTTGGGAAGCTGAGCAGGTTGAGTTGAACTCGGCCTTGCAGACCGAGATCGCTCGTTAACAAGGAGGATATCAGTTGACATCGGGCCTTAAAGAAGACGGATCCACTCTCGCGATTAGTTGCTTTTTCGACCACCAATTTGTGTTTGTGAGTTCTAGTAGGATTAGCTATGTTTCTCTCTTTCTTTCTTTTGCTGCTCTCGTATCATGTATTTTAAAATTAGACCTGCTTAAGCTACATGGTAAGGAAATAAGTTATATGTATATACAACCTCTTTAAGTCCTACGCTTTTCGATGATGTATAGGTCTATGATTTAGGTGCACAAGAGAGCATGAATGGAGTCAAAACGATGGTGCAATCATTTCTTCCGGTAGAGAACCGCATCTTATTCCATTCTTCCATATCTCGACAACATTGGCAAAAATATAATAGGTGTCCTGATTAAGGCTGGCTAAGATTGAAACACAGACTTAAATGACTAATCTTTATAGAGAAAAATTTAATTACACCTAAGGTTCGCTAAGGCTTTATGTATCATAATGGATTTCGCAAAAGGTCCATTAAAAAACCAATGACACTAATGAATTGGCGGTGCATTAATAGTTGGCGTTCGTGCCTCATATGTATAGATAGCCAAGGTCGATGGATAAAAACCGTATTCTAATCTTTTAGCCCCGGCCAACCGGGCAAAGATACTGCTGTCCCCCCATGATTTAACCTTTGAGGACGTGTTCATATGATGAGTTATTTATTATTATTGTTTTTTGGGTTCGCGAGAATGATATTATCTTGTGTAAGGACTAGCAGGGACCTCCCAAGTCTTATCCTGTCTCCGTCTCTTGCGTTGTCCTTGACTCATCACCTTTTTCGAGGAAGCTGTCTCAATGCCTTTTGCCTATATTTCCGGGATGAAGGTAGGAGTGACGGGTTGTCAATTGACCGTCCAGAATGTCCTTGAGCTCTACTAATGTTGGGAGGTTTGGAGGATTCTCAAAAGCTTACATTCCTCTACCTACCTTTGCAACATATATACACATAACGGATCCTATTAATCTGGAAAGGAAAAGAAAAAACGGATGGTCATCTAATCCTTTTTCAAGGTTGCAATAAATATTATAGTGATAATTTGAAACGAGAATCTTGATGTTGTTCTCGACATTTGTTATTTCATCTTCATGGCTCGAACCGTAAATCTATATCTTCTCCGAGTTATTGGTTCGACTGTTTTGAGGTATCGAGTTCAAAAATCGAGAAATGCATCGACAATAACTGATCAGTAATATCCATGCTTGAGTTTGGATTGTAGTTGTCAATGAAGTCGTTAGAAAAGTGTATGAACCGCACAAGTTTTTAATGAAATAATTTAAGAATGCATCGAGCGCATTGTATCGCCGATTAAAATCGATATCGACGTGTCCTCGGGAGTTTGCTACAGAATGGCCTGGGGGATGATCGTGAAAGGTGTAGGGCACTACTGTGCACGTTCCGATTGTTAGGTGATGAGTCACTCTACGTCGAGCATTCGCAAAGCCAAGAATCTAATTCGACTGGCCGGGTTCGATGATAGGAGGAAGGACAGCAGCGAAGGGAGGTTGGTCCTATCTTCTCCGTGCCCTCGTCATTTGTCCCTTCTGGATGGGCCCGTCGCTGGGCCTCTCGAAGGCCCGATCAGTCACCGACAGCCGTCTTGCTTCCCCGGCGCAGAATAAAGGTCCCCCCCCTACAACTTGGCATCTTCTTTGGACATTTGCCCCAGTTTTACGTCGCAATATTGTTTTCCACGAACTTGACAAAAAAAAAAAAAGAAGAAGAAGAGGAGTTTGATAATGTCCAAGCATCGTCCGCTAAAGCGACATGTACGAGAATTCGCCTAACATGACATGTGTTAAACTAGGCCCGACTTGTACCCGACTCGTTTATTAAAATAGTTTTGTATTTTATCCAATCTATGAAATCAGTATCCACATAGTTTACATAATTTGAGCTCTTTATGTGTATCGATATTTAGACAAAATCACTAATTATACTATAAGATGCTAGAGAATTGACTTTTAACATTGCATAGAATTTTTACTTTCTGTAGTGATTCACGAAAAGCAATAAGAGAAAGTTAGTACTTGGTAGTGAATTTATAAGATTATAGCAACAAATAATATGGAGGAATCAAAATTTTAATTAGATGAAACGTAAATTATTGAAGAAGATGATCAATCCTGATCATGGATTGCAATGACAAGAACTAAAATTAGGATATTACGTGAAAATAACAATGCCATGTGCAACTAGAGAAAGATATATATTCCAATAATAGGTGAAACTTGCGATATTAATAAAAATAAAAATAAAAACATGGAAAAGAAGAAGCCGTATGGATATTTTTTATAGGAGTGAAGTCAAACCCATCTTGTGTGCCCGCCAAAAATTCTTTGAATTTGGAATAGTTTGAGAAATTCATTATTTTCTCATATAGTGTGAAGAGAAAAATCACAAATGTAGGTTGGATTTGGATAAATCGTAAATCCATTTAACATTCGCATTTTTTGGGTTTGCCATTCTCAAGCCCTTTATAACTAATTTATTAAACAAAATAACCCATCAACCAATCAAATATGGATTAAGAAATTGGTGTATAACCCATTTTGACATGTCTATATTTACTTAATAGTTTGAGTTTTTAGAGTAGTTAGTAGTAATGTTACAAAATCTTGTATGACATAAATGTAAAGGTTTTTGAGTTTAAATCTTTTCAAACCAAGTTAGTTTTGGATGGTGTGTTCTTGAAACACTCATGCACCGCTTCATGATTTAATTCCATCTTCATATGGAAAAAGAAAAACCAAGGATGGGATTAATAAAACGAAAACAGTAAAGGCAAGGAATGGAAGAATGATTCCACTCTCCTCTTCATTTATACCTCCGATAAGGAAGAGTTACTCGGTGAGGACTTATGGAATCCATTAACATGTCTCGCTTCTTCAGTGTAGAGTTTACTTCTTTATTTATCGTTCTTGTAAACGTTCTTTATAAACTAATTTTTTTTATATGCATATTATGATATGACGTCTTCACGGCCGAAAATGATTTTCTTGAAGGGTAACATCTTTTAGGCCCAAACGTTATGAATGGATTTGCTCTCTGGGCTTGGTTTGGTCTCGTGTGCTTGCTGCTTCGTGGACGGTAGGGGTGAGTGGTTCCAAGTTCCTTACAAATTTCGCTTAGAACCTAAAACCTATTATCGAGGTACATGTTCCTTATTTTTTTGAACCTGTAACTAGAGCTGTTAAACGGATGGGTCGAGTTTGGGTCGGGTTATTAATGGTCTGACCAAATTGATCCATTAATCCATTTATGACCCATTTATATTTAATGTAAATTTTTTGACTCATACTCGACCCAACCCATATTAATAAAATATTTTCATATTTAATCAAATTTAGAAAAACTTATTCCTATTTTTTTTTTTAAAGATTATATTACTAAAATACTTCCGAGCTTATTTCTTATATATATTATTTTTTTTAAAATGGTAATGCTAAAATAGTTTTATACAACACAAATTTAATGGACAATTTTATAATTTTTAAAATTATTATTTTAAAAAATTGAAAATTTATTTTTTATTTTTTAAAAAACTAAAATTTTAATTATCTTTATTTTATTTTTTAAATATAATTTTTATTTTTTTTTTTTCTTTTTTTGTTCTTCTTCTTCTTTGGCCGGCCGCCACCACGGCGAGCCTCGAGCTCGAGGCTCGCCGGATCTAGCGAGGCTCGAGCCTCGCCCGACGCCGCGAGGCCTCTACCTCGCCTCACTAGATCCGGCAAGCTCGAGGCTCGCCGGCGTCGGGCAAGCTTGAGCCTTGCCAAACAACGGCGAGGCCTCCGTCTCACCAAATCTGGCGAGCTCGAGGCTCGCTAGCGTCGGGCAGCTCAAGCTCGCCCCTCGCCAAATTTGGAGAGGCTCGAGCATTGCCTGACGCCGGTGAGCTCAAGGCTCGCTTGGCCGGTTGCCGGCCATTGCCGTGGCTTGGCGAATGAAGGAAGAAGAAAAGAAAATAAAGAAGAAAGAAAATAAAAAAATAATTACAATTTCTGTTTTTAAAATATATATATTTTTGTAAAGTTAAAGAGAGAAAAGAGAAATTGTGAAGTTTTGGGTGAAAATAAATGGGTTCATTTTTAATAGGTTGATAAATGGGTCTTAAATAGGTGCAGAGCTGACCCATTTAAGACCCATATATCTTACTCTCTTTATTTTTAAAACCCATTTATGGGTGTTTTAGTAAACAAGGCTTGACCCATTTAAACATAAATGGGTTCCATAAATGGGTCAATGACCCAATTAACACCTCTACCTGTAACCTACTTATTGGAACCCTAACCTACCCCGTCACGGTTTCAAAGGCTCGTTTGTTTGTGTTTCTTTTTTTTTTTGTTCCTAACACTTTTTCTGTTTTTTTTCAGGAACAAAAAAAGAACAACGTTTGGTTGCGTTTTTGTTCCAAATCGTTCTTTTGTTCCTGAACAAAAAAGAATGTAAACAAGAAACAAAAAAGTTGTTTCTTGTTTCTAACAAAACGAAACACTTCTCTTCTCTTTCTTTCTTTTCTTCTTTTTTTCTTCTTTTTCTTCTTTTTCTTCTTCTTCTTGCTTTGGCCGGTCGCCGGCCTCGGCCATGGCCGGCGATCAAGCCGACGAGGGCCGGCGGCCTCGCCCGGCCACGGCGAGGCTCGCCGGCCCCGGCGAGCCGAGCTCGCCCGGCCACCGGCGAGGCCGACCCTCCCCTGGTATCGGGCGAGCTCGGCCTCGCCGAGATCCGGCGAGCCCGAGCTCGCCCGGCCGGCGCGATCGCGCCTCTCGGGCTCGCTAGACTCAGGCGGCCGAGCTCGCCCGACCACGGGCGAGGTCGGCCTCGCCGGGCCACCGCCAAGCGACGACGACCAGGCGGTGGCCCGGCGAGGCCGAGCCTCGCCGGTGGTGGGCGAGCTCGGCCTCGCCGGATCTGGCGAGCCCGAGCTCGCCCGCCAAGGCGAGGCCGCCGGCCGCCATGGCCGAGGCCGGCGACCGGCCAAAGCAAGAAAAAAAGAAAAAGAAAAAGAAAGAAAAAAATGAAAAATAAAAATAAACATTAAAAAATTAAAAGAAATAAAAAAGAACAAAAACAACCAAACATGTTTTTGTTCTTTTTTATTTCGAGAACAAGTTTTACCAAACGCGCATTTTTGTTCAAAACCGTTTCCGAATGAAATAATTTTTTCTATTTCATTCCTGGAACACAAAAAGAATGTAAACACAAACAAACGCACCCAAAGTCTAACGGGTTCTTTTTTTGTTTTTTTAGTTAAATAAAATGAAAATGAACGCAATCATAATAAATAAGCTTGTCATTCATCAAAGATAATACAAAATAAACAAAACTATCAACAGAAGAAAAAGAATTCTTGGCAAGGAATTCAATTAGATAAAAGTAAAGGTAAACGATTTTAAGTTCTGTACAGGTGTTATCTTGAACTTGGAACTTATCAGTTGGAACATGTTCCTCATTTTCTGGAACCCAAAATCTATCTTGTATATCCTAGAACTTAGAACCTATCCTGTCATAGGTTCCTAGGTCTACTTAGGTCCCATTTATGTTATTATTTGAAATATTACAATTCACTAATAATAACTTATATTTAGATATACAAAAAATATGAACATTAATAAAATAAAAATCTTAGCTATAAAATGGAAATTGGACTAGTGCTTTCAGATTATACATTCATCATTCAACAGCATAAAATATCAGAAGATCGCACAGAAACATTAATCAATAAAAAATTTAAAACTTATTTTCGATTCTATGTTATAGGTTCCGGGTTCCAAGTTCCAGGTTTCTCAAATTAAGAACCTGGAACTTACTCGTTGAAATATATTTATCATTTTTTGGAACTTAGAACCTATCATGTATATCTCAAAACTTGAAACCTACAGGTTCCTATCGATTTGAGGTTAGAGGTTCTTCCTTGGAACCATGCTCACCCCTAGCGGCCGGTGTACCATTCTTCTCAGGCACGTTATCCGAGTTCGTGGAGTTGCTCAAGGGCATTGACACTTTGAGAGTCGGGGACTAGCTTGAGGAGGCAAAGTCGAAAGCCACTCACGATGCGTTTAGTGATGAGATCGATGCGGTGGGGAGGCGGGGTCTAATGGGTTTGAGTAACTTGTATGGCGTTTGATTGTTTATTTTGCTTTATGTAATTTAAGTGCAAAAGTTGTATAATTAGGTGAATTGGCTATAGACTTTGAGTAGTCACCCTTTTTGAGAAGGTGAAGACATACGTAAATTGGATATACAAGAGTCATCTTTATACGATTATGAGCACCTATGATTTATTAATTGAAATTTGGATGAGGTTTTAATTATTTGACATGGGATTTAAGGGCGCCACCAAAAATATTATTTAAAAAAATAATTCTCCTCGATTTTGTATGAAATTCAGATTTAATTTTTAACTAATCTTCATAATCAAGCCATACAATGAATGATTAATAAAAAATTTGCATGATTATGATCGAAATCGCATAAGATGCTTGATAAGAGATGGCGGCACCGTCACGTAATTAGGGCCTAATTATACATATTTCAAAACAGTCGGACCTAATGGTAAATTTTCGAAATATTTAGACTGCGCACGAGTTTTTAGAACCCGTAATCTTCCTTACAAGGGAAAAACCCCCCTTCCCTCCTCCCCCTCGTCAGCCGCACTTCCTAGCCCGCCTCGCCGCGCCGCTTCCACCGCGGCGGCCGCACCGCCCGAACTCGCCGCCGTGCCTTCTCGAGCTCAAGGTCCATCTCTCTCTGTCGCCACCTCACCGTCGACTACGGCCGTCGCTGAAGCTCAAGGAGCGTGCGTGTCTCTTTCTCTCCGCGTTTTCTCATCCGTGCGGTTGCGCCGCCCTCTCGCCTCCTTGTTTTTGATCTTATTGAGCAATGCGGGTTCCGTACGTGTCGAGTCCAATCGGTTGTTAGGTTTTAGTTGCGTTCGTCTTTCACGGCGGTCTTTGCCCTCCGAAAGCTTGATAATCTTTACTTGGCTTCTCTATTTGAGCATGCTCCGGTGCGATCTTCTTTGCAATCACTGATATGTGTGATCATATTGCTTATTCTTCTGTTGCTCTGACCTGCAAATCTCTCTCTCGGGAGGATTTCTTTTTTATCACTCTGGATTGCATAACAATGGCGAGAGTGCTGCAAATTTAGACACTGGTTTTTTCCTTTTATATCGAGGTTATTGTCATTAATTGGTGCAAGTGGCCAAGTGCTGTTGGCTGTAGGAGGTTGTAGAGTGTCTGAAGTTAAGTTAACAATAGTTTTCGGATAGTCACCAACGGCTGTAGTGTCTGGTGCCTTAAGTTTGAGGATGATTTCTTCAGTAAATATAAGATGTCAGATATCGAATTTTTTTAGCATTGTTTAAGGTTTACATCAATTGGAAGTTCAAATCCGAAACTATTTGACAGGAACCGAGTAACAATTCTCTGGTTATTCTGCGGGCAGTGATGGGCTCTGATGGAAGTAAAAGATCAGTGGCTCCTCGAAGTCTCAGTGTCAGAAAGTTTGCAGAATCTAGAGCCGCTGAAGTTGAGAATCTACACTCCATCGTAGCCAACAGATTGAGCAATAATTTTCGCTCCCAAAGGAATAAGAGGAGGAGAACCACTGCCCATGACAACCAACTGGCCAACAGAAGGCATAGGAAGAAGCAAAAGAATTCACAGGTGGCTGGTGCTGATCACAACTCTACAGCTCCAGGCAAAGTTCCACGACGCGTACGGCGCAGAAACGAGCTGAAACAAAATCCCGAGAGTGGTTTCTGTACATCTGGGGATGGAACTAGGAGACTTAGAACTCATGTTTGGCATGCGAAGCGGTTTACTATGACCAAGTTGTGGGGCTTTACCTTCCTCTCGGTTTGCAGGGCAGGTGATTAAGCTGCCTTTTTCATCAATATAATCATGATTTGATACAATGTTTTTAAACGGATTAGAGCAATTGACAGGGTATGTTAAGCTTCGTGTTTTTCTACTCCTATAGGGTTCGGACTTCAAAAAATTTTCTTTTGCCCCCTTCTTAAACTGGTTTATTTATGGGTGTGACTGGAATTTGAATCCATAGAAAGAAATATGCATTGAGACTTTACAAGATATTTATTTTTATTTTTTCTGTGTTGTAGAGGGAGAGGTTCAAGAGCTCTCTTGAAGTGGTATAAGCAAGGAGTAGTCATCCATGATGCCAGTTACCATTTTGCTGTCCAGTTGGAGGGTCCAGAGGTGGCATCTTATGTCTTTGAACCTACATAATTTGTGTCATTATGTATACGTGAGCTCATTTCTTGTTTATATTGTTACTTTTGTCAACTGATTTATATAAGCCATATAAGAAAGAACTTTTTGCATTGAAGCTTTAGCGGCTTAAGCAATCTGATTATAGTTTTAGCTTAGAACTGGACAGTCTCCTCTTTTGTTCAGTAATATCAATCATAATTAAACTAGTAATTACTTTCTATGGTTGCAGGATTCTTTGGTTTCGGTGTTAGATGGAGTACTAGTTCCATCTCCATCTGCTCATCCAATGGACATGGCTCAGTCAATTCTTTCTGGCTTTACATATGGAAGGGCTATGGTAAATAACTTAAATGGAATTCAAGGTAAACAAATGATGAATTTGGATTCAAATTTTGTAACTTCTTAACTCATGTCTTGCAGCTTCATCATGTTGGAACACCTGTTTCCAAGCCAATTGCTCCAGTTGTGTATATGTGGAGACATTTGGACCAGCATAATACTGGTACAGTTCAGCAAAATTGTGCTTTAAATGGGGAAGGTGTACCCAAGAATATCGATGGCTCTATTCCATTTCGTCAGCTATGGGTCTGGGTACATGTATCAGCCTTTACTGAAGGATACGATGCTCTAAAGTGTGCATGTCAAAAGGGGGTATTCTTTTAGTTCCTTCACTCGGTTTATCAATGGAGTATATTAGGACTATGACATTAGTGGTAGAAAAATTGTATATCCACTTTTCCTAGAACCAAAGTTGAGCTTCTGGTCGTAGCAGATTTCTGTTTCCAATTATTGCCATGTTTATTGAAATCCCTAACCTCCCTTCTACCGAAAGAAAAGAAGAATATAGAAGGAAAAAAGTTTAAAAATCACAGCAATTTCGGCTTTATATTTAGAGTGTTGCACTAACTACTTAATCCACTTGACTGGACTTCCTGCTCATTCTGCTAAATCTAGAATTTAAAAGTTGATTATCAAATCACTAAGATATTGGGCTTCTAGCAATTAATAGTGGCTGGTATGGCGATGTTTCTCTACATCTTCATTATCTCCTTTCTTTCATGTCAGATGGATGGATTGGGTAGTTTGATCCGATGCTCTTTGCTTGAGGGTCATCTTACAAAGTTGGAAGTTATGGGATCAGGTGCTTTTAAGCTTCTTCAGAAGATTTTACATCCAATAAAAAAGTGAGTTATCAAAGAGCATGATAATTCCAATTTTTCCTTCTTGTTTATTTGGAGTTGGCTAAATGGTTCTGGCTGGTTGTGCAGCATTTTAGAAAGACCTTTTCAGTTGAAGAAGCATTCTTCTGTCGAGGATAGTAAGGACGAAAAGAAGACGGAATGTGATTTGCTTCACAATGAGGATGATTTTCCTTCTCGTGCAATTCTATCTCTTATGGTCAAGGACCCTCGGGAATACAAGGATGAAGAAGCTGTTGATGATTCCAAAATGATAGCTGTTAGCACAGTTGATGGGGTTTTATCACATGTAACTGAAAAGCAGCCATCTATGGCACAACCTTTGGACAAAGGAGGAGGTTTACTCCTAAGGTCACAGGCACATCATGGTTTGTGGGATGCTGCTTCAGGAATAGGAACCCCAATTGAAGAGAATGTTCTTCACATGGAGAGGCAGAGGAAGCGTATGGATTTCTTGTGCTTGGATAATTTTAATTCCGGGATGTCAAATTCTTTATGTAGGTCGCAGTCTTCAAGATCTTGCCCTATAATGCTTCTAAGAAATGGGAGCACAGATGGCCATCTTAAAGGGTAATTAAACTTATATCTTGATGCCATGATAAGTTTCTGGCTTGTTGCTCTATAAGACATCTTGATAAAGGGGATGCTTAGCTGCAGAAATTATTTACATGAAGGCTTGCGATAGGTTTTTCTTTTGTTTTATTTTCTTATTTCTTCTTTGAGAAATCTGAACATCTTTTGCTCACTTGAGAGTATGTCACCCCTCTGGGCAGCTGTAATGTAAAGATGCAGGAGGGATGGAAAATTTCTACATTTTTATTCATCATTGGAGAGATTTTCTTAGAGAATTTATATAATCTTTTAGTCTGAATTGGAAAAGATCTTGACCTTGTGCTTGGCTTATCTGATAATTGTCCAATGAAAGAAATTATTAATAATAGGTGCTGGAGCTGCTCTGTAGCTATTTGTCATTTGCAACCTATTAGTCTTCTTTTTTCCTTTTATTGTATCCTCAGCAGTAATGGTTATTTATATTCACTCCTGATTATGACTTTGAATGTCAAGTAGTTTTATGTGTTGATTAGTCTATGCAATAACATAAGACGGTAATAAGACAAGCCTCTGATCTGAATCTCCAAGTTCAAGGACCTCCTTAGGAGGTTGCAATGGGCTATCTGTGTGCGTGTGTGATGATTATTTGCCACTTCCATTATTCTCCAACCCCGTGTAGAATACTCTTCATATAAAAGATGAATTTATAATTGTCTTGTTCTTTATAGATGGTCAATCATACTCCCCTTGAGTTGGGTCAAGGCCTTCTGGATTCCTTTTATTTCCAAGGGGGCTCATGCCATAGGTTTGAGGGAGAAGCACTGGATTGCAAACAATGTAAGTTCTGAAGCATGAAATTTGTGATCTACTATGGCGGTTGTTAAAAGTAGCATACAATTCTCATTTGGCAGGCTTACCTGCCCTACTTTCCATGGGATTATCCTGATTGCAATGCGTATACATCCCTAATGGCAATCGAAGCCGCTGCTTCTCATTCAAAAGCAGATCACCATCCTCCTGCAGTCAGAGCTCTAAAAGTTCCCATTCCACCACCATGGAGTACTATTTGCCCTTTTGACAAGGCATATACTGCTGGGGTAGATACTATGATCTCCAGTGAAAGAAGCACAAGCAACGGCAGTTCATCAAGCTTGACAAATAGTACATCAGGCATGACACCATCCAGACTTCAAGATCATATGTGTGGTTTTGGGGGTTCTGTAGTCAGGACAAACAAGGAGCTGGCCTGCTTCCTTCAAGATAACTATGGCGGTCATGCATTTTTATTTCCTTACAAAATGGTGAATGACAGGAGTTTCTTGAAGGCTTTGAAGGACAAAAATTTTAGCGGATTGGCAAATGGGATCGCTCGAATCATGGCTAGTCATGACTTATTTTTCCTAAGGGTGATTCTGCACTCTTCAAAGGAAGGTTTCTTTGAAGAAGGAGCAATTGTATGTGCACCTCGTTTCACCGATATATCATCAAGGGCTTCGAGGTAGTGACTTCTCTCAATTTTATATTATCATGATATTACATTCTTTCAGCTTTTCTAGAATTTTCTCTCATCATTTTTTGCTGTATCTGTTCTGGTTGTTGTTATCTCCCAATTTTTCTTGGGCCATGTTAACTATATGTTCCTGGAAAATACAAAATAGGAGGATATGATGTCTGCACCAGTCCAGTTTGATGGGTGCAAATACATCTTTCTCATGTTGTGAGTTTGGGGAAAGTTTGAAATGCAGTTTTGTATTTCAAAGTCTTTTGATTGAAAATTTTGGTGCTTGGTAAAATTCTTTACAAGTTCTTGACCCCAAAGCCTGCCTTTTACACCCATGGTCCAAAGCAGCCTCCTGCTTTCACTAAATCACCTGAGAAGCCAAAGCTGCTTTTCGAATTTTTCAAAAACTCACCCTTAGAGGGTTTAATTTTTTCCCCACCCTGACTGTTGAGGGAATAAGTGAAGGAGTTAACTTTGCAGGTGAAACGTCAATAGAAGCATTTCTTTTTCTATCATCATATCTCCTCAATCCAAAGCTTTGGACTTACTTTATTGGCTTTGTACTGTTCTAGCTTATTCATTTGAAATAACCCTCTGCTTGCCATGCCATTGACTTGCGTTCTCAGATATGTCCTTTAGGGTCTCTCTCTCTCTCTCTCTCTCTCTCTCTCTCATACTTCAGATTTGTATGCTGCGCTTGATGCAGGCTAGAAAAAAATGAAATTGGTCTACAAATGCCACAATCAGCTGCAGCATCGTACTTCAAAGAGGTTTGTCCTGGCGAATGGGAAATCCAAGTGCCAGAGGACCCAATTGCTAGGGAGAGTCACCGTTGGCCTATTGGATTTGTCACAACAGGATTCGTTCGGGGCAGGTTGGAGAACATCCTTTCCTGAATATCTATTTCTCAATATCATGCATAAAAATATTTCTGCATATATAGTGCGCATGCTTCCAAACTGTCGTGATACTGCATGCAATAATGGTTTTTCTTTTCCTTATTCAGTGAGAAGCTGACAGCAGAAGCTTTTTGTGAGGTAAACTATCTAGCTCATCTCAGAGAGGAGCAATGGACTGAGATGTCTGTGGAACAGAGGAAAAAGGAGATATATGTTCTAGTAAGGAACATGAGGTCTTCAGCATATAGACTTGCTCTAGCCACTATCGTTCTGGAACAGCAGGAAGACGATTTGGAATTCATGTAAGATGGCGGTGTCCTGTTTATACCTGATGGCACTGGATGAGCTTGTAAGTGTAGGACAATTTTGAGTTCGCATTCAGTATATCATGCAGCATTGGTCTATGAGATTTTGGAGTCTATTTTTTCTGAGGACAAGGAGCTAGTGATAGATATGCAAGCCTGGTTCTTTTAAATTTCTCAAATACCTGCTTCTCCTGAGGTCGTGACAAAATTTAAAAGGGGGTGATAAGCCAAGGATAATTTTCAAAGTGAGGAGAAAGTGGCGACAGTTTTGTTAGATAGTCTCTTTCTCTTTTGCCAATTTTTTCTGGTACTAACTCTTTTTTGTTAAATTAAATGACTTATGACTGTGGAGTCATGGAAGAGGCAAAGCAATTGTAAATAATTTTAGGTTTTATTGAAGAGTGCCAGAGAGCATCATCAGAACAGCTCCGGCATCCACAGGATTGTAAAACCCCAGTTTAAGCTCTCAAATATGACCTCAGTGATTAGTTGATTAGGTTGTACTCTTTAGATCACTAATCTGGACACCACCATAACATGCTTTGCTATGTCTAGTGCGACTTGCCAAGCCTTATGGTCGCCATTCATAGATTGAAGACAAGTTTTATTGGAGTCCACTGCCGACTATATTTAGCAGACAATGCGGTTGACACTGAGCCCAATGGTCTGGTTGAGTGAGAGACATGGATGTGGTATCACTTTTTTAGTCAAAACTAACAAGTTGGCAGATAAAATTTGACTTTTGCCAGAGTTTTTTTTTTTTACGAGTTTGTTCGAGAAAAAGAAAAGATGTGCCACTTGTTATTACCATGATTAGTATTCTGAATTTTGTTGAATCAAACATTTCTTGGATCAAAAAATCGCAGGACAATCGATTGATTTCCAATGGTTGCTGCTGTAACTGTTTATCATTTCATGTTGTGCTATTTCGATCCATCTGCTGATTCAAACTACGACCCTATACAAGCACCACCAATATCTCCTAGTGCCATGTTAAGCACATCTCTCCATGGGAGGCACTAGTCTTGTTGTCACCAGATCATCCAACCCGCCTTGTCATGACCACTATATAACTTCTCATCACCCCCTACAAGTTCATGCTTGTCCGAGCCATCAATGAAGCAGAGCAGGTTGTACTTCTATGTGGCAGCATGGCAGATGTCCCCCCAAATCAGCCCAGTCCAGTACAGTTCCAGCAACATCGGCCGAGCCACTGCTTTCACATAATGTCTCTCAGGTACATCCATGTGTGGCGCATTCTCAACTTCTATTTGGGAATTGGGTCTCTCAACGGGGGCTCGATAAATAATTTGGAAGGATTCAAGCACACTGATTGATTGTTTGATGACACTATGGCATCTAACTTTTGCTTAAGCAAAATAAATCGGCAACAAACTGGTGTTCTTTGCTCTTTCTTCTTCTATTCAGACCTATATAATTGTGGGCTGATTGACATTATCATGTTCATTCATCTATCTTTGCAACAGATTGTTGCTAGCCTGACATGGTGTTGAAATGAGGCAGCAAAAGTTGCCATTTGTGATCTGCTGCTGCTCAATGTCTCTCAAAATCCCAATTGAATGTTTTTTCTCCAAGAACTTGATTCTCAGCTGGGTTTGCGAGTTTCTGAAGTCAAGTCGATAAATTCCTATATGCTCAGCTGATCGAGATTAATTATCTCAATGGATGTTATGCTGCAAACAGGACTCAGTTTCACAGCTAGTGTGCATATGCCACCAACTTTCCCCTCTCTTCACATAGGGTCCATTAGAGGCCCTTGCTTGTTGGCAAGTACAAACATCTCAACATCGCTTGCGTTGAGGCACCTCCACTTTCTGAAGGTAAATCTAGCGGTCCAGGCATCTGTTCTCATGTTTACATCAAGCACGCATACTTTCCATTTGTCTGTTAAAAGATGTGCATGTTGAAAACGCTTCAGCACTCTGTTCAGAGAACCATGGAGGTTTTCTGATCGCCAGTATGGGCTAGGCTTACATAGCGAATATGGAAAGTAAAAAGAAAATCTGAATCGAGTGCTTTGAATGTAATCTGGTTTCTTGCAAACGATTTAATCCTTGAGAAGTGAAAGGATCCTTCTGTTTAGCAATCTTTTAATTGCCTAATAATGCGAAAAAGGTGCTGCTTCTGCGGTTATTTGACTTGCTTTATTTGGTACCTTTTAGAAGGTCAATAGACGTATCTGATCTATACTCATGGAGTTGACTCTCTTTCACTGGTGGGAACTCATGCCTCAGTTTTCGACGGGTTACTTCCATTTGAAGGATGTTAGCTTTGATGTCAAAATAAGATTGGTTTGATGGGAAAAAACCCAACGATCGGATTAATAAAACCCCAAAAAAAGGATAGGAAAGGAAGAATGATTTACTTGAAGAGTAACATCTTTTAGGACGAAATGTTACATACGGATTCGCTGTCTGGGCTTGGTTTGATGTCAGTGTGTTTGCTGCTTTGTGGACTGTCATATTGGGCTGTACGAATACCTTTTGGCAAGGGCTGAGAGGAGACCTATGGTATTTCACTTGCAGATGCCTACCCACAAAAAGCTTATTGAGTGGCAACTGCAGATGGACAGGGCCTGTACAAGAGCAAAACAGATCATCACCACCCACGTTGACATCCTCCACATGCTTGCTGAAATCCTTATAGAGGAATAAACTGCTGACAGAAAACAGTTCATGAGCTTCTTCATTTATGGAAAAGCCAAAGCTGTGTGTTGCGTAATATTGTTTATATAGTTTGGAGGAAAAGAGCAATTAGAATTTACAGCAAGTCCCTTATACCTGGTACACATTGGTGACCACTAAATCAATTCTTCTGACCAAAAATTAGAAACCATAGCATTCATAAAAGCATCTCTTTCCCATATCACTTTGTATATTATTGAAGCATGAGCACCATAAACATTGCCCTCTGCGAGCTTTATTATGTCAGCGTAGCTACAAGCATGCAATAAGAATACATGTTTTTTTGTTCACTTGGTCCTTTCCTCAGAAAAAAAGATCTCCAAATAGAGGGACATTGCGAGGCTTTATGATCAGAAACGTTTCGAGCTTTGTCGAGAACTCGGGTATTCCTTGGCACGTGTACATAGCTCTTCAGTTGCTCTCACGGAATCTGCTGAGAAAATCTCCATGGCCTTGAATATGTGCTTGAGACATGACTGTACGCTACTCCCAGCTGTAACTCCACCTCGAGCGCTTAGGGGAGCAGCAGAATCTTCCCGAAACTTCAATACAGCAGATTGGTCCTTGGCTTGCATCTCCTTGTGAATCTTCTGCTCCGTCCTCTCTATTAACTTAACCTTCCTCTCCATTTCCTTATCTGCTGACATTTTCTGCTGCAATGTCGTGAAGTGTTGCTCGTAGATCTTATTGACCGTCGACATAAGTTCTTTCATCGCATCGATAACCTCCTTCTCGGTTAGCCTGTCCAGAGATTGTGACCACTGGTTGCAGATCACGAAAAGTGGCGGGGCTCCAATTCTGCTGGGGGAGAAGGGGGCGACACCATCTGGTGTCTGTTCTGGTTCCTGCGGAAGGCATCGCATGAGCCAGCTATTTAAAGCTTTGATGCAACCCTTTTGGGCAAAGACCCAGTTAGAGAAGCATAAGGTCCAGTTCTGAATCTCAAGCTTGATCTGGACGAGCTCCTGAAGATGGTCCGCATCAATTTGTTTCGGGGTGGATAAAATCGAGTCCAAGTTCTTTGCTTTCGCAACTGCTCTGCACTGACCCCTGTGGCACTCCTCCATAGACTTCCACATCTCCAACCATCTTTCAAATAAAATAAACAAGGAGTACGGTGAATAGAATCAATCACGGTATATGATATCCATGACAAAACGAGTTGGAAGGAGCAAGTAGCGAGTCAAGATGGATACCCATGAACGAGCTGCTGGATCCAAGGCCAGAGCTCGTCGTCCCTGAGCTTGTTCGCTTTGATGGAAATCTTGTGAATGACGTGAATAGCGATCTGCAGTTTCGTGGACAATGCTCGGGTCATGGCCCGAGTCGCTTCGATTTTACCCGCCTCGGCGCCTTTGTTGCTCATCTGGCTCAGCTCCCTACACTTCTTCCCATACATTACGCGCAACTTTTCCTCAGCCTAATAAGAAAAGTAGGATAATATTTTATATGGCTTCTATCAATTAAGTAATCACACAAAGCAAAAACACCCCAAAGCCTCGTGACTTTAATGTCTCAACCCATCATATCGGTTTTCTTTTCTTTTCTTTTTGGGGTAAAGTGAGAGACAAGAGAGGAATCTAATAAAAAATTTCATTAATTCTGCAAAAGAATATGTGACTTTTTTCTTGTTCAAGATTCTGCCTCGGCACCTTTTAATTGGGTCTACTTTAGACCTAATATAACACGAGGACTGACTCAACCAGCTTGACCTTGGAGTCAACCCATTTTTTGAGTTTAGTAAGTCATGAATGTGGAGGAAAGCTGAAGCATAACAATATATAGCATTCGGGTGAACATTGTATTCCATATATGCTTTTTACCCGTGTTGATCCTCTCTACATGCCAAACTCGAATTTTCTTCTACGGTAAAAAGATTGATTCGATGTAATTTAACTTGAGAATTCATTGATCAAGGCTGATTCTAGTCGGTCCCGATCGATTGATCTAAGAAGTGAGATTTGATTTGCATTCATCGCCTAGCATCTTAATCTAGACCCACCTAAATTCCAAATGTGAAACTGTGAGAAGCATCAAAATCCATCCGTATACTCTTTTGTTAATAACTTTGATACCTTATAACGATTGGCCTGGAGACTCATCTAGTATATGCTATTATGCATGGCCATAAGCATGACAAAAAGGAAAAGCTAAGTAAAGTGAAAGGGAAAATAAAAAAGGCAAAAGCCAAAGCGAGATTCAATTTAAAAAGCAACTCCACTTCAACAAACACTGACACAAGAATACAAAAGATGATACCCTCAACTAACCTTGACTTCACTGTAGAGCTTCTTCTCCCACATGCACAGCTTCTTCAAGGTGCCCGAGAAATTCCCGGGCGAGCCCACCACCGCATCCGCGTCTCGGTCCCCATCCCCTTTTGCAGATGCGCCCTCTGCTTTCGCAGCGAGGCTTGCTTGCGACGTGGCTATCGCATGCAACGTTGTCTTGAGTGGAGCTGTCATTAAGGAAATAGTTAAGTAGGGTTACTGCTGCCCTTCGCTGATGCGAGGGACAGAATGATAACGATGTGATTTGTCCTTTTTAGCAGAATCTAAACATGCCCCGGTTGATGATTAAGTTTACTATTTGCTCGAAATGCCATCGATAATCTCTTTTTCTCTCAAATAGTGAAAAAAGTAATCAAGACCACGCAAATACTCCTTGATTCTATTTCTCAGGTATTACCTTGGTAGACGCCGTTCTTGTGGTGGTAGCGAAACCTCGCGAGGTCGAGCAGTCTCGAGACCTTGTCGCCGGACTCCGAAGCCGCTTTAAAGAGAGATTCAACTTCTTCGATGATGTCGGACACGTCTCTTCCGCTTTCTCCATCTTTCGGTTCAGCTGAATAACTGTACCTCTCTTTGGGTTCAACTTTCTCCGACACGGAAACTGAAGGCACTTTAACGTAGTAATTGCTCTTTACGTGCTCCCTCTGTCCAGCTTCCATTCCCTCAACAGTAATTCCATGATCTCCATGAGTGATTTCCTTCGGAACTTTGCTCTCTTCCTTGGATCTGTTGTGACTAGCAACAGGCTCTGCGTATCCGTCGTACCCGTCGAAGAAATTCAGAATGTCCCACGTCGAGTCGGTTGGTGGCGGCGGAGGCGGGGGCGGCGGCGCTTTCGGCACCAAATGGCCATCGTGTTGCGAAGAACGATAATAATAGGTCTGACTGGTCTCGTTATGGTCATTGTAATGATCGTAAACCGGAAGAGTGTGAGTGATGGATTGAGCAGGCTGACTCTTCATGTAACTGATCGACACGAATTTCTCGAAGAACGGATTCAACGATTCGGGATTGTAGTAATCGTCTTGCTCGCCGACGCCGCGGGCATCGCTCCCCAGAAGAGGAGCGGTCGAGCTCGTGACGATGTTGTTGTTGATGTTGCCATCGAGGTCGTCCTCGGAGTCGTCGAAGTGGATGTGAGAGCCGGACGAGGAGGTCGAGCCGGAGGAGGAGGAGGGGGAGTGATCGGGCGGTGCGGCGGCGACGCGAGCGGGCGGCTTCGACGACCTCCCGCCGTCGGTCTGGATGGGACTCTGATCAGAGAGGCGGCGGAGGGCGGCGCCGACCGAGCGGAGGGAGTGGAGGTAGGCCACGTGGGCGTCGGCGAGGGCGTAGCTACGGTGGAGCGCGTCCTCGAGGAGCTTCGTGCGGTCGCGGCAGAGGGAGACGGCGGGGAGGCGGTCGAGCTTGGAGCTGCTGCATCCCATGAGCGAAACCTACCCACTTCGGAACGCCCCCTCGGCTAAGCCTGGCTCCCGGGAACCGCACGCCGGAGACGGTGACCGGAGGAAAAAGCTCTCTCTCTCTGCGCTCCGGCTCTAGGGTTTTGGGCAAGCGGTGAAAGAAAGCGAAAAGCGGGAGGGGCAGAGAGGAAGATGCGGAGTAAGGGGAGATGGAAGGAGGGTTTTTACTTCGTTCCGATCTGTAGTGATGCGACGTTGGGGGTTCGAGGCTTTTGATGCACCCAGCTTTTGAGGGCTTTTTCTCCAAGTTAAATCAGGAAACTGGAATCGCAATTATCTTCTTTTTCCTTTTTCCTTTTTCCCGAACGCGAGACATGAAGGCCCGAAGCGAGGAGAGAGGAGGTGGGATTTTAGGGAAGTGAAGGAGAAGACAACGGTGGAAAAATATGCTTTTTCTCTAACAGTCGTGTGAAACAAGAATCATTAAAACGAGAAAGAAAAAAAGGGGTGGCGGGGCAGGAGAGAGTGGTCCTAAGTATGGTATATGGTCATTCTTATTCTTCCTCGCATGGGCAAACTCTACCCTTTTCTTTTCTTTTTCAGGTAGTTATCGCTGGACTTCATCTTGATTCTAAGTGTGTATTTGCTTCGAGAAAAACTTCATAACGAAAAAAAAAAAACTTCTCCGAAAAAATGATTTCCCCTTTTCAAATTAAGGAATTCATTTTCTTGACTTTAAGCCTACGTATTTTCTTTGACCGTAAATGATTTTCCGCCGATTGATCATTTTTAGTAAACCAAAATATCAACTCAAAAGAACACACCCCATGCGTGATTGGGATTTCTGCTTTTCTACTGTTGGGTTCTTTTGATGTAGAATATTCGAGTAGGGATATGTCAGACATGCTGTGATTAGATTATGCCAAACTTTTATAAGTGGATTAATCAAAACTACTTAAAGGTCCGCTCCTAACTATAATCTGCCACTTTATACACGCGCATATTATATATATCACTTTTATAGAACGATTCCGCATGTCTATACTAGTACACCTCGATCAGTAACAATATTAAATTAGACGAGTCGAGGGAGAGAAACACTATTTACAGACAAAGATTGTCGGAGTAGGAATTCCACTTAGACCTCCTTTTAAGGGGAGAGGCCTAGGTCAGATTTAAAATCCCCATAATGGGCGACATCGCTTCCTTATTATATAACGTTGTGCTGCTTTTCAGTGGCTTCTTTCTGGCGAGGGGAAAGTAGAAGCAACTTGGGGAGAGGCCCTTTTCGTGGGTTAATACATTATTACATTACACTCAGTAAATCGTCTCGCTAATTTTCATGTCAATCGCCCCGCGACGCCTAACGACCCGCTCGATGTCCAACTTTCCAAATGACAATCATTTCGACTTTTGATTAAAACCCAACGTTAAGATGATGTCTCGGTCCGCTTTTGCCGAATCATAACGTTGTGCAAGAAGAAGCCAAAGCTCTTTAATGAGTCATGATGGAGTTGTATCATTGTTTGGTTTGAAAAAAGGAATTTCCACCTTGGATTCCTGGCCCTTTTTTTGGTTTATCCCAACAGTGCCCGCTGCTTTGGAAAAGTCCCCGTCTGAAGATTTGTTAAAGGATTTCATTGGAAAGTCGTCTTGATTAATAGTTAAAATATGGAGATATAACAATTTTTAGCAATGGGCTCGTGACTTGTACAATTGATGTTTTAAAAATTTGAACGTTTGCTTGTTATGTATGTATATCGGCAAGTATTTTGGGAGCACCCATCGAGTCTTAATGTCTATGCTCAGTTCAACATTTCCTCTTGTGGAAAGTAAGGAAATAACCATAGCTCGAGATATGTAATTAAGGAGAGCTGATGTGCACATCGATATATATATCGAAGACCGTCACAATGTTGGCAAAGTTAGGTGCTGAATTGCAACATTCAAATGCAAATGCATCCGAAGGTTCTGCAGATAAATTTCGCGATAAATTTTGGAAACTCAAGTTGCTAACTACAAAGAACTTGTTAAGGGAGTAGACGTGTACGCATATGTATTTTCACTGATGTTCCTAAACCTAAGGGTTTGTTCTATTACGAGGCAAGAAACGGTAGACACGTACATGCATATGAAAAATTCTTCACTGGAGTTGCATCAAACCCAACTCCGACAAAGAAAGAAACCAATCGCTACTAATGGTTGAGCTTTTGTTGTTTATTGAGAAAATATGCCACGTGGGCATGTTTCAAATGCACTTATATTAAATAGAAAATTGACATAAATAGTTCTTGAAATTTAACTTAACGTGTAATGTCATTTTTAAAAAAAATTATTTAATGTAGTCTTCGAACTATGAGTATATGTTCAATCTACTCATTTCATATGCTCAAATAATAAATCAAATGTACGGCCCTACATCTTGAGTTAGAAATCATTCGATGCCGCTGCCTTAATAAATTTTTATATGTTGAGTTGGATTTAAAAAAGATGAGTGAGCATGTCCATCTGCTTTAAAAAAGGGAAATAAAAGTAAAGGCCTCCAATATTTCATTTGAAAGTTTCTTTTCCAGATTTGAAATGAATGTCTTATGGTAAAAGATTAATGTGTAACTTTTTTCATAAGTCACTTCAACATATCAAGGTAGGAATCATTTCCAATGGCGCTATAGTAAGAAATTTTTATATGTTGAGTTGGATTCTTAAAAAAGATAAGTGAGCATGTCCATCTACTTAAAAAAAAGGAAATAAAAGTAAAGGGCTCAAATATTTCATTTGAAAATTTCTTTTCTTGGTTTGAGATGAATATCTTGTGGTAAAAGATTAACTTGTAACTTTTTTCACAAGTCACTTCAGCGGATCGAGGTAGGGATCATTTTTAATGTTGCTACTATAAGATATTTTTATATGTTGAGTTGGAAATTTAAAAAAGATGAGTGAGCATGTCCATCAAACTTTAAAAAAGGAAATAAAAGTAAAGGCCGCAAATGTTTCATTTGAAAATTTCTTTTCCTAATTTGAAATGAATATCTTGTTGTAAAAAAATATTATGTTCCGTGGACAGGCCTTGCTTGTTCCGGCTATGAAGCAAAATCTCACCAAAGTCATCAAGGATAAGGCTCTCACTTTCAACCATGTTGCGGACACTCCAAGAAACAAGAGGGTACAAAGAAGTTGGGGACTTAATCCCTCTATTTTCTCTTCCTAAGTGTCAGGTCTTCCTTAGAGCTTGCTTGAGGGTTGCCATTGTTTTGGTTTCCCTTCGTTCTCTTTTACTCTCGACGCCCTTCCACTCTTTGTGACTTATTTGTCATCGAGAGTGCAAGTTTTGTTGGTGTCGGGATTTACTTTTTGTAAAGTTTCGTTGGTTAAAGTCAATATACATCTTATCTTACCAAAAAAAAATATCTTGTTGTAAAAGATTAACGTGTAACTTTTTTCATAAGTCACTTCAGTAGATTGAGATAGGGATCATTTCCAATGCCGCTATTATAAGAATTTTTATATATCGATTTGGATATTTAAAAAAGATGAGTGAGCATGTCCATCTACTTTAAAAAAAGTAAATAAAAGTAAAGGCCTCGAATATTTTATTTGAAAATTTCTTATCCCGATTTGAGATGAATATCTTGTGGTAAACATTAATGTGTAACTTTTTTTTCTTGGCCACCATTCAAACTTAATGGATCATAGGTCATTTCAACAAATCAAGATAGGAATCATTTCCAATGTGACTACTATAAGAAATTTTTATATGTTGAGTTGGATTTTTAAAAAAGATGAGTGAGCATGTACTTCTACTTTAAAAAATAAAATAAAAGTAAAGGCCTCAAATATTTCAGTATAAAATTTCTTTTCTTGATTTGAGATGAATATCTCGTGGTAAAGGATTAACATATAACTTTTTTTTCTCAACCACCATTCAAACTTAATGGAAAGTGACCGTACCATCACTTTGTGGAAAGTGACGGTACTCTCCTGACCATACATTCCCAAGTGTGTTGTCAAGCAATAAATTTTGTATGGTCTAATAGTAGATTTTGTCAACAGTTAAATTAGGAATGAGGACAGTACCGCATGTGTGGTCAGGACAATACTGTCGCTCTATGGAAAGTGACCGTACCGTCCTCTAAGCATTGTTTTTTTGGCAAAAGATGAGTGAGCATGTCCATCTACTTTAAAAAAAGGAAATAAAAGTAACGGCCTCAAATATTTGATTTGAAAATTTCTTTTCTAGATTTGAGATGAATATCTTGTGGTAAAAGATTAACATATAACTTTTTTTTCTCAAGTCACTTCAACATATTCCATTAACTTGAATCAATGGAAGGACGCCATTTACTATATTCATATAGTCTAGAAACTAGATTAAGCATTTATTCATAGTTTATAGATCATATTAAACAAAATCAAAATCATGGGGGCAACATTACACATTATGACTCTATTTATTTTGCAGAAAATATGACATTTCTAAAGAATATTTTTCTAGAAGTTATTTTATGAGAAAATGACGATATTTTTTAGTATTTGGTTGAAACCTGAAAATTAATTAGAAAATGCTCTTTGTTATTTGGTATGAAAAACTAATTTAATTTTCTTAAATAGACACACATTATTTGGGTGCTAGTAACTTGTGTATGGGTAGTTAGGAAATCAGGTACGAGCATTAGAGTCTCGGTCTGACCATGATGGACTCCGACCCAAGCACTAGGATTGAGGCACGTGTGGACTTGAGTGCAAGTAGGGGTGAATATGGTTCGAGTTGAGCCGATCCTGCACCAAACTTAGGGATCAACCCGCATAGTACCGGTCCTCAATTTTTGGGACCGAAGACTGATCCTGTTGAGCCTGGGACCGAGAACTGGACGCACCCTGTGGATCTGATATGGTTTCAGGGTTAACTCTGGACCAATAGTTTATTTATTTTTCTTTTTTTTATATTCCTTAAAAAGACAAACGTACTATTTCAAATTACATATTCATCAAGAATGCAATATTGAGCAATCAAATTATGGACACCAATATATATCAAAAACAAATATAAGATAAGCTAACAACAAAAACTTATAGTTGTTAAAAAAAAAGAGAGTATTTTGAATAGACAAAAGCATATATATATATATAATATTATGTACACGATTGATTTGCGTTGGATCAACCTTAAACTCCTGGAACCAAGAACTAACCCTTATAGTATAGGGTCCAAGGGTTATAAGACCAAAGACCGACCCGGTCCTCTTGGCGACTGGACTAGGATTGGCCCAATTGGGTCGACCCAGGGTTGGTCCAAGGTTGACCCTAAATTGATACTCACCTCTAAGTGCAAGCACTAGGGTCTCGAGCCTGGAGCACAACATTTATGGACCCAAGCATGACCTTTATGGACCCAAACCCAAGTGTTGGGGATCCAAACTTGGGTACGGAGATCTTGTATTCGGTTTTTGTGCATCCGTGCTTGAGTGTCAGGCATTGAGCACAAGCACCAAGTTCTCGGGCTTTTGCCTTGATATACCCGGGTGAGGGCATCGGAATTTGAGCATGGCCATTGGGGTCTTGGCCTCAGCCTTGACGAATTTGAGTTTGTGCATCGGAGACCAAGTCCTAGAAGCTAAGACCTAAAATCAGCTTTTTCTTACTTAAGTTTAGAATTTTGAGTTCAAGTGTTGATTTGCAATCATATCTCGGAAAATGATTTTCATGAAATCATTTTCTTAAATTTAAGTATAGGTTTTCCGTTAATTAGAAAATATCTTCCGATAACTCATTTTAATAAGCAAATAAAACATTTAGAAATGAGAAGAATGCTTTCTTAAAAAAAATATATTCCGCGAAATATAAGGAGATAAGTGAAAGGTCAGAATTTGTTAGCGTCAATTTCCCTCTCAGGTCTCGAACACATACCGAAAGAGCCTATTTGGAAAAGGCGAGAGAAAAAGGAACGAAAACGAATGTGGAAAATAAATAAAGATCAACCCAAGTTCGTAGTCCGAAACTCGAGAAAATACTTAATGTGATGGACGTAACAATGATACGATGTCGTTAGCCAATATCATTGTGCGCGAAGCTCAGGAAGCGGTCAGCTAATTACCACGTGGCAGCAAGGTAGCCCCGTCACATCAGCAACAGCACACACGTGTCAGTACGACTTCGGACGTATTTAGGCGCTTCTACGTACGGTGGAAGTCCCGGTTACACGCCAAGCAGATGGAGGAGGTACGGGAAACCGAAGCCAAGCAAATGGAGGAGATAGTGGAGATGCAGAGGAAGGAGCAGGGGACCCAGAACGGGCCGCCGCACATGACGCCTCTGAAGCCGTTGACCCACGACGCTTACGGCGGCGGGATGTACGGAAAGGACGACGATCAAGGCCAGCAGGAGCGGCCGGCGAGCAAGCCGCCCGCCAGCGACACGCAGAGCGCCGATGGGCCGGTCGGCCCGCCGGTCCAGCCCAAGCACAGGCCGCCTCCCTCGACCGGGGACAGGGACCTCGACATCACGGGCCAATCTTATATTCAGTAATTTCGATTTGGTCGCAGTTTCTGGTTTTTTTAATTTCTACTCTTCCGGTTTTTCGAACGTTTCGGTTTGTCTTGCATTTTGGGTCAGGAACTCCAAAAAATATGCAACTTTTCCCGAGTTTCTCGCTTATACAGCGTCCGAGGATAACAAGAATCGATGTTTATATGATATTTTTTCTTTTTTTTTTTTAATTCGGGAAAATATTAAACAACTCAGACGTAATTTTCGGTGGCTAAAAAATACATCAAGAATGTGATTTTCACTGGACCGTCCCCAGGCCCAGACTGCATATTTCCTTCGAGGATGGCGCGTCCCAATTTACAGTCCGGCCCTTCAAGTCCTCGAATTCACCCACGCAGTCCTCCCACCTCAGCCCGCGAATCCTCTCCCTCCCACGCGCCGCCTCCTCCCCCGCCACCTCGTCGAACATCCTCTCCCACCCCTCCTCCCACCCGCCCCGCGCGTCGCACAGCTGGAGGCTCCCGTTCTCCCAGTTGGTCCAGCTCCACCACCTGTCCATCGCCCGCATCACCCGCGCCACGCACCTCCCCCGGCACGCCGCCGCGCACGGCCTGCACTTGGCCCCGCTGAGCGGGCCCCGGCTCGACACCGCGGCCACCGGCACGCCGTAGCGAATCGGGGGGAACGCGTAGCGGCGGTCGCTGAGGACGCAGAAGGGCACGCGCCTCGCCGCGTGGGGCACGCGCTGGGCCCGGAGCTGGGCCCGGAAGGCGGCCTCCGAGTTGAGCTGCCGGAACCCGGCCGAGTCGAGCCGCGGGATCATCGAGAGGCGCGAGAGGGCGGCGGTCGAGGTGGCGAGATCGCCCACGCCGAGCCTGTCGTTGAGACCGCCGTAGTTGGAGCCCTGCGGGACCACGTAAGTGCCCCGTACGAAGTTGTCGGGGCCCAACGGGGCGGTCCAGAATCCGTCCACCCGGGTTCGGACTATCCAGTCGTAGGTGAAGTTGTTTCGGGTTTGGTAAGCCCGGATCATGTTGAGACAGCCTTCGACCAAGTTGAAGTATTGAAGAAGGCCCTGCATGGAGTGCAAATGGGCAAAGCTAAGGCTAAAGGGAAAGAATTTTTTTGAAATATTTAATCACCATTTTATATTTATAGTTTTACCCGAGAGAATATTCAATTTAATATTGGTCGCAACACGATTTCTATTCCATACTACACATTTGACGATAAGTTCTTAACTTAATAATTTGCCATCTACCTGTTTCCATCTCTTATTGAAATGGCTTTTTCTAAATATGGAATCTTTGTGGAATTTATTTTTCCGACACAACTTTATAGGTTTTATTGATTTAGATATTTGAGTTTACATTTAGATAAATAAACAAAAGTATATTTAAATGATAATTAACTTATTTCATTACTAAGAAATGCAACATGAATTTTAGGGAAAGCATTTATTTCTAAATATTATGCCCCACATGTAATTATATTGCCTATAATTTCAGTCTATAACTTACAAAAATAAATATCAATCACTTAAATTGATTACAATTAAAATTTAAAATATAGTCTCTTTCTTTACATTTGACTCACTTAATTAGCAAATTCGTTTAGCTTGGAATCAAGATAGTTAGAGAGAAAAGTTGAAATGCAAAAAAAAAAAAAAAAAAAAAAAAAAAACTTAAAACATTCAAATCCCACTCTCAATATATATGTTGTCGTTGACTAAAACGTAATTAAATTTCTTTGAGTAAATTTGCTTTAGAATCACTTAGTTTGGGAAACAAGATAATTTCAATAAATTATAACTGATCAATAACGTGATTCATTAAACTGTTGCTGGGACATTAAATTGAATAATAACTCCCGTCGATTTAATATTTACAAAAAAATAATACTTATTTCATACGAAACCACCCGACCTGAATGCCACTGGGCGAGTTGAGTCCGGTGAGAACTCGGGCCTGCGACTCAGTCCAGCGAATCCGCTCGGGACGGAAGATGCGCACGGCCGCAATCCTCGGCGACTCCTTCAACAGCAGCAGCTTGTACGAGTTCTGGTCGAGCGGGCTGTGCAAGAACAGATCCGAGTTGGGATACACCTTGAGTATGTGCTCCACGATGGACGGCCCGGACAGCTCGAACCGCCGTGCTGCTCCCACCAAGCAGACTGCCATCCTCGACCGGTCCAACTCGGCCTTCCGCTCCGTCCGAGCCTCTGACGTGCTGTTAGCCCATGGCGGCAGCGACCTCGGCTTCACGGGAGGCCCCAAGCTGCGAGTGCAGAGGAGGAGGGAGGAGTCCGGATGAAGGAGCGCCAGGAGCGAGAGCTCGTCATCGTTGTTACTACGAGAAGGAGACGTGAATCGAGGGACGACGGCAGCGACGGCGACGACCACCTTCGGGTGATTATGTGCCTGGCGATTTTTGCTGGAAGTTTGAGCATTTTTTCGTGGTTTTTTTCTGTATGAACACCGACGCGATGATCTTCTCGCTTGGCTAAGAAGGAAGATGACGGTGCCATGTTCAGATCTCAAGGTCAATACGCCTTATAAGGATTTAGTCAACTGCGTTAGTTCATTATTCTTTAATTAAGTAAAAAAAGAAAGGGTTCTATAAATTTTCGCATCATTACTTACGTTCGGTTTTCCTCTTTTGTCAAAGGAGCTGCATCAGTTGAGCAATGCATCAGGTGAGCACTCCTACTACCCTACTTTAAAAATCATACGTTTCCTTGCAAATTCTACCGGATAAAAACAGTGTCATAACTCTTATACAACGTTCACTTGAATGTCATAATTTTTTTTTTTTCTTATTTGAATGCTACAAATTTGAAAAACGATCACTTAAATGCTATTAGCGATTTGTCTTGTCGAAAAATCTGATGTAAAGGCCGATCATCCTATGCGGCTTCACCAGCGTTGGTGTGGACAAATTTTAAATATTTTTTAATAATTTTTTGAATTTTTTGAATTTTTTATTTTTGAATTTTTTTTAGGGCATACAAGGGTTTTGCAGCAGGTGAGGATCATGAGTGACCCTGGCCCCGGCCCTGAAAACAAGAAAAAATAAGAAAGAAAAACAAAACTAAAAAATTTTAAAAATATATTTAAAAAAAAATCAATGTACGACAATTTGCCAAAAATGACATCTAAATAATCGATTTTATTCTAATGTGACACTTAAATGAACAAAAAAAATAAATTCAACACTTAAGTAAGAAACTGTATGAAAGTTATGACACTTGTTTTGTTATTTCTCCCCAAATTCAACTTAGGGAAGCATTTATAATATGATTTCTCTTTATATATATGTTCTTAATGCATCAGTTTTGCAGAATGAACTCGTCAATTTAGGAATAATCCTGGGAATCCAGACTGGTACAGCGAAACTTGTCTGTGCAAGCCATTGAGAGAGAGAGAGAGAGAGAGAGAGATAGAGAGAGAGAGAGAGGAGAGAGAAAGATTCTTTAGGATTTAACTTTTGTTGCCTTTCACTTTCCCCGCAGAAGAGTATTCGAACCAAGAACATCGAATGTGATCTGCAGTTAATATTATTACCGAGTTCATTGTACTCTCTCCAACTCGATTTTCTTTTTCTATTTTTTTAAAGAAAAAAGAAAAAAAGCTGCTGCAAAACTTGCTTCATTTGGCTGTACGTTCTCGGGGAGGTTTATGTGGAGGGAATAATACTATCAAATTGTTATGCCTCCGTTGACTTTTGATTATTTTAAGTAATGATAAATGAGCGGAGGGACTTTCCTAGAGTAGTTCCTAAGTCGCCCTCACACAAGGTTCACCGAGTCTTGCCCTCTCATGGATACTCCCTTAGTGATCGGTTCATGTTGTAACACTTTTTTGATTTGCTCAGTCCATGAGCACTCTGGTCGATTGATGGTTGCCAACCCTATCTTTCGGCTAGGTGCATTTGCCACAAAGTTGACCTCCTTAAAGCACATTGTCGAATTTTGCAAGGAAATCTTTAGCTTTGAGCTCAACTTGTTTTGAATTTGGAAGTAGCTCATGACAACGTTGTTTATTTTCACAACGAATCACGATCCCAAGAGGTAGTATTACCATATATGAAGAAAATTGTGGAGGATTAGTAACTTCTGGTCACGACAATGTTGAGACTTATGTGAAGACATGTCTTTGTGACATCCGGATTTTTCGCTCAATAAAATAGCGAGCCCCGAATGTTTGATGGTCCATGCTATGTTAGCAAGCTTGCCATTGGACTACACCGTTTGCATCCTTACTGTGTCATCATCGAGCGCTGTCATTCCCACCTTATCTGAGGACGTATCTACATCACCAAGTTGTTGCCGCTATCTTGTTGTCGATAAACTATTTTGATCCAAGTATGCCAACAATTTCAAGAATTTTCAAGGCAATGGTCCTTTAAAGAAAAGAAAAATTATCAAAGACTCTTTGTTTTTCTTTTTGGTCTGACATCAAAGACTCTAGAATTTCCTCCACATGAAGATTCTTCAACCTTCCCTTCGCTGCTGCATCTGCCACGAACAAGATAACCATCCACCTGGCCAAGGGACGAGGCAAATAAGTCAACAATTACTGCCCAATATAGAGACAACTTTGGCGGTGGAAAGGGACAGCGAGCAAATAGAGAGAGAGGAAGCGGGGACTGCTCGTTCCTCCCATTTTTCGCGTCCAAAACCCCCTGATTCTCTGGAAATTCCCTACAACTTTCCCGGTCTACACAGCAAGCAAGTTCTCCATTTCTTTCTCTTCAGCTTTTATACAAAGAAGGCAGAAGCAACCCAGCACCTCGAGTCGACGCCGGGGGACGCCTCAGCCATGCCGTTGCACGTACCGTCGCCACCATCAACCTCGCCTCCGTCCCATGGAGTCACGACTGTCGTTCATGAGGACCCGAGACAAGTAGATATTCCCCATTTTATCCTATGTCGATCGATTGTTGATTGACAAGGATAGTTTTCTAGAAATTCAAATATGTTGTTAGGAACTTCGTTTAATCGAGATGTTACTTAGCTATGTTGTCGAGTTTGAAGTAATCAAGCTTGTGGTTAGATCGTAAGGGCATGGACGGTTGTGGTTAGATCGTAAGGGCATGGACGGTCGATATTTAGCACGTGTGGGGGCTGAGCTAGTTGAAATTTTGAATTAAATCCATGCTGGGGCTGAGGGCAGGTTCGGTTTTAGCCCAACTCCTAAGATTTCTAATTTTGTACCATGGGGCGTTCTTCATGAAAGTCGTCTCTTGTTGGCTGTTTTACAACATACTTTAATTTCAGAATTTTTAGACTTCGTATGGCAAAAATATATTTGAAAAACTTCGGGATTCAAAACCTATTTTTGGGTCCGCTGGACCGACCTCTTGCTATTTTTCATTTTCTACAGATTTTTGGTCCAGAATTCTAAAATACATCCTTATGAAAGTTGTATACTACATCTTAGGCTACCACATATTAAATTTTTATAATTTTCGTTCTCATTTGACTGGGGAAATATTTATTTTCCTACTCAATTTTGTTATGGAAATTTTGACTGTTTTGGGCTCGGTTTGCAAAAATTATTTAGAACCGTATGAGCTGAATTTGACTTTGAGTCCTCACAAAAAATCTTCCTCTAGGTCCTGGCTACCTCATATTAAAGTTTCATAATTTTTGAAAATCATTTACCTTGTTAATAGCCATCGTTTCTAAAGGCACGTGAGACGCCTTATAAGGCTAGTTGAGGCCTAGGAGGTTAGACCTTCCTTATAGTTCACTCGATATCTGTATGGATGAGTTTTTATTAGTCTAAGGGATGAAAATGATTGATGATTCATTAGATAAATGCTTGAATCCCTAAATGATAGTGATGTTAATATACTTTTAATTAAATTATGGAATTGCTCCATCATGGTGTGAATGTGTGATTGAGAATGTCGTCGGTCCTTGGGACGACAATGCCTTGGGTTGTGGTAGGGATGCTTGAAGGGATAACTGGGTTCCTCCATATGCTTGGGGGTGTAACGCCGTTCCCCATAAGTCTGGTGATGCTAGATAGGTGCAAGATGCCTAGAGAGTAATGGGGTTCCTCGGATGATGATGACTGTTTGAAATTATATTGATTATGACTTTGGTATTTCTAAATTGAATTACTGGTTATCTGTTGGGAAAAGTTATTACCTGTATTGGTCGGTCATGTATTTTGAAAAGGTTCTCAAGTAAGTTGTTGTGCATGTGATTTACCGAACTTTCTATTGAGACTTTTTTTTTGTCAGTTCGGAACGGTGATTGATTTGTGTGGTATAGACTGGTGGAAGCTTGCTGGGTTGTGACTCATTGATCGTTGACTTCATTTTTTTAGATCAATTTAATGTTGATTTCACCTAACTTCCTGATGGTCCATTACAGGGTGCCAGTAGATTTCATATGGGAGGAGGACAGGTTCGTAGACCTTGGTTTTCCAAATACCGTCTTTATTCGGATCAAGTCGTGTATGGTCGTTGATGTAATGCTCTTAACGGGGCAGGTCACTCTTGGGTTCATCGAGTATACGCTCGTGTTAATGGACATACGGTGGGTCCACTCCCACTGTTCTCTGATAGGTTAGGATATAGAGGCGGTCTTGCAACATAGAAGGGAGGTGGGGGGAAGTAGGATTTTTGGATCTGCGAGGATTTTGACGGTATCAGGGGCTAGGGTTAGGCAACACTTGTACAGTTAGGTGGGAATGGGTGACTAACGTACAGTCTAGTGTAGTTAGTAGTATTGATCTTTTGAATTCCCCACAGCACCCCATTTGTCGTCAAGGTTGCCTCTATCTCCTGGCCCGTTGGAGAACAATGGGAGTAAACTCACTGTGCGTTCGTTGACACGGGCATATATCTTGATGAACCCAAGGGTGACCTGCGCCGTCAGGGGCCTTACATAAACGACCATACATGACTTGATCCGAATGAAGATAGTATTTGGAAAATCAGGATCTACGGACTTGTCCTCCTCCCACGTGAAATCTATCGGCACCCATAACGAACCACTGGGGAGGTAGGAAGCAAGATTTTTAGAGCTAGGAAGATTTTGACGATGTCAAGGCTAGGAACCAAGTGGGCATGGGTGATTGATGTACAGTTCAATGTATTTAGTATTACTAACCTTTTGAATTTCCCAAAGCACGTCACTTGTCATCTGATGTGCATGCATAAATAAATAAGAAATGAAGTTGCATTTTTTTAACAGAAAAACACATGTACCACAAGATTTTCTTTAGTCCCTTATGCTTCTGCATGCTTAAGAAAAGTAAAATGAGAAAGATAATGGCGATAGTAGTTCTATAGTAACCGTAACGTGCTAGGGTCATTACACTCTTGTCTGCCAATAAGACAAACTAGAGCAATAATCATCAATAGGGCTTCTTAAGCCATTTCTCATCTCGGAGCGTTAATGTGAAACTGTCCCCATGGACTTTATCACGAACTTACCTAAAACCGAAGGGTGTTGGACTCTTATAGTCATAGTGGATTGATTTTCCAAGTAAGTGAACATTCGTGCCATCCAAGGAGGCGGCTAAGCTATTTTTGAAGCATGTTGTCAAAGTATTGGGCATATACCCAAACGATCATGAACAATTGCAATCCTTGTTTTACTAGTAGAATTTGGACAAAGCTCTTTAAGTTTCTAGGTTCAGATTTCAACTTCTTCACAATTCTACATTCCCAGACCAATGGTCAAACGGAGAGAGTGAATGCACTCTTAGAGTTCTATCTTATGTGAGCACAAAGATTGTTGAAGTTGATTGATATAGCCCAATTCTCTTATAACCTGTAGCAGTGTGAGTTTATGAGCCAGAGTCCTTTTGAGATTGTAAAAGGGTAACAATCTCTAACTCCAAGTACAATTTTAACTGGCTATCAAGGGAGTAACCCATATGCTTAAAAGTTCACTATGGAGTGGCATGAACAAACGGATTTAGTGTGCCTTGTCTACTTAAGGCCACAAAGTACATGAAGAAATGGGCCAACAAGAAGGGATAGCAAGTGGAATACCAAGTCGGGGACCTAATATTGGCCAAGTTAAATTTGATTCTTTAATATAGGGACGTGCATAAGAGGTTGATTTGACAGTGTGAGAGCCCATTACGAGTGTTGCAGCAAGTTGGGAAGGTGGACACAAGAGGTTGATTCGCCGCCATCGTGAGTGCCGACTTTAATACAAACTGATTTGTTGGGACCTGGATTTATATGAATCGTAGATCATTACAAGTCCCGTGGGGAACACATGATCGGACGTGGGGTGAGCTGCAATGATTATAAATGGTCAGGCGATCCTCGTCCTACCTTCTTCGTGTCGGACATTTGGACGTGAATTGTTTGGGCTTCCAGATAATTGCGCTCCGAGCTCTTATCATTTGGGCCTGAGGCCCATTTACTTATCGTAGCCCAAATAATTTGGGCCGGGCCTTAGGCCCATTCACGATACCGTCGCGGTTCTCCGGTCGCACCGCGAGACTCGTGAGTTTAAGCAAACGGCAAAAGAGCAAAACAGAATGCGACTCAGCTAAGCGAGTTCAGCTCAAGCGCCATCTCCAAGCGCCATCTCCGATCGCCGGTCACCGCATCGATGCAGGGAGGATCGTCGGGCGTCGGCTATGGCCTCAAGTACCAGGTCAGCTCCGTCGCGACCCCAGCCGTCCCTTCCTCCTCGACCGGGATTCCGTCGTTTTTTCCTGATGAATGAATTCTCCGCCGGTTTTCGCAGGCCCGGTGCATCTCCGACGTGAAGGCCGACACTGACCACACCAGCTTCCTCACCGGAACCCTCAGCCTCAAAGAAGAGAACGAGGTTCGTCTCACGTGGCCTTCTGCCGTGATTTTTCTCTCGGGCGCTTCGATCCGGTCGGAATCTAATCGATGCGTCCTCTCCGTCAGGTCCATTTGCTGAGGCTCTCGTCGGGCGGCACGGAGCTGATCTGCGAGGGCTTGTTCTCGCACCCGAGCGAGATTTGGGACCTCTCTTCCTGTCCCTTCGATCAGCGCATCTTCTCTACTGTTTTCTCCACCGGTGATTCGCCGATCCTTGATCTGCTCGAATGCGTGTCCTGATGATGCTTAATTCGGTTTCCTGAGCCTCGATGATTTGATTGTTTATGTGCATTCTACTGCATGCATTGTCCACTGCTGATCTGCGATTGTTACTCTTCAATATGATGTTTTCAGCTAGTGAGGCTCAATCCTTTGGAGTAGATGATCATTTCTATATGAAACACTTTCACTGCATTTTCTGTTGTATGCAATTCTACAGATTCATGGAGTTTGTAATTTCATTTTTTTTTTCGTCCCCTTAAATTTGTTAACTTCTCTGCCCTTGCTTACCTATGAATGCTTCCAAGGTAAAAGCAAATCGCTAAATGGTGATTGTTTGCTGCTCTCATGAATTTGATCCAGGAAGTCTGTTTATGACGATATATTGTTTTTAATGTGATAATTCTTCAATCAGGTGGTGTAATTTAAATTATATCCACGTTAAGTAAATTTACTTATGAATTGTTAATTCCTTTGATGAATCATCATTCAGCTACAGCGTCCCTTATTTATCGGTTGATTTTGTTGGATGATAACATTCCTTGAGATTGAAGGACTAGTTGGAATGTGTTTTGAAACTCCTCCTCTTGTTGAAGGTGAATCTTATGGAGCTGCTGTGTGGCAGATTCCTGAGTTATATGGACAGTTAAATTCTCCTCAGTTGGAAAAAATTGCCTCACTTGATGCTCATTCACGCAAGATCAATTGGTGGGCGGACATAGCCTTCCTATTTTGTCATTGGCAACTTTATTTCACTTGCTGATTAAGGCAATGCCTGCAACAGTGTTCTCTGGTGGCCATCTGGAAGGCATGACAAGTTGGTTAGCATTGATGAGGAAAACATCTTCTTATGGAATTTAGATTGTTCAAAAAAGTCGGCTCAGGTATATTCAAATGGAACCTCTCCACTGGTTACGTTTTTAAGAATGAAATGGATTGTATACTTTTCCCACATGTTCTGTAGATACTTATAAGTAAATATAGTTTTTTGCTGTTTCCTCTAAATTCTGTTATTGAAGACAACTGGCAGAGGAAATGGGGAGAGAAGTGAATGGATAATTATTTTGACATGGTCCAGAGTCACTTTGTTTGACGGAGATAGTACACATAAAAGGACCATGGAGCTCTTTTTTGCAAGTAGTTCTAGAGACCACTTTTTGGCTCCATGTGACTCTTGTATGGCTTTTACATGAGTGTTCTGGTTGATGTTGAAATGACAATGGATAATCCTTTTTTGGTTGTATGGAGATAGGTAGAGGACCAATTGATGCAGTGTGCTTGTAATATTATTTGTGGGAAATAGACAATAGGAAGAGTGACAAGTAGCCATCTATGTCTGCATGCCTCTTATAGCTTTTGTCCTCTCATCTCTTTTCAAACATATGGTGTAGTTATACAATGCCAAGCTGTTTATCATCCTTGGTGAAAAACTGAGCAAAGCATGCTGTACTTTGGGTCCATCTCAGTGCTTAATTTAGTCTGTAGATGCATAAGTGTTATGTTTGTAATATATACTTTTACCTTATTCAAAATAGCAATCTTGCACTGTCTTTTGTCCTTTTTAATTCTTATCCTTCCGTGCTGGTCCTTATTCAGGTCTTGTTTCAAATTCTAGGTCCAATCACAGGAGTCTGCTGGGATGCTGCACTACCTCTCTGGTGGAGCGTGGGATCCACATGATGTAAATACTGTCGCTGCAACCTGTGAATCATCAATCCAATTTTGGGATCTTCGGACTATGAAGTAGGTCGCGTCATCCTGTGTACATTTGATGCATAGGGTATAAGTGAGATGTGACCACATTTTCTATTTGCAGTTGGTTGATGAACTTTGTCTAGGTCATTTATTAATTCTGTTAAGTACTCTTTTCATGGTTAGATGTTTTCTTCTATACTTTTCGCTGTTTTTTATTCTTTTTTGCATATTTTTCTTTAAAAGAAGTAAAAGAAATGCAATAACCAGTTAGACTGGAAGGAATTGTGTTTCCTTTAATTCCTTTATAAAGACAAACATACATTTGCCACTTGGGACAAATTTTCAGGTGGTATAGTTCAGTTCCATTTATAATTCTAACATTGAGGGGCAATAAACTGAAATGGAGCTACTTGAATTTCGCTTGTTTAGTATCTTCTAATCCTGTGGACACACTACAAGTTTCTGGAATGTGTGCTGACAGAGTTCATATGGTGACAGGAAAGCAAATTCACTAGAATCTGTCCATGCTCGTGACCTAGACTATGACATGCGAAAGAAGCATTTACTTGTAAGAAAGCAACCATTGAATCCAGCATCTATTTCGTGTATATTTGATTTATTGCTCATATTGATTAGATTAATTGCAGATGCTTCAAAAATATTTTAGCATATGCATTCATGAAAGAATCAATTTATGACTTTGAAAAGTTGTTCTGAATCGCAAGGGTAGACTGAAGCTTTCCTTTTAACATTAGTTTCACTTGATGTACTTGTCATGTTCAGGGAGAATCTTGTGCAAGGTTAAGAAAAGGTGAAGAGGACAAGTAATTTGATTGAACTTTTTTTCCCCCAATCTGCAGTGGATAAAAGAGTTGAGTAACTTATTTCATGAATAGGCTAGGCATAAAGTATGAGTCTATTTCGTGCCCATTTAACCAGCTTGGGAGAAGAATCATGCTCCATGAATTACTGAAAGATGCTAGCATATTGACCGAGCACCAATTTAATGAATTAAGCGAGTCCAAAACAGGTAATGAAGAACTTCTATTTAGATAGATTTCGGGACATTGCTTGGATAAAAATGGCAAATCACATATTTCTGTTTGATATCCAAGTACAAGCTGCATAAGTTTATCTGATTAGGAAGCTAGTTATATGCGTTCTCTGGCAGCCAAATCACCAGCTGTATTAAAGAGCAATAAGGGGTTGGTTTGATGAACTGGGTACACTGTTTGCAGTCGGTTGAGGACTCTTATCACATGGTTAGTTCAGTTTGATGAAGTTAGGGAGTCATTCTGAAAAGGACATGGAGTATGGGGACCTTATGTAGAAGACAGTGTTAGCAAGGGGTATTGCGTTAATACTCTATATTAAAATCCCATTGGGACATATGTCTTGTGAAGTAGTATGCTATCCTTAATTTGTTCATTGAAAAGCCGATGCACCTCATATGATAATGGCAATAGAATAAATTCTACCATAGATCACCTGTACAAATAACTTTCTTGAACAAGTTACTTTCTAGTTTGGCACATGGTATGTAGCATTCACTTTCTTTCAGAGATGTATGATCTTTCCCTGCAGTTGACTCGTTGTGATTATATCTGTGTCTGGCTTTACTAATTTTTCACAAGGCAGTTGGCTTTATGAGTTAGAGGCCACCCAGTGCAACAAAAAAGGAAAAGAAAACTCCATGAGTGAGTAACCGTCATAATAAGCATTTTTGTGTACTATGTATATCAGGAGAACCACAGATGTAGTGTCAGGAATTTAGTGGGGAGTCAGCAAGGTTGTGAATTAGGTTCTTTGTGATATCATGGTACGCCGTGATGCAGTTTGCTTCCTCTTAGAAGGGAACTGGATAGACCAGAGGGTCTTTAGTCTTTGGTTATAGTATGGATTGTGATATTGAGTTCTATATACTCAATACTAACATCTTAGCCATGTCAAGGAAAGAAAACTTTTTCTTTTTCATTACTTAATCGTAGCTGTATGGGTGCCTTGAGTTCATATACGTGAAATTCAATATTCAAATATTAGCTTTTTAATTTTGAGATTGCACATACTTTGTCTTCTCTTGTCATGGGTCCCCTCTTCTCTAGAGAATAGGATAGATTATTTATCACCTGTTCATGTCCTATTTGTTGTTAAATAATATTGTTCATTTATTACAGGTTACCTCTGAGGATGAATCTGGTGTACGTGTATGGGATCTTAGAATGCCTAAAGCTCCTATTCAAGAGTTTCCTGGTCACACACACTGGTACAGTATTCTAATCATGTGTTTTAGTTTGACAGTTATGTGATCTATGGATGATTTATCATACTCCAATTACAAAAAATTTTCCCATAACAAGATAAAATTATTGGCAGGACTTGGGCTGTTAGGTGTAATCCTGAGTATGAAGGACTGATTCTGGTTCTCTCTCTCTCTCTCTCTCCCTCTCTCTGTCCTCATGTGGAACTCGCACCATGCACAAAAAAATATTGATGTTATTATGAGAATTTGCAAAGTTTTTGACTTGTGGAGGCTTCCATTCGGAGTTATACTCATTTGGTTAAAGAAAAGGGAACAAGACAAGAAATGAGAAATCTTGCCAATTTGCTTCATTCATGTCTATGTGATCTTCCCTACGGAAAATCACCACTGTTTCTTTCCCTCTTAGACTGTTCCTATCTAAGTAATTTTTCCATTAAAGATGCTGTTACAGAGTGCAGGTACAGACTCAGCTGTAAATTTGTGGTGGTCATCTGCTGCGAGCAGTGATGAGCTGATATCTGAGAGGTTAAATTCTTTGTTGTGTAGCCAAAAAATCTGCCTCTTTTACATTGCAAGATAAGTGAAAGATTCTCTATTCTAACATTTTTGCAGGCTAATTGACTCGCCTACCAGAAAGCTTGATCCATTGCTCCGTTCATACAATGACTATGAAGACAGTGTTTATGGTAACTGCTGTGGTTCTGGAGTTCTTTAAGCACTAGCTATCTGTTTGGCAGGTTAATTAATTTAACTATTGATGTAGGCCTGGCATGGAGTTCACGAGAACCTTGGATATTTGCATCATTGTCATACGATGGGAGGGTAAGCACTATAGACCTTTAAAAGTAAAATATGGACATCCAAAAGCCTTCCCCCAACCCCACCCACCACCCCCCCTTTATAGGGTGGTTTGGTCGGTGTGACGAATATTGTTTAGATTGTTTTTAGCTGGAAACCATGCTTCATTTCAGCAACCTGACTTATGTGAACCATAGTCTTTGATACCTGGCAAGCCCCAAAAGCTTTATCTCTATTGAAACATGTAGTGCAGCGAAAGACCAAATGCTTTTCCGACAATTAAATCACATTGGCATGGAGGTTGTTATTTCTTTGTAATCTAGGTGTTTGACAGGCAAATCTGGAATTGCTGTTGACATGTTAAGTATGTCGTGTTAAAAATTTTTTGACAAATGTTTTTTGTTACTAGTATATCTACACTTCCAATGACAGAGAAGTGTTTATAACTAATTATCAGGAAGTTTAACCACAGTGGTATTCCTCTCTTTTTTCCTGAAAACAGGTGGTTGTAGAATCAGTGAAGCCCTTCCTGTCCAGAAAATGACTTCAGTGACACTAAATTAGGTTCATGGCCCCTTTGCTGTCCTGGCCTTTTACATTTGGAGATGCTACGAAGTATTTCTTCTTGCTTTTCCGGTTGGTTGGGGACTTACGCTGTTTCTCATTTTATAAATTCTCATTATAGGATTTTTTTCTCCAATCATTGATTTTGAACAAGGTATGGTTGAGAGATCGTGTATCTTCTACCCAGCCCTGGAAAGCTGTTTGGTCTTTAAATCATTTGAGTGAAACTTCCAACTGATTAAGGCAAGAATTGTTAGGCCGTGTATACTTTCTGTAACTGTATTCAATGAGCGAACGCCTGATGGAAAAAGAATCATCGAATCACTATAAAACTTCCTTCACAGTTTTTGAACTTTCCCGTTGGAGTGCCTATGTGTTTTGGCTCTCTGCTTCATATGTAGAGGCTGGCTCTTCATTGTATTTTTCACCATTGATTGTCCAGAGGAAATTCCTGCTCAATTAAAAGATAGTAGTTGGAGAGCAAGTCGTCTGTGGAGTTGGTTAATCACTGACTTGCATTGCACTTTCTTTTGCTGCGATGGAGTATGCGCCTTTGGTTCCACTTGTCTGAGCTACCTCCTACAAGTCACTGCTGTCTTTGGTGCTATTCGTCTAACAGGTCATTTGTTATTGTTATAGTTGCGATTTTTTCTAATCGTTATTTGGAAATTCTGGCAGAACCTCTTAGATTCGCCAAAATTTTCGCTTCCTTCTTATGAGGGAAGGGGAGTCCTGGATCAGGTATTGACTGCCAGTGCCGTAAAAAGAAACACAGGTGGTCATTCATCGACTGGTTGCTTACTGCATGTCGGAATTGCTGTCGCCATGCTTCAAACTCCCATCAGTCTTTTCTTCTGTAATTTATGATGGTTGGCATTTAAACTCCCGAGCGATGCGAGTCCCAATACGGCCGATTGATTTGTGCCACTCGTCGTTTGTGAACAGAAAGCGAGTCATAATGACTAATGAGAATCCTCTTTGAGGGATCCTCCTCTGACGAGAGGATCCAACGAAAAGTACGATCGAGAATTTCTCCTCGACACGAAGTGACGCGTAGCTTATCCGGAAAAACAGTGAAACTCTTGTCCCATCCCAAAGATGCTCGGTCTCTTGGTCCCTTGTTTCCTCGTCAACAGCATCTGGCGCGGCTTTTCCTTTTCCCATCGACACGAGGCGCTGTCCCTGACCACGTATCCCCGCCACGTCCCGCGGACACGTAAGCCCGCTACAATTTTTAGCTTATCCACACATCTTTGGAGTCGAACCTCGTGGTCAACAGGTGTTCTGCCATGTAACAGCCCCATGGGATCGCGACACGTGTCTTGAGCAGGCGTTATACGGAAAACTGAGGAAAATATGCCGTGCTGTGCGGACTTTACTCGGATAAGGCGTGAAGTCGCATTCCTCACGACTTTCCGGATTTTCCTTTTGCTCTCGTCAATTAATTATCTTTGTTTCTTATGGTGGTGATATTTGACGTGGCTGGAGGATAAGCGCGGCAGAAGTTTTTGTCACGTGCATCATCATCATGGACCATATACCCAATGAGAAAAGAGCGGGTGGATATCATTCTACTCTCCCCATAATTGAAGGGTTCGTTCGTTGTCATCGAGATAATCACACTTGTGTTGAATAGCCAAAGAGACCCCATGTTTTTATGTGCAAAAGTAGGGAATAGAGAGTGGGACTCCTGAAAAAATCCATGAGGTTTGAAGTTTCCACAATCTTCTGAATTTGCTTCTAGAGAAAATTGTGGATGAGATTTTCAAATCGTTAGGAAGATGTCCTTTTCGACATATAATAAGCTAGACAAAACCATTTAAAATAGAAACACATACACTAAATTTGTCCGAGCTAAGAATTATATTTTACAATTTTCACGATAGTTGAGAATTTGATCTACAAATTTTATTCCATGTCAACGATTGATTTATAAAGTACTTAGAGGCTACTCGACTCAGTATTCGTGCAAACCTGTAGAGCTTATATCGCCGCACACACTGGTAGTCATTCTCGTCTGGACGTCGACCCTTATAGGCCCGCGTGTTGTAGGCCTTCGCGATAATCGCCATCGCTAGTAGTCAGTAGTCACGATTAATTTATCCATTTTTGCGACCACCGCCGCCCCAAGTGGTGGCTCTGGATGGGCCTAGGCAAAAGCACAGTGGAAAGAAAAAAACGAGGGGACGGGATGAGCCGGTCGACACGTGGCGAATCCAGCGGGGCAAGAACGGATACAAAAATCTCGTCCCCCCCGCGCGGGGGGACCCACGGGCCGCTCACGTGGACGATTAAATCTCGGGATACGCAGCCGCCCACGTCCGTCGCGGTCGCGGTCTCTCTCTCTCTCGCTCCCGCCGGTCCGCCGATCCGATCTCTCTCTAAAAGGCAAAGAAGAAGGAGGCGAAGATGCGTCCGCGAGTCGCTTTCGCTTTCGCTTTCCCGCTGGCTCGTTGAGTTTTTATAGAAAGGCTTTTTTCGCTTCGTCTTCATTGACCCCCCCCCCAAAAAACCCAACACAGGTCTTCTTCTCCTACTTTCGAGACTTCGTACCGAAAGGAAAAAAAAAAACTTCCCAACGGTCTCCTGCCTCCTCGAGCTTCCCAGTTTCCTTTCGCTGCTAGGGCTTCCCTCCTGCTTCTTCTTCTGCCAATGGCATTTTGGTGAGAGGAAGAGGGGGACAATGGTGGCGAGGTCCAGGGGATTCGCGGCCCAGCTCGACTTCCGGTTCGAGCTCGCGCTCCCCCGGAGGAGCGGGAGGCTGGAGCTGGAGCTCGGGACGCGGGCCGGGAGGAGGGGTGCTCGCGTGGAGGGGTTGGCCGATCGGGCCGCGGCGGGCCGGATCGGGTGCTGCTGCTCCGACTCGGCGGTCCCGGCGCGGCGGACGGCGGCGTCGGCGGCGGCGGCGGCCGGGAAGGGCGCGGAGAACTGCGACGACTGGCGGTTCGAATCGAAGAAGATCGCTCCCACGCCCGTAATGCCCTTCGCTTCTCCACAGTACGTTGCTACCGGCGAATGATTCGTTGGATTCCTGTTGATCGCTGCCACCTGTGTTTCTCAATCTGTATTTGGAATGCTAGGGATTTGGAGGTTTTAGAATGTGAGAAGTGTGTGGATTGAAGTTGACTTTTGATTGAGCCCCGGCTGCAGATGCTAATTCGAAGGTTCCAATTGTTTACGACAAACGCGTCGTTCGCAGTCCGCGTGTGTTCTCCAATGCGCGCATGCAATCAGAATGCTTTTTTTTATTCCTGTGATGTCATGCTACCAAAACTGGCGAAAGTTATGTTCTTCTCATCTGCCAACTTATTTCACGTTCCATAGACATGAGAACCTTCTGAAGCGGACCTTTCCTTTTCGTCTACTGTTTCTAATTTAATCTTAAATTAAGGAATGAAGTTGCTGGCCATTCGAAAATTGAGAATTTCTGTGTAGCAGTAGTAGGAGGTTGAGCATTAAAGCTTTGAAAAACAGTTGAAAGCTTTGAAATTTCGGTTTCCTTTGTGAAAAGGGAGAATGGTAAACTATGGCATGTGAGAAAGGTTATCCAATCGTAATCGAATCCCTCATAGATGATTAATGCAATTTCCCTACTCTTGTTTCAAATTGTTGGAATGTGAGAATCTGCGCATTTATCCTAAAGGAGCTTATTAAATTATCAAACTGATTATTGTTTTACAAGAACAAAGTGGGTATACCGTGAATTAGTTTTTGTTCCCCTCGTGTCATTGGAGAGATGCAAATTATGGCATTGAGTTGTTCCTCCTTGGGCTCTTCAATGCAAATGAAGTGCTCATTATACTTATCTTTTGCACTCCATGGAGCAATGATTCACTAGCATTCTAATATCTCACTGATATCAAACTGCTTCATTCTGCAGGTCTCATTTCCTCTCCAAGCAAGAGAAGTTTTATCCAAGATGTACCCCCAGAAACTCTGGTCCACAATCCCGTGATACACCACCAAAGAGAGGTAAGTAAAGTGTTATCTCGGCACCATTTTTAATGTATAATAAACAGCAATATGCATAGCACTAGCTCGATAACAATGGAAAAATTATGGCTTTAGTAATTCTTAATTTTCGAGATAAATTGGCATCTAGAACCAGATGTCTGATTATGCATCTCCTGGTTGATTCCTCCACTGTAGACACGGGTATCGCAAATGAGAAGGACTGGGGCATCAACTTGTTAAATGAAAACGTTAATGAGACTGGGACTAATGAAGATGGCAGTACTTGGTACAGAGAGAGCGGGCAAGACTTGGGCGATAATGGATACAGATGTAGATGGACAAGGATGGGCGGTCGATCTCATGATGGTTCTTCAGAATGGAAAGAAATGGTATAAAATCATCTGATGACACATATGTATTGCTCCTGGGGATTAAATCAAAACTATGAAAGCTGTCATTATGGTCAACACAATTGTGAACAGTCCAAGTCTGATCAGTGTTCTTTCCTCATTTTTTCTTGTTACACACACTAGATGTCATCTCGCTAAAGCCAAAGAGTCATTAGTTTTATGTCCACTGCATCTCTATGAATATATGGAGTTTAAGTATAGAGTAGGGACACTGGCCGAATAAAACTTTAGATTAACTTTTATTATACATAGAGAAGTTATATTTTGGTTTTAAGTTTTTCATGTTGTGGAAGGAGATATCAACAAATTTCTGAGTCAATCTGTGTGAACGATGAGATCATCAGGGAAAGTCTTCAGCTTTAACCAATAGTCAGAGGCCTTGTCAAATAAATGTTGTCCTTTGTATGAATGCATGTCCCTTTTATCTCCATATAATAACATTGTCTATTTACAGTTCTCCATGCATGTGTGTGTGCATTGTGTATATGTGGAACTTTATACAAACAACTAGATTGCTTTCAAGTTCATATTTTTTTAGAGTAATAGCTTCTAAATGTCGGGTGATTCTAATGATGGTCTCCACTTTCTGCACTAGTGTTGTTTTTATTACTTACTGAGCATCGTCCCAGGTGGATACACTATATTTGATTTACTGATAATTGATCTCCTGACAGTGGTGGGAGAAAAGCAACTGGAGTGGTTACAAAGAGCTAGGTAAATTCCTCACACTCTCAGACATCAAATGCATGTACTTTAACTCTGGTATAGTGGGGACGAAGCTATTCATGCAATGCATCAGAATTCTAGTAATTGCTCATAACAGCTACCTCTCTCGGCATAGAATTTATTGAGAATGAGTCTTCAAAGCTGGTCAAGTCATTGCACTTTAAACTTCTTTTGACTCCAAGTATTAAACAAAAGGACAGATTTTTTATTTTAGCCATCTTATCCTGTGATCAAGCACAGGAGAACTCTCTTTGACTGTTATCCAAGAAGTTCTGCATGATGATTATTCATTACCAAGCAGTGTCTCACTAATTAACAATTTCTCTAGCGCCAACCCTAGGCTAGTGAATGAGGAAGCTTACCTTTCCTCCATCTCAATCAAACTTCATGGGGACATCTTTAACTATGAATCCCATGGTATTTCATCTTTGTTGCTTTCAATGGACCACATAAATGTTCAAAAGGCAATTGTCCAATACCAAAATCCAGTAATGTAGGTTACTCTTAACTATGATACTCAGCTTTTCAACTCATCAGGTTTATTTTGAATCCATTTCCACATCCTTAGTTTCCTGCTATTCAGAGCATCTATTATTAGGTTGCTGGACTTCTTGTTTCTCACTACCTTCATTGCTTTTACCTATATATAGATGATCACTTGTTTGCTGAACCTGTTGGGCAGGCAAAGTTTTTGGCATTGGAATATTAACATAATTAGCATTTTTCTTGGAATGTAGTACTCAGATTTCCTCCATTTTTACTATGTCTAATCAATGGTTAGCCAAAAGAAAAGATATTGATGCAGGCTAACTCCAATCGGTTTTGTAATCTTGATTTTTTTGGGGGACACTAAAGCTTGCTCATTATGCTGTTCATGCCACAGGAGTAGAGAAATCTGGAAAAAATGCAGAAGGGGATTCATGGTGGGAAACATGGAATGAAGTTTTGTATCAAGATGAATGGAGGTACTCCCTTCAGAGTGTCCAATTTGCTTCGTTGCTCTCAAGAGATCTATTTCTTGATTTGCATGATCTGAATTTGGTGCTGTATTTCAAATTGATATCTAAGTTGTGCCATTTGAAACTACAGCAACCTAGCGAGGATAGAGAGGAGTGCACAGAAACAAGCAAAGTCAGGCACTGAAAATGCTGGTTGGTATGAGAAATGGTAAGTAGATATCGTGGTACCATAGTGCTCATTTATTCTCATAGTGTGCACATAGGGGATGTTGGTGTCTTCTATACAATATGATTGATTGATCATTTTGAATCTAGGTGGGAGAAGTATGATGCCAAAGGGTGGACTGAGAAAGGGGCACATAAGTATGGTAGACTGAATGAACAGTCTTGGTGGGAAAAGTGGGGAGAGCATTATGACGGACGAGGATCTGTCCTAAAATGGTATTCCTAGTACTCAGTTTTAGTTTCTATCTTACTTGGCCTATTCGAGATTCTGAATACGAGTCTTTTTATTCTGACTGTTTTGGGAAATAGGCAGGATTTCATTTTCTGTTCTGTTTGAAGCAAAGAAAACTGATGGACTTTGAGCTGAAATTATGTTGTGGAAATGAGTATCTAAAATGGTGATAATAGCAGCCTGATTGTGGTACCTAGTAAAATTATGATATTGACATCACACTTACAGGTTTTCTAGCACATAGAAGGTTGCTTTGTTTTTTTACTTTGTCATTGCCGTGCCACATGATTTACATAGTTCATATACCATTTTTCTTAGAACTCCATGGGTCAAACGATTGATCAAATCTTCTGAAACCACTGTAAGTTTATTATTATCAACTTTTCCCATGGAATTTTCTTCTCAGGACAGATAAATGGGCGGAGACCGAGTTGGGGACCAAATGGGGAGACAAGTGGGAAGAGAAATTTTTTTCTGGCATAGGTTCACGTCAAGGGGAGACATGGCATGTATCTCCAGCTGGCGAACGTATGTCTAATTCTTTCTTCCTAAACTTTCCCTTTTCTAGAAATAATTATTGGAACATCTTTGCTTGGAAATTTGAGTTAATGTTTCGTGTCAATAACCCACATACCTGTGGTGGTATTGCAGTTAACTTCTGTTTTCTGCTATATGAGATTTACTAATCTGCAGCAGCTGTTGGGTGAAATGGAGGGTCTGTTTGCACAGAAATAGAACATAAACTTGATGATCATTTTACATTTACTGAATGATGTACTTTTTCTGAAAACTGAAGCTAACCAGTGGCACTTCTAGTTCTACATAGTTCTTGATCTCAACCCTAGAGAAATTCTTTGATTTAGCCACAGGTTTCATGTGTGAGGGGCGTGCAGCCACATCAACTTTTACAGTTTCTGCCTTTGGTGGACATACTTGAGAGGGTAAAACATGCAACTGTAATCAAGATGTCCTTGTTGCACAAAAGGTTCAATGACTTATAGTTTTGTGGACAGCACTATCAGAAAGAATATACGGATGCTGAAACTTGTATACTCAACTTCCCGACAGGATATAGCTTATTTTTAAACAGGGCTGGTTTTTCACAAGTGAAAAAATGGAACAAGCGACCAAAGTGAACTATTCTTAACAATATTCTGCTCTAGTCTTAGAGGCTCTTTTGGTTACAACCCGGGAATATATCTTAAGAGTTAATCTTGTTGAATACTTCACGTGAAGCACCAGCATGATGATAGTACTATTGTCAGTGATGGGAAGTTCACTAGTTTGTGCATCTAATAGATTATCAAATGCCTAGTGACGCTTCTTGTCTGAAATAGGATACTCAGATTCATTATTAGTCCAAATGCAGAAGGTCTAATTTGTGTGAAGGTTTCTCTTCTCTCGTGCAGGATGGTCGAGGACATGGGGGGAGGAACACTTTGGAAATGGGTAAGGAGCTTTTGGTACTTATCTCCTAAAAATTGTAATCTTAAAATAATTGATTTCAATTCCTGAGAGATCACTATTCCAGCAATTTCTTTGCTTTTCCTAGTGTATTCCAGCTGCATAACTTACATTTGCCTTCCGTTTCTATATCAGTAAGGTGCACAAGTATGGGAAGAGCACGACCGGTGAAAGCTGGGATATTGTTGTCGACGAGGAAACTTATTATGAGTATGGACTTGCTCTCTTAGTATGATTATTTAATTGAGGAAAACCAAACAACTTAATTCTGGAGATTAGATGAGGTTAGCATTCTGACTTGGTTGCCAAATTGTCTGCAAATATGTGAAGGGCTGAACCACACTACGGGTGGGCAGATGTTGTCGGCGATTCAACCCAGTTGCTCTCAATCAAGCCCTGTGATAGACCACCCGGTGTCTTCCCAAGTCTCGATTTTGGTTCGGCTGCTTCACCCCCTCCTGATGATTCTCAGGATCCACCAGCAGCCCCCTTGTGATGATAAAGGAGGATATAAGTCTTCAGCATTCTTCTTTTTGTTGTTCGAGTCCAATTGTATTCGTCTGAACTCCTCATGTAGCAGTAGTTATGTGAATTATTGTTTGATTAATTCATTCTTTCCATAGTTGATTCCACTTGAACCCCCAGCTTAAATCGGCTTTTTTGTGATTGTTTTTAACATGACTCTTTCCCCGGACCTCAGCTTACCTATATAAACTAGCCGATCTATCCGACAGCATTTGGCTTTTGGATACTAATTGAATATTTCGTGTTTAACTTTGGTGAAATATGCTGTAGACTTGTCTTACACTTATTATAAAATTGTCTTTTGAGCACATAAAAATTGTCTAGATCAACTCGGCCATTCTGTGAGTCGCATGATACAAATCTTGCAAATTTTGAACTATATTTCACCATTACACAAAATTCTGCTGTCATTCCTTTTCACAAACTTGTTCTCATTGGATACTATGTTTCTTTAATTATCCTTTATACAAGTAAATGTACCAATTTGCCACTTAAATTTATTTAGTGGCGGGATCAGTTGCTCTCTCATGCTGCCCGGTTGGGGTGAGCATTGGGTCCAATTCTGGGGAGAAGCGGCCAGTTTTTTGTTTCAAGATTGAAACCTACCGGGTAACAAGGAATTGTTATCTTAATGTTCACTGATTTGAAAATGAATCACGTGCGGCTAATGTTTTCTTGCATTAAACCCAATTTAATAACATATGTATGGTGGATGTGGTAATAGTCCTCATCAACTGTCAACTATATTCTCCAATAATTTCGAAGAATCAAAACAGAAATGACTTGTAAATGTTCTCATTTTTTTCAATTTATCCAAGAAACGTCACTGCTCTTCCTTTCCAATACTTCTAAATAATTGGGTCTTGTGCTGTAACCATGTTCAAATTTATCCATGTTCATGCTCAAAAAGTGTCCCAAATCTGGTAAAAGGATCTTCTTTGTTGCAAGTGTGCATAAATGTGATAAGTATGATAAAAGACTAATCACATAAAAAATGCATGCCGGGTTACGCTGAAAAACTCATTTTAGTGATGTCTCAAATATGATAAGAGGGTTTTATATGTAATAAATGTGCATAAACATGTTATAATAAAAAGCACTTTGGCACATGGAGAACTGAATCATGGTCTTGGAGGTGATAAAATAATATAATCACTTGGCCAATAAATATTTCTACTAAAATACTACGACGTTAATATTTTATTATGAAGACTTTATGACCAAAAAAGAATTTTATTATAAAAACTTGATTTTTTGGGTCTCGATTCCAAATTTTTGGGGACTGATACAGTCACGGGCCGGGAACCGACCCACGTGGCAATCAGTAATCAGACGATGGTGAACACGGTCCAGCGGAGGCCGCATCTCCGTCCTGCAAATAATCACAGCCGTCCGAACGGGAACGGTCGCGCCAACGAACGGCGCGCCGAACTCCATCGGTGTTATCTCCTGCGCGCCAGCCTACGTTTCCCCAGCGAGCGCAACCGCAATCAAAGACCCGCACCCTTCCCCCTTCAAAACCCACCGCAAGCCTCCGTGCGCTCTCGTCAATGGCGACTTCGCAGCTGATCCTTTTAGCTCACTGTCAGAAACTGTAGCGGTTTCCCTTCTTCGCTCCTGCAACATCTTCGGGTTTTTCCCTTTTTCTTCTTGCGGGGGATAGTGGCGGAGTGAAAAAATGAATTCTTTGACAGCAAAACCCTCCTTCGTACTTTTCTCTTACGCACCGTCCTCTTCATCTTCATCGTCGTCGTCGTCGTCTTCCTCTTCTTCTTCTTCTTCTTCTACTTCCTTTGCATACGAGTCTCGTTTCGTCGCTCCGATTAGCGTCACTACTCGGAAGGAGCGAAATGGCTGCCGCGGCGGTGCCAACCGAAGGAGGCCTTCCTCGAGAATTGCCGCTTACGATTCTTCCAAGAGCGATGGCTCTAATGCCGACAACGGCGACTCCAAAGCGCCTAACGGCACTCTGGTACCCGCCCCTCTCTCCCCCTCTCTCTTTCTCTCCCTCTCCTTATGTCCGGCTAATTAGGTGACTTTTTCTGTTCTTCGATATGTCTGCTACATGTGCTTGGAACGTTTAGTTTCTTGATTAGCTACCGAATTGCGAGTGTGCTGGTTAGCGTCTGTTGTTGTTATTCGACTGATTGTTCAGCTGCTTGCGGTAATTGTTGGAGGATTACGGATTTACTTATTGAGTTAGGTACATTCGGATGCTGGATTCGATTCCTATCTATTATTACAAACACGCCCGTCACCGTGAAATTACTGTCTTTTTCATGTGACTTTTTCGCCAAGCCGAATGGTTATATGAGGGCACTCGGCCGCTGGCATGGCACCAGTTTGGACTTTGGAGGGGAATGGAATGGGACCTGTTCGGGGTTTGATTCCTGGGAAGTTTGACATATAAGGAAGAGCAAGTTTGTAGAGGAGGGGATGTTGGAGTCTGTGGTTCTCGAATAATCATGAATCTAAACCCACTTAGGAGGTAGCAGGTTGGTTTGAACTCAATTTGAGAACAATGCGGAAATTTTGATGAATATACGGGTTGTGGGGACTATAGCAACATTGCAAACAATGGTTGCTTCATTGTATATGTCCAGCATCTGTCCCACATACGACTGTATCGAAAGTGAAAAATTTCAAAGATTTCAAGCTGATTAGTGGGTGTCGGGGCTATTTCTACTTTGATTTCGTAGCTTAGTCTCAACAATAATCCCTTTTGCAGTTATGCATGCCCTACTCTTCTATAGTCACGTTTAATGGGTCTGCTGTAGCTTTCGCATCACAAAATTTATTTTTAGCATACGATGTCTATACAGTTAGGAAGAGTTATCTAACCCCGTGAAGGTATAGTCATATGACGTCTGACACATCTTCTTCATGTGAAGTCAAAAAGCAGGAAAGATCTTCTTCTGGAGTATGTCAAAAATGTGCAACCAGAATTCATGGAGCTGTTTGTCAAAAAGGCTCCGCAGCAGGTTTGAATATTCTCCTGTATTTCAATTTGTATTTGTTTGTCTTAAAACAGAAAAAAGCTGAAAGAATAGGCTAGTGGTTTTATTGCTCTGTTTGTATGGTTCTCTTTTTAGGTAGTTGATGCTATGAGACAAACCGTCACAAATATGATTGGCACACTACCTCCCCAGTTTTTCACTGTGACAGTGACTACTGTGAGTGATTCTGGAACTTTACAGGATATAATTATTGATAAACATCCCCCAGGCGTTATCTTATTTTTGGTTTTCTCTCTCAGGTTGCTGAAAATCTTGCACAGCTCATGTACAGCGTTCTGATGACTGGATATATGTTTAGGAACGCACAGTACCGCCTAGAACTACAACAGAGCTTGGATCAGGTTGCTCTCCATGAAAAGCCGGATAAAAAGGTTATCTCTCTCTTATATTTTTGACTGGGCTGAGGATCATATCAATTTGCCAGACATCAATGATGTTTTTGATGATTCTGACAGAATAGTGCTCCTGCTATTTGAGCCTAAAAGCAGCAATAATAGTTTCGAGTGTATAGGACAATCGCACGAGCTTAGTTTCAGGAACATATGCAAGGAGTCCCAAGTGCGTGCTTGTGGTTTACTTTACTTAAGCAGTAGCCCAAGAGAGTTTAATCTGTCGTGTTTGGCGCAGTTATAAGACAGATACATGCTGAGGCAGATCTCTGCTTTTACAGTGGTAATGCTATTATATAGTTCCAAAACTGTCCTGGTGTATTTGCAGGTCAATATGTAGTCCTTGAGTCTAGTTGTGTCTGTATTCCAATTCTTGCTCTGTGGGTAAAATAGTTGGTTTATTTACATATGCAGTTTTTGCATTTTATTTTTCACTAAGTGATAAAAAATAAGAGAAGAAAAGTGAAGTTTGTCCACTGTAAAGTAGTTCCTTCTAGTTCCAAAGCATGTTTACCATGTTGATAATAATGATGCCCCACCAAAGGGATCGAAATAGGATAATTGAACTAGATATCAACTTATACTGGCCTAAGATTGATCTGATAAAAATTTGTATGAACACTAATCCAAATATTGTACTTTCTCATAGCTAGTTCATATTGTCAAGCTAACTCTCTGCGCATGATATCCTTGCTTTCTTTCTGGAATAGTTATTAAGGGTGTGTTTGACCTCATTGCTGTTAAATGAAGGTGTATTCTAAAGATCTCAGCCTGACACAGTGACTGATCATGTTGGAATCTCATATTTAGCCATAGAGTTGAACATTATGTGGATATACCTTTGCTCCCGATAAGTGATTATATTTACATAGCATCTACTTTAAGGCATGCTTGAATATCAACAAAATCATACTGTGGCTGATCATGTTGGAATCTCATATTTAGCCATAGATTTGACTTTTAGTATCATGTGGATATACCAGTGTTCCTGATTTTTCTAAGTGATTCTATGTATGTACCATGGGTACTCTTATAGATAGCATCTGCTAGGGCGTGCTTGAATATCAGCAAAAATCGTATTGGGAGAGGTCCAACAGAGCCTGAAAGAAATATATGAGCTAGTGCTATCTTGCAGTCTCATTCTCATTTTTAGATTAGCTGCTAGATCTCATAACATTGGAAATTTGACATAGTTTGGGGATTGGTTAGTATTGTCAGTTTCATTTCTTTGCTAAATGAGTTAATCGCATTGCAGGATGCTCCAGATTATGCACCGGGTACACAAAAAAAGGTGTCAGGCGAAGTGATCAGGTGGAATGATGTGTCTGGCCCCGAAAAAATTGATGCTGTGAAATACATTGAGTTACTTGAAGCGGAAATTGAGGAATTGAATCAACAAATAGGTAGAACAACCGGTGGACAAAATGAATTGTTGGAATATCTCAAAACTCTCGAACCACAGAATCTGAAGGTGAGGATGTCCCGTCACTTTTCTTCATTTTCTCTGAGGTGCCTGATTTGCTATTTTGATTTACGGTTTTCAGATAAATGCAGTGCTTCACATGCTTCCTTGATTTTTATGAGCTTTTGTGAATGATTACATGTTATGGTTATATCATGCCACTGCTTCCGAGATAGGCTTATCTTTGCTGTTCCAGTGCCTGAAATTCTCCCGTTATTCATAAATTTTCAGGAGTTGACCAGTAGTGCGGGTGAGGATGCTATCCTCGCTATGAACACCTTTATAAAGCGCCTTCTTGCTGTCTCTGATCCTAGTCAAATGAAGGTTAGTTTTAATAATAAGCTTTGCTTTTCCCCCATTTTAGTATATCTTGTAATGCAGGCCGTGAAACTGAAGATCTTCCTTTTTCTTGCAATGATATAGCATTGCATCATTCAGTCTGGTTTTCTCAATGAGTACCGTGTTACCAACCGTGATATACAGCGAATTATGTCTGCAAAGAGAGTAATTTGACTAGACACAATCTTCAGTAGTTAATGTGCTAAAAATTTTCAAAAAAGTTTATTCATCTTGATCACTAAGAAGAACCAATAAGACAGATTCCCTTGTCTTGATGATGAATTATGACTATAGTTACGATCCGTGCTTACAGACAACAGTGTCGGAGACTAGTGCACCTGAACTTGCCAAGCTTCTATACTGGCTAATGGTTGTGGGCTATGGTATACGGAATATCGAGGTTCGTTTTGATATGGAAAGAGTATTAGGAACTTCTACCAAGTTCGGAGAGTTGCCTCCTGGCGAGAACATCTAAAGCTCATCCAAACCACAAATTGTAAGGTTTCCAAGGAGCTGGAAGTCAGTAGTATTTTCCCAGGCTGTCATCTGAAGATTTTGCTTTCTGGGCAGAGAGCTTTCCGTGCATCAAGAAACAGTCTCGAGCTTAAAGATAACTTATGTCGATGCATCTAACTGATAAGCAGTGCAACAGGCGCACTTGCAAGGCTATATTGGTATGTTCAATGAGATTATGAAAATTATGGCATTCATGGTTATATATTGACTTTTCTTTATCAAATGAAGCATCCTCTGTTGCATTATCCGATTACCCGAACCCTGTATATGATTTCTGGAGAGCTCCATTCTTAGTTAATGAACATCCAGACGCTCTCCTGCTATTTTCGAGCTTTTGAAGGATGTCATCATCTAATTCGTGGTAAGGGCTCCTCAATATATGAAAAGACAGTGAGAGAATCCCAGGTTATTTGGCGCTTCGCGTTGGTGAGCTCAACTGTTTGTTCTGAAAAATGAACCAGGCTATAACGTCCAATGACTCTTTAAATGCTTTAAGGACCGAAAAGTCGAACGTGGATAAAAGGATCCACGTTGGTGCGAACAGGGGACAAAGAAGCAATGTCTGTTCTTCGGAATTCTCGTACATGGACAACGTCGATCTCCTTGACCATATCCCGCCAAGAAAACCCAACAGAGAAAAACCAAAATACTCTTTGAGCGAACCCAGATCGCAGAATCACACTCGAAAGTATACTCATCTTCATCTTCGAAATGAACGCCAACCCTATTTGAATTCCATCACGTTCTTCAAACGTCAAAGCCAAGTCTCTGAAGAATTCGCAGCAATGGAGGTGGAGATCGTTTCCAAAGAGCATGTCAAGCGTCTTCTTCCACGCCAGCTCATCTCAGGACTTACCGCCTCTTCCTCCTGGACCAGCTCGTCCCCACAGCCCACATCCCCATGATCCTCTTCTACGACCGCCCGACCGCTTTCTCCACCGACGAAGCCCTGCGCTGCCTCAAGCAATCCGCCTCCCAGGCCCTGCTGGAATTTTACCCATTCGCCGGCAGGATCAAGGACGACCTCTACATTGACTGCAACGATGATGGTGTCTACTACGCTGAGGCCAAGGGCAACTGCTCTCTCTCTGACGTCCTCGCACGCCCCGACATGAAAGTCATCCGCAAGCTCCTCCTGGACAAGCCTTCTCTATTAGAATCGACAAGCAGTGACGGAGATGACGTTCATGTGGTCATGGTCCAGGTGAATGTGTTTGAGCGTGGGGGATCGCCCTCGGCGCCAACCTCTCCCACAAGATAATCGACGGCCCGACCTGTGTGACGCTGCTCAAGGCCTGGTCCGCCACTGCGCGTGAATCCGCCAGAGAAGTCACCCTGAGCTTCATTGCTCCGTCATGCAAAGCAAGTCGGTCCCGAGCGACTACATGCTCGGGATCGGGCTGGCGCTGCTGAAATTCGGCACCTGCGCGACTAAGCGCTTTGTCTTTGATGCCACCGCCATTGCAGCAATCAAGTCTGCAGCGGCTCACCCGTCGCTGGTGGCACACCCGACCCGGATTGAGGCAGTCTCAGCCTTCATATGGGGCGCTGCATTGCCGCCACATAGGCCCACCGGGATGGCGCGCGGCGGCCATCCGTGCTCTCCCACATGATAAACCTCCGGAGCAAGAACAAGAGCTCGGCGGCGGCAGTGCTGCCGGAGCACGCGATCGGGAACCTGATCTGGATTGTGACGGCGAGGTCCGAGCCCGAATCAGAGAGGAACCTCCAGTCCCTCACGATCGCGCTCCGAGAGTCGCTCCCGAAGCTAGACGTCAAGTTCTTCGAGGGACTGGCCGGCGAGGAGGGGGCGGCTCAGGTCCGCGAGTGCCTGAAGAAGATGAGCGATGTGTACGGGGACGAGGAAACGGACTAATTCGGGTTCAGCAGCCTGTTCAACGTCGGGGTCTACGAGGCCGACTTCGGGTGGGGCAAGCTGGCGTGGGTGAGCTCCGGCGGGATCGACTTGCCGGTTTATCAGAACCTGGTGTTCCTGATCCAGACGAGGAGAGGGGACGGGATCGAGGCGTGGGTCACGCTGGGCGAGGACGACACGGCCGTGCTCGAGCGCGACGGCGAGCTCCTCCCGCGCTTCCGTCGAGCCGAGACCTCTCCAGCTCCGCAACTGATGTGAGATCGTCGTCTCTCTCCGTCTCCTGTTCGTTTCGAACATGAATAAAGGCCACTCTGTTCAAAATGTGGTTCGTTTGGCGCTCTTGAACTTTTTTTTTTTTTTTTGCAGCTCAGCTCACTAAAGTAATTTGCAGAGCTGTTAAAAAAAAAAAAAAAAAAAAGTAATTTGCAGAGATCTCACTGCAATTTCTCAATATATAACATGATTTTTCTTCTATTGTCCGAAATTTATAATGCGTGATACTATGGTTAAAGTTTCTCGACACAAAATACATGATTTACAAATTATGAAGTGGATAAATATCGGTAAAGTTTCTTGACACATACAATATTGGATTTACAAATTATGAAGTGGATAAATATCAGTAATTTAAATTGTATGATTTTGTTTATAATTTATGGGAAAATGATATAAATGATTCAATGAACTTTTATCCAATATACAATGTGATTCTTGAATTTTTAATTTGTGTAATATGATTTCTAAATGTAACTCAATATGTAACGTAATTTCTGAAATTTTAATTTATTTGATGTGATCTCTCTCGAACTATATAAAAACGTTGAATTTAAATTAATTGAAGGATAATAATAATTATTTTCATATAATTTAGGGACGGAATTAAATGTGTGCTAAAGATTTAAAGATCACGTTAAATAAATAAAGGTATTATGTTAAGATTTAAAGGTCATTTTAAATAAATTAAAAATTCAGGATCGGGTAAAAGTTCATGAGCCGTTTATGTTAGGAGTATTCAAGCGAAATGCTCTTTCCGTTGGTCCATGATTAAACTAGTGATTGCAAAGGTGCCCCGTCTCACAGAACGGAACGGCGTCGCATCTGCGGATGGGTAACGATAGAACACCCTTCTCCCCGTCTTCTCCCTCCACAAACTCCCACCGTTGCAGATTCTTCCTCCCTCTCTCTCTCTCTCTCTCTCTCTCTCTCTCTCGCTGAGTCTAGCCATGTTCGCGCTCCACCCCCCAATCCCAACTCGGTTTCCCTCAACTCAGCTCCCCAACTTGCCGACTCTCCTCCGCCGCCACCACCTCCTCCTCTTCCCGCCTCTCTCCTCCGCCACTTCCTGCTCCACCGCCGGCGCATTCACCACCTCCGACTACTCCTCTCCCTCCACCTCTCCGCACCTCCGCCCCGACGTCGACCTCGACGACGACGAATTACGACGATTGGAAGTCGGAGGTGACGCCGCCCGCGACGGCGACGGCGACGACGACGTTCTCTCCCTGCAAAGCCGTCGCTACGACTTCGCTCCCCTCCTCGACTTCCTCTCCAATTCCATAAGCTCTGCGGACTCCGACTCGGGCTCCGGCTCGGCGTCCCCGACCTCGCTCGATCGCGCCGAGTTCCAGCTCGCCGAGTCGTACCGCGCCGTTCCCGCGCCCCTCTGGCACTCTCTTCTCAAGTCCCTCTGCTCCTCTCCTTCGTCCACTGGGGTCGCCTACGCCGTCGTTTCGTGGCTCCAGAAGCACAACCTCTGCTTCTCCTACGAGCTTCTCTACTCCATCCTCATCCACGCTCTCGGACGCTCCGAGAAGCTCTACGAAGCTTTTCTGCTGTCTCAGCGGCAGACTCTGACGCCTCTGACGTACAACGCCCTGATTGGAGCTTGCGCTCGTAACGACGATTTGGAGAAGGCCCTGAATTTGATGTCCAGAATGCGCCAGGACGGGTACCAATCGGATTTTGTCAATTACAGTTTGATTATTCAGTCTCTTACGCGTAGCAATAAGATAGATTCTTCGATTTTGCAAAGGCTCTATAGGGAGATTGAGTTGGATAAGATTGAGCTTGATGCGCAGTTGTTTCATGACGTGATTTTTGGTTTTGCCAAGTCCGGTGATCCAGACAGGGCTTTGCATTTTCTAGGCTTGGCTCAAGGTTGTGGGTTGAGTCCTAAGACGGCTACTCTCGTTGCTGTTATATCTGCATTAGGGAATTCTGGTAGGACTTTGGAGGCGGAAGCAGTTTTCGAGGAGTTGAAAGAAGGTGGGTTGAAACCGAGGACGAGGGCTTATAATGCTTTGTTAAAAGGCTACGTGAAAACAGGGTCTCTGAGAGATGCAGAGTGGATTGTATCGGAGATGGAAAGGAATGGGGTGTTGCCAGATGAGCATACTTATAGTCTTCTTATTGATGCATATGTGAAATGCAGGTAGATGGGAAAGCACAAGAATTGTGTTGAAAGAAATGGAAGCCAGCAATTTGCAGCCGAACTCCTTTGTTTTTGGCAGGATTTTGGCTGGTTATCGTGATAAAGGGGAGTGGCAGAGGACGTTTCAGGTTTTGAGGGAGATGAAAAGTTGTGGGGTGCGCCCTGATAGGCATTTTTACAATGTGATGATTGATACTTTTGGAAAGTATAATTGTCTTGATCATGCAATGGATACATTTGACCGAATGCTATCAGAGGGGATTGAGCCATGTAACGTTACATGGAATACTCTCATTGATTGTCATTCCAAAGCAGGACGCCATGACAGAGCAGAAGAGTTGTTTGAGGAAATGAAGGACAGGGGTTGCTCGCCTTGCACTACGACATATAACATTATGATTAATTCTTTTGGGGAGCAGCAGAGGTGGGAGGATGTAAAGAGCTTGCTGGGGAAGATGCGGGGGGAAGGCTTGCTTCCAAATGTTGTGACGTACACCACGCTCATTGATATATATGGTCAGTCTGGGAGGTTCAATGACGCTGTAGATTGTTTGGACGATATGAAGTCTGCAGGGTTGAAACCATCATCGACGATGTATAATGCTTTAATAAATGCTTATGCTCAAAGGGTAGGTTGCTATCTTCACTCCTCTCCATTCTGCAGAGTGCTCATTGTTAAGAAATTTTTTCAGTTTCTAATATTGATCGGATGCAATCTTTGCCTTCTTCAAGTGTATCAGCCCCAAGTGACCATAAAAAGCATTCTGTTTTAGTCATCCTTTTTACTATTGTTTGTCTACTGGTGAAGATTACCTAAGTCTGCTCTTAGTTGTATCCTTAGATGTTTATAAATTCTCTTACTCTGAGCTTAATTCTTGTTAACACTGATTTATTTTCTTGAGTTTGAAGATTACTTCCTTTTCGTTGCACTTGCACCTTTAGTTGTAGTTACTGTCTTGATTGCTTGTTATGATTGTACGAGGGTATGGTCCACTTAATAGCATTACCAGGTTACTACAATTAACAAGGAGACTAGTTGTACTCTGGGGAGTTTATAAGACTTGAAGTAACTTTGAGGTATCTAAGCTTTTTATGTATTGACAATGTACATAGATACAAGCTCCTAAGTTGAAAGGACACTCCCTTTAGATAATTCTTCCTCTTCAGCCTCTTTGTTTTTGTATCATGCCTGTTGATTTTGTTTAGCGATTGATTCTGATGTGAGAGAGAGAGGATTTGAGTGTCACAAATAGTTGAAAATGTAAGTGCATATATTAAGCTTCTTGTTGATCAGTTTACTATTTATCAACAGGGTTTGTCCGACCAAGCATTAGATGCATTCAGGCTTATGAGAGCTGATGGTCTAAAGCCCAGTCTATTTGCTCTAAACTCATTGATCAACGCGTTTGGGGAGGATAGAAGGGATGCCGAAGCCTTTGCTGTGTTGCAGTACATGAAGGAAAATGTAAGTTAACTAAATTTTGTTTTCATTTCCTTTGTGTATTTTCATTGTGTAACTTGTTGGCGTCTTTACTTTTTGTCCCTTGCACTCCCTATAATTGCAGAATCTGAAGCCAGATGTAGTGACATATACGACGCTCATGAAAGCCCTCATTCGTGTGGATAAGTTTCAAAAGGTATAACTCATTTCGCTGTTGCAAAAATAGACACTAGACATAATTCAATGCAGAACTGGCATATCAAAGTACTTTTTTTTTTTTTTTGGGTCAAGCGTATTGAGGTACTTAACTTCCATGATATCATCTCCCAAAGAGAAAAACTTCAATATTGAATATCTTTTCATAGTCAGTCAGATTCGCTCCACATTTACGCGACCTTTAATTTTGTGTTTCCTTAACCACCTGCAGAAGTTGATGTGTGAAAAAGTTCACTATTGAGAAGACTGCCAACAGTATAATCTTTTCTTTTCCAAAGTCAATTTACCTCAGGGTTACATGTTTAAATGCAAAGATGAACAAAGGGACAGTAATCTGGACAGACATTATTTTCCTGCTATTTTTGTTCTTTAAGTTGTTAGGGAAGGGAAACTGGTGGTTGAACCATGGCTCTTGCGCATATAAGGGCCCTTGTGGATGCTATTGCCTAGCCACCCATCTATCTGCCTTCTAGATGTAGTTAATCTTCCCTCAATAACCACCCTGAGAGACTCAATGTGAAAGCTTTATCCTGCTTTAGTAATGAATCTGGATCAGGCTCGCCAAAGTATCTCTGACATCACTGCCACCAGGAATTTGGTTTTAGACCAATTTGTTATTTGCTTTTACATTGACTTTGCAGCATCTACAGTAAGGAGGGAAGAAATATTATGTTGTTGAGGCAAACTCTGAGCTATTAAGAAACAACTGATGTGGGTGAATGAACTGAATAATCGTTGACCTTTTTCCATTCATGCCACATGTGGTTTAATTTTGGAGGGTATGGAGCTGAGAGACCTGTAACTTAGGTTTCCTTTTTTCCTTGTAGTAAGAGTAGTTGCTTTCCAGGATATGATGTTGGTGGAGCTGTTGTTAGTCTCAAGATAATATTGACTACAGTAGTTATGCATCTTCTGCATTTCATATGTTCTTTCCGTTTGAACAATTGTTTTCTTGGGCCAATTGGCTGCTAGATTGCTTGTGTATACAGTGTTCTATTCTGCCTGACATTAGATTATGACTAATTATCATAGTAGTAGTATAAGTATGAATGCATGATATGTGGCACATTATTATTGTTCTTTCTTTGTTGATAATAGCAATGTTCGATGTTGTCTATGGCTCAATGCATCTGATGGTCTTCAATATCTGCCAACTAAAATGACAGACAAGTTTCTAATATATATTGAAACTTATTGCCTACTTGGATGTTTAGATTGCCTTCAGCATCATATATTGCATGTTAATTCTTCTTTTGGCTGGGAATTCAGGTTCCGGAGGTGTATGAGGAGATGATAATATCTGGGTGCATGCCTGACAGGAAAGCCAGAGCTATGTTGCGGTCTGGTCTGAGATACATGAGGCAGACATTGAGATCAAGATAAGAAAGGAAAACATCTGCCCTGTGAAATTATGTTTATACAAGCCCAAGTCATGCAGCCAAAGCACATTGTAAAGTAGTCTCTCTGTTGATGATCGTCTCAGCTATCAGTTTAGGTCAGTGGATTATCTCTCCTTTCCATAATGTGATAATTCTGGCATTTGAGCAACCGGATTTCATTAATCGGTTAGAATGAAAAAAAAGAAGGTCAATTTCAGGTTTGGTGAGTTGAAAATTCTGATTTGGGGGATTAGGAACTACTGAAGATCTCAGCTGAAATCTGTGTTTCATATCGCGTCACTCAGCCAGCCTATGTTGTTTTGCAGGAAACAGACCATCCAATCCTTGTCATAAATTGCAAGAAGCTGACAACACTTGTCTTACTGATTCATTTGATAACATCGACCGACCATTCTCCTATGGGATTCAAAGCTAGAAGTTAATCAAGATTACACATGTTTTGAACAAAGGATATTTTCGTCCAGCAACGTTAAATAGAATACAACAATGCAACACTAGAGCCTTGTATTATATTTCCCATCTTTCTCTTGGAATAATGAAGGTGATAATTCTAATTGTAAATGAAAAAATTGGTACTTTCAATGCAGTTCTTGGGTTTACTTTGAATTCCGTTGCTGGAGAAGTTTCTGCTTAGACGGAAAATGTCACGAAATGCAGGACAAAAAGAGTCCCAGCACCCCCAACATTGCCCGAGGTTTCAAGCTTTAATTACTTCTGAAAATTTCAGAAGTAATTACAGCTTGAAATCACTTATCTATTATTTAGTTTTCTCAAGAACCACAGACTTATACTACTGACACTGAACAAATGTCATTGCTTTGAAAACTAGAAGATTCAATTCCGCAAACACTTTACACATTTGCCGAACTGATATAGCCGTACAATCCCCCAGAATAAATGTTCACGCACGCTCACAATCAAGACCTTATAGACAACACCAAACTGTCATCCCGAAGAGGAAGACATGTCCAAACCCAAAGTTCGAATCAGAAACCTACATTGTCTTTACCACCCACCTACCTCTAACCCTTCACCATCATTCCGACTCAGTTTTTCTTCCCTGTCCGGGCCCCGATCCTTCGCTCACCGGTGATGGTGGACTTCTCATAGTTCATGGCCAGGGGAGGCTTCTTGTTCTCCTTTGTGCTGCTTCTGAGCAAGTACCGAGGTGCCGGGGTCGCCTCACTCCTCTCCACAGAGTAAGCCGCGCAGACCGATTTCCTCAGGCTCTCCAGCTTCTTCCCTTCCCCCCTCCTCTTCGTCGGCTCGACCGTGACGCCGAGGTCGTACACGGCCTTCTTCTCCTCCCCCAGCTCCCCCTTTCTTCCTCCTCAGCCTCTCGTTCCTCCTCGCGGAGTACACGTCGTAGAACCTCCCCCTCTCGAACACGGAGACCGTGTTGGCGCCCGCGCTGCCGGCGAACAAGGAGCCCGCGGGATCCGCGTTGCTGAGCTCGTCGCGGACCATCTCCGTCAGCGCGCGGAGCTCGCACGAGATGGAGCGGTACTCAGGGCGGAGCTCCGATTCTTCGATGTCCCACGCGCGGCTCAGCTTTTGCGATTTCGTCAAGGATCCTGACGCGGTCATTCAAAACCCATCACGACACAGCACGCGCGCATACGCAGAAGCAACCGCCCGCGATACAAATGACCTCCCGACCGAAAAAAAATTCACAGCAAATCAGAATCAAACCTGGAGGGGTCTGCAAGGATTTCATGGCGGTCGTGCTCGACCGGAGGACGCGGCGGGGACGAAGGCGGGCCGGAGATCTGGCGAGCGGGGGCTTGCGGTCCAGCTTCATTTTCGACATCCCAGAAACGCGCAGATCGACCTGCACGAGCAGAGATCGAGAGAGACGTGATCGAATGTTGCGGCGAAGATAAGACGGAGATGGAGATTATAGAAGGGAGGGAAGGCACCTACGAATTGAATGGCGAAAAGCTTTGGTTCTGCCCTTCAACTTCTTTTCGCTTTTCTTGGCTTGTCTCTCTCTCTCTCTTTTTCTTGGGGGTTTTTATTGAGGGGAGCGGAGGGTGGGATGGATTTGAATTCGGGGAGAGAGAGAGAGAGGGGAGCCTATAACGGTCACTTCCTCGATCCGACGGCCAGGATTGCGTTCGGTTTTGGATGGGGGAGATATCGAGTCTGATCCTTACTTTTTCCGGCAGATTACACATTTATGTTTTTATATTTTTTTCAATGATTACGAATTTATGTGGACTTGCTATATCGATGCATGGAATTGCAATTTGCTTTCGTTCTTTATTTGTTGCCTGATTTGATTACTAATATGGCATATCCCCTGCGATGCTGTGGGTTAAAAGCAAGGGAACTGCCATATTGTAGATTATTATCTTAGCAATATTTAGACATATATTTATTTTCTTTTCTTTTCTCCTTTGGCAGAAGAGACAACTTTATGCAAGGCAAGGTTTTGTGTTTTATTTTTTATTTTTTTAGGATGATGGTGAAAAGGTCGACAGATAAGTCAGCCATCTCCTACCACGCTTTCATTTTTGGGGCTTTGGTGGGGAATTGGATGATGGAAATTAGTCATGAGCTTGTTCAATAGAACTTCATTTTCAATTTCTCTTGATCTCCTCTCTCTTGGTCGGTTCTCTAAAGTTCAAAATGTCACATGTTTAGTGGTACATTGGAATTTTAAGCTCATTATTTCTTGTGTAATGAATGGCCTATTTTTCCAATGAAATAATTTTCAAGAAAATACTTAGTTAATTTAAGAAAAGTGATTTTATTCTTATCAGAAGAAGGGGAAATCATTTTCCTTACAATCTAAACTTGTTACTTTTGGTCCATGGAAAACATTTTTCATAAATCGATCGACTTTCCGTCATCCAAATACAAGAAAATGAGAATCAATTTCCCAAAACAATTTTCATTCGAACAAACCAATCTTCAAAGAAAAATAAAAATCAAGCATTTGTGTAAATACTAGCCGATTAGTTGACATGGTTGATGGAGCACCCTCGCGAGATACTTCTAATGTGAAGGCACGTTTTCCATTCAAGGAGAGGATGAGGAGCGATGTTAGCTTTTGCGGGCCAGATATAACGTTCCTCTGCGACCCTTTCTTTCACACGTGACTTCGACGAAAAGTCATGGAATAAACTTGCGGCGTTTTCATATTTTGTTAGAGCAAATACTTAAAAAAAAAAAAAAAAAAAAGCTCTCAAATTACACTCCACGTGAATATCTAATACAAACATCTCGAACTTTTTTTTTTTATATCACCAAAAACCCTAAAACTTATTTACTATGACACAAATACCCCCAACTATTTTTGTGTCGAGAAAAAACCCTAATTTATATATATATATATATATATATATATGTTATATACTATCTAGGGTATATTTGTCATATTAGTATAAATTTGAGATTTTTGTGACAAAAATAATTTTGTGGTATTTTTGTTACAGTAGATTAATTTAATTTTTTTATGATAAAAAAGAGTTTAGGGTATTTGTATTATATTGAGCATAATTCGAAGTTTTTGTGGTATTAACTTATATAAAATTGTATTTTACATTAGTTATGTCATTGAGGTAGATGTGTATGTATTTATGGCATTGCAAAGCACCTTAAAAATATATGAAAGCACCTTTTAAAACCGAAATACAGGGAGAGACCAGCAAACATGATTAACTAAAAGCTATCGTTGCATCATATCGTTAGAATAATACTAATAATTGGTAATAATTAATCGACTCATAACTTACTTCTTTTCTCTTAAAATTCTCAATTAAAGATAAATCCGACTATGTTAATGTATATGAGCATTAGGTTTCTTGTCGAATATCCAAATTACGAAGTCATTGGGTTATGATTAAATTTTTAACTAACAGCTTACACGAGTCGATTATTGTCCCGATTGTTTCGATTATAATTCTCCTGAAACAATTTTTTTTTTTTTAAGGGTCAAGCAGACCACCTATTTTTACCAACCGTATGTCCGGAGATCGAATGTTATCACAAGTCAGGTCATTAAGCACACATTCGAAGCATCAAAGTTTCCACGTAGGCTCCCGTGAATAGTCGCGACCTTATCACGAGCCGACTCCATCGCAACCGTACGTCCGGGGATCGAACGATGTCCTCTATTTCGAGCACCTAGTAAGGAAGTCCTAGACCCAACCCGATCGAAACGGCTCTTGAAGAACGCCGTGGGCCAAGCGGGCACCTCCTTCGGGTCAAAATCCGAAAGCAAAGCAGAGAAGAACCTGGAAGGAATCGCACGTTCACTCGAACGAGATCGAATGGCTTGCGTCGATCCCCCGGCTTTGATTGGTAACCAATGGGCTCTCGCTAACCACCGAAGGTACAACCCCCCCTCGGATAAGGAAAAATCGAACGCATTCCGTCCTCAATAATTTCCGCGCCTTTTTTTTAACTCCATTTCTCGAAAAACTCCTTTTCAATCGTGTCACCATGACATGACCACATCTCCCGGAAAGACGAAAACACGTCGCCCCTCCTATTTTTTTTTTTTTTTTTTAAATTATAAATAAATTATTACTTAATTTTATTTTTATCGACGAGAGCGCAATTCTATTATGAAATCCCAGGAAAAAGTACAATTTGATGTCGAGAAATCTAGAATTCACCGGTGCCCCATCTCAATCCGATGCGACCGATTCTCTAACAAATCGAGCACGATAAATTTATGTTTAGAAATTTTATTTTTTTTAGAAAAAATACCACCAAAAATATTAAATTTTATTTAATGTGATAAATTTATTCTGAACTTTTTTAACAAAAAAAATCTCAAATTTATAAGTGACATTTTATTCCAAATTATACTACATTTTTTCTTCTTTGCCTTCCATCCGCCAGAGGAAGTCAGACTTAGGCGAGGTTGCCCTCGTAGTGTGGGCGACCCTCGCCCGACGCCAACGAGGGCGGCCCTCGCCTAAGCCGGCTTCCCTAGTTGCCGAGAGAAGAAGAAAGAAGAGAAAAAAAAAAAGAAAAGAAAAAGGAGAAACAGAAAAAAATTTTAAAAATTGAAAGATGAAAATGCCCTTCATCCATAGAGTTGGGGTAAAATGGGTTATAGTTTCTAAAGTTTTGGGTTTTTTCGTATCACAAAAAAAATTCGAAGTAAATTTGTCACATTAAATAAAGTTTAGGATTTTTAATAACTTTTTTCCTTTGTTTTAACCCAGCATGTTTGGAATACGAAATGATCTCTGATCTTCTGTCGGACTAGGAACAGGGGAGAGTTGACCCTTTTCCCTCCGAATAAAGCGAGGTGTTTCTGATACAGTAATGATAGGCACGGAAATAAAACACAATCTTTCTCTATGAAGTCCGGTAAAAAACATGATTTTTTTTTTTTTTTGGTCCAATAAGATATTTTCTTTCAAGGTCTGGTTTTCGCTAATTACACGTTTCTTACGTTCCGCGTGCTCGTCGGTTCCTGTCCTAAAAATTTATGAAAAGCTGGGAGCCACGTCAAGCGATAAGCCCCAGGTATAAATTCTGGAGGAGAAAAAAAAACGTATCCGAGCCATTATTTATGGGGACAGATAAAAATAATAATATTTTGCGCATTACCATATTTGCAAGGAAAAAAGGACATTTTTTTTATCTAATTAAAAAAAAAAAAAGAAAGACCGAGAAAGAGAGGGAGGGAGGGAGGAGAAAGGGACGAGGTAGCTGTTAGCAGCTTCCGCTTGAAAAACTGTCCAAAAGAGATATGGAGGGAGTTGAAATGCGAGCCACGAGCCACGCTTCCCGAAATCTGCCAAAAGCCTGAAGGAAACCTCAGCTCCTATAATTGCCACACACTCTCCATCTCCATCTCCTCCATATTTATGATACCTCGGTAGTCCACCCTCGCCCATCCGCCTCGTGCTTCTCTCTCTCTCTCTCTCTCTCTCTGTTCATTCTCGTTGAGCTCGTGGTCGCCTCCCGCCATGGATCCGCACAAGGTTCTGACTACCGGTTTTTCGTGCTTCGGTTGCTTGAGCTTGATGCGGGTTGCTTTGAATTTGTCAACTTTTGCGCTCGTTCGCGTCTCGTTTTGGTGCTGCTTGTGCCCATTTCTTGCTTCGTTTCGTCGCCGTCGCCGTCGCCTTCGCCATCGTACTGTTCCAATGATTTTCGCGCCTTCGGACTTCTCTTTCTCCTGCCTTGTTTTTGGTCGTGTTTCGCTTTGAGTTGAGCTTGGTGATTCGGGGTGCGGCGAGATTGGACCGAATGGCGAAGAGACTCCTTTTTCTGCTTCTTTCTTTTTTTCTGAAAGCTTATTTTCTGGAGCTCTTGCTTTCGGATTAGAATTTTTTGGAGAGGTTGAATTATTGTTCTGCGGTCTGTTCATCGTTATTCTCCCGCTAAAATTCGAAGAGAGTTAGAATTCATGCTGTATGCTCGCGTACGGGCTCCTGATTTGCTGCTTGTGATGTTAAACATTGGTTTCACTAGCTAATTATGACGATTGTGCTTTGCAGTACCGTCCATCCAGTGCTTTCAACACTTCTTTTTGGACTACGAACTCTGGTGCTCCTGTCTGGAACAATAACTCTTCGTTGACTGTTGGAAGCAGAGGTATACATCTGATGTCCTTGTCTTTTATTTTCTCTTTCTTGGCCGAGGACATGAATGTCTAGTCATCGATAGAGATTCACATTAGCTCAGCCGTTCGACAGAAAGGACACCGCCCTTCTTTGATTGTAGCACTCTCTCTACCCCAATTCTTTGTGACTTTCGTGCACGTTCGCATCCCCTGTTTTTGGAAGAAAGGAAACTATCTGGTGTTGATGTTGATATCTGGTCTCTTATGCTAGTTGGTTGTTTGTCCACATGATTTTTCTTTTCCTCCTATAAGTTTGCGCAGTAGCACAGTCCTTCATTTATGTAATACTTGGATTCTTCATGCTTATAGTGTTTAGTGTTATGGTAGACTTATCAAACGGGTGACACCCCCCACCCAAAAAAAAAAAAAGAAGGTAATCCCTTTTGTCTCATTTTCATGTAATACAAATCTAATGATCCATACTTAATCCTGACCCATATTGATAAAATGCTTCTATATTTAATCCAATCCGAGGAAAATTCATACCCAAGTTAAGGTGAAAGCATGGAACGAGCGAGCGTGACATTAAGAGAAAGTAAAGAGGGTTATAGAGGCCGGTTGGGTTTAAATAAGTTGTGAACCCATTTAGCATCCATATTAAACCTATTTATGACCCATAGAATTGGGTCTAAACCCATTTACTGAATATAACTAACTCATATAACAACTCAACCCATCAAATATGGGTTAAGAAATTGGTCTATAACCCATTTTGACAGGCCCACCGTTTGGCGAGGAAACGTGAAAGAAAATCTGCAATATTTTGTTATTGCAAGAGAAATGTGGTGATGAACTAGTTAGATTGTTCTGCTGAAAATGGTTTTGTCCAATGTTGCAGGACAAATCTAAATATTATCCCTATTGCCATCCTCACATTCATACGTAATTCTCTAATAAAGAAGTGGAACTTGAAGACTAGCTTGTGCATATAAATTCAGCTTCCTAGCAATACACCGTTCCTTAGAGACCGGAGCACAGGTCTTATTCTTCAGTAACTATAAGGAAAGAGAAGAATGATAAGTTAATTTTGACTAGTTTATCTGCCTCTTCATCCTCACACATCATTCTGCTGTTGGTGGTAGCCATTAGCATGTGTATAGGAAGAAATTGCTTGGGAGCTACTTTGAGTCGAGGCATATTGGAGTTATAAGTATGCAGAAAAAGTTATCCAAATTCATTAAGCCACAATAAAATTTAACTTTAGAGTAATGCTTAACATGGTAACATGTGGTAACATGCTTACGGAAAATTAACATCACAGGTCCAATTCTTCTTGAGGATTATCACCTTGTGGAGAAACTTGCCAACTTTGATAGGGAGAGGATTCCAGAGCGTGTGGTCCATGCTAGGGGAGCCAGTGCAAAGGGATTCTTTGAGGTCACTCATGACATTTCTCACCTTACCTGTGCTGATTTCCTTCGGGCACCAGGGGTTCAAACACCCGTGATTGTCCGTTTCTCCACCGTCATCCACGAAAGGGGCAGCCCTGAAACCCTGAGGGACCCTCGAGGTTTTGCTGTGAAGTTCTACACAAGAGAGGTAAGGGAATTTTGGTAACAGATAGAAGTCTGCAGTTTGGAAGAGCACAAGTTTGATGCTCACTGTGATAGACCCTTTCACGGGGAGCCTAGGCTCAATCAATGCATGTGCTACAGATGTGTGGTCAGTAAGAGCTAACTGCTTTTCATATCCCATTCTGCTGAAGCATGGTTGCATCTATAAATTTCAATAGAATATACTTGGCTCAATTTTCGATTGGTACCTATCTACTAAGAGACATCATATTGATAATTGCTACTTTTGGATTAACTTTATTCATGATTACTGCTATGGTATTGAATCCACTTTGACACTTGAATTGGGGAGATGGCAGGTCTCTTGTACACATTGCATACATTTATTTTGTGATCTTGCGTTTTCTGTTACTGCAGGGTAACTTTGATCTGGTGGGAAACAATTTCCCTGTCTTCTTTATCCGTGATGGAATGAAATTCCCGGATATGGTTCATGCACTTAAACCAAACCCCAAATCCCACATCCAGGAGAACTGGAGGATCGTTGACTTTTTCTCCCACCATCCAGAGAGCTTGCACATGTTCACCTTCCTCTTTGATGACATTGGTATTCCCCAAGATTACAGGCACATGGAGGGCTCTGGAGTTAACACCTACACTTTGATCAACAAGGCTGGAAAAGCGCATTATGTGAAGTTTCACTGGAAACCAACTTGCGGGGTCAAGAACTTGCTGGAGGAAGAGGCAATTAGAGTTGGGGGATCAAATCACAGCCATGCGACTCAGGATCTTTATGATTCCATTTCTGCTGGAAACTATCCTGAATGGAAACTTTTCATTCAGATCATCGATCCTGATCATGAAGACAAATTCGACTTTGACCCACTTGATGTGACTAAGACCTGGCCTGAAGATATATTGCCCCTAATGCCAGTTGGCCGCTTGGTCTTGAATAGGAACATTGATAACTTCTTTGCCGAGAATGAACAGCTTGCATTTTGCCCTTCAATCGTGGTTCCTGGGGTCTTCTACTCAGATGATAAGCTGCTCCAAACTCGTATCTTCTCATATTCTGATACTCAGAGGCACCGTCTTGGACCAAATTATCTTCAACTCCCCCCCAATGCTCCTAAATGTGCTCATCACAACAATCACCATGAAGGTTTCATGAATTTCATGCATAGGGATGAAGAGGTAAGAATCTTCTTTGAATCCTTCCGCAGCAATACTCTGGGCAGCATCTCTGGTGGATTTTTGGTTGGTGTAACTAAGTTAACATCACGCTTTCCCTGACATATGAAGGCGTTGTGATGCAATTTGATATGTCAATTATAGATCCCAAAGTGGCAGTGCAAATGTCCTCTCTCCTTTTGTTAGAGGAGGATTACCTTCGTAATTTTGCAATTGCACTTTGTGCCTAAAACATGCATACAAGTTTACATATGTAGGAAATACCTGTCTGCTATTATGTAAAAAGATTATCTGTTGAGCAAATGCTTATTTTCCCTTTTGCAGATAAACTATTTTCCGTCAAGGTACGATCCTGTTCGTCATGCAGAGAGATATCCCATTCCAACTGCTATGCTGACTGGAAAGCGTGAAAAGGTTTGCTTCCTAGGATCTAATTTTTACTTGAACAGAAATTGGTTGTCTTGAGGTGCTTTCATGGTGATATTGATGGGATAGACTCAGCTTGTCCAGTAGATAATCAATTGAATTGCAGTTAGTTGTGTGACTAGATGTATGTGTGTTTGGATTTTGTTAACTTTTGTTGCTCCAAACAGACCATCATTGAGAAAGAGAACAACTTCAAGCAGCCTGGAGAGAGATACCGATCATGGACGCCTGACAGGTATCCTTCAGTTGTGCATTTCCTGATAACGGTTTGATGGTCTCATGTTTCTCAATCATCTGTCTCTATCTTCTTTTTACAGGCAAGAGCGGTTCATCTGCCGATGGGTCGATGCTTTGTCTGACCCACGCGTGACTCATGAGATCCGCAGCATCTGGAATTCATACTGGTTTCAGGTGAGATAGCTGTTTACTTCTTGTCTAGCCCTGATGGAGCGGGTTTAAGTGAAAAATGTAATATTTAACATGCAGAAATGGGGGATTCGGTTGTTGCTTGCTTTGTGAGATACACACACACACACATGCAGATGTGATAATGAACTCATTTGAGATTACTTGCAATTGCAACAGGTCGACAAATCTCTGGGTCAGAAACTAGCATCTCGGCTCAATTTGCGACCAAGCATTTAAGGACCAGACAAAGCTGGATGTTCTGGGATGGAGCAAGCACAAAATGATGTCCGACCTATAAACTCTGTTCCAAATGCTTATTTTTTGTTGTGGTATATTGAACTTGCCCTGTCATACAAACTCTCTGGCAACATGATATTCCTGATTTAATAAATGCCAATTGCATGTGCTATCTTGCTCCTCTGTGTTTGGTCATCACTTTCTCCTGAAGTCTCATCTACATAAAGTATGCTGTTTACCGCGCTTTCTGCTATGTGGGACGAGAGGTTAGAATTGAGAGTTTAATTTGCCTCCATTCTTTTGACAGCGCGATGTGCTTGAGTGACACTACCAACTCATCGTTCCTGCAAACAAGAGAGTAAATCGAGTTTTGTTACATTTAGCAATGCAGGCATGAGCTCATAGAGGAGGGCACGTTAGGACTATCTTCGGATCTCTGCTTCATAAAAGGGCAAATTAACTTGGAAGGCGCCCTAGAGACCAGAAGATCGATAAATCAATCTCACAAATAATTCGAATGCATCTGTTGAAACGTTTGATCGTGTGTGGAGCTCCAGTCTAGACAACTGTACACACAAATTTGGCCGTGAAGAGCCAACCCCACCTGCACTGCGATCCGTGACAAAAATTTAACAAGAGAACCGCCTTTAGAGTTGCTGACAGTCTACTTGCAAAATTCTAATGCCTGAGTTGCATATCCTACTAAATGACAGATTTCAGCTCGTCTGGTCTTAAGAAGTAAGTCGAAATTTCCATCTCAATAAGTCCTTGACACTGCGGATGGGGAGTATTGACTTTCAGATCCATGAGGTCTGTCAGCACTGTGATTGTGGTGAATTGGTGATCAATGGTGGTTGTGACGATGCTGGTGAGAAGAAGGTGGGTTCGATGCGCCCGCCTTGGTCTCCTTCTTCTTCTTCCAAATGGTGTTGATATGTTCTAATGTCGCCAGCACTTCATCCATCAAAGGCCTCGCTTTAGGATCACCCTCCAGGCATTTGAGGATGAGCTCAGCTACCTGAGTTGCAGCTTCCAGAAGGTATCGTCCTTCTAGTCTCGGATCCATTATCTTTGTCAGCTTCCTCTTGTCGTGGAGCGACGGCCTCGCCCATCCCACCAGATACCACTCGGGCCAGTTATTGTTGAGCGCTTGTAAACCCGTCAAGATTTCTAGGAGAACCACCCCGAATCCGTAAACATTGCTCTTCACGCACCGATGCCCTGTCAAATTAAAGCCTCTATCATTCTGACATGCATTTTCTATGATCACATGAAATCATCGCTAAAGATAAAGAAGCATATGAGAGGGAGATCTTGAGGAAGAGCGCTGCAATAAGATCATTTCGCAAAACACATGCCAAGTAATCTCGTCAATTTTCTAAAGAACGTAGTTGTCACCGACCCAACATCGCCCGCTGAGAAGAAAGATAGGATCTCTGTCTTACCTTTGGTGATGGACTCTGGGCGCGGCGTATCCATATGTTCTAATAAATAGTGTGGTCTCATGAGAGTTCCCACCTGCCAGTCCCAGCTTCTCCTGAACGAAATCCCAGAGCTTGGCATTGTAGTCCTGGTGCCAATTTCGCAAACGACAGAAAGTGAACAAAGTGCGTCAATTAATCCACAAGAATGGTGGTTATATATCCATGTATCATCCAATAGTCGTAGGCATACATCAAGTAAATCCCATTTGCGTGGATCACGTGATCTAAAGACTTTGCTGCAAAAATCTAAAGTGTTTGGTGCATCCAATATACTAACGCGACACCGATGGAAACTGATATACTTTAAAATGAATTTGAGCTTTGCCACATTTTTTAGGTGACATGGGCGACATTTATACAGGTATTCTTAAAAGTAATTCTTGATAGTTAGAAAAATCAAATAAAAGTAATCACGTCGATAGAAAAATTTACCACATCCAATAATATATTGGAAGATTTAAATTCCCGGTAGATTACAGTCTTCTCGGATGTATGCAAGAAATCAAGCCCACGGGCAGCTCCGATTGCTATTTTAAGCCTCACCTCCCACGGAAGTCGTTCTTCTCCCCCTGCATTACCATAGGTTTCTTCGGTGAATCATCTTTTTTTCTTTTTATTTTTTGTTTTCCTACGCATTTTGCTGTATAATATTGGAGGGGAAAAATATAAGAGATTAATAAGCATAGCAACAAAAGATATGCGGATGATCTTACCTCTGAAAAGGTGATTCTCTAAGCTTCCCCTCTGCATGTACTCGTGTACGAGGAGGCACCGTTTGTCTTCCCAGCAATACCCCAGTAATCTCACCAAATTCGGATGAGAATACTTAAAATAACTTAACTGTTGAATCAATGCACATAGAATTGTGTCAGATAATTAAGTTCGCGATCTTTTGCACGAATTAGTGCGAGTTCAATCAATTATTTGCGGCAATCAATGCTTTTCACTATACAAAAAGTATGTATTTATGTGGCCAAATTGTAGGAAAAATCTCATATAAGGATCTAACACAGTTTTTCTCAAAAATTAGTTTAAAGCTCCCAACTTAGTCTCAAATAAAACCCGAGCTTACCGGTTGGTGAGCCAAATCGAGCTTGTGCATCTAATATGCATCTTTCATTCAATGTACGTGCTCATTGGTATAAAAAGTTTGGCCTACCGGTGAGTTTGAGGTTTAATCTAAGACTAAGTTGGCCACTTAAGGCTTTATTTGCGACAAGATTTACTCGATTTTTTTATTTAGAAAATGCCCCATGTCAGATCCTTATTTCAAATTTTCTCAAAATCATATTATACATAGTTTGTTTCGAAGGACAAGGAAAGTATTAACTAAGCAGGAGGTGGATGAAAAGGCAATAAAGTCCAAGTAATTAACTAATATAAACTTTAGCCAATATGAACTAGAAGTTGGCAGACGCATTTCCGGCGCCCATCAAATTTGAAACTATTTATAATTGAAATATTCTTTGCTCGAGAGTTGGACAAAAACAGAACTTTATAATTATTAAAAGGACCTTTAATTCGGAAAAAAATAATATGCTTTCTCACCGAGGGGAGTCAATTTTGCACATTGTCCAGGTCGTCTTTTTTTCTTTTCATCGTTAATAAGAATGTGTTTAATTTGCAAAATCGTCCAAAAAGTCGTAAATCTATTATATTTTTGTTGATTTAGTCATAAATTTTTCATTGTGCCGATTGAGTTCTTAACATTTGCACGTTTTATCAATTAAGTCCATCGACCAATTTTGATCACAAACCTCTAATGTCGATGCCATGCTTCCTACGTGGTATAGCGGACCTAAACACGAACAATTTTTAATACTATTTCAATAAATTTTTGATTTACTTATTTATTTATCATTTTTCCTTCTCTTCTCTTTCCCTTCTTTTGTGTTTCTTTTTTTTTTAATTTTCTTTTCCCCCTACCCACCGTTGAACATCACTGGGCCTCATCAATGGCCGATGAAAGTTGCCAACCTCAAGCAAGGACAGCCCTCACTGGCCTTGGGTGAGGGACGCTTGCACCTAGGTGAGGGTGGGCTGCCCTCGCTTGGGCTAGCAAAGGCAGCCCTCACCCTCGACTATATAGGCCCGAGCATCCCTTGTGAGGCTGGTGGAAGGAAAAAGGGAAAAAGAAAAAAGAAAAGAAAAAAATGTAGAGAGAAGGGGGAAAAGAAAGAGTAAAAAGTAAGGAGGGCAAATGGAAGAGAAGGAAAATTTGAAAATATTATAAAAAATTATTTTATAAAAAATTGTTCACCAAGTAGGACCGCCAACGTCTCTGTCAGCGACTTTAGATCAAAATTGGTCGGTTGGACTAAATTAGCAAAACGTGAAAAAATTTAAAACTAAATTGACACAATTAAAATGTTGAACACTGAATTGGCAAAAGTACAATAAGTTTTTAATTTTTTTTTTGTAATTTTTCCTGCTTTATTTTATATTCGAGTGAGGAGTATTTGTCACATGGTATATGACACAACGAAAATAAAAACTTGAAACCACGAAACGAGATATTGATTGAGCGGGAGCGAATGGAATTGTATGAATGTTATACGCACCAGCCATTCGCCCAAGTCCAGATCTCTGTCGACTCGGTAATCCCCGACGGCGACCCGGATGCCGCTGCCGGCCTTAGACGGGGCGAGGGTCCTCTCGTCCACATAACCCCTGTACACAACACCGAACTCGTCCTCCGCGGGCATTCGGGGCGGCCTGAAGTTCCTGGTCATGATCTTTATCTCTTCCAGCGTGTACATCTTCGGGTTGTGCATTGTCACTTCCCCAGCTTCCACCGCAGCTGGAGCTTCTTCCATGCCACCACCGCGGCCCGCCACTGGTGACTTCCCATTCTTGTCCCCCACCAACGCATCTCGCTTTACCTTGGGGTTCTTAGCAAGAGCTTCTACACACAACCCCCAAGAAAAAAAAAAAAATGAAAAACGTGACGAGCGAACTCAGCTTATATCCACCAAAAAGTAATGATAATAGCTATTGGGTGAAAGTGTGATTTATTATTTAAATATTTTATTACTCTCCACACACATATTCTTTCTTTTTTCTTTGTCAAAAGTAACATTTCATTCATTTTCATATAAAAAACAAGAGAGAAATGACAATCCAATTGCAAGTTAGGATAAATCCCAAACAGTTTCAAAGCAAAACAAGCTCTAGATAAAATGATAAATCATCGTAACAAAGTTAAAGAGAACTTCATTTATTGTATGGATTTTGCTTTCAGCGGTGCACCCCAAGTTCGGTGTCCCCAATGCTATCACCATTTAAATTGTGAGAGCAAAACCTTCACGAAACTTCTCTGATTTCCTGCGAAATTAGACTTATACCCCAACAAAACTTAAGGGAAGTGAAACCCCAAAAATATTAGCACAAAAATCCCTCACATTTGGTTGGATTGAAAAGATTTGAATTTAGGAGTTCCTCCTCTAGTACCATGTAAAATTTTGTAAAATCATTACTAACTGCTCTAAAATTTTAAATTATTAAAGATATATATGATTTATTATTTAAATATTAAATAGTAGTGATCCATCGAATCAATCCTTTTCCATGGCAATTCCTCATGATCAACAACAACAATTAAGAAAACAACTCCTCCCCACACCACCCCCCCCAAAAAAAAAGAAAAAAAACCCCCTCTCTCTCTCTGCATGTCTGTTTTGATGTGAAACTGTTCTCCCTTCTTATTTCGGTTGGTGCACATTCATTCTCAGTGCAAGCAACCACAAGCTCCTTCCTCCTCTTCACTTTTATACTTCCGCCTCTCTCAAAAAAATATCAAAAAAGTTATAAAATTTATGGCAAATTATCAATCATTAACTTTTCAATGGAATCAATTTAGTTATAATTTTTTATTCCTAAACTCCTCGATTTTCAGAGAGCCGAAAAGTCTTTTTTTCAATTTTGTCTCTCTTTTCCCATTGTCTAACCTTCAACCATGGGGGAGGGTTTGAGCTAGTCTCACCCTCCCCTCTCTCTTTTGTTGATTTTGTTTGCGTTTTATTGTTTTTTCTTACTTTTTCTTCCCTCCCAACTTAAATTTGAGTGCTATCTTCTCCCAATCTAGATCTAGGAGTACGTGTATAGGTTCTCTACTCCATTTTCAATGATGATCGCAGGAGTTCTAACATCTTGTTGAATTACGAAGATTTGTTCATCCAAATGTTAAATCTGTGTTTGTTTAATCTGTTATGATTGTTTTCATATGATGATGGTGTAGAGAAAGCCGAACTTAGGTGCACACTGCCAACTAGCAATGTCGCAATTATTGAAGAAAGAATTTCGACGTGTACTTATCACTAATAAAGACACGAGTTTCAATGATTAGCTACCGATTTTATTTGACAGATTTGTTCCTATGGAATGAGTTTGTGCTTGTGTCCTTTGGTTTTTTTTTTTTTGTTTATATATTTATACTCTGTTTCGATTTGCTTTGTCATGAAAACTATGTACTTCTACATCCTTTTGAGTAATGAATACAATTTTCTTTCAACAAAAAAAAAAAGTAGTTCTAAACTTTTTACATTTATGCCAACTGAGGTTATCCGGTCAATTTTAGCAGAAAATCGCTCATATCGACCATGATCGTCTTATATAATTTGGCCAACGCCGAGGGGGATAATTTTTTTTTGAGTTTTTAATACTTTTATTCTTTTTTTCCTTTTTTATTACTAGATTTGGTAGTGAATTATGAGAGATTTCACAATCTCCTTTTGTGCATTTTTATGTTCATTTACACTCATACATTGTAAATACCAAATAATGAATATGATATAATATGAAAATATCCAGTTTTATTGCTATAATTCACTAAACAATGGATATGATATAACAAAATCTCTAGATTATCTATTATATCCTCTCTTACCCTATTTTGATTAAAAATCTAAACGACCAAACACAGCCGGAGTTTGGACGAAGGACTTTGGTTGTCACTGGAAATATATGAATTTCATCTTTTTATTATACCAATCACAAAAATTGAATATCCACGGAAGAAAGAAGGCCCCTACCTGGATACGCTGATTGTCCTCTCATAGCTTTTCTTGTAAGTTGGTCAGAATTTAGGCCCAATTTCAACTCGAGCCCTTCTTCCTGCCGAATTGGGCATATTCCATCTTTTTATCAACCAAGAAATGAGATGCTCACAGGGAGATTGAGCCCTATTTCTACGACTAGAGCAAATGATTGACTGAATCCAGGAGCGTGTACGCAATTCCCACAAAAAATCTCGAACCACTTCGTCCCCAGTAGAAATTTCATTATTTCCATCGATTCTTTACTAGATAAGACTCGTGCTCACAAAAAAGAACTACTCACCATCCCTCCGCTCTTGGATTCTGAATTGATGCTGACCGGAGAGAAAGGCCCTGTGAACCGCATTCTCGGGAACAATGGGCAAGAACCTGTCTGGATCCCGATAGAAATATCATTAATTCCATCTAGTTTTTACTGAAAAAAGATCCAGCTCGGTCAGCTCGTGCTAACAATAACGAAGTACTCACCTTCCCTACTACACTCTCGGTGTCTGAATCGGTGCTGGACGGAGAGGAAGGCCCTGCGAACACCATCCTTTCTTTTTCTGGATCGATTCTGAAACTGACCGGAATTTGGGATCCACAGCAACGAAAGCGTAGCAGATATATGCGAGTTTCCAGGTTTGCGGGGTACGCGTTCAGATTCTGATAGAGCAGAAGGGTCGGAAACTTCCTTGTTGAATTAGACAGCGAAAAGGAAAGAGAAAAGAAGTGTGCTTTTTCGAAGAAACTGTGGAAGCGACCAAACAGTCAACCTGTGTTGAGAAAATAAAAGCACGGTACAGGAAAGTAAAGTAAATTTATTTGATTTATGCGAGGGGCTTCTGGTAGACAAGCGATGGTATTTATTGTGCATGTGCCATAACTGTTCCTGGGCAGCTTTTCAACAATGGTACCCATATTCCTCTATGTCTGAAAATTCCGTACCCATATTCTCGTGATGCCACGATCTTTATCTTCAAATTGTCGTTACTTTAAAAATGCGTGCTTGTTGGTACTAGACCTCAATCACTTTGTTTTTCAACAACTTCAAACTTGTACCTGCAACTTGATGCTCCTTATATGTTTATCTTTCTCTTGACACCTTGATAACATGTTGGTCTTGCTTAATCGATATCCTTATCGATTGTTATTAACCATACGCCATAGTATATCAACAACAATTGGTGACAAATCCTCAATGTGCACCAATATTGATACCTTGTGGTCGTTGACGGTGGGTCACATGCTTGACAATATTTGACGCTTTACTCATGTGTCTACTCATATCGATGACTGGTCATTTTTTTTTTTGCAAACAAAGAAAGTTGATGATTTAATCTCAATTGATCCCAACTCACTAGTAGCACAAATCACTTCACAATGATTACGTGCATGTCATATGCCATATTTCACACCATGGCTGGGGGCATTTTTATAATAAAATGCCATTTTTTTTTGCCAATTGGGGGATTACCAAAAAAGTCCTAGAACTATTATAATTATGTCAATTCAATAATAATTTATTTTTCAATTAAATTACAAATATTTTACATTTGTATCAATTTAGTCCATCTGATCAATTTTGGTTGAAAATTGCTAACATGAACATCAGCTGACCTATCTAGCTCAACCAACACTAATATGGACAATTTTTAATAATATGTTATTATTTTTTCGAATTATTTATTCTTTCTTTTCTTTCCTTTTTTTGGTCTTTCTTTTTCTTTTCTTTTCTTTTTCCTTCCCATGTTCTTCTTCCTCTAGCCAATCGCTAATCACCAGCCAAAGGCAAGAGCTGGCTAAGGTCAATCTCGCCAGTTCTAGCAAGGTTGAGCCTCACCCCTGGCCGGTTGTTGGTGATCATTCTGAGTCCAAGCATATTGGAGTTTTCTGGCTTTTCATCCTTATACATCTTTCTGCTGTTGGTGTGTAGCCATTAGCATGTGCATAGGAAGAAATTGCTCAGTGAACTACTCTGAGTCAAGACGTATTGGAGTTAAAAAATATGCAGAGAAAGATATCCAAATTCATCAAGACACAATAGAACCTAATTTTAGAGTAATGCTGTATGCAGATTATGTGCTTACGGAAAACTATCATCTACGTCACAGGTCCAATTCTTCTCGATGATTATCACCTTGTGGAGAAACCTCCCAACTTTGATAGGGAGAGGATTCCCGGGAGTGTTGTCCATGTCAGGGGCGCCAGTGCAAAGAGATTCTTTGAGGTCACTCATGACATTTTTGTTAAAATATGTCTCGAGTTTGAGTCCAATAAAATTCTAAATATTCCGAATTGGATATGTTTGCGGACGTTCGAAATCGAGCAAAGAAGATCCGAAGATTAACTTCCCAAAATTCGAATATGCGTTGGAGAGTTTAGCCGTTGAAATAGGAAAGTCCAACTTGGACTTGAACTTGATTTTGTTTAAAATATATAGAGATATATTTTAGTTAAAATAGGTAAGATAGGAAACAGAATTCTATGAGAAATTGGCAAAAGAATAAGAGTCTCACTTATTTAAAGACTTGTGGCCATGGGTGGCAAAGTGTTGATAATGAAGAATTGGTCTTGAAGTGCCGTCTCTCTTTGTTCATGAATTACCTCCAAGAAGATTTAGTGTTCAAGCAAATTAAATCTTGTGGTAAGATTTGCGTGTAATCCTTTATGAGATTGAGAGATTATTTCTTGAGGAATTTCGGGGCTAAACACTGCGTGCGTTATTGAGTGTAATTGGGGCTTGGGAAACACCGAGAGGGTGTTTGAGTGACTTGAGTGTAATATGCTTGTAACTTGATCTATAGTAAAATTCGCCGCTGTTCTCCCCGTGGACGTAGGTACAGAGACGTGTTTGATTTTTTTCTTCTTCTGTCTATATTATTGTTGATCATTTGTCTTTTTGCAACAATTTCTCACCTTACCCGTGCCGATTTCCTTCAGGCAACAGGAGTTCAAACACCTGTGAATGTCTATTTCTTCATCGTCATCCACGAAAGGGGCAGCCCAAACCCTGAGGGACCCTCGGGGTTCTGGTGTGAAGTTCTACACAAGAGGGTAAGGGTCGTTTTGGTAGTAGACATGAATCTGCAGTATGGACGAGCACGAGTATGATGCTCCTTGTGATGAATCCTTTCACAGGTGGCCTAAACTCAACCAATGCATGTGGCAGTTCTCTTGTCCACATTGCGTACATTTGTTTTGTTGCACTTTGCTATGTGATCCTACCTTTTCCGTGACTGCAGGGTACCTTTGATCTGGTGGGAAACAATTCTGTCTTCTTTATCCGGGATGGGATGAAATTCCCAGATATGGTTCTTGCACTTAAACCAAACCCCAAATCCCACGTCCAGGAGAGCTGGAGGATCCTTGACTTTTTCTCCCACCATCCAAAGAGCTTTCGCATGTTCACCTTCCTCTTTGATGATATCGGTATTGCACAAGATTACAGGCACATGGAGGGCTCTGGAGTTAACACCTACACTTTGATCAACAAAGCCAGAAAAGCGCATCATGTGAAGTTTCCTGGAAACCAACCTGCGGGGTCAAGAGATTGCTGCAGGAAGAGGCAATTAGAGTTGGGGGATCCAATCACAGCCATGCAACTCGGGATCTTTATGATTCCATTGCTGCCGGAAACTATCCTGAATGGGAACTTTTCATTCAGATTGTCGATCCTGATCATGACGTCAAATTCGCCTTTGACCCACTTGATGTGACTAAGACCTGGCCCGAAGAAATATTGCCCCTAACGCCAGTTGGCTGCTTGGTCTTGAATAGGAACATTGATAACTTCTTTGCTGAGAATGAACATCTTGCATTTTGCCCTTCAATTGTGGTTCCTGGCATCTACTGCTCAGATGATTAGCTGCTCCAAGCTCGTATGCTCTCATATTCTGATACTCAGAGGCACCGTCTTCCCCTAATACTCTTAAATGTGCTTATCACAATAATCACCATGAAGGTTTCATGAATATCATGCATAGAGATGAAGAGGTAAGAATTTTCTTTGAATCCTACCGCAGCGATACTCTGGTTAGCATCTCTTGTGGATTTTTTGTTGACATAACTAGACATCACACTTTCCTTGAAGTATGAAAGCGTAGTGATGCAATCTGACACGTCCATTACAGATCCTGAAGTGGCAGTGCGAATGTCCTCCTTCCTTGTTAGAGGAGGATTACTTTCTTAATTTTGCGAATGCCCTTTGTGTCTGAAACATGCATACATGTTTACATATGTCTGCTATTATGTAAAATGATGGATTATCTGTTGAGCAAATGCTTAATTTCCCTTTTGCGTATTTTCTTTCAAGGTATGATCCTCTTCGTCATGCAGGGAGATATCCCATTCCACCTTCTATCCTGACTGGAAAGCGTGACAACGTATATCTCATAGGATCTCTTTTACTTGAATAGAGATTGATTGCTTGAGGTGCTTTCATGTTGATATCGATGGGATAGACTCCACTTGTCCAGTAAATAATCAATTGAACTGCAGTGAGTAGTATGACTGATGTATGTGTGTTTGGATTTTGTTAATTTTTGTTGGTCCAAACAGACTATCATTGAGAAAGAGAACAAATTGAAGCAGCCTGGAGAGATATACCCATCATGGATGCCTGATAAGTATTCTTCAGTTGTACATTTCCTGGAAATGGTTTGATGGTCCCATGTTTCTCAATCGTCTGTCTCTATCTTCTTTTTTGAGGCAAGAGCGGTTCATCTGCCGATGGATCGATGCTTTGTCTGACCACATGTGACTCATGAGACTGGTCTCAGGTGAGATAGCCGTTTACTTCTTGTCTAGTCCTAATGGCGTGGGTTAAAGTGAAAAATGTAATATTCAACATGCAGGAATGGGGGATTCGGTTGTTGCTTGCTTTGTGGGATATATATATATACACACGATGTGATAATGGATCCATTTGAGATTACTTGCAATTGCAACAGGCCGACAATTCTCCGGGTCAGAAATTAGCATCTTGGCTCAATGTGCGACCGAGCATTTAAGGACCATACAAATCTGGATGTTTTGGGATGGAGCGAGCACAAATTGATGTCTGAGCTATAAACTCTGTTCCAATGCTTATTTTTGTTGTAGTATATCAAACTTGCCCTGTCATACAAACCCTTTGGCAACATGATATTCCTGATTTAATAAATGCCAATTGCATGTGCTGATCTCACTCCTCTGTGTTTGGTTATCACTTTCTCCTGGAATCTCATTTAAATAAAATGTCAAGTGAGCAGATCGTGTTGCCAGTAATATCAGCATGCATTCGATTACGGGTGTTAAATTCAACCGCCTCACTGCTCTCACGCACATCAGTGAAAGTATGCTGTTTACTGCGCCTTCTACGATGGGGGACGAGAAGCTAGAAATGAGAGCTTGATTTGCCTCCATTCTTTTGACAGTCCATTGTGCTTAAATGACACCACCAACTCATCGTTCCTGCAAACAAGAGTGTAAATCGAGTTTTATTACATTTAGCAATGCAGGCGTTTGCTCATAGACGACGGCACATTAGGACTATCTTTGGATCTCTTCTTCACGTAAAGGCAAATTAACTGCGAAGGCAACTGAGCATGATCACCATATATGGATTTCCTTTTCTTTGTTCAAGTTTCTTCCTTTTGTCATCCTTCTACTAATCTTTACTAGGCCGAAAAGGTAATATTATTGTCCCTGAACTTATAAGACCAGAAGATCTTCAATAAATCAATTTTGCAAAAAATTCGAATGTATCTTTGGTGAAACTTCTGATCACGTTTGACGCCCCAGTCTAGACTAATGTATACAAAAATTTGGCCGTGAAGAGCCAACTTCTCCTGCACTGCGATCCTTGACAGATATTTGACAAGAGACTAGCCTTTACAATTGCTGACTTTCTACTTGCAAAATATTTATAACTTAATCTCCATCTCAACGAGTTATCGACACCACGGCTGGGGAGTATCAACTTCTAGATCCACGAGGACTGTTAGCACTGTGATTGGGGTGAATAGGCGATTGATGGTGGTTGTGGTGATGCTGGTGAAAGGAGGCCCACTCGATGCGCTCACCTTGGCCTCCTTCCCGAATGGTGTCAATATGTTCTAATGTCGCCAGCACTTCATCCATTGAGGGCCTCGCTTCAGGATCGCGCTCCAGGCATTTGAGGGTGAGCTCAGTTGTCTGAGTTGCAGCTTTCAGAGGGTATCGACCTTCTAGTCTCGGATCCATTATCGTCCTCAGCTTCCTCTTGTCGTGGAGCCATGGCCTCGCCCATTCGACTGGATTCTGCTGGCTGCTGGAGCAGGTAAGGTGGAGCGCTTGTAAACCCGTCAACATTTAGAATCACTCCAAAGCCGTATACATCACTCTTCATATACAAATGCCCTATCAAATTGAGCCATTATCATTCTGTCACGCATTTTCTAAGGTCACAAGAAATCTTTGCTGAAGATAAAGAAGCATCTGAGTGGGAGATTCTGACGAACAGATATTGTAGAAAGATCATTTCGCAAAACACATGCCGAGTAATCTCCTTAATCTTCTAAAGAATGTAGTTTGTCACCGATCCAACATTGCATGTGGAGAAGAAAGATGGGATCATTGTCTTACCGGTGGCAATGAACTCAGGAGCGGCGTAAACATATCTTTCGATCACCTCTTCTTCTTCTAGCTTTGTCACTTGAGAGTCCTCGCGTGCCGGTCCCAGCTTTGCTAGCCCAAAATCTGAGAGCTTGGCATTGTAGTCCTAGGGCCAATTTCACAAACGAGAAAAAGTGAACAAAGTTTTTTAATTAATTCCCAAGAATTGTATGTATCATCCAATAGTAACAGGCAAAATCCCATTCACATGGACCACATGATCTAAATACTCTTCCACAAATTCTATAGTATTCAATGCATCAAATCTACCAACGCGATATCAACCGGAATTGAGATGTTTTAAAATGAAATTTGAGCCTTTTTTATTGTTTATTAGGTTCCATGGGCTATATTTATACGGGTATATTCTTAAAATAAGTTTTCGCTGAAGGAGCAAACAAAAATAATCAAGTAGGTAAGAAAAATTTACCGCATCCAGTAGTATATTGGAAGATTTGAACAGCCCGTAGATGGCGTTATTCTCGGATGTATGCAAGAAATGAAGCCCGCGGGCAGCTCCGATTGCAATTTTAAGCCTCACGTCCCACGGAAGAGGTTCAGCTCCCTCTGCGGCGAACAATCTTTTTCTTTCATATTTTTGTTTTCCTAAGCATTTTCCTTTTGCTGTCTGATATTCAAGTGAAAAAGAGAGAGAGTGTGCATATTTTGTAAAGTTTCTATTTCTTAAAATTTATCTTCTTTTGTTCCTCAAAACAAAATAAGAATAAAAAGCCATTTGGTAATATAAGCTAACTTCTATTCCCAATTCTCAAAACAGATTAAAACAAAAATAAGAAATAGAAAAAAAAGTAACTTCTTTATTTTCAAGAACAATTTTTAAAACAAGTCATTTTTTTTTCTTTTCTTTTTATCCATCCTCAAGTTGCCAGACCTCATCTCTAAACAATCATCAGTCATCGCCAAGTTCCAGTGACCTTGCTAGAGCCTCACCGATGGCTAGGTGAGGTATCATGAGGTCGTCGACTAGAGGAGAAAGAAAAAGGGAGGAAAAAGAGAAGAAAAAAATTCAGAGAAATTAGAAAATTAACAGAAAATTATTAAAAAAAAAAATACGCCATGAAAATATTTAATAGTCATACTAAATGCATTCACGTTGTTTTTCTATTTCGAAAATATAAATTTTGTACGATTACTAAACGCATTTGAATGCTTTGAAACTCGTCTAGAAAATAAAAATGAAAAATATATATTTTTAAATAAAAATTATTTTTGGAAATAAAAATGTTATAAAATGCATCTCGGTAGACATATCTAAAAAAGAAAAAAAGTCATGCGGATGATCTTACTTCTGAAAAGGTGATTTTCTAAGCTTTCCCTCTGGATGTACTCGTACACGAGTAGGTAGTGATTGTCTTCCCAGCAATACCCCAGTAATCTTACCAAATTCGGATGAGAAAACTTCCCCAAGAACTTGACTTCCGACTGTGGAAAGATAACATAAAATAACATACCTGTTAATCCATCCATATAGAATTAGTTATTGAACGAATTAGTGCGAGTTCAATTAATTATGTGCAGCAATTAATATTTTTTACTATACAAAAAATTAGGTGTTTACATACACAAATTATAGAGAAAATCTCATATAAAAATCTGAGATGAAACTGTTTTTTCAAAAAATGATTTAAAGCTCCCAACTTCGTTCCAATTAAGACCCGAGCTTACTCGTCAGTGAGCCAATTCTTCGACGACCGGTGAGCCCTGCATCTAACATGCATCTTTCATCCAATGCACGTGCTCATCAGCATAAAAAAATTAGCTCACCGATGACTTTGAGATTTAAGACTAAGTTGGCCACTTCAATGCCTTAGTTGAGATAAGATCTACTCAAATTTTTATTTTTTTAAAAATGAAAATGGCCCCATTTCAGATTCTTATTTCAAAATTTCCCAAAATCATATTATACTGTGCATGAAATAGTGTGGTTTGTTTCAAAGGACAAGGTAAATAAGCAGGAGGTTGGCGAATAGGCAACGAAGCTTAGGTAATTAACTGATCCTTACTTTAGCCAATATGAACTCGAGTTTTTTTCTTTTATCTTTTATTTTTGGCAGCAGGATTGGCGCCATCAAATTTGAAAGTGTTTATAATTGAAATATTCTTTGGTCGAGAATTGAACCAAAAAAGAACTTTGTAATTATTAAAAAGGACCTTTAATTCGGAAAAAAAATCAATATACTCTCCCACCGTGAGGAGTCGACTTTTTCACATTGTCCAGGTCCTCTTTTGCTTCTTCTGGTCGTTGATTAGGATGTCCCATATTTTAAAAAATTATCTAAAAAGTCATAAATTTATTACATTTTTATAATTCAGTTCTAAACTTTTTTAATGTACCGATTAAATTCTAAATAATTTCATAATTTACCAAGTAATCCCATCAGGCTAACTTTAACTAGAAATCGCTAACATGGACACTGGGCATCCCACATGGAATGACCAGCATTGTCGTGAATAGTTTTTAATAATATTTTAATTTATTTATCTATTTATTATTTTTTCCTTTTTATTTTATTTTCTTCTCTATTCCTTCTTGACTTTTTTCTTTTTTATTTTCTCTTCTTTTCTTTTTTCCTTTGTCGACTATCACTGAACCTCATCTATGGCCAGTGGAGGTCACCAGCCTTAGGTAAGGGATGCCCATGTGAGGGTCACTCTTGCCAGCCCCTAGCAAGGCCCTTACTTAGGTGAGCGTGGGCTACCTCTTCTAAGCTAGCAAGGGTAACCCTCACCCTCGCCCAATCTGGCGAAGGGACTCAAGGCCGACAAGGGCAACCCTCACCCGAGGTTGGCAAAGGGAGAAATGAAAAAAGAAAAAGGAAAAAATTAAATAAGGAAAATTAAAGAAAATAAAAAAATTCCAAAAATAACTAAAAATTTTAAAATATTATTATAAATTGTCAATGTCAACGCTGATCATGCCAAAGCCAACATCCATGTCAACAGTTTTTAATCAAAATTAGTCAAATGGACTTAATTGATAAAATATAAAAAGATTGAGGATTGAATTAGCACAATTATGGTTTAGAATAGATTTGAAATTTTTTGGTAATTTTTCCTACTTCTTTTATATTAAAGTGAGGAGCATTGTCGCATACTACTATGTAAAGTGGGGAAAATTACATAAAAATCATAAATCTTTTGCAATTGTGTCAATTCGGTCTTAAGTTTTTTGTTGGCCGACCGGCGTCCACAAAAGGGCAGTCGTTCGGCTATTGCTCATGTGGATAATTTCTTAATAATATTTATTATTCAATTATTTTTATTTTCCTCTCTCTCTCTCTCTCTCTCTCTCTCTCTCTCTCTCCTCGCCCATGCCAGCAGCCGATAGGGGCAAGCTTCGCCATTCGCCTCTGGCTAATCACTAAGGTTCGATGACTGACTGGAGGAAGATAGAAGGAGAAGAGAGAGGGGGAAAAAAAAGAGAAATAAGGAAAAAAGAAACTAAAAAATCTGAAACATATATATAGATCTGTTCTTCTTTGAGTTGTCTTTGTAATTTAATCGTATTACACATTTGTGTTCCTTGTCTGTAAACATAAGAGATTATTTCTCCATAAGAAAGAAGATCATAAGGAATTTGGCCACTGTATTCTTCTCTAATTGTATTTCTAACTTGGTTACCTATGATCTGAGGTAAACCAGCTAAGAATTTTTCTTTCCAAAATGGTTGATTGCAGTCTGGTCCAACAAGAACCCTTTGAAGGAAAAGTTCTTTGTATTCTCTAAATCTTCCTAAGGATTTACAATGCATATTGGATAAGAGATCTTGGTTCTTATCCCTAATGTGTGAAGGGTCTCCTATGAAGTGTTGTGAAATGGAGTAAATAAGGGTATTCACCGCATCTTGGATGAGACGTCCTTGATCATCATCCATGCGTTGTCCAAAATCATCTATTTTATATGCAGTTAGAATCTGTATTTTTTGTTCATCAGTCAAATAATTATCCCACCAACCTTTTAGTTGTCCAGTAAATCCGGCTACTAAAAGATTAGCAACAGCATTATTAGAAACATCTTGCTGTATTTTATAGGCATCAGCAAGCATTACCATGTTGTTAAGAATATTCATGATATTAGTTTCTACTACACCATCTATATTCCATTCATAAATGGCGTTTGGAGAGTATTTATTCTGTATTTTTTGTGATGATTCTTATTGGGCGATGTCAGGTGGGGTTGCTCTGCTATAATAAAGTTTTTGAGGATGTCTCCAATTGAGTCTATTTACCTTAGGGACAGATTCATTGTCAGAGTCATTGGAGGGTTTGGTTAGGGCACTAATAGTAGGTTGATCAGGGGTGTCATTAATAATTAGTCCTTGAAATTTAGGAGTGTCTAGTATAGGAGCAGGTTCTAGCTTTGTTTTCCCTAGGAGTTTTTTCTTTTGTTCTATGGCTTTGGCAAACTCCGGACTAAGGTTTTTTGGGAATTCAAAGGCTTTAAAAATGGGTTTTTTTAGTGTATCAACAGGTGGAGTGGTTATGTGGGTAGGATTTTGTATGGTGGATTCTATCCTATTCATTTGTTTTCCTATGGTTACTAGATGTTGATTAGTAAAATTATTTTGTTCAATGACTTTATGAATGTAAAGAGAGTCTCCTTTGTCTGGAATCCTAAAAGGAGTGGCAGTAACCTCGCTTTCTCCATGTTGTATTTTTATTCTCCTAAGGGGTGGATGGTTGGATTATATGGTTTCACCATTATCAAGTCTCCACTTATAATGATGGTCTAAAACAACAATCTCTTTTGGTTCAAGGAATTGTTTTTCTAACCAATCAAAGAAAAATATATGGACTTCATATTCGTATATGTAGTCATAATTTTTTGCTTGATATCTTTTGCTATATCAGCAAAGGTTTTGAAGAACCATTCTCTGATTTGTTTGTTATTTTCAGAATTAAATTCTTTGTTAAGGAAAGCTCTATTTGGTTCAAATTGTTTTTTCTAAAACATTAAGCTCGGCGTCTATCATTTGGGAATAGGTGGGAGAATGATGAGGAGAATCTATATTTTCTAGGACAGGTTCAGGCTGGTTTTGTTGGTAAACTGGCCTGGAAATTCCTGATCTATTGTCTAGCCTAGTGATTTCTGGTTTAGATGGTAATTCGGGATTATTTCTACTTGTATTAGGAGGTAAATGTGTTGTATCACTTATAGAAGGGTCTCTACGAGTACTAGGAGGAATAGTGATTATAGGAGGAAGATTGGGATTAAGATCTACAGACCTTGAGTAAGATGTTTGAAATGAAGGGCTAGATCTTGAATCGAAGGATCTTCTAGGAAATCTAATAGTGACACTTCCTTCTGGATGTTGAATAACATTGGTTGGAGTTGTATTTTGGACAACTTGTTGGGGAATTTGGTTTTCTAATTCCCATTGTTCTGGTAAAGTAACTTGGTTCCAACTAATAGATCTAGGAATCGTGGTATTTGCTCTAGAAATGTTAGTTTGGAGAAGGAGTGTTTCTCCTTTTGGACTATGTTTAAAAGCATTTTCTCCAAAGGCGGATGCCATGGCTTTGTAATGGATCCTATAGACAAGGGCTAAAGGAATAGATCCATCTGCCACTTTGTAATTATGTGTTTTAATTTGAAGTGTGAGTGCTCTAAGGATATTTTTGTCTTTAAGAGAAACTGAGAAATTGGGATAACAGTCAAAATGTATTGGTCCTTTACAGAGACTTGTCTCTATGGTACCGAGAATAGATTCATCATAGTTCAAGAGACGAGAATCTTTTAAGACTAAAAGGATGGATGTATTTAGGCATTCTTTTGTAAGGGGTTTGATTCCTACTTGGACTAATTCCTATATGAATGTAATTGTATTTTTGTTTATGCTTATGGATGGACTCTTTATTAAGAAGATGTATTTTTTCATAAGAATTAGAAAGAGGAACATCTCTTTCTTCGGTAGTTATGACATAATCAGATTTTTTGAAAAACTTCAATTTTGATTGTTTGTATATTTCCTTAAGTTGTATTTTAGGAATTTCCCAATTTTCTATAGATTTGTTGAAATCCTCTATCCTTACTTCTTCTCTATGTATAGGACTTGGATCTGAGTCCATTTGTGATAGAGAACTAGAGGAAGATGTAGATCTTCTAAGTAAGCTCATACTTAAGATTGGAACTAATCCTTCTTCGGAACCGTTACAGAGCTAAACCAACGGTCTGACAACCACTCAGGGTCTTACGGCCTGGACCACTCTATAGAAGCAAAAAGGATGCCAACGAATGGCTCTCGATCTATGAGTATGTTCTTACAAAGACTATCTATACCTTCCCACTGGCTCTGATACCATAAAGGGGTTAGGATCGGAGTACTATATGAGAGAACAAGGAAGAATATGAGAGATTATTGAACAGATCTATAAATATTGGGAGTATAAGAACTAAATAAAGTCGCGAGAATTAAAAATAATATAAAGACCAAAAGCAATGTATAAAATATAAAGCAAGAGTATGCATAAACAAAAACCAACCATGAAGGTGGTATGAACTTGTATTGAATAAACTGAAAGTTTACATGTATTGAAAGATGCAGAAATTTAAATCATCAAGTCATCCACTAGGGCGGTAATCCGCACTCCAGGGATTATCGATGTTTTGGGGAAGAATTTTGATTTTTGAGATTGAGGGGTTGCCTGTGGCCTAATAACCATCTCATTCGAAATTCTTTTGTATTCTGCTTGTTTTTGTGTAACCAGCGGGGAAGGATTGTTGCTTACCTCAATGGTATTAGATGGCTCTTTCTTTGCTTTGTTTTGTATAGACTATGCAAGAAACAAAATGGTTTCTTTTGGTATCATGTCGGCTAGCTAATTAAAGGCTAGCATGGGATCAGGTGATATGTGTTCTATTTTCAAGGGTGTTTGGTGTAGGAATGTCTGGTTGTTTTCTGTTATTTCAAGCCATGTTTTGACGAATGTTAAGCCTTTTGGCTTTGGTGGTGTATCGGAGGGTTCGGCAGTGGCTTTGCCTTTGCCTTTATCTTTGTCTTTTTTGGATCTTGGCATGTTTGTATCCCCTGTAAAAATTCTCTTGTGAGAAAATCAGGTAATGAATTTGAAGAACCATTTATAAATTCAATGTCGAAATCGAATACTGAAAGTGTGGCTTGCCATCTGGCAAAAATCTGTTTTGATGCAATGTTTAAAACGTCTTTTTGTAAAACTTCTTTGGCTGATTTGCAATCAATCTTTAAGAGAAATTTTTGATTTAATAAGTCTCCTTGGAATTTTGATATGGACAAAACTATAGCAAGTATTTCTTTTTTAATTGTCGAATAATTTTGTTGAGTGGAATTCCAATGTTTTGATATGAATTGAACAACTTGTTCTTTGTTGTTATTGACCTGTTTGAGGATGCCACCATATCCTAATTCTGAAGCATCTGTTTCAACTATTTTGAAAGTGGAAGGGTCAGCAAGGTGTAGGCATGGTATATCTTTCACATGCAATTTTATTTGTTTGACGATGTCTGTATGGACAGAGGTCCAGGGTGGAGGATCCTTACGTAACCTTTGATGTAAAGGTTTACAAAGGATATTTATATTGGGAAAGAAATCTAAAATATAATTGAGACTACCCAAAAACCTTTGTAATTGGGTTTTGTCTTTAATCTCATCCGGGAATTTGTCGAAAAGAGATTGATCTTTCTATATGAGTGATTGTGCTTAAATGAATGTAATGACCTAAGAATCTAATTTTGGTTTTGAAGAGTGCAATTTTAGTAGGAGAGACTACAAGACCGTTTTGTATGACTATTTTTATGAAAGTAGATAAATGTTTGAAATGTTGTTCTATATTGGAAGAGAATACTAGAACATCATCTATATAAACAATGATGTATTCTGAATAAGGATTGAAAATCTCGTTCATAATTCTTTGGAATTCTGAAGGGGCATTTTTTAGGCCGAATGGCATAACATTCCATTCATATTGGCCAAAAGGAACTGTAAATGTTGTCTTGTATTTATCTTTTTCATTGACTTGTATTTGCCAAAATCCTGATTTCATGTCAAATTTTGAAAATATTTTTGATCTACAGAGTCTATTTAGCAAATCTCTTTTATTGGGTATAGGATATCTTATCCACCTAAGGGCTGTATTAAGAGGTTTATAATTGATAACTAATCTGGGAACTCCTCTTTCAAGTTCAGCATTTTTATTGACATAAAAAACAGAACAACTCCATGGTGATTGGTTTTTTCTTATGAGTTTTTTATTCAAGAGATCTTGTATTTCTGCTTGACAGAATTTCAAAACTTCTTGGTTCATTTGTGTTGGGCGAGCTTTGGTAGGTATTTTGTTTTCAGAAAAACCTTGTTCATAAGGTAAATCAACGATATGCTTCTTTCTTTCCCAAAAGGCATTGGGTAGAGTAGAGCATATAGTTTTTTCTATGTATTTTTGTAGGGAAGCTATTTTTTCTATGATTTTAGGTTTCAAAAGATTTTCTTCTATCCTTTTGAATTCTAAATCTTCTTTTAAGAACTCAAGCTGGTTTTCTTTGTCTTTTATAAGGCAATTTATTTCTGAAATGGAATGTTCTTGTAAAATATTAAGACTTCTTTTCTGTGGTTTTGTTATGAAATTGAAGGTGATTTTTTTGTTTAAAGCATGAGTTTCGATACCTTCATTAGTAACAGAAAAAGGTTGGATTAATTGTATAAAAGGTGTTCCAAGGATAACCTGCTGCCTCATGTTTTTGACTAAAAGAAAAGATGTTTTGTAAGACATTTGGTCTTTTATTATTAGAGCTTCAGGTAACTTGTATTGTATATTCAGTTTGTCTCTTGAAGCTGATTTTAAAGATTCAGATGTTTTATCAAAGTATCTTGTTGGAACAAGGCCTTCCTTGATACAATTGATGTCAGCCCCTGTGTCAAAGAGTGCCGTTGTTTCAATAATGTATTAATTATTGATTTTTATCTTAATATTTATTATCCATTTCCTAGATGTGATTTCTGTTAACAACATAAGAAAGGCTGGATCAGAGGTGTCGGTGGTACTGATGATTTCTTTTTGGTCATCAAGTTTTGTCTTTCCTTTTATGACAAGAGACTTTATATTAGAAATTTCCTGTTTCATTTCTAATTGAGTTTCTTTCAAGGCTTGTATTTCTAATTTCTGTTGTTTTATTTCGTTTTGGAGGTCATTGATATTTATAGGTCTAGACTGAGGTTTTTTGTTTCTATTCAGAATGTCTTTAAGATTGTAGGAAGTATTAGGCTTAGAAGTAATATTCATAGAGGAGTGTAGTCTATCTAGGTATTCTTTCTTGGCTTCTGGGTCAGTGATCTTATCAGCAGTGCTAAGGAGGAATTCTTCTTCTTTTGTTAACATGTTTATTTCAGGAACGGGTTTTTCCGGAGAAGCGTCTTCATAATCAGAATCGGAAGATGAATCTATTTCATTAATCTGAAGACCTTCCTCCTCAAGAAGTTCATCAGAAGAAGTATCACCATTTTCTATGAAGATGTTGTTTAACTGGTTAAGAGTATTGTCATCAAGAGAGAGTTCATTTAGTTTTTTATTAATCCTACAATATTTTGAAATATGGCCTTTTCTACCACAAGAATAGCATTTTATGTCTTTAAAATTTTTTCTATCAGTGTGGGATCTATTTTGGTTATTCTGGTGTCTTTGTTTATTCCTACGAGGCGGAGGTTTGTTGTGATGTTTCTTTGTTTCTTTCTCGGGAGGACAAGTTCCTTTACATTTTGATTTTGTTTTTTCATTATAGGAGGGGTCGTATTGAGCACAAAAATCTCCTAGACTTCTATTGGTGAGAGATTGTTCTTCCTTGAGCTGTCTTTGTAATTTGATAGTGTTACACATTTGGGTTCCTTGTCTGTAAACATAAGAGATTATTTCTCCATAAGAAAGAAGATCATAAGGTATTTGGCCATTGTATTCTTCTCTAATTTTGTCTCTAACTTGGTCACCTATAATTTGGGGTAAACCTGCTAAGAATTTTTCTTTCCAAAAGGGTTGATTGCAGTCAGGCCTAATAAGAACCCTTTGAAGGAAGAGTTCTTTGTATTCTCTAAATCTTCCTAAAGATTTGCAGCGCATATTGGATAAGAGGTCTTGGTTCCTGTCTCTAATATGTGAAGGGTCTCCTATGAAGTGTTGTGAAATGGAATAGATGAGAGTATTCACCGCATCTTGGATGATGTGTCCTTGATCATCATCCATGCGTTGGCCGAAGTCATCGATTTTATAGGCAGTTAAAATTTGTATTCTTTGTTCATCAGTCAAATAATTATCCCACCAACCCTTTTAGTTGTCCAGTAAATCCGACTACTAAAAGGTTAGCAACAGCATGATCAGAAACATCTTGTTGAGTTTTGTAGGCATTGGCAAGCATTACCATGTTATTTAAAATATTCATGATATTGCTTTCGGCAACACCATCTATATTCCATTCATAAATGGCATCAGGAGAGTATTTATTCTGTATTTTTTGTGAAGATTCTTCTTGGGCAATGTCAGGAGGAGTAGCTCTCCTGTAATAAAGTTTCTGAGGTTGTTTCCAATTGAGTCTGTTAATCTCAGCGAGCAATTCATTATCAGAGTCACCAGATTGTTTGGTTAATGTACTGATAGTAGGTTGGTCAGGAGTGTCTTTAATGATAAGATTCTGGAATTTAGGAGTGTCTATAATAGGAGTAGGCTCTGGCTTTGATTTCCCTAGGAGTTTTTTCTTTTGTTCTATGGCTTTGGCAAACTCCGGGCTAAGATTTTTTGGAAATTCAAAAGCTTTGAAAATGGGTTTTTTGAAAGTGTCAACTTGTGGTGTGCTGAGTTGGGTAGGATTTTGTATGGTGGATTCTATCCTATTCAATTGTTTTCCTATGGTCGCTAAATGTTGATTAGTGTAATTGTTTTGTTCGATGACTTTGTGAGTATAGAGAGAGTCTCCTTGATCTGGGAGCCTAAAAGGGGTGGCTGTAACCTCGCTTTCTCCATGTTGTATTTTTATTCGCCGAAGAGGGGGATGATTAGATTCTATGGTTTCACCATTATCAAGTTTCCACTTATAATGATGATCTAAAACTATTATTTCTTTTGGTTCGAGGAATTGTTCTTCTAGCCAATCAAAGAAAAATATATGGACTTCATAATCATATATGTAGTCGTAATATTTTTGCTTGATATCTTTTGCTTTATCAGCAAAGGTTTTGAAGAACCATTCTCTGATTTGTTTGTTGTTTTCAGAATTAAATTCTTTGTTAAGGAAAGCTCTGTTTGGTTCAAATTGTTTTTCTAGAACATTAAGCTCAGCATCTATCATTTGAGAATAAGTGGGAGAATGATGAGGGGAATCTGTATTTTCTAGGGCTGGTTCAGGCTGGTTTTGTTGGTAAACTGGCCTAGAAATCCCTGATCTATTATTTAAACCAGTAATTTCAGGTTCAAGAGGTGACTCATTATTACTTCTATTGGTGGAAGGAGGTAAATGTGTTGTATCACGTGTGGGAGTGTCTCTATGCACACTAGGAGGAGGAGTGTTTCTATGAGTACTGGGAGGAATTGTGATTATAAGAGGAAGATTAGGATTAAGATCTATGGACCTTGTATAAGAATTATGAAAAGAAGGACTAGATCTAGAATCGAAAGATCTTCTAGGAAATCTAATGGTCACTCTTCCTTCTGGATGTTGAATGACATTAGTCGGATCTGTATTTTGAACAACCTGTTGGGGAATTTGGTTTTCTAATTCCCATTGTTCTGGTAAAGTAACCTGGTTCCAATTAATAGATCTAGGAATTGTCGTATTAGCTCTAGAAATGTCAGTTTGGAGAAGAAATGTTTCTCCCCGTGGACTATGTTTGAAAGCATTTTCTCCAAAAGCGGATGCCATGGCTTTGTAATGGATCCTATAGACAAGAGCTAAAGGAATAGATCCATCTGCCACTTTATAATTGTGTGTTTTAATTTGAAGTGTGAGGGCTCTAAGGATATTCTTATCTTTAAGAGAAACTGAGAAATTGGGGTAACAGTCAAAATGTATTGGTCCTTTACAGAGACTTGTCTCTACAGTACCGAGAATAGATTCATCATAGTTCAAGAGACGTGAATCTCTTAAGACTAAAAGAATGGATGTATTAAGACCTTTTGTAAGAAGTTTAATTCCTACTTGGACTAATCCTATATGAATGTAATTGTATTTTTGTTTATGCTTATGGATAGATTCTTTATTAAGAAGATGTATTTTTTCATAATAATTAGAAAGAGGAACATCTCTTTCTTCGGTAGTAATGACATAGTCTGATTTTTAGAAAAACTTCAGTTTTGATTGTTTGTATATTTCCTTAAGCTGTATTTTAGGATCTATTCTCACCAATAGAAGTTTAGGAGACTTCTGTGCTCAGTATAATCCCTCTTATAATGAAAAAACAAAATCAAAATGCAAGGGGACTTGCCCCCCTGAAAAAGAGACAAAGAAACATAGCAATAAACCTCAACCTCATAGAAATAAACGTAGACACCAGAATAATCAAAATAGACCTCATACTGATAAGAAAAACTTTAAAGACATTAAATGCTACTCCTGCGGAAGAAAAGGTCATATTTCAAAATACTGTAGAATTAATAAAAGAATGAATGAATTATCTTTAGACGATAACACTTTACACCAGCTTAATAACATCTTTATAGAAAATAGTGACACTTCTTCTTATGAACTTCTTGATGAAGAAGGTCTTCAAATAAATGAAATAGAAACCTCTTCTGACTCTGATTATTAAGACGCCTCACCAGACAAACCCATCCCTGAAATAAACATGTTAACCAAAGAAGAAGAATTCCTCCTTAGCACTGCCGATAAAATAACCAATCCAGAGGCTAAAAAAGAATACTTAGATAGACTTCATTCCTCCATGAACATTGTCACTAATTCCAATACTTCCTACAATCTCAAAGACATTCTAAATAGAAACAAAAAACCTCTATCTAGGCCCATAAACATTAATGATCTTCAAAATGAAATAAAACAACAAAAATTAGAAATACAAGCCCTTAAATCAACACACGTAGAAATGAAACAGGAAATTTCTACTATAAAATCTCTCGTTATAAAAGGAAAGACTTTAGAAGACCAAAATGAAATCACTAATACTCCTGAGTCTACTGATCCAGCCTTTCTTATGTTATTGACAGAAATAACATCTAGAAAATGGATCATAAATATTTTGATAAAAATCAACAATGAGTTTACTATTGAAACAACATCACTCTTTGATACAGGAGCTGACCTCAATTGTATTAAAGAAGGTCTTGTTCCTACTAGATACTTTGATAAAACATCGGAATCCCTAAAATCAGCCTCATGAGACAAACTAAATATATAATACAAGCTACCTGAAGCCTTAATAATAAAAGATCAAATGTCCTACAAAACATCTTTTCTTTTAGTCAAAAATATGAGACAACAGGTAATCCTTGGAACACCTTTCATACAATTAATCCAACCTTTTTCAGTTACTAATGAAGGTATTGAAATTCATGTTTTAAACAGAAAAATCACCTTTAATTTCATAACAAAACCACAAAAGAGAAGTTTAAACATTTTACAAGAACATTCTATTTCTGAAATCAATTGCCTTATAAAAGACAAAGAAAAGCAGCTTGAATTCCTAAAAGAAGACTTAGAATTCAAAAGAATAGAAGAAAATCTTATAAAACCAAATGTTATAGAAAAAATAACTTCCCTACAAAAACACATAGAAAAAACCATATGCTCTACTTTACCCAACGCTTTTTGGAAAAAAAAAAGAAGCATATTGTTGATTTACCTTATGAACATGATTTTTCTGAAAACAAAATACCTACAAAAGCTCGTTCTACACAAATGAACCAAGAAGTTCTAAAATTTTGCCAGGCAGAAATACAAGATCTTTTAAATAAAAAACTCATAAGAAAAAATCAATCACCATGGAGCTGTTCTGCTTTCTATGTCAACAAAAATGCTGAACTAGAAAGAGGAGTTCCCAGATTAGTTATTAATTATAAACCCTTAAATACAGCTCTTAGGTGGATAAGATATCCGATACCCAACAAAAAAGATTTGTTAAATAGATTATGTAGGTCAAAAATATTTTCTAAATTTGACATGAAATCAGGATTCTGGCAAATACAAATCAGTGAAAAGGATAAATACAAGACAGCCTTTACAGTCCCTTTTGGCCAATATGGATGGAATGTTATGCCTTTCGGTCTCAAAAATGCCCCTTCAGAATTCCAAAGAATTATGAATGACATCTTCAATCCTTATTCTGAATACATCATAGTTTATATAGATGATGTTCTAGTTTTTTCCTCTAATATAGAACAACACTTTAAACATTTATCTACTTTCATAAAAGTAATCATACAAAATGGTTTTGTTGTCTCTCCTATTAAAATTGCACTCTTTAAAACCAAGATTAGATTCTTAGGTCATTACATTCATTTAAACACCATAACTCCAATAGAAAGGTCGATTTCATTTACTGATAAATTCCTAGATGAGATTAAAGACAAAACACAACTGCAAAGGTTTTTAGGAAGTCTCAATTATATTTTGGATTTCTTCCCTAATATAAATATCCTTTGTAAACCCTTACACCAAAGATTGCAAAAAGATCCTCCACCATGGACTTCTGTCCATACTAACATAGTCAAACAAATTAAGACTCATGTTAAAGAAATACCATGCTTACATCTGGCTGACCCATCTGCCTTCAAAATAGTTGAAACAGATGCCTCAGAAATAGGATACGGCGGTATTCTTAAACAAGTCAAGAATAACAAAGAACAAGTTGTTCAGTTTATTTCAAAACATTGGAATTCTACTCAACAAAATTATTCAACGATCAAAAAAGAAATACTTGCTATAGTTTTGTCCATATCAAAATTCCAAGGAGATTTGTTAAATAAAAAATTCCTCTTGAGAATTGATTGCAAATCAGCCAAAGACGTTTAACAAAAATACGTATTAAACATTGCATCAAAACAGATTTTTGCCAGATGGCAAGCCATACTTTTAGTATTCGATTTTGACATTGAATTTATAAATGGTTCTTCAAATTCATTACCCGATTTCCTCACAAGAGAATTTTTACAGGGGATACCATCATGCCAAGATCAACCAAAAACAAAAAAGACAAAGGCAAAGACAAAGTCATTGCCGAAACTTCCAATATATCACCAAAGCCAACAGGCTTAACACCCATCAAGACATGGCTCCAAATGGCAGAAAACAATCAGTCATTCTTACAACAATACCAAACACCAAATACACCTTTGAAAATAGAACCCATATCATCCGATCCAGCATCAGCCTTCAAACAGCTAGCAGACATGATACCAAAAGAAACCATTTTGTTACTTGCACAGTCCATACAAAACAAGGCAAAAAAAGAGCCATCTACTGCCATCGAGGTAAGCAACAATCCTTCCCCGCTGGTTACACAAAAACCAGCAGAATACAAAAGGATTTCGAATGAGGTGGTTATTAGGCCACATGCAACCCCTCAATCTCAAAAATCAAAATTTTTCTCCAAAACATCATTTCAAAAAATATTGACTGTAGAAGATGGATTCTTCGATGAAGATCCAATCAAATTTGCCAAAAACATCTTTCCAAAAAACTGGTTATTCAAACCACACAATACAAACAAAACCCTTGCTTATTATGAGCAAATTCTAGTGGAGACAGAATCAGCAAGATTTACCCATTTTGCTGACAAAAACAATACAGAAAACATCCTATACTCCACTATATCCATCAGTAAAGTCATACACCCCTCACACTGGGGAGCCTCACCTCATACACCCAGAAAATTCCAAACCAGACTTACCCAAAGCCTACCATATTCTTCCTCATACACCTACTGGGACTACCAACAAGCTTGGTGGAACGTTTTCTTCAGACAAAATACAAATTTCCAACACACCTGGTTGTTATTTTTCAAAGATAACTTCCCAAGACAAAGTTTACCAAATTGGTTTGACTCTTGGTGGGATCTCTTTGGTCCTTTGGACATAATACTACATCCCACAGTCAAACAAGGTTACAAGGTTTTTAGTGAATACTTCGTACCAACACCGCATGATGTAAGGTTCCCATGCCTTATGCATTTCTTCATAATGTTCAGAATCTCTTGGGTAACAGGATGGGAATTTGAATACAATACATCCACAAAACCTAGAGTACCAGTCCTTGTCCGAAAATACAAAACAAAATGGTGGGATGGATTCAAATACCATGAACAAGGATCCGAAGCTGCGGTTAGAACATGGCTAAATAGCTAGAAAAACATGATAACCACAATCCCATCAAATACATCCTTTTTACAGGAGAAATTCATGGCAAGTGCAGCACTTGCTGCAGTCCAGAGTAGAGAGGAATACTGCAACATCCTCAGGACAATGCTATCAGAAGCGGAAGGATCACAATGTGGATCTTCCAAATCTCAAGACAATACAGACGGATCCTCACAGTCACATCACAGTGGAAACACCAATGAAGACGACTGCTACGGGATCAACCTAGACAAAGATTAAATTCAAGACATCACATGCCGACACTGTTACGAACGGCGCAAAGGCTATACATCGTAGCATACACTGTTCACTGTTCACTATTCACTTTACACTGTTCACTCAGTACTGTTCACTTTACACTATTCAGCACTGTAGCACTTTCACTGTAGCACCCTTATAAATACACATTCTCGACATAGAAGAAGGGGACCGAAATTTTCCAGATTTCTCTCTTCTCCTTCCCTCTCTCACTTGAAAACCATCATCCCTTCCATCTTCATCCTCATCTCTTCCATCCCCAAGCTCACTTACCTTGTATCCCCTGGTTTCAAAGTAAGTTAGTTTTCATATACATAGTTTTATACAGGGTTACCAACTTACATCATAGTTGGTTAACCATTCCTTGTAATACAAACATCGATAATCCCTGGAGTGCGGATTACCGCCCTAGTGGATGACTTGATGATTTAAATTTCTGCATCTTTCAATACATGTAAACTTTCAGTTTATTCAATACAAGTTCATACCACCTTCATGGTTGGTTTTTGTTTATGCATACTCTTGCTTTATATTTTATACATTGCTTTTGGTCTTTATATTATTTTTAATTCTCGCGACTTTATTTAGTTCTTATACTCCCAATATTTATAGATCTGTTCAATAATCTCTCATATACTTCCTTGTTCTCTCATATAGTACTCCGATCCTAACCCCTTTATGGTATATATATATACATAATATAATTAAAAAATTATCTATGTCAACGTTGACTAGCTAAATTTACCCGGATGAACTGAATTGCTACAATTACAAAAGGTTTATAATTGAATTAGCAAAAAAAAAAAAAAAAAAAAATTAGGACCGATTGACACAATTGTAAAAAGTTCATGACTTTTTTGATAATATTCCCTTGTAAAGTGCTTTCAACAAAAATGTAAACTCAAAATCATAAAATGAAATATAGACCGAGTGGGAGATGATGGAATTGTATAAATGTAAATATGCACCTACCACTTGCACAAGCCCTGATGGCTATCGGGATTATACTTCTTGATGGCAACCGGGATGCCATTGCCGACATGGGACGGGACAAGGGTGTTCTCGTCCACCCAACCCTTGAACACCCTCCCAAACTTGCCCTCCCCGAGCATCGTGTTCGTGCTAAAGCTCCTGGTCGCGCTCTTCAGCTCCGCCAGCTTGTACTTCTTCAGGTTGGGCATTATCACTTTCGCTGCAGCTAGAGCTTCGTCCGTGCCACTGCTACTTGCCGCCGGTAGCTTCCCGTTCTTGCTCCCCACCGACGCATCTTGCTTTAACTTAGGGCTTACCTTAGGGCTCTTAGCAAGAGCTTATATACATATGAAAAGGAAAGAAAGAAAAAGAACATGAAAAACACGATACGTAGCTATTAGATAAATGTGTGGTTATTATTTAAATATTATAACACCCTCATTCATATGTAAATCGGACTTTGGCTTAAGCTTAATGGATGAAAATATGTAATTAGGAAGGTAAATAGGAGTCTAGAAAGATTTGAACTCTGAACATTTTGTTCTTTTGTCACTTGAGATTTAATAGGACTATTACAAATTATTTAAAAAATTTAAGTTATTAAATTGAGGTTTAATTTATTAGTTAAATATTTTAAGAGTGATGATCCACCGGAGCCCATCATCCGGAGCCAATCATTTTCCCAGTAATTCCCCATGATCAATAACGACGACAACGATTAAGAAAACGCCTCCACAGTCTCTTCCTCCCTCTCTCTCTCTCTCTCTCTCTCTCTCTCTCTCTCTCTCTCTCTCTCTCCATGTGTCTGTTTTGACATAAAACAGGTCTCCCTTTCTTATTTCGGTGGGGGAATGGTGGTAGCTGGAGAGGGTTGTGAGGTTCGAGGAAAAAGAGAAGCGAAAGGAAAGAGGAGAAATAAAATCTGCTCGCTACCAGCGACCACAAGCTCCTTTCTCCTCTTGACGTCGACTCTCTTGGTATAGAAAACTGTCAAAAAAAGTCATAAATTTATTGCATTATTGATCATAAACTTTTCAATTGAATTAATTGAATTATAAATATTATAAATTTGTATCAATCAAATTCACCGTCTTACATGACATTATCGACGTTGACGTGGATAATTTTTTTTAAATTTTTAAATTTTTTTTAGTTTTACCCTTTTTTATTATTAGATTTGACAATGAATTATTAGAGCCTTTAAAATCTTCATTTTGTTATAAAATACATGAATTGATGAAATACATGAATGAATATTCATTATATTCATCTTATCTAATGTACTTATTATGGTACATTTGTATCATACATTCTAAGTACATCTCCCTATACAATGGACGTTCATATCTCCTATCCAGTACATGTATCATTCGATACATTGATATTAATGATAAGTACATTCTTGTTCTCTTATTTTGATTTACAATAACAACCATCAGAATAAACAGTCATACCCTCTTCTCTCGCTTTCTCTACTATCTCTGGTATTCAATTGCTTTCTCTTCTCAATCTCTTCTCTATTGTATATTCACCACAACACAATATTTTACAACACTTTATCAGCACGAAGATCTACCGACTGAGTAAGTAATTTCTGCAAACACGAAGATCTACCGAGAGTAAGTAATTTTTGCAAGGTGGGTATTCATTTTATTAATCATCTTGTACTTCATCTTCTTCTATCAATTCTTCATTTTTATTTTTTCTTGGCCTGAAGCCAAATTTCAAATCTAAAAGTATCATTCTGCTCCTGAAGTGGCGGTGGATATTTGGAAATCCTTTTAATTAATAAGGATTTATTTTTGCAAGGATAATATGCAACTTTTATGATACTTGACACCTGAAATTGTCAATATAAATGCAAATGGAAAATATTGAGAAAAATGAAGATGTTTGTTTGCTTGATAGTGCAACAACACATACTATATTTCGTAGTAGACACTTTTTCTCCAGTATGACATTGCGGAAGGCACAAATCCATACAATATCAGGTCCTGTTCAGATTATTGATGGTTTTGGGAATGCCACAATTATTTTGCCAAATGGCACAGTCCTGCATATTGAGAATGTGTTTTTAAGCATTAGATCAAAAATGAATCTGCTCAGTTTCAAAGATGTACGCCGTAATGGGTACCATATTGAGGCTATTTATGAGCAAGATAAGGAATATATTGGCATTTCTCTTATAAGATGGGCCTAAAGACCATCCATGAGAAGCTAGAAGCTTCTTCTATGGGTTTGTATTGTGTCATAATTAAGGCTGCTGAAACCTACGCCACCATATCCTGAAAATTGGTAAGCCTTGATCAGTTTGGACTATGGCATGATCGTCTTGGTCATCTTGGCGCTTCAATGATGCGTAGGATAATTCAAAATACAAAAGGGCACCCTTTAAAAGATATAAATGTATTGTTGTCCAAAGATTATAATTGTGAGGCTTGCTCACAAGGAAAGCTCATTATTAAACATTCTATAAAAAATGTTAATCTTGAATCCCCTTTATTCTTGCAAAGAATTCAGGGTGATATTTGTGAACCAATACAACCACTAAGTGGACCATTTCGATATTTTATGGTATTAGTGGACGCATCCCGTAGATGGTCCCATGTTTGCCTATTATCTACGCGCAATGACATATTTGCATGTTTATTTGCACTATTATCATATTCCAGCTGCAAATGCTCCCAGCTAGGATAGTTGTTCCTAAAGGACATGCTAAAATGGATCAAAATCCCCCGCACTTGAAGCGTGGTAGACCGATAGGATCAAAAGATATCGCTCCTCGAAAACGAAGGGGAAAGAATCAGGAATTCGCTCCAGAAGAGCCTGGCATTGTGCTTGCTCCTGAAGAGCTTATTGCCCCTGAAGAGGCGCAAACCCATGAAAAGAACACCAATCCTAGGAATACTGAGAATTCCATTACATATTATAATGAAATTTGAGATCGAAATGAAATCATCATTGATGATGCTTTTGCATTCTCAGTTGCCCATAAAATTATGGATGATGATTGTGAGCCGCAATCTATTATTGAATGTCGTCAAAGGCAAGATTGGCCTAAGTGGGAGGAAGCAATTAAGGCTGAATTAGCTTCCCTAACTAAACGAGAGGTTTTTGGACCTATAACTCGTATCCCCCATAATGTAAAGCCCGTTGGATATAAATGGGTATTTATCCGAAAACGAAATGAGAAAAACGAGGTTGTCAGGTATAAAGCCCAACTCGTTGCCCAAGGATTCTTCTAGAGACTTGGGATTGATTATAATGAGACATATTCGCCTGTGATGGATATGATTACATTTCGTTTTCTCATTAGCCTAGCAATCTTTGAAAGATTGGAAATGCGTCTTATGGACGTTGTGACGGCATATTTATATGGCTCATTAGATTATGATATTTTATGAAAATTCTCGAGAGATTCAAAATGCCTGAAGCATGCACTCCCCGCAATTTATTCTCAATAAAATTGCAAAGATCCTTGTACGGGTTAAAGCAATCCGGTCGCGTGTGGTATCAACGCCTAAGTGAGTACCTAATTAAGGAAAGGTACAAGAATGATCCTATCTGCCCATGCGTGTTTATTAAGAAATCAGAAACCGGATTTGCTATTGTAGCAGTTTATGTCGACGATATAAATTTAATTAGAACTCCAGAAAAGTTAGCTGAAACTGCTGAGTATTTGAAAAGGGAATTTGAAGTTAAAGATTTGGGTAAAACCAAACTTTGTCTTGGTCTAGAGCTTGAGCATAAAGCAAATGGAATAATCGTCCGTCAATTAGCATACGTTGAAAGATTGCTTAAACGCTTCAACGTGGACAAAGCTCACCCATTGAGCACCTCTATGGTTGTAAGGTCTCTAGATCCCCAAAAGGACCCATTTCGTCTTAGAGAATCAAATGAAGAGATACTTGGTCCTGAAGTACAATATCTCAATGCAATTGGGGTCTTGATGTATTTGGCACAATGTACGAGACCAGATATCGCTTTTGCGGTAAATTTATTGGCACGATTTAATTCTGAGCCAACTCGGAGACATTGGAATGGAATTAAACATATTTTCCGTTATCTCCGAGGAACCATAGATTTGGGATTATATTATTCCAAGGATTCCACTAACTCGGTTTAGTTGGATATGCTGATCTTTGGATATAGATCGATCCACATAAGGCTCGCTCTCAAACTAGGTATTTATTTTGTTATAACGGCACCGCTATTTCTTGGCGTTCTACTAAGCAATCGCTAGTAGCTACATCTTCTAACCACTCTGAGATTATTGCTTTATATGAAGCTGGAAGAGAGTGTGTTTGGTTAAGATCCATTATAACGCATATTCATAATTCTTATTGTTTAATACCAGTTACAAATTCTCCCACTATAATTTATGAAGATAATGTTGCTTGTGTTGCACAAGTCAGGGGAGGATATATCAAAGGTGATAGGACCAAGCATATCTCGCCAAAATTTTTCTATACTCATGAACTCCAAGAAAGTCGACAAATTGATTTTAAACAGATTCGATCCATAAATAATCTTGCAAATCTTTTTACCAAATCATTGCCAACATAAACTTTTGAGAAATTAGTATATGGCATTGGTATGCGGCGAGTTCATAAGATGCGAGATTGATTAGCCCCAGAAGTGGCTATATGGCTCCATTGAGGAGGAGATACTATGAACTATATATTGCAGTATTAATATGCGGTAAGTTCACAAGATGCAAAATTGATTAGCCCCTGTAGTGGCTATATATGCATTGCACTCTTTTTTCTTTTTGTCCAGTTTTTTCCCATAGGGTTTTTCCAGCTAAAAGTTTTTAACGAGGCAATTAATGCATCCATAAAAGGGAGAGATCATAACATTTGTGCTCTGCACTCTTTTTCCCTTTTGTCCGATTTTTGTCCCACTGGGTTTTTTCGGCTTAAGGTTTTTAATGAGGCAGTATCATTTGATGCACATTCATAATGAATACAATGAATATTCAAGGGGGAGTGTTATAAAATACATGAATGAATATTCATTATATTCATCTTATCTAATGTACTTATTATGGTACATTTGTATCATACATTCTAAGTACATCTCCCTATACAATGAACGTTCATATCTCCTATCCAGTACATGTATCATTCGATACATTGATATTAATGATAAGTACATTCTTGTTCTCCTATAAATAGGAGTTTAGTTTTGATGTACAATAACAACCATCAGAATAAACAGTCACACCCTCTTTTCTGGCTTTCTCTACTATCTCTAGTGTTCAATTGCTTTCTCTTCTCAATCTCTTCTCTATTATATATTCACCACAACACAATATTTTACAACACATTTGTATATTTTCATGTTCATTTATACTAACATGTTGTAAATACTAAATAATAGACATGATATAATATGAAAATATCTTGTTTTATTACTAGATTTACTAAATAATGCATATAATATAGTAAAGTCTCTGGAATATATATTCTATTATATTCAATCATATCATGACTAGAAATTTAGACGGCCAAACACAATCTATAAGCTTGAAATATACGAATTTTTGTCTTCTATCATACCAATCACAAAAGAATTGAACAACCGCGGAAGAAAGAAGGCCCTTACCTCGAGATGCCGATAGTCCTCTCATAGCTTTCCTTCTAAGTTGGTCAGAACTTTTGCCCAGTTTCCACCCCCGCTTTTCTACCTGCCGAATTAGGCGTATCCCATCTTTATTGACCAAGAAATAAGATGCTCACGGAGAGACTTAAGCCTATTTCTACGACTATAACAAATGATTGACTGAATCCAGATAGAGCATGTAAGCAATCCCCACGTAATCTCGAACCACTTCGTCCCCAATAGAAATATCATCATTTCCATTGACTCTTTACTGAAAAAGGATGGAACTTGATCAGCTCGTGCTCACAAAAACGAAGTACTCACCTTCCCTACACTCTCGGTGTCTGAATCGGTGCTGGACGGAGAGTGAGGCCCATTGAACACCATTCTCGGAAGGATCGGCAAAAATCTATCTGGATCGATTCTGAAATTGACGGGAATTTGGGATCCCACAGCGACGACGGCGCAGCAGATGTACGCGAGACTTATAGATCTGCCGGGGAGGCGTTCAGACTCTGATGCATCAGGAGGGACGGAAATTCCTCGTGGAAGTAGACAGCAAAAAGGAAAAGAAAAGACGTGTGATTTTGCAAAGATATTGTGCAAGCCGATAGACGGTCAGTCGACCCGGTGGTCAACGTGCCCCTGCATTCTGAAACTTTTGCAGTTGAAGAAAGGGTGTCTTTTGATAAATGTAGAAAAAAGTAAGGTACCTTACTGCTCTCTCGGTACCAACAATCATTGAGACCGAGATGGACTCTGCACTAACTCCAGACAAGAAGTACGGCAAGACAAACTTTTGTAATATTGACTTTTCAAAGGGTGGGGCCCAAGAAAAGGAAAGAGAAAAAAGGAGACCACCGTGTAATTAAAGGATGAGAGATAAGACGGAAAGCAATGCGGGAAAATAAAGGGAGGGGAAAGAAGTCTAAGAAAGGGAATAGAGAAAGGGTACGTCACAGAGCCTCACCAAGCCACAGGGCCCGCAACGCCCCTTGAGTGCTCCCGTCCCTTCTTCTCCCAATAGGATTACTTGTTGGGATTAAAGGCTTAAATTCAATTATGTGAGATTCAGGTCACGAAATCCGATTTTTTAGTAGTTGAGTTATAAAATTTCATAAAAATTATGGATTATATTATTATAGAGTTGTGGGGTTTGATAGAGTTTGATTTGAAGCATCGGATTTGTTAGAGTGAGATTTTAGAGTTTTGCGTTCGAGTCCCGCATTGCATTTAATTCTGATAATTACTTTGAGTGAGCGATTCATTAGTACATAAAAGTCATTTTGTTAGCCTTTAGGTGTAATTTTACCGTTTTATATTTGAGATAGAGTTCTATTCGATTTTAACGTCGATTCTCCTTTAATTGTTAGGATTACAAAATCATTAACTCATTTAACTATGCATTGTTTGGTTTGGGCATTCTTAGGCGAGTGATGTTATCTCTTAATTGAGTTTGTAAATTCATGTTTTGAAAGCGAAAGATATTTGATATGTTTGACTTATGAAATAAGAATTTTGTTGCATAAAATATAGGATCGAGCACGATCTACTTTTCAGCTATTTGCGAAACACTTTATATGAAAGATGTTTTAAGAAAATTTTATGAAAAACCTTTCCAAAGTTATACATATTAATTTGTGAATTTAATTTATGAAGAATTCTGATATGATGTAACAAATGTCTTGTCCGGATGTGGGCAACGCGGAGGCGGGGTAAGGCCTCGCCGGCTGCAGACAAGGTCTGTACGTGAAGATGGACAAGAGCACGAGCGTGAAGGTGGAGAACCGTAGCCGCAAGGTCTGCAAGCTCATCGACAAGACGCTCAAGCTCGCCCAAACCTGGATTCTTCGAGTTCGAGTAAGATCCACTCCTAAGTGTCGGTGCCGGTAGACCAGCGAATGCGGAGGTCTACTTGATTCCTTGAAAAGAGAAACAAAATCGGCTGGGTGCCAGCAACCACAAGGTCTTGACTTTTCTGCTTCCATCTCCGTCAAATTACCAAAAAAATTATGAACATATTATATTATCAGTCCTATATTTTTCAATTAAGCTAATTTAATCCATTCAATCAATTTTGATTGGAAATCACTGACATGTAACAGACATTGACATGAATAATTTTTTTTTATTTTTATTACTTTATTTGTTTTTTCCTTTTTATTACTAGATTTGGCAGTAAATTATGAGAGATTTTATATTCATTTGCAGTTTGCACAGATATATCATAAACACCAAACAATAGACATCATATGATATGAAATTATTCGGTGTTATTACTGTAATTCACTATACAATAGATAGGATATAACAAAGTCTCCGAAATCATGTTTGATCAAATCCTAATTTGGCTAGAAATTTAAACGATCAAACCCAATCAACAAGGGTGGAAGAAGTACTTTGACTGGCGCTTGAAATATATGAATTTCTCTTATACCAATTACAAAAATTGAATATCCATGGAAGAAAGAAGGCCCTTCACCTCGAGACGCTGGCAGTCCTCTCATAGCTTTCCTTCCAAGTTGGTCAGAATTTAGGCCCAATTTCCACTTCCGCTTTTCTGCCTGCCGAATAGGCATATCCCATCTTTATTAACCAAGAAATAAGATGCTGACAGGGAAATCAAGCCTACTTTTGCGACTAGAAGAAATGATTGGCTGAATCCAGAAAGCATGTATGCAATCCCCACATGATCTCGAACCACATCGTCCCCAATAGAACTATCATTGTTTCCATCGATTCTTTACTAGAAAAGACCAATGCTCACAAAAAAGAACTACTCACCTTCTCTCCCATCCCTCCACTCCTGGTGTCTGAATCGGTTCTGGCCTGCGAGAAAGGCGCGGAGAGCACCGTTCTTGGGAAAAATGGACAAGAACCTGTCTGGATCCCGATAGAAATATCATTAATTCCATCGGAGTTTTTACTAAATAAAAAGGTCCACCTCGGTCAGCTCGTGCTCACAAAAACGACGTACTCACCTTCTCTACACTCTCGGTGTCTGAATCAGTGCTGGACGGAGAGTGCCAGTTGAACACCGTTCTTAGGAAGGATCGGCAAAAATCTATCTAGATCGATTCTGAAACTGACAGAAATTTAGGATCCACAGCAATGAAGGTGTAGCAGATATATGCGTGTTTCCAGGTTTGCGGGGTACGCGTTCAGATTCTGATAGAGCAGAAGGGTCGGAAACTTCCTTGTTGAAATAGACAATTAAATGGAAAAAGAAAAGAAGTGTGCTTTTTCGAAGAAACTGCGGAAGCGGACAAATAGTCAGTCAACCTGGGCCGAAATTTGTCACTCCTTACAGACCAGGCATCATGCCCTCGCATTCTGAAGCTTTTGTAGTCGAAGTAAGAGTGTTTTCGAAAGGGAAAAAAAAGAAAAAAAAAGTAAGGGTGTTTTGTGAGAATTTCTCCACCGATGAAATATCGTTCACCAAAGATAATTGAGACAGGTTTTGCCCCAGACAGGAAACATCACAAGTGACTAAGGAAATCAATAACTTTGCTTCAAACCAAACTGTACAAATATAACCCGTGTCGGAATTTAATCGACAATAAAACTTGGAAAACTACAACTTCAATAGAACCAAACATAAACAAACTATACTGGAATTTAGTCAACAACAAAACTTAAAAACACAAAGATGTTGCGCCTACGACACAACACCTAGGATAAAGATACACATCAGCATTTAATTGACAACGCAGATCCAAAAACTACGGCTAAGAAACAAGCCAAGATTTAATCGACGATGCAAGTCGAGAAAATAAAAGTATAGTGCAAGAAAGTAAAGTAAATTTGTTTGATTTATACAAGAGGATTCTAGAGACGAACGATGGTATCTATAGTGCATACACCATAACTGTTCCTGAGCAGTTTTTTAGCAATTGTACCCATGTTCCTCTATGTTCGAAAATCTTGTGCCTATATTCTCACGGTGACATGATCTTATCTTCATATTGTCGTTCCTTTAAAAATGTGTGCTTATTGCGACTAGACCTTAATCACTTCGTTTTTCAAAAACTTCACACTTGTACCAGCAACTTGATGCCCCTTATATGTTTATCTTTCTCCTGACACCTTGATAACTTGCCGGTCTTGCTTAATCAACATCCTTATCAATCGTTATTAACCATACGTTATCATATATCAACAACGATCAATGACAAATCCTTGATGTGCACCAATACCGATACTTTGTGGTCATCGATGTGGGTCACGTGCTTGACAATATTTGACGCTTCAATCACATGTCTACTCATATCGACAACCTAATTATTTTTTTTTGTGCAAACAAAGGGAAGTTGATGACTTAATCTCAATTGGTCCCAGCTCACCGGCACAAATCTTCTTGATGATGTGCACGTCATATGCCATATTTCACACCATGGTCGAGGGCATTTTTATCATAAATTGCCATTTTTTTTGCCAATTGGGGGAATTACCAAAAAAGTCCTAAAATTATTATAATTGTGTTAATTCAGTCATAAATTTTTTTCTCCAATTAAATCCTAAACATTTTGTATTTGTGTCAATTCAATTCATCAAATCAATTTTGGTTAGAAATTACTGACATAGACGTCAACTGACCAATGTAGCTCGACATGCACCGGCATGAACAATTTTTAATAATATTTATTTTTTAATTCTTTATTAATTTTTTTTTATTTCCTTTATTTCATCTCTTTCTTCTTCTTTTTTCTTCCCTTCTTCTTCTTCCTCCTCTAGCCAATTGTTGACCACCGACTAGAGGCAAGGGCCGGCTAGGTCGACCTCATTGGTTCTAGCAAAGTCGAGCCTCCCCCATGGCTAGTGAGGTCACCTTGCCTCTAGCCAGTCGTCAGCGATCATTCCGAGTCAAGGCATATTGGAGTTTTCTGGCTTTTCATCCTTATATGTAACATCTTGAATTTTCAATCATGTTTTCAATTGAATAAATCGGGCCTTTCATTGATGCACCTATAGTGCTATTTTCTAAGTTGATCACTCGTGAGATAACTCAACTATTTGGGAAAGTCATTAAGGGATTTTAACGCAAAAGACTTGAGAATTCGACTAGGAATCGATTGCTCGACCGTGCTAATTTGCAAGGGTCATTACGACACAATCAAAAATCGATCGAGACCGGAGGTAGGTCAATTCGACTGAGGTGTGTGATTAAGTGTGGGTGATTCCACTTGATTGCAAAATTCTCGTCGATTGGCACTAAACCAATTTTCTGTCGTTTTTGGGTACCCTGTGTCCGTATTTGAAATCTCGAGATTTTCACAACAATTGAAAGTCACCAATGTGTTGAAAATGTACATTGTGGCTCGAAAATAATCGACCATGGGTCAATTGCACTAAAAATTTCTAAAAACTACCCGGTAGGTTAAGTCACGCTAAAATCGCGTCAGATTGAAAATAACCGCGAATTTAAACCCAATTTCAGAAATTGAAAGTTCTGTTATGTCATGATTTATTTTAGGAACGTCTACTCATCTTTCGAAGAATTTTCGGTGATTCTGAGATTTTTACAGAAATTCATTTCGGACGTTTCAGAAAACGAATGGAAATTCGGATTGGCCGAATTGAAGAGATTTTCGACTTGCAAACCGAGCTATATGGCGAAGGGGACTTGCAGAAATTATGTGGGCTTTTTCTACATCAAAATTGGACGTCGAATTTGGGAAATTGTTGAAGAAATTGAAGATAAAAAATGGTGAAATTCGGAATTGGAAAAGGGCAGCAATTTTGGGCTTCAAATTTAGGTTTATTTGTGAAGATAATGCAAGAAAGTATTAAGACATTGGGATAAGTTTGAGGGCTAATTGGGGGACCAAGCATTCAAGAAATGAGATAATCTTTATTGACTTTTTGCACCATCTTCCTACCTCATCCATTCACTCCATCTACGTGCGCCGTTCCTCTCTCTTCGGTCTCTATCGCGCGCTAGCTGCACCGATTTTTCTTCCCCTTATGTTCTGTCTTTGTTCATTTACTCCATTCGCCGCCCCACCGTCGAAGTCCTCTCCATTTCCTTTCATTTCCCCTCATCTCACAGCCACTGCCACTTGCCAATTTCTCAACCCCCTCTGGTCAACGTTAGCAACCCACGAAGCCCCTTGGTTGACCCCATCATTTCCCTTCTTTGGTGTTGCTTCGTTGTCCGCTCCTCCTCCACGTGTATCCAGTGATTTCAGCCGACCGAAGCTGCTGTGGCCGACGTCCAAGCTCCATGGTCCACCGAATTCTCCATTGCTTCGTGTCTTAAGCCGATTCGACCAAGATCAGCCCCTCGAGCCCATCATCGCTACTCAAAGCTCGGTCCAATTTCAGCCTCAAGTCCAGTAGCTTCGGGATCAATTTTTTCTGCTCAAGCAGCGAGCTTGCGGGCCAATTTTCAGACCTGATCCGTGCCCCGTTGGTGTTGCCATTTTGGGACTTGTCGATCCTCGTCACGACCCCATCGTTTTGATATGATCGGATCTCGAATCAAGTGAGTTATCTCACTAAACTTCACTTAGTATGTTAATTATGCTTACGGGGTAATTAGTTTAAGTTAATTAAGGTTTAGGTGGTTAGTTAGATTAGATTAGTAATTTAATTATCCAATTTTGCATGTTAGGTTGTTAGTTTAGATTAATTAAGGCCTAGACAGGTTGTATTAATTATCTAAATTGGTTTGGGAATTTTTCGGGACCGTCTCGGTATTTAATTAGGCAATTTCAGCCTAGGTTAGCAATTTTAGTATTTAAATTGATTTATTTAATTAATTTTAGTAATTATTTAATTATTAAATATTTTCTGGAAATTAGACCGGGATAGCCGATACTCGGAATTTTGTGCTAATTGCAATGGTGTGTTTAGATTTTGCAATTGGATGTTAATTATGCAAATTGAGTGCTGATTGGATTTTTGGTAATTTATTCCAAAAATTGTGAATTTCAATATTTATTCAAAAAATCTCAAGTGTTGGGTTTTAACACCAAAAATAGTTTTATATACTATATAAAATAGTGAGATTTTAAATTGGAGGATATGAATTTTTCGGGTTTGATTTGACCGTGTACCCACACATGACTATTTTCACCGGGTGTTTTTAATATGAAGAAAATAAGCCACGATCACTATTTTAATGGAGATATTTGAGTGCAATGCACGGTGTCCTAGGTCGAGATTGATTGGTCGTGTGTTGGTTAATGAGAAATCGTCTCGGGCTTTTGGGCCAAACGTTACCCTATATGGGATATTCATTCTTTGGATCGCGGGTTACAGTAGATTTTGGACCTACGCCCCTTCGGGGAAGCCGTCTATTAAGATATGGACGTCGCCATGCTCAACGGAGGTGAGATGACGCCTGGCTATGCCAGAAGGACACCGAATTATGAGTAGGTGACTCGGGTCGCAATAGATTCTGGACCTACGCCCCTTCGGGGAAGCCGTCTATTTAGATATAGACGGTGAGACGATACTTGGATGTGCCAGTAGACTCTGAATTTATGAGTTGGTGGTACCCTTCTGGGAAAATATTAACAATTGGAACACATGGGTGATTGAGTTAGATGTCATTGATTATGAGACAAAACTGTATGGCATAGTATGGGACGTGTCATAACGGTTTGGCCTTATAATCGAGATGCATTATTTATATGCATTTGAGATATGAACTGTGCTGACGTGCAGAAAGGAACTAAGGCAAGGTGAGTCCCCTGTTCTCATTGAGTGATTGTGTGGTTAGGCCACCCTCAGCGTATTTTTTTCCTAATAGAGGTTTAGTGGGTGGACAAACTGAGACATTATCTCACTGGTTATTGTATAACCATTTTCAGGTCCTTAGTTAGTGGTCGTGGAGGACCGAAGTTTTGGAGGTGGAGTCTGAAGATAGGCGTATGCGTCCTACTAATATGTTGTAGGATGGCTTCTTTTGAGAGTCGATCATTTTGTAGGCTTTTACCTAGACTCCTTTTGTATATAAACCCAATTGTTTATAAAAGTGTGCTTTTGTGAAATGTTGCCCTGCTTTCCTATCCCATGTTGTTTATTGTCAGGGGTTATTGTTTCGCTTCCGCATGTGCATTAAAAATAAAAGGGTCGGCGACTAGTCTTGGGAAGTCGCAAATGTATCAACCAGAGCGAGATGGGCATGCGCTCGAGGATCGGGGCGTGACATTATACATCATTCTGCTGTTGGTGTGTAGCCATTAGCATGTGCATAGGAAGAAATTACTCGGTGAACTACTCTAAGTCAAGGCATATTGGAGTTAAAAATATGCAGAGAAAACTGTCCAAATTCATCAAGACGCAATAGAACCTAATTTTAGAGTAATGCTAAACGTGGAATATGCCTATGGCAAACCATCATCTATGTCTCAGGTCCAATTCTTCTTGACGATTATCACCTTGTGGAGAAATTTGCCGACTTTGATAGGGAGAGGATTCCATAGAGTGCTGTCCATGCCAGGGGAGCCAGTGCAAAGGGATTCTTTGAGGTCACTCATGACATTTCTCACCTTACCCGTGCAGATTTCCTTCAGGCACCAGGAGTTCAAACACCTGTGACTGTCCGTTTCTCCATCCTCATCCACGAAAGGGGCGGCCCTGAAACCCTGAGGGACCCCCAGGCTTCTCGTGTGAACTTCTACACAAGAGAGGTGAGGGTCGTTTTGGTAATAGACATGAATGTGCAGTATGGACGGGCATGAGTATGATGCTCCCTGTGATGAATCCTTTCACGGGTGGCCTAAACTCGACCGATGCATATGGCAGTTCTCTTGTCCACATTGCATACATTTGTTTTGTTGCACTTTGCTATGTGATCTTACCTTTTCTGTTACTGCAGGGTAACTTTGATCTGGTAGGAAACAATGTCCCTATCTTCTTTATCTGCGATGGGATGAAATTCCCGGATATGGTTCGTGCACTTAGACCAAACCCCAAATCCCGCGTTCAGGAGAACCGGAGGATCCTTGACTTTCTCTTCCACCATCCCGAGAGCTTGCGCTTGTTCACCTTCCTCTTTGATGATATTGGTAGTGCACAAGATTACAGGCACATGCAGGGCTCTAGAGTTAACACCTACACTTTGATCAACGAGGCCAGAAAAACGCATCATGTGAAGTTTCACTGGAAACCAACTTGCAGGTCAAGAGCTTGCTGGAGGAAGAGGCAATTAGAGTCGGGGGATCCAATCACAGCCATGCAACTCAGGATTTTATGATTCCATTGCTGCTGGAAACTATCCTGAATGGAAACTTTTCGTTCAGATCCTCGATCCTGATCCTGAAAACAAATTCGACTTTGGCCCACTTGATGGGGCTAAGACCTGGCCCAAGGACATATTGCCCCTAATGCCAGTTGGCCGCTTGGTCTTGAATAGGAACATGATAACTTCTTTGCTGAGAATGAACAGCTTGCATTTTGTCCTTCAATTGTAGTTCCCGGCGTCTACGATTCGGATGATAAGCTGCTCCAAACTCGTCATCTCATATTCTGATACTCGGAGGCACCGTCTTGGACCAAAATATCATCAACTCCCCCTCTCCCCGCCGCCCCCACACCACACCCGCCCCCACCCCCCCCTCCTTTCCCCCAATACTCCTAAATGCGCTCATCACAACAATCACCCCTGAAGGTTTCACGAATTTCATGCATAGGGATGAAGAGGTAAGAATCGTCTTTGAATACTTCAGCAGCGATGCTCTGGGCAGCATCTCTTGTGGATTTTTTGTTGATGTAACTAGACATCGTGCTTTCCTATAAGCATGTAGGCGTTGTGATGCAATCTGAGATGTCAATTGCGGATCCTAAGGTGGCAGTGCGAATGTCCTCCCTCCTTTTGAGGAAGATTACTTTCTTAATTTTGCAAATGCACTTTGTACCTGAAACATACATACATGTTTACATATGTAGGAAATGCCTGTCTGCAATTATGTAAAATGATTATCTGTCGAACAAATGCTTAATTTCCCTGTTGCAGAATAACTATTTTCCGTCAAGGTATGATCCTGTTCGTCATGCAGAGAGATATCCCATTCCACCTGCTATGCTGACTGGAAAGCGTGAAAAGGTGTGTTTTTAATTAGGATCTCTTTTACGTAAACAGAGATTGATTGTCTTGAGGTGCTTTCATGGCAATTTCCATGGGATAGACTCAGCTTGTCCTAGATGATCAATTGAATTGCAGGGAGTAGTGTGAATGATGTATGTGTTTGGATTTTGTTTACTTTTGTTGCTCCAAACAGACCATCATTGAGAAAGAGAACAACTTCAAGCAGCTCAGAGAGAGATGCCGATCATGGGCACCCAACAGGTATTCTTCAGTTGCGCATTTCCTGAAAATAGTTTGATGGTCTCATGTTTCTCAATCGTCTGTCTCTGTTTTCATTTTTCAGGTAAGAGTGGTTCATCTGCCGATAGATCGATGCTTTATCTAACCCACGTGTGACTCATGAGATCCGCAGCCTCTGGATTTCATACTGGTCTCAGGTGAGATAGCCATTTACTTCTTGTCTAGTGCTGATGGGGTTGGAGTGAAAAATGTAGTACTCAAAATGCAGAAATGTGGGATTCGGTTGTCGCTTGCTTTGTGAAATATATTTCCACACAGATGTGATAATGAACTCATTTGTGATTACCTGCAAGTGCAATAGGCGGACAAATCTTCGGGTCAGAAATTAGCATCTCGGCTCAATGTGCAACCAAGCATTTAAGGACCGTACAGAGCTGGATGTTTTGGGGTGGAGTGAGCACAAAACGATGTCTTAGCTATAAACTCTGTTCCAATGCCTATTTTTGTTGCAGTATATTGAACTTGCCTTGTAATACAAACTCTACTGCAACATGATATTCCTGATTTAGTAAATGCGAATTGCATGTGCTGATCTTACTCCTTTGCATTTGGTTACCGCTTTCTCCTCGAGTCTCATTTAGATGAAATATCAAGTGAGCAGATTGTACTGCCGGTAATATCATCATGCATTTGATTACGGGTTGTAAAATCAACTGCCTCACTGCTCTCAAGAACACCGGTGGAAGTTTGTTGTGTAATGCACCTTCCGCTATGTCAAACGAGAAGTTAGCATTAAGAGTTAATTTACCTACTTTCTTTTGACAGTGCATTGTGCTTGACACTGCCGACTCATCATCCCTGCAAACAAGAGAGTAAATCGAGTTTTATTACATTTAGTAGTTAAGGTGTTCGCTCGTAGAGGATGGTGTTAGAGAAATCTTCTAAAGGTGTTTTGAAGTCGACAAAACGTTTCCATCAGTCTAGTCCGAAGACTTGCAGACTCTTTTGACAAAGTCTGAAGAACTCCAAACTCAAGATTCAAAGTCTACTCTCATGGACAGTTTCCAAACCGACGAAGTTAAAGTTCTATTTGGATAAATTCAAGTATGGTTTTGATTCGTATGGTTAAAGAATATCTCACGACTGGAATTAGCACTTTAAGATCTTTTATTCGTATTCGAGTAATCTAGATCCTCTAGATCCGCGAATTATACTTGGAAGGTTTTACTTATGGAAACCGAGATCCTGATTGTATGAGCAAGCAGGATTGATGGGCTATCGTCATTTTCCTTAAAGAGCTCGAGATCTCTCTAATTGATTCTGTCCAACGGGTTGATTGGAAGAACTTTTTTGGAAGATGCCAACGATATTGAAGGCATGAAGAAGTATATAAGGGAGACGTTCAAGTTGTTCAAGGGTGCCCGATAGAAAAATTTCAAAGTCTGAATCTCTTTGTTGTTTTGCGATTTTATTCTTCAAGCTATACTTGTAATCAAAAGAGAGATTGAATTTTGGTGAGACATTGATGAAGTGTAGTAGAGTCTCTACACTGTGGAATCAAGGACGTAAGACTATAAATTCTCTTTTGATTCTTAGTAAAATCCAGCCAGTGAGCTATCCATGCGGAAGAGTGGATGTAGGCTTGGTCTAAGCCGAACCACTATAAACTTGAAGTCTTGATTCTCTATCCCTAATCATTTTACTTTACATTGCATCTTCATACGTCTATTATTGTTTTCAATCTTTTAGTCTATTAATCGTTAAAAATTAATCTATTTCGTTACGATTTATAAACATCATCTTGATCACCTATTCACCCCCTCTAGGTGCTCGTACTAATTCTATCAATTGGTATCAGAGCCTGTGTACTCATTTATTTGAAGTGTTTTTACTTTTGAGTTAAAGATTTATGGCTAGTATGTTGCCTACAGGGTTGGTTGAAGGTCAAAGTAACACCAGACCTCCTTACTTTGATGGAAAAGACTACAGCATATGGAAAAACAAGATGAAAGCATTCCTAAGATCGAAAGATCCATTAGAATGGGAAGTGATAGAAAAAGGAATCATTCCTACTGCTGCATCAGTATTAGAGAGAGGAAAAGAAGTTGTTGTTTCTATCAAGATGACTCAAGAAGAAATAACCAAGAGACAAGCTCTTGATGCTAAAGCTATTTATTTTTTATATTGTGCTTTATCTCCTACTGAGTATAACAGAATATCTTCTTGTGAAACAGCAAAAGAAGTCTGGGATAGGCTGCACATTACCTATAAAGGAATTGATCGTGTGAAAGAGACAAGGATCAATATTCTTTTGGGACAATATGAAGTTTTTAAGATGAGATCAGGAGAATCAATAACTGATATATTTAGCCGTTTTACCAAATTGTGAATGGTCTAGAATATCAGGGACACCCAATATCAGGACAAATGAAGGTCAACAAACTGTTGCGTGGATTTTCTAAGGACTGGAATTATATAAAGACTTCGATAAGGGAAACACAAAGGATTGCACCACTTTCTGTAGACGAATTGATTGGAATACTTCAGTCTTACGAAGTGGAGCACACCAACGACAAAGAAGATTCTAAAGGTAAGAAGTCTATTGCTTTAAAGTCTAATGACTATTCTGATGCTACAGACTCCGAAGAAGATCTAGATGATGAAGAACTGACACTCGTGATAAAAAGGTTCAGAAAGCTGAACAAAAAGGGAAGAAAATTCAATTGAAAGAAACAAAGCTCTCAAAGATTTTAGAGCAAATCAACTGGGGAAGATGATTCCAACAAAGAAGCGACTTGCTTCGAATGCAAGAAAAATGGACACATCAGACCTAATTGTCCTTTATTAAAGAAAAGGAAAGGAAAGACTGAGAAATACATAAAGGCTTTCAAAGTAGAAACATGGAGTGATACTGAATGTGAAGAAAGTGATGATGATTATGCCAACATCTGTTTAATGGCGAAATCTGACTCAGACTCAGACCTCGAGACAGATATAGACTCAAACTCAGATAGCGAGGTTGAGGTAAGTAATCTAAAAATTCCTACTAAAGTCTCGAAATATATTGATGAACTATGTCTTAGCCTCAAAACCTCTCTTAAGAGGATCTTCGAATTAAAAAGGGAGAATTCTACATTGAAGCAACAAGAAAAATCTTGGAAAGAAAAATTTGAAAATTTAGATAGAAACTTTACCATTTCAAAAGAAAACTCAGACTCTCTTTCAAAAGAAAATACCTATTTAAAAAATGATATTTCAAATATCTCAAAAAGGTTTTCAAATGGATCTAAAAAGTTGGATAAGATTCTTTCGATACAAAGGCCCTACTTTGACAAATTAAGTCTTGGTATAACTCCTGAAACCATTCCACTAATTGATTTTCCAAAGGTAAAGGAAAGAATCAAACAAAGACCTACAAAAGCTATTTATAAAAATCATTTTCAGAAAATCTTTGTAAAACCTGTTGGCCGAAATGCTCTCAAATGTTCAAAGTGTCAAAGCTTAGAACATTTTGAGAAAGAATGCCTTATGGTTTGGAGACCTGTTAAAAGGGATTGGGCAAAGACTATTTATTGCTCTAACTCAACCGGACCCAAGATGATATGGGTACCAAAGAAAGCTTGAATTTTCTCTTAATTGCAGGTCACTATCAAAAGGAAGATCAAATGGTATTTGGATAGTGGTTACTCAAGACATATGACAAAAGATTCAAGTTGCTTTATAAAACTTGTCCAAATAGATTGAGGGAAAGTTTCTTTTGGTGGTAACAGCAAAGGAAGGATTATTGGTCGCGGTACAGTAAAAATTGGAAGTTTATCAATTAATAATGTCTCATTGATGGAATGATTGAATTACAATCTACTCAACATAAGCCAATTGTGCGATACTGGATTCGAGATCAACTTCCAGGAAGGAACGTGTTCAAGAATCAGTAAAGACTTTTCTCAATCTTTTACTGGACGTAGACATTGGAATATCTATCTTCTGGATATGAATCAAAAAAGATCACAATGCTTAATATTAGTACAAGATGAAGCTAATCTATAGTACCAAAAGCTTGGCCATATCAACATGAAGCAAATTGCCAAAATCTCTTTCAAGAAACTTGTTCGAGGATTACCTAAGCTCAAATACCAAAAGTCTGACTTATGCACACCATGCGTATTGGGAAAACAGGTTAGAAATTCCTTTAAACCAATAAATCAAGTTTCCACTAATTGTGTACTGCAATTTCTGCATATGGATCTCTTTGGACCAACCAGAACTCAAAGCATTGGTGGAAAAAGGTTTTGCCTAGTAATAGTGGATGATTTTTCACGATTTACTTGGGTCTACTTTTTTGCAAGTAAGTCTGAGACCTTTTCTCATTTTTCAAAATTTGCTAAGAAAGTGCAGAATGAAAAATGTTATACTATTTCAAGTATTCGTACAAACCATGGAGGTGAGTTTGAAAATCAAGACTTTGCTAAATTTTGTGATGAATCTGGTTTTCAGCATAAATTCTCCTCTCCATATACACCAGAACATAATGGAGTTGTGGAAAGGAAGAATAGATCTTTACAAGAAATGGCAAGGACTCTTTTAATTGAAAGTAATATTTCTTCACGTTTTTGGGCTGAAGCTGTTTCTACAGCCTGTTATATTATTAACAGAGTATTTTTAAGGCCAATTCTTGATAAAACTCCTTATGAAATTTTTAAAGGAAAGAAACCAATTGTTTCATATTTTCAAGTATTTGGTTGTAAATGCTTTATCCTGAAAAATGCAAATGATCGAGTTGGTAAGTTTGAAGAAAAATTGGATAAAGGATTCTTTCTTGGGTACTCAACTTCAAGCAAAGCTTACAGAGTATTCCACAAGAAGACTCAGACTGTGGAAGAATCAATGAATGTCAATTTTCAAGACTTTCCACAAACTCAATCGATTCAGACTGAAGAATCAGAACCTGCTCCAGACTCCTCAAGGTCTACCTCCCCTGAAACAGTTCAAATTCTAGAAGAAGAACAACGAACTGTTGATGAAGGATCAACTCAAGAAAAAGATCAACAACCTATCGTTGTCCAAGAATGCGGAAGCACAAGTCTAGTCATCTTGAAGAACTCATTATTGGTGACGTTAATGAGGGGATTCGCACGAGATCCAAAAGGCGAGAAGAGTCTAGTGCTATGACGCTTATTTCTGAAATAGAACCAAAAAATATAGAAGAAGCCTTAGCTGACGAAAGCTGGATTGAAGCAATGCAAGAAGAACTCAGACAATTCAGCATTAACGATGTTTGGAAATTAACTCCTAAACCAAAATTTAAGTCTATTATTGGAGCTAAATGGGTTTTCAGGAACAAAGTCAATGAAAAAGGAAAAGTGACAAGAAACAAAGCAAGACTTGTGGCTAAGGGATATACACAAGAAGAATGGATAAACTATGACGAGACTTACGCTCCTGTAGCAAGGTTAGAAGCAATTAGATTATTACTTACTTTTGCGTGCTATAAGAATTTCAGGTTATTCCAAATGGACGTCAAAAGCGCATTCCTGAATGGATTTATTCAAGAAGAAGTCTATGTGGAACAACCTCCTGGATTTGAAGATCCAAAGAAACCAGATTCTGTGTTCAGACTGAAAAAGGCTCTATATGGATTAAAACAAGCTCCTCGAGCTTGGTATGAAAGGTTAAGTAACTTTTTAATTCAAAGTGGTTTCATTAAAGGAAAAATAGATATTACATTATTTATTAAAATGGAAGGTAAAAGCTTTTTACTCGTCCAAATTTATGTTGATGATATTATATTTGGATCATCTAATGAGACTTTGTGTAAGAAATTTTCTAGGTCTATGTATGATGAATTCAAGATGAGCATGATAGGTGAATTATTTTTCTGTTTTGGTTTACAAGTGAAACAACTGAAAGAAAGAATTTTTATTCATCAAGAAAAATATGCAAAAGAACTTGTTAAAAAGTTCGAACTGGAAAATTGCAAAAAGACTGACATACCAATGTCAAATTCTTCGAAGCTAGACAAAGATGAAGGAGGAAAGAAAGTCGACCAAAAACTATACAGGAGTATCATTAGTTCACTTCTTTATCTTACTGCATCTAGACCTGACATTTTGTTTAGTGTTTGCATTTGTGCTAGGTTTCAATCAGATCCTAGAAAATTTCATCTAAGTGCTGTAAAACGTATCATCAAATATCTTGCAACAACTGCTAAGCTTGGTCTATGGTATCCCAAGGAATGAGACTTTACTCTTCTTGGATATTCAGACGCAGATCTTGCAGGTTGCAGAGTTGATAGAAAGAGCACATCCGGCACTTGTCAATTGCTTGGTAACAGGGCAGTATCTTGGTTTTCAAGGAAGTAAAGTACCGTGGCACTATCAACAGTAGAAGCATAGTATGTAGCTCTTGGAAGCTGTTATTCTTAAATACTTTGGATAAAACAACAATTACGAGACTTTGGTATCGAAGACTCATGCACCGAGATCAAATGCGACAACACCAGTGCAATTAATCTCACAAAGAACCCAATTCTTCATTCAAGAGCAAAGCATATAGAGATTCGACATCATTTTATTAGAGATCATGTTCAAAATGGAGAAGTCTTGATACAGTTTATCGACTCAAAGAATCAACTGGCAGACATATTCACAAAGCCGCTTGAGAAAAGCTCATTCGAGTCTATTCGTTCAAGACTCAACATCTTATCTCTTGAAGACTAATGAAGCTCAAACTCAGGAACTAAATCTAAAAAGGATCACACTCAAAAAGTTCAGACTTAGAAGACTAAAGGTTACGACTCTAAGTTATTTCGGTTATAGTGCTTTAATCTTTTAAACTAATATCTCAAAAAAGTAAGACCGTATGTTAATCTCTAATTGATATGAAAAAAGCAGTTATCTTTTTGAAAAAGATGGTTATCAATTTTTTAAATGGCAGTTATTTTTTAAAAGGCATTTTTATTTTTCCTTTTCGTGACGCTTCAAATACCCCGTATTGATTGTTTTAAATACTGTTCTTCTTCCTCTTTATTTTCACCCAAAAAACCCTAGAGCACAGATCTTCACCCTCTGAAATTTTCTCTCGAATTTAACCCTTAAAGTTCTCACATTTCTTGCGATTCGAGTGTGAAAATCCTCTCAAAGACTGTGACAATGTCGCATCAAAGAAAGTCATCAAGAATAGCAAGCAGGGGACCACAAGTTTTGCGTGAGGGGCCTACACATTTTTATCTAACCGAAGAAGGAGACTCTCCAAGACGACAAGAGCGTCAACATTCTCAACCGCGCAATTCCTCACCTGCTAGATCACATGATCGTGACCATCAACAAGCAGAGCAAAACATCATCGAGGATGTAGAACCCGTAAGATCTCTTAAGCCCGCATTCACTTACAGGCTTTACTCTGCTCTGAAAGAAGGGGGTTCTGCAATGACATTTATCGGTGAGTTTTTAAAAGAAAAAGGGTATAAGAATGAGACTCACTTCTTAAGTGTGATGGAACGTTCGGGAGTTGTTCCTGTTGGAACAGCGGAAAAGGCTTTCGCTAATTTTCCTAGTGATCCACGTTTTGGAAGTGTGAATCAGCCTGAAGGGAAAGACGGCGATGAAAAAATGTTCATGCACTTTAAGCCAAGACTAGGTGTGGCTTCAAAAATTCGAGGGAAGAGGGAAGAATTATTTAGTTCTGAGGAACATAAAAAGGTTTATTCCAAGTTGCTAAAGCGTGGGGTCGTGAACCCAAGAATTGTGGACTTCGATTTCCTTGACCTGTTAAACATCAATCTGAGAGAGAAGTTTGAAAAACTTCAACTTGATCGATTCTGTACTAAGATAAACACTGCTCATTCTCAACTAACCGCATATTTCTATTAGAATCTTAGTTTTCTTGATGCGAATAGTTTTTCATTCAGTGTTAAAGATAAGGAGTATGTGGTTGACATGGATATTCTTGCTGATGTAATTGGTGTGGAAAAAGGGGCTTTCCAATCTATATATGTGTCTGTCAGTCATGCGACCTTGGAGCTTGCTAAAGATAGAATTGCGGAAGGGCGACTCTCTTATCTAAGGATGAGTGCATTCAACATACTGCTCCATAAGATCGTGATTAACTGTCTCAAACCCAAGTCAACATCAAAGACAGATGTCTCAAACTCTGAAGCAAAATTGATGTACGCCATCAAAATTGGTCACAAGTTCTCATTGCCTCACACTATAATGTTTCACATGTATAGGTCCATGGCAAAGGACAAGGGCAAACTTCCTTACTCTACTTTTATCTCTCGTTTATTCAGACACCTTAATATTCAGCCTCCAAAGATTCTGTGTGTGAGAACCATTGATCAAATGGTAATAGGGCTGAAAATGATCACAAAGATGCGTCTGAAGGAACTAAGCAAGACGTCAGAGCGATTTAAGGAGAAAACCCCTGTCAAATCTAGACAAGACTCTGCTGCTGCGAAGAGAAAAGGCAAAGATCCCATGACTGCTCTAACCAAAAGAAGGAGAGCAATTATCTTACAAGATGAAGATGATGAGGAAGACATTGCTATCTCCGCTTTTGCCTCACAGCGTCTTGTACCTGAGTCGGAAGAACGAGAACATCAAGACGGAGGAGAGACTGAGAAAGGAATAAGGAGAAAGAATCAATGAGGGAAGAAGAAGACATAGAAAGAGCAGAAACACAGAAGTAGATAAAAGGAACAAACTGCAGAAGAAGGTCATGGAGATTCTCCAGCAGAAATGCAGGATCAAGAACGTCATGACACCGAAGAAGCACCTGAGCAAGAAGAATACTTTTCTCCACCCGAAGGCACTGAAGCAGGGGGAGATCTTCCTAGAGAAGGTATTCCTCTTCTAACTTTTACAAGTGCTAGTGTCAGTCGTTCTCCTGCTAATGCAGAGGATGTATATGCCTCACAATTTCCTGAAGAAGACCTTGAGGCATCATCTCCAAATGTGGATCTTTGTGCTGATGTTCGATCATCTGGCTTTACTCCATAATCTGAACATGCTGAAGCAAGCACACGGACTGATAAATCTAGAGACTTTAGAAGGTTGCTTGAACTTCTTTTGGAGCTTAAAGGCCAAATCTATGCATTGAGATGCGAATTTCAGACTCTACAGAATGAGAATGTGGCACCTCAAACCTATAGGGTCATCACAGTGCGCTCTCCACATTGATCCTTATCTTGAAGGACTATAAGTCTTAAGAGATTGTTATTTACTTTTTACGGTCTCGGTGTAAAATAGAAAGTAGGGCGGAAGCGACTTCACACCTCCCCAATCCATTCATATCGAAATGATGCACACATACTAAATATTTTTATAAGATAAACCAAGCACTTTTATTTATATAATTTGATGGGCAACATGAGTTGGAACTACAAAAGGCCAAGGCTATCTAAAACTCGGCTGTACCCAAAAGCGTCCAACTTCATACACGGTCATCAGCTTAAACCCATTAGTTAGTGCCGGCAGTCAAAAAAAGCTTCACTAGCTACGCATTGCCCGGGGGTCGATCACACCCAGCCCGGTCCATCGGCTGGCAACAGCGGCAGCATCCCTATCATGATCCTGTCGCGGCGAACGTGCACTAACAGGAACTCCTGCACCACAGGGCCTCCAGGTAGGCCTACATCATACATAACAAGCACATGGACGCGGACGAACACCAAAACCCCGCACCCCAACACAAACGTGCTCTGAACATGAGCACTCAACGTCAACCGACACGCCATAGAAGGTGTCACGAGAGATGGGTAGCAAAGGCATCTTAATCTGAAATGTTAGTCCCCAAACGGGGTGAGTATAGCCACTCAGCAGCAAAAGATTCAATGAGCTATATCGAGCATAACAATCAGCATTAAATTTTATACCAGATAAACAGGGCAAAAATCAAGGGGTAATAGGCATTAATGATATGGAAATTTTCAATATTGGACAATTGCAATCTCATATAAATCATGTGCCACATAACCAAATCACACATCATTTATTTAGCCTTTGAAAAATTTCATTCCCTAGAGGACTAGTGTTTGCATCCCTCCAGGCATTCGCATCCACCCTGGCATCGCGAAAACCTCCGGCATTTAGCCACCAAGGCCACCGGGCATCCGGAGCATATCGCGCCTCCAGGCATCTCGTACCCCACCTGGCATCACGAGGATAAATCTCCGAAGCTCACCATGAAAATGGTTGCTTGGCCATCCGGGTTTACGTACCGACAAGCATACAACCGGGCATCCTGAAACTTCCGGGGCATACCTCCAGCATTCAGCCTCTTAGGGCCACTGGGCATCCACAAGGCATGGACTCTTTCGATCCTTTGGACTTCCCGACTTCGGGGCATCATTAACCCGAGGGTTCAATGGATAACAATTCACATTTTAATTCACAAATGCATCATCATATGCCAAACAAAATATCTCACCATTAGCATCATCAAGTCATAAACCTCCCACCATCAGCATCATCAAGTCACATGGCAATTCAAGAACTATACTTCATATAGAACAATTTTATGGAAATCTCGAAACAGTAACTTAATTTCTACAATTGCACAGTTTTAAAAAAATTCCAAATTAATTACTAAACGGGCTCAGAAAATTACAAAATTTTGACACGTTATCAATAAGACCTAGAGGAACAAATCTCAAGAAGACCACTAGGTCAGATTCCGTATGCACCGAGGGTAAAACTTCGATTTTCTTCCTACCCAACATTCTGTAAAATTCCAGATTTCATATTTTCATAGGAAAATTATTTCGATAGTCATAATTTGTTCTTTTTCTCTGAATTTTGGATATGTTATTCATGAAGATGTATTCTAAAACTTTCATCAAGGGCTCGAAATCAAATTGTGGCCAGATAATTACATAAAAATTAAAATGTCGCCGGAGGTCACACTGTTTTTCACAAAAACAGTTCACAAAACTCCTCCTATACATTAGATTTCGACCTCCCATCATTATACTGTTTGTTTATACACACAATACACCTTACCACATCATGATTATCACTAAAATTTCTCATGGTCAGAATCTCAAATTCATTTGGTTTCACTTGCAAGTTCAAAAATCCAGCACTCACACTTCATGAAATTCGAAATCCAGCACATGCACCTCATCCACAACCAGTTTTCTTGATCTAACACCCTCCTACATATCCAAGACTCCACATGCAGCTCAAGTACTCCATTTTCCTCACCTATTTCACTTCTTTTCTAGGCAAAACAGCTTGCAACAACATAGATTGAAGAACAATTGCTTGCCTTGCGGAGGTCCGGTCACGGCTTGGCCGGTTGGAGACGGGGTTTGGTGGCGTCGACGATGGCTGCACGGACACGGCGAGAGGTGGCCCTTCCTTCCTGTCCCTCGCTGCCCACACCTACGCATGACTCCCTCTCTCTCTTGGCTTGAATTTCTCTCAATCTCTCTCTCGGTCTCTCCCTCTCCTCTCTCGGTTATGCTCGGTTTTCTCCCCTCCTCACAATTCCGAATTTCTTTTTGTTTTTTGATTAACCAATTATCTCCATTTTGCACGTAGGAAAATTAAACAATGGACAAGTGGTCATTGAGGAAGAACAAGTGGAGGTACAATCAAGGACAAGTGTTGGTGTTGAATGGCAAGCTCTCCCCCCTCCCCTTTTGGTTTGTGCGACACCCTTGGGGTGTTCTTGGGCCTGCTTGGGCCCGAATTCTTGGGCCCAAGAGTCCAAGAAAATGGGGCTCTAATCCCTTTTTATTATTATTCCCTTTATTATTATTATTATTATTATTATTATTATTATTGTTATTATAAATTATTATTCTATTTCTATCCAATTGATTTAATAACAAATTTAAATTGCTTTATATACATATACAAGTATGTACACACACACACACACACACACACACACACACACATATATATATATATATTCCAAAATCTTACGGCCCGTTAAATATTGTTTAAATTTGCGCATAAAATTCTTAGGCAAAAAAAATCGAATCCCATCCTTTTGTTTTAAAAGGATATAATTGAAACATAATAATCTAAAAGAACAAATTACAAATTGACACATGTAAATTAAAAAAAACAAAGTCACAGCTTGGTAACTGTCACCTATCTGAGAGTCACCTAAAGTTTCGGAATGCCACAGAGAATCGTGCCATCTTCGTCACTTTGCAAGATCAAATTCGAGATATTAATCTTCAGATTCAGGCAACCGCAAAAGGAACGGCTCTAGCACAATTGCAGGAGGATATGAAGAAGCTGGAAGACACTGTCAAGTCAATGGGAGATTTTCAGCTCGTTCGCATTCCTAGAGCATCTTGATTTTAACTTTCTCACCTTTTTTATGCTGACAAAAAGAGGGAGAAGTTGCAGATTTTAACTCTTGGACAAATTTCAATTTTTGATTTTTGATGTTTTTGTTTGACTTTATCTTTTGTTTGGATTTTGGACTGACTTGAACTTTGGATTGCTTATTATTGCAGTACTTTAAGCTATGCTATTGATTTCGATAAAGATAACTGATAATTGTCTTTACATGACTAATTTGTTTTTTGTGGATGCAGATCCGTCATTATCTTTATCTTAATTTATTTTAAGATATCTTTATTAGCTTAAATGTTGTATTGCAGGACGAAAGTATCCAAATCTGCAGGAAAGTTTTGTCACCATAAAAAAAGGGGGAGATTGTTAGAGAAATCTTCTAAAGGTGTTTTGAAGTCGACAAAACATTTCCATCAATCTAGTCCGAAGACTTGTAGACTCTTTTGACAAAGTCTGAAGACCTCCAGACTCAAGATTCAAAGTCTACTCTCATAGACAGTTTTCAGACCGACGAAGTTAAAGTTCTATTCGGATAAATTCAAGTATGGTTTTGATTCGTATGGTTAAGGAATATCTCACGACTGGAATTAGCACTTCAACATCTTTTATTCGTATTCGAGTAATCTAGATACTCTAGATCCGCGAATTATACTTGGAAGGTTCTACTTATGAAAACCGAGATCCTCATTGTATGGGCGAGCAAGATTAATGGGTTATCGTTATTTTCCTTAAAGAGTTCGAGATCTCTCTAATTGATTTTGTCCAACGGGTTGATTGGAAGAACTTCTTTGGAATGTGCCAACGGTATTGAAGGCATGAAAAAGTATATAAGGGAGACGTTTAAGTTGTTCAAGGGTGCCCAATAGAAAAATTTCAAAGTCCGAATCTCTTTGTTGTTTTGCGATCTTATTCTTCGAGCTATACTTGTAATCAAAAGAGATATTGAATTTTGGTGAGACCTTGAGGAAGTGTAGTAGAGTCTCTACACCGTGGAATCAAGGACGTGAGACTATAAATTCTCTTTTGATTCTTAGTGAAATCCAGCCAGTGGGCTGTCCATGCGAGAGAGTGGATGTAGGCTTGGTCTAAGCCAAACCACTATAAACTTGGAGTCTTGATTCTCTATCCCTAATCATTTTACTTTACATTGCATCTTCACACTTCTATTGTTGTTTTCAATCTCTTAGTCCATTAATCGTTAAAAATTAATCTATTTCGTTACGATTTATAAACATCATCTTGATCACCTATTCACCCCCCTCTAGGTGCTCATACTAGTTCTATCAGATGGTGCGCTGGGATTATCTTCTGATCTCTCCTTCATAAATGGGTGAATTAACTTCAAAGGCGATTGAGTATGATAATATCGTCCCTGAACTTATAAGACCAGAAGATCTTCCATAAGTCAATCTCGGAAATAATTCGAATGCATATTTGGTGAAACGTTTGATCGTGTTTGAAACCCCAGTCCAGACAACTGTACACACAAATTTGGCCGTGAAGAGCCAACCCCACCTGCAAATATTCAGCAAGAGACTAGCCTTTAGAGTTGCTTTCTAATCGCAAATTTCTAATGCCTGAGTTGCATAGCCTACTAAATAACAGATTACAGCTTCGTCTGGTCTCAAGAAAAAAGTTAAATCTCCATCTCAATATGTCCTTGACACCGCGGATGGGGAGTATCTACTTCCAGATCCGCGAGGAGTGTCAGCACTGTGATTGTGCTGAAGTGGCGATCAATGGTGGTTGTGGTGATGCTGGTGAGAGGAAGGCCGGCTCGATGCGCTCGCCTTGGTCTCATTCCTTTTCTCCCGAATGGTGTCAATATGTTCTAATGTCTTCAGCACTTCATCCATCGAGGGCCTCACTTTAGGATGGCCCTCCAGGCATTTGAGGATGAGCTCAGCTGCTTGAGTTGCAGCTTTCAGAGGGTATCGTCTTTCTAGTCTCGAATCCATTATCTTCCTCAGCTTCCTCTTGTCATGGAGCGACGGCCTCGCCCATTCCACCAGATTCTGCTGGCCGCTGGGCCGGTTATTGTCGAGCGCTTGTAAACCCATCAACATTTCTAGGAGAACCACCCCGAAACCGTAAACATCGCTCTTCACATACAGATGCCCTGTCAAATTAAGCCTCTATCATTCTGACATGCATTTGCTATGATCACATGAAATCTTCGCTAAAGATAAAGAATCATATGAGAGGGAGATCTTGATGAAGAGCACTGCAATAAGATCATTTCGCAAAACACACGCCAAGTAATCTCGTCAATCTTCTAAAGAACGTAGTTGTCACTGACTCAACATCGCTTGCCGAGAAGAAGGATAGGATCTCTGTCTTACCGGTGGCGATGTACTCGGGCGCAGCGTATCCATATGTTCCAATCACTCGTGTGGTCACATGAGAGTTCCCACCTGCCGGTCCCAGCTTCGCTAGCCCGAAATCCGAGAGCTTGGCATTGAAGTCCTGATGCCAATTTCGCGAACGAGAGAAAGTGAACAAAGTACCTCAATTAACCCACAAGAATGGTGGTTATATATCCACGTATCATCCAATAGTTGCAAACATACAGCAAGTTAATCCCATTCGCGTGGACCATACGATCTCATCCAATATACTAACTGGACACCAACCGAAACCGATATACTTCAAAATGAATTTGAGCTTTGTCTCGTTTACTAGGTGACATGGGCGACATTTATACAGGTATTCTTAAAAGTAAATTCTTGATAGCCAAAAAAACCAAACGAAAGCAATCGAGTGGATAGAAAAATTTACCACATCCAATAATATATTGGAAGATTTAAAATCCCGGTAGATTACGGTCTTCTTGGATGTATGCAAGAAATTAACCCCACGAGCAGCTCCGATTGCTATTTTAAGCCTCACGTCCCACGGAAGTGATTCAGCTCCCCCTGCATTACCGAAGGTTCCTTCGGTGAAAAATCTCTTTTTTTTTTTTTTGTTGTTTTCCTACGCATTTTTTTTACTTTGCTGTATAATATTCGAGGGAAAAAAATAAGAGATTAATAAGCGTAGCGACAAAGGTTGTGAGGATGATCTTACTTCTGAAAAGGTGATTTTCTAGGCTTCCCCTCTGCATGTACTCGTACACGAGGAGGTACTGATTGTCTTCCCAGCAATACCCCAGTAATCTCACCAAATTCGGATGAGAAACTTTCCCCAAGAACTTGACTTCCGACTGTGGAAAGATAACAAAAATAGAATTTATTGTTAACCAACACACATAAAATTGTGTCGATAATTAGTTTCGGGGAAAATTCCAAATAAGGACCCAAAGTTGACCAAATTTCTCAAATAATGACCCGAAATGAATTTTGTGTTAAATAAAGACCTAAAGTGGACCCATTGTCTCAAATAAGGACCTGAAGTGGTTAAATCAATTCCAAATAAGAACCTGAGCTTGCTGGTCAACCAAATATTCGCCGGTTATCAAGTATGTGACATTTCCGACGACTGGAGTTTGGACAATTTTGTCCAAAAAAAGTATAGGGAAAATTAACAAATCCTAAAATAGAAACAAAAAAATCCTAGGTTTTTTACGGTCTCCCTGTTCCTTGTACCCATCATCTGCAAAGTCAAAGAACGAAGTTCTCCCATTCCTTGTACCCATCCTCTGCAAAGTCGAAGACCCAAATTCTCCGCTGGTTGAGACAGAAATTCAAAAACAATAAGAAAACCTGCTTCTTTCTTTGTTTGCGAAGACCCAAATTCTCCACCGGTCGAGTAAGGCGAGGAGCGACGAGAATCTAGTCGCAATGATGATCGGGCAGCGATTTGGTTGAGGAGTAGCAGGGGAGAAGAAAGAAGAAAACGTAAACATCTAAATGAATAACCTAAATTTAATTAATTTAGAATTTTCCCTTTTTTTTTCCAATCACAAATTTATGACAAAATTGCCCCTATTTTAATCGCCGAAAAATGTCTGCCAGCGAACTAAGGTCCTCAATAGAGATTAACTTGATCACTTCGAGTCCTTATTTGACACAAAATTCACTTCGGGTCCTTATTTAAAACAATGGGTCTACTTCGGATCCTTATATGATACAAAGTTCACTTTAGGTCCTTATTTGAGAAAATAGATTCACTTCGAATCCTTATTTGGAAATTTCCCTTAGTTTCGCCATCTTTTGCATGACTAGTATGAGTTCAATTAATTATGTGTAACGATTTGTTCTTTTTACAAATAAGAAAGGTACGTGTTTACAGTGAACGTAATGGGAAACTTTTCAAATTAGGGTTTGTAATGAGATCAATTTCTCAAAAAAATGATTCATAATTAATCTTCTTTCAAATAAGGTTTTGAAATTCTCATTTCAATCTCAAAAAAGGCCCAGGCTTACCAGTTGGCCAAATCTCTACCAATTGGCAAGCCCATGCATCTTTTGTGCAATGCACGTGCTCATCGGTATCAAAAATTTGGCCGACCAATGAGTTTGGAGCCTTATTTCCCAAAAATCATATTACACTATGCATGAGATAGAGTAGTTTGTTTGAAAGGACAGGGCAAATAAGCAGGAAGGTGGGTCAATAGGCAACAAAGCACAAGTAATTAATTAATTAACCCTTACTTTAGCCAATATGTGTTGGAGTCAACACCTAATATGAAAATAGCGTCGGCCCTTTATCAAGCACAGGTTGTCAACTTTGGTGAAGGAACGAGAAGGGAAAACCGACCTGTCTCCTTCTCATTGGGTTGGTGATTTTCCCTCTTTCACAAGTTGAAGGCGGCAACTAGGGCGGTGACTTCTATATATAAAGACATCAGGAGCCCTTTTGTGGAATAGGAGGGCTTGAGCAAAGAAGAAGAGAGCCGGCCTCGTGGGAGAGAGCAAAGGGGTGAGCCTCCGGATAGAGTAGTAGAATAGCTAATTGTGTGCTTGTATCAGCTAGGTTGCTTTTGAGTGTTTTGAGTGTGCCAAAAGAAGGTATATTGTAATAATTATGTGAGACAATATTTTGAATGTTATATTTATACCATAGTTTGGTATAACAAGTGTATCTTTAGTTATTTATTGTAATTCTCTTGTGTTACCACCACAACACTTCCGCATACCCCATAATTAGTATCAGAGCAAGGGTTGCATATCCTACAATATGAACTCTTTTTGAGTCTGGTAGCCGGATTTCCAGCGCCCATGAGGTTGGAACAATTTATATTTAAAATATTTTTCGGTCAAGAATTGGACCCAAAGAAAAGAAATTTATAATTATTAAAAAAAGGAAATCCCTAATGACCTTTGTAATTGGGAAAAAAATCTCAGCATGCTCTCTCACTGAGGGGAGGAGTCAACTCTAGCATATTATCGTCTTTGCTTCTTCTTATCATCGATTAGCATGTGCTTGCGGGAGTGGATGGAATTTTTGTATGAATGTTAAGTACGGACCTGCCATTCGCGCAAGGCCTGATCGCTGTCGGGATTGGACTTCTTGACGGCCACCCGGGTCCCGCTGCCGACCTTGGACGGGGCGAGCGTCCTCTCGTCCACCCAGCCACTGTACAACCTTCCGAACACCACCTCAACCCTGAAGTTCCGGGTCGCGCTCTTCAGCTCCGCCAGCGTGTACATTTTCAGGTAGGGCATTATCACCTCCCCGGCTTTTGCCGTGGCCGGAGGTTCATCTGCTCCTCTGTCGCCGCCGCCGTTTGCCGCCAGCGGCTTCCCATTCTCGCTTCCCACCAATGCATCTTGCTTTACCTTGGGGTTCTTCGCAAGAGCTTCTACACCCAAAAAAAAAAAAAAAAAAAAAAATGAAATGAAAAACGTGACATGTGAACTCAACTTATATCCATTGGAAAGTAATGATAATAGCTATTAGATAAATATATAGTTTATTATTTAAGTATTTTAACACTCTTCCCCATGTATTTTTTTTTCATTCATTTCCATAAAAAAGAGAGAGAGAAGTAACACGGTCCAACTGCAAGCCAGGACTAATCCCAAGCAGTTTCAAAGCATAAATTCCCAATAACAACATAAATTATTATAATAAAGTTTGAGGTTACAAGTTGAAAGAGCAAAGATGTGATTTCTTCAAATCAAAATCAACGGTCGATCACCAATTCTGTTTACAATAATGAACACACATTGATAACTCTTATCTATTGCTACCGTGCCTTTTGATAGTGTGCGCCTAAGCTCAGGTTCCCAACACAATAGTCGTATGGATTATGAGAGCGAAATCTTCATGAAACTCTTCTACAAAACCCAAAAACATACATGCAAAAATCCCAATAGTTGGATTGAAAAGATTTAAACTCATAAGTTCCTATTTTGATATCATATAAGATTTTATGATATTACTGTCAATTGTTCTAAACAAAACGGCCGGCCTATGTGGTGATCCACCGAAGCCGATCCTTTTCCCCGGCAATTCCCCATGGTCAACAACAACAACGATTAAGAAAACGCGTCCAGAAACTCTCTCTCTCTCTCTCTCCCTCTCCCCGTGTGTCTGTTTTGACATGAAGCGGCTCTCCCTTTCTTATTTCGCTGGGTGAATGGTAGCTGGAGGGGATTGTGAGGTTCGAGGAAAAAGAGAAGCAGCTGCAGAGAAGCTACAGAAAAGAGAAACAAAATCTGCTCGGTGCTAGCAGCCACAAGGTCTTGACTTTTGTGCTTCCATCTCCGTCAAAGCACCAAAAAAAATTAGAAACATATTACATTACCAATTTTAAAATTTTCAATTAAGCCCCATTCGATTAATTTTAATCGAAAATCACTTACATGTGATAGACATTAATGTGGATAATTTTTTATTTTTTATTACTTAATTTATTTTTTTCTTTTTATTACTTGACTTGACAGTGAATTATGAGAGATTTTTATATTCATTTACAATGATTTGTCATAAGTACCAAATAATTGACATGATATGATATGAAGTTATTCGATTTTATTACTATAATTCACTAAACAGTAAATAGGATGTAATAAAGTCTCTAAATTATATATCATATTCTATCAAATCATATTTTGGCTAAAAATTTGAACAACCGAACGTAATCTATGAGGGTGGAAGAAGTAGTTTGATTGGCGCTTGAAAGTTGAAACGCATGAATTCCGTCTTCCATTATACCGGTCACAAAAATTGAATATCCGCGGAAGAAAGAAGGCCCTTACCTCGAGACGCTGGCTAGGTAGCACGGACACGTTCAAAGGGCCTCCGTGTCGTGTCGGACACCCCGACACGTGTCGGACACGCTCGGACACGCTCGGACACGGTCGGACACGCGGTCAACACGTGTCGGAGTTTCCGACACGTGGTCAACTCTTTCCGACACGCGCGTCGGAGCGTGTCCGGAGGTTTGTGGGCGGATCCGCAGGTGCGAAGGGAAGAAAGTGATAGAGGGTGAAGGCAAGGGTGAGGGGAAGGGTGAGGGAGCTGAGGTGACGCCGCGAGCGACGACGAGGGAGGGCTCCGACCGCCGACTGCAACACTGAGAAGCCTTCTCGATCGTCTTGGTTGGCTGCGACCGCCGACTGCAACGCCGAGATGGAAACGGAAAGGCCGCAATGGAGGGCTGGATGCGAGGCTACGACGGCAAAGCCAGGAGAGAGAGGATGTGTCGACGGCAAAGCCAGGAACGGAAGCGAGGCAGCGGTGAGAGAGATGGAGACCGAGCGAGCAAGAGGAGAAAGAAGACGATCGCCGATTGCTAGGGTTTTCAATTTTTGGAAGAAGAGCCAGGAGAGAGAGGATGTGTCGACGGCTTCTTGGGGGGAAAAAGAAAGCTTCGTGCAGTGTTCTTTGGGAAGAGACGTGCAGGCGGTGGGTGGACTTTGGGAAGAGAAGTGTGCAGGCGGTGGGTGGGGTGGGGAAATAAATGGATGGGACCATTTAATCCTAAAAAGAAATATTAAACATTAAATAATTTTTTTGGCAAAATCTGTAAAAGTTCTCTCTTTCTTTTCAAGATGGCGAGAGAAACGGATCGAGAGCCTTTGCGTACGTTGAATAACTTTATTAATACATGTTATTAGTATAGATTTATTATAGACTTTTTTTTTTTTATTATTTATTTATGAATTTGAAACATAATAATTTAATAATGTATATATAAAAATATTTATTTAATATTTAACGTGTCGGAACGTGTCGAAATTCTCTACTTTTGAGAAATGACGTATCGCGTGTCGTGTCGTGTCGTGTCGCGTGTCCGTGTCGCCGTATCCGTGCTACCTAGGACGCTGGCAGTCCTGTCATAGCATTCCTTCCAAGTTGGTCAGAATTTAGGCCCAATTTCGACTTCCGCTTTTCTGCCTGCCAAATAGGCAAATCCCATCTTTATCAACCAAGGAATAAGATTCTGACAGGGAGATCAAGCCTACTTCTGCGACTAGAACAAATGATTGGCTGAATCCAGAGAGCATGTATGCAATCCCCACGTGATCTCGAACCCCATCGTTACCAATAGAAATATCATTGTTTGCATCGATTCTTTACTAGAAAAGACCAGTGCTCACGAAAAGAACTACTCACCTTCTCTCCCATCCCTCCACTCCTGGTGTCTGCATCGGTTCTGGCCTGAGAGAAAGGCGCGGAGAGCACCGTTCTTGGGAAAATTGGACAATAACCTGTCTGGATCCCGATAGATATATCATTAATTCCATCGGAGTTTTTACTAAATAAGAAGGTCCACCTCGGTCAGCTCGTGCTAACAAAAACGAAGTACTCACCTTTGCTACACTCTCGGTGTCTGAATCGGTGCTGGACGTGGACGGAGAGTGCCAGTTCAACACCATTCTCGGGAAGGATTGGCAAAAATCTATCTGGATCGATTCTGAAACTGACGGGAATTTAGGATCCACAGCAACGAAGGTGTAGCAGATATACGCGAGTTTCCAAATTTGCCAGGTACGCGTTCAGATTCTGATGCATCAAAAGGGACGGAAACTTCCTTGTTGAAATAGACAATTAAAACGAAAAAGAAAAGAAGTGTGCTTTTTCGAAGAAACTGCGGAAGCGGACAAACAGTCAGTCAACCTGGGCCGAAATTTGTCACTCCTTACAGCCTTACAGGCCGGGCATCATGCCCTCGCATTCTGACGCTTCTGTAGTCGAAGTAAGGGTGTCTTTTGGGGGGGGAAGGTACGGGTGTTTCGTGGAAATTTCTCCACGGACGAAATATCGTTCACCAAAAATAATTGAGACAGGCTTTGCACCAGGAAACATCACAAGTGACTAAGAAAATCAATAACTTACTGCACTGGAATTTAATCGACAACAAAACTTGAAAACACAAAGATATTGCACTTGCAACACAATACTCAGGATAAAGATACACGTCAGAATTTAATTGACAACGCAGATTCGAAAACTACAACTAAGAAACAAGCCAGGATTTAATTGACAAAGCAAATTGAGAAAATAAAATTACAGTGCAAGAAAGTAAAGTAAATTTGTTTGATTTATACAAGAGACTTCTATTAGACGAGCAATGATATCTATAGTGCATATGCCATAATTGTTCCTGAGCAGTTTTTTAGCAATTGTACCCATGTTCCTCTATATTAAAAAATTATGTGCCTATATTCTCACGAGGCCATGATCTTATCTTCATATTGTCGTTTCTTTAAAAATGTGTGCTTATTGCTACTGGACCTTAATCACTTTGTTTTTCAAAAACTTCAAATTTGTACCTATAGCTTGATGCCCCTTATATGTTTATCTTTCTCCTGACACCTTGATAACTTGTTAGTCTTGCTTAATCGACATCCTTATCAATCGTTATTAACCATACATTATCGTATATCAACAACAATCGGTGACAAATCCTCGATGTGCACCAATACCAATACCATGTGGTCATCGACGATGGGTCATGTGCTTGACAATATTTGATGCTTCAATCATGTGTCTACTCATATCAACAACCTGGTTATTTTTTTTGTGCAAACAAAGGGAAGTTGATGACTTAATCTGGATTGGTCCCAGCTCACCAACAGCACAAATCTTCACGATGATTATGTGCATGTCATACGCCATATTTCACGCCATGGTCGAGGGCATTTTTATCATAAAAATCCATTTTTTTGCCAATTGGGGGATTATAAAAAAAATCCTAAAATTATTGTAATTGTGTCAATTTAGTCATAAACTTTTTTTTCAATTAAATCCTAAACATTTACATTTGTACCAATTCAGTTCATCTGATCAATTTTGGTTAGAAATCATTGAAATAGATGTCAACTGATCTATGTAGCTCGGCGAGCACTAACATGGACAATTTGTAATAATATGTTATTATTTTTTTGAATTATTTATTAATTCTTTTCTTTCCTTTATGTCGTCCATTTCTTCTTCTTTTTTCTTCCTTCTTCTTCTTCTTCTTCCTCTAGCCAATCGCTGACTACTGGCTAGAGGCAAGGGCAGCTAGGTCGACCTTGCTGATTCTAGCAAGGTCGAGCTTCGCCCATGGCCAGTGAGGTCACCTCACCTCCAGCCAGTCGTTGGCGATCATTCCGAGTCAAGGCATATTGGAGTTTTCTGGCTTTTCATCCTTATACATCATTCTGCTGTTGGTGTGTAGCCATTAGCATGTGCATAGGAAGAAATTACTCGGTGAACTACTCTGAGTCAAGGCATATTGGAGTTAAAAATATGCAGAGAAAATTATCCAAATTCATCAAGACACAATAGAACCTAATTTTAGAGTAATGCTAAGCGTGAAATATGCTTATGGCAAACTATCATCTACGTCACAGGTCCAATTCTTCTTGACGATTATCACCTTGTGGAGAAACTTGCCAACTTTGATAGGGAGAGGATTCTGGAGAGTGTTGTCCATGCCAGGGGAGCCAGTGCAAAGGGATTCTTTGAGGTCACTCATGACATTTCTCACCGTACCCGTGCCGATTTCCTTCAGGCACCAGGAGTTCAAACACCTGTGAATGTCCGTTTCTCCATAGTCATCCACGAAAGGGGTGGCCTTGAAACCCTGAGGAACACTCGGGGTTCTTGATGTGGATATCGAGCCATATCGAGGAGGAGGTGCTAGGGACCCATTGTCTATTCCTACCGGTTTGATTACTCGAGGTGCTAGGCAAGCTGTTGGCGTCATAGTTCGTGATCTTTGGCAGGGAGATGACCTTAGATCAAACCTTGAAAAATGTTGGAAATCTTGGCGTAATTTTGGCGTGGAGATAATCTTGGATCGAATCTTGAAGAATCATGGAAATCTTGGCGCAATTTAATTATCTGATCATCAAATATTTGACTAAGTCAAATATATATATATATATATATATATTCTTGTTTAGGTATATTCTAGAATATTACGCATTAGATTTCTAGGATTGGTTTTAGGGTTTGTGTGTTTTTTCTACTGTTCTTTTGAGTACTTGACCTTATCAAGATTCTCTTATGACAGTCAATTCGACTTATCGAGCGAGATAGCGAATTCTTTCGCTCGTGGCGTCTATAACGTTGGTTGGTTGACACGTGTTCGTCAATTCATACCGAGATTGCCAATCACAGGTTCGATTGGAGGTCGAGGTTCGCAATTCACACCATCGACCTTCGTAGAACGATCTTTCCGCAACGATTCACATCAGTTCTGATGTGAAGTTCTATACAAGAGAGGTAAGGGAGACATGAATGTGCAGCATGGACGAGCACGAGTATGATGCTCCCTGTGATGAATCCTTTCACAGGTGGCCTAAACTCAACCGATGCATATGGAAGTTCTCTTGTCCACATTGCATACATTTGTTTTGCTGCACTTTGCTGTGTGATCTTACCTTTTCCGTTACTACAGGGTACCTTCGATATCGTGGGAAACAATTCCCCGTCTTCTTTATCCACGATGGGATGAAATTTCCGGATATCTTTCGTGCACTTGAACCAAACCCCAAATCCCACGTCCAGGAGAACTGGAGGATCCTTGACTTTTTCTCCCACCATCCCGAGAGCTTTCGCATGTTCACCTTCCTCTTTGATGACATTGGTATTGCACAAGATTGCAGGCACATGGAGGGCTCTGGAGTTAACACCTACACTTTGATCAACAAGGCTAGAAAAGCGCATCATGTGAAGTTCCACTGGAAACCAACTTGCGGGGTCAAGAGCTTGCTGGAGGAAGAGGCAATTAGAGTTGGTGGATTCAATCACAGCCATACAACTCAGGATCTTTATGATTCCATTGCTGCCGGAAACTATCCTGAATGGGAACTTTTCATTCAGATTGTCGATCCTGATCATGAAGACAAATTCGACTTTGACCCACTTGATGTGACTAAGACCTGGCCCGAAGACACAATGCCCCTAATGCCAGTTCGCCGCTTGGTCTTGAATAGGAACATTGATAACTTCTTTGCTGAGAATGAACATCTTACATTTTGCCCTTCAATTGTGGTTCCTGGCGTCTACTGCTTAGATGATTGGCTGCTTCAAACTCGTATGTTCTCATATTCTGATACTCACAGGCACCGCCTTGGACCAAATTATCTTCAACTCCCCCTAATGCTCTTAAATGTGCTTATCACAATAATCACCACGAAGGTTTCATGAATTTCATGCATAGGGATGAAGAGGTAAGAATTTTCTTTGAATCCTACCCCAGCGATACTCTGGGTCGCGTCTCTTGTGGATTTTTTGTTGACGTAACTAAGACATCACGCTTTCCTTGAAGTATGAAGGCGTAGTGATGCAATCTGACGTGTCCATTACATATCCCAAAGTGGCAGTGCGAATGTCCTCCCTCCTTGTTAGCGGAGGATTACTTTCTTAATCTTGCAAATGCCCTTTGTGTCTGAAACATGCACACTTGTTTACATATGTAGGAAATTCCTGTCTGTTATTATGTAAAATGATGGATTATCTGTTGAGCAAATGCTTAATTTCCCTTTTGCAGATAAACTATTTTCTTTCAAGGTATGATCCCGTTCGTCATGCAGGGAGATATCCATTCCACCTGCTATGCTGACTGCAAAGCGTGAAAAGGTATGTTTCATAGGATCTATTTTACTTGAATAGAGATTGATTGCTTGAGGTGCTTTCGTGTTGGTATCGATGGGATAGACTCAGCTTGTCCTGTAAATAATCAATTGAATTGCAGTGAGTGGGATGACCGATGTATGTGTGTTTGGATTTTGTTAATTTTTGTTGGTCCAAACAGACTATCATTGAGAAAGAGAACAACTTCAAGTAGCCCGGAGAGAGATACCGACCATGGACGCCTGACAGGTATCCTTCAGTCGTGCATCTCCTGATAATGGTGTGATGGTCTCATGTAAGAGAAGTTCATCTGCCGATGGATCGATGCTTTGTCTGACCCACGTGTGACTCATGAGATCCGCAGCATCTGGATTTCATACTGGTCTCAGGTGAGACAGCGTTGTCTAGTCCTGATGGCACGGGTTGAAGTGAAAAATATAATATTCAACATGCAGAAATGGGGGATTCGGTTGTAGCTTGCTTTGTGATATATGTGTGTGTGTGTGTGTATACATCCATGCAGATGTGATAATGAACTCATTTGAGATTACTTGAAATTGCAACAGGCCGACAAATCTCTGGGTCAGAAATTAGCATCTCTGCTCAATGTGCGACCGAGCAATTAAGGACAATACAAAGATGGATGTTTTGGGATGGAGCAAGCACAAAACGATGTCCGAGCTATAAACTCTGTTCCAATGCTTATTTTTGTTGTGGTATATCAAACTTGCCCTGTCATACAAACTTTATGGCAACATGATATTCCTGATTTAATAAATGCCAATTGCATGTGCTGATCTCACTCCTTTGCGTTTGGTTACCACCTTCTCCTGGAATCTCATTTACATAAAATATCAAGTGAGCAGATCGTGGGGAAAAGTACCAAAAATGTCCTAAACCTATTACATTAGTACCAATTCAATCCTAAACTTTTCAATTGGACCAATTCAGTCTTAAACCTTTTAATATTAGTACCAATTTAGTCAATCCGGCCAATTTTGGCCGGCCGATGATCGGACGCTAATATGGCGATTTTTATGATTTTTTTTATGATTTTTATAATTTTTTTTATTAATTTTCTTTTCTTTTTCTTCCTCGCCGGCCGCGAGGGCCAAGAAGCCCTCGCGCCGCAAGGGTCGCGGCCCTCGCCCGGCCTCTCCCAGCCGCCGAGCGGCGGGGTCGCCTGAATTTGGATGAGGCCAGCCTCGCCCGCGGCCCTGGGTGAGGCTAAGCGGCCCTCGCCCGGCCGTTGGCAAGGGTCGTGGCCCTCACTCGGCCTCGCCCGCATTCGGGTGAAGCCGCCTCGCCGGCGGCCCTAGGAGAGGCCGAGCGAGGGTCATGACCCTCGGGGCGGCAGCGAGGGCTTCGCGGCCCTCGCCCAGTGGCCGGCGAGCCTCACCAGAGGCTACCGGCCACCGCCAGGAAGAAGGCAGAAAAAAATAATAAAAAAAAAATAATAAAAAAATTCGAAAAGAATTATTAAAAAATTATAAAAATTGTCACGTCAGCATCCGGCCACCAACCGACGTCCACGTCGGCGTCGGCCGGCCAAAATTGGCCGATGGACTGAATTGGTACTAACATTAAAAGGTTTAGGATTGAATTGGTCCAATTAAAAAGTTTATGACTGAATTTGTACCAATACAATAGGTTTAGGACTTTTTTGGTACTTTTCCCAATAATTGCCGGTAATATCACCATGCATTTGATTACGAGTGTCAAATTCAACCGCCTCACTGCTCTCACACGCATCAGTGAAAGTATGATGTTTACTGCGGCTTCTACTATGGGGGACGAGAAGTTAGAATTAAGGGTCCGTTCGTTTCGCGAAAATAATTTCCAGATTTTCCGGTGTTCGTTTCATGGAAAATGAATTAGTCAAGGAAAATGTTTTCAATCATTGGAAAAAACAACCTTTAAAGTGAGGAAAACGTTTTCCACTTTTGAAAAGTGAAAAACGTTTTCCATGACTTCTTCCCTCTTACTTTTTTTTATTAATACATTTTCATTTTATTTTTATGCTTTTTTTCTTCTTTTTTTTTAAATCGAGTTTTTAATTTCTTTTCTTTTCTTTCTTTCCTATTCATCTTCTTCTTTGGCCCAACCGGCCATGGCGGCTTCTGGCAACCAGCCGCGGCCGGTGACCTCGTCGGCCTCGCCCCAGGCCGGCAAGGCTTCACCTAGCCCGATCTAGCGAAGCCGAGATCGGGCCTCGCCAGATCGAGTGAGGTGGAGCTCTCGCCGGCCTAGGCGGAGCTCGCGGCTCGCCAAATCCGGCGAGCTGGGCGGGGCTCGGGCCTCGCCCGAGCTCGCGGCGAGCCTCACGGCTCGGCGAGTCGCGAGCTCGCCGAATGGCGACGAAGCTCGGGCTCCCGATCCAAGCGAGCCCAAGCTCCGCCGCCAGATCCGGCGAGCTCACGGCTCGCCAAAGCCCAGCGAAGCTCGCGGCGAGCTTGGGCGAGATCGGCCGAGCCTCGAGCTCGCCGGATCTGGCCACCGGGTCTTGGTCGGTCGCCGGGCAGCCAACCACGTCAGGCAAGAAGGAGGCAGTGGCGGCGGAAGGAGGAGGAAGAAGGAGGAGGAAGGAGGGAGGAAAAAAAAAAAAAAATTATCGATTTTTTAAAAATATAAATAATTAAAAATTCATTTTAAAAAAATATATAAAAAATAAAATTAATTTTTGGTCAATTAAAAATATTAAAATTCAATTTTTGATAATTTTTCCTAAACAATTAAATGAGCTAACGAACGGTGAAAAATATTTTTCACTCAAATTTTAGGTTTTCGCCGAACACTGGAAAATAGAGTTATTTTCCTGGAAAATGACTTTCAGGAAAATGTGTTCTGAAAACATGATATTTTCCGTGAAACGAATGGACCCTAAGAGTTTGATTTGCCTCCATTCTTTTGATAGTACATTGTGCTTGAATGACACTACCAACTCATCATTCTTGCAAACTATTATGGCTATAACCATCACCTAGAGGGGGGTGTATAGGTGATTGTGCGGAAATGAAAAAATTTAAACAAATATTGCAGCAAGAAAATTTCTAATGAAGTAGTTAGATTTTACCGATGTATAATTTTATCACAATTAATAAAAAAAAAAAGTAAAGGATAGAGAATTGCATACAAAAACTTATAGTGGTTCGACTTTTGCAAACCTACGTCCATTCTCCCGCGCTATAGTCTACTGACCGGAATCCATTGATAAGAACCAATCATAGGTTACAATATCTAAGTTCTGAACACTCAAACTCATGTGTATAACCTCTCACGCACTCTCAAACTCTAAATGGTTATACAATGATGCTCACAGAGATGAAGGTATAATATTACAAAACACTCTTTAGACTTTTGAATTAAAAGTTTCAATTCTCGTGAATGCAAATTCTTGATTCCTTCAACTTCAAAACCTCCTCTTATATTCCTCCTAGTCCAAGTTGACCGTTGTACATATCTCCAGGAGTACTTATCTAGCCAATCTACCCGTTGGCCCGAATCTCGTTGAGAAGATCTAATCGTTGCAAGATTGCCGAGGTTGATGCTTCCCATAATTTCTTATGCCCATATAGTAGTTTGGGTTTTCATTAATCGAGTGCTTCAAGTTAAAAAGTATGTTTCACCTCAAATAAGTTGTTCTAGGAAATCCAAATCTTCAAGAGATAATTTTCTTTGGAACTCTTTATATATAAGGCAATGAATCCAACCAATCGCCACTAGTCTGCAACATGGCAGGAGTAGTTGACTCATTTCTAGCCGTTTGACAGAACACGTAAGGAAGGAAATAATTAAGCTACAATTTTAATTCTGATTGATAACATCTTATCACATCCCATCAGACTTTCCACCTGAAAAATAGTTATCATCAGAAATGAAATTGGATTCTAAATCCAACTCATTTAAGATCCACTTAAGACCCACATATCTTAAGTCTTTAATTATTAAACCCATTTGACTAGTCTCTTCAAAAAACAAGTGACCCATATATGACCCATTTATGATTTAAATGGGTCATATATGAGTCTAAGACCCATTTTGCCACCTCTAATCGGAATCAAAGTCTTTATTCCAGATAAGTTTGGTCAATCTTTAAAATCAATTTAGGAAATGTCCTCAACACAAACAAGAGAGTAAATTGAGTTTTATTATATTTAGCAATGCATGCGTTAGCTCATAGAGGACGGCACCTTAGGACTATCTTCGGATCTCTGCTTCATAAAAAGGCAAATTAACGGGGAAGGCGACTGAGCATGATCACCATATATGGATTTCCTTTTCCTTGTTCAAGTTTCTTCCTTTTACTAATCTTTACTAGGCCGAAAAGGTAATATTATTGTCCCTGAACTTATAAGATCAGAAGATCTTCGATAAATCAATCTCGCAAATAATTCGAATGCATCTTTGGTGAAACTTCTGATCACGTTTGAAGCCCCAGTCTAGACTAATGTATACACAAATTTGGCCGTGAAGAGCCAACTTCTCCTGCACTGCGATCCTTGACAAATATTTGACAAGAGACTAGCCTTTACAATTGCTGACTTTCTACTTGCAAAATATTTATAAGTTAAATCTCCATCTCAACGAGTCGTCGACACCACAGCTGGGGAGTATCAACTTCTAGATCCACGACGACCGTTAGCACTGTGATTGGGGTGAATTGGCGATCAATGGTGGTTGTGGTGATGCTGGTGAGAAGGAGGCCCGCTCGATGTGCTTGCCTTGGCCTCCTTCTTCTTCTCCCAAATGGTGTCGATATGTTCTAATGTCACCAGCACTTCATCCATCAAGGGCCTTGCTTCAGGATCGCCCTCTAGGCATTTGAGGGTGAGCTCAGCTATCTGAGTTGCAGCTTTTGGAGGGTATCGACCTTCTAGTCTCGGATCCATTATCGTCCTCAGCTTCCTCTTGTCGTGGAGCCATTGCCTCGCCCATTCGACCGGATTCTGCTGGCTGCTGGAGCAGGTAAGGTGGAGCGCTTGTAAACCCGTCAACATTTCTAGTAGAATCACTCCAAAGCCGTATACATCACTCTTCACATACAAATGCCCTGTCAAATTGAGCCATTGTCATTCCGTCGCGCATTTTCTAAGGTCACAAGAAATCTTTGCTAAAGATAAAGAAGCATATGAGTGGGAGATTCTCACAAACATATATTATAGAAAGATCATTTCGCAAAACACATGCCAAGTAATCTCCTTAATCTTCTAAAGAATGTAGTTGTCACTGATCCAACATTGCCTGTGGAGAAGAAAGATGGGATCGTTGTCTTACCGGTGGCAATGAACTCAGGAGCGGCGTAAACATATCTTTCAATCACTTCTTCTTCTTCTAGCTTTGTCACTTGAGAGTCCTCGCGTGCCGGTCCCAGCTTTGCTAGCCCAAAATCTGAGAGCTTGGCATTGTAGTCCTAGGGCCAATTTCACAAACGAGAAAAAGTGAACAAAGTTTTTAAATTAATTCCCAAGAATTGTATGTATCATCCAATAGTCACAGGCCAAATCCCATTCACATGGACCACATGATCTAAATACTCTTCCACAAATTCTATAGTATTCAATGCATCAAATGTACCAACGCAATATCAACTGAAATTGAGATGTTTTAAAATGAAATTTGAGCCTTTCTTTATTGTTTATTAGGTGCCATGGGCTATATTTATAAGGGTATTCTTAAAATAAGCTTTCGCCGAAGAAGCAAACAAAAATAATCAAGTAGGTAAGAAAAATTTACCGCATCCAGTAGTATATTGGAAGATTTGAACAGCCCGTAGATGGCGTTATTCTCGGATGTATGCAAGAAATGAAGCCCGCGGGCAGCTCCGATTGCAATTTTAAGCCTCACGTCCCACGGAAGAGGTTCAGCTCCCTCTGCGGTGAACAATCTTTTTCTTTCATATTTTTGTTTTCCTAAGCATTTTCCTTTTGCTGTCTGATATTCAAGTGAAGAGAGAGAGAGAGAGAGAGCGCATATTTGGTAAAGTTTCTATTTCTTAAAATTTCTCTTCTTTTCCTCAAAACAAAATAAAACTAAAGGAACAAAATAAAAATAAAAAGCCATTTGGTAATGTAAGCTAACTTCTATTCCCAATTCTCAAAACAGATTAAAACAAAAATAAGAAATAGAAAAAAAGTAACTTCTTTATTTTCAAGAACAATTTTTAAAACAAGTCATTTTCTTTTTTTTCTTTTCTTTTTGTCTATCCTCAAGTTGCCAGACCTCATCTCTAACCGGTCGTCAGTTATCGCCAAGGTCCAGCGACCTTGTTAGAGCCTCATCGGTGGCTAGGTGAGGTATCATGAGGTCGTGGACTAGAGGAGAAAGAAAAAGGGAGGAAAAAAGAGAGGAAAAAAATTCAGAAAAATTAGAAAATTATCAGAAAATTATTAAAAAATAAAAGAAATTTTACGCCATGAAAATATTTAATAGTCATACTAAATGCATTTATGTTCTTTTTCTATTTCAAAAATATAAATTTTGTGCGATTACCAAACGCATTTGAATACTCTGAAACTCGTCTAAAGAATAAAAATGAAAAAAAAATATATTTCTAAATAAAAATTATTTTCGAAAATAAAAATGTTATAAAATGCATCTCGGTAGACATATCTAAAAAAAAAAAAAAGTCATGCGGATGATCTTACTTCTGAAAAGGTGATTTTCTAAGCTTTCCCTCTGGATGTACTCGTACACGAGTAGGTAGTGATTGTCTTCCCAGCAATACCCCAGTAATCTTACCAAATTCGGATGAGAAAACTTCCCCAAGAACTTGACTTCCGACTGTGGAAAGATAACATAAAATAACATACCTGTTAATCCATGCATATAGAATTAGTTGTTGAACGAATTAGTGCGAGTTCAATTAATTATGTGCAGCAATTAATATTGTTTACTATACAAAAAATTATGTGTTTACATACAGAAATTATAGAGAAAATCTCAAATAAAAAGCTGAGATGAAGCTGTTTTCTCAAAAAATAGTTTAAAGCTCCCAACTTCGTTTCAATTAAGACCTGAGCTTACTTGTCGGTGAGCCAATTCTTCGCCGACCGGCGAGCCCATGCATCTAACATGCATCTTTCATCCAATGCACGAGACAAGATCTACTCAAATTTTTCTTTCTAAAAAAAAAAAGAAAATGGCCTAATTTCAGATTCTTATTTCAAATTTTCCCAAAATCATATTATACTGTGCATGAAATAGTGTGGTTTGTTTCAAAGGACAAGGTAAATAAGCAGGAGGTTGGCAAATAGGCAACGAAGCTTAGGTAATTAACTGATCCTTACTTTAGCCGATATGAACTCGAGTTTTTTTTATCTTTTATTTTTGGTAGCAGGATTGGCGCCCATCAAATTTGAGACTGTTTATAATTGAAATATTCTTTGGTCGAGAATTGAACCAAAAAATAACTTTGTAATTATTAAAAAGGACCCTTAATTCGGAAAAAATCAATATACTCACCCACCGTGAGGAATCAACCTTTTCACATTGTCCAGGTCCCCTTTGCTTCTTCTGGTCGTTGATTAGGATGTCCCATTTTTTAAAAAATTATCTAAAAATTCATAAATTTATTACATTTTTATAATTCACTCCTAAACTCTTTTAATGTACCGATTAAATTCTAAATAATTTCATAATTTACCAAGTAATCCTATCAGGCTAACTTTAACTAGAAATCGCTAACATGGACACTGGGCATCCTACATGGAACGACCAACATTGACGTGAATAATTTTTTATAATATTTTAATATTTTTTCAATTTATTTATCTATTTATTTATTTTTTTCATTTTTTTTTTCTTTTCTTCTCTATTCCTTCTTGACTTTTTTATTTTTTATTTTCTCTTCTTTTATTTTTTATCTTTTCCCTTTGTCGACTATCACTAAACCTCATCTATGGCCAGTGGAGGTCACCGGCCTTAGGTAAGGGATGCCCATGTGAGGGTCACTCTCGCCGGCCCCTAGCAAGGCCCTTACCTAGGTGAGCGTGGGCATTGTCACATACTACTATGTGAAGTGGGGAAAATTACATAGAAATCATAAACCTTTTATAATTATGTCAATTCAGTCTTAAGCTTTTTATTGGCCAATTTAGTCCTTGGCCGAGCGGCGTCCACAAAAGGGTTGGTCGTTCGGCTGTTGCTCATGTGGATAATTTCTTAATAATATTTATTTTTCATTTATTTTCCCCCCTCTCTCTCTCTAGCTAGTCACTAGACCACTAGCATGTGCAAGGTCGAGCCTTGCTTGATCAATAGGGAGGTCGGCCTTGCCTCGGTTGGGTGAGACCTTGTCGTCGTTGGGCGAGCTCAGCCTCACCCATGCCAACGGCCGATAGGGGCAAGCTTCTCCATTTGCCTCTGGCCGATCACTAAGGTTCGATGACCAACTAGAGGAAGAAAGAAGGAGGAGAGAGAGGGGAAAAAAAAAGAGAAACAAGGAAAAAGAAACTAAAAAATCTGAAAAAATAAATATAATTAAAAAATTATCCACGTCAAGATCGCATTCTTAGCTAAATTTAGCCAGATGGACTAAATGGGTATAATTACAAAAATTTTAGGATTGAATTAGCAAAAAAATTAAGGACCGATTGACATAATTGCAAAAAGTTCATGACTTTTTTGATAATTTTCCTTTGTAAAGTGCTTTCAACGAAAATGTAAACCGGAAATCATCAAACGAAATATAGACCGAGTGAGAGATAATGGAATTGTATAAATGTAAATATGTACCTGCCACTTGCACAAGCCCTGATGGCTATCGGGATTATACTTCTTGATGGCAACCGGGATGCCATTGCGGACATGGGACGGGACGAGGGTGTTCTCGTCCACCCAACCCCTGAACACCCTCCCAAACTTGCCCTCCCCAAGCATCGTGTCCGTGCTAAAGCTCCTGGTCGCGCTCTTCAGCTCCGCCAGCCTGTACATCTTCAGGTTGGGCATTATCACTTTCGCTGCAGCTAGAGCTTCGTCCGTGCCACTGCTACTTGCCGCCGGTAGCTTCCCGTTCTTGCTCCCCGCCGATGCATCTTGCTTTACCTTAGGGCTTACCTTAGGGCTCTTAGCAAGAGCTTCTATACATAAGAAAAGCAAAGAAAGAAAAAGGAAATGAAAAACACCATACGTAGCTATTAGATAAATGTGTGGTTATTATTTAAATATTATAACACTTATGTCATGTGAGATTTTATAGGACTATTACTAACTATTTAAAAAGTTTAAGTTATTAAATTGAGGTTTAATTTATTATTTAAAAATTTTAATAGTAATGATCCAGCGGAGCCCATCATCCGGAGCCAATCATTTTCGGTGGGGGAATGGTAGCTGGAGAGGGTTGTGAGGTTCGAGGAAAAAGAGAAGCGGCTGCTGAGAAGCGAAAGAAAAGAAGAGAAACAAAATTTGCTCGCTACCAGCAACCACAAGCTCCTTTCTCCTCTTGACGTCTGACTTTTTCGGAATAGAAAAATATCTAAAAAATCATAAATTTATTGCATCGTCGGTTATAAACTTTTCAATTGAATTAATTTAATTATAAGTATTATAAATTTGTACCAATCGAGTTCATCATCCGACATGACATGATTGACGTTGATGTGTATATATATATGTATTTTTTTAAAAACATTTTTAAAACTTTTTTAGTTTCTCTTTTTTATTATTAGATTTGGCAATGAATTATTAGAGCCTTTAAAATCTCCATTTGTACATTTTCATGTTCATTTATATTAACATGTTGTAAATACCAAATAATAGACATTATATAATATGAAAATATCCTATTTTATTACTAGATTCACTAAATAATGCATATAATATAGTAAAGTCTCTGGAATATATATCCTATTATATTCAATCATATTCTAACTAGAAATTTAGACTGCCAAACACAATCTATAAGCTTGAAATATACAAATTTTCGTCTTCTATCATACCAATCACAAAAGAATTGAATAACCGCGGAAGAAAGAAGGCCCTTACCTCGAGACGCCGATAGTCCTCTCAGAGCTTTCCTTCTAAGTTGGTCAGAACTTTTGCCCAGTTTCCTCCCCCGCTTTTCTACCTGCCGAATTAGGCGTATCCCATCTTTATTGACCAAGAAATAAGATGCTCACGGAGAGACTTAAAGCCTATTTCTACGACTAGAACAAATGATTGACTGAATCCAGACAGAGCATGTAAGCAATCCCCACGTAATCTCGAACCACTTCGTCCCCAATAGAAATATCATCATTGCCATTGACTCTTTACTGAAAAAGGATGGAACTCGATCAGCTCGTGCTCACAAAAACGAAGTACTCACCTTCCCTACACTCTCGGTGTCTGAATCGGTGCTGGACGGAGAGCGAGGCCCGTTGAACACCATTCTCGGGAAGGATCGGCAAAAATCTATCTGGATCGATTCTGAAATTGACGGGAATTTGGGATCCACAGCGACCTCGGCGCAGCAGATGCACGCGAGACTTATAGATCTGCCGGGGAGGCGTTCAGACTCTGATGCATCAGGAGGGACGGAAATTCCTCGTGGAAGTAGACAGCAAAAAGGAAAAGAAAAGACGTGTGATTTTGCAAAGAAATTGTGGAAGCCGACAGACAGTCAGTCGACCCGGTGGTCAACGTGCCCCTGCATTCTGAAACTTTTGCAATTGAAGAAAGGGTGTCTTTTGATACATATAGAAAAAAGTAAGGTACTTTGCTGGAACTTCTCTCTCGATACCGACGATCATGATTGGCTCTGCATTAACTCCAGTCAAGAAGTACAGCAAGACAAACTTTTGTAATATTGACTTTTCAAAGGGTGGGGCCCAAAAAAAGGGAAGAGAAAAAAGGAGACCACCGTGTAATTAAAGGATGAGAGATAAGACGGAGAGCAATGCGGGAAAATAAAGGGAGGGGAAAGAAGTCTAAGAAAGAAAGGGAATAGAGAAAGGGCACGTCACAGAGCCTCACCAAGCCACAAGGCCCGCAACGCCCGTTGATTACTTGTTGGGATTAAAGGCTTAAATTCAATTATGTGAGATTCAAGTCAAGAAATCCGATTTTTGACTCGTTGAGTTATAGAATTTCATAAGAATTATGGATTATATTATTATAGAGTCGTGGGGTTTGATAGAGTTTAATTTGAAGCATCGAATTTGTTAGAGCGAGATTTTAGGGTTTTGCGTTCGAGCCCCGCATTGCATTTAATTCTGATAATTACTTTGAGTGAGCGATTCATTAGTACATAAAAGTCATTTTGTTAGCATTTAGGTGTAATTTTACCATTTTATATTTGAGATAGAGTTCTATTCGATTTTAACGTCGATTCTCATTTAATTGTTAGGATTACAAAATCATTAACTCGTTTAACTATGCATTGTTTGGTTTGGGCATTCTCAGGCGAGTGATGTTATCTCTTGATTGAGTTTGTAAATTCACGTTTTGAAAGCGAAAGATATTTGATATGTTTGACTTATGAAATAAGAATTTTGTTGCATAAAATATAGGATTGAGCACGATCTACTTTTCAGTTATTTGCGAAACACTTTATACTTTATGAAAGACGTTTTAAGAAAATTTTATGAAAAACCTTTCCAAAGTTATACATATTAATTTGTCCGGATGTGGGCAACGCGGAGGCGGGGTAAGGCCTCGCCGGCTGCAAACAAGGTCTGTACGTGAAGATGGACAAGAGCACGAGCGTGAAGGTGGAGAACCGTAGCCGCAAAGGTCTGCAAGCTCATCGACAAGACGCTCAAGCTCGCCCAAACCTGGCTTCTTCGAGTTCGAGTAAGCTCCACTCCTAAGTGTCGGTGCCGGTAGACCAGCGAATGCAGCGGTCTACTTGATTCCTTTTTTCTTTTTCTTAGTTCGGAAGCTTCTACCAGACCTGTTGACCGAGCAATCCACGATTTTCTACTTGAAAAGTAAACGGAGGACGAGTGAAGACGAAACGACCGAGATGATTCCCATGGCCGCGTGAGCCCGTATTTAATAAGGCCAAAAAACAAGGAAGGAACCGTGCTTCCTTCCTAGAGAAAGCTGGCAAGCATAATCAATAAAAGAGCCTACTTATTTGTGTTTTCTTTTAAAGCAGAAATTAATTTTTTCGCATTCCAACTAAACTTTAAAATATTCCTCAAAGGAAAAATTCCAAAATGAGACTCAAAGTGCCTCTTTTTCTCAAATAAGGGTTCAATGAACATTATTTGAAATAAGGGCCCAAAGTCTTTCTCACTTTCTCAATGAGGGGCATGAAGTGGATGTTGTTTTGAATGAGGGGCGCAAAGTGGTTATGTTTGTTTTCAATAAGACTTGACTTTTCGACAATCAGGGTATTTTCGTCTTTTGCCATTTTCGGCCTTTTCTTCTTTCCTGTTTTTTTTTTTTTTTTGTTCTTTTTCTTCCTCTTCGCCAATGGCTGGCCAACCATCGGCGATGCCCACAGAGGGGTGGTCGGCCAACCACTGGCGAAGAGAAAGAAGAAGAACCCCTCAAAAAAAAAAAAAAAAAGAAGAAAGGAAAAAAAGGTGGAAAATGGCAAAAGATGAAAATACCTTTGATCACCGAAAAGTTAGGTCCTCATTTGAAAACAAACATAACCACTTTAGGTCCTCATTTGAAACAATATTCACTTCGCTTTATTTGAAAGTGATGAACACTTCGGTCCCTATTTGAAATAATGTTCATTTCTACCCTTATTTGAAAAAAAAGATGGCACTTCGAGTCCCATTTTGGAATTTTCCCTTATTGAAATTACCCAAAAAAATTATATGAAATTGAATACCAACATACTGAAGGCTATCCAAAGACTCCTTTATGAACCTTTGGAAGGAAATAGAGAAAGAAAAAGAAAGATGTGAGAAATGGCTACTATTAAAGCATCTATTTAGGTAGATTACCAAAAGAGTCCTAAACTCATTATAATTGTGTCAATTTAATTTTAAATCTTTTTTTCTTGGAATTTGAGTTATAAACCTTTTGCATTTGTGTAAATTTAATCTATCCAACCAATTTTAGTCAAAAAACACTAACATGAACATTGACCATCCTATATGGTGTAGCCAACATTGATGTGTACTATTTTTTCCAAAATTTTCATTTTTTCCCTTTTCTTTTCTTTATCTTTCTTTCTTTGTTTTTCTTCCCTTCTTTTCTTCCTCTAGCCACTCATTGGACCCCGATGACGACCGGCCAAAGGCAAGACCTTGCTAGATCTGGGAAGGTTAGGCCTTACCCATGGTTGATGAGGCTAGACTCTTGCTAGCCCAACAAGCAGCCTACACATGGTTCGCCTGACCTCGCTAGCCCTCACCTCTAGTCGGTTGCCAAGGTCTAGTGACCGACTAAAGGAAGAAGAAGAAGAACAACAACAACAACAACAACAAGGCAAGAAAAAAAAAAGACAGAGAAAGAAAAGAAAAAAGAAAATAAATAAATAAATGAATAATTCGAATAAATAATAAAAAATGTGACAGCATCACATACAATTGCTAATGTTCATATCGGTGATTTCAGGTTAAAATTAATCGGATGAACTAAATTGGTAAAAATACAAAAAATTTAAAACTCAATTAACAAAAAAAAAAAAAAAAGGATTAAGTTGGCACGATTGCAATAAGTTTAGGACTTTTTAGGTAATTTCCCTGTTCATGGGCTACCTATCCTAATCCCAATGTAACTGAATTTATTAATAGAAAATCGTGTTCTGGTGTATGAATCTGATGTGGAGCACGTTTTGTTTGCTCTTTCGAATTTTTTAGCAAGTACTCGGTAGAAGTGAAGAAGGGGCTTGCTGAACGCTTAAAAGGAGCTGGGGTTATCCCGTTTGGTCCTAAAATCGTTTGGAATGCATAATTATGCCATTTGCAGTTTGCTAGAAATCCATGGCCCTTCGTCTTCAATCTCGGCAGAAGGCATTTTTTTACTCTGTCGGAGACTGTCTTTAATGGTGTTAATCGTCGCATAATCACCCGATTCGTTGAGAAACATCTCCACTCATGGTTTAGGAGCGGACTTTATGGATCAAGAAATTGTGCCCCCATCAGTAATCAGCAATCAGTAAGAAATTTTTGTGGAATACCCAAAAAGGAAGGACATAGCCAGACCTCAAGCCCAATATTATACACTGAAAAACTATAGGCCGAGTCTAGAGGAAAGAACGAGAATGAGCCAAACCCAACGCCGAATCCATGGCTAAGTATCCACCAAACGCTGTCGTTTCTTGACTTGGTTGAAAGGATCTCCCTTGCGTCCTGTGGGGAATCGCACTCCCCAGATTCTGCAACACTAAATTAGCAAAAACGATTTGATCCAACTGATTGATTCTTTACCCCCGAACGAGAAATGATACTTTCTCTCAAATTAAGGATAAATCAATCACGGCATATCATCACAAAGGGATTCAATTTAGTAAGATTTTTCGGTGATGGGAGAATCAGCCATTAATGACGCGGTATGAGCAGGTGATACGTTGAAGTCAAGAAATGCGCTTCATGAAGAGGGCATGCCCTCCAATCTGGACAGAATGGCTCTGTAACCTTTTATTAGTAGTTAATAATCGGACAAATACCATGCTCACTGTGACGTAAATACTCCCAGCTTTTTTGAGTCATGAAAAAATCAAAACTTATGCATATCTAGCATATATACTTTTTATTTCAATTCCATCTATGGTATATTTATCATATTGGTGTAAGTTCGTGGTTTTTAATTATGTAAAAAAAGTTTTAAGATATTTGTGTTACAATAGGCAAGTTTAAGATTTTTAATGACACAATAAAACATTAAAAGGGTATTTGTATCATGGCAAACATAATTTGGTTTACCCTTCCAATATGGAATAAGAAGGTGGGGGGTTCGAATCCCCACATTCTCGGGAGATTGGGGTAGGGACAATTTAGTTTCAAGTGTGGGTTTCGACTCCCACGCCCTACAAGAAGGCAGGACAAAAGTTTGAGAGTGAAAGTTAGAGTAGGAGTAAAGTAGAACCGACAAAAAAAAAACATAATTTAAAATTTTATGTGGTATTGACTCTTAATAATATCCTCCGGATTTTATTGGAAAGATGGAGGAAGAGAATGATTTGTTTTGCATTAAAGTGAAAGAAGTGGGAAGTCGCTTAATTATGTCCTCTTTTTTTTTCTCAGTCTTTTTCTATTGTAAGATGCAAGACTAATTTGGGAATGCTCAATCAGTGTAAAAAAAAGTCTCAACTTCCGCCTTTGAAATATAAAAATATAAATATAAATAGATATGGATGCTTGGATACTGACAAGAGAAATGTTTATTATGTATAGATTTAACATGTGTGCACACTTGGGAGTTACGAGAGTAAAGAGGAGAAAGGAAATTGAGGGATTAAGTTATAAGGTTAACTTGGAAGGGGGAGGTGGGGGTTCGAATCCCCACCTTCTCGGGAGATTGGGGTAGGACGAATTAGTTTCAAGAATGGGTTTCAACTCCCATGCCTTGTTAAAGGTAGGGCAAAAGTCCGAGAGTGAAAATTAGAATAGGAATAGAATAAAACCGACAAAAAAAAATTATAAAGTTATTTGGATACTAGTGAGAAAAAGGAACAAAGAATAACGCATGATGATATCAATGCCTTTTAATATATCATTATCATTTGAAGTAACATAAAAATATTAATATAAAAGAAGATAAAATATATTTGTTGACGTGAGATTTTGTGTGTCTACAACTTTCAAAGTTTAGACCGTTAAATGAAAACGTGATTTAATAATTAAATATTCTAACAATTAAAAACATATTTGGACGGATTTAAAGTTGAATTACTCTTAGAATTAACAACACCGAATTCCTCGCTATCATTCTTTTCTTTTCCCTCTAATCACCTCTACCAAACATATTGTCAGTAAATGAACCATCGGTATTTATGCAGTGTCAGGATAGATACCTTCTTATTTTGATCACCACTCCAAATTTCAATTCATGTCTTACGTGGTCATTGTAATTAATGTGAAAGGCATATTGGAGTTAAAAATATGCACAGAAAATCAATCCACAGTCATCAAGACACAATAGAACCTGATTTTAGAGTAATGCTAAATGCGGTAGCATGCTTACGGCAAACTATCATCTCGGGCACAGGTCCAATTTTATTGTTAATTACTGCTGTAGTTTCGAATTCAAAGATGGCAGTTCTCTCGTCCACATTGCATAAATTTGTTTTGTTGCACTTTGCTACGTGATCTTACCTGTTCTGTCACTGCAGGATAACTTTAATCTGGTGGGAAACAATTCCCCTGTCTTCTTTATCCGTGATGGGATGAAATTCCCGGATATGGCCCGTGCACTTAAACAAAACCCCAAATCCCACGTCCAGGAGAACTGGAGGATCCTTGACGTTCTCTCCCACCACCCCGAGAGTTTGGGCATGCTCACCCTCCTCTTTGATGATATTGGCATTCCACATGTAATATATGGGCTTTAAAACAAGAAAAGAAAAAAGAAAGGGTTGAAAAGTCAAAAAGGGAAGCTGAAGGAAAGTGGAGGAAGCTTCGGCTGAGTTTAAAAAGTAGAGAGAGGGAGAGAAACAGAAGAGTATCGGCAGAAGCAGGGGAAAACGCGAAACAGGGGAGAAGAGAGAAAGAAAAGAAAAGAAAAAGGGAAAAAGGGAAAATTTTGGCGCGCTCATGATTCGAACGCCTCATCAAGCCGACCCAATTGTGTTTTGCAACGCCGGTAAGGAATCGAAGCTTTTAATCACCTACTTCAAGCAATCGCCGCAAATAGGGCTCGAAATTCGGATTTCTTGGATATTAGTGTGGCGAAGACCGAATTTTGAGTCGTTGAGCTGTATATTTTTATAGAAATAGTACTTTGGGACGTTATGAAGCTATAGCGTCTTACGGATCGTGATTTGAGCTTGTGGTTTGTCCGGAACGGAATTTTGAAGTTGGGGACACAATCTGGTACTGTAACGACAGTAGCTTCGAGCCTCTTTTTTTGTCGTTTTCGGTTCTGTTTTGGGGCAGCTGAGTTGAGGTTGTTGTTGTACATTAAAAGAGCTTTCTAAAGACTGTAAGATGGCTTGAAACGGAAATTTGTGGAGGGAGTTATGGCGTGACGAAGTTGGCGCATGGACCACGCCTAGCTGAAAATGTTGGGTTTCTGCTAAATTGTGTGCTTTTGTGGCGCGTAGGTGTCATTTTATTGACTAATAGGCCTAGTTTAGGCGAATCGTTGTAAGAATATTGCTTTTTACTCGGCCTTTTGATATTGTTTTTCCGTTAATTGTTAGGGTTACGAGTCCATGGGAGCGTCGTATTTGATTTTTGGTTTTTCCCTGATGAGTGACACTATTTTTTCTTTGTATTTTAAACTCATGTTTTGAGAAACATGGTGAATTTTATACTTTATGAGTTGATAAAATGCATCTTTTGTTGCATAAAATAGGATCGGGTTATTACTGCCATTTCGTTATTTGAAAGACTGAGTTATATTTCGAATTCAATTCGAATGGTTGTTGAAAATGGTTTGTGAAATTCTTTATGAAAGAATCTTGAAATGGTTTGGAGAATGCTTTGATATTTATATATCAAATTTTGAGTTATGATATGACTTTCTTTCTGACGTTGGATTACTGGATATTGTGATTGGCGGTTGGTGCTTAATGTCTCTGTGAACCCTGAGGGGTGTGTGGGTATGCGCATACTTAATCTAGGATATCCTTGTGGGCCGAGCCACCGGCTAATAATAGGTGGAGACCTTGCCAAGGGGGGAATCTTGGTCTTTTTGTCACGGGCGTTACGCGTGACCATGGTTAGACATTTGAGCATGAATGGTCAATGGAGTGGACCATTGACGTGTAATTTGAGTTTAGTCAATGGAATGAACCATCGATGCGATTTGATGAGATTAATCAATGGAATAGACCATTGATACATGTTTTACGAGATTGACTAATGGATTCGACCATTGGTGCTTTTGGTATTTGAGTTATATTTGTGTTTTAAAATGTGCACAGTAATTTATCGATCTGCTTAAAAGAAATGTGTTACTCACTGAGCCGTGGTAGCTCATTCCTCTCATTTACTTACTTTTCAGGTTCTTCAGCAAGACGCGAGTAGGCGTGAGCGTTCGTTTGGAGAGGACTTTTGTGGTGGAAATTTTTGGGTATGACTTGTGCATAGTTAAAAGGTTTATGTTTTGATTTTTTTTTGTGGATTATAGATATACTCTGATATTTTAACCATACCATATATATATATATATATATATATATATATATATATTGTTTTTGAATTGAATTTTAGTTATGTTGAGGCTGCGTCCGTGTCATGCCCCTTTTTCTTGTGAATCGGGGTGTGACACGACAAGATTACAGGCACATGGAGGGCTCTGGAGTTAACACCTACGCTTTGATCAACAAGGCCGGAAAAGCGTATTATGTGAAGTTTCACTGGAAACCAACTCGCGGGGTCAAGAGCTTACTGGAGGAAGAGGCGATCAGAGTCGGGGGGTCCAATCACAGCCTTGCGACTCGGGATCTTTATGATTTCATTGCTGCTGGAAACTATCTTGAATGGAAACTTTTCGTTCAGATCATGGATACTGATTATGAAGACAAATTTGACTTTGACCCGCTTGATGTGGCTAAGACCTGGCCCGAAGACATATTGCCCCCTAGTGCCAGTTGGCCGCTTGGTCTTGAATAAGAACATTGATAACTTCTTTGCTGAGAATGAACAGCTTGCATTTTGCCCTTCAATTGTGGTTCCTGGCTTCTACTACTCAGCTGCTCCAAATTCGTATTTTCTCATATTCTGATGCTCAGAGGGACCGTCTTGCACCAAATTATCTTCAACTCCCTTCTAATGCTCCTAAATGTGCTCATCACAACAGTCACCATGAAGGTTTCATGAATTGCCATGCATAGGGATGAAGAGGTAAGAATTTTCTTTGAATCCTTCCTTAGCAATACTCTGGGCAGCATCTCTTGTGGATTTTTTGTTGATGTAACCAAGTTAGACATCACGCTCTCCTATAAGTATGAAGGCCTAGTGATGCATTCTGACATGTCAATTGTGGATCCGAAAGTGGTGGTGCGAACCCTCCTTTTGTTAGAGGATTACTTTCTTGATTTTTCTACTGCCCTTTGTGCCTGAAACATGCATGTTTACATATGTAGGAAATACCTTTCTGCTATCATGTAAAATGATTATCTGTTGAGCAAATGTTTAATTTCCCTTTTGCAGATAAACTATTTTCCTTCAAGGTATGATCCTGTTCGTCATGCGGAGAGATATCCCATTCCAACTGCTATGCTGACTGGAAAGCGTGAAAAAGGTATGTTTTGTAGGATCTCTTGGATAGAGATTGACTGTCTTGAGATGCTTTCATGGTGATATCCATGGGATATACTCAACTTGTCCCAGATGATCAATTGAATGCAGTGAGTGGTGTGACTGATGTATGTGTGTTTGGATCTTGTTGACTTTTGTTTCTCCTGGCAGAGCATCATTGAGAAAGAGAACAACTTCAAGCAGCCTGGAGAGAGATACCGATCAAGGGCGCCTGACAGGTATTCTTCAGTTGTGCATTTCTTGAAAATGGTTTGATTGTCTCATGTTTCTCAATAATCTGTCTCTATCTTTCTTTTCTCAGGCAAGAGCTGTTCATCTGCCGATGGATCGATGCTTTGTCTGAACCACGTGCGACTCATGAGATCCACAGCATCTGGATTTCATATAGGTCAGAGGTGAGATAACCGTTCACTTCTTGTCTAGTCCTGATGGGGCGATTTAAAGTGAAAAATATAATACTCAACATGCAGAGGGATTCAGTTGTTGCTTGCTTTGCGCTATATATATCCGAACTCATTTGTGATTACCTGTGACTGCAACAGGCAGACAAAACGGTGTCTGAGCTAGAAACTCTATTTTTGTTGCGGTATATTGAACTTGCCTTGCAATACAAACTCTCTGGCAACATGATATTCCTGATTTAATAGATGCCAATTACATGTGCTGATCCTACTCCATTGTGTTTGGTTATTGCTTTCTCCATTTACATAGAATATCGAGCGAGCAGATTGTACTGCCGGTAAAATCATCATGCATTTGATTACGGGTGGTAAAATCAACTGCCTCACCGCTCTCAAGTGCATTGGGGAAAGGATGTGAAATGCACCTTCTGCTATGTTGGACGAGTAGTTAGAATTCAGAGTTAATTTGCCTCCATTCTTTTGGCAGTGCATTGTGCTTGAATGACACTACCAAGTCCTCGTTCCTGCAAACAAGAGAGTAAATCAGTTTTATTACATTTAGCAATACAGGTGTTAGCTCGTAGAGGATGGCATGGTAGGACTATCTTCGGATCTCTGCTTCATAAATGGGCAAATTAACTTCGAAGGCGATTGAGCAATTAGCATGATTATACTGTCCCTGAAGAGCCAACCCCACCTGCAATGCGATCCTTGACAAAGATTTAACAAGAGACTAGCCTTTAGAGTTGCTTTCTACTCGCAAAATTCTAATGCCTGAGTTGCATATCCTACTAAATAACAGATTTCAGCTCCGTCTGGTCTCAAGAAATAAGTTAAATCTCCATCTCAATGAGTCCTTGACACTGCGGATGGGGAGTATCGACTTCCGGATCCACAAGGACCATCAGCACTCTAATTTTGGTGAATTGGTGATCAATGGTGGTTGTGATGATGCTGGTAAGAAGAAGGCTGGCTTGATGCGCCCGCCTTGGTCTCCTAGTTTTTCTCCCGAATGGTGTTGATATTTTCTAATGTCGCGAGCGCTTCCTCCATCGAGGGCCTCACTTTAGGATCGGCCTCCAGGCATTTGAGGATGAGCTTAGCCGCCTGAGTTGCAGCTTTCAGAGGGTATTGACCTTTTAGTCTCGAATCCATTATCTTCCATAGCTTCCTCTTGTCGTGGAGCGACAGCCTCGCCCATTCCACCAGAATATGCTGGCTCTTGGGGCGGTTACGGCGACCGCTCGTGAACCTGTCAACAATTCTAGGAGAACCACCCCAAAACCGTATACGTCACTCTTCACATAGAGATGTCCTGTCAAATTGAGCCTTTATTATTCTGACACGCATTTTCTGCGATCACACGAAGTCTTTGCTAAAGATAAAGAAGCATGTGAGAGGGAGATCTCTATGAAGAGCGCTGCAGTAAGATCATTTCGCAAAACACATGCCTAGTAATCGCGTCAATCTGCTAAAGAACGTAGTTGTCACCGACCCAACAATGCCTACTAAGAAAAAAGATAGGATCTCAGTCTTACCGGTGGCAACGTACTCAGGCGCGGCGTATCCATATGTTCCCATCACTCGCGTGGTCACATGAGAGTTCCTGTCCGCTGGTCCCAGCTTTGCTAGCCCAAAATCCGAGCGATCATTTCGCAGAACACCTGCCAAGTAATCTCGTAATCTTCTAAAGAGCGTTGTTGTCACCGATCCAACATTGCCCGAGGAGAAGAAAGATAGGATCTCTGTCTTACTGATGGCAGAGTACTCGGAAGCGGCATAGCCATCCATCTCAATTACTCGCGTGGTCACATAAGAGTTCCCACTCGCTGGCCCCTGTTTCGCTAGCCCGAAATCCGAGAGCTTGGCATTGTAGTCCTGGCGCCACAACGAGAGAAAGTGAACAAAGTTTCTCAATTAATCCCCGAGAATGGTAGTTCTACATCCGTGTATCATCTAATAATCATAGGCATACATCAAGTAAATCCCATTCACATGGATGACGTGATCTAAAGACTCTGCTGCATAAATCTAAAGTATTCAGTGCATCAAATGTACCAAGGCGACACCAACCGAAATTGAGATAATTTAATACGAAATTTGAGCTTCGTATCATTCACTAGGTGACGTGGGCGACATTTATATGGGTATCCTTAAAAATAAATTCTCGATAGCCGGGAAAAGCATGTGAAAATAATCAAGTAGATGGAGAAATTTACCGCATCCAATAATATATTCGAAGGTTTGAAGTCCCTGTAGATGACGTTATTCTCGGGTGCATGCAAGAAATTAAGCCCACGGGCAGCTCCGATTGCTATTTTAAGCCTCACGTCCCACGGAAGTAGTTCAGCTTCCCCTGAATTACCATAAGTTTCTCCAGTGAGTAATCTTCTTTTCTTTTTTCTCTACGCATTTTTTTCCTTGATGTCTGATATCCGAGTGAAAAAAGGAGAGTAATTAACCTAAAATATATATATGCGAATGATCTTACTTCTGAAAAGGTGATCATATAAGCTTCCCCTCTGCACGTACTCGTATACGAGGAGGTACTGATTGTCTTCCCAGCAATACCCCAGTAATCTCACGATATTCGGGTGAGAAAACTTCCCCAATAACTTAACTTCCGACTGTAGAAAGATAAAATAACATGAAATAATTGTTATTCAATACACATAGAATTTTGTCAATATTTGATTTCGCGATGTTTTGCACGATTAGTGTGAGTTCAATTAATTATGCGTAACGATTTGTTCTTTTTACAAATAAGAAAGGTACATGTTTATAGGTGAAAATAATGGGTAAATTTGCAAATTAGGGTTTGTAATGAGACCAATTTTTTAAAAAATGATTCATAATGAATCTTCTTTCAAATATAGTTATGAAATTCTCAATCCAATCTAAAAATGGCCCAAGCTTTACTAGTTGGCCAAATCTTTGCCAACCAGCGAGCCCATGCATCTTTTGTGCAAAGCACATGCTCATCGGTATCAAAAATTTGGCCGACCAATGAGTTTGGAGCCTTATTTCCCAAAAATCATATGATGGTGCCATGGTGGAGTTTGTTTGAAAGGACAGGGTAAATAAGCAGGAAGGTGGGTTAATAGGCAACAAAGCACAAGTAACTAATTAATTAACCCTTACTTTAGCCAATATGTGCTGGAGTCAACACCTAATATGAAAATAGCATCCACCCTTCATCGAGCACAGGTTGTCAACTTTGGTGAAGGAACGAGAGGGGAAAGCCGACCTGTCCTTCTCAGTAGGTCGGAGATTTTCCCTCTTTCACAAGTTGAAGGCGGCAACTAGGGCGGTGACTTTTATATATAAAGACATCAGGAGCCCTTTCGTGGAATAGGAACGCTAGAGCAAAGAAGAAGAGAGCTGGCCTCCTGGAAGAGAGCCAAGGGGTGAGCCTCTGAATAGAGCAATAGAATAGCTGATTCTGTGCTTGTATCAGCTAGCTTGCTTTGAGTGTTTTGAGTGTGCTGAGAGAAGGTACATTGTAATAGTATGTGAGACAATATTTTGAATGTTATACTTATACCACAGTTTGGTATAACAAGTGAGTCTTTAGTTGTTTATTGTAATTCTCTCGTGTTACCACCACAATGCTTCTGCATTCCCTATAATTAGTATCAAAGCAAGGGTTGTATATCTCTTTTAGAGTCTAGTAGTCGGATTTCCAGCACCTATGGAAGTTGAAAAAATTTATATTTAAAATATTCTTTGGTCAAGAATTGGACCCCAAAGAAAAGAAATTTATAATTATTAAAAAAAAAAAAGATATCCCTCATTTCGATATGACCTTTGTAATTGGGAAAAAAAATCTCTGTATGCCCTCTCACTGAGGGGGGGAGTCAACTCTGGCATATTGTCGTCTTCGCTTCTTCTTATCATCGATTAGCATGTGCTTGCGGGAGAGGATGGAATTTGTGTATGAATGTTAAATACGCACCTCCCATTCGCTCATGCCCTGAAAGCTGTCGGGGTTGGACTTCTTGACGGCGACTGGGATCCCGCTGCCGACCTTGGACGGGACGAGGGTCCTGTCGTCCACCCAGCCCTTGAACACCTCCCCGAACCCGCCCTCCCCGAGCATCGTGTCCCGCCTGAAGTTCCTGGTCGCGCTCTTCAGCTGCGCCAGTGTGTACATCTTCAGGCAGGGCGTTATCACCTCCCCGGCTTTCGCTGCAGCTAGAGCTTCGTCCATGCCACCGCCACTCGCCGCCGTGAACTTCCCGATCTCGCTTTCCACCAATGCATCTTGCTTTACCTTGGGGTTCTTCGCAAGAGCTTCTACACCCAAAAAAAAAAAAAAAAAAAAAAAAAAGAAATGAAAAACGTGACACATCAACTCAGTTATATCCATCATAAAGTAATGATAATTGTTATTAGATAAATATGTAGTTTATTATTTAAGTATTTTAACACTCTTCCCCACACTTTTTTTTCATTCATTTCCATAAATAAAATAAAATAAAAGAGAGAGAGAGAAGTAACGCAGTCCAACTGCAAACCAAGACTAATCCCAAGCAGTTTCAAAGCATAAATTCCCAATAACAAGATAAATTATTGTAATAAAGTTTGGGAGTACAAATTCAAAGAGCAAATCTGTGATTTCTTCAAATTAAAATCGACAATCGATCACCAAATCTGTTTCTAGTAATGAATACACATTGATAATTCTATCTATTGCTACCGGTTTGCCTTTCGACATGTGCGCCTAAATTCAAGTTCCCAACACGATGGTCGTTCGGACTATGAGAGCAAAATTTTCTTAAAACTCTTCTGCAAAACCCAAAAACATACACGCAAAAATCTCAATAGTTGAACCGAAAAGATTTGGACTCATGAGTTTCTAATTTGATACTATGTAAGATTTTATGATATTAATGTCAATTGTTTTAAACAAAACGACTAGCCTATGTGGTGATCCACCGAAGCCGATCCTTTTCCCCGGCAATTCCCCATGGTCAACAACAACGACGATTAAGAAAACGCGTCCAGAAACTCTCTCTCTCTCTCTCTCTCTCTCTCTCTCTCTCTCCCCACGTCTCTTTTGACATAAAGCGGCTCTCCCTTTCTTATTCCAGTGGATGATGTGAAAAATTCATTTAAGAGAGATTTTATATTCATTTATACTGATTTGTTGTAAATATCAAATAATGAACATGATATAATATGAAATTATTCGATTTTATTACTATAATAGGATGTAGCAAAGTCTCTAAATTATATATCATATTTTATCAAATTTATTTTGGCTAAAAATTTAAATAACCAAACGTAATCTATGAGGGTTGAAGGACTTTGATTGGCGCTTGAAACGCATGAATTTCGTCTTCTATTATACCAATCACAAAAATTGAATATCCACAGAAGAAAGAAGGCCCTTACTTCGAGACGCTGGCGGTCCTGTCATAGCTTTCCTTCCAAGTTGGTCAGAATTTAGGCCCAATTTCCGCTTCCGCTTTTCTGCCTGCCGAAGAGGCATTTCCCATCTTTATCAACCAAGAAATAAGATGATGACAGGGAGATCAAGCCTACTTTTGCGACTAGAACAAATGATTGGCTGAATCCAGAAAGCATGTATGCAATCCCCACATGATCTCGAAACCCATCGTCCCCAATAGAAATATCATTGTTTCCATCAATTCTTTACTAGAAAAGACCAAAGCTCGCGAAAAAGAACTACTCACCTTCTCTCCCATCCCTCCACTCCTGGTGTCTGAATCGGTTCTGGCCTGAGAGAAAGGCGCGGAGAGCACCGTTCTTGGGAAAAATGGACAAGAATCTGTCTGGATCCCGATAGAAATATCATTAATTCCATCGGAGTTTTTACTAAATAAAAAGGTCCACCTCGGTCAGCTCGTGCTCACAAAAACGAAGTACTCACCTTCGCTACACTCTCGCTGTCTGAATCGGTGCTGGACGTGGACGGAGAGTGCCAGTTGAACACCATTCTCGGGAAGGATCGGCAAAAATCTATCTGGATCGATTCTGAAACTGACGGGAATTTAGGATCCACAGCAACGAAGGTGTAGCAGATATACGCGAGTTTCCAGATTTGCGAGGTACGCGTTCTGATTCTGATGCATCAAAAGGGACGGAAACTTCCTTGTCGAAATAGACAGCAAAAAGGAAAGACAAAATAATTGTGCTTTTTCGAAGAAACTGTGGAAGCGAACAAACAGTCCTGGGTTGGAATTTGTCACTCCTAACAGTGAAACTTCCTTGTTGAAATAGACAATTAAAAGGAAAAAGAAAAGAAGTGTGCTTTTTCAAAGAAACTGCGGAAGCCGACAAATAGTAAGTCAACCTGGCTGGTTCTAGCAAAGTCGAGCCTCCCCCATGGCCATTGAGGTCACATCACCTCTGGCCAGTCGTCGGCGATCATTCCGAGTCAAGGCATATTGGAGTTTTCTGGCTTTTCATCCTTATACATCATTCTGCTGTTTGTGTGTAGCTATTAGCATGTGCATAGGAAGAAATTACTCGGTGAACTACTCTGAGTTAAGGCATATTGGAGTTAAAAATATGCAGAGAAAACTAACCAAATTCATCAAGACACCTAATTTTAGAGTAACGCTAAACGTGGAATATGCTTATGGCAAACCATCATCTACGTCATAGGTCCAATTCTTCTTGACGATTATCACCTTGTGGAGAAACTTGCCAACTTTGATAGGGAGAGGATTCCATAGAGTGCTGTCCATGCCAGGGGAGCCTGTGCAAAGGGATTCTCTGAGGTCACTCATGACATTTCTCACCTTACCCGTGCAGATTTCCTTCAGGCACCAGGAGTTCAAACACCTGTGACTGTCCGTTTCTCCATTCTCATCCACGAAAGGGGCGGCCCTGAAACCCTGAGGGACCCTTGGGGTTCTCGTGTGAACTTCTACACAAGAGGTGAGGGTCGTTTTGGTAGCAGACATGAATGTGCAGTATGGACGGGCATGAGTATGATGCTCCCTGTGATGAATCCTTTCATGGGTGGCCTAAACTCGACCGATGCATATGGCAGTTCTCTTGTCCACATTGCATACATTTGTTTTGTTGCACTTTGCTATGTGATCTTACCTTTTCTGTTACTGCAGGGTAACTTTGATCTGGTAGGAAACAATTTCCCTATCTTCTTTATCCGCGATGGGATGAAATTCCTGGATATGGTTCGTGCACTTAGACCAAACCCCAAATCCCGTGTCCAGGAGAACTGGAGGATCCTTGACTTTTTCTTCCACCATCCCGAGAGCTTGCGCTTGTTCACCTTCCTCTTTGATGATATTGGTAGTGCACAAGATTACAGGCACATGCAGGACTCTGGAGTTAACACCTACACTTTGATCAACAAGGCCAGAAAAGCGCATCATGTGAAGTTTCCCTGGAAACCAACTTGCGGGTCAAGAGCTTGCTGGAGGAAGAGGCAATTATAGTCGGGGGATCCAATCACAGCCATGCAACTCAGGATTTTATGATTCCATTGCTGCTGGAAACTATCCTGAATGGAAACTTTTCGTTCAGATCCTCGATCCTGATCATGAAAACAAATTCGACTTTGGCCCACTTGATGGGGCTATGACCTGGCCCGAGGACATATTGCCCCTAATGCCAATTGGCCGCTTGGTCTTGAATAGGAACATGATAACTTCTTTGCTGAGAATGAACAGCTTGCATTTTGCCCTTCAATTGTAGTTCCCGGGGTCTACGATTCGGATGAAAAGCTGCTCCAAACTCGCCATCTCATATTCTGATACTCGGAGGCACCGTCTTGGACCAAAATATCATCAACTCCCACCCCCCCTCCTTTCCCCAATACTCCTAATGCGCTCATCACAACAATCACCCTGAAGGTTTCACGAATTTCATGCATAGGGATGAAGAGGTAAGAATCGTCTTAGAATACTTCAGCAGCAATGCTCTGGGCAGCATCTCTTATGGATTTTTTGTTGATGTAACTAGACATCGTGCTTTCCTATAAGCATGTAGGCGTTGTGATGCAATCTGACATGTCAATTGCGGATCCTAAAGTGGCAGTGCGAATGTCCTCCCTCCTTTTGAGGAAGATTACTTTCTTAATTTTGCAAATGCACTTTGTACCTGAAACATACATACATGTTTACATATGTAGGAAATGCCTGTCTGCTATTATGTAAAATGATTATCTGTTGAGCAAATGCTTAATTTCCCTGTTGCAGATAAACTATTTTCCGTCAAGGTATGATCCTGTTCGTCATGCAGAGAGATATCCCATTCCACCTGCTATGCTGACTGGAAAGCGTGAAAAGGTGTGTTTTTAATTAGTATCTCTTTTACGTAAACATAGATTGATTGTCTTGAGGTGCTTTCATGGTAAAATCCATGGTATAGACTCAGCTTGTCCTAGATGGTCAATTGAATTGCAGTGAGTAGTGTGATTGATGTATGTGTGTTTGGATTTTGTTTACTTTTGTTGCTCCAAACAGGCCATCATTGAGAAAGAGAACAACTTCAAAAAACTCAGAGAGAGATGCCGATCATGGGTGCCTGACAGGTATTCTTCAGTTGCGCATTTGCTGAAAATAGTTTGATGGTCTCATGTTTCTCAATCGTCTGTCTCTGTTTTCATTTTTCAGGTAAGAGTGGTTCATCTGCCGATAGATCGATGCTTTATCTAACCCACGTGTGACTCATGAGATCCGCAGCCTTTGGATTTCATACTGGTCTCAGGTGAGATAGCCATTTACTTCTTGTCTAGTGCTGATGGGGTTGAAGTGAAAAATGTAGTACTCAAAATGCAGAACTGTGGGATTCGGTTGTCGCTTGCTTTGTGAAATATATTTCGACGCAGATGTGATAATGAGCTCATTTGTGATTACCTGCAAGTGCAACAGGCAGACAAATCTTCGGGTCAGAAATTAGCATCTCGGCTCAATGTGCAACCAAGCATTTAAGGACCGTACAGAGCTGGATGTTTTGGGGTGGAGCAAGCACAAAACGATATCTTAGCTATAAACTCTGTTCCAATGCTTATTTTTGTTGCGGTATATTGAACTTGCCTGGCAATACAAACTCTACGGCAACATGAATGGGAACTTTTCATTCAGATTGTCGATCCTGATCATGAAGACAAATTCGACTTTGACCCACTTGATGTGACTAAGACCTGGCCCGAAGACATATTGCCCCTAATGCCAGTTTACCGCTTGGTCTTGAATAGGAACATTGATAACTTCTTTGCTGAAAATGAACATCTTGCATTTTGCCCTTCAATTGTGGTTCCTGGCGTCTACTGCTCAGATGATTGGCTGCTCCAAACTCGTATGTTCTCATATTCTGAAACTCACGGGCCGCCTTGGACCAAATTATCTTCAACTCCCCCTAATGCTCTTAAATGTGCTTATCACAATAATCACCACGAAGGTTTCGTGAATTTCATGCATAGGGATGAAGAGGTAAGAATTTTCTTTGAATCCTACCGCAGCGATACTCTGGGTCGCATCTCTTGTGGATTTTTTGTTGACGTAACTAAGACATCACGCTTTCCTCTAAGTATGAAGGCGTAGTGATGCAATCTGACGTGTCCATTACAGATCCCAAAGTGGCATTGCGAACGTCGTCCCTCCTTGTTAGCGGAGGATTACTTTCTTAATCTTGCAAATGCCCTTTGTGTCTGAAACATGCACACTTGTTTACATATGTAGGAAATTCCTGTCTGTTATTATGTAAAATGATGGATTATCTGTTGAGCAAATGCTTAATTTCCCTTTTGCAGATAAACTATTTTCTTTCAAGGTATGATCCCGTTCGTCATGCAGGGAGATATCCATTCCACCTGCTATGGTGACTGGAAAGCGTGAAAAGGTATGTTTCATAGGTTCTATTTTACTTGAATATAGATTGATTGCTTGAGGTGCTTTCATGTTGGTATCGATGGGATAGACTCAGCTTGTCCTGTAAATAATCAATTGAATTGCAGTGAGTGGTATGACCGATGTATGTGTGTTTGGATTTTGTTAATTTTTGTTGGTCCAAATAGACTATCATCGAGAAAGAGAACAACTTCACGCAGCCCGGAGAGAGATACCGACCATGGACGCCTGACAGGTATCCTTCAGTCGTGCATTTCGTGATAATGGTGTGATGGTCTCAAGTAAGAGAAGTTCATCTGCCGATGGATCGATGCTTTGTCTGACCCACGTGTGACTAATGAGATCCGCAGCATCTGGATTTCATACTGGTCTCAGGTGAGACAGCGTTGTCTAGTCCTGATGGCACGGGTTGAAGTGAAAAATATAATATTCAACATGCAGAAATGGGGGATTCGGTTGTAGCTTGCTTTGTGATATATATATGTGTGTGTGTGTATACATCCATGCAGATGTGATAATGAACTCATTTGAGATTACTTGCGATTGCAACAGGCTGACAAATCTCTGGGTCAGAAATTAGCATCTCGGCTCAACGTGCGACCGAGCAATTAAGGACAATACAAAGCTGGATGTTTTGGGATGGAGCAAGCACAAAACGATGTCCGAGCTATAAACTCTGTTCCAATGCTTATTTTTGTTGTGGTATATCAAACTTGCCCTGTCATACAAACTTTTTGGCAACATGATATTCCTGATTTAATAAATGCCAATTGCATGTGCTGATCTCACTCCGTTGCGTTTGGTTATCACCTTCTTTTGGAATCTCATTTACATAAAATATCAAGTGAGCAGATCTTGTTGCCGGTAATATCATCATGCATTTGATTACGGGTGTTAAATTCAACCGCCTCGCTGCTCTCACACGCATCAGTGAAAGTATGCTGTTTACTGCGCCTTCTACTATGGGGGACGAGAAGTCAGAATTAAGAGTTTGATTTGCCTCCATTCTTTTGACAGTGCATTGTGCTTGAATGACACTACCAACTCGTCGTTCTTGCAAACTATTATGGTTATAACTATCACCTAGAGGGAAGTGAATAGGTGATTATGCGAAATGAAAGAATTTACATAAATATTACAGCAAGACAATTTCTGATGAAGTAGTCAAATTTTATTGATGTATAATTTTATCACAATTAATATAAAGAGTAAAAGATAGAGAATTACACATAAAAGTTTATAGTGATTTGACTTTTGCAAGGCTACGTTTACTCTCCCACACTACAGCCTACTGACTGGAATTCACTGATAAGAACCCATCATAGATTTACAAGATCTAAGTTATGAACACTCAAGCTCATGTGTATAACTCTTCACGCACTCTCAACCTTACACAATGATACTCACATAGGCGAAAGTATAAGATTGCAAAACACTATTCAGACTTTAGAACTAAAAATTTCAATTATTCTTGATCCCTTCAACTTCGAAACCTCCTCTTATACTCCTCCTAGTCCAAGCTGACCGTTGTACATATCTTCAAGAGGACTTATCCAACCAATCTACCCATTGGCCTGAATCTCGTCGCGAAGATCTGATCGCTTCAGAATCGCCAAGGTTGATGTTTCTCATAATTTTGACGCCCATACAACAGTTTGAGTTTCCATAAGTCGAGTGCTTCAAGTTAGAAAGTATGTTTCACCTCAAATAAGTTGTTTCAAGAAATCCAAATCTTCAAGAGATACTTTTCTTTGGAACTCCTTATATATAAGGCAAGGAATCCTATCAATCACCACTAGCCGTGTTGACTCCTTTCTAGCTGTTTGACAAAACACATAAGGAAGGAAATAATTAATTCACGATTCTAGTTATGATTGGTAACGTTTAATCATATCCCATCAGACTTTCCACTTGAAAAATACTTATTATAATAATCAAAGTCTTTATTCCAGATAAGTTTGATGAATCTTCAAAATAAATTTAGGAAATTTCCTCAACATAAAAAAGAGAGTAAATCGAGTTTTATTACATTTAGGGCGTGCATGACAATTATTCTGTTCTAAATAGTTTCTAGAATAGAAATAGATTTTTCTATTTCTATTTCTAGAAGAGTTTCTAAGCAAAAATAACCGTTTGATAATAACACAAAATTTCTACTCTAAAAATAGAAATTCGTTTGATAACGACACAAAATTTATTCATTTCGAATGGTGGCGGCGATGGCCAACCGACGACCTTTAATATAAAAAAATAAAAATAAAAATGATTTATTAACAAAAAAATAAATAAAAAATAATAATAAATCGTAAAAAATAAAATAAAAATATCATTTTATTTTAAATGAAAATATCCTTAAAAATAAATTTATTTTTTTTTTATTTTATTTTATTTTACAAATAAATTTATTTTAAAATGAATAAAAATTAAAAATAAAAATAAATTTATTTGGCAAAACACTCAAAATTTATTAAATTTATTTTTATTTATCATAAATAAATTATTTTTAATTAATTTAATAAATTTATTTTTAATAAACTAAAAATAAAATGAGAAATAAAAATAATTTATTTATTTTTAATAAATTTATTTTTACTTTTAAATGAATAAAATGAATATATTTATTTTTATTTATTTTTATTTTTAATAAAATGATATTTAATTAAAATTATTTTTAATAAATAAATTTATTTCGATTAAATTTATTTTTTTATTTATTTATTAAAAATAATTTTTATAATAAAATTTAGAAATTAAAAATAAAAATGAATAAATGATATTTTTATAATAATTTTTATTTTTAAAATGATATTTATTTATTTTTAAAAATAAAAATTTATTCATTTTATTTTTAAAAATATTTTATTTTTAAGGATTTTTTAATTTATTCGTAAAATAAATATTTATTCGTAAAAATAAAAATAAATATCATTTTATTTATTCAAATAAATTTCATTTTAAAATGATATTTATAAAAATAATTTATTTGATGATCGGCGGTGGGGCCGACCCCAACGACGGACGGTGGTCGGCGACAACGGATGAAGAACCGGTTGATGAACGATGAGAAAAATTTTTATTTCTCATTTCTGTTCCAAAAATAGACTTCTGATTTCTATTCTAAACTTATTTCTTGAATAGAAATCTATTCCATAAATAGAAAACGGAATAAGTTTATCAAATAGATTTCTATTCCAGAAACAGGTCTAGAATAGAAAAATTGTTTCTGGAACAGAAATTCTGATTTGTCATGCAACCCCTTAGCAATGCAGGCGTTAGCTCATAGAGGATGGCACCTTAGGATTATCTTCGGATCTCTGTTTCATAAAAGGGCAAATTAACGGGGAAGGTGACTGAGCGTGATCACCATATAAGGATTTCCTTTTCTTTGTTCAAGTTTCTTCCTTTTGTCATCCTTCTACTAATCTTTACTAGGCCGAAAAGGTAATATTATTGTCCCCGAACTTATAAGATCAGAAGATCTTTGATAAATCAATCTCGCAAATAATTCGAATGCATCTTTGAAACCCTAGTCTAGACTAATGTATACACAAATTTGGCCGTGAAGAGCCATCTTCTCCTGCACCGCGATCCTTGACAAATATGTGACAAGAGACTAGCCTTTAGAATTGCTGACTTTCTACTTGCAAAATATTTATAAGTTAAATCTCCATCTCAACAAGTCGTCGACACTGCCGGTGGGGAGTATCAACTTCCAAATCCACGAGGAATGTCAGCATTGTGATTGGGGCGAATTGGCGATCAATGAAGGTTGTGGCAATGCTGGTGAGAAGCGAGCCTACTCGATGTGCTCGCCTTGGCCTCCTTCTTCTTCTCCCGAATGGTGTCAATATGTTCTAATGTCGTCAGCACTTCATCCATCGAGGGCCTCTCTTCAGGATCGCCCTCTAGGCATTTGAGGGTGAGCTCGGCTGTCTGAATTGCAGCTTTCAGAGGGTATCTACCTTCTAGTCTCGTATCCATTATCATCCTTAGCTTCCTCTTTTCGTGAAGCCACGGCCTCGCCCATTCCACTAGATTCTGCTGGCCACTAAAGCAGGCTCCGTGGAGCACTGGTAAACCCGTCAACAATTCTAGTAGAATCACTCCAAAGCCGTATACATCACTCTTCACATACAAATGCCCTGTCAAATTGGCCCATTGTCATTATGTCATGCATTTTCTAAGGTCACATGAAATCTTTGCAGAAGATAAAGAAGCATATGAGTGGGAGATTTTGATGAACAGATATTGTAGTAAGATCATTTCGCAAAACACATGCCAAGTAATCTCCTTAATCTTCTAAAGGATGTAATTGTCACCGATCCAACATTGCCTGTGGGGAAGAAAGATGGGATCTTTGTCTTACCGGTGGCAATGTACTCAGGAGTGGCGTAAACATATCTTTCAATCACTTCGTCTTCTTCTAGCTTTGTCACTTGAGAGTCCTCGCGTGCCGGTCCCAGCTTTGCTAGCCCGAAATTCGAGAGCTTGGCATTGTAGTCCTAGGGCCAATTTCACAAGCGAGAAAAAGTGAACAAAGTTTTTAAATTAATTCCCAAGAATTGTATGTATCATCCAATATTCACAGGCAAAATCCCATTCACATGGACCACATGATCTAAATACTCTTCCACAAATTCTATAGCATTCAATGCATCAAATGTACCAACACAATATCAACCAAAACTGAGATGTTTTAAAATGAAATTTGAACCTTTTTTTAGTGTTTATTAGGTGCCATGAGCTATATTTGTACCGGTATTCTTATAATAAGTTTTCGCCGAAGAAGCACACAAAAATAATCAAGTAGGTAAGAAAAATTTACCGCATCCAGTAGTATATGGGAAGACTGGAACAGCCCGTAGATGGCGTTATTCTCGGATGTATGCAAGAAATGAAGCCCGCGGGCAGCTCCGATTGCAATTTTAAGCCTCACGTCCCACGGAAGAGGTTCAGCTCCTCCTGCGGTGAACAATCCTTTTCTTTCATATTTTTGTTTTCCTACACATTTTCCTTTTTGCTGTCTGAAATTCAAGCGGAGAGAGAGAGAGAGAGAGTGTGCATATTTGGTAAAGTTTCTATTTCCTAAAATTTCTCCTTTTATTCCTGAAAACAAAATAAGAATAAAAAGCCATTTGGTAATGTAAGCTAATTTCTATTCCCAATTCTTAGAACATATCGGTGATCAGGAAATAGATTTGGAACAAAAATAAAAAGTAGAAAAAAATAATTTTTTTTAATTTTCGAGAAGAATTTTTAAAACAAGTCATTTTCTTTTTTCTTTTTTTCATTTCTTTTTCTCCATCCTCAAGTTGTCAGACCTCATCTCTAGCTGGTCATCAGTCATTGCCAAGGTTCAGCGACCTTGCTAGAGCCTCGTCGGTGGCTGGGTGAGGTACCACGAGGTCGCTGACTAGAGGAGGAAGAAAAAGGGAGGAAAAAAGAGAATTTGTATGGTTACCAAACGCATTTGAATGTTCAGAAACTCATCGAGAGAGTAAAAATGAATTATTCTGAATAAAAATTATTTTCAAAAATAGAAATGTTACAAAATGCATCTTGGTAGACATATCCAAAAAAAAAAAAGTTATGTGTACCATCTTACTTCTGAAAAGGTGATTTTCTAAGCTTTCCCTCTGGATGTACTCGTACACGAGTAGGTAGTGATTGTCTTCCCAGCAATACCCCAGTAATCTCACCAAATTCGGATGAGAAAACTTCCCCAAGAACTCAACTTCCGACTGTGGAAAGATAACATAAAATAACAAAACTGTTAATCGATGCATAGAGAATTAGTTATTGAATGTGCAAGTTCAATTAATTATGTGCAGCAATAAATGTTTTTTACTATACAAAAAGTTATGTGTTTACATGCACAAATTATAGAGAAAATCTCATAAAAATATGAGATGAAGCTGTTTTCTCAAAAAATGGTTTAGAGCTCCCAACTTAGTCACAAATAAGACCCGAGCTTACTCGTTGGTGAGCCAAATCTTCGCCAACCAGCGAGCCCATGCATCTAACATGCATCTTTCATTCAATGCACGTGCTCATCAGTATAAAAAAAATTAGTTCACTGTTGACTTCGAGGTTTAAGACTAAGTTGGCCACTTCAATGTCTTATTTGAGATAAGATCTACTCAAGTTTTTTTTTTTTTTTTTTTTTTTTTTTAAGAAAATGGCTCCATTTCAGATTCTTATTTCAAATTTTCTCAAAATCATATTATCGTGCTGAAACGGTGTGGTTTGTTTCAAAGGACAAGGAAAATAAGCAGGAGGTTGGCGAATAGGCAAGGAAGCTTGAGTAATTAACTGATCCTTACTTAGCCCATATGAACTCGAGTTTTTTATTTTTTATTTTTGGCAGCAAGATTGGCGCCCATCAAATTTGAAACTGTTTATAATTGAAATATTCTTTGGGCGAGAATTGAACCAAAAAAAGAACTTTGTAATTATTAAAAAGGACCTTTAATTCGGAAAAAATCAATATACTCTCCCACCGTGGGGAGTCAACTTTTTCACATTGTCCAGATCCTCTTTGCTTCTTCTGGTCATTGATTAGGATGTTCCATATTTTAAAAAATTATCCAAAAAGTCATAAACTTATTACATTCTTATAATTCAGTCATAAACATTTTAATTATGCCGATTAAATTCTAGATATTTTCATATTTTACCAAGTAATCCCATCAAGCTAACTTTGGCTAGAAATTGCTAACATGGACACTGGACATCCTACATGGAACGATTAACATTGATGTGAACAATTTTTAATAATATTTTAATATTTTTTCGATTTATTTATCTATTTATTCTTTTTTCCTTTTTTTTTTTTTTTCTTCTCTATTCCTTCTTGACTTTTCTATTTTTTTTTCTCTTCTTTTCTTTTTTTTTTTTTTTCCTTTTCCTTTTTCTTTTTCCCTTTGTTGACTATCACTAAACCTCATCTATGGCCAATGGAGGTCACTAGTCTTAGGTAAGGGATGCCCATGCTTGGGTGAGGGTCACTCTCAACAGCCCCTAGCAAGGCCCTTACCTAGGTGAGCGTGGGCTACCCTCTTCTAGGCTAGCAAGGGTAACCCTTGCCCTCGCCCAATCTAGCGAAGGGACTTGAGGCCGATAAGAGCAGCCCTTACCAGAGGTTGGCAAAGGGAGAAAGGAAAAAATAAAGAAAAAAATAAAGAAAAAATTAAAGAAAATAAAAAATTCAAAATATAACTAAAAAATAAATATTATTATAAATTGTCCACGTCAACACTGATCATGCTAGCCAACATCCATGTCAGCAATTTTTAATCAAAATTTGCCGAATGGACTTAATTGATAAAATATAAAAAGATTGAAGATTGAAGATTGAATTAGCACAATTATAAGGTTCACAATAGATTTGAATTTTTTTGGTAATTTTTCCTACTTTTATATTAAAGTGAGGAGCATTGTCACATACTAGTAAAGTGGGGAAAATTACATAAAAATCATAAACCTTTTGCAATTGTGTTAATTCGGTTTTAAACTTTTTGTTGGCCAATTTAGTCCTTGGGCGACCGGCATCCACAAAAGGGCTGGTCATTTAGCTGTTGCTAATGTGCATAAATTTCTTAATAATATTTATATTCATTTATTTTATCTCTCTCTCTTTGTGGCTGGTCATTTAGCTTGTTGCTAATGTGCATAAATTTCTTAATAATATTTTATTTTATCTCTCTCTCTCTCTCTCTCTCTCTCTCTCTCTCTCTCTCTCTTAATATTTTATTTTATCTCTCTCCCCCTTCCCCCTTCCCCCTTCTTCCTCTAGCTAGTCACTGGACCACTGGCGTGGGTGAGGTCGAGCCTCGCTTGATCGACGGCAAGGTTGGCCTCACCCCGGCTAGGCGTGGCCTTGTCATCGTTAGGTGAGCTTGGCCTCACCCATACCATCGGCCGATAGGGGCAATTTGCCATTCGCCTCTGGCCAATCACTAAGGTTCGATGACCAACAAGAGGAAAAAGGAAGGAGGAGAGAGAGGGGGAAAAAACAAGGAAAAAAGAAACTAAAAATTCTGAAAAATAAAATATAATTAAAAAATTATTCACGTCAGCACTAACTAGCTAAATTTAGCCGGATAAACTTAATTGGTACAATTACAAAAAGTTTAGGATTGAATTAACAAAAAAATAAAATAAAATAAGACCGATTGACATAATTGTAAAAAGTTTATGACTTTTTTGATAATTTTCCTTGTAAAATATGTAAACTTGAAATCATCAAATGAAATATAGACCGAGTGGGAGATAATGGAATTGTATAAATGTAAATATGCACCTGCCACTTGCACAAGCCCGGATGGCTATCGGGATCATACTTCTTGATGGCAACAGGGATGCCATTGCCGACATGGGACGGGACAAGGGTGTTCTCGTCCACCCAACCCTTGAACACCCTCCCAAAGTGGCCTGGCCCAAGCATCGTGCCCGAGCTAAAGCTCCTGGTCGCGCTCTTCAGCTCCGCTAGCGTGTACTTCTTCAGGTTGGGCATTATCACTTTCGCGCCACTGCTACTTGCCGCCGGTAGCTTCCCGTTCTTGCTCCCCACCGACACATCTTGCTTTACCTTAGGGCTTACCTTAGGGCTCTTAGCTAGAGCTTATATACATATGAAAAGGAAAGAAAGAAAAAGGAAATGAAAAACACGATACGTAGCTATTAGATAAATGTGTGGCTATTATCTAAATATTATAACACTCTCATTCATATGTAAATTGGACTTTGGTCTAAGCTTAATGGATGGAAATATGTAATTAGGATGGCAAATAGAAGCCTAGAAGGATTTGAACTCTGAACATTTTGTCTTTATGTCATGTGAGATTTTATAGGACCATTACTAATTATTTTAAAATATTTAAGTTATTAAATTGAGGTTTAATTTATTATTTGAATATTTTAAGAGTGATGATCCACCAGAGCCCATCATCCGAAGCCAATCCTTTTCCCAGTAATTCCCCACGATCAATAGGGAAGACGACGACTAAGAAAACGCGTCCACAAAGTCGCCCTCCCTCTCTAGCTCCTCGTGTCTGTTTTGACATAAAGCAGGTCTCCCTTTCTTATTTCTGTGGGGGAACGGTCGTTGGAGAGGGCTGCGAGGGTCGAGGAAAAAGAGAAGCCGCAGAGAAGGGAAAGAAAAGAGGAGAAACAAAATCTGCTCGGTAACAGCAATCGCAAGCTCCTTTCTCCTCTTGACGTCTCACTCTCTAGGGACAGAAAAGTATTATTACATTGCCATCATAAACTTTTCAATTAAATTAATTTAATTATAAATATTATAAATTTGTACTAATCAAATCTATCGTCCTATATGACATGATTGACGTTGACGTAGTTAACTTTTTTTTTTTTTTTAGAACTTTTTTAGTTTCACCCTTTTTTATTATTAGATTGACAATGAATTTACATTTTCATGTTCATTTATACTGACATGATGTAAATACTAAATAATAGACATGATATGATATGAAAATATCATGTTTTATTACTAGATTCACTAAATAGTCATAAGATATAGTAAAGTCTCTGGATTATATATCATATCATATTCAATCATATCTTGACTATAAATTTAGACGGCTGAACACAATCTATGAGCTAAGGAGAAGGACTTCGATTGGTGCTTGAAATATACGAATTTGGTCTTCTATTATACCAATCACAAAAGAATTGAATAACCACGGAAGGAAGAAGGCCCTTACCTAGAGACGTCCATACTCCTCTCATAGCTTTCCTTCTAAGTTGGTCAGAACTTTTGCCCAATTTCCACCCCCGCTTTTGTACCTGCCGAATTAGGCATATCCCATCTTTATTGACCAAGAAATAAGATGCTCACAGAGAGATTAAGCCTATTTCTACTACTATAACAAATGATTGACTGAATCCAGAGAGCATGTAAGCAATCCCACGTAATCTCGAGCCACTTCATCCCCAGTAGAAATATCATCATTTCCATCGACTCTTTACTGAAAAAAGATGCAACTCAATCAGCTCGTGCTCACAAAAACGAAGTACTCACCTTCCCTACACTCTTGGTGTCTGAATCAGTGCTGGACGGAGAGTAAGGCCCGTTGAACACCATTCTCGGGAAGGATCGGCAAAAATCTATCTGGATAAATTCTGAAATTGACGGGAATTTGGGATCTGCAGCGACAGGTGGCGCAGCAGATATATACGATATTTATAGATCCACTGGGTACGCGTTCAGATTCTGATGCATCAGGAGGGACAGAAATTCCTCAGTAAAAAGGAAAAAGAAAAGACGTGTGCTCTTGCGAAGAAATTGTGAAAGCCGATAAACAGTCAGTCGACACGGTGGTCATCGTGCCCCAGCATTGAAACTTTTGGAGTAAATATAGAAAAAAGTAAGGTACTTTAATGGAATTTCATTTTCCCGATACCAACAATCATTGAGACCGAGATGGACCCTGCAGTAACTCCAGACAAGAAGTATCGCAAAAGAAACTTTTGTAATATCGACTTTTCAAAGGGTGGGGCCCAAAAAAGATGTGGGAAGTTACCGTAGTATACGCGTACGTTATAATTTTTTTTTTTTGATAACGAAAAAATATTTTTTTTTTTTTTGTAATGTGCGCGTATGAGACCACCGTGTAATTAAAGGAAGAGAGAGAAGACGGAGAGCAATGCGGAAAAAAAAATGAAAAATAAAAAGAGGGGAAAGAAAGCATAAGAAAGGGAAAAGAGAAAGGGCACGTCACAGAGCCTCACCAAGCCACAACGCCTGTTAAGTGCTCCCGTCCCTTATTCTTCGATCGGATTACTTGTCGGGATTAAAGGCTTAAATTCAAAATTATGTAATATTCAAGTCATGAAATCCGATTTTTGAATTATTGAGTTATAGGAATTCATAAAAATTATGGATTATATTATTATAGAGCCGTGGGGTTTGATGGAGTTTAATTTAAACTATCGGTTTTGTTGGAGTGAGATTTCAGGGTTTTTACTTATAGTGAGCAATTCATTAGTACATAAGAGTCATTTTGTTAACGTTTAGGTGTAATTTTGCCATCTTGTATTCGAGGTAGAGTTTTATTCGATTTTAACATTGATTCTCATTTAATTATTAGGATTACGAAATTAACTCGTTTAACTATGAATTGTTTGGTTTGGGCATTCTCAAGCGAGTGATGTTATCTCTTCTTTGAGTTTATAAATTCATGTTTTGAAAACGATAGAGATTTGATATGTTTGACTTATGAAATAAGAATTTTGTTACATAAAATATAGGATCGAGCACAATTTACTTTTCGATTATTTGTGAATGGTTTGCGAAACACTTTATGCCTTATGAAAGACATTTTAAGAAAATTTTATGAAAAATCTTTTGAAAGTTATACATATTGATTTGTGAATTTAATTTAGGAAGAATTCTAATATGATGTCTTGTCCAGATATGATGTGGGCAAGGTAGAGGCGGGCTAAGGCCTCACCGGCTGCGGGCAAGGTCTGTACGTGATTATGGACAAGAGCACGAGCGTGATGGTGGAGATCCGTAGCCGCAAAGGTCTGTACGGTAGACCAGCGAAGGCGGAGGTCTACTTGATTCCCTTTTTTCTTTTTTAAAGTTCGGAAGCTTCTACTAGATATGTTGACCGAGCGATCCACGATTTTGTTCTTGAAAAGTAAACGGAGGACGAGGGAAGACGAAACGACCAAGATGATTCCCATGGCCGCGTGAGCCCTTATTTGATAAGACCAAAAAACAAGGAAGGAACCGTGCTTCCTTCCTAGAGAAAGCTTGCAAGCATACTCAATAAAAGAGCCTACTTATTTGTGTTTTCTTTTAAAGCAGAAATTAATTTTTTCGCATTCCAACTAAACTTTAAAATATTATTCAAATTACCCAAAAAAATATATGAAACTGAATATCAAAATACTAAAGGCTATCCAGAGACTCCTTTACGAACCTTTGGAAGGAAATAGAAAATGAAAAAGAAAGATGTGAGAAATGGCTACTATTAAAGCATCTATTTGGACATATTATCAAAATAGTCTTAAACTCATTATAATTGTATCAATTTAGTTTTAAATTTTTTTCTTGCAATTTGAGTTCTAAACCTTTTGTATTTGTGTAAATTTAATCTATCCAATCAATTTTAATCAAAAATCGTTAACATGGACACTAACCATCCTATATAGTGTAGCCAACATTGATGTGTACTATTTTTTCCAAATTTTTCATATTTTTCCTTTTTCTTTTCTTTATCTTTCTTTCTTTGTTTTTCTTCCCTTCTTTTTCTTCCTTTTGCCACTCACCGGACCTCGATGACGACCGGCCAAAGGCGAGGGCCAACGAGGGCGAACCTTGCCATGGCTACGCAAGGCATGACCTTGCCAAATCTAGGAAGGTTAGGCCTCGCCCATGGTTGATGAGGCTAGACTCTCGTTGGCCCAGCAAGTAGCCTACACATGGCTCGCTTGACCTCGCTGGCCCTCACCTCTAGTCAATTGCCAAGGTCTAGTGACCGACTAAAGGAAGAAGAAGAAGAAGAAGAAGGCAAGAAAAAAAAAAGACAGAGAAAGAAAATAAATAAATGAATAATTCGAATAAATAATAAAAATTGTGACAGCATCACATCACGTATGATTGCTAATGTTTATATCAGCGATTTCAAGTTAAAATTAATTGGATGAACTAAATTAGCACAAATATAAAATATTTAAAACTCAATTAACAAAAAAAAAAGAATAGGATTAAGTTGGCACGATTGCAATAAATTTAGGGCTTTTTGGGTAATTTCCCGTTCATGGGCTACCTATCCTAATCCCAATGTATCTGAATTTATTAATTGAAAATCATCTTCTGGTGTATGAATCTGATGTGGAGCACGTTTTGTTTGCTCTTTTGAATTTTTTTAGCAAGTACTCGGTAGAAGTGAAGAAGGGGCTTGCTGAACGCTTAAAAGGAGCTGGGGTTATCCCGTTTGGTACAAAAATTGTTTGGAATGCATAATTATGCCATTTGCAGTTTGCTAGAAATCCATGGCCCTTCGTCTTCAATCTCGGCAGAAGGCATTTTTTTACTCTGTCGGAGACTGTCTTTAATGGTGTTAATCGTCGCATAATCACCCGATTCGTTGAGAAACATCTCCACTCATGGTTTAGGAGCGGACTTCATGGATCAAGAAATTGTGCCCCCATCAGTAATCAGCAATCAGTAAGAAATTTTTGTGGAATACCCAAAAAGGAAGGACATATCCAGACCTCAAGCCCAATATTACACACTGAAAAACTATAGGCCGAGTCTAGAGGAAAGAACGAGAATGAGCCAAACCCAACGCCGAATCCATAGCTAAGTATCCACCAAACGCTGTCGTTTCTTGACTTGGTTGAAAGGATCTCCCTTGCGTCCCGTGGGGAATCGCTCTCCCCAGATTCTGCAACACTAAATCAGCAAAAACGATTTGATCCGACTGATTGATTCTTTACCCCCGAACGTGAAATGATATTTTCTCTCAAATTAAGGATAAATCAATCACGGCATATCATCACAAAGGGATTCAATTTAGTAAGATTTTTCGGTGATGGGAGGATAGCCATTTTTTAATTACGCGGTATGAGCAGGTGATACGTTGAAGTCAAGAAATGCACTTCATGAAGAGGGCATGCCCTCCAATCTGGACAGAATGGCTCTGTAACCTTTTATTAGTAGTTAATAATCGGACAAATACCATGCTCACTGTTACGTAAATACTCCCAGCTTTTTTGTGTCACGAAAAAATCAAAACTTATGCATATCTAGCATATATAATTTTTATTTCAGTTCCATCTATGGTATATTTATCATATTGGTGTAAGTTCATGGGTTTTTATTATGCAAAAAAAATTTTAAGATATTTGCGTTACAATAGGCAAGTTTAAGGTTTTTAATGACACAATAAAACATTAAAAGGATATTTGTGTCATGGCAAACATAATTTCGTTTACTCTTCCATTATGGAATGGGAAGGTAGGGGGTTCGAATCCCCATATTCTCGGGGGATTGAGATAGGGACGATTTAGTTTCAAGTGTGGGTTTCAACTCCCACGTCCTACAAGAAGGCAAGATAAAAGTTTGAGAGTGAGAGTTAGAGTAGAAGTAAAGTAGAACCGACAAAAAAAAAAAAAAAACATAATTTGAAATTTTCTATGGTATTGACTCTTAATAATATCCTCCGGATTTTATTGGAAAGATGGAGGAAGAGAATGATTTGTTTTGCAATGAAGTAAAAGAAGTGGGAAGTCGCTTAATTATGTCCTTTTTTTTTCTCAGTGGAAGATGCAAGACTAATTTGGGAATGCTCAATCAGTGTAAAAAAAGTCTCAACTTCCGCCTTTGAAATATAAAAATATAAATATAAATAGATATGGATGCTTGGATACTGACAAGAGAAATGTTTATTATGTATAGATTTAACATGTGTGCACACTTGGGAGTTACGAGAGTAAAGAGGAGAAAGGAAATGGAGAGATTAAGTTATATATTTGGATACTAGTGGGAAAAAGGACCAAAGAATAACGCGTGATGATATCAATGCCTTTTAATATATCATTATCATTTGAAGTAACATAAAAATATTAATATAAAAGAAGATAAAATATATTTGTTGACGTGAGATTTTGTGTGTCTGCAACTTTCAAAGTTTAGACCGTTAAATGAAAGCGTGATTTAATAATTAAATATTATAACAATTAAAAACATATTTGGACGGATTTAAAGTTGAATTACTCGTAGAATTAACAACACCGAATTCCTCCTTATCATTATTTTCTTTTCCCTCTAATCACCTCTACCAAACATATTGTCAGTACATGAACCATCGGTATTTATGCAGTGTCAGGATAGATACCTTCTTATTTTGATCACCACTCCAAATTTCAATTCATGTCTTACGTGGTCATTGTAATTAATCTGAAAGGCATATTGGAGTTAAAAATATGCACAGAAAATCAATCCACATTCATCAAGACACAATAGAACCTGATTTTAGAGTAATGCTAAACGCGGTAGCATGCTTACGGCAAACTATCATCTCGGGCACAGGTCCAAATTTATTGTTAATTACTGCTGTGGTTTTGAATTCAAAGATGGCAGTTCTCCTGTCCACATTGCATACATTTGTTTTGTTGCACTTTGCTATGTGATCTTACCTGTTCTGTTACTGCAGGATAACTTTAATCTGGTGGGAAACAATTCCCCCGTCTTCTTTATCCGTGATGGGAAACCAAACCCCAAATCCCACGTCCAGGAGAACTGGAGGATCCTTGACGTTCTCTCCCACCATCCCGAGAGCTTGGGCATGCTCACCCTCCTCTTTGATGATATTGGCATTCCACAAGATTACAGGCACATGGAGGGCTCTGGAGTTAACACCTACGCTTTGATCAACAAGGCCGGAAAAGCGTATTATCTGAAGTTTCACAGGAAACGAACTTGCGGGGTTAAGAGCTTACTGGAGGAAGAGGCGATCAGAGTCAGGGGATCCAATCGCAGCCTTGCGACTCGGGATCTTTATGATTCCATTGCTGCTGGAAACTATCTTGAATGGAAACTTTTCGTTCAGATTAAGGACACTGATTATGAAGACAAATTTGACTTTGACCCGCTTGATGTGGCTAAGACTGGCCCGAAGACATATTGCCGCTAATGCCAGTTGGCCGCTTGGTCTTGAGTAGGAACATTGATAACTTCTTTGCTCAGAATGAACAGCTTGCATTTTGCCATTCAATTGTGATTCCTGGCGTCTACTACTCAGATGATAAGCTGCTCCAAATTCGTATTTTCTCATATTCTGATGCTCAGAGGCACCGTCTCGGACCAAATTATCTTCAACTGCCCCCTAATGCTCCTAAATGCGCTCATCACAACAATCACCAAGAAGGTTTCATGAATTGCCATGCATAGGGATGAAGAGGTAAGAGTCTTCTTTGAATTTTTCCTTAGCAATACTCTGGGCAGCGTCTCTTGTGGATTTTTTATTGATGTAACCAAGTTAGACATCACGCTCTCCTATAAGTATGAAGGCCTAGTGATGCATTCTGACATGTCAATTGGGGAGTAGCAGTGCGAACCCGCCTCTTCTTAGAGGAAGATTACTTTCTTGATTTTGCAGCTGCCCTTTGTAACTGAAACATACATGCAAGTTTACATATGTAGGAAATGCCTTTCTGCCATCATGTAAAATGATTATGTGCTGAGCAAATGTTTAATTTCCCTTTCGCAGATAAACTATTTTCCTTCAAGGTATGATCCTGTTTGTCATGCGGAGAGATATCCCATTCCAACTGCTATGCCGACCGGAAAGCGTGAAAAAGGTATGTTCTGTAGGATCTCTTTTACTTGAATAGAGATTGATTGTCTTGAGGTGCTTTCATGGTGATATCCACGGGATAGACTCAGCTTGTCCTAGATGATCAATTGAGTTGCAGTGAGTGGTGTGACTGATGTATGTGTGTTTGGATTTTGTTGACTTTTGTTGCTCCAAACAGACCATCATTGAGAAAGATAATAACTTCAAGCAGCCCGGAGAGAGATACCGATCAAGGGCGCTTGACAGGCATTCTTCAGTTGTACATATCCTGAAAATGGTTTGATGGTCTCATGTTTCTCAATCGTCTGTCTCTATTTTTCTTTTCTCAAGCAAGAGCGGTTCATCTGCCGATGGATCGATGCTTTGTCTGATCCACGTGTGACTCATGAGATCCACAGCATCTGGATTTCATACTGGTCTCAGGTGAGATAACCATTTACTTCTTGTCTAGTCCCGATGGGGCGACTTAAAGTGAAAAATGTAATATTCAACATGCAGAGGGATTCGGTTGTTATATATATATATATATATATATAGACACGCAGATGTCATAATGAACTCACTTGTAATTACCTGCAACTGCAGCAGGCGGACAAAACGATGTCTGAGGTATAAACTCTATTTTTGTTGTGGTCTATTGAACTTGCCTTGTAATACAAACTCTCTGGCAACATGATATTCCTGATTTAATAAATGCCAATTGCATGGGCTGATCTTACTCCTTTGTGTTTGGTAATTGCTTTCTCCATTTACATAGAATATAAAGTGAGCAGATCGTACTGCCGGTAATATCATCATGCATTTGATTACGGGTAGTAAAATCAACCGCCTCACCGCTTTCAAGCGCACTAGTGAAAGTGTGTCGTGAAATGCACCTTCTGCTATGTTGGACGAGAAGTCGGAATTTAGAGATGACTTGCCTCCATTCTATTGACAGTGCATTGCGCTTGAATGACACTGCCAACTCATCATTCCTGCAAACAAGAGAGTAAATCAGTTTAGCAATACAGGTGTTAGCTCATAGAAGATGGCACGGTAGGACTATCTTCGGATCTCTGCTTCATAAATGAGCAAATTAACTTCGAAGGCGACTGAGCAATGAGCATGATTATACCGTCCCTGAACTTATAATACCAGAAGATCTTCAATGAGTCAATCTCGGAAATAATTCGAATGCATATTTGGTGAAACGTTTGGTCGTATTTGGAACCCCAGTCTAGACAACCTGTACACACAAATTTGGCCGTGAAGAGCCTGTTGGACGCAAATTGTGCAATCCCAAGATCTCCATAACCAGAACAAGAATATGCATAATTGAGTAGAAAGAATTAACGCACCTGTTTTGGAATCTATTGATCTTGAAGCGGAAGCGGAAACACAATGTTCCACGCGCAAGTCCTTCTCCTCTATTGCCCTCCGTATCACTGGCTCAATGAGGCGGCCCCCCTCACGTTTAGCGTTAGGTAAACGCCCCTTAGGTGAGATACATGTGAGAATTAGGGTTAGAGGAGAGACTTAGCGCTATTTATAGAGTTTCCAGCAAGGCCCTCATTACGGGGCCAGCTCAACTCTACCCACACTACTAAGCCCATATTAGACTAATTAAGAAACCTTCTATCTCACCTTAGACCAATCCCCGTAAAACGGTAAACGTTAAACGGTAAATTACAATTTCAATTAATGTAGTCCACAATTAAGAAAACTCTTACATTCTCCCACTTGGACTATATTGAAATCGTATTGTATGTGCGCACATTGGTCTAGAGATAATTCTTAATAGTCAATCCTATCCCATAAAGTCTCAAACACCGAATCATGGCGGTAACTGCATGTATACACACAGAGCCTTCCATGGTCACGAGTGTTCTCAACTCTATTGATATGAATCTAATATGGTAGTGTGTTAAATGGATAACATCTCTCATAAAGAGATCTCATTTGTCAGTCACCATTCTCTTACCTTAAGCGTCACAAAAACTTGTGCCACTAGAAAATGTCTATTCTTTTACCTTAAGCGTCACAAAAAAAACTTGTGCCACTAGAGAATGCATTTATGGTTCCATGAAGCCACATATGTCTTGTCCTTATGGTTAACATTTCTTTATATACAACAAGACATATGGACAAGGCTAATAAACGTATGCCCCTAGCCTTCACTCAAGGTTTAAGCAATACCTTGAGACTTTAACAATATATATATATTTTCAACATAATAACAAACCATTCAAAAACATTTTATTGAATGCAAAAGTTGACATATATATATATATATATATATATATATATATATATATATATATAGATCAAAATGTTACTAAATTGTAACAAAAAACAGATGTAAACATTATTCAAAGAAAAATAAAACAACTCCCACTAAATAACAGCATCCCAAGATGCTCCTAAGCCCATGCTAATGACATGTCGCTCAAATATACATGGACGTAGGCCTTTAGTTAGTGGATCTGCAACCATATCATCTGTTGGAATATAATCTACTGCAACGTCACCATTCTGTACCGATTCCTTTATAGTCAAAAACTTGACCTCCATGTGTTTAGACCCCTTGAGACTTCTGTTGTTATTAATAAACAACACATTCAAAAATACTTTTAAGTGCACTGACACAAGGTACACCTTTTAATTAGATTTTCTCAATATCTAAATAAGGACAATGTGATAGATTCAACCCATCACCCTTAACAACAGGAGCAATTCCTGGCTTGCAATAATGTATATTGAATATTTCCAATATACAATCAGCAAATGTCCTCCGAGAAAATCTAATATAATATGGCAAAAAAAATTCTTACAAACCTTAGTACAAAGGATAAAAGATGCCTCGAGGTCATTACTTGTAAACAAAATATCATGTACATAGAGTATGAGAAAAATAAATTTCCTCCCACTGACCTTGCAGTATATTGAATCACCTTGTTCTTAATTGAACAAAATAACAACACTATGAAACTTTAATAATATTGTTTGGAAACTTGCTTAAGACCATGAATTAAAAAATTTCAGTCTACACACAAGTTTACTTGAATCTGCTGCAAAATTATCCAGTTGCACTTATATAGATTTTATATCTCTTTGATGTAACTCCATATAAAACTATCAATGCCACGTTCACTCTGAAAGAATTAGTAAAGAAATAATTATTTATTCACTAACTATCCATCCCTCTTTCAGAGTAAAAATATTATTATCATTTTTTATGGCGTTTAATCACATACTTAATTAAGAACAAGAAACAACATTTATAAGTTGCTAAAACAACCATGTAATGGATATTGTAATCATGCTCTCACAAATAGACTATATAGTCTGATGGTATAAGTAATTGTCTTTCTCTAACAAATCTCCTTAATAAAGCTGCAACCACTTCATTCTACACTTGAGAGGTTTAAAAAAAAAAATCATTATAAACTATATCAAGAATAGTACATTAAACCTCAACAAGTTTAGTCTATGGTACAGGAGATTCCATAATTATCTATATAGATAAAGACAAAAACACAGTAACCCCATCATACTATTATCTTTAATAGTTTGAGAGCAGTTATCCTCTACAATTACGTCGATCTTAAGAAACTTTAGAGTATGTGATTCCATAATTCTTGTATCTTCTTTAGGGTCATAAGATCAATACCCCTTTAACAATCTGGATAAGATACAAAATAATATCGAGTTGATCTGAATTGCAATACACTTAAAATTGGATTAGATAATCTCACTTCTGCATGACACCCCTAAATTTAATATGATTCAAGTAATCTATGCCCAATCTATAACTCAAAAGAAGTTTATAAAACAACTTTGATAAGGACATTCTTTGTATGTGAAAAAGTTGCTTTCATAATATTAACCCACAGAAGATTGGATAAACTAGTTTTACTCATCATACTCATCACTATGTTCATTATGATGATTCATGCCTTTTAGCCAAATCTTCTTGTCAGGATTTTTAAGCATAGTAATTAAATTACCACCTCATAATATACCAAGCATTTGACAAATGACCATTTAAGCAATTCACTATTGTCATAATACTTATCGCTGCAATTAGGCCTGACAACCTTCAAGACTAATTTTAACCAGTTTATTATTTATCTCGGTCAATTTTACTTCCACAATAATCTATAGAAGTCTTTAGATAACCGTTAAGAGTAAATAGAAAAAAAAAATTGGAAACAACTTTTTCATCCTTATATGAGATGTATATATCATTAGGACTTAAACACAATCTTTGCAGATATGTCCTAATTTCAATATCAAACAAGACATAATTTTAAGCAACTAAGGCTTCCATCATCTTATAGCAATGCAGTTCGCAAACAAATCTCTTTTCTAGTGTTCCAGAATGGAACGCTTCATGGACAGTAAGCAAATTTTATTGCATTCTCAAGCAACAAATAATATGTCCACAACTTAAAATTTGAAGCAGTAAAAAACCTCAATAATAGTAGAGTTATTAATTACAGAAAAAATGACTGAAAAACCAAGCAATGTATATAATTAGCATCATGTGAGCAATGTGTAACTTGACACACAAGTACACATCCAGAGAGTTACATGCAAAATCACATAATCACCTTTGGGCAGAACATGATAAGCTGTTGTAAACTCCCCACATGATAGCGGTTATGAGAATATATTCCAATCTTCGTGAATTCATCACCTTTGGGCAGACGAACCACTAGGATCAGTCACTCCCCCACCACATTATCATGTATCCCTCCATGAACTAATACACAATCACCTCCTTTGGGAGTATGACCATACATTAGACCAGGAGACATCCCAATCATTATATGAGACAGATATTTCTCAAACCCAATCAAGCGTGCCACTTTGGCGGTCACTACTCAATTGAATCCTTGAAATTCTCTCATACCAGGGATATAAACTTTACTCCTCACATACACAATATACATGTGATTTTAGCTTTAGTGATAGGGGCAGCATATCACCAAAATCACATATTATGCTAATTACACTGCTTTATTCATTAATAAAAATTAATCATACATATATATAAATAAATATATATATATATAGCGAATCTGAAAAACAGATTCCAATGAGATCACCGTTCACAGCAACACAAGAAAATTCTCATAACATAGAAGCAAGCATCTCTTGTACACCCCGATTACTGATAACTAGAACAACATTAAAGAATGCTAATCTAGAATATCTCTCACAAATTAACATCAATAGTAATGCAGGGTACACCAAATCGACAAGCTTGACAGCTAATCCATTATCACTCATGAGTTCATAAGGCAAAACATGACTCCAAGGCCAACGGCTAATTTATTAACCAATTTTTAAGTAACAATTATCATTGTAATCAACCAGTGGCCTATTAATTGAGTCAAACCAGAGAACCAAATATCTAAAATTTAACAGTATATACTATTGCTCTGCGTAAATGTTGTCATACTCCTTATCCATAAAAAATATTCAATTTGATAGACATTAACAAGTGACCATATGAGTTCATGTACAATATGCAGTAACTTAATTGACATGCATTACCCACATTCCCCAGATGTGTTAATCAGTACAATCAGTTTGGTCACGAGTTCTTAAGACATCCATCATTCAAAGATTACCAGTGTGTAAAGGAGTATACTTAAACAATAAAAAATTTATAATCAATACATAGCTTAATTACTATCCCATAATGGTTATATCTCATTAAGCCAACTTCAGTTCACAATAAAGTTTAATTTTTTTATTAATGAATCACACCATTATAATATTTATGTGATAACAAACCTGTAACCCAACACTTATATTTCCAAAATCACAGAAAATATAAGAAAAATACGCAAAAATACACTAAAAATACACGTATTTAGGGTTTCGTATGTATTTTCACATCCATAAAATCATCAAAAAAATAAAATAAATTCACCACAAGATAGAGGACGGCCATACGAATCCAACACCGTCAACCACGCGCCGATCCAACGCTCCACGCGCCCGCACGCGCCGCCTGAGTGCGCGGCGCGTGGAGTACACGCGAGAGCCGCGTCCCGCGCGTGGGCGCGCGTGAGGTCGCGTGGGCGCATCTCCGACGCCCTGGCGGCGCGTGGACGCGCGTGGGGCCTCCCCCGGCGACGCGCCACCCACGGTTTTCCTCGCCTCGTCGAGCCCAATCCATATATGTGATTTAATTTTATTTTTATTGAACGAAAAATCTCGAAAATCACAAATTAGGGCAAAATCAATGCGTTCAAGTTCTAGGGTTATGGAGGCTCTGATACCACGTGTTGGACGCAAATTGTGCAATCCCAAAATCTCCATAACCAAAACAAGAATATGCATAATTGAGTAGAAAGAATTAACGCACCTGTTTTGGAATCCATTGATCTTGAAGCGGAAGTGGAAACACAATGTTCCACGCGCAAGTTCTTCTCCTCTATTGCCCTCCGTATCACTGGCTCAATGAGGCGGCCCCCCTCACGTTTAGCGTTAGGTAAACGCCCCTTAGGTGAGATACATGTGAGAATTAGGGTTAGAGGAGAGACTTAGCGCTATTTATAGAGTTTCTAGCAAGGCCCCCTCATTACGGGCCAGGCTCAACTCGGCCCACACTAGCCAGCCCATATTAGACTAATTAAGAAACCTTCTATCTCACCTTAGACCAATCCCCGTAAAACGGTAAACGTTAAACGGTAAATTACAATTTCAATTAATGTAGTCCACAATTAAGAAAACTCTTACAGAGCCAACCCCACCTGCACTGCGATCCATGACAAAGATTTAACAAGAGACTAGCCTTTAGAGTTGCTGACTTTCTACTTGCAAAATTCTATTGCCTGAGTCGCATATCCTACTAAATAACAGATTTCAGCTCCGTCTAGTCTCAAGAAATAAGTTAAATCTCCATCTCAAAGAGTCCTTGACACCGCGGATGGGGAGTATGGACCTCCAGATCCACAAGGACCGTCAGCACTCTAATTGTGGTGAATTGGTGATCAATGGTGGTTGTGGTGATGCTGGTGAGAAGAAGGCCGGCTCGATGTGCTCGCCTTGGTCTCCTTCCTTTTCTCCTGAATGGTGTCAATATGTTCTAATGTCTTCAGCGCTTCATCTATCGAGGGCCTCGCTTTAGGATCGCCCTCCAGGCATTTGAGGATGAGCTCAGCTGCCTGAGTTGCAGCTTTCAGAGGGTATCGTCCTTTTAGTCTCGAATCCATTATCTTCCTCAGCTTCCTCTTCTTGCGGAGCGACGGCCTCGCCCATTCCACCAGATTCTGCTGGCCGATGGGCCAATTATTGTCCGTCGCTTGTAAACCCGTCAACATTTCTAGGAGAAGCACCCCGAAACCATATAGATCGCTCTTCACATAAAGATGCCCTGTCAAATTAAGCCTCTATCATTCTGACACGCATTTTCTATGATCACATGAAATCATCGCTAAAGATAAAGAAAGATAAAGAAGCATATGAGAGGGAGATCTTGATGAAGAGCGCTGCAATAAGATCATTTCGCAAAACACATTCCAAGTAATCTTGTCATCTCCTAAAGAACGTAGTTGTCACCGACCCAACATCACCCGTTGAGAAGAAAGATAGGATCTCTGTCTTACCGGTGGCTATGTACTCGGGCGCGGCGTATCCCATGTTCCGATCACTCTTGTGGTCACATGAGAGTTCCCACCCGCCAGTCCCAGCTCTGCTAGCCCGAAATCTGAGCGATTTTGATGAACAGACACTACAGTAAGATCATTTCGCAAAACACATGCCAAGTAATCTTGTAATCTTCTAAAGAGCGTGTAGTTGTCACTGATCCAAAATTGCCCGCAGAGAAGAAAGATAGGATCTCCGTCTTACCGGTGGCAAAGTACTCGGGAGTGGCGTCGTCATCCGTCTCAATCACTTGCGTGGTCACATAAGAGTTCCCGCCCGCTGGCCCCTTTTTTGCTAGCCCGAAATCCGAGAGCTTGGCATTGTAGTCCTGGTGCCGCTTTCACAAATGAGAGAAAGTGAGCAGAGTTTCTCAATTAATCCCCAAAAATGGTAGTTCTACATCCATGTATCATCTAACAATCATAGGCATACATCAAGTAAATCCCATTCACGTGGACGATGTGATCTAAAGACTCTTCCACATAAATAGAAAGTATCCGGTGCATCAAATGTACCAAGGCGACACCAACCGAAATTGAGATGGTTTAAAGTGAAATTTGAGCTTTGTATAGTTTACTAGGCGACGTGGGCGAAATTTATACGGTATCCTTAAAAAAAATTCTCGATAGCTGGAAAAGGCAAATGAAAATAATCAAGTAGATAGAAAATTTACCACATCCAATAATATATTGGAAGATTTAAAATCCCGGTAGATTACGTTCTGCTCGGGTGAATGCAAGAAACCAAGCCCACGGGCAGCTCCGATTACTATTTTAAGCCTCACGCCCCACGGAAGTGGTTCAGCTTCCCCTGCATTACGGAAGGTTCCTTCGATGAAAAATCTCCTTTCTTTTTATTTGTTGTTTTCCTACGCATTTTTTTTACTTTGCTGTATAATATTCGAGGGAAAAAAAAAAGAGATTAATAAGCGTAGCGACAAAAGTTATGAGGATGATCTTACATCTGAAAAGGTGATTTTCTAGGCTTCCCCTCTGCATGTACTCGTACACGAGGAGGTACTGATTGTCTTCCCAGCAATACCCCAGTAATCTCACCAAATTCGGATGAGAAAATTTCCCCAAGAACTTGACTTCCGACTGTGGAAAGATAACAAAAATAGAATTTATTGTTAACCAAAGCATATGAAATTGTGTCGATAATTAGTTTCACCATCTTTTGCACGAACTAGTGTGAGTTCAATTAATTATGTGCAGCAATTTGTGCTTTTTACTATACAGGAAAGATATGTCTTCACGGGCCTAAATCATAGGAAAAATTTCAGAGTATGGTCTATAACTAGACCATTTTCTCAAAACATGATTCATAATAAATCTTGTGTCAAATAAGGTCGTGAAAGTTTTAACTTAGGGTCCGTTCGTTTCGCGGAAAATAAGCCATTTCTGGAAAATATTTTCCCGGAAGACATTTTCCAGGAAAATGACAATATTTTATGGTGTTCGGCTAAAACCTAAAAATGTTTCGCAAAATATTTTCCGGTGTTCGGTAACGAAAATATTTTCCGCTCACCAGATTGGCAAGCGCGAGCGTCAAGCCCGAGGCTCACCAGATCGACAAGCGCGAGTTTGAGATCGACGAGTTTGAGGTTCACTTGGTCTAACGACTAGTCAAGGAAGAAGAATATGAGAAACAAAAAAAGAAAAAAGAAAAAAAAAGAAAAAGGAAATTAAAAATAATTCGAATTAAAAAAAGAAAATTTAAATTAAAAAATAATTCAAATGAAAAAAGAAAAGAAGAAAAAGAAAGGGGAGGAGGAAGTCGGGATTTGTAGAAGTGTGAGATAAGAGAGATCAAGTGAGGAAAATGTTTTCCACTTTTCAAAAGTGGAAAACATTTCCCCTACTTTAGAAGACTTTTTTCCTTTGATGGAAAATATTTTCCTCAAGAAATTCATTTTCCGTTAAACGAACGCTGGAAAATCCGGAAAATGTTTTCCCGGAAATTATTTTCCGCAAACGAACGGACCCTTAGTCTCAAATAAGACCCGAGCTTACTAGTTGGCTAGATCTTTGTCAAAGGGTGAGCCCATGCATCTAATATGCATCTCTCTTGCAATGCATGAGCTCATTGGTATTGAAAATTTGGCCAACCAGTGAGTTGGGGTCTAACCAAGCTGGCCACCTTAAAGATTTATTTGAGATAAAATCCATCTCATTCTTTTTTAAAAAAGAAATGGTCTCATTTCAGATTTTTGTGTGAAAACTTCCCACAAATCATATTACACTCTGCATGAAATAGTGTGGTTTGTTTCAAAAGGACAGGGTAAATAAGCAGGAGGTTGGTCAGTAGGCAGACGAAGCACAAGTAATTATTAATCCTTACTCTAGTCAATATGAATTCTCGAGTCTGGGAGTCGGGTTTCCGGCGCCCACCGAAGTTGAAATAATTTATAAATAAAATATTATGTGGTCAAGAATTGGACACAAAGAAAAAGAACTTTACAATTATTAAAAAGGAAATCGCTTATTTCGATATGACCTTTTCAATCCGGAAAAAAAAAAAAAAAAAAAAAAAAAAAAAAAAAATCTTTATTATGCTCTCTCCCCTCTTACTGAAGGGGGAGTCGACTGTTGCAAATTGTCCAGGTCGTATTTGACTTCTTCCCATAGCTAATTAGCGTGTGCTTTATTTTCACATTCGAGTGAGAAGTATCGTCACATATGGATCGAGCGGGAGAGGATGGAATTTTTGAATGAATGTTAAGTACGCACCTGCCATTCGCGCAAGCCCTGATCGCTGTCGGGGTTGGACTTCTTGACGGCCACCGGGATGCCGTTGCCGACCTTGGACGGGGCGAGCGTCCTCTCGTCCACCCAGCCCTTGAACACCGTTCCGAACCCGCCCTCCCCGAGAATCGTGTCCCGCCTGAAGTTCCGGGTCGCCCTCTTTAGCTCCGCCAGCGTGTACACTTTCAGGTGGGGCGTTATCACCTCCCCGGCTTTCGCGGTGGCCGGAGCTTTGTCCATGCCACTGCCACTTGCCACCCCCTTCTTGTTCTTGCTCCCCACCAACGCATCTCGCTCTGCCTTGGGGTTCTTAGCAAGAGCTTCTACACACACAAAAAATGAAAAAATGAAAATAGTGACATGTGAACTTAGCTTATATCCATCAAAAAGTAATGATAATAGATATTAGATAAAAGTATGATTTATTATTTAAAAAGTTTAACACTCTCTCTTACACGTATTTTTTTTATTTATTTTCATTAAAAAAGAGAAAGAGAGAATGCATTCCACCTGCTGGCCAAAACTAACCCCAAGCAATTTAAAAGCAAAATAAATTCTAGTAGTAAAGTTTGGGGTCACATGTTCAAATAGCAGATTTATAACTTCTTCAAATCAAAATCGATGGCCAATCACCAAATTCATTTCCAACAATGAGCACACATCAATAACTCTATCTATTGCTACAATTTTGCCTTTCGACAGTGTATGCTTAGATTCAGGTCCCCAACACGACCGTCATTCAGATTGAGAGAGCAAACTCCTTCACGAAACCCAAAAATATACACACACAAAATCCCAATAGTTGGACCGAAAAGATTTGAGCTCATAAATTCTCACTTCGGTATTACATAAGATTTTATGAAATTATTATCAATTGTTCTAAAAAAAATAACCGGTGATCCAGCGAAGCCGATCCTTTTTCCCAACAATTCCCCATGATCAACAACAACAGCAACGATTAAGAAAACGCTTCCACAAACTCTCCCTCTCTCTCTCTCTCTCTCTCTCTCTCTCTCTCTCTCTCTCCATGTGTCTGTTTTGACATGAAGCGGTTCTCCCTTTCTTATATCGGTGGGGGAATGGTAGCTGGAGAGGGTTGTGAGGTTCGAGGAAAAAGAGAAGCGGCCGCAGAGAAGCGAAAGAAGAGAGGATAAACAAAATTTGCTCGCTACCAGCAACCACAAGGTCTTGACCTTTTTTTTTTTTTGGTAAAAACCACAAGGTCTTGACTTTTCTGCTTCCATCTCCGTCAAATTACCAAAAAAAATATAAACATATTATATTATCAGTCCTATATTTTTCAATTAAGCTAATTTAATCAATTCAATCAATTTTGATTGGAAATCACTAACATGTAATAGACATTGACGTGAATAATTTTTTTTATTTTTTATTACTTTATTTGTTTCCTTTTTATTACTAGATTTGGCAATAAATTATGAGAGATTTTATATTCATTTGCACTGATATATCATAAATACCAAACAACAGACATCATATGATATGAAATTATTCAATGTTATTACTATAATTCACTATACAATAAATAGGATATAACAAAGTCTCTGAACTATATATCATATTTTATCAAATCCTAATTTGGCTAGAAATTTAAATGATCAAACGCAATCAACAAGGGTGGAAGATGTACTTTGACTGGCGCTTGAAATATATGAATTTCTCTTATACCAATTACGAAAATTGAATATCCATGGAAGAAAGAAGGCCCTTCACCTCGAGACGCCGGCAGTCCTCTGATAGCTTTCCTTCCAAGTTGGTCAGAATTTAGGCCCAATTTCCACTTCCGCTTTTCTGCCTGCCGAATAGGCATATCCCATCTTTATTAACCAAGAAATAAGATGCTGACAGGGAAATCAAGCCTACTTCTGCGACTAGAACAAATGATTGGCTGAATCCAGAGAGCATGTATGCAATCCCCACATGATATCGAACCACTTCGTCCCCAATAGAAATATCATTGTTTCCATCGATTCTTTACTAGAAAAGACCAGTGCTCCTAAAAAAGAACTACTCACCTTCCCTCCCATCCCTCCACTCTTGGTCTCTAAATCGGTGCTGGCCCAATAGAAAGGCCTGGAGAGCAGCACCGTTCTTGGGAAAAATGAGCAAGATGTCTGGATCCCGATAAAGATATCATTAGTTCTGTTGGGATAGGTCGGATCCCGAAAAACCGGATTCGGCACCTAAACCGAACCCCTAAATCATATGCGGAAGATAAGCCCGGGAATGTCACGTATCACCGATCAAAAAGTACACCACGGATTCGAGCGTACCTTGTTGGCCACAAATTAGACACCGACGCCGTATTGAGGAAGAGAATTCAGTCTCGTTCGATCCGATGTCGAAAATTCGCCAAAAAGTGGAGATGGCGTCGCTTCTTAGCCTTTGAGAGAGAGAGAGCTTTTGGGAGAGAAAGAAGAACGTTCTTGCAAAAATGCCAAGAGGTACGTTCTTCCTTTCTCTCATCCCTTTTATACCTTTCCCTTCCACGGGCCTTATTCCCGTGGGCCGGACTTTAGGCCCATCGTGGCCGGGCCAGCTTAGGCCCATTTATTAAATCCATCATCTCCCACTCGCACATGGTGGACCAAAACCAACATGGGCGGATAGGCCCAACTGAGGCCCATCAACTGAAAATTCCTCTTTTCCTCTTTCAACATTCATACCGGTGAATAATCCGTGCGACCAAAGATACTTTGAGAGCTCGTTGCTATACATCTGTTAGGAATATATAACAGCTCATATTGGGCATCATTTTCCGAGTAAATTTAGTATGCAGTACCCTAGATCGATCGATCACATTTATATCTCTCTTAATCTCATTTAAACAATAATATATTTATTGTATTCACAATTATGATTATCCCAAAGACAGTCATAATTGGTCAACCTGTGAATACAAAACCACAATGTGATTCTACAAATTCGATCTTCCTCTTTCCTTCAAACTCTCAATTTCAGTTCAACTTGCTTTTCTAGAAATGTCCCATTAGATCGAATCAACTCATGACCATTAGCAACATTCTAAGATAGCAAACACTAAATAGAAATCTTGAGAATAAGTAAGAGTCATGAGGGCACTAAAATTGAGGAACTCTACTCCTCAAGAGTCTCACACGTCATAAAAGTTGAGATCAAACTTTTGCCACTCTTATAGGTCGTCTAATGCATACGTAGTATGAAATACGTATTACGGTATTAACTCCTTTCCTATGGAGCGTATGTCTTCACCATCAATACCGTACGAGAGGATAGTTCGACATACCCAATGTCTAACCCGAGTTCACGTATTGACTCATTCATAAAATTCATCGAACTCGCATCTGGCATCTTAGACAGATAAAGTAAAATGTGTGGGTTATTTTACTTTCGGACATCGTGTGTACTATGTCCTCATCTTAACACTCAGTTAAGGCGACATACGTATTTTAAGCTTGAGTTCTCGATTATCACTTAGATAATAAGCTTAAAAACAGTCTCATCTCTATCTATCACATAGTAAATAGAGGCGATTACCCGTGTGAGTGGGCTAATCTCTTATCTGTCCGACATACTTTCTCAACATAATATAATGCACTAAGCATTAAGATGCATAAAGATCAAACAAAGATACATAGGCATTAATAATGAAACAACACTAGTTCATACATGTGAACAACTCAGGGAAATTACAATCCAAGACATCAAACTCTACGCAATCCTAGAGATTTCACATGACCACAAAACACATCTCTAGGTATTGGCTTTGTCATAGGATCTGCTACCATTCTATGCGTAGATATATACTGCAAGTTCACATCCTTTCGTGCAACCATATCTTTTACAAAGTTATACTTGGTATCTATATGTTTGGTCTTGCCATGATATTTTGGATCTTTAGTGTACGCTATAGCTGCTTGGCTATCACAGTTAACCAATAACGGATGTGTAGCTTTATTAATAACACCTAAATGATCCAAAAATCTCTTAAGCCAAACTCCTTCTTGTACTGCTGCTGATAATGCCACGAACTCAGCTTCCATCGTGGATAAGGCTATACACGTTTGCTTCTTACTACTCCATGATATGGCGCCATTGTTCAAATAAGAAAGCAAAACCAGAGGTAGATTTCCTTTCATCTAAATCTCCTCCCCAATCAATTCGAATAGCCTTCAAGTCGCAGATCCTTTCCTTGATAATTTAACTTGAAATCAGCAGTTCCCTTCGGATACCTCGGTATTCTCTTCACGGCTTTCCAATGTGCTTGGACTGGATTGGATTGGTATCTACTCACCATTCCAACTGCAAAACATATGTCGGGTCTTGTACACATCATAGCGTACATCAAGCTCCCAACTGCACTAGCATAAGGAACATGTTTCATTTGTTCCTTCTCTTTGGAGTCCTCGGACACGCCTCTATGGCTCAATCCTTCACCTTTTGCAATAGGAGTATCTATGGGTTTACAATCTTGCATACGAAATCGTTCAAGAACTTTATTTATATATGTTTCTTGCGAAAGAGACAACGATCTCTTCAAACGATCTCTTGAAATCTTAACTCCAAGAATGTATGCAGCCTCACCCATATCCTTCATCTCAAAGTTGGAAGACAACCAACTCTTGATAGTATGAACAAACTCCATATTGCTTCCGGCAATCGTATATCATCAACATATAATGATATGATCACAAAATGATCCTTGGATCTTTTGATATATACACAATGATCCTCATCAATCATTGTAAAATCATATGCCATTATGGCATTATGAAAACGTATATACCATTGTCTCGATGATCTGCTTAAGGCCGTATATCGATCTCAAAAGTCGACATACCTTTTCTTCTTGACCTTTCACTATGAAACCAGTAGGTTGTTCCATGTATATTTCTTCCTCTAATTTTCCATTGAGGAAAGCAGTCTTTACATCCATCTGATGTAACTCAATATCCAAAATGGATACTATTGCCGAATAATGCGAATCGAGGTAAATCTTACTACAGAGAAAACGTATCTTCATAATCAATCCCTTCCTGTTGATTATACCCCTTCGCTACAAGGCGAGCCTTATGCCTTTCTATCGAGCCATCAGCCTTTCGCTTTACTTTGAGAACCCACTTGTTCCCAATAGCTCTGCGTCCTTTTGGAAGATCAACCAGTTCCCAGACTTGGTTTGATTTCATTGACTCAATTTCCTCTTCCATTGCATGAATCCATTTTTCCTTACTAGGGCAATTCAGAGCCTCATTAATATTTCTAGGCTCATCCTCATCTTGTGGAGCAACCATAAAAGTTTCCCCTTCAATGTCAAAACGTCGACGGGGAATACTTTGGCGACTTGTTCGCCGTATGGGAGTTTGTGCTCTTTGCACATCATTCCCCATTATGCTCCCACTGGGATTAGATAATGATGTCGTCTCATCATGTGGTTGCAATTGAGAATGAGTCGAATTCAATTCATCACTTCTCATATTACTCCCATTTGGACGAACTCCACTAAGATCATTATCTTGATCCGAGGCTCTTTGCACATCATTCCCCATTATGCTCCCACTGGGATTAGATAATGATGTCGTCTCATCATGTGATTGCAATTGAGAATGAGTCGAATTCAATTCATCACTTCTCATATTACTCCCATTTGGACGAACTCCACTAAGATCATTATCTTGATCCGAGGTTTCAAATAGGGTGTTGTCTTCCCCTATTTCGCCCTTCTTAGGAAATTCATCCTCTAAGAATGTGACATCTCGTGATTCAAATTCAGTTATACTCCCACTTTCTTGCTCACCTATGAACACATACCCTTTTGAGTGTTCGGAGTATCTTATGAAAATACTCTTTTTGCCTCTCGGGACCCAATTTCCCAAACTTGTGAGAGGATTCAAGTGTATAGGCAACACAACCCCATGGCTTAAGAAAACTTAAGTCTGGTTTTCTACCTGTCCATAACTCATATGGAGTGGAAGCAACTGATTTGGAAGGCACACGGTTAAGTATATAGGCAGCAGATAACAACGCATCACTCCAAAAGGTGATAGGCAAGTTAGCATGCGCCATCATGGACCTAACCATTTCTAGTAGGGTTCTGTTTCTTCTCTCTGCAACACCATTTTGTTGAGGAGTATATGGAATAGATAACTGTCTTTCTATTCCTTTTTCATCACATAATTTTCTGAACTCATCAGATAAATATTCTCGTCCTCGATCAGATCTCAATGATTTTATTTTCTTGTCTAATTGATTCTCTACCAAGTTCATAAACCTTTTGAAATAACTTATTGCTTCAGATTTGTGAGAAATTAAATAGACATATCCGAATCGAGTATAATCATCTATAAAAGTGATGAAATAAACAGCCCCATGCCTTCGTCTCACATTCATTGGACCACAGATATCAGAATGGATTAAATGCATAGGAAACTCAGCTCTTTTACCTTTTCCAAATGGTTTCCTTGTCGTTTTCCCTTCTAGCCAATGCTTACAGATAGGCAAATCGACTTTTTCAATATTGCCCAACAAGCCCTCTTTGGCTAGTCTATTCATACGTTGTTGGCCAATGTGACCAAGTCTAGCATGCCGCACATTCACATCATTATCATATGTATTAGGAGACGTGAGAAGGGAATAACAAACATTTGTATTAAAATAATCAATATCTAATACAATGAAACCATCCAGAAAATAACTATGACCATAGTAGTTTGTATCCAAATACAAATCTACACCTCTATTATGGAAGTTCAACTTAAAACCTAATTTAACCAACACTAAAACAGACACTAAATTCCGACGAATCTCCGGAGCATACAATACATCATGAAGGAACAAAGTGCGTCCACCACGCATATTTAGTTGGCATGTGCCAATTCCTTTCACTTCAGCTCGGAGTTGTTTCCCACATAGATCCACTTAGTTCCGTTGGTACTGTCGGAATTCCACGAAGGATTCTCTATCCTTCGCTACATGGTCTGTCGCTCCTGAATCAACAGTCCACAGAGGATTAGATTCAGTCAAGAATACAGAACTTGACACATATGCAAAATTCCCAATTGTACAAAGGGTGTGTACCTTCTTTGGCTCGCGACAATCGCGGGCATAGTGACCCTTCTGGTCACAGTTGTAACATTTCACCCTTGAGATATTCTTCACATGAGGACGCTTTCCTCTCTTTTGTTGGTTAATTCTTGGTTTCTTGCAAGCAGGACTTGATCCCTTGCATTTCCACATATTGAACGAATCAATGCGATTGCGTTTAGAGCATGAAGCCCCTTCTGAGCTTAAAGCAACACAGAAAATATCTTGTTTCCCGCTCTAATGCCTCGAGGCGATGATCTCGCTAGCTCAAGGTGGCGCACAGAATCCTCTAGATCTTCCAAAACATGGTCAAGAGCTTTTAGTGCCTTTTGCTTTTCCAGCACACATTGAATTTTCATTTGCCAAATTTCATAGTTGTCAATATTGAGCTTTTCACCTTTGTTCAGCTCGGCAACTATGCTATTTGTGGCTAAAGCCATTAATCTGAACACATCAGATATATATGCACGAGTTATTAATGCTTATCATTTATGCACCAATTTTGCACAAACCCATCATATTAATTAATAATTTTAAGTAAGGTTTCAGAATCAAAAGGTCACTATGTTTCCAATCATCCTCCAAAAATCCTAACTTAAAACTATCATTAATATGATTGTCATATGCAAAATCAATTCTATGAAGCTACAAAAACTTCTATTACTACCCACAGCTAACTACCCACAAGAACAAATCACGAAAGCGCGGATAATTGACATACAATATAATAATAATGCTTTCACTCAATATTGCTAACAAAAAGGTTGCTATATCAATAACAATCAGGTAGTTAACTTTACATAAGATGTCCACCAAGAACATTAAATAAAGACAAGCCATAACATCTATAAACGAGGCATCATACAACTAATAGGGAAAGCAGCTACATGGTCCAATTTCTTTTTCTTTTTCTCTGTAAAATTCTCAGGCATTCTTGACAGCCACGGAAAAACAGACGGATATCCCTTAGGATTTCTCCTTCGCACATTCGAGTCCCCGGCCCAATCGAAGTCATTCCTTGGGTCGCAGATCTTTGTGGCTCCAACCCGATGGTATTCATCTACGAATTCCATTACTAGCGCCTTATAGCTAGTAAATCCTTTGACCTCCCGTAGGCGATTCAACACTCCTTGTCATCCTTGTGGAAGAGTGTTCATAAAGAATCGCATCATCTGAATATCTCGCATGGAATAACTGTTCCAAATGACTTCCTGAATTTTGTTGTTGACCTCTATGACATGATCAATTATGTCGTCACTCTCCCATCGATAACCACTCAAATCGGTTATCAACCTTGAAAGCCTTTCCTTTTGTTCATTTGACATTGAGCGCACGAATGCGCGTGGCTTTCGGGAGGCATTGTTCCGCAACAAATGCAGAACAAAAAAAATGGATTACATATAATCCACATAGACATAATTGAAAAAGAAACAAATTCTTTTCCTTTTTTTTTTTTTTTTTTTTTTTTCAGGTCAACGGTCAACGGTCGTCGGTCAACGGTCAACGGCCGGCCAACGGTCAAGTCAACGGTCGCGGTCAACGGTCGCGGTCAACGGTCAACGGTCAAGTCAACGGTCAACGGTCGGACCGGTCAGACGGTCGGGCCGGTCGCCCGGTCGGACCGACCGACCGCACGTGCCGCGCTCGTGCGTGGGCTGACGTCACGCAAACGTCAGCCGGCACGTGCCGCGCGCGTGCCAGAGTCCGCGGGTTGGTCGGGTCGGGTCGCCGGCCGGCGACCGTCCGGCCAAACAAACCGATGCTGACGTCAGCTATGACGTCACCCGGCGGTTACCGACCGTTGGGTGACGTCATGCCACGTCACCACGCGTCGGTCCGTGGACCGACAAGCGTGCCGGCTCCGCCGGCCGGCGGTTCGCGCGCCGGTTCACCACCGGCGCGTGTCCCGCACGCGCTGGACGAACCAGCCGCGCGTCGGGCGCGTCGCGCCCACGCGCAGCGACTTCGGCCGCGCGTGTGGGCGCGTCTCGCCCACGCTGCCGCGGCCCGGCCGCGCGTGGGGCGCGTCTCGCCCACGCGCGCGGGGCCACGGCGCGCGTGTGCGCGCGTGCGGCGTCCCCCGGCGGCGCACGACATCTCGCCGGACTCGTCTCAACGTCGCCTTCCTCCCTATGCATTCAGATTTTGATTTCGACTTACGAAAAGTCAGAAAAAATGGCGAGGAACGCTCGGGTGTCGAGATTTCTCGCCCCGATCCGTACGGCCGAAATGCTTTTTGCGAAAAACAATCAAAAACAGTAAATTGGTCGGGAAAACGTGAACCGATGCTCGATACCAATGTTGGGATAGGTCGGATCCCGAAAACCGGATTCGGCACCTAAACCGAACCCCTAAATCATATGCGGAAGATAAGCCCGGAATGTCACGTATCACCGATCAAAAAGCACACCACGGATTCGAGCGTACCTTGTTGGCCACAGATTAGACACCGACGCCGTATTGAGGAAGAGAATTCAGTCCCGTTCGATCCGATGTCGAAAATTCGCCAAAAAGTGGAGATGGCGTCGCTTCTTAGCCTTTGAGAGAGAGAGAGCTTTTTGGGAGAGAAAGAAGAACGTTCTTGCAAAAAATGCCAAGAGGTACGTTCTTCCTTTCTCTCATCCCTTTTATACCTTTCCCTTCCACGGGCCTTATTCCCGTGGGCCGGACTTTTAGGCCCATCGTGGCCGGGCCAACTTAGGCCCATTTATTAAATCCATCAAGTTCCATCAGAGTTTTTACTAAATAAAAAGGTCCACCTTGCTCAGCTCGTGCTCGCAAAAATGAAGTACTCACCTTCGCTACACTCTCGGTGTCTGAATCAGTGCTGGACGGAGAGTAAGGCCCGTCGAACACCATTCTCGGGAAGGATCGGCAAAAATCTATCTGGATCAATTCTGAAACTGACGAGAATTTAGGATCCACAGCAACGAAGGTTTAGCAGATATACGCGAGTTTCCAGATTTGCGAGGTACGCGTTCTGATTCTGATGCATCAAAAGGGACGGAAACTTCCTTGTTAAAATAGACAATTAAAAGGATAAAGAAAAGAAGTGTGCTTTTTCAAAGAAACTGCGGAAGCGGACAAACAGTCGGTCAACCCGGGCCGAAAGTTGTCACTCCTTACAGGCCGGGCATCATGCCCTCGCATTCTGAAGCTTTTGTGGTCGAAGTAAGGGTGTTTTTGGAAGGGGAAAAAAAGTACGGGTGTTTCGTGGGAATTTCTCCACCAACGAAATATCGTTCACCGAAGATTATTGAGACAGGTTTTGCACCAGACAGGAAACATCACAAGTGACTAAGGAAATCAATAACTTACCACGCTGAAATTTAATCAATAACAAAACTTGAAAACACAAAGATATTACACCTACGACACAACACTCAGGATAAAGATACACGTCGGGATTTAATTGACAATGCAGATTCTAAAACTACAGCTAAGAAACAAGTTAGGATTTAATCAATGACGCAAGTCGAGAAAATAAAAGTACAGTGCAAGAAAGTAAAGTAAATTTGTTTGATTTATACAAGAGGCTTCTAATAGACGAGCAATGGTATGTATAGTGCATATGCCATAATTGTTCCTGAGCAGTTTTTTAGCAATTGTACCCATGTTCCTCTATGTTCAAAAATCCTGTGGCTATATTCTCACGGGGCCATAATCTTATCTTCATATTGTCGTTTCTTTAAACATGTGTGCTTATTGCTACTGGACCTTAATCACTTCGTTTTTCAAAAACTTCAAATTTGTACCTACGGCTTGATGCCCCTTATATGTTTATCTTTCTCTTGGCACCTTGATAACTTGTCGGACTTGCTTTATCGACATCCTTATCAATCATTATTAACCATACATTATCATATATCAACAACAATTAGTGACAAATCCTCGATGTGCACCAATATCGATACCCTGCGGTCATCGATGGTGGGTCATGTGCTTGACAATATTTGACGCTTCAATCATGTGTCTACTCATATCAACGACCTAGTTAATTTTTTTGTGCAGACAAAGGCAAGTTGATGACTTAATCTCGATTGGTCCCAGCTCACCAACAACACAAATCTTCACGATGATTACGTGCATGTCATATGTCATACTTGACGCTAGAGGTGTTAAATGGGTAGAAAACCCATTTATCGACCCATATTCACTTAAATTAGTTATTAATGGGTCAGCTCTTTTTTTCTCAAGACACCCATGATGGATTTTAAAAATAAAAGGACTGAGTCTTAAATGAGTACATAGTAGACCCATTTAAAACTCATTTACCAACCCATCAAAATAAACCCAGTAACCCACGAAGGCCACGCCCACGAATCCACGATTGACGATTCTACGACCCCCTCTTCGCTTTCGATTCGCCGCCACCTCCATCGCCTCGTCGCCAATTGCCGCCGCCCATCGTCGCCTTGCCACCGCCCATCGTCGCCTTGTCGCCGCCCATCTCTAGTGGCCGAGGTTGTCTGACAACTCAATCGTCGCGGTGTGACCACCAGCGGTAGGGTTCGGGTCGGCGAGGATGGAGGAGGGTCGCTCGTGCTAGTCTGCAGCGGGTGTTCCAAGAAGGAGGGAGGGAGTTGAGGGACTACTTCCAGCAGCAGCCGTATGGAATTTGTCCATTCAATCAATTGGGAATTTTAGCGCCACGATCAGTCTCGCAGATCAGCTGGACTAGGGCGTTCCTCTCGATTTCGCGAAGCACGTCAATCGACATCTTCATTCGACATCGAGTATAAAGGAAAACCCAAAGCATAATTGGGTTTTTGCTGCTGAGTCATGCAGGTCCGCAATTGTAATGCTTCCCGGGTTTCGTCTCTGCTCCGTGATGTGGGTTGTGAGGACTTCTTGAAGATGAGAAGTGGGATCAGCACCCTTTCTTGAGCTTCCAAGGGGGTGAGTTTTGTTTTCTTTAATTTCGCTTGGTTTGAGGATTCTTGACTTTACTTACCCCTTTCTCCTCGTTGCTTCTCGTGTTGAGTTGCCTTTTTTAGTTGTGGCTTGAGGCTTATTATGTCAAAATAAGCGACGACATGTTTGATCGATCACTGGTTGCTTAGTGTTGTCAATTCGTTTGCGGAAGTGGTGAATTTGCTCGAGTCGATTCGACGATGGAAGTGGTTTGTTCTGTGCTGGGTTGATAGCGACAGTCCACCGGAAGAAGAAGGACACCAAAGGCGTTTGGTGGATCAAGTCCATTCTAGGAAGATAGGGGGAACTCGATTTCACAGCCAGCTTGATGAAGATGATGCAGCAGAGGCTTCATGGAGTTCTGAGTACATATGAGTTTTCATAAATAATCAGCATATGATGTACCCCTGTTTTAAGTCAGATTGACATCTTTTAGTCTCGAGACTACCATGCGTTCGTTTTGTTTGATGTATATTTTGCTTCTGCTGTGTGCGGATATTGTATCGTTGATGAGAGATTGGCAATGAATAGGAGCTGTTCAATTATGAGATCCTTCTGGGATTCCTTTCCGCTTGACGGAGTGTGGGTCAGTGGCAAATTTCAATACTTGTGACCTCTTAAAATCAATCTAGGCATGAAGGTGGCACCTGTAGAGAATGTTGCATCAAAGTTATTTGTTCAATGCTCTCGGCAAAAGGGGCTCATGAAGATCTATAGACACTTGCTCAACTATCAAGGTACTGCACTAATATTCCTTAAATTCTTACATCCATTGAGACACATTCCATCTATAAAAAAAAAATAATAATAAAAAAAATAAAAAAAATAAAAAAAAAATCTTTAGAAAAATTGGTCACTTGGCCAGTTGGAAAAATGATACTAGAGAAGGATAGATTGGTTTCTCTTTTTTCCATTGGTTTATTTTGGCCTCATAGTAAAATGAACAAATGCTTGTAAAGTAGAAAGAAAGCAACTTAGCTGTTCTCTTAACGTTGGAACCCTTGTGAGAATACTTACATAATTTGCTCGATCATATTGCAGAAAATATATATATACTAAAGTAGCAGATGGATCTATTCCTTTAGCCCTTGTCTATAGAATTCACTACAAAGCCATGTCCTCCGCTTTTGAAGAAAATGCTTTCAAACATAGTCCACGGGGAGAAACACTTCTTCTCCAAACTGACATTTCTAGAGCTAATACGACAATTCCTAGATCTATTAACTGGAACCAGGTTACTTTACCAGAACAATGGGAATTAGAAAACCAAATTCCCCAACAGATTGTTCAAAATACTGATCCGACTAATGTCATTCAACATCCAGAAGGAAGAGTGACCATTAGATTCCCTAGAAGATCTTTCAATTCTAGATCTAGTCCTTCTTTTCATAATTCTTATACAAGGTCCATAGATCTTAATCCTAATCTTCCTCCTATAATCACTATTCCTCCCAGTACTCATAGAAACACTCCTTCTCCTAGTGTACGTAGAGACACTCCCACACGTAATACAACACCTTTACCTCCTTCCACCAGTAGAGGTAATAATGAGTCACCTCTTGAACCAGAAATTAGTGGTTTAGATAATAGATCAGGAATTTCCAGGCCAGTTTACCAACAAAACCAGCCTGAACCTGTCATAGAAAATACAGATTCTCCTCATCATTCTCCCACTTATTCCCAAATGATAGACGCTGAGCTTAATGTTCTAGAAAAACAATTTGAACCAAATAGAGCTTTTCTTAACAAAGATTTTAATTCTGAAAACAACAAACAAATCAGAGAATGGTTTTTCAAAACCTTTGCTGATAAAGCAAAAGATATCAAGCAAAAATATTACGACTACATATACGAATATGAAGTCCATATATTTTTCTTTGATTGGTTAGAAGAACAATTCCTTGAACCAAAAGAAATTGTTGTTTTAGACCATCATTATAAGTGGAAACTGGATAATGGTGAAACCATAGAATCCAACCATCCACCCCTTAGGAGAATAAAAATACAACATGGAGAAAGCGAGGTTACTGCCACTCCTTTTAGAGTTCCAGACAAAGGAGACTCCTTATACACCCATAAAGTCATTGAACAAAACAATTTTACTAATCAACATTTAGTAACCATAGGAAAACAATTAAACAGGATAGAATCCACCATACAAAATCCTACTCACCTAACCACTCCACATGTTGACACACTCAAAAAACCCATTTTCAAAGCTTTTGAATTCCCAAAAAACCTTAGTCCGGAGTTTGCCAAAGCCATAGAACAAAAGAAAAAACTCCTAGGGAAAGCAAAGCTAGAACCTGCTCCTATACTAGACACTCCTAAATTTCAAGGACTAATTATTAATGACACCCCTGACCAACCTACTATTAGTACTTTGACCAAGCCCTCCAATGATTCTGACAATGAATCTATCCCTGAGGTAAATAGACTCAATTGGAGACATCCTCAAAAACTTTATTACAGTAGAGCAACCCCACCCGACATAGCCCAAGAAGAATCATCACAAAAAATACAGAATAAATACTCTCCAGACGCCATTTATGAATGGAATATAGATGGTGTTGCCGAAACCAATATCATGAATATTCTTAACAACATGGTAATGCTTGCTAACGCCTATAAAACACAACAAGATGTTTCTGATCATGCTGTTGCTAATCTTTTAGTAGCCGATTTTACTGGACAACTAAAAGGTTGGTGGGATAATTATTTGACTGAAGAACAAAAAATACAAATTTTAACTGCTTATAAAATAGACGATTTTGGACAACGCATGGATGATGATCAAGGACGTCTCATCCAAGATGCGGTGAACACCCTTATTTACTCCATTTCACAACACTTCATAGGAGACCCTTCACACATTAGAGATAGGAACCAAGATCTCTTATCTAATATGCGTTGTAAATCCCTAGGAAGATTCAGAGAATACAAAGAACTTTTTCTTCAAAGAGTTCTTGTTAGACCAGACTGCAATCAACCATTTTGGAAAGAAAAATTCTTAGCTAGTTTACCTCAGATCATAGGTGACCAAGTTAGAGATAGAATTAGAGAAGAATACAAAGGGCCAAATTCCTTATGATCTCCTTTCTTATGGAGAAATAATCTCTTATGTTTACAGACAAGGTACCCAAATGTGCAATACTATCAAATTACAAAGACAGCTCAAGGAAGAACAATCTCTCACCAATCGTAGTCTAGGAGATTTTTGTGCTCACTACGACCCCTCTTATAATGAAAAAACAAAATCGAAATGTAAAGGAACTTGCCCTACTGAGAAAGAAACAAAAAAACATTATAACAAACCTCCACCTCGTAGGAATAAACAAAGACACCAGAATAACCAAAATAGACTCCATACTGATAAGAAAAATTTTAAAGACATTAAATGTTATTCTTGTGGTAGAAAAGGTCATATTTTAAAGTATTGTAGGATTAATAAAAAACTGAATGAACTTTCTCTCGATGACAATACTCTTAACCAATTAAACAACATCTTTATAGAAAATGGTGATACTTCTTCTGATGAACTTCTTGAGGAAGAAGGTCTTCAGATCAATGAAATAGATTCCTCTTCTGATTCTGATTATGAAGACACTTCCCCTGAAAAACCCATTCCTGAAATAAACATGTTAACAAAAGAAGAAGAATTTCTCCTTAGCACTGCTGATAAGATCACTGACCCTGAAGCCAAGAAAGAATACCTTGACAAACTTCATTCTTCCATAAACATAGTCACTAATTCCAATACTTCCTACAACCTCAAAGACATTCTTAATAGAAACAAAAAACCCCTATCCAGGCCCATAAACATTAATGATCTTCAAAATGAAATAAAACAACAAAAATTAGAAATACAAGCTCTCAAATCTACACAGATAGAAATGAAACAGGAAATTTCTGCTATAAAATCTCTCGTTATAAAAGGAAAAACTTTAGAAGACCAAAATGAAATCACTAATACTTCTGAGTCTACTGATCCAGCCTTTCTTATGTTATTAACAGAAATAACATCTAGGAAATGGATCATTAATATTTTGATAAAAATCAACAATGAGTTTACTATTGAAACAACAAAGACTCTTTGATACGGAGCCGACCTCAACCGTATTAAAGAAGGCCTTGTTCCTACTAGATACTTTGATAAGACATCGGAATCCTTAAAATCAGCCTCGGAGACAAACTAAATATACAATACAAGCTACCTGAAGCTTCAATAATAAAAGATCAAATGTCCTACAAAACATCTTTTCTTTTAGTCAAAAATATGAGACAACAGGTAATTCTTGGAACACCTTTCATACAATTAATTCAACCTTTTCAGTTACTAATGAAGGTATTGAAACTCATGCTTTAAACAGAAAAATCACCTTCAATTTCATAACAAAACCACAAAAAGAAGCTTAAACATTTTACAAGAACATTCTATTTCTGAAATCAATTGCCTTATAAAAGACAAAGAAAACCAGCTTGAATTCCTAAAAGAAGACTTAGAATTCAAAAGGATAGAAGAACATCTTATAAAACCAAATATTATAGAAAAAATAACTGCTCTACAAAAACACATAGAAAAAACCATATGCTCTACTTTACCCAACGCTTTTTGGGAAAGAAAAAAGCATATTGTTGATTTACCTTATGAACATGATTTTTCAGAAAACAAAATACCTACAAAAGCTCGTCCTACACAAATGAACCAAGAAGTTCTAAAATTTTGCCAAGCAGAAATACATGATCTTTTAAATAAGAAACTCATAAGAAAAGTCAATCACCATGGAGTGTTTCGCTTTCTATGTCAACAAAAATGCTGAACTAGAAAGAGGAGTTCTCAGATTAGTTATTAATTATAAACCTTTAAATACAGCCCTTAGATGGATAAGATATCCTATACCCAACAAGAAAGATTTGTTAAATCGATTATGTAGGTCAAAAATATTTTCTAAATTTGACATGAAATCAGGATTCTGGCAAATACAAATCAGTGAAAAGGATAAATACAAGACAGCCTTTACAGTCCCTTTTGGCCAATACGAATAGAATGTTATGCCTTTCGGCCTCAAAAATGCCCCTTCAGAATTTCAAAGAATTATGAATGACATCTTCAATCCCTACTCTGAATACATCATAGTTTATATAGATGATGTCATAGTCTTCTCTTCCAACATAGAACAACACTTTAAACATTTGTCTACTTTCATAAAAGTTATCATACAAAATGGTCTTGTTGTCTCTCCTACTAAAATTGCACTTTTTAAAACCAAGATTAGATTCTTAGTTCATTACATTCATTTAAACACCATAACTCCTATAGAAAGATCAATTTCCTTTACTGATAAATTCCCTGATGAGATTAAAGACAAAACACAACTACAAAGGTTTTTAGGGAGTCTCAATTACATTTTGGATTTCTTCTCTAATATAAACATCCTTTGTAAACCCTTACACCAAAGATTGCAAAAAGATCCTCCACCATGGACTTCTGTCCATACTAACATAGTCAAACAAATTAAGACTCATGTTAAAGATATACCATGCTTACATCTGGCTAACCCTTCTACATTCAAAATAGTAGAAACAGATGCCTCAGAAATAGGGTATGGCGGTATTCTTAAACAAGTCAAAAATAACAAAGAACAAGTTGTTCAGTTTATTTCAAAACATTGGAATTCTATTCAACAAAATTATTCAACGATCAAAAAGGAAATACTTGCTATAGTTTTGTCCATATCAAAATTCCAAGGAGATTTGTTAAATCAAAAATTTCTCTTGAGAATTGATTGCAAATCAGCCAAAGACGTTTTACAAAAAGACGTATTAAACATTGCATCAAAACAGATTTTTGCCAGATGGCAAGCCATACTTTCAGTATTTGATTTTGACATTGAATTTATAAATGGTTCTTCAAATTCATTACCCGATTTTCTCACATGAGAATTTTTACAGGGGATACCATCATGCCAAGATCAACCAAAAACAAAAAAGACAAAGGCAAAGACAAGGTCATTACCGAAATCTCCAATACACCACCAAAGCCAACCGGCTTAACACCCCTCAAGACATGGCTTCAAATGGCAGAAAACAACCAACCATTCTTACAACAATACCAAACAACAAATACACCTTTGAAAATAGAACCCCTATCATCCGATTCAAAGATCCGCCCTCAAACAAAGCAGCGACATACTACCCCAAGAAACACTACTTTTACTTGCCAAATCTTTAAAGAAAGAACCATCCAAGTACCATCGAGGTAAGCAACAATCCTTCCCCACCGGTTACACATAAACCAACAGAATACAAAAGAATTTCTAATGAGGTGGTTATTAGGCCACAGCAACCCCTCAATCTCAAAAATCAAAATTTTTCCCCAAAACATCATTTCAAAAATACTAACTGTAGAAGATGGATTTTTTGATAAAGATCCAATCAAATTCGCAAAAACATCTTTCCGTAAAACTGGTTATTCAAACCACACAATACAAACAAAACCCTTGCTTACTATGAGCAAATTCTAGTGGAGACAGAATCAGCAAGATTTACCCATTTTGCTGACAAAAACAATACAGAAAACATTCTATACTCCACTATATCCATCAGTAAAGTCATACACCCCTCACACTGGGGAGCCTCACCTCATACACCCAGAAAAATTCCAAACCGACTTACCCAAAGTCTACCATATTCTACCTCATACACCTCTCGGGACTACCAACAAGCTTGGTGGAATGTTTTCTTCGACAAAATACAAATTTCCAACACACCCGGTTGTTATTTTTCAAAGATAACTTCCCAAGACAGAGTTTACCAAATTGGTTTGACTCCTGGTGGGATCTCTTTGGTCCTTTGGACATAATATTACATCCCACAGTCAAACAAGGTTACAAAGTTTTCAGCCAATACTTCGTACCAATACCACACGATATAAGGTTTCCATGCCTTATGCATTTCTTCATAATATTCAGAATCTCTTGGGTAACAGCATGGGAATTTGAATACAATACATCCACAAAACCTGGAGTGCCAGTCCTTGTCCGAAAATACAAGACAAAATGGTGGGATGGGTTCAAATACATTGAACAAGGATCCGAAGCTGCGGTTAGAATATGGCTAAACAGCCAGAAAAACATGATAACCACAGTCCCATCAAATACATCTTTTTTACAGGAGAAATCCATGGCAAGTGCAGCACTTGCTGTAGTCCAGACCCGAGAAGAATACTGCAACACCCTCAGGACAATGCTATCAGAAGCGGAAGGATCACAATGTGGATCTTCCAAAGCTCAAGACAATACAGACGGATTCTCACAATCACATCACAGTGGAAACACTAATGAAGACGACTGCTATGGGATCAACCTAGACAGAGATTAAAATCAAGACATCACATGCCGACACTGTTGAGAGCGGTGCAAAGGCTATACATCGTAGCATACACTGTTCACTGTTCACTATTCACTTTTATACTGTTCACTCAGTACTGTTCACTTTACACTGTTCAGCACTGTAGCAATTTCACTGTAGCACCACTATAAATACACTCCTCCGGCACAAGAGAAGGGACCTCGAAATTTTCCAGATTTCTCTCTTCTCCTTCCCTCTCCCTCTTGTAAACCATCATCCCTTCCATCTTCATCCTCATCTCCAAGTCCTCTTACCTTGTATCCCCTGATTACAAAGTAAGTTTGTTTATTTTCAAATACATCTAGCATAGTTTATACAGGGTTACCAACTTACATGATAGTTGGTTAACCATCTCTTGTAATACAAACATCGATAATCCCTGGAGTGCGGATTACCGCCCTAGTGGATGACTTGATGCTTTAATTTTCTGCATCTTTAAATACATGTTCTTTCAATACATGTAAACTTTCAGTTTATTCAATACAAGTTCATACCACCTTCATGGTTGGTTTTTGTTTATGCATACTATTACTTTATATTTTATACATTGCTTTTGGTCTTTATATTATTTTTAATTCTCGCGATTTTATTTAGTTCTTATACATTCAGATCTGATCGATAATCTCATATACTTCCTTGTTCTCTCATATAGTACTCCGATCCTAACTCCTTTATGGTATATATATCCTCTAGAGCTCGTCGAGCGAGCTCGAGGCTTGCTTGTGGCCAATTGCTGGCCGTTGTCATGGCCGGCGGCCAGCCAAAGAAGAAGAATAAGAAAAATAAAAATAAAAAGAAAAATTATATTTAAAAATAAAAATAATTAAAAATCTATTTTTAAAAAAGTAAAAAATAATTAAAATTCGATTTTTAAAAATAATTATTTTGAAAATTATAAAAATTGTCCATTAAATTTGTGTTGTATAAAATTATTTTAGCAAGACCATTTTTTTAAATATATATCTATATATATATATATAATAAATTAAGTTTAGTTAAATGGGTCGGGTATGGATTGGGTTAGGTATGGGTCAAAATTTTTGCATTGCAATAAACGGGTCATAAACGGGTTAAATAGGTCAATTTTGGGTCGGACCATTTATAACCCGACCCAAACCCGACCCAACCCACCCGTTTAACGGGTCTACTTGACGCCATGGTCGAAGGCATTTTTATCATAAAATGTCATTTTTTTTCCAATTGAGGGGATTAACAAGAAAGTCCTAAAACTATTATAACGGTATCAATTCAATCATAAACTTTTTTTTCCAATAAAATCATAAATATTTTGCATTTGTGTCAATTCAGTTCATCCGGTCAATTTTGATTGAAAATTACTAACATAAATATTAGCTAACCTATGTAGCTCGGCAGGCACTGATATGAATAATTTTTAATAATATGTAATTATTATTTTTTTTGAATTATTTATTAATTCTTTTCTTTCCTTTATTTCGTCTCTTTCTTCTTCTTTTTTCTTCTCTTCTTCTTCTTCCTCTAGCCAATCGCTGACCACCAGCTAGAGGCAAGGGCCGGCTAGGTCAACCTTGTTGGTTCTAATAAGGTCGAGCCTCGCCCATAGCTAGTGAGGTCACCTCGCCTCTGGCCAGTCATTGGTGATCATTTCGAGTCGATGCATATTGGAGTTTTCTGGCTTTTCATCCTTATACATCATTCTGCTGTTGGTGTGTAGCCATTAGCATGTGCATAGGAAGAAATTACTCGGTGAACTACTCTGAGTCAAGGCATATTGGAGTTAAAAATATGCAGAGAAAACTATCCAAATTCATCAAGACGCAATAGAACCGAATTTTAGAGTAATGCTAAACGTGGAATATGCTTATGGCAAACTATCATCTACGTCACAGGTCCAATTCTTCTTGACGATTATCAACTTGTGGAGAAACTAGCCAACTTTGATAGGGAGAGGATTCCATAAGAGTGCTGTCCACGCCAGGGGAGCCTGTGCAAAGGGATTCTTCGAGGTCACTCATGACATTTCTCACCTTACCCGTGCCGATTTCCTTCAGGCACCAAGAGTTCAAACACCTGTGACTGTCCGTTTCTCCATCCTCATCCACGAAAGGGGCGGCCCTGAAACCCTGTGGGACCCCCAGGCTTCTCGTGTGAACTTCTACACAAGAGAGGTGAGGGTCGTTTCGGTACTAGACATTAATGTGCAGTATGGACGGGCATGAGTATGATGCTCCCTGTGATGACTCCTTTCACGGGTGGCCTAAACTCAACCGATGCATGTGGCAGTTCTCTTGTCCACATTGCAATCATTTGTTTTGTTGCACTTTGCTATGTGATCTTACCTTTTCTGTTACTGCAGGGTAACTTTGATCTAGTAGGAAACAATTTCCCTATCTTCTTTATCCGCTATGGGATGAAATTCCCGGATATGGTTCGTGCACTTACACCAAACCCCAAATCCCGCGTCCAGAGAACTGGAGGATCATTGACTTTTTCTTCCACCATCCCGAGAGCTTGCGCTTGTTCACCTTCCTCTTTGATGATATTGGTAGTGCAAAAGATTACAGGCACATGCGGAGCTCTGGAGTTAACACCTACACTTTGATCAACAAGGCCAGAAAAGCGCATCATGTGGAGTTTCACTGGAAACCAACTTGCGGGTCAAGAGCTTGCTGGAGGAAGAGGCAATTAGAGTCGGGGGATCCAATCACAGCCATGCAACTCACGATTTTATGATTCCATTGCTGCTGGAAACTTTCCTGAATGGAAACTTTTTGTTCAGATCGTCGATCCTGATCATGAAGACAAATTCGACTTTGGCCCACTTGATGGGGCTAAGACCTGGCCCGAGGACATATTGCCCCTAATGCCAGTTGGCCGCTTGGTCTTGAATAGGAACATTGATAACTTCTTCGCTGAGAATGAACAGCTTGCATTTTGCCCTTCAATTGTAGTTCCCAGCGTCTACGATTCGGATGATAAGCTGCTCCAAACTCGTATCATCTCATATTCTGATACTCGAAGGCACCATCTTGGACCAAATTATCATCAACTCCCACCACCACACCCCCCCCTTCCTTTCCCCCCAATACTCGTAAATGCGCTCATCACAACAATCACCCTGAAGGTTTCACGAATTTCATGCATAGGGATGAAGAGGTAAGAATCGTCTTAGAATACTTCAGCAGCGATGCTCTGGGCGGGCATCTCTTGTAGATTTTTTGTTGATGTAACTAGACATCGTGCTTTCCTATAGCTATAAGCATGTAGGCGTTGTGATGCAATCTGACATGTCAATTGCAGATCCTAAAGTGGCGGTGCGAATGTCCTCCCTCCTTTTGAGGAAGATTACTTTCTTAATTTTGCAAATGCACTTTGTACCTGTAACATACATACATGTTTACATATATAGGAAATGCCTGTCTGCTATTGTGTAAAATGATTATCTGTTGAGCAAATGCTTAATTTCCCCGTTGCAGATAAACTATTTTCCGTCAAGTTATGATCCCGTTCGTCATGGAGAGAGGTATCCCATTCCACCTGCTATGCTGACTGGAAAGCATGAAAAGGTGTGTTTTTAATTAGAATCTCTTTTACGTAAACAGAGATAGATTGTCCTGAGGTGCTTTCATGGCGATGTCCATGGGATAGACTCAGCTTGTCCTAGATGATCAATTGAATTGCAGTGAGTAGTGTGACTGATGTATGTGTTTGGATTTTGTTTACTTTTGTTGCTCCAAACAGACCATCATTGAGAAAGAGAACAACTTCAAGCAGCTCAGGGAGAGATACCGATCATAGACAGGTATTCCTCAGTTGCGCATTTCCTGAAAATAGTTTGATGGTCTCATGTTTCTCAATCATCTGTCTCTGTTTTCATATTTCAGGTAAGAGTGGTTCATCTGCCGATAGATCGATGCTTTATCTAACCCACGTGTGACTCATGAGATCCGCAGCCTCTGGATTTCATACTGGTCTCAGGTGAGATAGCCATTTACTTCTTGTCTAGTGCTGATGGGGTTGAAGTGAAAAATGCAGTACTCAAAATGCAGAAATGTGGGATTCGGTTGTCGCTTGCTTTGTGAAATATATTTCCACGCAGATGTGATAATGAACTCGTTTGTGATTACCTGCAAGTGCAACAGGCGGACAAATCTTCGGGTCAGAAATTAGCATCTCGGCTCAATGTGCCACCAAGCATTTAAGGACCGTACAGAGCTGGATGTTTTGGGGTGGAGTGAGCACAAAACGATGTCTTAGCTATAAACTCTGTTCCAATGCCTATTTTTGCATGGTATATTGAACTTGCCTTGTAATACAAACTCTACTGCAACATGATATTCCTGATTTAGTAAATGCGAATTGCATGTGCTGATCTTACTCCTTTGTGTTTGGTTACCGCTTTCTCCTCGAGTCTCATTTAGATGGAATATCAAGTGAGCAGATTGTACTGCCGGTAATATCATCATGCATTTGATTACGGGTTGTAAAATCAACCGCCTCACTGCTCTCAAGAACACCAGTGGAAATCTGTTGTATAATGCACCTTCCGCTATGTCAGACGAGAAGTTAGCATTAAGAGTTAATTTACCTACTTTCTTTTGACAGCGCATTGTGCTTGACACTACCGACTCATCGTTCCTGCAAACAAGAGAGTAAATCGAGTTTGATTACATTTAGTAGTTAAGGCGTTCGCTCGTAGAGGATGGTGCGCTGGGATTATCTTCTGATCTCTCCTTCATAAATGGGCGAATTAACTTCGATGGCGATTGAGCATGATAATATTGTCCCTGAACTTATAAGACCAGAAGATATTCCATAAGTCAATCTCGGAAATAATTCGAATGCATATTTGGTGAAACGTTTGATCGTGTTTGGAACCCCAGTCCAGACAACTGTACACACAAATTTGGCCGTGAAGAGCCAACCCCACCTGCAAATATTCAGCAAGAGACTAGCCTTTAGAGTTGCTTTCTAATCGCAAATTTCTAATGCCTGAGTTGCATAGCCTACTAAATAATAGATTACAGCTCCGTCTGGTCTCAAGAAAAAAGTTAAATCTCCATCTCAATGTGTCCTTGACACCACGGATGGGGAGTATCGACTTCCAGATCCGCGAGGAGCGTCAGCACTGTGATTGTGCTGAAGTGGCGATCGGTGGTGGTTGTGGTGATGCTGGTGAGAGGAAGGCCGGCTCGATGCGCTTGCCTTGGTCTCCTTCCTTTTCTCCCGGATGGTGTCAATATGTTCTAATGTCTTCAGCACTTCATCCATCGAGGGCCTCGCTTTAGGATCGCCCTCCAGGCATTTGAGGATGAGCTCAGCTGCTTGAGTTGCAGCTTTCAGAGGGTATCGTCCTTCTAGTCTCGAATCCATTATCTTCCTCAGCTTCCTCTTGTCATGGAGCGACGGCCTCGCCCATTCCACCAGATTCTGCTGGCCGCTGGGCCGGTTATTGTCCAGCGCTTGTAAACCCGTCAACATTTCTAGGAGAACCACCCCGAAACCGTAAACATCGCTCTTCACATACAGATGCCCTGTCAAATTAAGCCTCTATCATTCTGACATGCATTTGCTATGATCACATGAAATCTTCGCTAAAGATAAAGAAGCATATGAGAGGGAGATCTTGATGAAGAGCACTGCAATAAGATCATTTCGCAAAACACACGCCAATAAATCTCGTCAATCTTCTAAAGAACGTAGTTGTCACTGACTCAACATCGCTTGCCGAGAAGAAAGATAGGATCTCTGTCTTACCGGTGGCGATGTACTCGGGCGCGGCGTATCCATATGTTCCAATCACTCGTGTGGTCACATGAGAGTTCCCACCTGCCGGTCCCAGCTTCGCTAGCCCGAAATCCGAGAGCTTGGCATTAAAGTCCTGATGCCAATTTCGCGAACGAGAGAAAGTGAACAAAGTACCTCAATTAACCCACAAGAATGGTGGTTATATATCCACGTATCATCCAATAGTTGCAAACATACATCAAGTTAATCCCATTCGCGTGGACCATATGATCTAAAGACTTTTCTGCAAAAATTTAAAGTGTCTGGTGCATCCAATATATTGACACGACACTGACCGAAACTGATATACTTTACAAAGAATTTGAGCTTTGTCTCGTTTACTAGGTGACATGGGCGACATTTATATGGGTATTCTTAAAAGTAAATTCTCGATAGCCAGAAAAACCAAACGAAAGTAATCAAGTGATAGAAAAATTTACCACATCCAATAGTATATTGGAAGATTTAAAATCCCGGTAGATTACGTTCTTCTCGGATGTATGCAAGAAATCAACCCCACGAGCAGCTCCGATTGCTATTTTAAGCCTCACTTCCCACGGAAGTGGTTCAGCTCCCCCTGCATTACCGAAGGTTCCTTCGGTGAAAAATTTCCTTTCTTTTTATTTGTTGTTTTCCTACGCATTTTTTTTACTTTGCCGTATAATATTCGAGGGAAAAAAATAAGAGATTAATAAGCGTAGCGACGAAAGTTATGAGGATGATCTTACTTCTGAAAAGGTGATTTTCTAGGCTTCCCCTCTGCATGTACTCGTACACGAGGAGGTACTGATTGTCTTCCCAGCAATACCCCAGTAATCTCACCAAATTTGGATGAGAAACTTTCCCCAAGAACTTTACTTCCGACTGTGGAAAGATAACAAAAATAGAATTTATTGTTAACCAACGCATAAAATTGTGTCGATAATTAGTTTTGCCATCTTTTGCACGAACTAGTGTGAGTTCAATCAATTATGTGCAGCAATTTGTGCTTTTTACTATACAAGAAAGGTATGTCTTTACAAGCCTAAATCATAGGAAAAATTTCAGAGTATGGTCTATAACAAGACCATTTTCTCAAAAAATGATTCATAATAAATCTTGTGTCAAGTAAGGTCGTGAAAGTCTCAACTTAGTCTCAGATAAGACCCGAGCTTACTAGTTGGCTAGATCTTTGTCAAAGGGTGAGCCCATGCATCTAATATGCATCTCTCTTGCAATACATGAGCACATTGGTATTGAAAGTTTGGCCAACCAGTGAGCTGGGGTCCAACCAAGCTGGCCACCTTAAGGTTTTATTTGAGATAAAATCCATCTCATTTCAGATTTTTGTGTGAAAACTTCCCACAAATCATATTAAACTGTGCATGAAATAGTGTGGTTTGTTTCAAAAGGACAGGGTAAATAAGCAGGAGGTTGGTGAGTAGGCAACAAAGCACAAGTAATTATCAATCCTTACTCTAGTCAATATGAATTCTCGAGTCTGGGAGTCGGGTTTCGGCGCCCACCGAAGTTGAAATAATTTATAAATAAAATATTCTTTGGTCAAGAATTGGACACTAAGAAAAAGAACTTTATAATTATTAAAAGGGAAATCACTCATTTCGATAGGACCTTTCAATCCGGAAGAAAGAAAAAATCTTTAGTATGCTCTCTCCCCTCTTACTGAAGGGGGAGACGACCGTTAATTGTCCAGGTCGTACTTGGCTTCTTCTCATATTCAAGTGAGAAGTATTGGCACGTATGGATCGAGCGGGAGAGGATGGAATTTCTGTATGAATGTTAAGTACGCACCTGCCATTCGCGCAAGCCCTGATCGCTGTCGGGATTGGACTTCTTGACGGCCACCGGGATGCCGTTGCCGACCTTGGACGGGGCGAGCGTCCTCTCGTCCACCCAGCCCTTGAACACCCTTCCGAACCCGCCCTCCCCGAGCATCGTGTCCGGCCTGAAGTTCCGGGTCGCGCTCTTCAGCTCCGCCAGCGTGTACATTCTCAGCTCGGGCGTTATCACCTCCCCGGCTTTTGCCGTGGCCGGAGGTTCGTCCGCTCCGCCGCCCCCACCGTTCGCCGCCAGCGGCTTCCCGTTCTCGCTCCCCGCCGACGCACCACCTATACACACACACACACACACACACAAAAAGAAGAAGACGGAAATGAAAAACATGATACGTGAGCTCAGCTCATATCCACCAGAAAGTAGAGACGATCATCGAACCAAGAAGGAGGAGGAAGAAGAAGAAACCTGGGCTGCAAGGTTTGGTGGAGTTGGGGCTATGGTGGTTATCCACCGAAGCCGATCCTTTTCCCCAGCAGTTCCCCATGATCAACAACAACAGCACCACCGATCAACAAAACGACGCCAAACTCTCTCTCTCTCTCTCTCTTCTCTCTTTCTCGGGCGTCTGTTTGGGAATGAAGCTAATGGGTCTCCCTTTCTTATTTGGAGGGAAGCAAGATTGGCTGCTGGAGGCTGGTAAGGTTCGAGGAAGAAGAGAAGAAGGTGCGCAGAAGCGAAAGTAAAAGAGGAGAAACAGAACCCGCTCAGTGAAACCGACCACACACACAAAAAGCTCCTCCCTTCCTCTTTGACTTTTCCGCTTCCGTCTCTTAGAGTTATAGGGGTGATGGCGCTGCTGCCGCTCATGACACCCCGCTCAACTCGTTTTATACTCTCTCCCTTTCTCTTCTTCTCCTTTTCTCTCCTCTCTTTTTGGCTTTGCCCCCGCAATTTGTTTTTTTTTATTTTTTTGTTAAGGTAAAGAGGGCCCCGCAATTTGTTTAGTTCGGGAATAAACGAAAAAGAAAAATCAGAGAGAGAGAGAGAGAGAGAGATGGGTATAATTTTGATGGTGTGGAAGAAGGGACAAAGGCCAAAAAGTTGTGGGGGTTGTGGGGAAATAAGTCAATGCCCGCTCAATCGGGGCAAAAATCATCAATATTTTAGGGCCCTCCTCCGGTCACATTGACTCGGTCCCGTTTGTAACACTCCAATCCAAATCTCTTGAGCATCCTACTAATCTCTTCTCACTTACATCAATTCCTTTAATCTCTATAGAAATGGGTGAGTATTTGAGGGGAAGATTCTCGGAGGCGAAGACCGACTCGATCTTTTATTGGGTTGAGGGGCGAGGTGAGACGAGACGCGTACTTCCACTTTTTGTCGTAAAAACGAGGGTTGTATGAGAAAACTTCACTGGGCAAAATAAAGTTTGGATGGTAAACACATCTACGCTCAGACATCGAAGGATTATGTCGAAATATTCATGTTTGATGAGATGATTATGTTGAAAAATCATGTAGTATTTCTCAAATTTCCACAATTTTGTCTTTGGAACTACAAATTACAATGAAATAACTTCCTCATTGAGTCTAAATACGCCACGTATATTAATCGATATTTGACCCTTTCTTTCGAAGAACAGTTCACAAACTGAAGTTGACCTCCTCCGTCTCGAAGCTGGATTTGTAAACGCTCGAGTCAATTTTGACCTTAGGGCTTGCTTGGTGACGGTATTTCGATCAGTCGTTCGTATTGTTGGGACAACCCCCACATGTACTTTGCTGCCGAGACGCATGCACAGAACAGGAACCAGACAAAAGGGCCATCGAGACTTGGTCATACCTATTAGGTCCGTAAACATGATGGTAATGATAATAATAAAAATCATTAACCATTTCCGAAGTTGAAACTTTCCAAGTCCTAATCCTAGGATGCACCAAAGCGGGGCAGCATGGTATTCATTGCTGTCTTACTAATCATATGATCGATTTCCCGTTCCACTTAAAACCCTCCTACGGGCGGCTTTGTCATCACTGGAGGGAAAGGAGTTGTAGCTTTTTTTCAATATGAGAACGTGCAACGTTTTCGCACACGGTAGTACAGGGTGTGCACATGACATAATGGTCATGATACGATCTTGAAATCGAGCGTCGATCGTTTGCAGAGCTCAATCAATCATGAGATCTTACAAGATGTATATTGCATATCTCGAGGACACGCTATTTCTAGAGCAATCATAGCTTGTCCGTGTAAGCTCGCATGACTATCACGACCTGTCTCGAGCCTTTTTCACACATAAACAAAGCGACGTCACGATGCCCGCGGTGGGGGGTGGGTTTTCTTTTTTTCTTCGTATTGGACTGTCGTCGGCTGAGGTCTTATTGAAACTTCGAAGAGGGGTCAAGAGCACCGACCACGATCCTTTCGTTTCGCGATCCCACCGAGCTCGACGAGATAAAGATCGATGGGGGGGGGGTGGACGAAGCAAAAGTCAATGCTGACATGACGGGCCTTTCGGAAAAAATGGTGCACGAGGGGGGGGCCCGTTAATTCATCGTGAATCAGAGCGCGGGGAACGTGCCCTGCTTTGCCTACTCGGGTTCGACGACCCGGTCTCTCTCTCTCTCTCTCTCTCTCTCTCTCTCTCTCTCGGCGTCTCCATGGGGCTTTGTCAAAGTTCCTTTTCGGTAGATTTTAAACTCAAATTGGAAAAGGAAAAAAGAATCTCTTCTTTGGGAAATCTAGACTGACCAGAAAACAAAAAAACAAAAAGAACAAGAAGAAGTCAGCGGCAATTGGAAGAGGAGCTCCCTTTTATACGAAATCACTTTCACCTTGGAGTGTTTGAAATTTGTCTACGTTGCACCAATCAGAAACCTAGTGGAAGAAATTCATCCAATCGAAGATAGAACGACACATGAGCCACTGATGATTTATTACGAGAGGGTTTCGATGATTGTTGACTAATAGCAATAGCCAGGAGGGGGATTTGACCAGGTGTCCGTTCGTGTCGGGAAGAGATATGGCATATATAAGTCGATTAATAAATCGGTAGATTAGAACAAACAAAGATTTGCGATGCTTTCATGGAAAAAATTAAGCATTTCAAAAAAAAAAATATATATATATAAAACCAACAAGTCATCCGTGTTCCATTTAATACAAATAATTTGATAGCACGTCATCCGCATCGATTTTGACTCGCACATCATCTAATTCTACAAATGGAATTTGAATAACTATATAGTTCGATCCAAGGCGAATGTTTGGTCTCTGCGAACCGTATTGATATGCCAATAGATGGAACTTGGAGATTTCAGTTTTCCGCGAGGACAGTCACTCCGTACACTAGCAAGAAAAAACCCATTTATTTTCATTTTCCAGAGAGAAATGTTTGATGGCCAAAACAAAAGTGAAGGGTAAAAAAAAAGGAACGTGGAAGACGGGCGGGGAAGGGAATGTGGCGTAGGCGATTCACTCCACGCCTGTACTTTTCACCAACCATCTTGGGGGAAATTTGGCTTTTGAAAATGGGCTTGACGTCTCGAGTAAATTTAACAAAATTGTCTCCATCCGGACATTTAATGAACTAGGACGGGTACGTGATGATCACCAATGATCTTTTTCCTCCCGTAATGAAGCTCTGACTCGCCAGCCATGCAACGCAATGCATGCCTTAGTTGACACTCCCGCATATATTACAAATTTATATTTTTTTAAAAAAAAATTGTAGATTTCAATGTATTTGTCTTGAAAATTAGAACATTCCCTAATTAAACATGTCATTGAGTGCATTTTTGTGGGTTAATGATGTGGGAGGTTTGGTAATGAGTGTGTTTTCTCATGCCCATAAGTAAGATTTTGCAATACTTTCCAATATCTATTTTTTAATTATTTATATTTAAAAAAAAAAAAAGGGATTTGGGGCATTGTTGACAATGGCCCATGCTAAGAAAACGGTTTACTGACCACACATTTCAAGCATGGGATTTTGGCAACCAGAGTATAAACCTTCCAAAATCAATTGCCAAGAATAATAATATACAATATCTAATCATGTAGCGCCATATTAAACACCTATAGAAAACGAAAGCTAACGTAAAACCAATCTTTCATATCGATTTTAAATTTCGTGCCTTGAACCAAGATTAATTTGTAAAATGTCACGCACAATTTCCAAAAGGAAAATGAAAAGTTAATTGAATTTAAGAACTAAGAAATCATATGACTTTAATGTAAGCTAAGTTACGACTTCAAATGTATGGGATAGTACTTCACAATGACAAATGATGAACCGCGGCTTAAAAAGTAAGACAAAATATTCTGTCAATTTTAGTTTCTAGAGTGAAATATGGGAAAATTTGACGAAATTTAGAAAAGATAATATTTATTCAAGTAAAATTTTATAATATAGGGAGTAATATATGTTTTGATTCCACATTATCTCTCTGATTTCATGTTGCCCGTGTTTAAGTTAACACCAAAATCTCAAACAAATAGCATATATTTTAAAACCATGTAAACATTGAGAGTAAGTAATTTTGTGCTAGTGACAAACTCAAGTGGTGATATTTACACACGGTGAATTACAGTAGTCACGTAAATGATGGTGTTATATTTATATATATTGAAATGTTTTAGTAATACTATAAAATGAGACACAAATCTTGGGAATCCTAATTTGACAAATCTCAAGCAGGCCTTCGTTTCCTTTTGGTATTTAGTGTTGTGCTAAATGTAGATTATGCTTATCATTTCCTTTATTGGTTCTAGTTTTTGTGATTTTACAATTTAAATGTCATTTTTGGCAATTAATCATGAAAGCTTTAAATTCTTGTTGCCATGATCCCATACTTGGGATGTATGGTCCCCATGCCCCGTCCCCCGTCTTCTTAGCTTTATTCATTGACAATCGTTAAGTTAGAAGATGTCATGCTCATGCAGAAGATTTCCAATGAAGACAAAACCTATCGGCCTTGCGTGGTCGTTAGGGCAAGGTCTTTGGGAATTGAGAAGACCAACAAACGAAATTATAAATTAAATTAGTTGTGCCTAACTACTTTGGATCCTAGCCACTTCTCGTTTTTATTTATTTTTTGGTAGAAATAAAGATCGGTCCTAATATTTATAAACCACCGGTAGGCACATTGCTTGCACTAACCCTTTTTAAATGGGAAAAGGAAATTGATTGAAGAAATCTCGCACATTGCGCAAAGCTTCTCCAATCACTAAGAATCCTCAACGATCGCAACTATTTTTGTAGAAGATTTGCCAGTTTCAGTCGGTGCAAGAGCAGTTTGACATTCCTAAATATTGAATAGCTTAGGACTAAATCACTATCGAGTTTTAAAGAGAATCTTATTATTGTAGTATAAATTTGGCTAATCAATCATATAGGTTCCAAGTTCTTATCGTTGTTGGTAAACAGAGTCGCTACCTCTTATTAACATACTAATCAGTTTGATTATTGGTATTTTATAATTATAGAAGTTCAAAAGGAATCAAAATTATCGACGTTTTAAATTTGAGTATTGAAAAAGGCAAGAGGCATGGCCTTTTGACTCAACCAAGGGAAACCTTATGTATAAAACTATGTTTTTCAATTGCAAGACCCACATGGCTAAAATTTAAAACAAAATCGTCAAGGGAAACCCATCATGTTACCACAATCAGAGCATGACGTCATTCTCGGCAAGGACCACTGAAGCCTGAGTTATACACAATTACAAAGTTAACATTGGGTACGGTTTTTCTTTTTTTGGCCCTTCGTGTCCCTGTAATGGCGTCGCTCAGTTTTAGGGCAAAACTATATGATAAGGTTAGGATAATTAGGGATGATCGGGTCCAAGGTGAGTAGGGTCTAAACTTAAATCCTATACCCGACCCTATTATAACCGATTCTCCTTTTCTAGACCCTATAACCAATCATATTTGTATTGGACCCTGTACCCGATCTACCCTGTTTTTCCGATCCGATTCTAAAGTCAATCCTATTTCCACTTGAACATGTTTTGCAATCTTCCGATATCCTATATGACTTCGAATTTTATATTAATAAGCGAGAAAATAACATAATCTTCCTAATTTATATTGAAACATTAAGCACCGGTAATAATTAATACATAAAATTTTTGACTAAACAAAAAATTAAAGATCCATAGAGCTAATTATAATAAATAAAATCATAAGACAAAGAATTAGCAACAAACATGGGTCTAATATCGGTCTTATTCCTACAACTACTACATGAAGCTACTCATTAATGCAAGCATGACTTCTCATACAAAAGAGAAATTAGGCGAGCCAATCCATATGATATAGTGACGAACATCATCCGTCCATCAGACGGTGTGAGAGGGAGTCGGTGAGGAAGGAAGCAAGTGAGGAAGAGGAATGACAAAAAAAGAGTGTCATGCGTAGTTGAGAGAGCCAAAAGGAAAAATATCATGTAATTGCAGGAATAAGAATAGAAATCGGAGAAAAAAAAAAAAAAGATTTTAGACCTCTACTTACAAAACCGGTCTGGAAACGAGTTCCAAAACCAATCCAGGAACCGATTTCTAGGTGGGTAATCACTCGGAACCTATTCCCGGACCGGTTTCAATGGGAACCGATTCCCAACCCTATTTTCCAGGTGGGCCGGTCCAAGAACCGGGTATACCCGGTCCAGTTGCACACCCCTAAGGAGAATTGTTTGCTTTACCAAACTCTCGCTTTGTTTACTTCTAATTTGTCCACACAGAGCTACACAAAGCATAGGTCTAATTCCCTAAAGAAAAGCTACAACTGTCAGGTTGAAAATCGTCTACTTTTCTGTTCCCTTAGCATTTTTGTGTCTAAAGAAAAAACCACCAACTTATTGTCACTCTAATCCTAAATCTATTTCACGTCCGCAAATCACGACTGCTTTCTTCGAAATTATTAACGTCGGGATAAACTCTACCGTGTCAAATCCTTCACGAGTTAAGTTCAATGAATCACTTGATTTATATACAACGCTTCTTTGAATCCGCCAATCCTCTTACCATCACGATTCCTCGTGTGTGTACTTTATCAGTGGGACAAAGTGAGACTAAATCATATAATAAGATCCTACTCACAGCAAATAACGACAGGATAATGATCGTGATAATTATGTCCGCAAACAACCAGTCAAGTCAATGTTCCATATCCTCTCAAAGATCCGGTGGAAGATTAAAAAATTGGGAAATAGAAAGCCGGCCATGTATATATAAATATATTATACTAGAAGGGACCAACCATGATTTGTGGAATAGATAAAAAAACGGGTGGAAGAAATAAAGTAGAAAGTCTCTATTAAGATGTTTGAAAAATTATCAGTAGGGAGATGGAGAAATTGAGACTTGAGAGGCTCCATATGCATCGATCGCGCTGATCAGGTCGCTTGAGAAATGTAAGATTTTGGGAAGTCTGCGAGCGGGGAGAGTGGTGTGAACCTTCTCGAGACACGAAGAAAATTTAATTTCAAGTCTTCCTGTCGACAGCTAATTTCCCTCATGAAAGTCAATGCGCGACCTGTTCTTTGTTTTTTCTCGTTTTTCCTTTAAGTTCTTCGGATGGCTTCTAGACGTGGGAACGAAATCTCGTACTATCTTTTAAGCTTTGTCTTCGAACGAGGATGTCCGTTTTGACTTCTGATTCATTTTCTCTGAAGAGGCTTGTCGATAGGAATTCGGGAGGACACGCTCAATAGTTTGATTCATTTTCAATTAGGCCTTGATAGCTCAACACGTGTACTCTTTACATGTTCATGCCTTCGGTTGCTGTTTTTAGCATGAAAATTCACCGTTGCCTTTTTTTATGGAATTATTGCAAAAGTAGGAAGTCTACTCTGAAACTTCGTTCGGGCTTCTTTGAACTTTGTGGCCCTAATGCTCAATAATCCGAAATCCTAGATAAAATTAAGGCTGTGTTTGGTAGTTTAAATAAAACTTGGGATGGGATTCAGTATTTGGAGACTTGGAGTACCAAAAATTCCGAACATGACCACATATAGCTTGGATTTAAAAAACCCCACATAGGAGGTGAGATGGACCGGTATGGGATATGTGGGCCAACGTCTCACCCTCTTCCCATCGTCACTCTCTCTTCTTCTTCGAACTATTCTTCCTCTATTCCATTCCTAAAGTTTCAGAATTTGGTTGGATATAGGCGAATGTCATTAGAAAAATATGAATACCTTTAGTTAAAAGGGGTTTTTGAAATGTAAATAGCGTTTGATAAATTATAATTTTAAAGTGCATTACGAAACAACTTTAACTTAAATGTCGTTTGGTAAAAACTACATTTTTTACAAAGGACTTTTGCTAACTTTTTTTTATAAAAGAAAAAAGTTTCAAATATTTTTTTTTTCTAGCCACAAGCGGCCAAATCTGGCCACCGAAAGACCTCAGGCGACACCTGGGGTTCGCAACTCAGGTGATGGTCGCTGAGGTCGGGCAACCCCTCAAGCGGTGGTCTTTGGCGCAAGCGACCCCTTAGCCGGCAGTCATCAACCTTTATTCGTTTCTCCGGAGAAGATGAACAATACATAACTTGTATTCCAAAAATGCAACTTCCCAAAGGATCTTGTGAACTGTTTTAGGTTAAAGGCCTTTATAGCCACTTGAAGATACAATTGCATCTTACCAAAGTCCTTAATTGAATTAAACATGTTTGCATTTGACCAAACCCACCTTAAAGCCCAAAAGCCCATTCCAAATGCTAAACCAAACAAGGCCTAATTTGGCTCGATCGACTGTTCACATGAAGGCGCCGTATCTACTCTTCTCAATTGACATCTCTATTGGAATCACCTTAGACCGATGCTTCCAGCTCCATCATGCCCAGCATCGACCTCATCTCCGATGGACCTCGAGCATTAACAAGCCAAAGCGGACCCGCGGGTAAGGGTGAGCACAGACGAGCCAAAATCCGAGGTTCATGCTCGATCTAAGCCCCAAATGGAGGGCTTGTCTCATCGCCACCTCGCCCCCTTGACTGCTGCAACATCAAGGAAGAGGGGACAGATGAGGGCGCGATGGAGAAGTTTTTGTTAAAAGAGAGGTGCGACGCAAAGAAGAAGGACAAGCGAGGGACGGAGCAAGGCCACCACACAGCATGCGATAGATTATTAGCCCACGTGCCATCGCACGGACTAGCCCATGGGGACAGCACGGCTTGGGACTGCCCATAAGATTATCCGGGCAGCTTGCTCTTGGGCCTTTGCTTCGAGCCGAGACCGGTCCAACCGGAAGAGTAAGCCCAATAGGGTACGGTTTCAAGGCCCAACCACGAACCGCTGTTCCCAGGTGGATTCGGTTTGCGCTCTTCGCATCCAGATCATTAGGCATTAATTTACGTCACATATATATGGCACTGACTTTCGAATCAGTCCGATTAATGAACGTCCGACCTCTCGCGGCAACGCATGCATTGCACATAACAACGACTCTGATTTTGGTCAATATCGGATCGATCATCATCATAATTAGTGTCGGCTCTTGTTCAACTATGCTCGAGGAACTCATCGATCAAAACGCATACCAAGCAATCGATTATCATGTGGTAGGAGCTAAAGAATGTTTAATTTTCAAACCGATCCCTTTGATCGGTCTCTTCATCCACATTGGCAGTGGCTCGCACGTTTGTCTTCTTCCTCCACAAGCAAAGCACCGGATCGCAGGCGGCTTCGATGTCAACGATGGAAAAGCCATTAGGACGGCCGATGCTTCGCGGTCAATGCCAAGCTACGACGATGAGCGATTGATCGAATGCCATTTCAACGGGCGCGTAATATAGTCACGCGCGTATCCCTCGGGCCAAATAGACAAAGAAGGCAAGAATCAAAACGTGGGGGGACACGTCTTATGGAAATCAATCATCAGTGAGTTTCGTTCGTGGTTTGCAAGAGGGGAGATTGGTAGACCTTCCCCAATAATGATGAATGTCCGCATGCTATGGAATCTTCGCTCACGCCCGACGTGTTCCTTTGAATTATTGCTGTTGGTATTAGGTCGGACGTCACCACTTTGCACAGGACAACATATACATCCGATGCTAGCAGAAATATACATCCGATACATGGTCATCCTTGCCTTCGTCAATGATAAATTAATCATTTTTTAAAGGAGAAAATGACATGAAATGATTCTTAAGCTTTGGCACGCAATGCACGATGTCGTCATTAATTTTTTAATCCATTCAATGTGGTCTCTGAACTTTTGGCATATATTTAATTTAGTCCCCAAATTACATATAAATATTCAATGTTGTTCTTCCATCAATTCAAGTTCAAGGACAATATTTTACATATTCATATAGTCTAGGCATTAGATTATATATATTTCAAAAGCTCAAGAACCTGCATTGAATAAATCAAAAATTTATGGACAGCATTATATATTGTACTACAGTTCAATGACCGCATTAAAAATATTAAAAATTAAGGGACGATATTGAACTAAAATTTAAGTATCATTTATGTAATTATCTCTTTTGGAAACGTCGGCGGAACGAAGAAAACTAGCTATGATTGGATTCGATGCATATTCATTACGTGAGCATGTAGAGAGATTTGCCTTTTTGCTCAATTTTAGGACAAACTTTCCGAGCACGTGGTTGCGGAATTTGGGTAGACCGCCTGCGGAAGTCATATGAGGGCAACTTTACGTTGGGAACAATTAAAGGACAAAATGTGGATTTGCGAGATCATATTCATATGCAAGAAAAAAGGAAAAAAGGGGGCATGGAATTCTAGGAATGTACTTTATGTGGAGCTGAAGTACCAAAGTGATGTTGCATCGATCCTAGAAAGTAGATATAGCTACTTCGTTGTAAAGCCTTGCCCTACGGTCTCGCTTCGATTGGACCCCGCTCTTATTTTCTTCCTTCCATCGGCTATCGAAACAAAGAAATTGCGCATAAGCTTTTTATCCAAAATTTTAAATACTCATTTGACAATTTATCTTGTGACGAACTTTGAAAAGGCTTTTTTTTTTGTGACAAGCAATATTTTCCAAAGAGTGATGTTAGGAATACTGAGATTTTTCTGAATTGCCACAAAATAATGTGGCGATGTATCGGAAGATAAGTATACATTTTGGTCCTAAGACAAAGCCGATGAACGAATTCCATTGCAACCACCAGGAGAAACCTCGCACGTTCCTTAGCATACGCAGTTTAATAATCAATACATGTGGAAGATCTCCGTTCGGCAAGTAGAATTGGATTATTTCATTGTGGAGGTGCTGGTGTGCACCTGGTTTCGGATTTAATTAATAATTTGGCACTTTGAAAAACCTAAATTACATATTCACCATCAAATGTTTACACGTGGAAAAGTATGATAACAAAGTTAAAGTCCTAATACATATGTCATTCATCCGATGGCGGACATATAATAATTCTTTTCAAGCCGGCAATGGTTGGAACGATTATTCGAAAGGAAACGATGCTTGCCGGTAGAACTTCAGGTTGCATTTTCAAATGTGCTCCGACATCATAGGACGTCACACCGGCTTTTGACCGAATGATCGATTAAAATTATACTCATTAATCTAAGTTTTTGTGTATAATGGCGATGGAGAGAGCCCAGATAGAAGATGCGACTTCGGATGAAACATTCTTTGGAAGGTTGACTGACGTTTGAGAAACTTCGCGGCTATAGAGAAATGACTGAAATATTCCTGCTAAGCCTGTTTAGAAATAGGGTTTAGAATAGTTAAATGACCCTCTTCCATTGCATAAACTGATGGCCTAGGGGCGAAGGAAAGAAGAAGAAAGATACATAAATAAATAAAAATAAATAGATAAAGTCATTTCATCTGTGGGTAATGAAAATGGGTTCAATTTTTTCGATTTATTTCATTAATCTCAATCAACTCTCGAGCATCGATAACGAGTCCTTCGTTAATGAATACTCCCTCTGGCACAGACCGGTGGTCCGGCAATTTGGGCCTAAGATCGAGACATGAAAGAAGCCGATTATAAACACGACGGACATCGAGAGACTCGGAGAAATGAGATCGCAAACGCTCGAAAGTCGGACAAGCGTAGGTACAATTAGGCTCCTGATTTCAGCCTTAGGTTCTTCATCACTGTGTTAATGAAGAATACCGGGGGCAGGGCCAACTGCTTCCCTTTAAACAATCCTTCGATGGGGTCGACAGAAGGGGCGTTGACCCGCTGCGGATGCTGACTTCTCAGATGAACTTTCGAGGTATGTGGTATCGAAAGTGACCCACATATATATCCAAAATTCGGGAGGAATCTTGGCATTTCTCATCTGCAGAAGAAATCGGAAGACAGCGATTGGGGCAATTTTCTAGTATTTTCTTTAAATAGTTGGCGTGCGAAGATTGCCAAACTATGCCATTCAATCCATCTTCCTTTGCATTATTAGACTTGTTCGGGCTTCTTTTTCCTTACTGGCCGCCCATTATATATATAATACCCAAGTAACTGTTTAACCCTTTATCTTCCCTAATAGAATATGTGATGACGACCATAAAGTAATGGTGAAAAATAACTCGATTCCCTTCAAACTAGGGAAAGAAGGGACACTTTTTATATGCAATAAGAAAGAAATTAACAGAACCTTTGCATATATTTAGAGCATGAAAAGTTGCATATTTCTATTGTGGTGGTGGGTTTTGCAATCGCTCCTCCAGGGATTTCTTCGCCATTTTGGCCTTACAAGGCTCCCTTACATCAAAAAAAAAAAAAAAAAGTTACATATTTCTATTTGCATTTTATGGACAAAAGAACTACTTTTACATGATTTGAGATAGTTGACTCTTTTCTAATTAACTTGAAACTGAGAAATAAAGTACTCTCTGAATAGTAGAGATTGCCAATTTTTCGAGGAGACGATTTGTTGGTGATAAAAAATTTTCGTCATGGATCTATGTGTACCAAAAATTACAATAGAGAGGGGAGGACTTGCCCCTCTTGCTCCGTGACTTGATTAATATAATTGAAGGATTGGATTAGAGAAAATACAGGGAGTTTATTAAAGAATGCACGAATGTACAGAGACGATTAAAATCTATCTATCTTGATACTCGATTGTCAAAAATAAGTAGAAACTACTGTAGATGGCTTCATTTGATACATATGCATATAAGAAGACTAATAAGACATGATTTGAAGGTGATATAGAACAACAGAAGTGGAAATTTATAAACAAAAAATTGCACTAAAAAATTGTCCATGTTAAATTATTTCTAGATTCTACTTGATAATTCATCCATAAATAGAGAAGAACTAAGTTTTTTGAAATTTCTCTTTTCAACTAAACACGAAGTAAGATCTAACAATTAAATATAGTGCCCTTTAATATACATGAAAATTTTTGTCTCTATGATAAATAGATCCTAAATTAAAAAGAAAAAAAAAAAAAAAAAAAAAAGCGACGGATCTAGTCATACAAACCATATTCAGTCGCCACGCGTAACCATCTCTAAGAAGTCGAAGGATCACTTAACCGAGGCCGTTAACCCCCGATAATAAACCCTCTCCTTCCCTGAAAATTCCTTTTTTGGGAGGAGGAGGGTGGGGCGAAATTCGAAAAGTCCGAACTCGAATTCGACTCGTTCGCGTGTCGCCAAAACGACTTCAAAAAAAGTTAAAAAAGGAAACTAACAACACGCAAGACGACGACGACGCCCTCTCCTCCCCATGACCTCATCATCATCATCCCCCGTTGCTCTCCTCCTTCTTCTTCCCCAGTCGACTCCCGACTTAATGTTTTCAGACCTTCGCATCGCCCGATGATGGAGTGAGTCGAGAAGAAGAAGGAAGAAGGAAGAAGAAAGAAGAAGAAGAAGAATCGTTCTTCGATCTGTAGGTGAAGAAGAGAATCGCGGGGTCACGCAAAACCATGCAGCATCATCATCATCATCAACCCTCCTCGAAGCCGACCGCCCACCACCACCACCACCTCCCCGCTGCCGAGACCGTCGCCATGCGCGGCAACGTCCGCACCGCCTTCCTGCTCCTCGCCCTCGCCCTCGCCCTCTTCGCCTTCCTCCACTTCCACCTCCGCCCCTCTCCCCTCCTCGACCCCCGGCTCGGCCTCTCCAACCTCTCCCTCGCCTACGCCGTCCGCGAGGGGGGTCCGCCCCTCCCGCCACGTGTCCTCCGTCCCCGAGGAGTCGACCGACGCCGTCTCGATCCTGTTCCCCGCCTGGGAGGTGCTCGTCATCGCGCCCCCCGCGACGGCGGGCGGCCGCGGCTGGCGCTGCGTCTTCCAGAACAACGCCACCTCGCCGGCGACGCCCGCCGGGGTCCTCCCCTTCACGAAGCGGGCGATGTTCAAGTGCCGGCTCCCGCACAGCGTCCGCCGCCTCCGGCCGTTCCACCAGCCGGCGCTGACGCGGTCGTCCTCGGAGGAGGAGGAGGAGGGCGCGTTCCCGGCGACAGCGGCGGAGGAGCTCTTCCGGTGGAACTTCCTCGCGTACGAGTCGCTGTCGACGGAGCACGACGTCGTCCTGTTCGTGAAGGGCGTGAACAACCGGCAAGGCATCAACAGGTCCCCGGAGGAGCTGAGCTGCGTCTTCGGCGACGATCCGGCCACCTCCGTGAGGACCGCCGTCACGAGCTCCGCCCAGGAGGTCTTCCGTTGCGCGCACCCCAAGCTCCCCGCCGCCGACTCCGGAACGGAAATCAAAATTAAAATCACGCTCGAAGTCGCGCGCGAGAATCGGGTGACACTGATCCCTTCGGTGGCGTACTACACCCCCGAGCGGCGCAGGTTAGCGACGGGCGGCCCCCGCTCGCTACTGTGCGCGTGCACGATGGTGCACAACGTGGCCAAGTTCCTCAAGGAGTGGGTGGTGTACCACGCCAGCGTCGGCGTCGACCGATTCTTGCTGTACGACAACGACAGCGACGACGGCCTCCGGTCGGTCGTCGACGACCTCAGCCGCGGCGGCTACGACGTCCAGGTCCTGACGTGGCCGTGGCCGAAGACGCAGGAGGCCGGCTTCTCCCACGGCGCGGTGTACGCGAACGCTTCGTGCGAATGGATGGCGTACGTGGACGTGGACGAGTTCGTCTTCGCTCCGGCCTGGAACGGCTCGGCGCCCCCGTCCAAGCTCATGCTGACCTCGCTGCTGCCGGCTCGGGACGACCCGGCTCGGAACGGGCAGGTCTCGATCAAGTGCTACGAGTTCGGGCCGTCGCAACAGAAGACGCACCCGCCGGAGGGGGTGATGCAGGGGTACACGTGCCGGAGGAGGATAGAGCAGCGGCACAAGTCGGTGCTCCGGCTGGACGCCGCGGACGCCTCGCTGCTCAACGTGATCCACCACTTTAGGCTGAAGGAAGGGTACAGGTCGAAGCAGATGCGGCTGGAGGACGCGGTGGTGAACCACTACAAATACCAGGCGTGGTCCGAGTTCAAGACCAAGTTCAGGAGGAGGGTCTCTGCCTACGTCGTGGACTGGACGCAGGCGATCAACCTGGCATCCAAGGACCGGGCCCCCGGCCTCGGGTTCGAGCCGGTCGAGCCCAGAGGTTGGGCCGAGCGGTTCTGCGAGGTTAGGGACGATAGGCTGAAGGCATTGACGAGGAGGTGGTTCGGGTCGGAGTCGGGTGCCGAACTCAGCATGGCTTGGCAGAGATGACGATGACGACGACGGCGATTATCCGATGATACTCTCATTTTCTTGGCGGGGTTTTGACTCGACAATATACGGCAGATTTGATGGTAAATACACGGGGGAAATATACTGGAAGACGATTCTTTTTGGTTATCTTGGTCCAAGATTTTGGGGGAATAGTGGGTTAGGAATTCGGATTCGTTGAATTTTCTTTTTACCTACCTTAATAATCTCTGGAGATTAAATTAGAGAGGAAGAGAATTCTGTCTCTTTCTATTTTGTCTTTTTTGCAGTTCCACTTGCTCTCTTTGTTCAGATTTCAGCTGTCTTTCTTGACCATCCTGAGTTTTGCTGTAAATACAATTCAAACAAGTTCAGCGTCCCCGCTTTCCAGGTCGCTGCAATATGTGGTTAACTGTAAATTTTCTTCTGTGATGCTCCATGGAAGTAACTAAAACTAATTGGGCTGCTGTAGCAAGCACCCGGCTCATCTGACTCCCATACCATATTACCAATGTTCTTCGATGCTACCATTTGACCATCCAAACGTCATTATCGAGATTGTCGAATGTCGATGTTGGCTGGAGCAATGGTATGTTCCGAGTCGGATCGATTGATTCAGTAAGCAAGAATCTATCTTTGTAGCGAACTACGGCCGTTTGAATTTGAGAGATAATCCCTTTGGTCCTCTGTTGCATGTAGAAGCGTTGAGGGTGACAGAATCACTTTGAAAACGTTGTAATAATTGCCTTTGGTTCGTTTCTTTCATTTTCTCTTCTCTTGTCCAACCGAAAAACCAAGGTTCTAATACTCCAGTCTAGATAGCAACAAGTGATTAACCTAACCCGTGACGGATTAGTCATATTTTTAAGTGTTTTGCAGTCAGTCATCTACTTCGTCACCCAATTCCCCGACTGTTGAAACTTCAATAAAGAATTTCTTCCTCTTGAGGCAAGCATGATGAGACCATTTTTCTCTAGCTTCGTTCTTCAGTTGGTACCTTCCCAGTCTTCTCGAATCTGCTCATCTGATCCTCGGCGGCTGCTGATCATGTTTCTCTAAGTTCTCTGTGTGATTTATTCATGTTCTCGAGTAAGAACTGCTCTGAAGGAACGCTCGGTGGTGACAAGTAAACCGAAATGAATTGAAGTCTTTCGCGCATAAACGAAAATTCCTCATTATGCATCACTTGTTAGGACACGAAAGCCTGTATTTGTATAGAAACATTCGTATACGTTACCGTTGTCTGGTTTAACTTCAGTGGATGTACATAAGGAAGGAAAAAAGGGTGTCGAACATTCCCAAACAATCTGGTCAAGCTTGAGGTCAACCGACCACCGTCTGGAATCAACTGAGACCGTTGGCTTGCAAGCCAAAGCAATACCTCGAGCTTCTCGTCGTGGTTTGGCTTTCACTGTGCACCAGCATCTTTTACACAAAAATTCTCACCAACCACGAACAAGGACAACTTCCCCTGTGGCTTTAAATGGTCTCATAAGCCCTGCTTTTGACGAGTTCAATGTTCAAACGAAGAGCATAACCCTAGCTTCATACTCTCGAGTCTCCGCTCTCACGACTCCTTCTTCACGGTAAAACTACATCAACAGAGAAAAGGAAATATAGTTTTCTACACATTGAATCTGGAGCCTCACGTCACGGAACCAATGATTTGTTTTTCAAATCAGCTCGTATATCATTATAGTTCTACTTCTGTACAGAATTTCTCCAGAAGGCTAAAGATAAATGATGGCTTGAGGATATTCATGGCGCCAACAAAGACCAAAAAGTTCATTTGAAAAAATTAAAATCCTCCTTTTTATGATGCATTGTCCACGGAGCTAACAAATGTGCCACCATTCAAGATGAAGAGTGACCAACTAATCCTTATAGTTGTAACGCTAAGTCCGGTTGCCGGGGAGAACCAAGCTGCAAGTTCGAATTCAGTGAACCTTGCAGCTGGAATCCATTGTTCTGGTAAAGAACAGCTGGGACAGCATCCTGTTTACGCTCCATTGGCACTCCTTGCCAGTTCCACCATTGCTCTTCTGATGCTGCACGCGACCTGAAGGGATTGAAGGGCTGCGATGTTCCGGTGCTTCCAGACAACTCAGCAGAAGTTGATTGGAGGACACTCCCAGGTGCTGGATGAGCCGTAGCATAGTTGCTTGAAACCACTCCTTGCCCCTCAACAGTCACTGGAGCCTCATATGAATGAGCAGTGACCACAGGTGGCATTGGTTGTGTTGCCATCCTGATTTCACCAGCAAAAGAGGTCGCAGGAGTGTCATCCAGAGGTTTCAAATCACCTGCATTGATGAACTTGCTTTGCGAGTTCAGCCTTCTAAGGGTTGCCATTTCTTCTGCAGACTGAGGAGAACGCCCACTTGCATTGCTGAAGCTTTTGACAGCAGCTGTCATAGGCAGATCTTCACAAGGATGCCCAGAAGATATACATGATTTTAGCCTCCCAGGATGCCGATGGTCCATGGTTTCATCTTCTCCTACCCATCCAGGACCAAATTTAACCCCATATGGCAAAACACTCTCGATTTTCTTTGATGCTATCCTCCAGACAGCAGGACCAAGATCTGCAGCAAATCGAGCCAAGCTCCTCGCATAGCCATGATTGAGATATACACCTACCTGATTAATTAGCAAAACTGTAAGTCCACAACCCAGCAAGAACCCAACTGCATTTTACAAAGATTGTACGACGTCAAAATTGAGGAAAATGTCTGAATGCACGCTACTTTCGCAATTCAATTCCTTTCTGCGTATAATAACCACCCAGGGTAGGAATCCAGCTTTGTTTATCAGCAACAAATGCACACATGCCCCCACCCACTCCCCACCAAAGAAAAAAAGAAGCAGAATACCCGCACACCTATAGAGTACTCTACTCTCTCATCAACTGTAATTATCTTGACAAGTCACAAGTAATATCCTACACATGCATACCGCTGATAGATGCTTTACTTCTCCATCAAAGCTACCAGATTGTTCAGGTCTAGAAGCGGGCTGCTGTTTATAGGTGTCGCGCTTATTCTCTTCTGCAGGAGATAGTTTCTTCCCATTTTTCAGGACAGATTTCCAAACAGATGCTGCAAAGAAACAGAAAGTCATCAAGGGAGGAAAAATCTGCTAAATCGATATCTAAGGACTTTTTATTTCAGTTTCATACCCGGAAATTCATTCTCCAGATCAGAGAACCAGCTTGGTTGACTCTCAGTATTGGGAGTCCTGTGGGTGGCATTGCCGATTGAATCAGAAGGCCTTGGATTGTGGACTCTCAAATTGTAGGTGTTAGACAAGGAGGAATTATCTACATTAGCCAGAGTTGCATCAGACGAGCCCTCTCTACTGACACCGTTGACAGGAGGCTTATCTGGCAACTTCTTTAGGCCCCTGCCAGGTGGTCTTCCTCTCCGCACAACTTTTGGTTGCTCAGGCTCGCTATCACTCTCTCGCCTCAAATTCTCAAAATCCTTTTTAGCAATTTCTTGCATTGCTCGGGCCTGTACACATGTTCATGACTTTCAAATGTAAGGAAATAGAAAATCAATCTGGAAATAGTAACATGAGCTGGAGACTGGCCTAACCTGTCTGAAGAAAACAGTATCTGGTGCATTATACTGCATTGCGTTTGAGCATATCAAGAAGATATCTTTCTGCATGAACCAGAGCAATCAGTTACAAGTGTGAAGTGTCTACCTAATTAGCATCAAATGCTTTCCAAGGAATCAGAATGCTATATGAACATTCAGAGCACACATTCACAGATTGAGGTACTAGGAAATTGTCGCACAAGTGAGCTTTCCCTGTGAAATTCAGCTTGAAGTGCACTAAACAGACAACCCAGATAGATCTACCGAGGAGGTCAACCATTGAAGATCTCAGATACGCTTGTTCTGGAACATTATACTTACAAAGCACAAATAACAAAATAATTACTTTACATGTAAAGATTCAATTAATAAACTTTTTATCAGCATGTCCATACCCGGTTCAATAATGAAACAACTACTATAAAAGATGGGAAAAGTTTAGTATGAACTACAATTGCAGACGCCATCGTCTCCGCATAAAAGCACGCTGGAGTGAGGATCTATGTGCTAGATGAAATCTGTGAGAGCTTAGGGCCATGAAGTTACCGTCCAACGGTTGCGAATGAACAGGTGCCAGATTAATTAAGAAACTGAGCACCGCAGACAACTCCATAAAGTAATCACCATAGTGACTGCAACCAGAGATGTTAAAATATCTGTTTGTTTGCAAATTTGACAGCTTCTCACTATGCAAAGTTCTTTTGTACAGCTGCTAGTAGACTGAAGATGAAATCCAGGATTCATCATCTCACGTGAGTTTTCTCTACCTCTAACAGCTCATGTCTCCTTTATATGACTTAATGGCAGATTCAGTTACGTCAGAAGTACATGGACACCAACAAACTCATTAGATGGAAGCTAACCTCAAATTGTTCCAGGTTGGCATAGGCTTTCTCATCTAATTTCTTCTTCACTGTTCCAAAATCCATGGGATTCTTAATGATGTCATGGTAATCAGGAAGCTGCAAGAAAGAGATTTTAATATAATGCAATACAGGCTCCCATATCATGAACAGTACACCAAGATACATACCTCTTCCGGATCCACTGGCTCCGAAAATACCCCATAAGAGTCCTTTCTGCAGAAATGAATGAACCAATCAAAGTCCAATAAAAAATGCCCATTGTAGTACAGGGAAGAACAGAGATAAGCAGCTCAAACAGCACATACTTTTGAAGCCTGTCCAAGATGAACACCAACAACTTTTTGTCGGGCAAAGGTGTCGTGGGACCAGACTCCACCAGCGGCCCTGTCCACATGTAAAATCACAAAGAAGAAAAATGAAACCACATGAATAAAAAATAAAATCAACAGAAATGCCACCTTAACAAGAACAGAGATATTGATTGGTACCATTCCTCGCGTCTGTCACTTTCGAAACCTTTTCGCTCTGCAAGATTTAACCCCAGCACCATCGCCAATAAGAACCCAGAAAGCGAACCCAAGTGAATATTGCGATATAATTAATTTCAGCAACAGAAAACAATACAAAAAGCAAGTACATCTTTTCAGAAAACCCAGTAAATAATTGCTTCCAAAAAGACGTTGCGGGGAATTAATGAACGGGAAAAGACAAATTCAAACTTTTTCAGACATGGCGGTCGATGCACCGGCCCGAAACAGACAATCAGAGGTTTATACACAACTGGTAAAAGGTGAAATTCCTAAGCTCCCCGAAATAAATCAAAAACCACGAAAAAAAATTTCAAAAGGCTTTGTCATTAAAGTAATAAAGTCCTCCCAAAAAGAAATTGACCGAGTCAACCGCATCGCCACTCAACCTCACCCGATCCCCAACGAAAATCAACCCCAAAAGAAAATTCAATTCGCGCGCGAAACCCAACGAACCCCCCCTCCCCCTTCCTTCAAGCCATTCACAAAAGCAAAGATCCTGGAATACGAAACCCCTAAAGCAAAGAGCTCCCGCAATTAGGCGACGCACTCCTCTCCGACCCCGGACAATCATTCAAGAAAATACAAAAATTCAGCTGGTAATCACCGGATAATCAGATCCAAAGCCGATTCTGCGCGTGGGGAGGGCCGCCTCGTGATTATCAGCGGACGCATTCGAATCGGAGCCGCAGGGGCCCGAGGAATTCGCCGAGAGGTTCGCATCGAGGCCGAGCAGGAGCCGGTGCTTCTTCTCGGCGCGCTCGTCGTCGTCGTCGTCGCCGCCGCCGCCGCCGGAGACCCAATCGGAGGGCGGGTAGGGCCCGTCGCGGCCGGGGTTCCGGCGGGCGGAGCGCCGGCTAGGGTTTGGGGCGGGATCGCGGCGGGCGTCGCTGGGGCCCTCCTGGCGGCGGTGCGGCGACGGCGGGGCCGGCGGGGCCGCCTCCAGCCGCTGCTGCTTGAGGAGGCGTTTTTGAATGTCGAGCAGGGAGGGGCGCCCCTTTTTCTTCTTCTTCGTCTCTGACGACGATGCTTTCCCCATCTTCTTCCCCTCTTTCTCTCTCTCTCTTCTCTCTCTTCTCTCTCTCTCTGCGCCTCTCTCTCTCTCTCTACACAAGCAGGCGTCAATTCTTTAATGTTTTCCGTTTTATATTTTTGCCTTTTTTTTTTTTTTTGGGTTTTCATCATCCGGCGAAATCTCGTTCGGCACGTGCGTCCCCCCTGCGCTCCCACGCGGGTCTCTCGCTCGCCCTTGTAACCGCGGCCGTGGCTACGGGCAATTTTTCCTATTTGCGAGGTTTTCTCGTGAACTTTCGTTAGTGATTTTGCTCCTCTTTGTTGTTATTCAGATAATGGGAAGTCCACGGTGATGATTAACTTGTACTTTTTTATTTGTTCAACTGATTATGGATTGTTTCGTATAGGTAATTGCACAATTTCAAAGTTTAATCTTGGTGGGTTCATAATAATCCTATTGGTAAATTGATACGTGTGGAATTTTAAATATCTCCAAACAAATTAATTTCGTATCCATTGATAATGTTGCTCTCACTTTTCTTTTCTTTTTAATAAATCCATTGTACTAAGGTTGCTGTCCTAATTAAAAAAAAAAGTTACCGTTATTCTATGACATCACAAATTTGATTTGTATTATAAGCCAATCTTCAAATAACTTGTGTTATATCACATCATGTGTGGAAAAACTTATTAATAATTGCTAGCATTTCATGGGGCTATGTTGACACGATCGCCAAGTCAAACCCTTATGTCGTGTTTAGTGTAAAGTACTTATAACTCCATCAAATATTCCACAATAGATGTGCAGCATTTATTGCAATACCTAGAAGTATAACGAATACCGGTTACCATTTTCATCCGTTCACTTACCAAAAGAAAAACTCTTTTAGATCCGTGAGCTATGAAGATTATGAATATATTAAAAATCAAGGAAAATTATGAAGATTAAGAATATCTTTAAAATTGAGGAAAATTCTATCTTATCGTGCCTTTTCTTATAGCTCATCTCTTGTATTGCATGTAATTAAGATTTTGGAAGGAATATTTAAGTGTCGACATTAGGCATCTGATGCTTTGTATTCCCACCGTAGAAAAAATAATTTGAACAAAAAAATTATCATCATTCACGAAATATTAAATATAAATCATTATAAGCAATTGTTGGCAGTTTTTTTCCTAAACAACATAAATAATTATTTTAAAAAAATATATTTTTAAATCATTTACTTTCGCAAAACAAATGGACCTTGATCCCATATAACTATCCAAAAGCACAAGTAAGAAAGACACAATATGGCAATGGGCTGAAAGGAAACAGAGACGAGGGAGAGAAAAGTTGTTGGATTTAATTATGAGCTATCATGTGGACAAATCGTCGAAAAGGGTCAAGTTATATTATGGGGTTGAGTGCGCTAGTGAATTAGTGAAAAATTAAAATCACCAATAACCGAGCAACATCCAATAAGTAGTAGCTAATTCTGACCTTTATCATGATCACGAATAAATTACACGGGTCTGATGTCATGATCCCGTTGATCTCTCGTACCACGAACGAAGGTCCCCCGGTTCGATCCCGGGCTCGGACATGGATCTACAAGTAAACTGTTGTTCACATATAAATCAGGTCGCGATGGACGTGGGGGGTGCTAAAGGCTTTCGGCCTTGGACGGTTCCGATCCTGGGACGGGCTTGTAGCCAGGCTGAAGATCAAAAAGAAAGCCTTAAGTTTCCTCCTTCGAATTCATTCACAACGGAGATAACGTCCACGAGACCCTTCAAGAAGGCCTCATGAGATTTTCCTTTTCCCTTTCTTTTAGTATCACTTGAGATTTCTTTAATGGCAGGAGGGATGAATTGACCCGACTTTCCTTTTTCGATGCCTCAATTTAATCTCCATGGTGCAGGAAGAATAATTTCACAGGGTTGTCCAAGAGGGCTATGATCATTTGGCATTACGTCATTTTATTATGTTGAAAATTTTCGATTTAAATGAGTCAAAACTTAAGTTGTTTATTATCACAGTCGCGTGAATTTCCACATTTATGGCACGAGTTATAGTTTCCCTTTTTGCTATACGCGTCTTCTATAGCGTTGAGAGCATTAATCGTGAAATTCAAATATTTCACCAGAATTTCACTGAAGAAAGGGACTACATTGACTGAAATTTCCCCCAAGATGTCAGCCATTGACAGAATGGGAAAGGAAAAAAGAACAAGGAGGGGCTCACGGTGACTAGGATTAAACTAGGATGCATGATCTATTCTAAGAGATTGAATTAAAAGATGGCGAAAGCAAGTCAATGGATATCTAAAACTTTATATCTGTCTAAAGCAATGGATTAAAGGGGGAATTTTAACTATAGTCTGTGGGCTGCACTTGTTCATATTACACAACTTCATTAAATCTGACGACACTAGAAAACATCGCACGTCTATTTCAGCCATCAGCAATATAATATATTCAATTATTCATTAAGTGCGGCGCCTCTTGTTTCCCCACCATTCACCAGACGGCACGAAGTGGCCACACTACAGACGTGTAATACGCTGACTCTATGACCAAGTTGACCATTGCAGATAAGCTTCACCTATATTTTTTTCTGGTATGAGAATCGAATCTGCAAAAATCGCAGTTCGTGTTCTTGCAAGCAAAAGCAAATATTATAAATGACCACAATCGATCCAGTTAATACCGTGATCACTGTTTTTTAATGCTGTTGTATGGAAGTCTGTTCCCATCAATGTTTTTGTAGCAAGGGTCGTGAATTGTGATCACTGTTTTTCTCCTTCTCTTTTCTTGTTTCAGGACTCAGGAGACCATTCAGCAATTACTGCTTTAAGTGGAGCTACTTGTTTTTAAGACCACAGAGAGAGAGAGAGAGAGAGAGAGAGAGAGAGAGAGAGTAAAAGAAAAGTCAGTTCACGGATTTAATATAAAGCAGCCATCGCATCCTAGCCACGTCCCAGCCAAAATCATGCAAAAGATCAGCCAACATATGCATATATACATCATTCACCCCATCCTAACTACAACTGCCCACATTAGCTTTCTGAGAAAATTCTTCAGAAAGAGATCATAAAGGCAAATCCGCATTCAGGTTTTCCACGGATACTTAGTGAGATCACAGCTAAACGAGGGACAATGTGCATAGCAGCTTTTGTTTGGCAAGCTCATCCACTTTACCCTTTGATTCTGGTGCTAAACAGAGATGAGTATCACAACAGGCAAGTTGATGCTTGGCATCTATTCCATTTGTCTGTAATCTTCTTTCTGTTTCTATGAAGATAGTGCCCATTAGTTTGTTGATCCCTCTCTGTGTTAAATTTGTGAAGGCCAACAAAGCCAGTGGAATGGTGGGAAGAGATTGAGATATTGGGGGGAAGAGATGAAATTGCTGGAGGGACTTGGTTGGCCTGTTCAAGAGAGGGAAGAGTAGCTTTCTTGACAAACGTGCTGGAGCTTCATACACTAAATGAGGCGAAGAGCCGAGGCGACCTTCCCGTGCTTTTCTTGGAGGTATGCATGAGCATTTATTCTATTCTCTCGACTTAACAAAGTCTTCCAGACCAGTCACTTACAGGAGAAATCATAAAATCGGATGACCATGTTCTAACTCACAAAATGGCTATCCTTGAACTGACTCTAAGAAGAAGATCGGAGACTTTCATTTCCTTCGTTCAAGCAGAAGAGGTGCACTATACTTTACCTCTTATGGTTGACTCTTGGGTCGCCATTGTATGTACCTGCAGAAAATGCACCTTCTTCGAGTTCTAGTAAAAGCTTATTGCTCTAGTCATTAACCTTTATTGCATAAATGTGCGCATAATCAAGTCTAAACAAGTGGTTAGACTCTTGGTTGAGATTGGTCGAAATCCTTTCTTGGACAAGAAAGACAAGTTTCTGGAAATATGTACTTCAGCTGATTTACCTCAATGTTTGCAGAGCACAAAGAGTCCAAGAGAATTTGCAGAACAGCTAGTGACAGAGGCTCATCAGTACAATGGCTTCAATCTCATTGTTGCTGACATTTGTTCCAAAGCCATGGTTTATATCTCCAACCGTCCTAAAGGAGAACCCATAACCATCCAAGATGTTTCCCCTGGAATTCATGTACTATCCAATGCGAAACTCGACTCACCTTGGCATAAGGTAAAAGATCATTAGCTAGTTGCACTGCCAATTTGATCTCCAGAAGTCAGGAGATTAGTTACCAGGGATCAGAGGCTTACAAAAGATAGAAGTCCTAAGACAGTGATATACCCGGCCTATAGTAGCTCTTGCACATGCAGCGCAAAATGAGAAAGCCTGAATATGCCACTGTTCTCACTATAATATATCCAGACAAACTAAATTTTTTTCCGTCTGCACATTTTGATGAGAGCTACATCTGCAGGCTCGGCGTCTAGGACAGAATTTCAGGGAACTACTGAAGAAATATGGCGAATTTGACTTACCAGTGAATGACATGGTTGAGAAATTAATGAAGGACACACTTAAAGCTGACAAGAGCAGTTTACCCCATATCTGTTCTCTGGACTGGGAATTTAATTTAAGCTCCATATATGTCGAAGTTGACACTCCAATGGTAAGCATCTGTTTATGGAAGTCTTTATTTTCCTGACAACTTAAATTCTCTTTTGACAAACCAGTTTATGATATTCAGGGACGTTATGGCACTAGAAGCACAGCTGTTCTGTCTGTGAGAGCAAATGGAGAAGTGAGCTTTTATGAGAAGCATATTGAAAAGGACCAGTGGAAGGAAAAAACTGTGAAATACCACATAAAGAAGCTGAAGAAGACAGAATGACAGAAATCTACCACTCAACGCTAATAAAGATAGAATCATTTGTAGAAACAACTTTATGTACATAACGCAAATGGCACTACTCTCAGCACAGAAGCTTAATGCCTCACTTAGGATGATTTTCTTTTGAGCCCCTCTTGGATTGAGAAGAATGCATTCAAAAGATATAAAATTGAAAGAATACAACTCTCCTTTTGTGGGAATGTAACCATGCACTAATAAAGTCAGAGTTCGTCAGTCATTCGATATACCATCCAGAAGCTAGAGGCTTCTCTTGGAAACTGCTACTAATTAATTATATCTTTGCCTGACCAAGAGAAAAAATTGAATCTGCATAACACAGCATCAAATTTACATACATGAGTAGGAGAATATCCACTGAAGTGTGGTACATCACCAAGCAATTCACCATGGCAAGATTGCTGCTTCATCACTTGCATTTGAACATTCACATTACAAACCTTACAACTCTATCTTCCCTCACTTTCTACTAGCAGGAGTTGGGACAAAATTTGTTTATCCAACTTAAAACCTGCCATCTCTGCCTCCTTGCAAACTGCCTTAACCTTAGCCAGCCTCCCCGAAATCACATAAATTCCTATGATGGCACGGTATATATCATATGTTGGAGAGAATCCCGCCTCCTTGAGTTTCGAGAAGTACCTGACAGCCCTAGGTAGGTCATTCAGTGCTGCAAAAAGCTTTATTACCACGCGGTATGCTGGAAGATCAAGCAGGCAGTTTGAAGCCTCCATTTCCCAAACTACAGGCAATGCCTCCCTGTATTTGTTCTCTACATAACGGCTATGAATCAAAGTAGTGTACAAAACCACACTCAGTTCATGGCCAGACTGTTCATACCAACTAAAAAGACTTTCAACAAGTTCAAATTTCTCAAGTCTAACACAGATCTTCATGATAGCTGTACAGTCCTGCTGGCTCAAGTTTAAATCTTCTCTTTCACCAAGCTCTTCCAATAAAGCCAAAACAAGCGTGTCTCTGTCCGGCTTCTTTCCGAGCTCCAGTATTAGCTTTGCATAGATGCTGGAATCCAACAACCTGTTGTGATCCTTGGCAACCCGGAGGAGCTTCCAAGCAAGATTCAAGTTTCCTCCTTTGATGAACCCCTTCACCATTGCCTCTATTACACCACGACTTGCCAAACAAGCGAACTTTTCCAGGTTGGTTGGCACCTTCAACTCGTGATTCCTGGCTAGTACTTCAACGGTCGAAGCCAATATCCGATCATCAGGAAATAGATTAGGCTGTTTCTGAGCCCAACTGAAAGTTTGTAGAGCCTTGTCAGGTAGACACATGTGACCTAATTCCCTGATGGTCAGCGCAAGTGACCCTTTCCGAAGAAAACGCAACCGCTTGTCAAGAACTGTAGACACATTCTCTTCAGGAGGAAGCTTCCCAATCTCCCTCGCCAGACCGATAAGGAACCGCGGGTCACGACACACTTGCTCGGAGAAAGAAGCCCTAGGAGAAACACCCTTGGCGGAACCGAGTTTGATGTGTTTTTTCGGCGTGGGGAGTCCCAAAGGTCTGAGTTTATAAGGAAGAGGAAGTGGAAGAGCTCTTTCTCTGCTTAATTTCCCAGGTTTCTGAGGAATCCTTCCTTTGAAAAGCGATGATATCGCTTGAATCTCATCTTGTTCCCACACAACATCAGTATCTCCTCCTGCTTCTTCTTCGATCTCTAAATCAAGTCCTTCCTCAAATGGGTCAACTTGGGTCCGTTCAGTATCGGTGCTCGTCTTCTTCAAGAACAGATTAGCTCCAAATGGAGGAAGGAGCTTGTCGCGCCGACGGTTCTGAAGATTCTTGGGTATTCTTTTATTGTGATATCTAGTACCACGGTTGACTGCGAAAGTTCGCAAACTACAACTTAAAGAATTCAACTTCAGTGAAAGTCCGCTTGAAAGTTCACAGGGCATGGGCAACACACGGGACATGGTTTACGCAGACAAGAAGACGAACCGACCAGATCGACTAGACCAAAGCCAGATCGCTCAACTAATCGTCAACTTCGAGATTGGAGTTTTCCGCGCGGATGAAACCGGAAACCGCGAGTGGGAATTTCGTCGAGCAGTTGGTGTGCCAGGCAGATCGCGCTAGAAATCGTTTACAATCGGAATCTAAAGTAGGACAGAACAGAGCCAGCGGTACAGACGCAGGCGTTTGGAAAGCTCGAATCAAGGTGGCGGCAATGGAATCAGCCTTCTTTGCCGCTCACGCCGGGGAGAATCGCTGGAAGGAAGGTGGAGATTCTCGAAGCGCCATCGATCCCGCGATGCTATGTTCGTCTGGGCGTGCATGGATAGTTTGGACAAGTGCGGTCCATAATTGAATGGGTTTCCTCCGGTTTGTCGGGCGGATCCTATGATCGGGTTAGACCCGGCCCGAAAACCGAACCGGATCAAACCAAAACCAATGCGGTGCGTCAAAGTGTACGGAAGGGAAGAGGTGGTCCGATTTAAGTAGCAAAAAGAGACCCTCGGCCAAGTCTATTCTTTTGTTCCTCGAAAAAAAAAAAAAAAATTAGTAATGTCGACAAATTTTTCTATTCTTGGGAATGCATCAATGGCCAAATAATAGATTTGAAAGAAAAATGATAAATAGAAAAAAATTATTTCTTTATTTCAATAATTTATGACAATAAGTCATTTTTTCTATTTTCTTTTCTTCTCCTAGTCACTCGGCTCGGTGATGGCCAACAATGGATCAAAGACAATGTCTGGCAACCTTGCTATGGCTGAGCGAGGGTTGACCTCGCTTAAATTTGGCAGGTCAACCATGGCCAAGCAAAGCTAACCGCAGCAACTCTCACCTCCGACTAGTCGTTGGGTGCGTTTAGTTTGGCATTTGGAAAGCTTATTGGGAAAATGCAAAGTAGTTTAGCCTAAAGAACTTTGGAGGAAATGCAAAGATCGTTTGGTAAATTTTGCTTTGAAAAGCAATTTTAAGAGAAATGTTGTTTAGTAGAAAACACATTTGCAAAGCCCCTTTGGTGATTAATCTAAATATTTTAATTATTATTTGTTTAAAATTTAAAAAATAATTTTTGCGACTTTTTAAATTTATATTCGACAACAATGTTAAAGATGTTGTGTAATAATTTTATTAAAATTAAAATTTCTTTTTTTGCTAAAAAACATCAAATGGAAAAAATTTACGTGCCCTCTTTCTCAATTACAAGAAAAATAATTGCCGCAAGAAAAGTGAAACAACACATCATATCGACCTTACCAAAAAAAAAAAAACAACACATCATATCGAAAGTATTTAAAGAATTGTGTATAGGAGAAAGGAAAAGAAAAATTGTGTATAGGAGAAAGGAAAAGAAAAAGGTATAATGGCTAAAAGGAAAAACAAATGAGGGGAAGCTTGGAAAAAGTGAGGGGACTATGGTACTGCGAAGGCCGAACAAGAATAGCCTTGATATGAATAGATTATGAACTGAAAAATAAAAGCTAGGCCATCCAAAACAGGCTTCTTCAACGATAAATTAAAGTGTACTTGGACTTGCATTTAATCCCCACTCGCATGGAAAATACTGTTTGGATCAACCTGATTGAAATGAGAAACTCAACCAATTTCCCACCAGAACAAACAATATAGATTTTTAACTAGTAACATTGAGATACTGAATTTGGTTTTACAGAACTTATAAAGCGAGTAAGAGCACCCAACAGAAGTCTCATCCATCATGTTATAAATCAGTTTTGCTAAAAGGTTCGAGTACTCATATTCGAAACATAAAGTGATGAGGTGATTAAAAAAACTCAACCTTAGAAGAGATATAAATGCTATGTGAAAAATGGAGCGGGCATTAACATCCTACAGCTCCAACAATAGGATCTGCTAGTAATACATAGATCAGTTGGAAATTATCATGATCTAATATTCTGGTCCTAGCAAGCCGTAGTTTTAAGGGTGGTTTTCATACCGTGACTCATTGTATAAACCAAGCAAGTAGCAAAAGGTTTATTACTTAGAAGTGCCAGGCCTTACAGCTTGCTTTGCATGCGATGGGGGCAGATTTTAGAACCATGTGAGACACTAGCTGGGATCCAAGCTAGGAGATACCAATACGTTAGATCCCAATTCCAGCTTATCAGAAAGTTTTCGATGCTAATTACCAATGTCACCTTTTTGGATCTCAAAAAGCAGAGAATAGATCATTATACAGAGTGAAGGGTCTTTACAACCGGTCATCCAAGCTTGCTTGTATTTATATGTAACAAAAATAGCTAGGGAAAAAAGCCCCAAGAAAGCCAATCCCCAAATGCTGAGATTCTTTGTTGACTACAAAAAAGGCAGAAGAGTATATGCACTAATTGAAGTACTTCTTGTACTAAGCTCTTATCTTATCATCCTCAAGACTTGGACTTTGTTGAAGATGAACTATTTTGCTTCTGCAAGGAAGCAGTTGAGGTATTACTCTTCATCTGGGAACTCTGGTTTGACGATGATGACTCAGTGAAAAAAACTATGTGCTCCTGAAATTTAAGAAACAGTTGAAGGGCTCTCGGTATCCTGGGCAGGTTCACATCCAACACCCCCTCTGAGTATTTGAACAACCTGCCCCATTGATGGCCGGTGGATTTCCTCGTCTTGGACACACCAACAAGCAACTCTGCAAAGCCTGGTTAGCTCCAGCATAATAGCTCTCACATGGCACTGAAACATAAGACTCCAAGCAAACAATCAACCTAGAAATGGAATGAAACTATACGCTAACTTGGTTCGGCCATTTCAACGAACACATGGTGAGCAGCGAGTTGGGGAGCAAACATTGATCTATTGGGAACTCGAGCGCATGCCCAAACTCAAAAGTAATGAACAAGCAACGTTAGGATTCAACAAAACGAACTCATTCAGGTCTGGCGCGAGCGATAACTAAAGAAATGGAGTCGACTCCCACCTCGCTCAAGAAAGGATAGATCAAGCATGGCAAAGAGGTTCGCGGACTTAGGTTCAACCGTGGGTCCCTACCCGACCCGGAGAAGGCGGCTAGAGGACGAGCTCTATACGAATCCGCCGGCCGCCTTGGTGCCTCCGAGCCAAGGTCCTCGGGTTAAGGGAGGTTTGAACCAAAACAGAACCTCATCGAGAACACCGGGCTTCGGGAGTGAGGGGGAGAGAGGAGAGACGAACCTGCAGAGGACGAGCACTTGAGCGAGCAAAGGAAAAGCGCAGTCGAGTGAAGAGTGCAGTCGAGCGAGAAGCGGTCATCATGAGGGAGAGAGCGATGGAACGGTGCAAGGGTGGGAAGAGAACGTAGGGTTTTTTTTGTTTTCAAAATGGGCAAAAGTGGTTTTTCAATAAAGTTTTTAGGGCAAAATAGGTAACTTACTATTTTCATTAAATGAACCATTCATCATTCCGAAAATACGAAAACTCGAGGCCTGGTCCACTAGCTTGAAATAGATTCAAATGGTTGAAAATGACCAAAATGGTTCTTGAAAATTTGAAGTGAAAGAACTTTTTGGCCAAGGCTTTACAAATGCCCATCCAAACGCACTTAGTTAGCCATCACTCGGTTAGTAACTGTCTAGAGAAGGAAGAAGAAGAGAGAAAAAAAAAAGAATAGGAAAAAAAAAAAAAAAAAATCGCCTAAGGTTGTGGGTCGCAATCTCAAGCAACGTCGTTTGAGGTCGCATGACCCTAGAGGTGTTAAACGGATTGCACAACCCATTTATGGACTCATGTTTACTTAAATGGGTCATTAATGGGTCAAGCTTTATTTCCCAAGACACCCATAATGGGTTTTGAAAATAAAAAGACTAAAAATATATAGGTCTACTATGTACTAATTTAAGACCCATTTAACAACTCATTAAAAATATCCACTATCTAGTCTACCTTATTAGAAGTGGTAAAATTATAATTATTTTTTAATTTTATTTTTTTCTTTCTTTATTTTTTTCTTTTTTCTTCCTCCGATGGCCGTCGAACGGCCAGGCGAGCCTCAAGCTCGTCGGATCTGGCAAGGCGAAGGCCTCACCGACGCCCGACGAGACTCGAACTCGCCGGCATCGGGCGAGGCTCAGATCCGACGAGGGGCGAGCTCGAGCTCGCTAGAGGCCTCCTAGATCTAGCGAGGCGGAGGCCTTGTTGATGTCCGATGAGGCTCGAGCCTCAAGCTCGTGCGCATCGGCAAGTCGGGCGAGCTCAAGGCTCACCTGTGGCCGGCCGCCAACCGTCATCGTGACTGGCAACCGGCCAAGAAGAAGAAGAACAAAAAAGAAAAAATAAAATTTATATTTAAAAAATAAAAATAAGAATAATCAAAAAATTAATTTTAAAAAAATAAAATTCAAATTTTTAAAATAATTATTTTAAAAATTATAAAAATTGTCAATTTGTGTTGTATAAAACTATTTTAGCAATACCATTTAAAAAAATAATAAATATATAAGAAATAAGCTTAGAAGTATTTTAGTAATATAATCTTTTAAAAAAAAACATAGGAATAAATTTTTCTAAATTTGGTTAAATATGAAAATATTTTATTAATATGAATTGGGTTGGGTATGGGTCAAAAAATTTACATTAGACATAAATGGGTTATAAATGAGTTAATAGGTTAATTTTGGTCGGACCATTAATAACATGACCCAAACTCGACCCGATCCGACCCGACCCACCTATTTAACAGCTCTACGTGACCCCAAGCGATGGTCGTCGAGGACATGCAACCCTAAGGTGGCCATCGCTAGGGACACATGACCCTTCGGGCAACACTGTCACAACCTTTGGCAGCTCCTTGTGCAAATCATGGAAGGTGAACAGTGCACCCAAGACAAACATTGGACATGGGCTTGCATTTCCAAAATGCCAAGAGCCTAAAGTAGGTCCCCATCTACTTTATACTTTCAACATTTCCAATATTGACATTTGGGTAATGGGGTCTTAAAACACTTGCCGAAATCTCTTCTCTCCTACTTCCCACCTCGGAACGCGCTAGACACCTCATATTTTCCCCCACGAGCTTTTGGAGGCTCAAAGCCTCTTGGGAAAATTGAATCAAGCAAGGTCAAAGACCCCAAAAATGGGTGAATTTGAACCTTTGAGAGAGAGAGAGAGAGAGAGGGGAAAATAAGATCAAAATTGAAAACACGAGTTGAAAACCCAAATTAAGCCCATGAGTAGATATGTCAAATAAGTGGATCGAGTTGAATGTAGTCCAGCCTAAGTTAACTCATATTGATCACTCTAGCATAATACAATTTTCAGCATTTCATACCCAACCCAATTCGGCACATACTCTAATTCTTAGCAATTTTTCTCCTTAAATTGTCACTTCCAAGTCACTGAGTCGGTGAGGGAGCTTTGGAGCTCGAGTTGGATCGTGGGCTAGAATTTTCGGGTGACTCGCGAGCAATGTGGAGACATAGGTGAGCTGTGCATTGACAGACAGTAAAACCTATGTGGGATGGACTCAGGGGTCGAGTTATGAACTGCTGCATGAAGATGGCGTGAGGCGAAGGGATGGTTGATCTTGCCCAAGTGAGTGTATTTCATTGTTTTTCAAGACCCAGAGGTTGAGCTGGCGCAGCCCACGGCCCGCGTGGCCCAGTTCAGCCCGCAAGCCCTCCTTTCGTGCACAGTCCTCTTCCACCGCTGTTCACGGGCCCGCACGCGCGGCCCAGGTAGCGTCCAACCCTGACCAGTGACCACTTCTCGAATTTCCCCGTGCAAGGCCAGATTGAGCTTGCTCAAGCTTCATCAGTTCTCGTGCAAGACTCCCTTAAATTCCTGTGACTTTTTGTAAATTCTCTAAAATTTTCGATACTATGGACTCGATCTTTCTCTTGAAGGTTAAAATCTAGCAAATTCAAGGTGAGTCCAGTCTAGGAGGAATGGTTAATATTTAAATCATCTTAAAATTGCATAATATAGGTTTTACCGGTGAATGATTAATAGGTTTTCATTAACAAATAGGTTGTCATAGTGCAAAGAAATAGATTTTATTTATTTATTTTTATATCGAGCTTTTTTTTTTTTTTTTGACTTCAAGAAACGAGTTTTTTTTTTTTTTTTCTTTTTTTTTGGGAGAAACCCACTTTTTCTTTTTTGACTTCGAGCAACAGAGCTTTGAAAAGGGGAAAAATGTGCTGTTATGATACTAATACTAAAATAAACCCATTAAATTTTTTATAGTCTTTATAGTTTTTTATTTTAATACTCACGTTAGGAAACCCCTTGCATGTTAGCCAACTCATTGTCATTGATTAGGATGCCGGATATCGAGATCGATTTAATACAATATATTCCGTTTCTGAAGTAATGCCAATTAAAACGGATTAATTGTATATCTGAAGATACTTTATCTTTATTTTCTTTTCTTTTTCGAATTTAAAATAAATAAGATGAGTCGAGGGAGATAAATGTTTGGGAAGAGTAGAAATTGACTTCGAGATGTTTTATCTTTTAATTAATCCATGTTATTGGTTTAATGGACATTTCCTTCTCGCTCGGCCTTAAATTAAAATTGAAAATTAACAACCTGATAGGTGTTTTAAGGGCGACATATTGCTAAAGAGTAGCACGGATGTACAGACACGGATCATGCGGCACAATCATGTTGTACGACGTGAGCACAAAAGTGAATGTTTTTTCGGTTCTAATTTTGACTACATAGTAACAACCATGATAATAATAACTAATAATCATAGTAACTTTTTGAATAGCAAACCATTTCAAGTTCCCTTATTTATCGGAAGACAAAGAAAAGACGTGGAGGTTGGGTTAGCGAGATAATGAAGTATTTGTCACCCCATGGTATGACAGAGTTAAAATGAGAACGGCTTCATTTGAACGGGACATTGATTTACATGGCAATTTAATTTTTCTCTAATGCTTTATTTGTTTCGTAAAAATTGAACGGTTTAGAATGATACGGACGATCAATTTTATGAAAATATTTTATCATGGTTTATCTAAAAATGGCCCAACAGGTGCAATTTCCGTGTCTTCTGAACTTCGGTCGAGGTTTCGGAAAAAAAAAGTTGAGTTTAGGCCAGGTGTCCGGGCGGTGCGCCATCATTCTCCGGGGGAAAAGAGAAAGCGACGACATAATAACGATGTTAAAAGAGTCAATCAGCAGCCTTAAAAGCGCTGATTGCAGACTCATGGTGGAGTGTTGACCGATGCAAAACGGCTGTCATATTCGGTGGGCGAGCGGAACAGCTTTTATTGATACGAACTAAGATATTTATTCTCCATCTTGGAAGCATTATCTCCCTTCTCCCCGCAACTTTCAATCTAATCCCCGAATTAATCATTTTTCGTACGATAAAGTCCTTCCGCTAATGAACTCTTACAATTCCCCCCCCCCCAACAAAGCCCCTCCATCGCCAGTTTTAGCAAATCTGGACCGGATGTGTATCTTCTTCGTTTTTTTCCTGAGTTTACAAAGTCATTTTTCAAATTCCATTCGCTACTACTTCTATTTCTTGCCTATTACTTTCTTTCCGTAATTTTAAAGACGGTAAAAAGTTAGGTTTTGAGATATTATGAAAGTTATATCCGATTGATCAAAGCACGCTACTACTTGTGCGTTTTATTTTATAAAGTTTTAGGTCCGTCGTGTTAAATCGAAGATGAATTGTTTTTCAAGTGCGATATTTAAAATATGCAAGGGTTCTAGAAATTAGAAGCCACTTCACAATTCCTAAGTTTGCCTAAGCATTGCAATGTAGATTAGATAGAAGGTAGTCAAGTGTCGAACAAAATCAAACTGACCCGATTCAGTCTTCTCATTCCTCACTTTCGTAATTTACAATCTACACTTGCTTTACTGGCCACAACTGAATCGCTCTTGATTTAAGAGTCGGCTTAAGAAAAATAAACGTCAACTTGACAGACATTGAAATAAGCAAATATTTCTCGAGAAACAAATGCAATGTTAATAGAAGAAAAATGATATAGACGGTTTTTAAACTTTAACTCAATATGCAACATGATAATTTGATTTTTAGTTTGTTTAATACAATCCATAAATTTTAACCTAATGTGCAATATTATTCATAAAGTTTTAATATGTTTAATATGGTACTTTAACTTTTTATATATATTCAATTTAATTCATGAAAAGTATGGAAATATTTCGATGTTATCTATTAATCCGATCAATAGAAGTATAATATCAAATATTTTCGTATTTTGTGAGGATTAAATTGAGCACATACCCAAATTTTGAAGACTCTATCGAATAAATTGAAAATTTAGAGACCATATTACACATCGAATCAAATTTCACGAACCATTTGTGTTGTTATCTCGATCTGAAAGCATCTCCATTCAAGCATCGAAATTAGGAGGCGACACTTGCGCATTACTTTGATTTTTGGCATCTTGATTTTTTTTTAAAATGTATTTTCTAGTCAAAATATACGCATCATCGATTCGAAACGGTTTACTAGATAAGAGATAAGTACATGGTCACCTCGCCACATATCACGTACGATAAAACTAAACACCACCGCATCGCATCACCAGACGAACGCGAGCACACGACTGGGCTCGAAACCAAAAAACGGCATGGAAATCCAGCCCATCCTCGCCCCCAAAACGCCGGATTCACCAAGCACAAGAAGCACAAAGGCAAAAAAAACACAGGGCAAAACAGCACCCCATCAAGAAGGAAACGAGGCGGGCGAGGAGCTCGCCCAATCCAGGCCGAGGACGCGGATCGATGACGTGGCGAAAAGAATATTTGAAATCCCGCCGAAACCCTCCGAGCGCTGATTTCACGATTTAACCCCTCCCTCTTTATTATTTCCGCCTTCCGGCCTCTCCTCCAAGCCCATTCCCCATTCCCCCATTCTCTCTCTATTGTCTCTGCCAGGAAACCCTAAAGGGTCGTTGTCGTCGTCGAGGTAAGCTCGATCGCGCTCCCGATCGGTCTTTCGAGAAATCGTATTTCGTTTTTTGCTCCGGCGTCCATTGCTCCGGCCCCGCTCTTTGCTCAGGCCGGCGCTCGTTTTGGCTTTTGCAGGTTTTCAGCCATGAAGGGAGGCAACTCGAAGTCGCAGTCGAGGAACGCCGCGTGAGTATCAATCGCCGCCTCCTCCCTTTTACTTCGTCGTTTTTTTTTTTTTTTTCCTTTCCTGCTCGATTCGCCGAATACTTCTCGGTCGTCGTAGCTTCCGGTCGGTTCCAGATCTAAGATCTGTTTCGCTCGTCGAGCAATCGGGATGGAAATCGCTCGCGTGGATGTATGTGTTTTTGTGGCGGCTGTCGGAGTGATTTTTTTTTCCCGTGCGATGTGCGGTTTGTGTAGGCTTTCGGTGAACAAGAGGAAAGTGACTAAGAAGGAGAAGAAGGTGAAGGATCCTAACAAGCCCAAGAGGCCTGCCAGTGCCTTCTTCGTCTTCATGTAAGCCTAAGAACGCGGTCTTCGACGTGCTTTGATTTTGTCCGGACGTCTTGAAGGTTTCTCGCCCTGCACAAGACGTGTTCTCTTTTAGGGTTATTTGTACTTTTGTATGCTAAACTGGCTCATCTGAGAAAAGTCAACCTGTTGATTTAGCTGGAATTATGTGGTCAAAGCAGGAGCATGTCTCGGAACTTTTTTTCTGGAATAGGACCGTGATGTGTTGACTCGACTCTTAACTATTGTAGGGAAGAGTTCAGGAAGCAGTACAAGGAGAAACACCCTAATAATAAATCCGTTGCTGCTGTGAGTGGATCTGCCCCTTCCCATCCTCCAGGCCCTGACGGTTACTTTTTGTTTATCGCGGTGGATGCTGGTGCTTTCGTTTTATGACGTTCTTTTGTCTGTTGTAATTATGTTAAAGGTTGGCAAAGCTGGGGGAGACAAGTGGAAGTCGATGTCTGATGATGTAAGTGGAGTTAGTTGGAGTCTCGAGTCGATTGATTTCTGGAGTTGCTGTCGTCCAGTGGGATGTGAAGTTTATGATTTAACTAATTTGCGAACGTGATTCTACATGAGCTAAACTTGGCTATGAAAATTGCAGGAGAAAGCTCCTTACATAGCCAAGGCTGAGAAAAGGAAGGTTGAGTATGAGAAGACCATGAAAGCTTACAACAAAAGACAAGTATGTGAATTGACAGGCTGTATATGCGTAGCTGTTTCTTAGTGGTGAAGAAAGCCTTTTCTATGACCATTTTAGTGTTATGCTCACTGGGTTAATTGCACTTGTGGCAACCAGGCTGAAGGTACCAAAGCAGATGAAGAGGAGTCTGAGAAATCTATGTCTGAGGTGAACAATGAGGAGGAAGATGAAGATGGAAGCGAGGAGGTGAGTTGAATCTCTGTCATTGTAATGAATTCGCTATTTCTTTCCAGCCTTATAGTTAGTGATTCGCTATTTCTTTTCTGATTGCAGGATGAGGACGATGATTAGACATCTGGGAAGGGAAGATAGTTTTTATCTAGGTCATCAAAAAGCGGTTTAGCTATCTTTTGTCAAGGCATCTGTAGTTCGATGCTCATTTATTTTTTTGGTGCCCTCTGATTTTGTTCCCTTTTGAGGAATGAAGACAAGTACTTGTGGAAGGGGGAGAGCACAGCGACTTGTATTGTGCCTTGATGACTTTTAGATGGGGGCTTTTATATTGTGTAGAGCTATCATTAAGTAAATTCGATTTGTGATTTTATCCAGGTGGTACTTCCCTCCTTATATTTCACTTCAAATTTACTCCACTATAGAGCTTGTTCTAGTTTAATTGGCAATAGTGCTCGTTATGCTTGCAAATCTGCTGCATGTTTGTTTCCGAAGCATGAAATGCAATGGAATGATTGTTTTACTGATTGATAATGTTGTTTTGGTGATGTTAAATAAGCTTTTGAGGATTAGATGTAAATGTGCCGGATGAGTTGGACTGAAGTTAAGTTTCGACAGCTTATTTGTGTGCACGATCAAAGCTTTAGCTATAATCTCTAGGCCTGCATCTTTTTGGTGAAATCCAATATGCAGCTATTGGTATTTTAGTCTTTGAATGGTTGTGATGCATGCTACGTTGGTTTATAAAAAAATCGTAAAGAGGATGGAATATATTTTGGAAAATCATCAGCATCATGCCTAACCTTTGTGGGCAGGTGGAGTTTGGTTTCTGTCGACTCTTTGTCTGGAAAAGTGAAATGATTAATTTGGTGGGGATGGTTGGCATGTAACAGTTCACGGTGGAGGATATGAATGGTTGCTCCCGAGTATTTGCTCATGCACTGTTTTCTCGGTTATGGTTACATATGAGCTTTTGTCTATTTGCCAAAATGCTACCTCTTCGACAAGAGTCTTTGAGAAGATGTAATTGGTAGGACTTTACACTGACACTGGCGATTAAGTAGCGTGCGACCTAGGTGAAAACCACTCGGTGGCCGAGTGCGGTGCGCTTTGCATCTGCTAGAATCGCAAGGATCCAAGAGGACCACTGTTTTTGAGCATCTGTACTTAAATGGCACGCTTAGACTTTATGTAAAGCCGAAGGATTGTGTGAAGCAGAAAAAGAGGTATTCCAGTATAGCCATGGCCTTTTCTAGATAGGCATGAAAGCTGAATGCTTGGTGCGCGGGTTTTTTCGTCCTAATAAAGCAATAGTAGAATTCTTCGTGAAATCGATTTTAATTTTGCAGCCTTCCAGCAAACTCTCTGCAGATTTTACGCTCTACACAGCGTACAAAATGTTGAACCGACCAAAAAAAAAAAAAAAAAAAGCGTACAAAAGGTTGAGGACAGACTCGCGCGTTACAAGCGAATTTTCTTAGATGTTTGGCCAGGCGAAATTAACCCACGCAGCAAGGTATTGAAAATAACACGCCCCTCAGTCTCAGAAAATGAGTCTAGACGTGAAGAGAACAAAAACTTTTAGGACTCCAAGATAAGCACTGCCTACTAATTTCAAAACCTGCTTTTAGGATCTGACTTAAGGAGAACTGTAGTACTTTATCGGTACATTGGAGTAATAACCCCAAGATGGGGGGAAATAATATCGACAAGACCGCACTCGTGAGATGAGTAGGCTCCGTTGTACATTCCCCCTAGACATCCGAGTGCCAAGCTCGAAAGATGCCCTGAGTTTATGATGTATAATTTGAAATCCTCTGGTCAATGCCTCGAGAAACGAACCCCTGTGACGCAAATGAATGTGGTATCTCATGTAAGGATGGGGAGGTACATGTTTGCAGTTTCCTAAAGGTAATCATTTACACAACCTTTTATTTTGAACATTCCCCTGCTCGAACTGGCTTTGGCATCCGATTGGTGTTCCTCCTGCTCGAACTGGCTTTCTCATGCCACAAGCCAACAAGTATCTCTGTGGAGCAGAACTTTGACATGCTTCTTAAAGTATGGTAAAGTCGGTCACTTCCCCAAAAATAAATTAAGGCAAACAACCAAGCAACGGCTAAATATATCTCTGCAATCTCAGTGAAGTCGCGGTGAAATGCAATGATCCAGGTAAGCATAGCTTTCCTGGCTGTCCAGCTGCTGGTCGACCTTGTCAAATTATCAGGAGAGATCATTCCCATCTCTAAATCTCTAAGAGATCACCTTCGAATTCATTTGATTAGACGCCTCACAGTTTATACTGTAGCCAAATGAGAACCAGCCAAGCCGTTGGATCATTCTGCCCAGTCAGAAAGCAGTGGTCTCCTCGGAAGCCGCAACTGCCAATTACAAAGGATTTATGCGTCTTTTTTTTCAAATAAACAGCCAGATACCATTTTTACTTAGAAAAAGCAGATACATGTTTCTGACCTTAGACTTTGTTGTCCTCCAGCCTTCAGAGTTCAGCTTTTTAGGACTGTATGCAAATTTCTCTATGGACTTTAAAGCATCATTCTCAGCATGGTCTGAGGATTTTACTCCCACCTGCAATTTCGCAGAGAACTGCCAATTAACAGTCCATAGGGCAAGTTCTACTGTTCTAGATCATACAATTCAAAAAAGAAGAGCCCTCTAACCAGTAATCTTTTTCTTGTCAAATTGATTACCTGAGTCTTAATTAATGAGAAGTCTACTATCTTCAAACTCATATCATTACCATCTCACCTCTCTTTGCTCCTTCATAGTGCTCAAGAACAACCGAAGGCCACCAATCCAAAACCAAATAAAATTGATCCAAGGCAGAGTTTCTGGCTTAATGGTCTTATCAGCTTTGTTTAACGTTTGAAAAGAATGACACTAGAAAGCTGTTTAAGTTGGAATCTGAATAGTTGAACCAAACATGTCTAAATGGTTTTTTCTGATTTTGCATGCTGCCAAATGTCTACGTACATTTAAGCAGGAATTTTACCAAATCAATAAGCAGACTATGGGATGAAAACTGTCACTCACAAAAAACTACATTTTACGGCTAAAACCTAACTCAGATTGCAAAACAATCTTTGGAAAAATGTACACAGCAAATCTTACTTATGGACCTAATAAACCAAAGTAAATCTAAATTAATCTGAGAAAAAAATCAAAAACTAAAATACTAATTCTGCTTGGAACTTTTATTTATTTGTTTTTTGTGGGCTCAAATGGAATATGAAGATTTCTAATGCTAGCATAGCATAATCAAGATACCAAACCTATGTGAGGTACATTGTACTTGAATAATGGAACCATTGACAAGCCATACACTGAACTCACCTTTTTATCACAGTCCTCCATTGATTTAAGCTCCTTAATTTCCAATTGATTGGCAAAAAACAGGATCTGCACCTCAAAATTATTCGACTGTCAGAAACAAAATAGAAAACAAAGGGCCTCATAGTGGCAGGCCAGAATTGAGATCCCAGAAAGCCATTTACAATACACATAATGCCAAGTTAAGATACTACGAGAAATTCATAGGTTTTAATTGGAACCTACCTTGTTGAGTAAGCCAATATTAGAAGCATCAGTTGCCATGACCCGCACACCGAGACAAGTTCCAGGTGAACTACAAAATGGGCAAAAGATGGTCTTGAACACACAACCATCTTCTTCACACCAAGTAGCTTGTCCTTGATGTCCTTCAGAAGTATCATCCCAGAGTTGCTGAGCTACTGACGAAATATCGGTTATTAACACTTGTATTCCCATTGACATGCATACATTGCCAGCTCCAATTTTTCTTTGACCAGTTTTGCCAAGTGGACTTTGGACAGTGAGGTTGGTGAGGATGGGACATAGAAATTGCTCTCCAGAAGACCAAAGGAGGCTCTGCAAAGAGAACAAGAAATCTGGAGTCTCTTGTCCCCAGCAGGACAAGAAGATCCCGCAGCTATGACACGATCAGCAATTTGGAATGATGAAGCTACACTTGATTTCTTGCACATCCGTTCTGCAGTTTCATTTTCAGAATCAAACTTGATTCTCCGATTAGCATCTCCATGGGTTGTTGACATTTCTGTTGAACTATACAAACTGGTCTTGTTGGTGTTGAGAGCATTTGAATGTTCATCCATGACAGTGCCAGCTAATGGAGAAGGTATGAACTTTCTCCTTTTTTGTGCATGAGAATTGACACTTGAGCACAGAGTTTCTATATCTGAGTTCAAGCCAAAGGTTCCGCTTGCAGCTTCTCTTTGAGGAGTTATAACAACGGAACAATGAGTTACAGAATGAGCTTTGCCATGATCTGATAAGGACACTGAATGAGGTGACAATTGATCTGGGAAATCAATGGAAGACTGAATTAGTGAGGAGGGTGAAGTGTTATCCTTAGAAAGAGATCCCCCAGCATGAGAGGCAAAGCTGCTATATATATCATGTGTCTCTTTCACGGGGGATACTTCAGGATCCTCACAACACTTGTTGCTGCATGCTGTAGGGCACCTGCTTAAAATGGAAACAGAGAGATGAAGCTTATCATCTTATAGGAAACTAGTCCAGAGTGACTTTTACAAAAGAAGATGTTCTATTATTTTATCCTGGGAAGTCTATGGAATGACGTGAGCTGTTAGTTTGAGAACAAAACTTCACAGTGCAAGATTTGAGAGTAACTTTGCAAAGCATTCCCTAATGAGTACATGTTTTTTAAGTTTACCTCTTTTCCTCAAAATCACAGTCCAGGTCTATATATACCATCTTTTTGTCACAATCCATAACAGCTGTTTGGAGGGGATTTGATTCGACATTTCCTTGACTTGTTAGCTGGATGAAAGCAACCTCTTGCTTTGAATCAGAAATTGGCTTCTGTTCCACACAATCAGAATCACCTGGATTATTCTTTCTAGCAAGCAGCTTACTTTGCTTGATGAAAGAAGCATTTTCCGGATCCATGCAAGAACCTGGTACCGTATCCATGGTTTTATCACCAACCTGTTCCTGTAAGCAAAATGAGAAGAATCATTTACTTGCTAGTTGGCTGATTCCATCGTTCATTTGACTATAGACAAAAGCAGCAAAAGTTAGAGCCAGAAAAGTAGACATGAATTGCATTATACCCTGACATCTCTGAAGAACGATTTTAAACCCTCAAGTGATGCATCCAAGGACTCGTACAGATTGAAGGATTTCTTGAGCCACTTTGAAATATAAGTTCTGTTCCTTTCTTCACGATAGCGTTCATCTGCTTTCAAAATATAATTTCTTACATAATGAATAAATTCATAATTAGACTACCTAAAGATTGCATCATTTGCCAGTGAGCTAATAAAGTGCTGATGGCAGTGACATGAGAATAGAAACTACGAAAGTCATATCTGGAGCTGCAATATCCTCAATAATATCAAGGCTAATACTATTATTAGGTTCAAAGCACCACTTCCTCCTAATATCGTCAGGTTCTACAATTAACCTATTTGACAGGAGACAGGTGTCAATGGTTTCTCACCCAAAACTTAATCTATTAAGTTGGGGGGAAATTATGCATTTAGCATTAGTTCATTTCTGATTGGCCCGTTACATTTATAATCAGAATAACAATATAGTCTTGGATAAAAATGTATCATGTGAGGCTAAGACATGCATCTCCAATCCATGAATGAGGTTGCCAACCATTGAAGTGTGAGAACTTTTAAATGAAGATTGTCAGCCTGATTAAAGCAGGAAGGATGCTGTATAGATGGCTGAATAGGGCAGTCGCACATTTCAGCCCTTCCCTATTGGGAAAAGGAGAAAAAGTAGACGGATGACAACACTGAAGGATATAAGATAGTTGTGATCCTCCATCGCGAGGAGTTATACCTTCATAAAAGCACAGTGCTCCCTACAAGTTATAGTCAGTTCTGACACAGTTACATACCAACTCTTTTGTATCTCCTCAAATAATTTGTAATAATTCTCCGAGTGGGATGACTATATCAGATGAATCAGATTTCCAACATGTAAAACCAATCTACTGAGAAAAACAATCATATACTGTCATTGATGGTCAATGGTCTTAATCCTGGCCCAGTCAGAGAACTAGTATGCCCCACGGTTCAGGAACATGTTCAACAGGCTTTTGAACTGTTTGAACTCCTTTGATCTTAAGGGGATCGACTCCCTTTGCCTTATCTATTCAAGTTCACTTATTTTTAAATAACAAGTAATATAATCCATAGTCGTATGCCAAAAAAGAGTCAATGGACAAGTGGAAAGTGTCCCAAGTGCATTTCCAAGTGAACAAAGGTTCAAATTGTGAGTTGCACTGGGTTAACCGATTGAACAGGATTCCACATCAGGTTTGACCAGTTCTTGACCACTACAATTCTCTCACAGAAACCAGACCATGCTCTGGTTCCCAGTTCAGTGAGTCTGGTCTGGGTCTAAGAGCACTGTTGATAGCCTATTAAAACTTAGAAGCAGAACACTTACCTAACAAAATGACGGCCCCATAATCAAGCACATGTCTTATGCAGCGGCCTGCAAAGAAGTAAGACAATGTAATACTTTCATCTACAGAAAATGTTAGTGATCCTATTAAATGCAAAACACAGAACCAAAACTTCCAATGAGATAATACAAATGTACAAAAGGTTTCTCAAGATGAACATAGACATATAGAAACTGTTAGATCAGTGGAAACACTATTCATGACATAAATGTACCTGCAGCCTGATTTAGAGCACGAAAGGCTTGTTGACAGTACCACTCACTTCCACCCAGAAGGTTCTTCGATGACTTATAAGTGTCATTATATTTCTTTTTTAATGCAACTTGGATGTCATTCCTGATAAGAAGCTAGCATCAATCAGCACATTGCAATTAGCTGATCTTGTAATGAGAAAGTTTAGCACTTACACATTGGGGAATGGAATGCCAACAATTATCTTAGACAGTTAAGGAATCAGAGGTGAGAATCGATTTTGACATTACTGACAACTATCAGAGGAAATTGTGGATGTAAAAGTGGCATACATTTGGGAAAAAAATTTTGAGGATACAACCGCACGGGCATTTTCATCAGAAAAATCAATTCCCTCCGAAACCTGCAAGTATCACATTCAGATAATCTTACATGCAATGGTAATAATGTGAATCGGAATGAGAAGTTCTAATTAGCATTACCCTGGAGACAAATATAGGAAGTAAACTTTATTTGCATTTTCTTTATAACACGTCAGACATATCCATTAGAATATGCCACTTCCTGTCTTTTCCTCCAACTCCTTGACTTTTGATCTCTAGACATCCTTCTCATTTCATTACAAGGCAGAATCTTTGACTATGGAGAAAAATGCTAGTTATATTCTTACGTTTGAGTCACTTCAAATTTAATCTCATTGATCCTTCAGATTTTTAGAGGACTGATACCTTTCCTCGACAAACAGCAAGGAAAGCAGCTCCTTTCTTCAATTCTCCTGAGGACCCCAGTTTACTGGACTGGGTATGTTCTAGCCTCTTAGTTCTTCTCTTTTTATCAGCAACAACTTTATTTCCTTGGCGAATTGCATCATGATAACCTTTCAAAACTGGCTCAAAACCTTCCTGGTTCCCTCCCCTTGGTTCTGTGTGCACAGAATTAGCAAAGAATTTACAAACAAAACAAAAAATAACTGGGTAGTTGAAGTTCTTAGAAGTCCTAGTGTAGCACCAAGGAAACAAAATTTTGTAATGATATGGCAGCAAGACTGGTTAGGAGTTGCAAGATAAACCAAAAAAGGGAACTGAAGAACAGCTAATACAAAAGGCTTACCCACAAAGAGGGACTTTTGCGCACTTAGCTGTGACCATTGACCTGTTTCACGCCATCGACTACAAAGTTTTTCCATCAGCTTGTAACTTGGGAAGAACACAAGAGATCCACCTGGAACAATCTTAAAAATTTCCTCCAAAGTTTTGCCAAGTGCATCCTACAAAATGATAGGAGAAAATTCCTTGGTGATATATTAGGTGAGGAGCTACATTAGATCAAGAAGGCCAAAAGCAAGAAGCACAGGTTACCTGGAATGCATACACATGTGCTGTTTTATAGCTCGCGTTCAAAGGATAATTTTCGGGTCCAGTTGAAACTACAGCAGCACATACCTGCCAAAAGGAGAAAAGCTTGATCATTGTCATTGTCAACACACACAGAGTAATTGACCACATTTGAGGCACAAGAAAACATGGCTGGCACCTGTGATTTGACGTCGATCACATGTGGAGCTTCCAGACAAGTGCCAAATTGAACACCCAGCTCAGTTGAGAAGGAGGTCATGGGTGATAGCGTGCTATAGAGAATGGGGAATAACATTTATCACAAGGGACTTCCAAAGAGAACATAAATAAAGACAAGCCTAACAATTAGTTTGTGAATTCCATCTCTCAGCATGTGTGAGAATGCTTGCTACTTATAGTTCTAGATGCAGTTATTGCTACAGTCTTTTATCGGTAAAAGGAAAATGCCAAGCAGAGTTGCTTACCCTGATGTTAAAATTACCGACAAGGAGAGATCAGCAATGTCTTTGAACACCACTGCCGGATTTAGGCACCACAAATTAAAACTGTGTATCGGGTAGCCATTACCCTGTTCTGCATTTAGTGACATCTGGTCTTAGAAAAGTAAGTACCTGAGCATTTAATACTATCTGACACATCAAATAAGCACAGCAAATATGATACGGCTACATTAGTACAAAAAAATTTGTGTTTTACTACAATTAAAATAATTAACTAAGTAATTATAAATATCGAATCACGCTTGATGCTTGCCCATCCACTTGTTGCCCCTCAAATTCAGGAAACGCACTCTAGATTTTACTAATTGCCGTATTTTCAGAGGTGCCATTACATAGAAAAAAAATTTATATACAAATATATTCATATTTATATCGACACACACACACACACACACACACACATCTCTATGAACATGTTTCTAAAACCTTCCGGCATAAGGGTTGAATTGCGACGACAATAGCTCCAACTGACATGATTGACTCGTGAATCAAGGAAAATAGAACAAGAATAAATGGCCTTTATGCCGATGCCATCTACAAATCACTTTTCTGTCCAGACATTTGAACTCAGTATCGGACAATTTCCAGACTTTGCTACTGCATAAGCATACTGCAGATTGAAGAAAGACTGTCAAATACTAAATACTCACTTTTATCTCGCTTAATATACCGCTGCAGAGCAAGCTGATAATCAAATGTATGACCCCCATTTCGAGAGAAAAAAAAAGCAAGTGTGGAGAATAGCCCTGTGACAAATTGCTGATGTCAATCCACAATGTTGCAAGAAAAATTGTTCAACGAGCCAGCTCAATTTTTGTAGAGACAAGAAACTGAACCTTCTAGCGTGATCACAGACAGGCCACTCAAATGGGGCTCTTCAGACTCTAAATCTGTAGCAGCTTTAATTGCCTTAAGTAAAATACTTGAGTCAATAATAAATAGAATTATAAATCTAATAACGCATGTATAAAATCTAAATAGTATAGAACCTTTGTAGCACAATCTAACAAAATTGGGAAGCATTGCTGTGATATATGAGCCTCTTGAAGCTCTCTCACGGCATTATCACCCGTCCAACTGAGAAAAAATCATAGCAGCAACAGCTCAGGACCAAGCCAGACAAAATCTCCTTGATTACTGAAGATGCAATGGAATTCCATCTCTTAAGTCAGCATAGAGGTGTAATATGGTAAGTAAGGTTCCTCTTCGTGTGCCAAGCAACAAGCAATTTATTTCTTAGAGTGTTCCCCTAGAACGCCCGAAAGCTTACAACAAGAACCATCGAGATATGATAGGAATTAGGAGTAAAACTGTTCGATAACACAACCCATATCATCCACAGGTCTGATAATGCTGTCAAAAGTTTTCTTATCAACCTTCTATTTACGACTATCCATATCATACTTAGAATTTTTTTCTTAACTTAAATGGACAAAATCTGACGATGAAGGAAACACCAATACTGAAACTAAGCGGACCTGTATTCGGAGATATTAGTTGACATCAAATTCCAAGTTTGCCAACAGCACCCATAAGGGTCTTCATCAAATAAAAAGTATCATAGCATGCTGCTCAAGTACTGATAGACTATTTCCAAAAAAACAAGTACATATGCGGTTATAAATCACCACATGCAATACCAATAGACTTGTTTAAGTTGAACAGATGAAAATCTTTGTGTTTCATGCACTATAATCATTTTGAGCGCACTTGGGACAACTTTCTCCATTAAATAGTGGCCATGGATAGAAAAATAGTAAAGCATAAAAAGCCAAAAGAGAAAAAAGACAGTAAGAATCCAAACAGTAACTGAGGTTTCTCACCAAGAGACATAGTGCTGAAAATCTCGCTTCTGTAATGAACTCTTTTTTTGCTCCATCCAACTCATTAGGCCCTGTGCATTTGCAGTACTTTCAGTTTCTTAACAAAATCTTTCGAGGTGCTATGTAGAATGAGTTAAATAAAACGACGTAATTACCTGTGTGATTTCACATAAAGGTTTATAAATCATGGCATCGACCGGGCAGAGTCCCTCCAGTTCGTCCTGCAACTCTGCCATAGTATGTAAAAGTTTACAACCAACATCAACCATTAAAACAGAAAAAATAATAGTTGTCTAGCATACTTTGGAGAACATCTTCTTCAATATCCACGCTACCAGAATCACGAGCAATATCCTCCATATTGCTGTCAACAAAGCAACCAGCTTTATAAATGAGATTAGAAGCCAATATGGACCAAGTTCCACAATAAACAACATTTTATCTACTAATTTGTTGTGCTTTTTAACAACAATTGATGGAAAGATCAAATTCAATGTGGTTTGTGCCTGCTGAAATTTCTCAGCATGTTATTTCTGACTTATGTGGTGTGACGAATACACCAGGAGTCAAAATGACATACTGGGCTTCATCAAGAATTATGATTGCTCCCTTTATATCCACATCCATTGCTCCCCGAACAATTGGATTAATGATGTAGTTATAAGGACAGAAAACAAGTTGTGCATCGCCTGCCATAGATGTTGCTGCATAATATGAACAGCCTGAAATGCAACAGTGTTCCCTCAGAAATGTCATCAAAACTAGGAGAGAGACGAGAAGAAATGTTTTTTGGAACATGAAGTGGACCTTTCACAACTTGACCAATTTTCACAAGATCTTCTATGTCATGTGCCTCGTGGCAACCCCCTTTCTGAAGGGAAGGATGCGCTTTAACTTTATGAGCATTTCTGTAAAGAGTTTCAAGTTAGTGATTTCTTTCCATGTCCAGAAAGCAATAAAAGAACTTACGGGTATAAACTCACTTGAATTCGCAGCATCCACCAGCTCGATTTTGCAGAAGCATCTTGCTGAAATTCCAATAACATAATTTAGAGAGACATAAAACAAACTTGACCAGACGGAGGAAAAAATAAACATATGCCCTTTGGATAAAAGCATCACCATTCTTCATTGATGTTCTCTTTCCCTCGGACTTGTGAATTTGTGCAATAATGTTTCCGAGAGGCCTAAACAAAAAAAAGATGTAGATGGAAACAAAAAAGCTGTTCACATGTCATTGATAGAAGAATGCTAAAAGAACAACCATTTCCAAAACCCAGTAAGTTCAGGACAGAGTTTTAATCTTTATTGTTCCAATAAGTTCGCAACAACACTTTCTTGATTCAATGATCTCTAAATCAAGAATTAATTGTCATGTTCAGGAAGAAGCAACACCAAGTGCAGCTGCAATGTTCTGATTTAGATACAAAGAGATACAATCCTCAATCTCTGCATGCATCCGAGAATAATGCATGGATCCAACAACATGGGGAGGTTACAATGGGGTTATAAGCGCTTTATACGTAGCCAGTGGAAAGGACACATTTATGGCTGCCTGCTACTTCAATCTATTAACAGAGAGGTAGCACAGCAGCTGGTAGGCTGTATGAAAGGACTAATCCATCTGCCCATTTTCAAGCAGTGAGGACTGGGAAGTATGAAAGAATGCTCGCATCTTGAACCATTGTAAAATGAAATTCTCGGGACTAACGCATCATTGAGCACTAAACAAGGGTTGTGAAGAGTGATAGCCTACCAAAACAGCCATTGGCACCCGGTAAGCAGTTTTCCGATATTCCCAAATGACTTGAGAAATTTGAGAGTGCGTCCTCCTTTCAAACAACACCAAATCAAATATTTAGTCAGTAATGCTTAATAAACCTCAGCTGGTGAGCTCCTGGGGTCAGTCATCATGTGACATCGAAGAACGTTCTATCCCCTAAGCCGTTGCTCCAATTTATTTCTAGAAGATACGTGGAGAAAACATTTCCGAGTATCTCATCACATTTGCCTACTTATGTAGAGCAAAGCCAATTTATAAAGGTTGAAAGTTCAGTAAAATAATATTTGAGATTGCCATTATATTCATATGAAGAAGAGAACATGATGCAACTTCACTTCAATATAAGCACCAAAAACTTTAGCACAGAACAAAAGCACGGTCAATTTGCAAAATCACCATGCATGGCTGCTAAATTTGTGTACTCCAGTCAACATAACTGACGTGTGCACCATATGCTCTCTTCATTCTGTAACCTTCTCGTTTTTTTGCCCGTCCTTACAAGATAACTACTGATACCTTAACGATTCCACCCGAGTAATTCCAGAAAAAAGAACTTACGTTGCATAAAAGATGGTGGGTATTGATTTTTTTTTACTCTTCCCATCTGGTACCGGCTGAACCGGCTCTGGATTTCCTGTCGCTGTGTTTCCTTATCAAAATAACGTATTGGTTACATACTGGATGCAGATTCTAACAGAAACCATATCAAATCAATCAAATTCCCCGCCTTCAATCAAAGAAAAGAAAAATCAATGTCCCCGTCCCCCTTGGAAAGAAACACATGCGCATGTTCCGAGTACCGTGATCAGCTCCGTCTGCTGCGACACTCACTTGATGAGCAAGATTCAACATTTCTCCCACGTTTCACGCATTCAAGCAAAGAACGCCGCCCTCATTTTCTATCCACTACCTAGAGCTACCATCAAAGACTCACCGGAAGGCTCCGCCTCTGGAACGAATCCGCCGCCGTAATTCAACGGATCCACCAGCGCCTCCGGAGCGGCCTTCGACTGCGAGGGATTCACGACGGGGCCCCTGGACTTGTAGCTCTGCTGCCAGGCGAGGGTCGAGCAGAGCAGGGAGAGCGACTTCCCCGTGCCGGTCGGGGACTCGAGCAGCGCGTGGCAGCGGCCGTCGCGGAGGGCGCGGTCGAGGGTGGACACGACGCGGCCCATGAACGCGAGCTGGGTCCCGTACGGCCGGTACGGGAACTCCACCGGCACCCCCCCGATGTGGAGGACGTTCTGGGGGTTCTTGGGGTCCGGTTTCGGCCGGACGATCACGCCTTTTCCCGGCTTTTCGGCCGCCATCCTCGCTTCGCCGACGTCGCTTTCGCTCGGATCGACCCCGATCGAAGAGTGAAAATTGGGGAGAAAGAGAGAGAGAGAGAGAGAGAGAGAGGAGTTAGAGGAGTTTGTCGGTGTAGCTGAATTGGGGAAAGCTGGCGCTCTGGCGGGAAAAATGAAGGAGCGCGGTCTGGGAGGAAAATTTGAGTCGCCGACTCGCTCGAGTCAAATCGCCAGCGATCCCCGCGGGCCCAAAACATGGTCCTTGACTTGGCTACTCGTTTTCCCTTTTTTTTCGAAAGTTTCCATTTTTGTTGGCTTTTAAAAAAAAAAAAAATTCCGATTTCATTCATTCAGACGCAGAACATGACAAGCGTTGATGGCCAATTAGAAGAAAGGATTCCCGGGCGGTGGGCCTTGGCAGTCCAATACGCGGCTTGATCGGTTTCCAGTGGGCAATGGGCTTCTGAGATAACTTTTAAATGGGTCGATAATTCTTTGCACTCCTCAAAGAGGCTCTTCAAGGCCCAAGGGCTGAGGCTTGAGTCAGCAACAAATCTAACCACAGATTTATTATCCGTCAGGAGCTTCACGTGCAAACCAGAAAGTTTCTGCTGCGATGTAGCTTCCGAGGACCACAACAGCGCCTCCTTCGTTGCTTTGGCTTCGACCTCCAGGGCGGAGGATGCGGCCACCTGCTTCGCGAAGCCGGCCGTGAGTATTCTCCTATGGTCCCGACATTCTCCAGCCGCTGGTCCCTCCCGTGAGCCGTCGAGCCATGACCCGTCGACCTTAAATTTCCATGCTCCTTTTTGTTGGCTTGACAAGTTTTTCTTTTTTCTTCTGTTTTTGCTCGTTACGCCATCGCTAAGGCATGCATGTGAAATAATTTAATTTCAATATCCAACCAAAAAAAAAGATGCCTATGCGCGTTAGAAGATAGATGGTGTGACGGGTGTCCTTGAAAACTTGTCAGGGATTTTTTCTTTTATAAAGATAGATTTTGACTAGAGTAGTCGATTTTTACTTTAAGAAGGGCCAAACAAATATTTGCGAAAAAGAAAGATTACGATGACAATCGTGGAGTGACGTCAAGAGCAATATGAGTTGGACTGGAATTCCCGACGAATCAACCTGCTCTCTTAATCAAGTTGAACATTAATGGGTACATGACATAAAAATAATCCAATAAAAAATTAGATAAGCCCGAAGGCAAACCACGGTATCCTCATGAAACCGGCTTCTCGTTGCAACAAAACGTTGCTGGGATAAATTCCTTGACCATGTGTGAGATAAACGAAAGAATCGCAAAATGAGCAACTTTCAAGCTTTTAGACTTTATTTTATTCTCTCTCTCTCTCTCTCTCTCTCTCGTGGTGGACAGATGATAGCCTGGGATTTTTGTTAACGAAACCGCAGGTCAAAAAACCCAACGCACGGCGAACCGGCCTCGCGATCGCCAGCAACGCCTCTTCGCATAGACTAGTATCTAGTGCCGGGTCGTGGCCCAATAGGTCAGGTTACGTGCATCGGGTCAAACGTGGGATGTACGAGGCGGAGAGACTTGTACCATGCGGATCACGTTAAATTGAAGAAAAAGGCAAAGAAGATTTTTCTCGAGATGGGTAGGCGGCCAATGCACGCAAAGTTGGGGAGACGACGTCCGTGGACAACAGCATCAGCATCAGCATCGGGTGGGGTTGCGCCGTGGAAAATATCCGTTTCGGTCCACTGTCGCTCCATTCCCCCGTCCTGTCGAACGCGCCATCATCACGAAAAAGGAAATTCCGCGGATGGTGCCCCGGGGGACGAATTCGACGAGGACTCTGATTGGCACGACTGGGCGGTGGTGGGCCCCGCCCACCGAACCGAATTGACCTCTGATTTCGTCCTAGTGAACTTTTTATCTGATTGCGAAACTGGAGGTAAAAAGGAGGTACACTAGCGACTCGCTTTGTCAAGGTCGTCGTGCCCTGCTCGGTTGAGCGTCAATTCGAGCCAATAGGCAACGGCGGAATTGTGGACCGCGTCCGAATTGATCAGTTCCCACCAGCATTACAAGACGGAGAAACAATTAGGGATTTTTAATCTACCGTAAAAATAACAATATATTTCGCATCGCGAAAAATCATATAATAATAATTATAAATTATTATGAGTCCGCTCATTCAAAAATTCGTGACTCACGATAAATTAATATTTTCATAATAGTCCAAAGATTGGAGATACTATAAATTAGAGATAATTTTCTAAAAAATCCCTAAATTTACCAAGTGACGACTAATTTAATCTTAGATATTTTAATTTTGTAAAGTCAGTTCTAAATCTCTTAATCACTTATTAATTTAGTCTGAAATCTCCGTGGTCATTTTGGCAATTTTTTTATTAAAATCGATTGAAATGACTACATTGACAAATCATCAAGGGATTTATACTTAACTTGATAAAATTAAAAAAATTATGATTGAATTGGCTGCTACATAATAGGTTTGAGATTTATTGGATAATATTCCTTACTAAAATATGCATACTATGCTGATCTACGTAATGAACTTTTAAACCTTTCAGACTGCACGTGAACTGTACCTACCTACGTTATATTATACCGCATTATAAAGAGAACAGGGTTCCTTCTCTTTTCATGGAAAAATGACCAGTCTAGATTTCACGGATGTTGTTACGGAATAATATCTTTCGTTAAAGGGAAAGACGACTGTCGAAGGCAGTACTTCGAAATTCATAAACAAATGTGGGTAGTTAAAGTGTTGTATCTTATCGAGTTCCATGCAAATCACCGTCTATTTTTTTACTATTTTATTCAACCCTCAAATCATTTTATATTGATATGTTCGGCATATTCCAACCTTCCACCGCCTAAAGCTTAGGCTTCACGCCTCGATGGTTACAAGTCAACAGTTTATGAAGCCATCGGTAGATGCCCATCGATTTTTTCTGGTCAACACTCCACCAGTTCCAAACCATAATTTTCTTCCCCATCTCTAATCTCTCTCTCCCTTCCCGTACCAATCTCAATATCAATTTCAAACTGGAAATCTCACCGAATGACTTTAATGATATCCAATTTTTCCGATTGACTGGTTTAATCTATGATGCCGATTGATGTCAGATGAACGATAACCATGCATCATATATGTAGTTTTGTAATTTTGAGTCTAAAAAAATAATCGTCTCATCTCGTAAACCTCCCTCGAATTCTAAAATCAAGTAGTTCCTCATCCTTCGACAACTAGAATCCAATGCTTTATTTCATAAAAACCCTTTCGCTTATACCTGTTAAATTATATAAATTCCCCCTTCAATCAAAGGGCCAGAATTTGGGCAAGGGATTTCGGTTGCCCGAACCGTAATCAACCAGAGACGAATCGCAGCCGTTGATCACGCGGATCCCACGACACGAGGGGCCTCGCGAGATCAGGAGATCAACGGCCGCGATCGCGTCCGGTCAGGCCAGTTATGTTGGTTGTTGGATACGTATATCCTTTTGCTGGCCAATGGTATGGCCCTCATGGGCTAAACCGCAACCCACGTGAGCCTTGGCCCCTTCCCTGTGCCGCCCGTCCCGTACATCCTTCTCGGTCGGGGCAGAATCCAAGCTTCAACGTCAGCCTACAGCCTTCCTCTGTCAACTTCAGCAACCTCCCTCGGTCGCCAACTCCACCGGGACCGGGCCGTCCCGAAGGTCCTCCCTTCTGCATCTTATCTCGACCTCGGCGAGCGTCGCGCGTCATTTTTATTTTGCTGACTCTCCTTTCTCTCGACCTTTTCGAGTACCGGGTCTGAACGGCAAACGGGTCCCTTCAACCAGCTCAGAAAAGCGACCAGCGGGGGCGTGGGGCGTGGGGCGTGGGAGGTTGCTTTCGGTTAGCGGGAATCGCTTCGCTCCACGAAACAAGAATCGAATGATGTCGTCGCCGTGGTTTTTTCCTGGCTTCCGGGCTTTAGCTTGAATTGGGAGAATCAGCATCTGGTTCTTCCTGCTCGTGAGCAGCTGTTGTCTCGCCGCGCTGTCCTGTTTTAATCTGTAGACTCACTGCCTCATTCGTGGGGCAACTGCGGACAAGAGCCGAAGTAAATGGGAGGATTGCGAGCACAGGTCACATCACACCCACATGCGCTGATCCTTTCGTTTTGGCTAGAAAAGGAAAAGCGTGTAGTAATCTCCGGTCAAATTACTAGTCGGAGGTGAGTTTTAATGGAAACCCACCACTAGTTGTTCCTTGTTTTGCTTTGTTTTCTCTTCTTTCTTCCTCTAACGCTTCTCATTTTCTCCGAGCGGTGGAATGTCTGTAGAAATTTGTTCATCACCTCAGTTAAGTTATTGGGTTTAGTCTTGTGTGCTGCAGAGTGCTAGGGGCTTCTTATGCCGATTAAAGGGAAATGCTGGTCATGTAAAATGAGACGGGTTTGGCTTCTGCTGTTGCCATTTTCGTTTCTTGGAGTGTTTCCCTCTGTTTTTAGCAAGAATGTTACTTCAAGACCTGCTGCCGTGAATATTGGAGGCGTTCTCGCATTCGATTCCACCATCGGAAGAGTCGCCAAGATTGCCATCGAGGAAGCTGTGAAGGATGTCAATGCGAATTCCAGCATCCTCCCTGGAACCGAGCTCGTTGTCAAGATGCAAAACACCAACTGCAGTGGGTTCTTTGGCATGGTTGAAGGTCGGGTTTCTCTGTGTGCGCGTGATTTGATGAACAGAACAACTTCTTCCTGGAAATACACTTCTAATATATATATATATTTTTTTTTTTGGTGTTTTCTTGCTATTGCAGTTCTGCAGTTCATGAAGACTGATGTTGTTGCCATCCTCGGTCCACAGTCTTCCGTGGTAGCTCATATTACGGGCCTTGTTGCCAGCGAACTCCAAGTGCCTATGCTTTCATTTGCGGCCACAGATCCCACCCTATCATACCTCGAGTTCCCCTATTTTTTTCGAACGACGCAGAGCGATTTGAATCAAATGAGCGCTGTAGCGGAGCTTGTTGATTACTATGGTTGGAAGGAGGTGACTGCCATTTATCTCGATGATGATTATGGCAGAAATGCTGTGTCGGCATTGAATGATAAGCTTGCGGAAAGACGCTGTAAAATCTCATACAAGGTAGGAATTCAACCAGGGCCAGCTAAACGTGGTGAAGTCATGGATATTCTTGTCAAGGTTGCGCTCATGGAATCAAGGGTCATTGTTTTGCATGTAACTCCTGAGTCAGGTTTCGAGATTTTCTCCATAGCACGCTATCTCGCTATGATGGGTAATGGTTATGTTTGGATTGCCACGGACTGGCTTTCATCAGTTCTAGATTCTGCTTCTCCTTTGCCATCCGAAACCATGGACTCTTTGCAGGGAGTTGTCGTTTTGCGTCAACACACCGCAGATTCAGAAAAAAAGAGAGCATTTGCCTCTCGGTGGAACAGACTGACTCGTGGCTCCCCTGGCCTGAACTCTTATGGGCTTTATGCTTATGATTCTGTTTGGCTTGTTGCTCATGCTCTTGAAGCGTTCTTTGAGCAGGGGGGCGTACTTTCTTTCTCTAATGACTCCAGGATAAAATCTGTTGAAAGCGGTGGCCTCCACCTCGAAGAAATGAGCATCTTTGACAGTGGACCACTCTTATTAAAGAACATTCTACAGACTAATTTTGTTGGTTTAACAGGTCCTTTTCAGTTCAATTCCGATAGATGTCTTATTCATCCTGCCTATGACATTATCAATGTGGTTGGAACTGGGTTACGACGTATTGGTTATTGGTCCAATTATACTGGGTTTTCCACTTTACCTCCTGAACAGCTTTATGAGAGGGCACCTAACCGTTCTAGCCAGCAGCTCTATAGTGTTATTTGGCCAGGGGAGACACTGTCAAAACCTCGTGGATGGGTCTTCCCAAATAATGGCAAGCAATTACGGATTGCTGTACCTGATCGAGCCAGTTTCCGCCAATTTGTATCAAAAGTTCGCGGGACAGACAATATGTTCAAAGGGTTTTGCATTGATGTATTTGTGGCCGCCGTAAACCTGTTACCTTATGCAGTTCCATATCAATTCGTTCCTTTTGGAAATGGTCATGAAAACCCAAGCTACACAGATCTGGTGAATTCGATCACAATGGGTGTGAGTACTTATAAGACCTGAGCTTTGAAAGAATTTTTCCACGATGTTAATTTGATTTGGTGGCTTATGTTTTCATGTGTTGTGACAGTTCTTTGATGCTGCCGTTGGTGATATTGCCATTGTTACCAATAGGACAAAGACCATAGATTTTACACAGCCATATGCTGCATCTGGACTTGTCGTTGTGGCCCCATTCAGGAAACTGAACACCGGTGCTTGGGCCTTCTTGCGCCCGTTCACCCCTCTGATGTGGATTGTGACTGGTGCTTTTTTCCTTGTCGTTGGGATTGTCATATGGATTTTGGAGCACAGGACAAACGATGACTTTAGAGGTCCTCCTCAACAGCAAGTAATGACCATTTTGTGGTGAGTTCTTCTATAGACACTTCTTCTAGCAATATGGTATTGTACACACGATCCAGCATGGAGATGCCCTCGTGCACTGTCCAAAATCTGTGTACAATTCATTTCAAAGTTTGTCCGTTTCACAGAAGACGCCTATAGGGCTGTTGAACATTTATGGGCAAAATAAGAGATTCCGAGGAGGCTGTAGGGTTCTGTTATCAGCTTAACTATGGTTGTATGAGTTCCAAATGCCAAGAATTTGTCAATAATACAGGCAAGTGAGTGAATACTTATAGACCATTCTTTAGGCTGGATATGCCACTCTAGTCTTGAGAAATAGATAAAAGGATTTTTTGGAAGAGGGCTTGATTGGTTCTCTATCGATGAATTTACTTTTTCTTTCCTCTTGAGATGGTAGACAACGCGCAAGAAACAGCCAAAAGGAGTATAAAGGGAATCGATAAAGTCTTACATTACTGCACATAGGAATGATGTTACCTACTTTATTGATATTATTTCCATGCTTAGGGAGGTGCACAGGTAAGATACACTCTATCAAAATCGTCAGTACTTGAGTTATCATGTGCTTTAATTGTGTATCCCAGATAAATGATGTGTTTTATCTTAGTTTTTCTTCTGCGATTAGGATTGCCTGTGGAGGATGTGATTAAAACTACTTTCAGCAAAATGTTGAACTCTGTCCAGTGTGATTTTGTATGCACATCAGATTTATCACCTGTTAACCTCTTAGTTGGTGTATAACTAATTTTTTCCTTCTGACTTGCTGATGTCTCAGGTTTAGCTTCTCAACTTTATTTTTTGCCCACAGTGAGTTACTCTGCTCCTCCAAATTTAGATTTATGGAATGGCACACAACAGCATTTATTGAGCCGGCTTCACCATATCTTTTGCAGGAGAGAACACCGCGAGCACTCTTGGTCGGATTGTGCTAATCATATGGCTATTTGTCGTTCTGATAATCAACTCAAGCTACACTGCAAGTTTGACTTCAATCCTCACAGTGCAGCAGCTATCTTCGCCTATTAAAGGAATCGATAGCTTAATAAAGGGTGATGAGCCTATTGGGTTTCAAGTGGGTTCTTTTGCTGAACATTACTTGACACAGGAGCTTGGGATATCTAGGTCTCGACTCAAGCCCCTGGGATCACCAGATGCATATGCTAAAGCACTGAGAGATGGTCCAGGGAAGGGAGGCGTGGCTGCTCTGGTTGATGAACTTCCATACGTAGAATTGTTTCTCTCGACACAATGCTCATTTAGGATTGTTGGTCCAGAATTCACCAAAGGCGGCTGGGGTTTTGTAAGTATTTTGCTTTGAGTGCTCTGCTATATTTTTTTTCTTTTCTCCCGAAAATCGTATCTTTGGGCTCACCAATCTGCGAAGAAGGTAAATTAGATAAATTGCAGAGGACTTCTGTTTCCCCTAAAAAAATGTTCACTTTCAGAAGTATTTAGTACTTGCCAAAATAAGGTCCTTTAGAAATTGATTAAGCAAAGTTGTTTCTCTTGTTTATCCTCTGAACCTTTTGGATCTTTTAAAGGAGGAGGTTTGAAACACCTCCTTCCGCTTTTGTAGATGTTCCGGTACAGGTGAGAACAACTTGCTGAAATCAAGGATTTTTGTCACAAAAGCAGATTAAATAATCGGATAGCTGTGGACTGATGCATATGAAAAATGGAAAATCTCATAAAGTTATTTCGAAATTCTTGGTTGTTATTCTGGGAACATCCGTGTTGAATCATTCGAAAGATCCCATTTAAGTACCACTAGTGTCTAGCATCTAATGCAACCTCAACATTGCCACATCCCGAAATCCCATTGAACTCTCTCGTCCCCTTGTTTTACGTGCATTCTCTTTTGCATGATAGGCATTTCCTCGGGACTCTCCCCTAGCAGTTGACTTGTCAACTGCGATTCTAGCGCTCTCTGAGAACGGCGATCTCCAAAGGATCCATGACAAGTGGCTGATGCAAACTAGTTGCGGTTCGGACAGTGCCGAGATTGAATCAAACCAACTTCACCTCAAAAGTTTCTGGGGTCTCTTTCTTATCTGTGGCATTGCTTGCTTTGTTGCCCTCTTCATATACTTCCTGCAGATTTTGCACCAGCTGTGCACTACCCCTGCTGAATCTGTTCCGGAGGGTTCAACCAGCTCGCGCTCTAGGCATCTCCAGAGATTTCTGTCGCTGATGGATGAGAAGGAAGACCCTTTTAAAAGAAGTAAAAGGAGGAAAGTGGAAAGGGCACAGTCCGAAAATGATATAGCCGGCAATCCAGAAAGAGACAATAAGGGGAGACAAAAGGGGATTCAGGATGAGCAGCAGTCATCGGCCCCCGTCAGCTAATTTTTGGATCACCTCATAGTCATACAAATGTATGAGATCTTGGATATAGATGTCTAGCCACTTGTACGAACTTTCCTTTTCTTGTCGTCGCCACCTTCTTACCATCTGTCCTATGTTTCTGTAGGGTAGAAAATATGAAAGTTTTGCCAATCAAATTGTCAAATAACAACGATACTCTTCAGCAATAATGTGCACACATTTCTCATTTGACCAAGATACTGCAGATTCAAGATGTCAAAGCGGGACCGAACGTTGTTATTGTGCTCAGAGTCCTCGATACGGTTCAGCATTGGACGTGGGGGGAGATTTGAGCTGTGTATGATGTGTCTATAGATTCTTGGGGGAGCAATGTGCTCTGTGAGATGGTAGATGAGCAAAAAAGACGCGCAATTTTGCTTCACTGAATCAGAATGATGCACATAGTGGCTCACAAATAGATGTTTGCGCGTCTTTCATTTCCTGGAGTTACAGAGTCAGCTGAAAAATGTTGTTCCTAATGTCTGCATTAAAGCAATTGGAAGGGAATCAGATTTGGATACTAGTAAAAGGATGCATCACTGTGTTGGGCCTGGCGATGTACAGATACTTGCTAACATCATTTTTGCCCCAAAATACAAAGCCTAATGAAGGCAGCATAAGCAGTGAACCACGCATTTACTCATCTTGAATCTGATTCTGTCGAGGGCCTTTGACACAGCACGGACTGGACTTGGGAAATTCGACCAGCGACACTTGCATCTGATGGGTAAGTCCACCGTGAGTCCCGACCGATTCTTTTCAAAGGGACGGGGGACAGACACTATCGGATAAAAAAACGAGGGAGAAGTATTCCAGACACCAGCTTGATTGAGAAAACCTAAACTAGAATCCGACTCGAATGCTTTGTTTGGCAACCTAATACAGCTTGCATGGAGAAGAAAAATTTCCATCGACATTAACAGAAAGTTCATAAATGCACAAGCCGTGCATGGAGATTCCAATACCATCGCAAACTCGGATTTCGATGCGGCATTTCGGGCGTTTGATACTCGAGACCATGGTCCGCCGCAAGCATGTCGACTTTGTTGTTTGGTCGTGAGTTCATGCACGAGCGTTCACGAGCATCGTTCCCCGGAAACAACTTTTGTCCAAAAGACAGACCCAAAAAAAAGGGGGTAAAAAATCGAAAAGCACGGCCACCGAAAAGAAACGCCAGCTAAGAGAGCTCGCGCTCGTTTGTCTCCACACAAAAAGTCGTGCTTTTTGCTTAGGTCGAGGAAAAGGCAAGATCACTTTCGAAGACATTTATGGATAGAAGTGGAACCCACACGATATAATTCATCACATTCAAATCTCCAATCGAGTACACACTTGATGGTGGGTGCTTTTTCATCGACAAAAGCGCTCGACTGTTCAACCGCGCAGGGTGCCCATTCGATTTGATTCCTTTGCTTCCTCTACTGCTGAGAGTACCGGCATCTTCCGTAACCTGACCATCATCGACAAGACAATGCAGAGAAAACCGATCAGAACGCACGGTCCAAAGCATCGGCTCGAGTGCCCGTCCCGTTTCATTTTTGTTCACGTGAACGAACGGCTGAAAAATTCGACTTACTGGGGTCGCTGAACGTGACGAGGCCAGTGCCCTTGAAGTCGCAGTTCCAGTAGTTCCTCCCGTGCATCTGGTAGTAGGCGTTCATGGCGTAGGACGCGTGCGCGTGCACCTTCTCCGGCGCGTAGCAGTCCCCTCCCTCGTACACCTCCCTGCAGTCCACTCCGCCGGCGCCGCAGCAGAAGTCCACCACCGCCTGCAGCACCCCCTCCTCCGCGTGCGGCTTCGCCACGCACCACACCGACGGCCCCCTCAAGGCCGCGCCGCTGCTCCCAGCCGCTTTCTCTCCGAACCCCGACACTACACATAATATCGCATCACATTGTTTTGAGAACATTTAACCATTTTAATTATCACGTCTTATCACGAGAAAACCCTTCTTTCGGAGGGAAAATGACTTCCTTCCCAAGGAGCATTGAAGAAGAAATTTGAAAAGTCGTACCTCCGCCGCTGCAGAACTGGCAGCTCAGGTCCACGTCGTACGCCTTCGACCCGTCGCCGGCGAACAGCCCGAAGTTCCTCTCGGCGACGCCGCCTTGCTTCTTGTTCTCGTTGAACAGCGCGAACACGAAGATCTCCACCCTCTCCTCCTTCCTCATCGGCGTCCCCCTGTTCGCCTGCGCCCTCTCTATCAGCCTCGTGTTGTACGTCCTCGCGTTCTCCGGCGTCGCCGCCTTGTCCCCGTCCTCTCCCTTCGACGGCCACCCCGACTCCGACACCGTGATCTCGATCGACCGGTTCCCGAACCCCAGCGCCCCGATCGCCGACCTCACCGCGTCGATCTGCGCGTCCAGCATGTTCGTGTACACGTACCCCTTCGGATCGCGGACGGTCGTCTTGTTCCCGAGCAATGCGTACTCCAGGTCGACGGAGCTGGGGTTGTCGCGGTAAGCGAAGTAGGGGTACGCGTTGATCATGAACGGAGCACCGGTGTCGGCGAGGAACTGCACGATCGAGGTCATGGTCGGGAGCAGAGTCATCGCGAAGGTGGACGAGGACGGGGGGAACGACGCCGCGAGCACCGCCATGCTGTGGGGCGTCGAGACCTTGATCTTGCGGTCGAGGCCGCGCGCCACCAGCGCCGCGTGCAGGTTCTGCATAGCCTGGACCACGTCGTTGGGCTCGAGCTTGTCGTCACCGGAGGTGAGGTACTCGTTGCCGACGGCGACGGTGACGACGGACGTGGCCGGGAGGAAGGGGGCGACGCGGGAGGCGAGCCACTCGGCCGCGGCGGAGGGGTCCTTGCTGAGGTTGGCGACGAGGGGGTTCTCGACGGAGACGACGAGGTCGATGCCGGTGTTGGAGAAGGCGTCGAGGATGTCCGGGTTGGAGTCGTAGATCTTGACGCGGTCGATGAGGGTGGACTGGAGGAGCTGCGCCACCTTCTTCGGCGGGAGAAGGTTGTTGCCGATGGTGCCGTAGTTGACGCCGACGGCGGAGACGCCGTGGGAGGAGCCGAGAAGGAGGAGGAGGAGGACGACGAGAGAAAGCGGTGGGAGGTGAGAATGGAAGTGGGGGGTCGCCATGAGAGCCAGTCTCGCAGGTTTCAGGTGATGAGTGGAAGTGGAACAAGTGGTAGAGTGAGAATAGCAGAAGAAGATGATACAGAAGCTACGTAAATATCACAGGCCATTTGCTTGTCTCGTAATTGCTGCGTACTTGTTTTCCGAAAATGCCATCGATTATTACAGTTCGTTTATTTCGTAAACAAAAAAATATTTTAAAATTTATTTTCTTAAAAATCATTCCTCATGTCATGTCAATTGATTTAACTACCCAATTAAAAATATTTTTATCATTTATGATAATTTAATTCTAATTTTTTTTTATAAACGATGAAAATATTATTTATTTATTTTCTTTATAAACAATACAAATAATTATTTTTTAGAAAACATTTTTTTCAAGTTATATTTATTTTTCACGAAACAAATATGGATACATATTATAAGTTAAGATTGTTCATCCAAATTCAAATTGGGATATGATAAGATAAATGTAAAATTGAAATCCTCCGAATATATTATAGATTGTAAAAATATCCCATCAAATGTTTGAGCAATCTAACTCTAGGATAGATTTTAAATTTTTGAAAATCTAAAACCCAAGATAGAATTGAAAATATTTTAAAATCCTTATATTTTTTAAAATCTATTTGAATTATTGAAAATCCCATCTTTAGTGAGCTCCTCATGTATGTCACCGTTGTCACCAAGCCCTCATCACACCACGGTCATTCTCGATTCACACTCTTCCAACTACAGTCGTCAACAAGTAATCCCTAGAAAATCAAACATGATATTTCTCATTAAGCAAAATTCCGAACCAAAAGCAATAAGACCCTTAAGTTTAGAGAAGCTCTCTTTGGCGTTAATGAATGTCCAGTTTAAAGTCAACTAAGTAGAAATGAAATAGAGAGATGATTTGGCGGTGGTGAAAAAGCTGGAAAACCAACTTAGAAAAAGAGGGAAGTGGTGAGCCGGGGACAGTGAGTCTAACCCCGGGTGGGATTTTCTTGGCTCGTGGAAATTGTTCAGTTAATTTTTAAGACTTAAATTCAATTTGGACGTTTTTGTCTTTTCGCCCTTCTTTTCTCGGGGGTGCGGGCTTTGAGTGAAGGCGCATTGCCTGCGATAGGCGTGCGTGGCAGGGAGGATTAGTCAAAAAGCATCATCAAAAGGGTCGTCCGACGTGGGCCAGATTTGATGAGCAGGCCGTTGATTAGGGGGGCGTGATTGGCTCTGTGGCCCCCAATTAGGATCCGACCGTGTTCTCGCTCATGTGTCGTGGCATCGCCTCGAAACGCAGCCCCAGGTTGGGCTGGGCCGGCGTTTAGTTCTCCCATTGCCTCGTTTTCTTTCCAACAATGCTCAGTGACAAATCTATAAAATAACATGAAAATACAAATTAATTAAGTAATAATATATTAAGGAAAAACATTCAAGATACCGACAGAGTTAGAGTGCCTACCTCGAAAGCATAGACTTTTTACATTTATTAGATAAAACCTAAACCTTATTATTCCACTTACATTTCCATTCACATTAAATGGATTGGTGCAACAAATAAAGAGACTTTTTTTTTTTTTGGGTCGGTGCATGAAGAGATTATCGGTAAACAATTAGATATGTTGACGGATATTTAAAAACTTACTCATACTTGTTGGCCAATCAAAAGATACGGACCGATTAGAGAAAAGTTAAAATACTGTTAAAGAGTAACAAACAGATATAAAAATAAAATCCGATGGTGCCCATCTAGAAACCATTGTATTTTTCATTAAGTAGATTAAGAAGGTTAAACTTTCCACTTAACTAACCTTAATGCTCCTAAAAACATCTGAAATGGACTCATGCGATATAGCTTAGTCGTTTCACTTATCTAACACTACCAATGTTCCTCAAAAAATTAAAAAGGACTCATGCAACATATAAAGAGGATATTAGTAATAATTATACACCTTTTGCATTAATAAGACACAAAATTTTAACAATTCCACTTATCTAACATCGAGGACCTTAAGAAAAGTTCAAAATGGATTCAACCATATGTATAGACTATAGTCATCCATCTATTATCTACAATTACACACATAGAAGAGAGGTTTTGGTCGTTAGACCTTCGAATGCCGAGTATGTTGTTGAGACTTCTTTAATGTTATATCTTTATGTACTTGCTATAAATTTCAAGTGAGTTTTGTAAAATAAATAAGGTCGGACAAGTATTAAATAGTCTCCGATTCATACTTTCCGCTTTATACATTAAATCGCATAACCCCTCACTTATTTGTAATCCCTACATATAATTTAATATATACATTACAGATTTATATTTATGTAATGGTGTAACCGTAGCTTGGGGTAAAGACATAGTAATAACGTAACGTAATCTCCCAGGTTTTTCCTATTTAATCCAAGAAAAGGTCATGGTTGATACACCAACACCACACGGTAAAGATGGTCAGTCACCTGCTCACACGCAAAATAGTGTAAGGACCAGAAAAGAAGAAATGCGGTAGCTGGATTGGCACGCTGAGAAGGAGAAAGGTCTAGCAGGTTAAAGTGATGAGGATGAGGAAAGGTCAAATGAAATGTAGACAGGAACAGATTCAGGATTGCCCGAGTTGATGGAGCCGTTTCCCCCCATGCATGAGACATAGACTCTAGGGTCCCATCTTCCTCCCCTCCTGTAACAAAAGTGCTGAGGACAAGGTAAAGATCCGACATCACACTATCTTTTCACACAAATCATCAACTCGTTCTTCCTGGTTGACGTCGAGACTTTCGCCAAGTACTGGCAGGATCTAATGGCATCCAAGCCATCTCCTAAACTGAGTGTCCAGACTGGGCATCTAAACTAAAGCTTAAACAATATACTCAAGTGTCCACCACAATTTTTTGGCTAGTTCATGTCCCTGGTCGGGGTCCTGGCTCTGGTTGGGACACGATTAGATAATCAAAGTAAACTTGTGTTTTAAGTGTAGCAATCGTAGAAAACAGGGAACAGTGTCTGCAAAAAGAGTAAAGAGTAGTTGGCTGGGAGGAGGAAGAAGCACCGCTGGAAACCTAAATGATTCAAGCTATGAAGAAATTGCACCGGAAAGTAACCAACTACTTGTTGCTCTTGAACTCATTGCCTTTGAAAATTGAAAGACTTTTTTCATTATGAAATGACGAATGCCCATCATGTAGAAGCTTCCACCTCGTCAGAAGGAACAGCTGCACCGTTTGGTGTATCTTCGGGCTGGAGTTGTGCTGAGACGTCATCGATAGCAGAGTTCAGCTGCGCAATCTTCTCTGCCAGAACTTTCCTCGTTTTCTGCAAAACATATGATATTCCCGGAAGGGTATTTTAATGATGGACTCACAGCATTCTCATCAAACATATTAAGAATAAGAGTTATATCGCCGAGACTTGTGAAACAAAGAAGCAGGCAATCGGTAGTGAATCCAGGAATTGATGGTGGAGCTCACCTCTAAAGCCTTGTCTTCATCGTAAATGAATTTCGGTAGTTTCTTCATTAATTCCTTTTTGTCAGTTCCAGCTAATGCCATGCTGATCTACACATAGAAGAAGATTCTAATGAAAAGTTTGCTCTTGCTTTTAATATCCAGTGGAAGAATGTTTTTATTATTAACAGCGCCACAACATAATCTTATACAAAACAAGAAATGCATGTATTTGTATGTTTCATGTCGGCAAAATCATGTCCATAATCAGTTTGTATGCTCTGCAGTAATGAAATTATCGAGGAGTAACACAGAATTGCCTGTTTCACTATCTACATCATGTGCTCGCAAATAACAGAGTTCAATTCTCCAGAAAATAAAGCGGAGTTCTGTCCAAAAGGACAGTTATATTAGTTTCAGAAAGTGTCACCTGAGGTGCATACACACAACCAAGTGTGCCCATTACAATTCCTCCAAGAACAAAGCCACCAATGAAAATGCCTGTGTTGCTAGACCTTCCACCATCTCTATTACTGACCAGCAAAAGACAGAAAGTTAGAACATTACTCTCTCGTGCCATAACCTTTCAGTCCCCCTTTTGGAAAAGGATGCTTTTGGTGTGATAGAGTTACCATTTACTTACCCCATGCCTATTTAAAGTGAAATAAGTCACAGGAAAAGTCATAGAGGTAGAGTATGTAGCTACACATGACAAGTTCGGAATAAGTTTAGATTTGTGGTCTTTTGACAAGCACCTAAAGTGCGCAGATTACTTCATGTGCTTTATCAACACCCATATTCACGGAAGTTCTTGTGCATATTGATTCAATACTCATCAGGTGATATCAAATGGCTAATGCAACATTGTGGGACAACAACAAGCAATCGTTGACCATAAGAGAGAAACTGAGATTAGGGAGCATAAAATTGCAAGAAGCCAGGAATCATAATCATACCTAGCCTGAACAGTGAGTTTCCTAGAAGTGCAGACTTTCACTTTGCCCGCATAATTTGAAGCAAACGATAGATTATTGCAGCCTGGTCTCACAAGAAATTGGCCTGGTGTCTTCAGAGACGTCCCTATCGAAACAAATCAGAACATGCTATTTAAAGATGGCGAGGACGACTGTATGCAAGAGTTTCACAACAGAGCGGAGACTGCTTTTCATCATCGACAAAATAACAAACACTTGACGTTCATACACAAATAGCAAGCGTATGACCAGTACCCACCATTTGTCCGGCCGACAACACCAAATTCATCGAATGGTTCAGTAATTCTAAACCTGGAAATAGGTTATTCATCCAACTTTGATGTCTGCTGCGCCACCAAGAGGGCATGAAAAGGACCGTCACGGCAAAATAGTCAACTCTCTCTCTCTCTCTCTCTCTCTCTCGCTCTCTCCAAGACGATCCATCCATCTCGAAGAAGCACGATTCATCTCCAACTATTTCCCAGACAAGAATCCCAAATACTAGAGCAGGTTCGCGGGGGAGCCACGTTTGAACAGATCGCATTGAATTAATGGAAAATAACAACGGCAATGACGCGACTGAAGGAGCGAGAGGATGAATTGCGGTTCCAAAAGGCACTCGTTAGACCCAGATGACCGACGGCGTTCGAGGACGTTTCGAGGTTGAAGAAGTTGAGGGTGACGAAATGCAGGAGAGGACTTACCGAATGAGAAGCCGTCTGCGGGTTTGGTCATTGGCCTCGACGGGCACGAGACTGCAGCCATTGTAGCGCAGGCGCGACTAAGGACGCGTGCCTCTGTCTGCTTGTAGAGAGAGAGAGAGAGAGAAGTTCAGCTCAGTCAAGACGAGATCAACGATGAGAGAAGCAGAGAGAGAGAGAGAGAGATGATCTCCTCTGGTTTCGATGAGTTCGATGTGCAAACTGGACTGGAGTTTCGTTTTCTTCAATTTCACTTGTTATTTGGGGCCCACGCTACCTAGGCAAGAGCTTTTGTTTTCTCCATTTCTTTATTTTTCCTATTTTGTTTTAAGAAAAATAAATAATTCAATATACATATTTTAAAACACCGACTACATCAATTATAAAAATAAACCGACGAAAAATATTCTCACCATGCATGCAATTTTTTTAATTATAAATTATCATCAATGATAATGATATTTTTAATTAACTAATTATTTCAATTGATAGAGGCGATTTTTTTAGATCATTTATTTTTTATATAACAAACGGAGATAAATGTTCAAAAAAATTGATGTTGCAAAGAAAATAGTACTCTTGAGCCGATTATTTTTCAGAAAGCTCATTATCTTTTCTGTGGTTGGATGAAGCACGTGGTTGACAATTTAGATACGCGGAAAAGGTGATTTCAACAAAACTTCCAATTTTAATATATTTATATTTTTAATTTGCAAAAAAAAAATACTCATTCGTCTTTTATCTATTGATCAGCTAGGCGTACTCCTACGCTCTGGATTCGTCTTAATAGCTATATATAAACTATTCATAGCATTCTTTTCAAGTAAAATAAAAGAATAGTTCAATTCTTGAGTCTTGAATCGGTTCATGTTTATTCACTTATATGATATGGACTTGAGAATGTCCTAAAATTGCTTTGTTTGAACTCTAAGACATAAAATTCAAAGATTTTTCTTGGGGTAAGGGAAGAAAAACTTTTTCTCCAATTGAGAGGACGAGTCGTGCGGGCTAGATGCCGGATTATTGGATTATCGTAAGAAGTCTCTGTTGAAAGCTTGCTTCCTGCTAATTAGACATATGCTACGGTTCTAAGAATCAGAATGTTTAACCAGAACCCTGGTTCATGTTTATTCATCGATTTGATAATTATTGTCACTTCCAAAGTCATTTGATTTGACAATAACTTTCGAAACGCAAAGTGGACAAAAACAAGCATCCCACCGCGAATGGAGCTGGAATTTAGGTCAACGTCGAACGATCTTCGTTCTCGGACAACCTGCGACGAAAGTGTGCATAATTTTATTCCCTCTTCTGTCCCCAAATACGTGCTCCGAATGCTTATATTCTCGTTCGCCCGATTGGAATTTGAAACAGCACATCATCGCTCTCGCTCTCTCAAGTCCCATAATCTCTCTTGCTTTCTTCTCTCTCCGAGACGAGGAAAGAATTGAGTTTGTTAGTCTCTATCGGTCGGACGCAAGCATTGGTGTAGAGAATTCGGGCCATGGCAGGTGCTGCGGGAGGCCAGTTGTTGCAAGAGTCGCCGACGTGGGCGATCGCCACTGTGTGCGCGGTCTTCATCATTGTATCCGTCTTCATCGAACGGTGCATTCATTTTCTGGCCAAGGTATAATGTACTTACAGCGTTAGCATTGCACAAGAAATTTCTTTACGGTTGTCATGGAATTCTCATTCTGTGGTGAATTGGTGATGGTGGTGGTTCAAGAAGAACCAGAAGAAGGCCATGATGGAAGCCTTGGAGAAAATTAAAGCCGGTATAACATCATAATTCCATTGCTTTATAGTCTATATCACACGTAATATTATGTCAATCGATAAAATAGTTTTCAACAATGCATATCCTGCTTGACTATGGAATTATCGTGTTCGAGACCAACGGGCTTTGATAGTTTGGATGTGCAGAGCTCATGCTGCTAGGCTTCATATCTCTAGTGCTCACCGTGAGTACAGGCGTCCTTTCAAAAATATGCATCCCTGCTAGTTATGGCAAAACCATGCTTCCGTGCAAGTTCAATCACGGAAACAAGGACGAAGATGACGATCATGACCACGACCATGATCATGACAAGAGAAAGCTTCTTTCCCTCGCCACGGACATGATGTGGCGCCGATCTTTAGCGGTTTCTGCTTCGGACGATTACTGCTCCAAGCACGTACGACCTCCTCCCAAGCTAATAATACCCTTTTGACAGTTTTGCGGTCATTGTTCTGTTATATTCTTGTTCTTAAGACGTTGATTTTACTGGGATTTGAAAACAGGGGAAGATATCCTTGATCTCTCAGTCAGGGCTGCATCAGCTGCACATCTTCATTTTTGTCCTGGCCGTCTTTCACGTTCTCTACAGCGTCGTCACGATGGCACTAGCGAGGGCCAAAGTGAGTCTTCCTTCATTGCAAGTTCTTAAGAACGATGCGTTTGTTCTTGCTGCATCACGGTCTATAAGTTTACCTGTTATGGGCCTATTATTATGATCTGAGGCCCGGTTTTTGCTGTTGAATGGCGACGGCAAAATTTTTACATTTTGGCCCAAGATCAGGTGCAAGAAGTACGAGGGAACAATATGGACTTCACTAGATTAGATGGTAACTAAATGCTTAACATACCTGATCTTGAATCCATCTAAATATTTCCGTACATGGAGTATAAAATGGTTAGCATTTTAGACTTATGTTCGTTATAAATTGCGATGCTATGCAATATTGGATGCCGATCCTCTTAATTTAGGGACAATGTAGCAAATTAGTACATGTACTTGACACAAATCTCTATCCTCTATGTGTGCAAATGCAAGTGCAAGGGCAATCGTAATCCTTGTTATAGTAACACTGTTGTTTACTTTTTCTTAATTAGCCCATAAACTTCTTGGGCCAAAAAAAGCCCGCAAAGTACCCGGCCGATGAATCACTCTTGTGAATGGGCTCGATCGGATCATAGCCCATTTCTCAGTCCACAAAAGTTAAAATTAAACGATTTCACAAAAGTCCTCATGAAAATTTTGGTTTTGGACGTTGATCAGATGAAGAAGTGGAAGGATTGGGAAGCGGAAAGCTCATCTCTGGAATACAAATATACTCATGGTGATTGATCCTAACTAATCATCCTCTCCCTTTCGGTTGAACCTGACACTGCAGTTTTGTTAATCATAATTATAACGTTGTCATCAAATGGTAATGGCTAGTCCTGCTGTGATATCCAGACCCGGAGAGATTCCGATTCACTCATCAGACTTCTTTCGTGATGCGTCACTCTGGCTTCTCGAAAGTCCCTGGAATTAAATGGATCGTAAGTCTTGCATTATCTTCCCATACATGCGGTCATAGTCTTTAAATTTAACTTCTCTCGGATTGCAAAGCACCGCGGTTTTGTTTCAACACGGTCTCTTAGTCCATTCTAGTCTCATTTATCGGCTCAGGTTGGTCAATTTGGGCCGCGCTATGTTCATGACTGACCCTCAAATCCTCATCACCAGGTTGCTTTCTTTAGGCAATTTTCCGGATCGGTATCGAAGGTCGACTACTTGACGATGCGCCATGGCTTCATCAACGTGAGTTTAGAGTGGGGAAATTTTACTAGGCCTGTGCCAATACCTGTGCATGAAAGGAGTCTTCATGGCTCGTTGCTAGACTTTTTATCGTTTGCATTGAAATGAAAAATCGCACTTATCATTTGCCTTCTGTGGGAAACAAGCGCAGGCCCATCTGGCTCCTAACAGCAAATTCAATTTTCACAAGTACATCAAGAGGTCTATGGAAGATGATTTCAAGGCCGTCGTGGGAATCAGGTGCTTCTTCTCTCGGTGAAGAAAATTGAAATGTTACTATTGCAGCAGCAACATTCACTGACATTTTGATCGGAACTGATTTCTCGTTTTCAATTTTCGTTCCACGTTGCAGCTTCCCACTGTGGATCTTCGCTATTCTGTTCCTGCTGCTGAACGTATACAGTGAGTTCTTCAGCTCTAGTTCGCAGGCTTCTGCAATGAATCCTTGTTTCTTCATCTTCTAAAATGGATCTCCTTGTGTTAATCTTTTCAGAATTGTACGCGCTCACCTGGCTATCGTTGGCTCCACTTCTCGTAAGTTCATGCACAGCCCACTTCTTTGCCTACTTCAACTAAGAAGAAAAAAAAAGATCGTTGGATCAATCTTGCCTCAAACATTCAAACTTCATTCAGAAAAAAAATTTGTATTTTTTGATCCCAATTCTTTTAATTCACCTCTCGCATGTATGCGGGACCCTTTGGTACTTTTTGAATGTCTGAATCAACCATTTGCGACAATCTTTCGGGCACATGTTAACGCGTTCCGATGCATTTCATACATTATGATCAGGTTGGCGCACGGTACATACTGAAGTATCACGATACTTTTCTTCTTCTTGTTTTGGTTTTTTGGTGGGTCGCCAGATAATTCTTTCAGTGGGCACAAAGCTTCAAGTGATCATCATGGAAATGGCTCAAGATATCCAGGACAGGACCAGTGTAGTCAAAGGAGCTCCAGTTGTCGAGCCACACGACAAGTTCTTCTGGTTTAATCGGCCTCAGTGGTGTCTTCTTTTGATCCATTTCACTTCATTCCAGGTATGTAAACACAGTGTTTTCTGCTGTGGAAATAATGGGTATTGCCCCGTTAACAAAAACATGTTATCCCTTCTTTTTTCCCAGATACAGATCATTTTTGATTCAATTCGTCCTCAAACTCGAAACATCTAACTCCAGTTGTCTTTCGATCATTGCAGAACGCCTTCCAGATGGCATTTTTCTTATGGACTTGGGTATGAATTTTTTCTCATGATCTGATTCCATTTTACCATTTTTTTTTTCTGTTGGTTTTTCATCAGTGGTGTTTTAAATGAATCCCCCTGATTCGGAAATTATGGTGCGATATATGATGCTAATGGACATCGCGACATCGATTGATGCAGTCGGACTTCGGGTGGAGATCATGCTTCCATGAGAACGTGGGAGCTATTTTGACTAGGGTTCATCTTGGGTTGGCACTTCAGTTCTTGTGCAGCTACATCACCTTCCCTCTCTATGCTCTAGTCACCCAAGTGAGTTCTACCATGAAACCTCTTCTTATAGACATCCATGTCCTTTTCTTATCCTCTTCCTTAGGTGAGAATTTGCAAATATTTTGGAAAGAGTTAGTTGATCACGTGGGGTTTCAACTATATAAATAGCTAACAGCACCCTAATACATCGGCCTTAAATTTTTAATAGGGCATTGTAGATGGGTTGATGACGGTCCGACGTGAATTAAATAGAGGTCCTTTTCTTTCTTTTTTCGATTTTGATTGCAAAATAAGCAAGAGTCGGTACAAGCTCAAATGCCCCAAACTATGCTCACACAGATGGGGTCACACATGAAGAAGGCAATCTTCGAGGAGCAAATGGCCAAGGCCCTAAAGAATTGGCACAAGGAAGCTAAAGAGAGGAGCAGGCAGCTCAAGAAGGCTGGGCTCGGAGGAGATGGCTCCTCCTCATCATCACCATCTTCGCCACCATCAACCATGGGTCACAAGCACCGAGCTAGTAACGGCGAAAGCCTTCCTATCTCGCCAATGTCCGATCACCCATCATCTTCTTCAGATAAGGATCGGCTCTCGGGTCCGCGGATACATATGGATGAGCCCATGAGAAAGACCCACCAAGCAAGCACCACTGCAGAGTCACTCAGCATCGAGTTCTCCTTTCCGTCGAGCCCTAACAATTAGATCTTCTTTGTTCTTGATCCGTATGATTAGATAAGGTTTGCCATTCGCTTATTAATTCATTATGATATGTGAAAAGTCCGATTCTCTCTGTTTAATTGGCAGTGCAATTTCCGATTAAGCATCAACATCGTCAAGGATGAAGTTTCCACTATAGTGATTGATCGTTTGTGTCCCGATCGCTACCGTCTCTTGCCCTGACGTATGTGGGTTATTACCGTAGTTGAAGAGACGAGATCACGTTGATTAGGGCGGTAACAGCAGCCGCCTCTCCATTTCATTTTGCCTCGTTTCAGATCTGATATGCTGCCTCGTTTGGCTCATCACTTTGTATTAAATAGGGAAAATCTACTTAATGTTAAGACTTTCACAGTATGAATACAAAACAAAAAAATAATTGACGTGCGTCATATCAAATCAGGGAACAAATGCAATGTTATTTTCTGGGCCTCTATCCATAAAGTCCTAGTTTTGTAAAATCAATTCAATTTAGTTCTCCATGCATATGATATAATTTTCAAAGAATAAGGTAATGCTAATGTGTCGAGGACTCAAAAGCCAAAAAAGAGAAAAACCTTTCTCTACTCGCTTGATGGACTTCCTCAAAGAGGGCTTCCAGCCTTCCCCGATGTATAACGAACTTCCATGTCTGAATTTTTCGATTTTTCCCTTCCCTATTCTAATTGCGTAAATGAAAAAAAATGGAAAAGAGGAAAGAGGGAGAGCATGAAAGCAGAAGCACATGGGCTGAATTGGTACGGGGGAATCTGATTTTGGTTATTCAACCGAAGCATGATACGAGATTGATAATTTGATATTACCTCCAAAAATGTCGCAATCACCACCGACTTTCTTTATGCTCGAGGCAAAATGAAATTTGATGATCGTTAGTTTGATCAGTGATGCCTAAAACGAGAGGCACAAACTTTCTCAATAGGACTTCATTTATAGGAAAGTACTCTCAAGGCATTTAATAAAAAGGAAATTTTGTATTTGGGAAAAAACCATGAAAAACCCCAAACTTTGCTCAAAATGACAGATTTACCCCAAACTTTTTTTTGTGACGTAAAAAATCGAACTTTCTAACCGTGACACATTTACCTCAAACTTTTTTTTTTGTAACATAAAAAACCTTGAACTTCTGTCGTGTGACACATTTACCCCAAAATTATAGGGCATTTTGGTTTTTTTACTTTTTAATTTTTTTCTTTTTTTCTTCTTCTTCCCTCCGCCGGCGTTCGGCGAGGGTTGCCCTCGCCGGTGTCGGGTGAGGGTCGCCCTTGCTTGGGTTAGTGAGGGCGTCGGGCATCCTCGCTAGGCCCTCGTCGGCATCGGGCAAGGGGTGCCCTAGCCGGCCCGGTGAGGGCGACCCTCGCCCAACGTCGGCGAGGCGGCCCTCGCCGGACGCCGGCTTCCCTCCGCCGACTAGCCATGGTCGGTAGAGGGAAGAAGAAGAAAAAAAGAAAAAAGAAAAAAGAAAAAGGAAAAACAGAAAAAATAAGATAAAAATGCCCTTAATGGGGTAAATGTGTTATAGTTTGAAAAGTTTGGGGTTTTTCACGTCAAAAAAAAGTTTGGGGTAAATGTGTCACTTTGGACAAAATTTGGAGTTTTGGTGGTCTTTTCCTTTATATTTGGAATAATTCGACTTCAAAGTCATAATTTTTATGCGGCAAATAGGGTAAAATGTATGTTTGCGCATATGAATTTGTTAAGAGACACGGATATTCATGTTACTAAAAAAAATTAAAGGCCTTTTTGTTTATGAAAAATGATTAATTTAAAAAATATATTTTTAAAAGCAATCGCTTGCAATGAATTAATGGAAAGAAAAATTCATCATACACATAAATATTAAGTCATAAATTATTATCGATAATGAAAACATTTTTCATTGACTAACTTTAAGCGATACGAGTTATCATATTTTTAAAAAATTAATTTTTAAATTAATCATTCTTTTGTAAAATAAAATGAGTTTAAGGGAAAATTTCTACGACGCAAAAACTTTAGGGCCGGCTTCTTAGCATCGAACCATTCCTCTAATGATGCCCACCCAGAAATAGGGAGAAAAAAAGAAGAAAGAAGAGCGTTTGGAGAAATGAGTTATTTTTTTGCCGAAAAGAAATTCATTTATTAAATAAAACCATTAAAACTAAATAAAATACGGTCCCACACTATTCTATTTTTCTCCCCTTTATCTCTCTCTCGCCGGAGCCTACGATGTCGGACCGCATTGCCTTGCCGCAGTGACCCTCGGACGCCAGACGCTCTTGATAGGCGTGCTCCGACCCGGTTCCAGCCATGTCTAGGCGTCACGGCTGGGAACTCCCCGCTCATCCCTCCCAGGTAACTGCACTCCCATGCACCCCACGCTCGCTCGACTGCTTGTGTCAGTGAGCGATTGCATGTCGCATTTCCTCGTCTGGCGTTCCGTCGAGTGTGGAGTTTTTGCTTTCTCGTGGATTAGTGAACGATGCGGACCGAATTATGGTATCGTCGTCAATCTATTTCGATAAAGCGTTGTAGTGGCGCGGGTGGCGATCGTGGTTTTCTTCTTGTTTTTTGGAGCTGGATCTGGTCACTGATTTGCTTGGACGCTTTACGACTTTTGGCGTAAGCCGTGAAAGCTTTGCGTAGAGCTGGGCCGGTGACAGGCCAGGCGAGGCTCGAGCTCTCCAGCAAGTCGCTGACGACTGGCGAGGCTCGAGCCTCGCTGGATCTGGCGAGACTCAAGTTCGCCGGCGTTGGGCAAGGCCTCGGCCTTGCTAGATCGGCGAGATCGAGCCCCGCCCGACGCGGGCAAGCTCGATCTCGCCTGTGGCCGGTCGTCGGTCGTCGTTGTGGCCGGTGGCCGGAAGAAGAAGAAAAAGAAAAGAGAAAAGAAAAAAAGAAAAAATAATTATTAAAAATTAAAAATTATAAAAATTATATTTTTAAAAATAAAAATAATTAAAAATTATATTTAAAAAATTAAAAATTCAATTTTTAAAAAAATATTTAAAAATAATTATAAAAATTTTCCATTAAATTTGTATTGCATAAAAATTGTTAACAAATTTGTATTGCATAAAAATGTTTTAACAATACTTTTTTTTAATAAAAAAAATCATAAAAATGAGCTTTTTTTAGGTTTAGTTAAAAAAATTTCGCGTTACGGTTTTTAGTTATTTAGTGGTATGTTCACTTCAAATAAGAGAAGCATGTGCATAGTCTAATTTTTTATAAATATTTCAATTTATAGTTTTTTTTAAAACTTTTTTTATTTACTATTTTAAATTTAATTTGAAATTTTAACCCAATTTTCTTAGAATATTAATAGACTTTAGCAATACGGGTCGTGTTGGGTATGGGTTGAGTATGGGTTGGGTTGGGTATGGGTCGGGTTAGGTATGAGTTATTAGATTTATACTATAAGAATATAGGTTAAAACGAGTTAAATGGATCAAATATGGGTTGACCCATATTTGACCTGATCCATACCTGACCCGACTCACCCATTTGCCACCTCTGGCTTCGCGTAACTGTTCAAAGTTAAATTTAGATTCTTTTTCTGAAAAATATTTTTCTCTGATTTGAACCTTTCGCCACGAGACGGAGCACCACAGTAATTCTCACATGAAATTCCCTGTTCCCCATTCAGAAATTCTTAAACACTTTCGCAAGCCGTACGAACCATTTTCACGGAACTTTTTTTGCCTGAATGTTCTTCGTTTAATTTATGGGAATCGGGTTCAGTTTTGAATCCCGCTAACTTTCCTGAAGAGAAGCTTTTCATGTCGTGCTGATGTCATCATGGCGTCGATGATCTTTAGAAAGGCTGAAATTTCATCAGGCGTTCCGATCACCGCGGTCGTCATTTTACCATACTTGATTCATCTTTATCGATGTTTGCAGGTGGTGGCGATAACAGGTTTTCTTTTGCTATCTGTGGCATTTTATGTCTTCTTTGCTCCCTTTCTTGGAAAGGAGGACATATACGAATATGTCGCGCTCGGTGTTTATTCATTGTTGGTAGGTACACTTGGACTCTTTTTTCCTGTTTTGTGTGAATATGCTGCTGCTTTTATATCTCACGGTTATAACGATTTTTCTTCTAGGCTCTCTCCGTATTTACGCTGTATGTCCGGTGCACTGCCATCGATCCTTCTGACCCTGGGATCTTGGTCGAAGTCGACAGAACTTCAGCATACAAATCGCATAGCGGAACGGATTTAGATGGTTGGTGTAGTTTTTGTTGTTTTATTATTGTTATCATGATCCAGGGAAGAACTTGCTCATTAAGCTGTAATAAGACTAATTAATCTGAATTTTCTTTCCAATCTGTCCTTTTCTTTTTCTGGACCAACTCAGCACACACGAACGTTTTCAGGGTAATTTTATACTCTAGTCTCTGCTAGAGGCTGAATAATGAGTCACTCAATTTACTGGTGCGAGAAGCACTACATGTACTTGGTCTTTCCTACCTTTTCTTAGATGAGCTTCATATATGACCAGGAAATACTGTTTCAGTGGAAGAGCCTGGCGAAGCAGGTCTGAGGAATGGAGAAGAATTTGGTAATCATAATGCAAGTTGCTATTCGATGTTGGGGGGTTTTTTCTGTGGCTTCCTTGTCAAGGAAGATTGCTGCAAGGAACAAACAGGAGACGAGGATGCTTTAGATTGCACTTTATGCAAGGTCAACGTAAGATCCTGAAATCTGGTTCATGGCTCCACCAGCCTATGGTTACCTTTTGTTGGTGTTTGCGGAAGTGTGTGTTTGATGTGTGTGCAAGTGTGTTTTGTGTGTGAACTTTCAAGAGAGCAAAAGAACCGAGAACAAAATGGGCAAGGGCAAAGTAATAATAGGAATGTGTAAAAGAGAGTGGCAAAAGAGAAATACAAGGGAACATAAAAGAACTTTCTTTATTTAGTTATTGTAGTACAAAGGAAATGGGAGGAACTTGCTTACCTTTATTGGTCTACTACGCTCCCACCCCTTTCCTATTTATAGGGTGCTCCACCGACTAAGTACATCATTCTAGATTTGTCTAGAATGCTGTCCACTTAGGTTTCATCTAGGAAATTTTAGATTGTAGTCTAGCCACTCTTCTTCTAGAGACTTCTACATTTGTGCTTCTGCACTTTTATTTGCCGCCTAAGCTAGATTTTCTTTTTTAAGGATTTTTCTTGTCTTTTCTAGCTAATATCAATCTTGAAGTTTCTAGAAATTGGATTAACAATTCAACACTCCTTGATCCAATCCAATTTCGTGTTACACCAAGCTTTTTCTGCAATGTCTCAAACTTGGCTAGCGGTAGTGCTTTAGTGAAGATGTCCGCTATTTGTTCCTCAGTTTTGTAATATTTCAGCTTGATCTCTTCATTATTTTGCGCCTCTCATATTAAGTGATATTTGATGTCGATATGTTTGATTCTTCCATAGAATACTGGATTGTTTGATATAGCGATTGTGGACTTATTGTCGCAAAGTATCGGAGTTGATTCCATCTTTGCTTCTCCAATGTCTTCTAGAATTCTTCGAAGCCATATTGCTTGACTGGCGGTCGTAGTAACTGCGATGTATTCAGCTTTTGCAGTAGATTGTGCCACTGAGTCTTGCTTCTGTAGTAGATTGTGCCACTGAGTCTTGTTTTTTGGATGCCATGAGAATATTCCGGAGCCCAATGTGAAGGCATAGCCAATAGTACTTCTCCTATCATCAGCTGAACCTGCCCAGTTGCTATTAGTGTACCTAATGAGCTTGGCATTTGTACTTGGTTGATACGAAATGCCGTAATCTATAGTTCCTCGTAAATATTTGAGAATTCTCTTAGCAGCTCCAAAGTGAATTTGACTCGGACTTTGCATGAATTGTGATAGTAGACTTGTCACATACATAATATCCGGTCGTGTAGCAGTGAGATATAACAGATTGCCAATCAGACTTATGTAGAGGGAGGCATAAGCTTTTTCTGCTCCATCTTCTTTCAATAGTTTCTCATTTGTCATGAGCGGAGTGGAAACTGCTTTGAAATAGTTCATCTTGAATTTCTTTAAGAGGTTCTTGGTATATTTCTTCTGCGAGATAAACACTCCTTCGTTTTGGTTGATCTCGATGCCAAGGAAGTAATGCATCAAGCCCAAGTCCGTCATCTCAAATGTCTTCATCATTTCTTCTTTGAATTCTTGGATCATTGTCTCATCGTTTCCTATATATATGAGATCATCTACATATAGAGAGACAATGAGAGTGTCGAACTTACCTTGGGTCTTGATGTAGAGTGTTGGCACACTCATACTCCTCCTGAATCCTTGCTTGATGAAGTACTCATCGATTCTACTATACCACGTTCGTGGTGCTTGCTTTAACCCATACAGGGCTTTCTTGAGTTTGAGAACTTTTTCTTCTTGGCCTTTGAGGATAAAGCCTTGTGGTTGTTCTATGTATATTTCTTCTTGAAGATATCCATTTAAGAATGCCGACTTCACATTTAGTTGATGGATCTTCCATTCTTTTTGTGCTGCTAGGGCTATGAGTGCTCGAATAGTATCGAGGTGAGCGACGGGGGCAAAAGTTTCAGTATAGTCGATACCTGGTTGTTGCAAGTATCCTTTCGCCATAAGCCTTGCTTTATGCTTCTGGATTGATCCATCCGCGTTGAGCTTTGTCTTGTAAACCCACTTGACGCCAATAATCTCTATCTTCGGGTCGATCAACAAGCTCCCAAGTTTCATTTTTCTCGATCATCTCGATCTCTTCCTCCATGGCTTTTATCCAGACTTCTTCTTTGGATGCTTGTTCGTAGTTTTCTGGTTCCAAAATAGCAAAGTTGCATGTGTCGTAAATTCTTCTAAGGGCTTTTACCATTAGTACTGGAGACTCTGGAGTAGATTCTTCTTGCGTCACTCTTGGAGAGCTTTGTGGAGTTATGTCGTGAGTGGTGGAATCCGGTACTTCTCCTTCTTCTTGTGACGTTGACTCCTCTTGAGCAGGTGGTATGTCCGGCAAGGTGATGTACTTCTTCTCGATCTTTTCGTCCTCCCAATTCCAGGCAGCATTCTCGTTGAACTCGACTTCTCGACTAATCATTAGCTTTTTAGTTCTTAGGTTGTAAATCCGATAGCCTTTTGATTGGTCACTGTAGCCAAGGAATATTTCATTTTCTATCTTTTCATCTAGCTTACTCCTTTTTTGAGTAGGTATGTGGACGTAGCATATTCATCTGAATACCTTGAGGTGCTTTGCTGAAGGCTTCCGTCCACTCCATGCTTCAACTGGAGTTTTATTTTGGATTGCTTTAGTTGCACACCTATTTAAGATGTATATGGTCGTGTGGACTGCTTCTGCCCAAAACGAGTTAGGAAGTCCTTTTTCCTTTAGCATAGACCTTGCCATCTCCATGACGGTTCTATTTTTTTCTTTCGGCTACTCCATTTTGCTCTGGGGCGTAGCCAACAGTTAGTTGATGATGGACTCCTTCATCTTCACAAAATTTATTAAACTCCTTTCAATTGTATTATGTGCCTTTGTCACTCCTTAGGACTTTGATTCTTTGGCCACGTTAATTCTCGACGTGGCTCTTGAATTTTCTGAAGATAGAGAAAACCTCTGATCTTTCTCGAAGAAAGTATACCCACGTCATTCTTGTGTTATCGTCAATGGATATGATGAAATATTTATTCTGATTGAGTGTGGGCGTTCTCATTGGACCACACACGTCCGTATGAACTAGCTCCAATGGCTTCTTAGCTCTCCATGCACCTCCATATGAGAATGATTGTCTCTGTTGTTTTCCAAGGAGGCAACCTTCACAAATATCTTAAATTTCTGAAATAGCTGGAAAGTCTCTCATCATATTTTTCTGATGGAGAGTTTTTAGCCTAGCAAAATTGAAGTGGCCAAATCTTCAATGCCATAGCCATGAATCATCAAGTTGAGCTTTCATGGCTATATCTTTGACATATTTCCATCGAATAGGAAAATTCTTATTTTTTATCTTAACAGAGGCAATGACATTTTTATATTTATCATAGATAATGCAGGCATCTCCACTAAAATATAGAGAATACCCACTTTGTATCATTTGGCCCACACTTAAGAGATTTTGTGCAAGACGAGGGACTAGATATACATTATGTACATATTTTGGGCCTTTATTCGTTTCCATGGCGATGGTGCCTTTTCCTTTGACATCTACTAAGGCACCATTGCCCAACTTTACTTGGGATTTCATCGACTTATCAATATCAGTGAATATAGATTTGTCCCCCATCATGTGATTGCTACACCCACTATCAATGTACCATGTTTCATTTTTATTATCATTTTCCGCTTGGCCTGCGTAGAATGTATTCTCTTCACTTTCTTTTTTTCCTACATAGTTTGCTCGATTATTTATTTTCGAGCGACAATCTTTTTCTACATAGCCATATCTTTTACAAAAGCGGCATTGTTTTTTATTTTTAAACCAACAATCTTTCTCCAAATGATTTGTTTTCTTGCAAATACCACAAGGTGGATAATTTTCCTTTTGTATAGTTTCTCCTCCTTTTTTTATTTTTCCATGAGCTCCTTCCACCATTTTTAGATTGATGAGACCATATATTTACTTTAGATTGAAAGGCACTTTCAACTAAATCTTCATCTTGTGCCATTAGTCTTTTCTCATGTGCTTCTAGAGAGCCTATTAATTCACTCACTAATAGGGTCGTCAAGTCCTTAGTTCCTTCTATAGTTGTAACTATGGAGTTGTATTTTTTGGTAAGTGACGCCAATATTTTCTCAACAACCCTTTGATCAGTTATCCCATCTCCATAGGCTCTCATTTGATTAACTAGTTCTTTTAATTTTCCACAATATTCTTGTATGGTCTCATGATTTTTCATTTTAGAATTCTCAAAATCTCTTCTGAGTGTTCGAAGGCGAATAGTGCGTACCTTTTCCGATCCTTGAAATTCTTCTCGTAGTATATCCCAAGCCCTTTTTGCAATCCTTGCTCCAATTATTCTTGGAAATTTGGTTTCTGAGAGTGCTTGCTGGATAAAGTATAGTGCCCTTGCATCCTTTTGTAGTTGATCCTTCGAAACACTCGCACCTTCTTGCGGAGCCTCGCAACCTTTTTCCACGATGTCCCATAAGTCTTGGGCCATCAAGAATGTAGTCATTTTTATGCTCCAAAAATCATAGTTGTTCCCATAAAAAATGGGGATGGGAAATGAGGATGAGGTAGAGTTGGCCATGGTTTAGTTAGTGGGCATTTGGAAAGGGTAGTTTTAGGAATGGGTAGTAGGTAGGACAAACGTCTTATACCAACCAAAGACGTGGCTCTGATACCACTGTTGGTGTTTGCGGAAGCGTGTGTTTGATGTGTGTGCAAGTGTGTTTTGTGTGTGAACTTTCAAGAGAGCAAAAGAACTGAGAACAAAATGGGCAAGGGCAAAGTAATAATAGGAATGTGTAAAAGAGAGTGGCAAAAGAGAAGTACAAGGGAAGAAAAAAGAACTTTCTTTATTTAGTTATTGTAGTACAAAGGGAAGGGGAGGAGCTTCCTTTATTGGTCTACTACGCTCCCCCCCTTTCCTTTTTATAGGGTGCCACCGATTAAGTACAACATCCTAGATTTGTGTAGAATGCTTGTCCACTTAGGCTTCATCTAGGAAATTTTAGATTGTAGTTTAGTCACTCTTCTTCTAGAGACTTCTACATTTGTGCTTCTACACTTTTCTTTGCCGCCTAAGCTAGATTTTCTTTTTTAAGGATTTTTCTTGTTTTTTCTAGCTAATATCAATCTTGAAGTTTTTAGAAATTGGATCAACAATTCAACACCTTTAAATGTGGACCTGGCTAGGCACTAGGAAGACATGCCTTGGGGTTCCCATAATAGAAAGCTTATGCATTGGTGCAACATATGGAGGCAGATATACATAAATTGCAGAATTTCGAACTGAGTTGGTAGCCCTGCCTCTATAGAGTTTGAGGTACTTGAATAAGTTGTTTAGCTATGGCCTCATTTTCTTGTTGGAAATCTTAGGGTGCGTTTGGTAATGTTTTTGTTCAAAAATTGTTCTAGGGAATTATTTTTGTTCCAAGGAACAATTTTTAAACAGAAGAACGTGTTTGGTAAACTTGTTCCTGGAATAAAAAAAGAACAGAAACACGTTTGGTAAATTTATGTTCTTTTTTTGTTTATTTTAATTTTTTAATTTTTTAATTTATTTTTCCTTTTTTTCTTCCTTTTGGCCGGTGGCCTCACCTTGTCTGGCGAGCTAGCCCCGGCGAGGCCGAGCGTTGCCGGTGGTTGGGCGAGCTCGGCCTCGCCGGGGCTAGCGACGCTCCGGCGAGTCGGAAGTGTTTCAAAAACAAGAAACAAGTTTTTTTTTTTTTTCTTGTTTCTTTCCAAATTTGTTCCGGGGAATAAAAAATAGATTTTGAATAAAAACCCAAACAAACGCGTTTCTTTTTTTTTTTTTTCACTGGAACAAAAAAAAACATGAATTGTGTTCATAAACAAAAAGTAGAAACACAAACAAACAGGGCCTTATAGGTCTTTTCAGTCTCCTTGGAGTCTTTTGATGATCTTGCAGTTAGATGGAGAATCTTAAATTTGGAGCTAAATGGCGGTCGTTTCTCCTTGTTCATTTGTTCGTTCGTTCGTTCATCTTATTATATGACAGATTGGGAATTGGAATGCGTATCTTGACTGACACGATTATAATGCAAAATTCATGAACAACAGCATTTCACTGAATAAAAACATATGCTTGCCTCTTATGAACAATTTCTATGCCTGATCCCATTTGACAGGTAAGGCCTAATTATTGCCGTTGTTTTATTGTGCTTAACCCAGCAAAGGCAGATTGGTACTTCTTCAGACATTTTATTGCTGTTTCGATTTTCATACAAAAGTGCATAGTCCCATGTGATTCACTATTTTCTGTTCATATGTATAGTATTTCAATCTGTTTGTCGAATCCTCTTGGTGAATTTACCCTACTTTATGTGGTTCATTCCGAAAGAAGAATGACACATGACTTACTCCAGAGCTTGCATTTTGTTTCTCACAGGTACGCAAGTTTAGCAAACACTGCGGAAGCTGTGACAAATGTGTCGATGGATTTGATCATCATTGTCGAGTAAGTTCTGTGTGCTCATGAATGGCCTAATGGTGATTATTGATTAACGTGTATAGTTTCCATGGATGTTTTAACGAAGGGATGGCTCTAAAAGAATAATTGCAATAGTGATGGAGGGAAAATTCCTTACAAGTTGTCGCAGTCCGAGAAATAAAAGATAAGCAAAAAGAACAAAAAAGGGGGCTAAATTAGAGTTGAATTGGAACAGAGAAATATTCTAGGGTTATAAAAACCAATGATGTTTATTGAATGAAGAAAAAAGATAATTACAAAGAGAATTAATGACCAGTATATACTAGGCTTACAGAAGAAAGACGGTCTCAGCCCACCATCTAGAGTAAGAACTTCAAACTCAACGGCTGGAGCTCATTAAAAGTCACGTGATTGGCGTGCGACTATTTTCTAACCTAAAGCATAATAAGGACTTAATAAAACAGAAAAGACCCAGTTGATGGAAACTGAATTAGGATCCTACATCAAAAAGGATCAAGTCCCTTAAAGCTGCATTTCTTACCATCATTTGCACTTGTGTTTTGGGATGTTATGCTCATGTTAGCTTTTATGTGTTGGGAAGTGTCTGACTGTATTGCATCTTCTTTTCAGTGGTTGAATAATTGTGTGGGAAGGAAAAACTATGTCACCTTTGTGTGTCTAATGGCTGTAAGCCTTATTTGGGTGAGTTTTCGTTCATTGCCAACTATCCATAACATCAATTTACCTACAAATATGTTAGTTTTCTCCTCCTAGTCACATTTCCTTAATTACATTTCTCAAATGGACTGATGCATTTGCTTGGGCCTTTATCTTCATCAGCTTGTTGTTGAATTTGGTGTGGGAGTTGCTGTCCTTGTCCGGTGCTTTGTTGATAGAAAGGGCACCGAAGATCAGATAATTGACAAGCTTGGAGTTGGATTCACACGGATTCCCTTTGTCATTGTGGTGGTATGTTGTTTCCTTTCATTTACCTCTTCATTTTAATAGCATAAGTTTGGCTGTCTGAATGAAAAAGTGGGTATCACTTGGTCAGTTGACAACTCTCTCATGCTTTCCATGCATTATTGTTTATTTGAAGTACACATAATTCTTTAGGTCGCACTTTTTGTGTATGCTTTGGTTGAGCCATGTCAGAGACTCTCTGATGTACTTCTCTGCTGCTCACGATCCTGAAATTGAGGATGACCTCTGAGCAACTTGCTTTACTCAACACAATTAATTATGGAGATGATATTGCCATATCATGGATTCTTTCCTTGCAGACCCTATGTACTGCTGTTTCTTGTCTGGCCACTGTCCCTCTTGGAGATTTATTCTTCTTCCACATGATTTTAATTAGAAAGGTTTGGCAATGAACCATGCCTCTTCCTTTATTTATTATTATTTTAAAAAAAAAAACTACGCCTCCTCCTAGCCAACATTCTTTCAATCGGCATTTTAGTATACTTATTTATTTTGTGCAGGGTATGACGACATATGAGTATGTAGTTGCAATGAGAACACAGAGTGAAGCACCTGGACCATCTGTAGGAGGTGATCTGCAGAGACTTAACCACGTACAAGTTATTCAGTATGCAGATGCACTTAAAGCAGTTAATGCGCAACAATTTGTTGCGCTTGCCTGGAGGAATTTAGAAAAGCATGTGTACTAGGAGAGAACTTCAATGTAAAGCTAATACTGCGTCCAAATTTGTTTTCCCTATATCCATAAATAATAGGATTTCAAAAGTATTGTGTCTGGTACAAAAAATAAAGGCGATATTAGATCTAAAATTTGGTTAAATGTCAAATGCTGCTTCCTATGCACCTGCGTGTATGCAGATGGAGCTAGAATCTTTGTTGTGGACCATGCTGACTGTTTTGGCTGAATATATTTCCCCTGGTTTCGTTGAGCAGGATGAACCCTCCACAATTGATCTAGATTCCACACAACCTTCAGACAAGGGGAGAAAGATGCCCAAACGACCTGTTCACATAAGTGCATGGAAGCTTGCAAAGTTAGACTCTAAGGATGCAATTGAAGCAGGTGCTAAAGCGAGAGCATCGTCGTCCGTTCTACGTCCGTAAGTTCTCGACATCATTCATATGATTCTGACCACTTATCCAGCAGCAAGATAAGTGGAAGAAGTAGCCCGGTCACTTATGACTTAGGGTTTCACGATAGAAATGCTAGAGCAGGGACGTCACGAGCCAAAAGTTCATATCCACTGAGCTAGACTAGTAGGGAAGATACCGAAACTTGTGGTCACAGCCTTAGCAACATGAGCAGTCCTCACCTCTCTATCTAATTACTTCTCCTTTTGACAATCGAATTACGAACTGAGATCACTTCAACCCAATATATCAATCATCAGCATCCTAGTCTCCACGGTTGGCCATGATAGGGCTAGTAAGAACACCTAGAGGGGGGTGAATAGGTGTTAAAGCGATTTTTACAAAAACTTAACAGCTTAATTCATCTTTTGATAATAATGGACTGAAGATATAAAAGACAATAAAGAGATATATAAGACTATAAGTTAAAGTAAAGAGTTTAGGGAAAGAAAATTGAAACACAGAGTTTATAGTGGTTCGACTTAAACTAAGCCTACGTCCACTTTCCCTCACTGACAGTTCGCCGGCTGGATTTCACTAAGAACCAAAAGAGATATTATAGTCCCACGTCTTTGATTCCACAGTGTAGAGACTCTACTACACTTCCTCAAGGTCTCACAAGTATTTATCTCTCTTTTGAATACAGTATAAGCTCAGCGAATGAAATGACAAAGAACTATGAGCTTCAGACTTTAGAATTCTTCTATCACGCACACACTCAAATAACTTGAGCGTCTTCCTTATATACTCCTCCATGCCTTCATATCCGTTGGCACATTCCAAAGGAGTTCTTCCAATTTACCGTTGGACATAATCAATTAGGGAGATCTCAAGTTTATTTAAGAAATGTGATGATAGTCCACCAATCCTACTCGCCCATACTATCAGGATCTAGGTTTCCATAAGTAGAACCTTCCAAGTATACTTCACCAATCAACAGATCTAATTATCCAAATTGATTTCAATGAGAATAATTGATCACGGGGTGCTATCTCCAGCTGTGAGATCTTCTTCAACCGTACGAACCAAATCCTTAAGAATATACTTGCATTTAGATAAGTCTTCTCTTCGTCGGTCTAGAAACTATCAGTGAGGGTAGATTTTGAATCTTGAGTCTGGAGGTCTTTAGACTTTGACGATAGAGTCTTATGAGTCTTCAGACTAGACTGATGGAAACGTTTTGTCAACTTTAAAACAAATAAGGAAGTTTTCTCCAACAATCTCCTCATTTTTTACGGTGACAAAACTTTTCTGCAGATTTGAACACTTTTGTCCTGCAAAACACACTTAAGCAAAACAAGATATCTCATAAAAGATAAGTGGATTAGGATATGAATAGCAACGATTCTGCAACCACAGATAACATGTTAGTCCTGCAAATCAACTATTCTTCCATAATCTTTTAACAAGACCTAAGTAACTGCAGGCATCAAAAGATTAAATCAAAACAGTCTACAACCAAACAAAACAAGGAATAAGTCCAGACATCCAAAGTCAAAAGCAAAAGTAAACATATATCAAATATGTATCAAACTTTTCCCCATTTTTGTCAACAACAAAAAGTGGAGAACAAATAAAAATAGTTGTTTAAAAATGAAGAGAGTCAAAGCTGTTTGGGCAGGTGAACAAGCTGGAATTCTCCCATTGAATCTTCTTCCCCTTTTTGTTCAGTTTCTTGAACCTCTTTATCATAAGAGCTAACTTAAAAGATTATGGAAAGAAACTGATCGAGTGAAAGAAACAAGAGATTACAACTTTGAGTGCAAACATTTAGTAGTAGATCACACTATCTCACTAAGTTACTCTTTTGGTATTTCTCTCACGATTACAAACGTTTAAGCTCACCAAAGACAAGTGTATGATCAAAGTTGCTCAAGCTTTGGAATTATAAATTCTACACTCTATCTCTTATTTGCTCATCGGTCCTTGGTCTTCTTAAATACTCCTCCACTTCCAAACTAGCCGTTGGACAACATCTTGAGGATCGTCTTCCAATCTACCCATTGGACAGATCTGTATCTAGAATATTTGGTAGCCGTTGAGTGATAGAAGTAGAATCTCAAATTGATTCTAATCGCCCATACAAACAGAATCTTGGTTTCCATAAGTAGAGCTTTTTTGTATAGAAAGTTCTTGTCTTCAAGATTTAATTGTCAATAAATTAGATTGAGTCAATCAAATCAATCTTGATGTAGAATCCAAACCAGATCACTAGCCATTATACATTTGGGCTTGTGTTACGTTTTGTCGAGTTCTGGATGTAAAGTCTTAGAGCAATAGACTTTATAATTTGAATTTGAGTGCAATAGACTTTATAATCTAAGTCTGAACATATTTTGCTTTTGAACATATTTAGCTTTAAGGTCTGGACACAGTCTGAATAAGTTCAGCTTCAGCATAGAGTCCGTCTTCTGGTTCTTCCAAGCATAGACTTTGATAATATCATTTACATGTTGTATCATCTACATAGTCTATTACTTAACCATTAAACGCATTAGTAGCCTTTGATTTATTTTGTCATCTTCAAAACATTATAAGGGATTTCCCTAACAGGCCAAACAAAGTGAAGGAAATGAAAATTCTCTCCACATGAATGTGCCCCAGTATCTTGGTAGGAAAAACTCAGGTGCAGCCGAGAGCACTAAATCTTCGGTGTATGGGGATCGAGAAGCAGGGCAGTTCATATACACTGGTGGTTGGTCCATATTCTTCAGCAGCCCTCTCATGATTGAACAACCAAACAGAGGAATGGGGAGTGGGATTGTGGCTGCTAACTGGGAAAGAGGGTCAGCATCAAATTATTATCAGCAGGGTAGATCACAGAGGGGTGGTTAACTACCCGTTTTTCTGGGGAGTGGGATTGTGGCTGCTAATCGGAAAGAGGGTTGACATCAAATTATTATCAGCAGGGTAAAATGCAGAGGGGTGGTTAACTACCTGTTTTTCTTCCGAGTGATTACCAACGATCGTCTCAGTTCCCTTGAACGCTTAGATGAGCACCTTGTTTGAGCGTAGATTTAGAGCAAACACATCATCTTCCACTCCACTCCACTTCCTTGTGTAGGTTTTAGGTGATTAGTTGGTCTGTGTACTTAATTGTTCGAAATGCTCTCTCTCATCCATTCTATTAAGAGCTATAGTTTCCCTTTCAAGCTTCAACGAGTATATATCTTTGATTGACAAAGCAATCTTGAATTTGTAAGACTTTATACTACATTCTATAGTTCCAAGTTGGCTTGTAAGACTTTATACTACGTTCTATAGTTCCAAGTTGGCTGATCCAATGAAAATGAACTTTTATCTATTGAGATATTGACACAAATAATCATTAAATTTTGGCTCAATATGTAATGTGGTTGCTTTGGTGCAAAAGACAGAAAGTTAGAACATTACTCTCTCGTGCCATAACATTTCAGTCCCCTCTTTGGAAGAGGTTGCTTTGGTGCAAAAGAGTTACCATTTACCACGTGCCTAATTAAAGCGAAAGAAGTCACAGGAAAAGTCATAGATGTATAGTATGTAGCTAAGCATGACAAGTTCAGAATGAGTTTAGATTCGTGGTCTTTTGACGAGCACCTAAAGTGCGCAGATTTACTTTACGTGCTTTATCAACACCCATATTCACCAGAGGTTGCTTGTGTATATTGATTCAATAGTCATCCGGTGATATCAAATGGCTATGCAACATAGTTGGACTCCAACAAGCAATCATTGACCACAGGAGAGAAACTGAGATTGGGGAGCATGAAATTGCAGCAAGCCAGAAATCATAATCATACCTAGCCTGAACAGTGAGTTTCCGAGAAGTGCAGACTTTCACTTTGCCCACATAATTTGAATCGAATGATAGATTCTTGCAGCCTGGTCTCCCAAGAAATTTGCCTGGTGTCTTCAGAGACGTCCCTATCGAAACAAATCAGAACATGCTATTTAAAGACGGCAAGGACGACCGTGTAAAAGAGTTTTACAACAGAACGGAGAGCGCTTTACATCAACGACAAAATAACAAACACCTGACGTTCAAAACACAATTAGCAAGCGTATGACCAGTACGGTACCCACCATTTGTCCGGCCGACAACACCAAATTCATCGAATGGTTCAGTGATTCTAAACCTGGAAATAGGTTATTCATCCAACTCTGATGTCTGCTGCGCCACCAAGAAAGCATGAAAAGGACTGCCACAGCAAAATAGTCAACTCTCTCTCTCTCCCCCTCCCTCCCTCCCTCCCTCCCTCCCTCCCTCTCGCTCCCCAAGATGATCCATCCATCTCGAAGAAGCAAAATTCATCTCCAACTATTTCCTAGACAAGAATCCCAATGACTACAGCAGTTTCGCGGGAGAGCCACGTTTGAGCAGATCGCATTGAATTAATGGAAATAACAACGGCAATGACGCCACCGAAGGAGAACGAGGATAGATTGCGGTTCCAAAAGGCACTCGTTAGACCCAGATGACCGACGGCGTTCGAGGACGTTTCGAGGTTGAAGAAGTTGAGGGTGACGAAATGCAGGAGAGGGCTTACCGAATGAGTAGCCGTCTGCAGGTTCGCTCATTGGCCTCGACGGGCACGAGACTGCAGCCATTGTAGCGCAGGCGCGACTAAGGATGTGGATGCGTGCCTGTGTCTGCTTGTAGAGAGAGAGAGAGAGAGAGAGAGAGAGAGAGAGAGATGATCTCCTCTGGTTTCGATGAGTTCGATGTGCAAAGTGGACTGGAGTTTCGTTTTCTTCAATGTCACTTGTTATTTGGGGCCCACGCTACCTACGTAAGTTCATGCACAGCCCACTTCTTTGCCTACTTCAACTAAGAAGGAAAAAAAAAAGATCGTTGGATCAATCTCGCCTCAAACATTCAAACTTCATTCAGAAAAAAATTTATATTTTGTGATCCCGATTCTTTTAATTCACCTCTCGCATGTATGCGCGCCCGTTTGGTACTTTATGAATGTATGAACCAACCATTTGCGACAATCTTTCGGGCACATGTTAACATGTTCTGATGCATTTCATACATTATGATCAAGTTGGCGCACGGTATATACTGAAGTATCACGACACTTTTCTTCTTCTTGTTTTGGTTTTTTGGTGGGTCGCCAGATAATTCTTTCAGTGGGCACAAAGCTTCAAGTGATCATCATGGAAATGGCTCAGGATATCCAGGACAGGACCAGTGTAGTCAAAGGAGCTCCAGTTGTCGAGCCACACGACAAGTTCTTCTGGTTTAATCGGCCTCAGTGGTGTCTTCTCTTGATCCATTTCACTTTATTCCAGGTATGTAAACTCAGTGTTCTCTGCTGTGGAAATAATGGGTATTGCCCCGTTAACAAAAACATGTTATCCCTTCTTTTTTCCCAGATACAGATCATTTTTGATTCGATTCGTCCTCAAACTCGAAACATCTAACTCCAGTTGTCTTTCGATCATTGCAGAACGCCTTCCAGATGGCATTTTTCTTATGGACTTGGGTATGAATTTTTCTCATGATCTGATTCCATTTTACCATTTTTTTTTTCTGTTGGTTTTTCATCAGTGGTGTTTTAAATGAATCCCCCTGATTCGGAAATTATGGTGCGATATATGATGCTAATGGACATCGCGACATCGATTGATGCAGTCGGACTTCGGGTGGAGATCATGCTTCCATGAGAACGTGGGAGCTATTTTGACTAGGGTTCTTCTTGGGTTGGCACTTCAGTTCTTGTGCAGCTACATCACCTTCCCTCTCTATGCTCTAGTCACCCAAGTGAGTTCTACCATGAAACCTCTTCTTATAGACATCCATGTCCTTTTCTTATCCTCTCCCTTAGGTGAGAATTTGCAAATATTTTGGAAAGAGTTAGTTGATTACGTGGGGTTTCAACTATCTAAATGGCTAACAACACCATAATACGTCAGCCTAAAATTTTTAGGAGGGCATTGTAGATGGGTTGATGACGGTCCGACATGAATCAAATAGAGGCCATTTTCTTTCTTCTTTCGACTTTGATTGCAAAATAAGCAAGAGTCGGTACAAGCTCAATTGCCCCAAACTATGCTCACACAGATGGGGTCACACATGAAGAAGGCAATCTTCGAGGAGCAAATGGCCAAGGCCCTAAAGAATTGGCACAAGGAAGCTAAAGAGAGGAGCAGGCAGCTCAAGAAGGCTGGGCTCGGAGGAGATGGCTCCTCCTCATCATCACCATCTTCGCCACCACCAACCATGGGTCACAAGCACCAAACTAGTAATGGCGAAAGCCTTCCTATCTCGCCAATGTCCGATCACCCATCGTCTTCGTCAGATAAGGATCGGCTCTCGAGTCCGCGGATACATATGGATGAGCCCATAAGAAAGACCCACCAAGCAAGCACCGATGCAGAGTCGCTCAGCATCGAGTTCTCCTTTTCGTCGAGCCCTAACAATTAGATCTTCTTTGTTCTTGATCTGTATGATTAGATAAGGTTTGCCATTCGCTTATTAATTCATTATGATATGTGAAAAGTCCAATTCTCTCTGTTTAATTGGCAGTGCAATTTCTGATTAAGCATCAACATCGTCAAGGATGAAGTTTCCACTACAGTGATCGATCATTTGTGTCCCAATCGCTACCGTCTCTTGCCCTTATGTACGTGGGTTATTACCGTAGTTGAAGAGACGAGATCACTTTGATTAGGGCGGTAACAGCAGCCGCCTCTCCACTTCATTTTGCCCCGTTTCAGATTTGATACGCTGCCTCGTTTGGCTCATCACTTAGTATTGAATAAGGAAAATCTACTTAATGTTAAGACTTTCACAGTGTGAATACAAAACAAAAAAAGAATTGACGTGCGCCTTATCAAATCAGGGAAAAAATGCAATGTTATTTTCTGGGCCTCTATCCATAAAGTACTAGTTTTGTAAAATCAATTCAATTTAGTTCTCCATGCATGTGATATAGTGTTCAAAGAATAAGGTGATGTGTCAAGGACTCAAAAGCCAAAAACAGAAAAACCTTTCTCTACTCGCTTGATGGACTTCCTCAAAGAGGGTTTCCATGGACTAGGGCCCTTTAGAAATGAACTTATTGATTTCATTAAATTTGACATGTACTCGCACAAAAGAAGAAATTCTTATAATAGATGGCAACTTATGGTCACCTTTTTATTGGACCTTGAAATTTGGTAAAAAATGATATCTTTCAATTGAATGGTATATCGAGCATACCCGCCTTAAATGAAAATGATAGAATTTATCCTCTGCATACCTTATAGTCACCTGCTCATTAAATGAAAATTAGGGCCCTTTAGAAATAAACTCGTTGGTTAGATTAAATTTGATAAGTACTTGAACATAAAAAGAAATTCTTACAATAGGTGGCAACTTATCATCACCGTCTTAAATTTGACAAGTACTTTTTTTTTTTTTTGGTTGGTAAATTTGACAAGTACTTGCACATAAGAAGAAATTCTTACAACAGGTGGCAATTTATTGTCATTATTTTATTGGACCTTGAAATTTGATGAAAAATTGATATCATTCGATTGAATGGTATATGGAGCATACCCATATTAAATGAAAAACATAGATTTTATCCTCTTCAAATCTTATAGTCACATGCTCATTAATCAAATTGAATGAATTTCTGTGTATATGAAGGTGTTATACTTGTTCATCTTAACACATCACTGCACTAGATCACAAAGCTATCAAGACTCATTGAGAGAGGCTACAAATAGTTTAGGTAGGAATAGCCATGGATGTAACGACATCCAAAGAATGGGCTTAATGATGTTGGTGGCAGCTCTAATATTGTGGTTGTCCATCAGCACCGACGTAGCATCTTAGGTGTGTAAGGTGCACTGTGGAGTGTTGTGTGCTATCGACTCTTTGCCATTTATATGCATTACCAAATGCATCGGGAAGTGATATATGAGCTTTGAAAAAAGAAAAGAAGAGGAGGGTTTGAAAAGTCAACAAAAGAAGCTGAAGGAGAATAGTGGAAGCTTCGGCTATTTTTAAAGAGAAGAGAGAGGGAGAGCTTAGGCAGAACAAAACAAGGGAAAGAAAGAAGCAGGGAGAAGAGAGAAAGAAGAGAAAGGAAAGAGGGAAAAAGGGAAAAAGAGAAAAAAATTTTCTGTGCTCACGATCCGGACACTTCATCAAGCTAACTCAACTTGGTTTTGCAATGCCGATAAGTGATTGAAGTCTTCAATTGTCTATTTGAACAAATCGTCGTAATTAGGGCTCGAAATTCGGATTTCTTGGATATTTGTGCAGCGAAATCCAATTTTTGAGTTGTTGAGCTGCATATTTTTGTAGAAATGGTAATATAGGATGTTGTGAAGCTATAACATTTTATGGATCGTGATTTGAGCTTATGATTTGTCCGAAATGGAATTTTCAAGTTAGGGGTGCATTTTAGAACTGTAGCGAATAGTAGCTTTGGGCCCAATTTTTAGGCGTTTTCGGAGATGTTTTGGGATGGCTGAGTTAGGGTTGTTGTAGTACATCAAGAGAGCTTTCTAAGGACTATAAGATGGCTTGAAACAGAATTTTGTGGAGGAAATTATGGCGTGATGAAGTTTAGTGTGCGGGCCGCGCCTAGTGGACAATAATAGGTTGCCACTAGAGGCGGGCTTTTCGTGGCGTTCAAGTATTGTTTTATCGACAAATAAGCTAGTATAGTTAAGTTATTCATTAGAATATTGTTTTACTTGATCTTTTAATATTGTTTTTCGATTACTTGTTAGGAATTCAAGTGCGCCGACTTGAGTTACCACCGTAATTGATTTTTGACTTTTTCCAAGTGAGTGACACTATTTTTTTTTTTTTTTTTAAACTTATGTTTTGAAAAACATAGTGAATTATATATTCTATGAGTTGATAAAAAGCATATTTTGTTGCATAAAATAGGATCGAGCTATTACTACCAATTTATTATTTAAAAGATGGAGATATTTCAAATTAAATTTGAATGGTTGTTTGAAAATGGTTTGTGAAACACTTTATGAAAGAATCTTAAAATATTTTGAAGAACGCTTTGATACTTGAGTTGTGATATAACTTTCATTTTAATGTTATATTATTGGATATTATGATTGATGGTTGATGCTCAATGTCTTTGTAAACCCCGAGGGGTGTGTGAGTATGCGCATACTAGTCTAGAATATTCTTGTGAGCCGAGTCACTGGCTAATAATAGGTGGAGATCTTGTCAATAGGGGAATCTTGGTCGTCTTGTTACGAGCATTACGCGTGACCATAGCTAGACATTTGAGCATGAGTTCGTCAATGGAGTGGACCATTGACATGTGATTTGAATTTGATTGATGGAATGGACCATGGATGTGTGGTTTGATGAGTTTAATCAATAGAATAGACCATTGATACATGTTTAATGAGATTGATCGATGGATTGGACCATTGGTATATTTGGTATTTGAATTATGATTATACATTATGTTAAAGTGAGTTATGATTGTGTTTTAAATGTGCATAGTGATTTCTTGATCCGCTTACAAGAAATGTGTTACTCACTAAGCTGTGGTAGCTCACTCCTCTCATTTACTTGTTTTTCAAGTTCTTCAGCGAATCGCAAGTAGGCGTGAGCGTCGTTTCGCGGAGGACTTTTTGTGGTGGGGACTTTTGGTATGACTTGTATATAGTTGATAAGTTTGTGAGTTAGTCTTTGAAGGAGGTGTATATTTTGGTTTGGTGTATTATAAAAAATACTCCGATATTGTAACCAAATGCCATTTTTGTCATATATATATATGTGTGTGTGTGTGTGTGTGTGTGTGTGTGGATGTATATATATTGATATCGAGCTGGATTTTGGTTATGTTAAGGTTGCGTTCTTTGATAAAAGGACAGCCATGTCATACTCTTATTCTTGTGAATCGGGATGTGACAAACTAGAAGACTCTTTGACATCTCAAGCATCAAAGCACTGCGATGTTGTAATAATCTTTGCATTGAGATTGAAGATAAAACATTACTTCTTATGAGATCCGTAAAACCAAGAAAGTAATTGTATAATCTTGTTTCTTTGTCAGCGTTTTATTGTTATATTTTAATTATGAGAGGACGGTTGCATACTAAATCATTTCATTTCGTTGGACTTCAACATATGTTTTTGCTAAAGGAAAATTCAATTTCAATTTTGATGTGAGTGGCTTTTTTAATTTCTTGTTTCATATTTTCACTAATGTAGATACCAAGAAAGTTGGAGTGGATGTGAAGAAGATTGGAGCTTGTGCATAGTCATGCTCTTAGGATTGCTAGAAGACATATCCATTGCATTAAATTTTGGAAATTTTCATTTTTTTTAATAATAAAATTAAGGCAATTGAGTTGTGTAATGCCTTTGTGGTTTCATATCAGGACTAATAAATAGTGTCTTTCTAATTATCTGCTTGACCATGAGAGAAGTACATTTCTATGAAATTTCAACTGTGATCAAATGAGTCTACTCTTTATTATCCAAATAGATTATGAGATATAAATACAAAAGAAAAAAAGGTAACTCATAGAATAAGTCGATGTTGGCTTTGTCACGAGTATGTCCTCACATAATGAAAATTTTACAATATCCAGAAGAATGTCAATCTCTCACGCGGGATGACGCAAGAGCACGATTCAGTGGTGTTGTAAAGTAGATGATCGAAAGTTAATTTATGACTATGTGTTTATGCGAAACAGGAACCCTATTTATCATTCACTAGAAGTTAACTCTGAGGAATATGAATGAATGGCAATTTGCAGTACGACACAATATCGAATATTTTATAGTCACGCTAATTTCGAAATAGCCTAAAATAAGGCAAGAAGGTCCCTCCTCGTAAAAGCGTTGTTGTCCTTTCAAGGATGCACTTTCGTCGACTCTTTGATGAGTCATAACACCAAATCAAATGTCGAGGGAACCAAAGTTGTTCTCGTCCCACGGGACAATACGGCATCTCGTTGTCTTCTTTGTAGCTAGCTAACCTCGATGACTTAAAAACAACAATAAATCTTTGATATGGCGTCACACGGGAGGCAAATAAAAGCATCTAATATCTTTGTTGTTTGAAGCTAGAAAAATGTAAAAGGAAAAAAAAGAAAAAAATACATGGTCCACCACCCTTTTGACAATGATGTTTACGGACTCGATGAGTAAAGGTTAAAGACAACGAATTAAACTCACTCTGCTAACTCATCGTCCATCAATTAAGAGAAGCACCATAAGTCCGGTGGAAAATGATTTCTCGTCGGGCCAATTCTCACCACCACCTGAAAAGGACCTCCGGCGAAGACAGAGGCGCCGGTTGCTGAAGCAAAATATCTCGCCAGCCAATCACCCCATGCTCTACTGTTCTGGTTTAATCGGCCTCAGTGGGTTCTTCTCTCGATCCATTTCACCTAGTTCCTGGTACGTGACACCGTGTTTTATGCCCTGGAAATTATAAATATCGCCCCCGTTAACAAAAACATCTGATCCCCTCTTTTCTTTTCCGGATGCAGATTAATTTTGTGTCGATTCGTCCTCGAACCCGGAACATCCAACTCCAGTTGTCTTTCCATCATTGCGGAACGCCTTCCAGATGGCATTTTCGTTATGGACTTGGGTGTGAATTGTTTCTCATGCATGATCTGATCCCATATGCCATTTCTTTTTTGGTTTTTCATTAGTAGGGTTTTTAATGAATCTACCTGATTCAGAAACTATGGTGCGATATGATGCTGATGGACATGGCGCCATGGGATTGATGCCGTCGGAGATCATGTGGAGATCGTGCTTCCATGGGAACGTGGGAGCTATTTTGAGTAGGGTTCTTTTCCTGGGTTGCGATATTTGTGCGGCTACATCACCCAAGTGATCTCTACCATAAAACCTTTCCTATAGACAATCATTTCCTTTTCTTACCTTCTTCCTCGGATGAATTTGCCAATATTTTGGAAAGTATTAAATGATTACATGGGGTTTCAGCCGCCTAAACAGCTAACAGCACCTTAGTACATCTGCCTTAAATCTTTCGACTTTGATTGCGAATAATGAAAAGTTGGTACGAGCTCAAATGTCTCAAACTATGCTCGAACAGATTAGGTCACCTGCGAAGAAGGCAATCTTCAATGAGCAAATGGCCAAGGCCCCAACGAACTGGCACAAGGAAGTTACAGAGAGGAACCAACAGCTCCAAAAGGTTGGGCTCGAAGGAGATAGTTCTTACCCATCATCGAAATCGTGGCCAAAATCAACCGCGGTTCTTGCTACATCACATTGCACTTGCTCGACAGGCACCGAGCCAGTAATGGTGAAAGGCTCCCTATCTCGCTATTGCCTAGTTAACCATCATCTTCATCACATAAGGACCGGGTTCTTGAGTCTATAGACATAGGCTGCATTTGGGAACTGCTTTCCAAGTTTATTTGGGGGGCTAAAGGCCTTTGGGCCAAAATAAAAGTGTTTGAGAATTGCTTTCCAAGTCCCATTAAGGCAAAGCGGGCATTTGTAAGGTTGAAAGCCCAAGGCAGGTCCTAGGCTGCCTTGGGCTTTCATCATTCTTGGAGGCCTCATGTCTACTATTCATGCCCATTGTTCATCTTCTTCTCCAGAGCGTGGCTAATCAGAGACAAGCTCGAGAGGCCGGTGAGGTCACGGCTGAGGTTGGTGAGGTTGCGGCGACCGTCACCGACCAGTCGTACAACCTCGGTGAGTTGCGGCGACCGCTCGCGAGTCCCGACGACCGCCCGCGAGTCGCATCGCCGTGACCTAGCTCTAGGGCACATGACCTCAGGTGTGACCTCCGGCGAACCTAGATCTGGGTCAGGCGACCTTCATGAAGGGCCGCTAGGGGTCGCCCGACCTTAGGCGACCCTCGCCGGAGGTCGCCTGACCTTAGGCGGCCCTTGTTGGTCGTATCCGGGGGCTGCTTGAGGCCGGTGGCGGCAGCTTGCCTCGCCGGCAAACTCTTTTATTTATTTTTTCGATAAATTTTTTCTTTTTTTGTTAATCACCAAAATCCTTTGAAAATATAATCTTTCCAAACACTATTTTACTTAAAGGTACTTTACAATAAACTTTCAAACTGCAATTTACCAAACACAATTTACATTTAGGAAAACTCCCTTAACTTAAAGTCCTTTACATTTTTCCAAAAGCTTTCCTCAAAAGTTCAACCAAACGCATTCATAGATGATTGAGCCCGCAAGACAGGCCCACCAAGCAAGCATCTATGCAGAGGCACACAACATTGAGTTTTCCTTTCTGTCGAGCCATAACGATTAGGTCTTCTTTGTCCTCGATCTGTATGATTAGAAAAGGTTTACCATTCAGTTCTTGATTCATTATGATACGTGAAAAGCCCGACTCTCTCATTTTAATTGGTAGCGTGATTTCCGTTTCACAATCAACGTCGTCAAATTCGCAGACCTAAGGCTCTATTTGTTAATTATATTTACAATATAAAAAATTGGTATATTGGGCCAATTATCAGTGACGAACGGAAACATGCAAAACAAATCCAACGATATCTCTGATGCGGCAGAGGGATCCCACTGCAAAATTTTCAATTTTGCGGACAGAGACATCGGCAGAAACAAAATAAGCAAAAGATTCCCAATCGAGAAAATGCTGCCATATTCAAATGGAATCTGGGGGGCCCACCTCTCTGCCGGACGATTAGAAAATGAACGAGACAACTTTATCATTAAATCGTCCACTATCGAGCGACCCAAATTTTTCAGATAAGGACGAGACGGAGATAAGAAACAAAAAAAGGTTTGAATTTTCAATTTCTTGATTTAAAGTCCACGTAGGTACGGGGTGGGAAAATAATTTTTTTATTTTTATTTTCCGAGGCAGCTCACTTGAGCGATGCACCTTCCCATCAAGTCAAGTCAACTGCCGGGATCTCGTCTTATTTAGGCAGAAAGATAAATAATATCCCCCGACAATTTCGATCCCGTTTTTACAGAAAGTCCTCTTTTGTTTTTCCCGTCACGTCGTTTTCCGAGACGTTAATCGTTTTTTATGCAACCTATGTTTAAAAAAGAAAACCCAAAATTCGATAATTCTTTTAAGCTAATTATGAGAATACCAAGTCCAATCTGATCTCCCCCATGTATAACGAACTTCCCTGTCTGAATTTTTCGATTTTTCCCTTCCCTATTCTAATTGCGTAAATGAAAAAAAATGAAAAAGAGGAAAAGAGGGAGAGCATGAAAGCAGAAGCACATGAGCTGAATTGGTACGGGAAATCTGATTTTGACCATTCAACCGAAGCACCATACGAGATTGATAATTTGATACTACCTCCAAAAATGTCGCAATCACCATCGACTTTCTTTGTGCTCGAGGCAAAACGGAATTTGGTGATTGTCGGTCATGATCAGTGTCGCCAAAAATGAAAAATTGCGTGTCATTTGCATGAACTTTCTCAATAAGACTTCATTGGTAGGAAAGTACCCTCAAGCTTTTGATAAAAACAAAATTTTGTATTTGGAATGATTTGACTTGAAAGGCATAATTTTTGCAGTTGGGATACGGTAAAAGGTATGTACAGATGTTCGTGTTGTTAAAAAAAAAAAGGCATGCTTGTTTATGAAAATGATTTATTTAAAAAATGTTTTTCCTAAAAGTGATCACTTGTAATGAATTAATACAAAGAAAAATTCATCATACAAATAAATACTAAGCCATAAATTAATGTCGATAACAAAAATATTTTTTATTAACTAACTTTAACCATACAAATCATATTTTTTTTTAAAATAAATTTTAAATTATTTATGTTTTGTAAAATAAAGGGAGTTTAAGTGAAAATTTCTACGAAGCAAAACTTTAGGGCCGGCTTCTTAGCACAGAACCGTCCCACTAATGATGGCCACCCAAAAATTGAAAAGCGTTTGGAGAAATGATTTTTTTTTTTTTTTGCCGAAAAGAAATTCAACCATTAAAACCAAATAAAATACGGTCCAACACTATTCTATTCTTTTCCTCTCTCTCTCTGTCTATCTCTTCCCGTTTTCTCCTCTTCTGCTGCTGCTGCTGCTGCTTCTTCTTCTTCTTCTTCCGCATCGGAACTCGAACTCCCGCACTCCAAGCCCTAAAATTTCTCTCTCTCGTTACAGCGGCGGGTACCACCGAGTCGCCACTCGTGTTCTACTCGGCGCCATTCCTTAATATAACCTCCTCCTCCTCCTCCTCCTTTTTGGGTGCACAGAGAAAGTTCGGTCGCGAAGCACTCGCCGGAGCCTCCGATGTCGGACCGCACTGCCTCGCCGCAGTGACCCTCGCACGCCGGACGCTCTTGATCGGCGACCTCCGACCCGGTTCCGGCCATGTCTAGGCGTCACGGCTGGGAACTCCCCGCTCATCCCTTCCAGGTAACTGCACTCCCGTGCACCCCACGCTCGCTCGACTGCTTGCACCAGTGAGCAATTGCATGTCGCGTTTACTCGCTTGGCGTTTTGTGGCGTGTGGAGTCTTTGCTTTTTCGTGGATCAGTGAACGATGCGGACCGAATTATGGTTTCCTCGTCAATCTATTTCGATAAAGCGTTGTAGTGGCGCGGGTGGCGATTGTAGTTTTCTCCTTGTCTTTTGGAGCTGGATCTGGTCACTGATTTGCGTGGACGCTTTACGACTTTTTGGTGTAAGCCGTGAAAGCTTCGCGTAACTGTTCAAAGTCAAATTTAGATTCTTTTTCTGAAAAATATTTTTCTCCGATTTGAACCTTTGGCCACGAGACGGAGCACCACAGTAATTCTCACATAAAAATTCCCTGTTCCCCATTCCGAAATTCTTACACAGTTTCGCAAGCCGTACGAACCATTTTCACGAACTTTTTCTGCCTGAATGTCCTTCGTTTAATTTTGGGATTCGGGTTCAGTTTTGAATCCGGCTAACTTTTCCTGCAGAGAAGCTTTTCATGTCGTGCTGATGTCATCATGGCATCGATAATCTTTAGAAGGGCTGAAATTTCATGATGCGTTCCGATCGCCGCAGTCGTCATTTTACCATACTTGACTCATCTTTATCGATGTTTGCAGGTGGTGGCGATAACAGTGTTTTTCTTGCTATCTGTGGCATTCTATGCCTTCTTTGCTCCCTTTCTTGGAAAGGAGGACATATACGAATATGTCGCGCTCGGTGTTTATTCATTGTTGGTAGGTGCACCTGTACTCTTTTTTCCAGTTTCGTTTGAATATGCTGCTGCTTATATATCTCACGGTTATAAAGATTTTTCTTCTAGGCTCTCTCCGTATTTACACTGTATGTCCGGTGCACTGCCATCGATCCTTCTGACCCTGGGATCTTGGTCGAAGTCGACAGAACTTCAGCATACAAATCGCATAGCGGAACTGATTTAGATGGTTGGTGTAATTTTTGTTGTTTTATTATTGTTATTATGATCCAGGGAAGAACTTGCTCATTAAGCTGTAATTAGACTACTTAATCTGAATTTTCTTTCCAATCTGTCATTTTCCTTTTCTGGACCAACTCAGCACACACAAACGTTTTCAGGGTAATTTCATACTCTAGTCTCTGCTAGAGGCTGAATAATGAGTCACTCAATTTGCTGGTGCGAGAAGCACTATGTGTACTTGGTCTTTCCTACCTTTTCTTAGATGAGCTTCATATATGACCAGGAAATACTGTTTCAGTGGAAGAGCCTGGCAAAGCAGGTCTGAGGAATGGAGAAGAATCTGGTAGTCATAATGCAAGTTGCCATTCGATGTTGGGGTTTTTTTTCTGTGGCTTCCTTGTCAAGGAAGATTGCCGCAAGGATGAAGATCATTTGGAGGAACAAACAGGAGATGAGGATGCTTTATTTTGCACTTTATGCAATGCCGAGGTAAGATCCTGAAATCTGGTTCATGGCTCCACCAGCCCATGGTTACCTTTAAATGTGGAGCTGGCTAGGCACTAGGAAGACATGCTGTGGGGTTCCTATAATAGAAAGCTTATGCATTGGTGCAACATATGGAGGCAGATATAAATAAATTGCAGAATTTCAAACTGAGTTGGTATCCCTGCCTCTATAGAGTTTGAGATACTTGAATCAGTTGTTTAGCTATGGCTTCATTTTCTTGTTGGAACCCTTATAGGTCTTTTCAGTCTCCTTGGAGTCTTGATGATCTTGCGGTTAGATGGAGAATCTTGAATTTGGAACTAAATGGCAGTCGTTTCTCCTTGTTCATTTGTTCGTTTGTCCGTTTGTCTTATTATATGACAAATTGGGAATTGGAATGTGTATCTCGACTGACACAATTATGATGGAAAATTCATGAGCAACAGCATTTCACTGAATAAAAACATATGTGTGCCTCTTATAAACAATTTTTATGCTCGATCCCATTGGACAGAAAAGGCCTCATTATTGCCGTTGTTTGATTGTGCTTAACCCTGCAAAGATAGATTGGTACTTCTTCAGACGTTTTATTACTGTTTCGATCTTCATACAAAAGTGCATATTCCCATGTGATTCACTATTTTCTGTTCATATGAATAGTATTTCAATCTGTTCGTCGAATCCTATTGGGAATTTTACCCTGCTTTTCGTGGTACATTCTGAAAGAAGAATGACAAATGACTTACTCCAGAGCTTGCATTTCATTTCTCACAGGTACGCAAGTTTAGCAAACACTGCAGAAGCTGTGCCAAATGCGTTGATGGATTTGATCACCATTGCCGAGTAAGTTCTGTGCGCTCATGAATGGCCTAATGGTGATTAACGTCTATAGTTTCCGTGGATGTATTAACAAAGGGATGGCTCTAAAAGAATATTTGCAATAGTGATGTAGGGAAAATTCCTTACAAGCTGTTGTAGTCGGAAAAATAAAAGATAGCAAAAAGAACAAAAAACGGGGCTAAATTGGAGTTGAATTGAAGCTGGAACAGAGAGAAATATTCTAGGTTATAAAATCCAATAATGTTTATTGAATGAAGAAAAAACTAATGACAAAGAGACTTAAAGACCAGTATATATAAGGCTTACAGAAGAAGGATAATCTCAGGCCATGATCTAAACTAAGAACTTCTAAACTCAATGGCTGGAGCTCATTTAAAATCACGTGATTGGCTTGTGACTATTTACTAACCTAAAGCATAATAGAAGACTTAATAAAACAGAAAAGACCTAGTCTAATGGAGACAGAATTAGGATCCTACATCAAATAGGATCAAGTCCCTTAAAGCTGCATTTCTTACCATCATTTGCACTTGTGTTTTGGGATGTTATGCTTATGTTAGCTTTTATGTGTTGGGGACTGTCTGACTGTATTGCATCTTCTTTTCAGTGGTTGAATAATTGTGTGGGAAGGAAAAACTATGTCACCTTTGTGTGTCTCATGGCCGTAAGCCTTATTTGGGTGAGTTTTTGTTCCTTGCCAACTGTCCATAATGTCAATTTACCTACAGATATGTTAGTTTTCTCCTCCTAGTCACATTTCCTTAATTACATTTCTTAAATGGACTGATGCATTTGCTTGGGCCTTTATCTTCATCAGCTTGTTGTTGAATTTGGTGTGGGAGTTGCTGTCCTTGTCCGGTGCTTTGTTGATAAAAGGGGCACTGAAGATCAGATAATTGACAAGCTTGGAGTTGGATTCACACGGATTCCCTTTGTCATTGTGGTGGTATGTTGTTTCCTTTCATTCACCTCTTCGTTTTGATAACATAAGTTTGGCTATCTGAATGAAAAAGTTGGTATCACTTGGTCATTTGACTGACTCTCTCATGCTTTTCATGCATTGTTGTTTATTTGAAGTACACATAATTCTTTAGGTCGCACTTTTTTGTGTATACTTTGGTTGAGTCATGTCAGAGACTCTCTGATGTACTTATCTGCTGCTCACGATCCTGAAATTGAGGATGACCTCCAAGCAACTTGCTTTACTCAACACAATTAATTATGGAGATGATATTGCTATATCACGGGTTCTTTCCTTGCAGACCCTATGTACTGCTGTCTCTTGTCTGGCCACTGTCCCTCTTGGAGAGCTATTCTTCTTCCACATGATTTTAATTAGAAAGGTTTGGCAATGAACCATGCCTCTTCTTTATTATTTGAAAAAAAAAAAAAAAAAAAACCTATGCCTCCTCCTAGCCAACATTCTTTCAATCGGCATTTTAGTATACTTATTTATTTTGTGCAGGGTATAACGACATATGAGTATGTAGTTGCAATGAGAACACAGAGTGAAGCACCTGGACCATCTGTAGGAGGTGATCTGCAGAGTCTTCCATCTTCCCCAACTGGTTCCGTTGTCACTGCTGCCAGTGGAAGAAGCTCTCTTGGAAAGGGCTTGCAATATAGAGGTGCTTGGTGTACCCCTCCAAGAATTTTTATGGATAACCAGGTACAAGTTATTCAGTATGCAGATCCACTTAAAGCAGTTAATGCGCAACAAATTTGTTGCGCTTGCCTGGACGAATTTAGAAAAGCATGTGTACTGGGAGAGAACTTCAATGTAAAGCTAATATTGTGTCCAAATTTGTTTTCCCTATATCCATAAATAATAGGATTTCAAAAGTATCGTGTCTGGTACAAAAAATAAAGGCGATGTTAGATCTAAAACTTGGTTAAATGTCAAATGCTGCTTCCTATGCACCTGCGTGTATGCAGATGGAACTAGAATCTTTGTTATGGACCATGCTGACTGTTTTGGCTGAATATATTTCCCCTTGTTTCGTTGAGCAGGATGAAATCATTCCACACTTGGAGCCAGGACGCCTCCCCTCGACAATTGATCCAGATGCTACACAACCTTCAGACAAGGGGAGAAAGATGCCCCAACGACCTGTTCGCATAAGTGCATGGAAGCTTGCAAAGTTAGACTCTAAGGAGGCAATCGAAGCAGGTGCTAAGGCAAGAGCATCTTCGTCCGTTCTACGTCCTGTAAGTTCTCAACATCATCCATATGATGCTGACCACTTATCCAGCAGCAACATAAGTGGAAGAAGTAGCCCGGTCACTTCTGACTTAGGGTTTCACAATAGAAATGCTAGAGCAGGGACGTCACGAGCCAAAAGTTCATATCCACCCAGCCGGACTAGTAGGGAAGATACCGAAACCTGTGGTCACAGCCTTAGCAACATGAGCAGTCCTCACCTCTCTAATCTGACCACTTCTCCTTTTGACAATCGAATTGCGAAGCGAGATCACTTAAACCCAATATATCAGTCATCAGCATCCCAGTCTCCACGGTCGGCCAAACAAAGTGAAGGAAATGAAAATTCTCTCCACGTGAATGTGCCCCAGAATCCTGGTAGGAAAAACTCGGGTGCAGCTGAGAGCACTAGATCTTCAGTGTATTGGGATCAAGAAGCAGGGCGGTTTGTATCATCTTCTAAAGGTGTCGGCTCGTCGCAGATACCAGGGGCCGAGCTTCTATACACTGGTCAATCCATATTCTTCAGCGGCCCTCTCGTGAATGAACAACCAAACAGAGGAACGGGGAGTGGGATTGTGGCTGCCAACCGGGAAAGAGGGTCGACATCAAATTATTATCAGCAGGGTAGATCGCAGAGGGGTGGTCAACTACCTGTTTTTCTTCCGAGTGATTACCAACGATCGTCTCAGTTCCCTTGAACGCTTGGATGAGCACCTTGTTTGAGCGTAGATTTAGAGCAGACACATCATCTTCGACTCCGCTCCATTTCTTTGTGCAGGTTTTAGGTGATTAGTTGGTCGGTGTACGTAATTGTTCGAAATGCTCTCTCTCATCCATTCTATTAAAAGCTACATTTTCCCTTTCAAGCTTCTACGGGTATATATCTTCGATTGAAAAGCAATCTTGAATTTGTAAGATTTTATACTAGAGTTCCAAGTTGGCTGATAGAATGAAAATGAACTTTTATATATTGAGATATTGACACATATAATCATTAAATTTTGGCTCAATATGTAACATGGTCTTTGAATTTTAGCCTAATGTGTAATATGGTTCATGAATTTTTAATTTGTTGAAGGGACAATATTAAACATTTTAATGTACACAAAAATCCGAAGACCAAATCAAATAAGTTGAGAATTATTGACTGATTCGATTAAAATGAACTTTTCTCTTTTTAATGGTGTTGCTATTGAAATTACTGCAATCTCATCTAACTTGATTTGTAGGATCACAAAAAGTTGGAATTCTTAGCATTTACGGGAAAATGGCAAAGCACTGTCAAAATAGGAAGCGGTTTAGCGGTTCTTATTTGGTGATACGGCCGGCCGCTCCGGGAGGTGTAAGCGACAAAAAACTTTAGAGCAAAAGCATTATCATACTTTTATTAGATATTTATAAATATATACGAGCCACATAGCACATGAGTCGTTGTAGTATAGTGGTGAGTATTCCCGCCTGTCACGCGGGTGACCCGGGTTCGATCCCCGGCAACGGCGAATTTTTTTTTTTTTATAATCTGTTTTTGTTGTTATCAATTTCCTTTTCTCGATTTGGTCCTCTCTTTTTTTTGAAGAAAGATTTGGTCCGCTCTTAGAAATGCAAGTATGTTTGATTGGTGACCCCTTCCATGAACTGTCACTACATCGTCTCATTCACCTCTGTAACATGAACAAATGGATGTTCGGTCAACACGGTTGCATCTCTGATGTTCTCTGTATTTGCATGAACTATCCTCCTTATTCCCAGCTAAAGCTAAAGTTTCGTGTACATTGTAAGAGGAAACCAGAATCAGATAGTTCTAGTTCTTGTGTGTTCTTCGGGCTCCTAACAGTGGTAATTAGTAACCATTTCTCTTCTTCACTTTCCATGCAAGTTCTTTGGAACGCCAGCTCGAAGGGCTTTACCCCTTTTTACTTTTGCAAGAGACAACCTTTATTTTTATTTTATGATTCTTAATGATTGAAAGAAAAGACAGTGTTTGTGTGTGTGTGTGTGTGTGACTATCCTATAATTGGACAGGATGTAACCAATTCCCTATTAACACTCCGTCGTTTGTGGGTTCTGAGGAAGGGGCAAACTCGAAATTAGTCTCTGAGAATCGGGTCAATCTTGATGGACAACCGGCGGATGAGTCTCTCCGTACATCCCCTGCTTGAATACCGTTATGAGGAAGAGAGAAGGAGAGAGAGAGATCTCCATTAGGCCAATGTCCCCGGGAGGAAAGAGAAGAACAGAAGAAGGGGGGAAAGAAGTTGGTTTTTTGTGATTTCAGCAAATCCTAGGATTCGTTTCACTTCTTCTAATTGGCATGCTGCAGCCGAAATTTTGAATGAATGTGACTACCACCTTTTCTGTTTCCCTTCTTGAAGAGATCGATCAGCATCAAGGGTTGGATGATATAAGTTTCGTTTGAGCTAATTTAGATATGGCCGGTGGCGGCGCAACCGCTGGTTCAAGGGAGCTCGATCAAACGCCGACGTGGGCTGTCTCGGCTGTTTGCGCCAGCATTGTCTTGATTTCCATCTTATTGGAGAAGGTTCTTCATTCCGTGGGATCGGTAATGGATGGAACTCGTTCTTGCTTGAATGTTTTTGGCATGTCCACGTAATATGAATCTTTCTGTTCTATGGCATTCTTGCGGTTCCATAGGATCACGGGCATAACAAGAGGGTCAAACTCCTTTTTGTTAAAGCTTGCTGACGCTGCCTTACGTGATGTTCAAAGTATGTCGAGTGGATTCTCGTTTAATGACGCATTTCTTCGTGAATTGGGAAGTGGGAAGAAACAGGATGTCATAGATTTGGACATCTATAATGCTTCTTCTGATCTATCCTTTCTTCTTTTCCTGAGCTTTGTCCATCTTCTTGTCGCTGTTTTCCTTATGGTTCACATCAGTAACTTATGTTATGTATCCAATAGATATTTCGTAAAAAGCGCAAGGCAGCCATGTTAGAAGCTCTTGAGAAGCTGAAAGGAGGTGAGGCAACTGCTTCTATTTGCTTCTCGACATTATGCTTTTAGGCTTTCCACATGTACACCCGTATGTGTTACGCCTTTCCTTTTCAAATTTGTAAAAATTGCTTGTGCAGCCACTTAATCTGTTTTTAATGCTGCAGAACTCATGGTTCTTGGATTTATTTCGCTGCTATTGACGTTTGGGCAAACCTACATATCTAAAGTCTGCATTCCAGAACGTGTAGCAGATACGATGTTACCATGCCCCCTTGCTCAATCTAGTCATCATGGAGACAATGCAGCTGGTGAGAAGGGGGGAGGGGGAGGAGGAGGAGGAGAAGAGGCAGAAGCAGGAGAAGGAGGAGGCGGCAGCGGCGGCGAACATCACCGCCGGCTCCTCTGGTTCGCACATAGGATCTTAGCGGCTGAGAGTGGAGGCGCAGGTTGTAAAGCAGTAAGTATGATTTGCTAATAGTGCTTTGAGGATTGGTGTTCGAATATTTGCAGTGTGTAACTTTCTTGCCAAACATGGACAAAGTACGAGTGTGCTGAAACATAATTGGCAAAAGTAAGGAGGCAGGGCAATCACAAGTTATAATTTGGTTCATTTGAAACTAGAACAAACGTGATTTTTAAGGAAAGTGTATTACAGGATAGGGATGAATACATCAAGGTCCTCTGTTGTGGACTTCGTCATCATTGATCTCATTTAATGACCCATCATCTCTATATACTTTTGGGCCAATATTTGAGCACCATTTCTTAAAAATTTGGATGGTACACTGTCTTGGCACATGTTCAAGTGCTTTTCTCTAAATTTTCGGATGCGAATCGCTTTCATCATGCCCCTAACCTAGTTAGTAAATAAAGTACCTGAGTCACTGCACTAGTTCTACTCCTGAGCAATTTGCCTCTTAGGTCTGTCACAGGTATGACAGCATTAGCGCTCCATTTCCATGGAAAACTTTAATTCTTTTCTGTAAAAGAATTTTCTGCAAATGGTTGTTTCTAAATTGTGATCAGTCTTTTAATTCTTAGTTTCCTATGCAGATTGTTAGATCTTAAAATGCAGATTGCTTACTATGAGCGCAAACTTTTCTCCTAGATCTTCACTAATATAGTTGTCTTACTGTAGGGGTACGTGTCAATGGTGTCCGTTAATGCGTTGCATCAGTTACACATTTTCATTTTCTTTCTAGCAGTGTTCCATGTTCTATACAGCGCAGTGATCATGACACTTGGAAGATTGAAGGTGATAAAAGAATCTGATAATTCACAATGTAGTCCACTCCCTAAACTTTCAACAATCCTAAGGAGCGAATGCAAATTTTCTCAATGCAGATTCGCGGATGGAAAGAGTGGGAGCGGGAGACAATGACCGATTTTGAGTTCTTGAATGGTATGAAGGTGCACTTTGGTCATTCCCAATGTAGAATCTGTAATCTCCCCTGATTGAAAGCATAAAGCTCATGTACACTTACATAGCTGCGGGTTTTGCCCCATAGAATCATAAAAGAGTTCCATATTTGGGGCTGAATGATGGAGGTTTTTTCATGCTTTTCCAGATCCTTCAAGGTTTAGGCTCACCCATGAGACATCGTTTGTGAAAGAGCACAGTCACTTGGGGAACAAGACACCATTTCTCTTTTATTTCGTAAGTGATCTTTGCAGCATTTTCCCTTCCCTTTGTTAGCTTTTCGTTTCACAGAAGTTAGAAATGGATGTACTGATCTTGATGATAGTTCTGGAGAGTTACTATAAGATCATCTCGTACAGGTATGCTTTTTCCGGCAATTTTTCCGGGCAGTTCGCAGGGCAGACTACTTGACCATGAGACATGGATTTGTTACCGTGAGTTCCCCAAAAAGTCATTTCAGTTAATATTTCCCTCGTGAATTATTTATTATCTTCTAACAGGTTCATTTAGCACCGGGGAGCAAATTCGATTTTCAAAAGTACATAAAAAGGTCACTAGAAGATGACTTCAAAGTAGTGGTGGGAATCAGGTAATGCATTGGAACGACTATTTCTTTGAACAAGGTCTCATGCTGCATATGCTTCGGCAAGTCTTCAAGTATTTCTCACCGTCTGACATAGTTCTACTGTTGTTTCAACAGTCCGCTTCTTTGGGCTTCTGTGGTGATCTTCCTCCTTCTAAATGTCCACGGTATAGTTCTCTCAATCAAATTAAATATAGCATTACTATAATTTGTGCTTCTGTTTAATCTGTAAGTCAAGGAGTTCGTTCATAACCATTTGACTCTTTCCAGGTTGGCAAGCTATGTTTTGGCTATCTATTCTTCCTGTAGTGGTAAGAGAATTATTGACAGTAGATGTTTAAGTTATATTTGACTCTTGGAAGAAGCCTTGCTTTCTTTTGTTTCACTATGTCTAAGTCTTTGTTGTATTTTCTTGAAGGTAATCTTTGCTGTCGGGACGAAATTGCAATCTATCATAACACAGATGGCTCTTGAGATCCAAGAGAGACATGCTGTGGTTCAAGGGATACCCCTCGTACAAGTCTCCGACCGGCATTTTTGGTTTCATTGGCCTCAGTTAGTGCTCTATCTAATCCATTTCGTCCTCTTTCAGGTAATAAATTCTCCTTTATTTGGAAGTTGGGATTAATGGACAGTAGTGATCGAGTTAAGCAAAAGTTTAGATCCTACCTACTCTCTTGCACATTGCAATGACACTGCAATGGGCATAGTAGCTTTCTTAACAGGCACGGCATGTCATGATGTTATTGTATAGTTCTTGCTCTCGTTAGGCTTTCCTTCGTTTAATATTTTGCTTTGTGGAGATTTCCTCACTAATTTGTACATTCTGTGCAGAACGCATTCGAGATTACCCACTTCTTTTGGATTTGGGTAACAAACGAACTCCGATTTCTAACCATTGAATTCATTCACTTTGTGAGTTGGTTTTTCTAAATCTTCCTCTTGATGCAGTATGAATTCGGTCTGAAATCCTGTTTTCACGACAATTTTACCCTTGTCCTGATAAGGGTCGCACTGGGGTAAGCCATCATACTTTGTATATGATTTCCACCTTAGTTTGTAAGAATCAAGTTGTTCCAAAAGTATTCTTTCAAGCCTACTACGTAATTTGCATAATGATTGAACAATGAAACGATAGCTTTAATCTCTCAGGGTTGGAGTCCAAATTCTCTGCAGTTATAGCACCCTCCCCCTATATGCTCTTGTCACTCAGGTACACGACTGCCGCTGCATCCTCCATATCAACTGATGCTAGCTAAATGTGTTCCTATGCATTTTTTTAAGGATATTTTTACGGTAGACACAAAACAAAAAGCACACTCAGGAGAGTTTTAGGAGTCAGGAAATAGTCTTGCCTCGTCTAAAATGCAGATAACTGCGTGCTTGCCATACTCTCTGCCATGTATTGCACTAAGAAGACAAGAAGATTGCTAATCATGTATGCGTTTTCCCCCTCATTTGGGGATACCAGATGGGATCGACCATGAAGAGATCGATCTTTGACGAGCAAACTTCGAAGGCTCTGAAACAGTGGCACAAGAACGCCTTAAAGAAGAAGACTGATGGGAAAGCAGAAATATCCACTAGGACTCTGGGTGGAAGCCCTGGAGACTCGCCCGAGCATTCGCCTATGCACGCACAACAACCTCATCCTAGACAGATCCGTCCCTCAGATAATGACGCCCGTTCTCTGGACAACAATGCAGCAAGCATCACAGCTAGTGTGGATGTTCCCGGGGAACGCAATACCCAGAATAACAACAAAGGCTCTCCGTTCGGTCAGCACGATCTACTCTCTGGTCCTTAATCATATTATTAGCTTCGACAGTCGCAATTTTCTCCTACAAACCGTGAGCATGCTGAGAATCGTCTTGCCACGATGCCCTCCAAAGTCGGAAGTGGATGTTTGTTGTGGTTGTGGGGTGTCCTTGTTTCCTGATTAGGTACTGTTTATCCTGCAAACTGATAAAAGGGTAGTCAGTGCCATCATTTGTCGAGCCATATGCCTTCTTTCAGCATCGGCGTAAGTACTTTTCGAAGCAAAGAGAAGACCCGGGAACCGAATCTTGTAGGTAGTATTCTCAAAATTTTGTGTCCAATCGTCGAATGGTTTGTAGGGAAAGTGGATTCTCTTGCGTTCGGATGACTTGATCCCAGACTGTGAAACCTGTAAATTACATTACTTAATGGTTGAGTATATATATTCACTGGACTCCAATTTTGTGTTACTCCTCTATGCCTCGCTTGTCATACATGTAGATTATTGTGTGCTTATCTATGTCAAGCGTAGACATGCTTGTTATTTCGTTAGTAACGTGATCACACATGATGCACTATTTTGGTCCTCGCATTTTATAACTAAGGGGTATCAATGTCATGATTGATTATCTTACTAACTTCTCAAGAATTGAGAAACCTATTAAAAAACACTGCAGCAAATCGTAATTAAAATAGAAAGCTTATTTGTTGACCTCAACATACTTTCATAGTTTTTTTTTGTCTCTGAGAAGCACAAGTCTAGAAATTGACAGGGTGCATATTTTGTTTATAAGATTAATGAGTGAGTTGATTTTATAGTGCATTTAACAATTATAAGAAATGTACTTCAAAGGATTTAAAAATAAGAGGGCTAATAACCTAAGTGGTCCATGAACTTTACCATAATATGCAATGTAATCTCTAAATTTTTAATTTGTTCAACATGTTCAATTTAATTCCTAGATTATATAAAAATTTATTCAAAATTGGTTTCAATCAAAAAAAAAAGATATAGTTCTAGACTAAATTGAATACGTACTAAAAAGTAAGAGATTATATTAAACGATTTAAAAATTTTAGAGATAACATTACATATTGAGTTAAAGTTCAAGAACCATATTAAATAAATTAAGAGTTCATAGATCATATTGTATATTAGGCCAAAGTTTAAGTATCATATATGTTTTTCTCAAAAAAAAAAAAAATCTAATAAAAAGATACTGTTCAAAAGAATGGCTAGAGAAAAATCCTCAAGATGCTTAAGTATTTTTTTCGGTCCAAAAAGAAAAGTCTCGCACTGAAGAGAAATGACAAAAAGGTGGGGATTGAACCCGACGTGAATCGAACACGCAACCTTCTGATCTGGAGTCAGACGCGCTACCATTGCGCCACGGATCCACGGCTGAAATACCTCCCCCAGAAATTTTATATATTTCTATTAGCAATCCGCTGGCCACCGTTGCTTTTGCAATGGAAAATCAAGAACCCTAAAACGCTCTCGCTCGCCTTAGCCGCGAGCATGACGCCTTCTCCGACCCGTCTTCCCTCTCGCCATGCCCTACCCAGCATGTCGCCGGTTTGGTCCCTTCACGCTCCTTCCGCCTCTCTTCAGGTGACGTCGACGTCGGCAGTTCCATGAGTTCTTTTTTGGGTCTTCTTTCTTGCTCTGAGTTTCTCTCGTCCCAGATAAGTTCTTGACTGGGTGTGGGTTCGTGGTTGTGCAGCCTTGCGTTTGCGTTTTGAAGCGCCGGGTTTTCTCGCATTTGAGAACGGGGTTCGGGTCGAACCGCGAGAATGTGCGGTGGAATGTGGTTGGATCCAACAGAAGGTTCGTGCTGAGAGCGGTTGCGGATCCGGTGAGCTCCGGCGAACCCAAGTCTGAGCAAGAAGAGGTCGTTAAGTCAGAGGAAGGAGACCCATTTGCTAAATTCCATGGCATTGTCACTTCTTTGCCGCCGGTTGTTTACGTGGTAATCTCTCTCTCTCATTCTCATTTTCATTTCATTGAGGGTTGCTTTCAGTGCTAAAGGAAGAAGCGCAAATGAACGCATTGAAAGGAAAAAACAAAAAACGAAATTGTTTACTGGTTGCACTTGTTAGAGCTCTACGATGCTGTTTGTTATTGTAAAGCTTTCTCGTTTATGTGGTAAATGATCGATCTCAAATGTCTGGAGCTTGAATTAGTTTATCTGTGATTGGAACTGTCTTAAGTAGGCGATGTTTTGGGTAGGTTTGGTTGGCTTAACTTAGTGAGTTTGCTTTTGTTCTGTTAAGAGAGTTCAGGCGTTCATTCTAATTGCTTTGCGGTTTTTTTTTTTTTTTGCCCATCAGATGAAAAGCAAGTCTCGTACTGGATTTGCTTTTGGGTTCTGCGTTGCGACTGCATTTGTGTTCATTGTTGTGAGGGTCTTTGCGGCAAGGAATGCAAACTACAATCGTTCAGGCTCTGTGGCTGATCTTGTGAGACGTGGGCAGTTGAGATCTGATAGAAGAGGCATGTATGATTACTAATCCTCTAATTCCTTTTCCTGGCACATCTTTTTTAGTGCATTGATCTCTGGAATGTGCGTCTGTCTCTGTGCCATTCGGTTTGCTTTTCTCTTCATCAACATTTGTTTTAACATCCCCTGTGATTTTCATCACAGATCCAGGCCCCTCAAATATGACGATCCATTCAACAACCCACTAGTCAAAGTTGGTAAGAGTGACTCAACACTGGAGATGTGCGGAAAGGTTTATCGGTTGGCTCCAGTTACACTTACTAAGGAGCAACAAGCAATCCATAAGAAGAGAAGGTCACGGGCTTATCAGTGGAAGAGGCCCACCATGTTTCTGAAAGAAGGCGATATGATACCTCCTGATGTCGATCCTGACACGGTGAGGTGGATTCCTGCGAATCATCCCTTTGCAACCACTGCCAGTGACATAGATGAAGACTTGGCACAAACTAATGTGTATCAGAAGCGTGGCGTTCCCTTCCGCATACAAGCTGAACATGAGGAACTGCAAAGGAAACTGGAAGCTCTACAGATGGCAAGCACTATTTCTCCATGTCAATCAGTTAGCTGTTCTGTTGTTGATAATAGACTTCCTTATTTGCATATCTCAAGTGATCATCTTCTGTTCGTGTTCTTGGTTTTATGTTCTGCTTGCTTTAAACACCAGTATGTATTCAAAAGTGTGATTCATATCATTCTATTGTGCTCACTGCTTGTGTCCATGCTAAAAATGACTAAAATGTAGTCAGTCTTATGGGAAAATTGGATTTTTCAAAAAGTGGGTTAAGTGTCAAATTTTGACAATTCTTAGTCTGTTGTGTTTTTTTGTAGCATATTTTTATTTCTTTGGTAGATTTTCTGGATTCTTGTTATGTTGAACTTCTTGTTGTGCTGTGTCCAATCTACATACATGACGATCAAGACAAGTCTACATATATGACTTCACTCATTCATAATCAGAATGAGCTGCCTCTGGGGTTTCTACACATCATCTTGTTTGATGTACTCATTTACTTGTGATTCTTGCAGGACCAGAAACTTGATAAACTGGTAATTGATCGGAAAAACACTCAGGATTTCGAAAGACCCTATAAGTTTCAAGCATCGCCATTAGATGGTGAGCAGAGTGCCTCACATAATCAATCATCAAGTTCTTCCGAATCAGAGCACTCGTCTTCAACTTCTTCTATCAGCCAATCATCCGCTGAGGAAATTCAAAAGCAGTAGGGTACTTTCCAGAGTCTGCTTTCATTTTTTACTGAGAAGGAGCTGAGAGTTGGGAAAAGAAGAGAAACATACGCTGGTTGTAAATTCAATGGTTTTGTGTCAACGTAAATATCCCTACATCAATGTGAATTTTTGCATCTATGTGGAATGCCTGCTTCCCTCTCTTTCTCTCTCTCTCGTCACTTTTTCTTTCTCGTGAAATAAGACGTGCATGAAAATGCTTCAGGCTAAATTGGTATCTCATCTTTGATGATCATCTTTGCTCGTGTCAAATCATGAAGTGGTTGGTTATGTACACAGTGATAACATCGCACTTCCTTTTGCTCAGAGGTTTGGTTGATCATACGATAGGTTGCAGGAACAAGACACCTTTTCGATGGTACTCATGGGACATACAAGCGTTGTTGGTATTGCCCCTGGCAACTAAAGGACGTGCCAAAAAATCTTGCTGTATGCATCTGTTTACGCCAAAAAATGATCAAGTCATTGATAAGAACGTTGTTAACACGCGAGCATAGATAGTCACATGATTAACGCATGAACAGTACCACCCACAATATCTTGTCGTTAACAGCGAAGATTGGTGTTTGGCCAATCGACATTGATGCCTATGAATGACTCATTCAGTTATCGGTACATGATGAAAAGCTACTGGCAGCTATCAGTGTGGACACTGGCAATGCGCAAGTTGCAGAATGTCCTTTGAAAGCACCGGAAACACAGACAGTCTGAGGTGAAGCACTTTGGAAAGCAATAGAATAACTGGCAGAGGTTGCTTAAAGAGCAGAGGGCACGATTACGACACGAAACGAAGCAGTTGGGATTGAGGAAATTTTTTTATAGAGGGAACAGTTGCCATTGGAATGTAAGATCATGGTATGCAAAGATCGTGGGTTAGTTAAACAAAGCCAAATCATGTGGCAGATAGCGCTCATTTTCAAGAAAATAACCCTCAGAAAGTAAGTCGAGAGGTCAGGAGAGCAAGAGTGTCGGGAGCAAAGAAACATGGAAATAACCGAAGGAAACCGTTCAAAAAGAATGCAACTGCTGGGAATCGTGCAGAAACAACTACACATTCGTTATAGGTACCACCAGCAACCAACAGCAAAAACCGCACAAATCAAGCAAATCTTTTCCCTACTCTTATCTTCCTCCACTCTATATTGGCGATAAAATTTCGACATAGTATCTTTATATTTTCTGTTGTCAATTGAATTCCAATATAGTTCATTTACAACCGTTTATATCATTTTGAGTCTATACTTTCAAGGCTTTGTCATTGATTAAATTATGGCAATGTTTATGTAGTCTAGTTCTATTTAATGTAATTGATTGATTTTGCCTGTCATTTTTTTTATCCTAAATTAGCGCGGAATCCTGATCTCCTAAATTAAAAGCCGAAAAATGACTTTTGGTGAAAAAATTTTCACCTTAGGAACAATTTCGGCAAAACAGTATTACGATACAAAACAATACAAAACAAGTAAGTTCATAACAAATTTGACACTACTATCCTTTCAGATACTCTACTCTCAACTAGCAGTACATACGAATAAGAGGCCTACTGCTTTGAATCATTCATTTTTCGTGGTAGCTATCTGCTTCGCTCCGACGGAGAAGAACTCGGTGATGACTTCGAGAGGCATGCCTTTGGTTTCCGGAACTTTCAAAAAGACAAAGACCCAAGATATGACGCACACGGCAGCATAAATGCCGAAGATGCCGGCTAAGCCGATTGATTCGAGCAGCACGGGCAGTGTATCGGTCACAATGATGTCTCCCAACCAGAAGACTAATGCGCATATTGTGATGCAGAGACCGCGCACCCTTGTGGGGAATATCTCAGCGCACAGGATGTTTGGAATAGGACCGTAAGCTGTCATGAAGCAGCAGAAGTAGACCACCACACATATGGTTGCGATATAGGAGCAGACTGTCGAGCTCGAATTGATCAGTTCGACGATTACTAATACTACAAGTGTCACAATGAGCACCGGAATTGTTGTCAAAAGGAGCGTCCTGCATTAAGGCAAATTTTGATTGAAACACCTCGGAGAATAAAAGTTGGAACATGTCTGTATTATATAAAATTACAGAAGGACGTAGATATGCCATCATGTCCCTCCAAAATCTGTGTGTGTGTGTGTGTGTGTGTGTGTGTGTGAGAGAGAGAGAGAGAGAGAGATGTTTACCTTCTTCCAGAGGAATCCATAAGCCTCATGCCCACAGCTATACATGGTAGCATTAAGAAAGTCGTGAATGCACTAATAAGAAATGATGCAGACTCTGTGCCGAGCCCTAAGCTTGAAAGAATATCTTCAACGCCAGCATCTTCAAGTATTTGAGGAGTGTAGTAGAGAACTCCATTTATTCCAGAGAACTGTGTATAAGCGCGTTAGCAGTGCTTCCATATCAAATTCATGATCCCATTTATACATGGACTTGCTAAAACAAGAAAAAGCTTTGGCTTGTCACAATTTGCCATTAAGGAAGGACCAAATACATAGATCCAGACAAATCATGGGGTCATTTACTCGATCCCAGAACTGGACCAAAAAATGGAAGATGGATGCCTACAGACTACTGCAAACATAGAGAATGCATATTACCATCAGGTTAATGACTCCATGTCCTGGGAATACTAAGGCTTAACCAGATTGCAGATTACATGGATTGATGGTGTTAAGAACATGGGAAACCTTTGTTGATGTCTATTGTTATCTAAATGAGAGCGGGAAAAAAAAATGGCAGCAAGCAATGGACCTAAATGAAACCACATGATACCTGCTGAAGTAGCTGTATTCCCATCCCAACAAATAATGCGTGCTTCACTCCTGGTTCAGAAAGAGCAGCCCAAATTGGACCCTTCGAGGCGGTTTCGGACGGATGAACCATGGCTGGTCCTAGTGGATGCTGATCCATAAGTTCCTTCGAATACAAAGCAGGCTGGCTAACTAAAGCAGCAGCTGGGACAAACTCATCTTCAGCAGGGACTTCAACCCCGGGAAGGGAAATGAGGGAACCACGTCGGGACCCTGGAACTCCCTCCTCGTGCAGATAGATTCTCTTAAATCCTCCCTCTTTTTTCCCATCCTCACCTTCTCTCTCGGTCCATTTCCACGCCAACTGCCAGCCGCCACCAATCCCTGTGCTTCCCACCTGCTCCCCTGTTCCTTGCATCAGACTACTACGGCGCCCCATACTCAGAATACTCCCGTGAGGGCCCCCTTCCTTCTCGATGCTTGTTGTTTGGCGCGAGATCAGTGGACTGTGCAAAGTTTCATCATCATCCCCTCCACCAGCCTCGGAACCGTAATCCTCGCCTTCTTCCCTTTGCACACTTTCTTCATCCCACTCCTCATCTTTACCACGAGGGTCTGCTGTTGTACTAAACATGCTGCCAAAAGTAGGGAAAAGCATGCTTTTCATGCTTCCTGTCTCAGGAAGCTTTTCGTGGACACTGCCAAAGAGAGTAACTAGAGGGTCCATAAGAGGTACGTTTTGGTTCGTCATTGTTCCCTGGCGGGAGATGAGGGCAAGAGAACTCTGTCCAGCCGCAGGTTTAGCAACCCAGGAGAGACCTTCTTCAGGTCCATATAATTTGATCCTGCCTTTTCCGGAGGTTGGCTCTTGATCATCTGCTTCATCAGCCGGACCTATCATGTATTCTTCTATTGATGTTTCACCACCAATTCCAAGACCTTCAACTAATAGAGCCAGCTCACCTGCACAATATTTCAGCAAGATCTATGAATAAAGGAAGTCACAATATTCCTCTCATCAGGGAATAGCAGGTAATACAGAAACACTGATCTCCAAACAATTCAGCCTAGGAAAGGAGGGCATGCAAATGTCAGAACGTCTACATTGGCCAGGCTGCTTAATTGATAAATCTTTTGTGATGCTTCTTTATCTACTGTAGAATTGACTTCATTGGCACGAAAAGCTTATTTCCACTAAATGCATCTTATGTTGCAGAACATCTACATGCGTCAAAGCTAGATGTACATGTCAGATTATTGCAATCATGCATCGCCAGGGCCTAAGGCATGGCCTGTCATGGAGCCATGAATTACTTGTAGATGAGTCATTTTTAAGAGTATATGGGAGGCCAAATTGAAGATGAAAGCTATTGAATGGTTGCCCTGATGAGAAAAGATAAGGATCATCTTCAACTCTCCCACTGCAATGAAATTCCATATTTGCAACAATGACATCACTTGATACCAGAGAACTCATTTTTAATTGGCTACATGTCCTTAAAAACAGGATAATCTGTGCCCGTGATGAGCAGGGGCTGGCCAACTAGCCAGACTAAATGCAAACTTCTACAAGCCTCAGTTGTACCATTATTGCACATGCTTATTTCTTATCTTTATTAATCAGCCTGAAAGGACAACGTACTAAGTGCTAAACGTGTTCAACCAGAGGACCAGCTGGTGCCCCTCATTGATGCCTCAAAAATCGTACAAAACCAATCAAATAAATGAGACTCTGGTACTATCTATAAACTAACCTTATTAATCTAGAACAATGATCTTTATTAAGCTTAGAAAGCAAGAGCACAGAGATGAACCTGAAACATCTTCCCTTCCACGTAGTCTCTGGAGAACTTTTTTTGCTTCCATCATCTTCCCTTTGCTCACGAGCCACCGTGGGGACTCGGGCAAGTAAAAAACCGTGACCAAAAAATAAATAACTGATGGAATCGAAAGAACCCCAAGCATTATTCTCCAGTTAGGTGAAGATGACAGAGACATCCCAAATATCATACAGTATGACAAAAACATGCCACCCGAACCTGTGAACTGTGGAAGAGTATTTAGCAAACCCCTAATATCAGGTGGGGCAGTCTCAGATATATACAACGGGACAAGAGTAACGGCAAGACCGATTCCAAATCCATCTAACAATCTTCCTAAGCATAAAACATAGACATTGGGGGACCATAGCATCACCAAGCCACCGATGAAATACAGAATCGATGACATGATAAGCATGGGGCGGCGACCAAGCCAATCTGATATAGGTCCTGAGGATGTAGTTATGACCGTGGCTCCAATCAGTGACATAGCCACAACAAGGCCCTCTACAGTTGTTCCCAGGTCAAGGTCTTCTTTTATGTAGACTATAGCTCCTGCAGGATAACGCCGAAAAGAACCAAAAAAAAAAAAAGAAGAAGAAAATTTTGTCAGTTCAAATGCCAATAGAAAATACAGCACACCATAAATTCACATTCTTGTGAGAACCACTGCTAAATTCGTAGGTTCTATGTAAATTCTGAGTAAAATAATCTAACATTCATCCTGCAAAATAAGCTGTGACTACCTGCAATGGTGGCATTGTCCCATCCTTGAAGGAAATTACCAATTGTAGCAGCAAGGGCCACGAAGACAGCTCCTCTCATTTTATCAGCAACAAAACCAAGTTCTTGAAACTTGAATTCGGCTCGGCAGAAACAAGAATCAGCGTTGTCCGATGCTCACGAATCAATCAATCGTAACTACCCTTTCACAGGCCAAGAGTTAAATGGATTGCAAACTCTAACGAACTTCATGCTTCGTTGTACAGTATCCCAGCAGATATGTAGTAAATGAAAACGGCAAGACTGAGATTAAGGGGATAATTAAGGTAATTCCTGTCTCCTTCGTACGAACTCAAAGAGCAAACTTGGTCAGCAACCATTCATTCCATGAACTCCTGCAACTAAACCCACTTCAAAAATTCGCCATGTAACCGCTCACACCTGTTCCAGCTCACTAGATCATCATCATCCCTCGCTCAAGCCTTATCGGCTCACACGACATGAAGCTAAAAGAGCCTCGATTCCTCAAGAGCAGAGTGCAGCAGAGCCAGAAACACCAAACAACTCGAAGGACAGGAAAGGAATCGCGCAGAAAACGATGACTTTACACTCATCGAGAGCCGGAGCAACTGCAATGCGGAGCCAAGCACTTCTGGGGACTTCGAATATGGGGAAGAAGAATGTTCTTTATGGACGTCGGGGAGACGAAGCAAGGACAGCCCACGGTCACCACGCTAATCTTGATGCCTCCGAATGGTCCCAGCAATCGAGAACGATCGAAGTGATTTATCTTGCGATTTCTTTTTCCCTTTTTTCTCTCGATATTGCAGCTCGAGCGAAGTAATTTTCCAATGAAAAAACCGACCTCGCGTACGTGCTTCGTATTTACTCGACAGTCGACACACTCGGCATCGCCCCCGTGGGAAGAAGACAGAAAGATCATCTTCTTTTTTTTCTTTTTTCCTCCGATGGTCTGCGTAGTTAGAAAGTTAGAAAGGTCCTTTTTCCCGTCTGTCCAATTGTCTCCACTTACGTGGCATTATCGTACTATGCTTACGTGCGTTCCTAGATTTGCAAAATCTCACCCTCTTTACCCTCGGAAATTTCTCGTTGGATCTCCGATCACCGCCATTAATTCTGTGAAATTCACGTCGACATTTGTGGAGCCCAGACCACCAACGACTATAATGCACTCGTCCGGAGACTCGGGTTCCGAGAAGAAATTCGTCTTTTTTCCCAAGCGACATTTTTCCAAGAAATTCCCTATTGTTTTATAAGATGCGAAGAGTACATATGTATTCATATTGAAGTATCTTTCACTTTTCATGATTTACTTTGCTTTATTCAAATCTTATGATGTGTGCATTCTGAATTTTTTAATGCGGAATGCGCGAAACCTTTCAAAATATATGCGTGTAAACTAAATAACGCTTTGAATTTTAGTGAAGAAGTAATCTAAAGAAAATACAATTATTGATTAGTGAGGAGTTGTTGCGATTGATTATAAAAATAAAAAGGTAATGTTTTTCTCTAATTTGGCCCGGCTGAAGCTACTCCAATCACATTTTTTATTAGATGAGTTGCGGATCGTGGGCATCACTCATGTGTGAAATTGAATAAATTGTGAATGATATCAACGATTGAAACCCACTAATCAAAAGGGTGATTGGCTGGAATTTCCTTCGAATAAAACCCTAGGTCCAGGGTCAAATTGTACTCGTGCAAGTTCTTGCCGCTAGCAAGACCATTGACCCACAGGTATGGAATTACGCCTTACCAGCACAATGCGGCTCTCCCATGTGGAATTATTGATCCCTCACGCAATGGGATCCCCATCGGTCCACCTGTCTCGTCTCGTTCGTTTAACCGGTGGTTGGCGTCATCTTATTCGACCGGCTTTTATCTCCTCTACAGGAAGAGCTTTGCCCTTTCAGTCAATTTGCGTTTTTGCTCCATCTTTCCGGTAGATTAGTTTTTTCCTGTAAAATGGAGAGCACGTGCATCGCCGTGCAATTATTGGACCAAAATGAAACTACAGTAGTCACGGTTAGGTTTCCTCTGATGTTAGTTGAAGCCTGGTCCGACCGTTCACACGCTCTGCTCCCTTCGAGTTTAGAGCAAAAATGCAAAACGACAATAGATCCGCCTACTTTTGCTCTTTTTTCTTCGCCATCCTTAAATATGATACGATTCCCTCAATTGATATATCCAAAAAGGTCGCGTCAATTAAATAATATTTTTTTTGATTATTTAATTAACAGAAAGTCATCGTAATCGAATTTAGTTATCTCGATAGAGGATTGATTATCACTGATTATCACGTGAATTTAGATTTGACATGAATTGATTTGAGATTGGCCGGTCAATAATTGCATTGCAGTTAGTGAGGTTGCGAGGGCAATGATTGAGAGATTGTTGGCCACTAAGTGGGAAGCACCGACATTTTTTAAGCCCTAAACGTAGTTACCAGCTTAATTAGATATTCATCCTCAGGTCCTCCTAACTAACATAGGCCGGCTTGAGTGGTAGTTATGGCAAAATGCAATTTGTCTATGCTGTATCCCTTTCTTGCAACCAGGGGAATCGCATCTGGTGCAAGAGCCGCCACGCCCTCACCCCTCGATCCTGGCGCCGTCCACGTACGACGTCCACTCGATTCTTGCAACGTTCCGAAAATGTTCGATGCTCTTCTTTCTTTTTCCTCCTCGTCGAGGTTCCCTTCACGCTTTAGAGCCCTGCGGAACGTTGTGTACTCGTGTGCAAAACTACAAATTGCGCATCCGGCTTACTACGTGGCCTGGCAGTTCGTGTTCGCGCCCCGTACTCGAGTTGCATCGGGTGCATGAACATCGTAATGTGTACATCATTGGGTTGGGCTGAAAGTGTTATGCTGTGATGAACGTGCCGTGTCAATCTCTAAGATTGCCCACCAACGAGTTAAGTACGGGCTTTACGAAATGGTCACTTCATCTCATGGGTCAAGAAAATGGCACCAAAAATCAAACTTGCTCGTTCTGTCCCGTCTATACATCCATATCGTTTGCTGCAAAATGTTATTGTTTAACATTCGACGGTTTCGACTCGGTAGCTGGACCTGAACAGTGTTCTAGCTTGCTTAGCAAAGGTGGATTAACGCCAGTATTTGGGTCCTCAGTTTATTAGCTGGGAACATGATGGTGAGTGGGTTGTGCGCTTGAGCTGATTTTGGTTGAATAGAGAGCAGGACGAGGTGTTTGAAAAAATGAGCCAAAGAGACTCTGTTTTCTGGAGTTTGATGACGCCACATGATGCTTTTACAATGGCAAACCCATGGGTTCTAGAGGAATGGATGTTTATATTCACCGACTGGGTTTAGCAGTTGTGTTGTTAACAAGTTCGAGTTCTCTCTAGAGGACACAAGTTCTAGCGGTGTTGGTTTTCGGATTATGGAAATTTCCCGTCCTCATGCTCACCCCAGTCATGCATTTCATTTTGGTCTGCACTTGCAGATGTCTTTTTTTGGGTAAAGGAAGGCAGTTTACAACTTTTCTGGAGGCGACAGCGCACAGTTGGTGGAGATGGCGGCCAAGTTGATTTTGGGATCATATTGCCTTCCTCTGTCGTATATTTTGGTTATTAAAATGCTCTGTGATAAATTGTTCTCATCGTGGATTGGAATTCTTTCTGGGCTATAGATAAAGTATATGTACCTCTTATGCAGTAGCACCGGTATCCTAAAGTTCATCAACAAGAGATTAGGTTGAATGATCTGGTCAAAATCTCTTATTTGGCCATTCTTATTCAATCTTTAATCTTAGTACAAATGTAAGGCTGCTTACTTGGCAGGACAAGTGAACCGACCTTACTAATGTCTTATGCACAATCCACTTATCTTCATGTATACATGTTTGCCTTCATAGACATGGATCATGTCCTAGATACAAGGGAAACGATTCTCTTTATAAGTAACAAAATTCTCACTTGGCAAACTTCACGTCTGGATTCCGCATTGGTTTGAGCCACATATCGGCCATTACTCTCGTGGAGAGGCTCCACAACATATCTTGGCCCTTGGATAATGCGTGCTTCATCTTTTTGCCGGGCTTTCTGAACCCATAGGCCACCAACCACTGCATGGCTGTTAGCCTCTGCTTCTCACTATCCCACATGTTCTTCTTTCCTCCTGTCTTCACCATCGACCCTCCAACATGTAAACTTGTCACTTTGTATCTGCTTTCTTCGGCATCCTTTTCCCCTGTAACTTCTGCTTCTATGGCGTGAATTAGTGCCACCACAGGGCCTCCAACAGACTCATACCGCCGCAAAGGATCACGCAGCTGAACAATTACTGCCAGTGTTATTGATGTCGAAGGTGCAGATCCATTGGATTTCACCCAGTCCTCAAGAGGGACAGCGGATGCCAGGGGATGTTGATTGCCATAAAGCGGAGAGACGTCGAACGGGGCTTCATCCTCAGCCATTTCGGCTTGAATCTTCAGAGCATCGATCGTCATGGCTTCAATCTTTTGCATAGAGAAGGCCAGGATCTCCTCCACGGTAATTGGATGCTCATTCACATTCCAAAGCCCTGTTGAGATTCTCTCTTTCCTTCCTGTGCTCATAGCAGTAGCCATTGTCTTCACTGCAGCAATTGTTCGTGCAGCACTGGAGGTGGCGACTTCCTTATTCCGACCTTGTATGATCGCAGAAGCTATACCCTCGAAGGCTATCTGCTCTGCGGTCTTTCCAATAAGCTCGTCCATGGGCATTAAGGACATAAATTGAGAGCTCAGTTCATCGGTGCTTATGGCCGCCATCCTCTGAAATAATTCAAAGCCGCTTGCGGAATTTTGCGATTCAAGAACCAATGGCTTCGACATCTGCATTGCTAACTTGGGAGTGTCTTTTCTTGCGACTGCTACATTGAGGGGATTCATGGCGGCTAGGTAACCTCCATTCCTTGTTTGAACTACACAGCCCAAGCCTTTTCCAAGATCCGGGATGTACACTTTGGACTCTGACTCCGAAGCATCCTCGGTTCCCTCAAGCTGCAACGGAGGAATTTCTGGTAAACTCAGGTTTTGTTTATTCTGTTCTTCGTCCTCAAGCATCTCAAGAAACTCCCTCGTTACCGTTTCTTCGTCCGCATCCAATCTCTGTGACTCAGTCTCTGTTTCATCCCCTATTTTCAGTAACTTCTCTTCTGCTATCATGGATTCGAGTGCTTTTATCTGCTGAGCAATTGAGTCGAGTTCGGTTAATCTGGAGATATGCAACTGGTCGTGTACAACTTCCTTAACAACCTCGCTTGATGCTGATCTTTCTTCGGCGGTTTCTTCCGATTCTGCACCCCTAGTGTCTTCCTTGTCCTGTATCTCAACTCCTTTGTCCACGACTTCGAAGTCGGGCATATCAAGATCTTCCATTTTTGCTTCGGGTTCTTCGGATTTCTGCACTGAGGAGGAAGTTGAAGGAGCTGGAGCCGGCTCGTCGAGATTCAGATCATCCATTCCTTGAATTTCCTCGATCTTCCCTATTTGGGAAGGAGTCCAAGCTCGGCTCTGCATCCTCGGGCTCGGTATGCTGAAAGACGTCTTCGACTGCTTGCGGCCAAAAGAAGAAGAGAAGTTCTTCAACTTCTCTACTTTTGATCCTTCGGCCTGATTGTAAATTCCAATTCCTCCATCCTTTTCCATTATCTGGAATCCTAATTTCAAAACAAGCTCACCTCCTGTGGCCTTTCCTGATAGATTGAAGCTCGTGTCCCACTGCCTCACCCTCGTGCCTTCGTAATTCTTCTCCACGGATTCCTGAATCAGCTGGCTCAGATCAACTGAGCTCCTGCCGAAATCAAGCTCTTCTGCATCGACTGCAAACATGTATATCCAAAACGGACGAGGCTCAAATTTTAACTGCCTTGCATTGCCAGGAGTGCAGTACACATGACACTTCACAAACAAAGTCTCTTCGAAATCGGCAGCTTCCTGTGACACCCGAGACGGCATTGTGTGGACTGCTCCCTCCTTGGTCTCTTTCTTCCTAACGCAGACCGAGAGGCGCAGCCCGTTCATTGATGCCGGGAGGCCTTGTGCAGTGACCACTTCCACAGAGAATAAGCAGCTCAATTTCTGCATACCAATGTGTGACAGAGCTCTAATTGGTTTCCAGTTCCAAATCCCTTTCTTCTCGACCGTGCCTGGCTTATCGTCCAGCTTCTTCAACTCTCTATGAGTCGAAACTCTGGCTTGATCCTTCTGCTCGCCGCCAGCGTCATCAAGCTTTGGTCTCGAGCGCCATGGCGACAGGGACATGCGCCTCGCCCGAGGCTGTGGCCCTGGCTTATCCTCAACCTTCCTGGGGGCGACATCATCGGGGGGAGGGATCGAGGGGACTGATGTCCTTGGGAGCACGAGGGAGGCAGTACGGCGAGTCGCCGAGGTGTGGGACTGGTAAAGGGATTGGCTGAGTGTCTCTAGCTCCTCCAGCAGCTGGGTATTGGAGTTTCTCCTGTCTAAATGTTCTGCTGCCATTGGAGCACGCAAGAAAGGGCAAGATGAGAAGATGGCAGGGCTGCAGGAGATGGACCTGAAGGACTGTGGAATTGTGTTGACGACGATGAGGTCGATCAGAGGTTGAAACAAGGAGTGGAAGGATAAGATGAGTTTATGTGGCTCAAAGGTCTTGAGGCGGAGAACAACAGCATGATGATGATGTGTCGTGGTAGCTGATCAGTGTGGCCAATGCTGGGCCGCGAGAGCCAGGCGAATTCGTCTTCGGGGTGGTGTAGCAAACGTGTGAAGGATAAGGGGAGAGCGTGTTTTGTCCTGTCGATGCATGAGCAGAAAGAGACAGACGAAGGAAAGAGATGGAAGAAGCTGAAGCAGAGAAATGAGGTCCCGGAGAATTAATTGCGGTTGCTTCTGGCGTTGTCACCGCTTTCCAGTTCATGGTTTCCCAACGAAACCTGACCATACCGATGCCCCACTTCTAACCTTCTTCGCTCCCACGTTCTGGTCTTGTGAGTTTCTGGGAGGGAGAGACTAGGAAAGTTCCGGCTTGCAAGCTCTCTGGTCCGGACTCTCTTCGTTTTGTTTTCATCGCATGTTGCCCTCCTCTCTCCATCTCTCTCTTCCTCTCATGAGCATGGTGTTTCCGGCCCCTATCGATCAAAGATCTTTTGGGACAAGTCCGAAATGAATAGGTTATTTTTACAATTAATGAGAATGTGTCTCTCCGAGTTTTTTACAACATATACATCCGTTGCTTTTTGCTCACCCGATGAAACGGATTAAGATGAAGTGATTGATATTTTAATCACTAACTTAGACATAAAAGAACTATAAATCCGAACAGATCTTTCGAGTTTTCAATGATGAATATCGATTATGCATCGAGTGAGATATGGCTTATTTAAATGGATTTCTATTACTTCAAATGAAACAATGGTGCATCCAATCCAAGGTCGAGAATTGTTCAAAGCGATTTTTTGAGTGGTGCAATCAACACTTGAAATTGGTGATTCCAGAGACACACGAGGATGGCCCTCGATTAAAGAAGGGTGTTGAACAAGTTGGCACACGCTAAATTAGGTCTTTCCCTCACAAAAATAACATATTAGAACCGAAAAAAAAAAAAAAAAAAATCCTCCTTCTATGCTTATAAATAGCTCGACACAAGATCGCAAGCATTTGTCAAACTAAAAGAGGCCACCCCAATCTGAGAGGAAGAAGATGATGAGTTCTAGTGGCAGCGAGCAAATGATTCGATCTCCTGTGAAGGGAGGAGAAAATAAAGCATCATTAGAAGGGCTTCCCTTGGAAAGCAGTCCCTATGTGAAGTACACGGATTTGAAGGACTACAAGAACATAGCTTACGGCACCCAAGGCCACCTCGAGCCCAAGCTCAGCCACGGCGGCGCCACCGACGCTCCCACGCTCTCTGGGAGTGGCCTCTCCAGCAATCAACGTGTCCGGGGTTGAGGCGGTCGATAAGTATGTTTTGTCTTAGAATATTTAGAATGTAGCATTGGTTTATTGCCATGTATAATGGTTTATACTTAGATTGAATTATGAATATAAAGGATAGAAGACTGGCACGACGATCCTTTTGTATAGAATGATATAGCACTTTCTGTGATTCGAGTTCTCAGCTTCGATCGACAACAATGATTGAATTCGTGAAGTTTGTTCTAGCAGCAATGGTTTGTAATTTTTTAACCGATTTGAAAGCCTATTTAGCTGATACGAACGTGGCATTGTCATTTTCCATCATGAATTGAAAGCAAGAAGGAAACTTCCTCTTTGATCGAACCATTTCTCTGATAAAGACAATGGCAATGGACCGAGGTTAGATTATACCTTTGCTAAGAGATTTAGGCATCAAAAGGGACACGAAAGCTTGGAAGATTTCTCCAAAGTTGGCGGTGGTGCTCTTCTGGGTTGAGATATTAAGAGACACTCCTTTTGGGTTGGGTTTTTGGAGACATTTGGGCTTTGAAATTTCCATTTCGTTTCCTTTGGGCTTGTAGTAGGAGAGCCATGTCCTCCCTCTTCTTTGGCAGCAATCAAATTTATTGAATTACCCCAAAAGGGGCAAAAAAAAAAAAAAAAAAAAAAAAAAAAATCTAAACTTTTGACATTTGCAAATTGTAGTTAAAAAAAAAAAAAAAAAAAGAGTATAATAGGACCGGCGCAATTCCTATATTATGTTCTGAAGTTCATTGCATCTGACATCTAATTTGTTATTGGTATTATTGCATGTACGAAATTATTGTATCTAATCATCATTCGATTTATCAGGTTTTAACCGTGTTCCTTGAAAACTTCATACATCACATAAGATTATTGGAAAACATTCCAACAACTTGACAAATCTTCGAAGGAAAGATCCAACTCCTTATGTTATGGGAGCAGACAACCGAGCATATGGGGAGTAGCGGAGGGTAAGAGCTGCGGTGGCTCAGGAATTCAATACCCAGACTATGAATTTCATGTGTATAAATGGCTCTCCCTTTATGACCCAAAAAAAAATGGCTCTCGCTTTTCTCAATATTATCGAAAACAAATGAAAAATTCGAGGGGACTTTTCGTCTTTTTTGAATTTCATCTTGAAATTTTTAACAAAATGAATACCATATTTCGATGTTCAAATGTCATGGGAGGATGTTGGCAAGATGTCAAAAATAATTGTCATGGGGGGGAAAAATTAATCGTCAAGTTAGATGTTTAATCGCTTATATTGTTTTGCAGATTGAGAAGCTCCACACGGTAAGAAGAATACCCCAAGGGGTTGCGAGTTAATATCCTACCAACCAGGGCTCTCCGCCGCCCTCATGGAAATATGATCTAAGGAGGTCCATAACCATGTAACGTTAAACGTATCACAGGGTGCTTATCAAGCCAATATTAGATCCGGCTTTACCCATCTTGTTTTGTTCACCTTAACATTCCCCACTTATTTGATCGTTGCTGAGCAATTTTTGGGTATGAAAAGGATCTCTTCGTAAAGGTAATTTTAACGTGATTGATTTTCTTGTTTGGAAATCAGTATCCCCTACTCAAGGAAGAGCCGTATGACTCCTGACGTCTGAAGGAGAACTTCCAATGTTGGAAAAGACTGTGCGAGGGTTGTCGCGATCTTGGGAATCTTTAAAGAGAGTGTTATCTTGAAGTTGTATATGGTCATGTGCAATTTAGTTGGGGAGAAATAGAATAGGAATGTGCGTTTGTTTCACGGAAAAATAAAAAATAAAGGAAAATCTTTCACGAAAGCATTTTCCAACAATATGGTTGTTTTCGCTTTGTTTGGTGATGTATAATTGAAAATGTTTTCTGTTTGGATCCCATTAAAAAATAATTTCACACTTCATTGCGGGAAAAAAATGAATTTTAAATTTTAAAAAATTCGAATTTTTAATATTGTTGTTTTTTATTTACTTTTATTTTCTTTCTTTTTATTTCCTTTTTCTCTTTTCCTACTTTTTGCCCTTCACTCCTTAGCTTCCTCACCCCATCCTTTCTGCTTCATCTGGCAGTTTGTTCCTAGTTGGCTTACAAAATACAAAGGGTGAGCTCCAGCTATCGTCGGAGGTGACAAGCTCATCAACTAGCCGCTAAAGGCTACAAGCTCGCCCAATCTGGCGAGGCTTGAGCCTCATTTGATGGAGGCCACGAGCTCACCCGATCGGTGAGGCTTGAGGCTTATCAACTTCGGGCAAGTTCAAGCCTTGTTGTTAAAGGCCATGAGATCGCTCGATATGGTGAGGCCAAAACTCACTGGCCATCCTTGTGGCCGGTGACGGGTGGAGAAGAAGCAAAAAGAAAAAAGAAGAAAATAAAATAAAGAAATTCGAATTTTTTATTTTTATTTTTATTTTTAAAATGTTTTCCAATTTTTAATTTTATAAAAAAATTCAATTTCAATTTTTTTAAAAAAATATTTTTATAAGAATAACCGTTTGTAAACCAAGTATCAAATCTAAGCTTTGGTAAATTCGGAAAACGTTTTTCGGTCCTTTCAAAGGGGAAATCATTTTCCTAAATTTAAGTTTTGTTAGGAAAACGTTTTTGTTTTTTGTTGACTAGGAAAACGTTTTCCGTTGACTCACACTTTGTTTCGAGGAAAACATTTTCGGGAAAACATTTTCCTCATTTTCCGGCGTTTGATTCACTTAGGAAAATGAGTCAATGAAAACGTTTTCCTAAATCAACAAAAATGTTTTCCTAACAAAACTTAAATCGGGAAAATGATTTCCCCTTTGAAAGGACCGAAAACATTTTCCGAATTTACCAAAGCTTAGATTTGATGCTTGGTTTACAAACAGTTATTCTTATAAAAATATATTTTAAAAAAAAAATTGAATTTGAATTTTTTTATAAAATTAAAAATTGGAAAACATTTTTAAAATAAAAATAAAAATAAAAATTCAAATTTCCTTTTTCTCTTTTCCTTCTTCTTGTCCTTCACTCCTTAGCTTCCTCACGCCATCCCTTCGCTTCATCTGGCGGTTCATTCCTAGTTGGCTTACAAAGGGTGAGCTCCAGCTATCGTCGGAGGTGACGAGCTCATCAGCTAGCCGCTAAAGGCTATGAGCTCACCCAATCTAGCGAGGCTTGAGCCTCATCAAATGGAGGTCACAAGCTCACCTGATCCGGCGAAGCTTGAGGCTCAAGTTCAAGCCTTGTTGTCGAAGGCCATGAGATCGCCCGATCTGGTGAGGCCAGAACTCACTAGCCATCCTTATGGCTAGTGACGAGTGGAGAAGAAGCAAAAGAAAAAGGAAGAAAAGAAAAGAAGGAAATTCGAATTTTTTTATTTTTAAAACGTTTTCCAAATTTTATTTTTTTAAAATAAAAAATAAAAAATTCAAATTCAATTTTTTAAAAATATATTTTTATAAGAATAATTGTTTGTAAACCAAGCATCAAATCTAAGCTTTGGTAGATTTGGAAAACGTTTTCCGGTCCTTTCAAAGGGGAAATTATTTTCCTGAATTTAAGCTTTGTTAGGAAAACGTTTTATGTTGACTAGGAAAACGTTTTATGTTAACTCATTTTCTTGAGTGAACTAAACGTCGGAAAATGAAGAAAATGTTTTCCCCGAAAATGTATTCCGCGAAACAAACACACCCAAGCTCTAGTATTTCATTATATGGGAAGGGTAAAATTATCCAAAAAAATCCTAATTATATTGCACTTTTGTCAATTTCGTTCTAATTTTATCAATAGCGTCATAAACATTTTCACATTTTGCCAATTGAGTTCATCTGACCAATTTTGGCTAGAAAACATTGGCGTGCATGCCAGCCATTCTACATTACACAATTAGTGCTAACATAGATATTTTTAATATTTTTATATATTTTTTAGAATTCGTTCTTCTTTTCTTTTTCTAACCCTAGGCCAGCGGGGTCATCGGCTAACCCTTTGGTCAACGAGGGCTATGACTTGGTGAGGGTCACAACACCTTCACTTGTGGCCAATGAGGGCAACAATATTCTTGCTTAGATCAGGTGAGGGTGGGAGATCTTGGATTAGAAAAAAGAAAATAAAAAATCGACAAACAATTTAAATTATTATTAAAAATTGTCCATATTAGTGTCACTTGTGCTACATAAAATGGTTAATGTCCACATTAGTAATTCTCGACTAAAATTGGCCAAATATTCAATTAGCAAAACGTGAAAATATTTAGGATTCAATTAACAAAATTGAATGGTTTAAGATTGAATAGGCAAAAGTTCAATTGGTTTAGAACTTTTTTGACAATTTTCCCTATGGAAAGAGGGATTATATACCTAAGAAAACACATCGAATGAGAAGAAATTTGAGAAACGTAATTCACCTCCAAACCATAAAAAGGAAATTCCTTTCAATTTCGGGCAATGGACCAAGAACATTCCAAGAGCTCAAGTATGTAATGTTTTAAAGTACCTCTATTATTTATATTTTTTTGTCTGAAATCTTTGGATGGAGTAATAGGAATATAGTCCAGGGGTGTGCAAAGGAGCAGGGCCTACTTGGACTAGCCCAAAATCAGTGGAAATCAATTTGATTTTCGGTTTCAAATATAGAACTGCCCACTCGCTCACCCAAACTAGACCGGTAATATATACTTAATTTTTTTTTAAATGTAAATCATAAATCCATAGTCTACTGAAACTCGCTCATCTTGTCTTACACTCTTGATGTCTTACTCTCACCTTTGTCTCTCCATCTATTCTCCGCCTCTCTTGTCTCAATGTCTCACTCTCATGTAGGTCTATCCATCTCCGTCTCTTAATTCTTGGCCTTGACCCACTAGCTCAGCTTCCATCAACTTACGGCCTTGACTCTTAACTCCTTCTAACTCATGGCCGTGCTTCCGGCCGTTTATTGCCTCCCTCTCTCACTTTTTGTTGTCTCCATTTGTTGTAAGTTTAAATCCCCCATCTTCATTATACTCACTAAATCTCTAAATCTGAAAGTTGTTCGTTCATTTGATAAGTTTAGCTCAAAAGCTCTAGAAAAATTAAAACCCTAAATCTTTAATTTGTAAGTTGTTTGTTTATTTAATGTTGGGAAGAACTAGGCTAATGCCACCAGAGCCGCGATGACGCTGGGAAACCTACAAAGTGTTAGTCAATGATACCAACGAGTCTAATAATTTTGATGGAGGTCCACCATTGCAAAAACTGTCATGGTGGAGCATTAGAAATTGGTGGGTTTACTGCAGGTGACTTGGCCAGGCAAGGACGTCGCATGAAGCTTAGTGAGTCTATGGAGTTTATAGGCGATTTTCGATTCTAATTTTAATTAATCGGTTTTTAATAGGTAGTCCCCATTGATGAGAATCACCCACCCAAACCATGATTAACCTTACTATAGGCATTGTATTCAGTTGGCAAATTACCCTCCCCACACCCCCACCCCCACCCCCACCCCGTTCTCTTTCCCCCTTTTTCTTTCTTCAACTCTCTTCAATGTCTTCCTTAAGAAATCCTTCCCGATTACTCTTAGCCAACAAAGCATTGAAATATCATAAGTTCGTAAACATAGACCAGCATTATCAGTTCTCCAAAAAGGATTATCTTCCCATGTAATTGCAGTAAAAGAACATGACTTCACCAAATGATGTTGGGTCGTATTGTGGAAACCCCCCATCACGTCTCCCCCGAGAGTTCAGATTGGAACTCGGGGAGCTACGAGTCCCCACCAATGCCGTCCATCGCTGCACATGCATGCACAGGTGGGTCCCGCTCCTTCTCCCATGCTCAATCATAATTACATCTTTACGTCATCCCGTTTAAAGAAAAAAGAAATTCCCCAATCCCATCCACTGGTGTCACATCAAAAATACCTGCAAATATATTCACCCAAACCGATCACGTACTTTAAAATATCAAGAAAAACTGCCCACTGCTACTAACTCCTAAAAGCTAAAATCTCTCACCATCAGTACGTGTGACAGGAAATCTCCCAAATCTACAAAGATTACGTGCATGGATATGCAATGGAGGACCAATGTGACCCGATGGCAGTTTTTGCATTTTGCAGCAGAACAGTACAAAAAAACACACGCATGAACTCTGAGGTTCCCGTGTCACAACCGCGCAATACCCTTTTCTGATTACAGCTATGAAATTTCTAAAACTATATAAATTACATTATAGGGGAGGGAGGGAGAGAGAGTACAGTGGCTAAAGAAAAACTGGAGTTCTTTCTCTCTCTCTCTCAAGGATCCAACGGCCAGGATTCTCTGAAGGCAGGATCCACCAGCATCTGAAAGGACGGCCCGACCCTGTTGAAAGCCATTGTTGACGTGGACATCTCATGATGAACAGTGTGGCGATGAGGTGCAATATTATTATCTGGAACAGAAGATGTAGTTGTAGGGTGAGTGTCCATCTCGAAAAGCACGGGGTTTTGGTGATTTTGATGAAATGGGACAATGTGAATCTTGTCCACAACACTGTGCAAGCCATCGGCATCATTATCATCGTCGACGTTTAGCTGGAAATGGGAAAAGTTGGTCTCTGTCTTGCACTGGTTGAGCACAGTGTGGTGCTGGTGTTCCTTCAAATTAGTAGCTGTGAAAAGGTCTTGATGTGAGAGGAGGGACTTGAAGAGCATCGACGATGGCGAGACTAGTGATGGGGTGACGATGATGTTTTTGGTGTCTGTGTTGTTGTACGAGTCTTTGTGCGTGGTGGTGGTGACTGTGGGTGAAAATGAGGGTGCTTGAAGATCAGGCACTAGCGGGACAAATGGGTTGCTCATTAGGGTTTTGAGATCAATGTCTCTTTGGTGCATCAGAAAAGGTTGGGTTTGGTTTTGGTAACTATGGCCTGAGATTGGTGCTCTAGTAGATGATTTGGTGGTGGCGTCGATGTAATTGGGGTTTCAAGGAGCTGAGGCAACGAACCAGTGCTAGGGGGTGACCAAGCTTCAAGCATGTAATTCTGGCCTTGGAAGAGCAGGCTCTTCTTCTCCATTGTCTTGTGGAATATCCTGCATATGACCCATTCATCCTGCCAAAAAGGGAAAAAAACCAACTCCCGCTTCATAAATTAATTCGTATGATATGATTACAGATTGTGAATAAAGAATTTCATTTGCTTCCGCACCATCCTTAACGGGTAACTTCTCCAAATATGAGCAATATAATGTTAACACGAAACTAACCATTATTAGAACATGCATGCAAAACTGAGTTCTTCACTCTAATTGAAACATGCTTTTGTTGGCGCTCCCTGATGATTTTACTCCTTTCTTATGACCGTCCGGGCCTTAGAAAAATGCAAATGTGTTTTCGGTTTCCGCATCAACAAAATTTCGTCTCATTCATTATATTCTGTCAAAACTCATTAGGCTACTGCATAGTGAAAAACTTTCTTAACCTCGGGTAAAAGAAACATCAGAAGATTGTCCCCGTGGGTTTGTGAAAACCAAGACCCATCATATCAAAATCCAAAATCCAAAATCCTCCGAGGGGGGTGAAAGATTGTGAAACCCATCAATTCATCGTTCTTCATCAATCCATATAAGTCAACCCAGAAAAGGACAAACGTAAAAAGAGCGATAAAACCGTAGCTTGATCCACACGGCCGCACGTGCGAGGAGGGGAGGGACAGTCGTACCTTGCACGTGTGACGGCAGGAGAAGTGGCCGTCAAGGCGGTACTCGTGCATGACCCACTTGGTCTTCTCGCCGCGGGGAGCTCGGCCTCTGTAGAAGACGAGCGTCTTCTTCATGCCGAGGAGCGCCCCGGTGGCGGCGCTGTGGACCTCCCTGTCCTTTCCCGTGGCTTTCCAGTAGCCAGCGCCAGTGGCCCGGTTCGTCCGGAGCCCCGTCGGGTACTTGCGGTCTCGAAGGCTGAAGAAGTACCACTCTCTCTCCCCCATCTTTGCGACCTCTGTTAGGCAAGAGTGTTCGCGAAACATTAAGAGGCCCGAACATTCAACGTTATTGGAAAACAAATAGGTTCACACTTCACACAACATCGATGCCGTGAGTGATTGAACAAATAATAATGGCTGATCAGTTTTCGAAGCATGAATTTTCAGAATAATAAGTGATTGACTCTACTTTCGTTTCTAAAATAAAGATTAGCAAAATCCTTCGCATTTCTCCTGATGTAAATAAATTTATAGCGCAACGCTAAATTTGGCGGAAAAAAGTCGCCCAACAATAAGTTATTTGGTGCCTGAACATGATTACTACATAGTCATCCAGAGTTCGTGTAGACTTTCTTAGAAGCCCTGGAACGTTAGTGCAGCATTCTCTCTTATCTCTCACAGTAGCTAAGGCGCACGTGGGAAAGATGAATCAAGTGCATAACTTGCCAAAACTTAATTTTCATCTTTAGGCTTCATTAGTACACAAATTCACTGAGTAAAAGCTAGTGGTTTGAACGATAAAGCAAAACAATAACCTCATGGATGTAGAGATGCTGACTTAATCTTCCAGGGGTTTATTGCAAGTAAATCTAAAAACTTTTATTTGCATGGAGGATGCATGCTGAAGCCTAATAGCGAATTAAGAGCGGCAGCAATTACTGCTGTAGGAACATCTCTAGTGAATACCCTGACGAAATTAATGCGATAGCTTGGTGTTTTGTGCATACATTGGCTCAGTTCGTTTTTCTAGGCGCAAACTGCGTTCCCTTTTGAGCTCTCTCCGATCCCAGGTATATACCACGATCTGCTATATTGATAACTCTACTAGACTACTGACGACAGATATAAAATTACCGATCCCTAGCACAGACTTCATGTGCAGATTACATCTGAAAACGCTGGATTTTTTTTTCCCTAGGTATGCTAACCCAAAGAGCTGAGAGGGAAAAGCAAGCAACATATGTATGTCTATATGTAAGTACCAGGGAGATCCCAGGGCTCGCATCGGTTGAGGTCAACCTCGGCAATGTCGAGGCCAGAGAAAGCGCCATTGAAGACCTTGGAAGCCAAGTAGAAGGTGATGAGCTCTTCGTCAGTGGGGTGGAACCTGAAACCTGGCGGTAGCCCTTGCTCGTTCCCTTCTTCTCTGCTCAGCTCACAGAGCAAATCCTCCACTCCCAGCATACCGACTCTAAGACTGCGTGTGTTCGAGAGAGAGAGAGAGAGAGAGAGATTTTCTTGGATGAGTGAATGAAGGGGAAAAGATGGGGGGTTTCTCGGGGAGTTATATAGGCAGGAGCACTGAAATCGAAGAAGTGTTCTGCGATGCATGATATAATAGCTAGGCAAAAAAAAAAAGGTAAAAATTGATCGTTCGCTATATTAAAAATTGCTACCCGAGTGTGTTTATATTATAAATTGAATCTCAACCATTAAAAATAGTTAATTTCATGTGAGTTTTATGTAAATCTCACAAGATCTGACCTCTAATACTCGCGCCAGCCCAATAAATAGTTTCTCTTCGTGACATGTTTATATTTAGGGTTAAGCTTCTTTTTCTTTTGCAGTGGTGAAATGAACAACATAAATATTATTCAAAGATAAACTAATCTCCTTGTGAAAGACTACCTCGAAGCTCAGGTAATGAACTTAATGAGGGACTGAAATCCTTCGACTTTTAAGGAGAGGAGGGTAAATTTATCTCTTCTAAATTGTTGATACGTAAGCATTTAATTAAATAGAAAATTTAGCTCGCACAATGACTGCTGATGTCATAGGAGGAGCTGCTTTGTGAAGAAGAAAGGAGAAGGGAAAAAGAGTAAAAGAGGTAACACATCTTAACTTTATTAATATTAAATTTTGTGAGGATACTCTAACTCATCTATACTTATAAAAGTGATCGATTTTACATTGAATTGGCCATAAAGGGCTCGTTATAATTTGTGCAAGGTTATTAATTTATGAATAATACGCATCATGATTACAATGTCTCTCATTTAAAGTAATTTTAGAAAATACGCTTTCTATCGCGCAGGTAAAACCTTATGTATAAAGGGCGGTCCGCGTCTATCCATAGAAGCTACGGTTTGAACCAGCCGTTCACCTATTTTGTGGGTCAATAGAAAATTCCAAGATTATTGAAAAAGTTCTTTTTCCTCTTATCAGAAACATTTTTCTGGGGACACGTGAAACTTCCGTACTAAAGAGAAGTGAAAACAATGTATCCATAAAGGGATCCGAGATATGTGATGGGGGAGAGGATAAGATGCAGTAAATGCAAACATGCGTGGTTGTGTGCGCTTAGTTGGGTTGAGCTATAAGCTCTCTGAACTCTGCATTTCCTCTCCTAATTCTCATTCTCTACAAAGCAAACTAACCATATATCTCTGACAAAAAAAGAGTTGATTATTTTTATATTGTTTGTAGTCATTCATGAGATTGCCAAATCTTTGAGCTTCTGCAAAGTCTCTTCTCATTCGGTGGATGTAACCCAGTTTGATTGTTTATGCTCTGCTGCTAGTTGAAAAGCTCGCAGAATATGATTCTTCTCTGGGAAATATCATTTATCTACCTCCCTCCTTCACCGTAGCAATTCTACTGTTGACAGGCGAAGCACACGAGAAGTTGATATCCGCCCGTTCCTCCGTATGTGCTGGTCAAATTGGGCGTTCACTTAAGGTATAACAGAGAGCAAGAGTAGGAAATATTCCACGAAAGATAGGCAAAAAGGAAAAAGAAAATGGACGAGAAAATAAGAACAAGAAGTAGAAAGTAAGCTACATGCCAGACCACACCGATATCAAAAATATATTAATGGGTATCTAATTAATTAACAGATATGTGATTTATCCTTTGAAGGAGGGTTTTGCAAACAAAGCATAAGTTACTTCAACTGCTTAAGCCACTAGATTTTCACTTTCTATTGAGTTTATCTTGTCCACGAAATTATAGCTCGTTGTTAGTTGATTAGTTCATTGAATAAGTTTCTTTACGATGAATAATTTCATTTGAAAAATTTATTGATGACATGACCAAAAAAGATTAATTTTTGCAAAAATGGTAAGTTTTATTTATGATAAATCTAAACATTCAAAAGGGGATTTATTTATTTATTTATTTGGGATAATCATCAGCAATCAAAAGGGAAGTATCTGAAACGATATTAATAAAAAAAAGGGGCAAATTACTCTGAAGAAAATAATTACACGTTAGAGCGAGGCTTACGTGCATGTCTGTATGCATCTGACCTTTTCCTGGACGCCATTAATTTCAGAATCTGATTCCGCCGGCGTTGCACGTATGGTTTATCATCACTTAATAATTGCAAAAGCTTCATGCTTCAACAGCGACTCGACGAAGTAAAAGAAAAAGATAAAACGACTGCAAGAATCTAGCCCCTCGATTATCTCTCTTTTTTTCTTATTTTGGGTAACTTTTCATCGTCCCCATTAAAATGTTTCGAAAAATATATTAAAATATATAATAGGTTTTGCATATTGCATCAGCCTACAAACCCTAGCTTTCTGCAAGAGAGAGCAACAACGTCTTCCCCCCTGCTACAAACAATAAATTTTCACTAGTCTCGAGACCTGCCGAGTTTATCGCCGATTCAGCAGCGTTTTCTATTTTGCTTATTTTGTCCACTCATTCGATTTGCTAATTTGCATGAAGTTAGTTAAGAGTTTGCAGATGAACGCGATTACGTATCACGCAATTGATCAGAATCTCATCAGTCATCACTGGACCAGTTGAGTCTTCGTACTCGTTAATGCTTTTCAAGCGCCTTAACGTGCGTCCTCCCGTAGATTTGTTATTGCAGACGAGATTTCTCATTGGAACGCGACATGCGCGGTGTAATTGTTAGTGGAAAATTACTCTTTCTTGACACTGTTTTGGTGTTGCCAAATGCCCATGGCAACGGCTCGAAGAGGGATTGATTATGCATGAATTCAAGCGAAATGAGGATTGAGCAAAACGAGAACAAGGCATGAATTCAAGCGCTTGAAGGGCTGCAAGTGTTGAGTTGTAGAATGTGATAGACATTATATTTTAATAGTTTACATTTTTAGAACAGATAGTTGTGCATTCAATTTTGATATTTCAAATTCCATTATCAATATCACTTTTCATCCCTTTTACAAGTTCTTTCCATTGTACAACTTTATTTTAAAATACCTGCCTCCCATGAGACGTGTGTTTATTGGTTTGCGTGTATCTTACCTTAATAGCATTTAATTTTCAAAAGGGGCAATTGTGCTAGAAATATTCAAGCTAATTGACTCCTTGGAGCAATTAACACTAGAACGACTAAAGAAGACTATCTTGAGATATGGTGAAATCTTGTTGCATGTTATGGAATCCTATTAATCTAGGGAGAGTAAATTTGCTCAATTTAGTCTCCTAATATATCCTAGCAAGGCATAATTGAAATACAAACGTGTGGTCCAAATTGATCAGGTTATGCTGTATGATTGGTTTTGGTTATGGGATCCAATTTAATGCAATGGGTCACAATCTTGTTTATTGAACTCCATGAATTGATTAACATCCAATCCCTTCCCTACAAGGAAATTCAAAAACATTCTTATAGATTGCGACCGCACAACTAGTCATCTCGAATATTAATAATAGCTTATAAACTTCTTGACAAGAGCTGAGGGTATGAAGATCCTAACAACCTGAAGTGCAGACTATTTTCTTAGCCAAGATAATCAATAGTTTACCATTCTCACATCCTAATAATAGCAAAAAAAAAAAAAAAAAGAGAGTTCCAGAGAATGTACAACAACGCATAGATTTCCTAGGTCAGTAGCGGCGGGTGCGCTGCAACAAATAAATACAAAACCATAATAATTACTCCTATACACCTATGGTTGCAATGTCGGAATAATTGATAATGTACCGCCGATTCAACCATGGCATGGACGACCGGAGACATAGTGGTCCTAGTAGCCGTCGAAACTTTGATTTCACATTGTCATTATTGGTCCGTGACGATTTAAATGCTTTCGGGGCGTAGCTAGCTAGAGCCCTTTGCGGACCGATTAATTCGCACCCGTCCATTTCTCGTTCCCCGATCCCATAATAATGCGCACAACAAAGATGTCTCGTGGGACATGATGTGTGCAGATTGGTCGTGGACTTCGCAGTTTTGAAACTACGGATGAGCTCACGGCTTCGCAAGTACTAAGCTACATCGTCATGGTTACCGCTGTTAACTTTTCCTTTACCATATGCCTTGTATAGCACATTTGTAGAAGGCCCGCCTTCTTATCGTGGTGTTTTAATAGGGAGTTCTTTTCTCGACCTGGCTCTATTACGTTGGATGTGTCACGGCGGTCCATTTAGCGGGGTCTATGTGAGAAAATCCCGCCTTAATCTCTCATTTTCTTTTGTTTTTCCTATTGGTTTTTTGCGTTTATGATGAAGGGATTCTCGGAGTCAGAGAGACGGTCCGCAGGAGTTGCCGATGCCTAGGGTGGGAGGATGAAATGAATTTGGGTGGGGTGTGGTGGGTGGGACAAAGAGAGAGGATCAATAAATGAAGGAGGAGGGCTCGTCGTCAGGGGACGTACCCGGTCGACTGTGTGTGTGAAGTGGCGGGACTCGAAGAGAAATAGCCACCGACCCCTGCTCTGGTTGTCTGCTCGAGGACAACGACGTTTCATGTTTGCCTTTCTTCGTCGTCCTTGTACAGATACTAGTAGAAAGGTGATTGGTTCACGAGCGCGTGATCCGGAAGGGGCCAATTCGATCTATCGCAGGGAAAATAATCAAACAGAGCCTTTAAAACCTACCATTTTTCATCCCTACCTTCTCGGTACCTTCTCGGGGATGGGATGGGTACGCGTAAGTTTCAAGAGTAGGTTTCAACTTCCACGCCCTATAAGAGGTGGGGCAAAAGTCTGAAAATGAGTGTAGAATAGGAATAGAGTAGGACTGACAAAAAAAAAAAAACCTACCATTTTTCCGTCAATTCAATTATACATTTTTTAATTTTAATCAATTGAATCTTAAATTTTTTGATGATTTATCAATATAATCGATTCAATCAATTTTGATCAGAAATCTTTCACATAAATATTAACTAACATCGATATTAATAATTTTTACAATTTTTTAATTTTTCTTTTTCTTTTTCTTTATTTTTCCTTTTTCTTTCCACTAGTGGTCGGTGGTCGGTCACGAGCGATGGTCGAGCAAACCTCACGCCAAGGCCTCACCCTCTCCTGAGTGAGGGTGGGCTTGTCTAGATCTAATGAGGGGAGCCCTTGTGGCAAACAAGGGTGACCCTCGCTCAAGCAAGGCTGGCCATCGTGTATAGCTAGTAGTCGACGACCAATCACTAGCAAAAAGAAAAGGGAAAGAAAATGAAAGAAAAGATAATTATATATTTTTTTAAAATTCCATAAAAATTAACTTCAATGCCCCCGAGTGGCATCTACATCAACCCTTGATGTGTCCTGATGTGCCCACAACGGCGTTGGCGAACATAATCGAGACCATCCAAGGTACTGTTGGACATAAAGAGCCTTGCAAGCCCAACCAAGAACCATTGTAGGAAATTGATTGGGTCGGTTAAGCTAAAGGAGCAACTTCACTCGATAATTATTCGAGACCAACTTGTCTGATTTGGAGCCAATTTTTAACCCGACAAACTCATGGGTCTAATCAAACAAGATCAAGTTTCTATTATCTTTTCAAATATCACTTATCAATTTCATATAGACATCGATATCCTCAAAGTTGCATAATATGTCACATATTCAAGCTCTTTCAAATTCGAGCTCAAAATCGAGTATATATTTCAAATTTCTGAATCAAGTCGAACTTGAGTGGAAATTTAAATTCCCGATCGAAAATTTGAGTTTCAAGTGTGAACTCTTGAATTTTGCACAATACCAACTTGACTGGACTTGATTACACCTCTTGTTAGACCTGGTGAAGATATGGCCAAGTAATTAGGACAAGCTTTGACTAGCTCCATGATAATACCGAGACCAAGTGATCGAGCTTGGCATTGGACATTGAAAGGCCTCGCAAAAGCTGCTCATGCACTAGTTCACTGAGATGGAGCAGACTCGTAGTTTTGAAAATAAACGTATGATCTTAGTACTAGTGTGAACACTTATGCATTTTCCCTATAAAAAAATTGACGAATAATTTGGTTCGGCTCGATAGATTCCAAAAGTTAACTCGTATCATCGGCAGATCATTGACCTTTTGCGTTTATGATTAGCTACACACTTTACTTTCAAATAAATTAAAGCTTTACGAAATCTAATCTCCGACTGCATCCCAACTTTTCATTTTGATATTGATTCATATCCCAAGATTCTAAAGCTTACAAGTTGCATCTCCGAACAAAATCTACAAGTCAAATACTTTATCTCTCTCGCATTATATATAATCAATACGCATGTGTATGATCGAAATTTTTTAATGACAATACCGGTACGTTCACATCGAAATTATGTATTCTCTAGTGAAGATGCCGTGTTATATGCTGACCGATCTATCAAAAACGTCATCAAGATATTGGAATAAATACAAGATCTGAGCACGATTTATCTTCGTTCCTTTTTCTCCCGCTCGGGGTTAAAAAAGGGGGAACTGACCGATTCTTGAAAATGTAATTATCGATGCGGGAGGGACGCACGTGTGAGGGCTGGTTTCGGTTGGCTAAGGACAGCTTGCATGCACGCAAAGGGACCCTAGTCCCTAGCCGTTCAGACGGTAGATCCGTAGGTACGGGGTTCGCTTCTGTTTGTCGTCTTGCGACTCTTTTCTATTGCATGGGAGAGGGTAGGATAGGATACCAAAATAGGGGCCAATAATAATAATTCCATGTAGGCTTCCCCCCGCTAGCTTCCGACTCCGAACCTGATCTGGCTCACCGCAACCGTTGTTTTTTTCTGCTGATAATATCTCCTCGTAGCCGATCGGAAAACCGTTTTCTATTTTTATAAAAAAGTTGGGGAAATTGCATTCCCGGTTAACACTTTTAACACTGAAAGTTTTGGGAATTTCGCTTTCGATCCCGGTCATAATTCTACTCTTCGTACTGTTCTCCGACGACGCCAAAATCTCCTCTGTTCGATATTTGTCGAAAGCTACCTTGTCAGGACGGATAACTAATAATGTGATATTTGCTAATGGTGGAAATTATGCATTTGGTGCCTGTACGTTCTTGACGCGCCCGAATTTAGTGCTCTGTTTCTGTTGCTATATTAGTCTCTAGCTCCTTTTACCATCCGTTGACGATATTTTGAGTGCGAAGTTTTCTCATTTCAATCTCCGAAGAAGAATTATACGAGGAATGTCCAACACATGATATGTATGCGTATAAGACGTTATAGTTGGTATTGACGGTTTTATTATGAATACTTAAATTATCTCTTTTTAAAGCCATTTAATTATCAAGGGTTAAAATTGAATTAATAGAATTTCCAAATCTTATAAACTGTAGAAAAGTAGTTTGCCTATTAGATAACGAGTTAAACCCATGGTTAGAGTGACTAAATGTTATTCTTGCTTTTCCAGTAGCAGTAGTAGTGATAAATAATATAACATGGATTCGAGGCTGTTGATAAAATTGGATAGGACTTTTCCTTAGGACTCGCTAATTAATAATCGGAATTGATGTGACTAATTTATAAAATTTCGAATGAATCAATAAAAGAATTTATATTTTTTGTCAAAAAATGATAAAAGGGACTATATTTCTCAATAAAACTGTTGACATCCAAAATTACCCATAGTATCACGTGCTGACCAAGAGGAAATAATAGGTGAAATGCCCTATTTTGTTTACAAAGTTAAGGGCAAACAACTTTCATGGAGACTACTTAAGCTCACCCTCGATGGAATTATAGAAGTCAATTCTAGAGTCAATGGCTAGGTAATTGGTTGTCATGTGTCAGGCTATGAGGATAGTGTACCGGATTTGAAGGTTAAGTGAAATTAGTATTAGAGCTCAAGTGATAATAACTACTACGAGAAATGTGCATAAAAATTGGTAGTAGTTATTTTTGCAAGTATCATCGACAAGTCAGGAAGTAGTTATTTATGGATAAGAGTGTCAAGGAGAGATAGCAAACGTGGAGGATGTTAAGAGTAGTGCCCAAGGAGAGGAAATCGACTAATGGCTACTAATTAGTCCTATAAATACCACAACATATTAAGTGAAAAATCCCCCGAACAACTCAACAACTATCTTCACTTTATCTTTACTTTATTGCATTTTAACCGTAGTTTCCAAGGTTCCCGTAATTGGTTAAATTCCAGCATGCATCTTTATTTGGTTCAGTATCATCGATTAAATTCCAGTGTTGTTCCATAAGTCTAGCGTGGTTGATTAAATTCCGGCATATCTAAGTTGTTTTCATAAGTCTAGCATGGTTGATTAAATCATTGATTAATTCAAAAGCAATTAGTCTTTAGGCCATTTAAGTATCAATTATCAGTTTCCTATCTAAGGGAGTATGATGCTATTAATTAGATTCTAGCTTCACACCTAAAACAAGAGTTCGAGCGTACCTTGTTTCCACAAATTAAACACCGACGCTGATATGAGAAAGATAATTTAATGTTCGATTTCGGCTTTTGGGAGGAGAGGGAGAGAAGGAACGTACGTTCCTCCCTCTTTTCTCCCTTAAATACGAAATGTCCTAAACATAAACTATCCATCCATGGGCCCTAGTCTCCCAACTGATTACATCATTGATTAATTCTGGTGTAATTTATGTTCAGAAGCAATTAGTCTTTAGGCCATTTAAGTATCAATTGTTAGAGTTGTATATAGAAATTGAGAATAAAATTTCCGACTCAACTCATAATCATTGGCAACATTCTAAGATAGCAAACATTAACTTGATTCTTTGTCTTTTCCTCAAGATGCTCCATTCTTATTAGTCGTCTCATGCATACGTAGAATGAAATACGTATTACGGTATTAACTCATTTCCCATGGAGCGTATGTCTACACCTTCAATACCGTACAGATGATAGTTCAAACATACCTAATGTCTAACTTGAGTTCACATATCTACTCATTCACAAAATTCATCGAACTCACATCTCATCATAGACGATAAAGTAAAATATGTTGGTTATTTTACTTTCGGACATAGTAAATATCATGTCCTCATCTTAACACTTAATTAAGGCGACATATAGATTTTAAGCTTGAGCTATCAATTATCACCTAAATAATAAGCTTAAAAACAGTCTCATCTCTATTTATCACACAGTAAATAGAGGCGATTACCCGTGTGAGTGGGCTAATCTTATATCTGTCCGACATACTTTCTCAACTTAAAGTAATGCACTGAGCATTAAGATGCACTGAGCACTATGCGTAGATATGTACTGTAAGTTCACATCCTTTCGTGCAACCATATCTTTGATAAAATTATACTTGGTATCTATATGTTTGGTCTTGCCATGATATTTTGGATCTTTGGTGTACGTTATAGCTGTTTGGCTATCACAATTAACTAATAATGGATTTGCAGCTTTCTCAATAACACCTAAATGATCCGAAGATCTCTTAAGCCAAACTCCTTCTTATATTACTGCTGATAATGCCATAAACTCAGCTTCCATCATGGACAAGGCTATTCACGTTTGTTTCTTACTGCTCCAACATATGGTGCCATTATTCAATAAGAAAACAAACCTAGATGTAGATTTCCTTTTATCTAAATCTCCTCCCAAATCAGTATCAGAATAGCCTTCGAGTCGTAGATCCTTTCCTTGATAACTCAGTGTATAATCAGCAGTTCCCTTTAGATACCTCAGTATTCTCTTAACGGCTTTCCAATGTGCTTGACCTGGATTGGATTGGTATCTACTCACCATTCCAACTGCAAAACATATGTCAGGTCTTGTACACCTCATAGCGTACATCAAGCTCCCAACAGCACTAGCATAAGGAACATGTTTCATTTGTTCATTCTCTTGTGGAGTCCTTGGACACAGGGCTCAATCCTTCACCTTTTGCAATAGAAGTATTAATGGGTTTACAATTTTGCATACGAAATCGTTCAAGAACCTTATTTATATATGTTTCTTGCGAAAGAGATAACGATCTCTTCGAACGATCTCTTGAAATCTTAACTCTAATAATGTATGCAGCCTCACCCATATCCTTCATCTCAAAGTTGGAAGACAACCAACTTTTGATAGTGTTAACAAACTCCATATTACTTCCGGCAATTAGTATATCATCAACATATAATAATATGATCATAAATTGATTTTTGGATCTTTTGATATATACACAATGATCCTTATCAATCATTGTAAAATCATATGCCATTGTGGCATTATGAAAACGTATATACTATTGTCTTGATGACTGCTTTAGGCCATATATCGATTTCAAAAGTCGACATACCATATCTTCTTGGCCTTTTGTAATGAAACCAATAGGTTGTTCCATATATATTTCTTCCTCTAATTCTCCATTGAGGAAAGTAGTCTTTACATCCATTTGATGTAACTCAAGATCCATACTAGCCACTATTGCTAGAATAATGCGAATCGATGTAAATCTCACCACAGGAGAAAATGTTTATTCATAATCAATTCATTCCTGTTGATTATACCCATTCGCCACAAGGCGAGCCTTATGCCTTTCTATCGAGCCATTAGCTTTACGCTTTATTTTGAGAACCCACTTGTTCCCAATAGCTTTGCGTCCCTTTGGAAGATCAACCAATTCCCAAACTTGGTTTGACTTCATTGACTCAATCTCCTATTCCATTGCATGAATCCATTTTTCCTTACTAGGGCAATTCAGAGCCTCATTAATATTTCTTGGCTCATCCTCATCTTGTGGGGCAATGATAAAAGTTTCCCCTTCAATGTCAAAACGTCGACGGGGAACACTTTTGCGATTTGTTCGCCGTATGGGAGATTGTACACTTTGCACATCATTCCCCATTATGCTCCCACTAGGATTAGATAATGATAATGTCGTCTCATCTTGTGGTTGTAATTGAGAGTGAGTTGAATCAAATTCATTACCTCTCATGTTACTCCCACTTGGACGAACTCTATTATGTTCATTATCTTGATCCAAGGTTTCAAATAGGGAGTATTCTTCACCTATTTCGCCCTTCTTAGGAAATTCATTATCTAAGAATGTGACATCCCGTGATTCGAATTCAGTTATACTTCTACTTTCCTACTCACCTATAAACACATATCCTTTTGAGTGTTCAGAGTATCTTATGAAAATACTCTTCTTTCCTCCAAACTTGTGAAAGGACTCATGTGTATAGGCAGCACAACCCCATGGCTTAAGAAAACTTAAGTCTGGTTTTCTACCTGTACATAACTCATATGGAGTGGAAGTAACTGATTTGGAAGGCACCCGATTAAGTATATAGGCAGCAGTTAACAACGCATCACTCCAAAAAGTGATAGGTAAGTTAGCATGTGCCATCATGGACCTAACCATTTCCAGTAGGGTTTTGTTTTTTCTTTCCGCAACATCATTTTGTTGAGGAGTATATGAAATAGACAATTGTCTTTCTATTCCTTTTTCATCACATAATTTTCTAAACTCATCAAATAAATATTCTCGACCTCGATTGGATCTTAATACTTTTATTTTCTTGTCTAATTGATTTTCTACCAAGTTCATAAATCTTTTGAAACAACTTAATGCTTCAGATTTATGAGAAATCAAATAGACATATCCGAATCGAGTATAATCATCTATAAAAGTGATGAAATAAACAGCCGCATGCCTTTCTCTCACATTCATTGGACCATAGACATCAGAATGGATTAAATGTAAAGAAAATTAAGCTCTTTTACTTTTTCCAAATGATTTCCTTGTCGTTTTCCCTACCAGACAATGCTCACATATGGGCAAATCGACTCTTTCAATATTGCCTAACAAGCCCTCTTTGGCTAGTCTATTCATACGTTGTTGGCCAATATGACCAAGTTTAGCATGTCACACATTCACATCATTATCATATGAATTAGGAGACGTGAGAAGGGAATAACAAACATTTGCATTAACATAGTCAATATCTAATACAATGAATCCATCCAAAAATAACCACAACCATAATATTTTGTATTCAAATACAAATCTACACCTCTATTATGGAAGTTCACATTAAAACCAAACTTAACCAACACTAAAAACAGACACTAAATTTCGACGAATCTCCGGAGCATACAACACATTATGTAGGAATAAAGTGCGCCTACCACGAATGTTCAGTTGGTAGGTGCCAATTCCTTTTACTTCAGCTCTGGAGTTGTTTCCCACATAGATCCACTTAGTTCCAGTTGGAACTCGTCGAAATTCCACGAAAGATTCTCTATCATTCGCTACATGGTCCGTCGCTCCTGAATCTACAGTCCACAAAGGATTAGACTCAGTCAAGAATACAGAACTTGACACATATGCAAAGTTCCCAATAGTACAAAGGGTGTGTACCTTTCTTGGCTCGCGACAATTGTGGGCATAGTGACCCCTCTAGTCACAGTTGTAACATTTCACCCTTGAGATATTCTTCACATGAGAACGTTTTCGTCTCTTCACACGAGGACGTTTTCCTCTCTTCACACGAGGACGTTTTCATCTCTTTTGTTGGTTAATTCTTGGTTTCTTGCAAGAAGGATTTGATCCATTACTTTCCCACATATTGAATGAATCAATGCGCTTGCGCTTAGAGCTCTAAGCTGAAAGCAATACAGCAAATATCTGTATCCCGCTCAAATGCCTTGTGGCGATCATCTGCTAGCTCAAGGTAGCGCACAGCATTCTCAAGATCTTCCATAATATGGTCAAGAGCTTTTAGTGCTTCTTGCTTTTCCAACACATATCGAATTCTCATATTCAATATTTCACTATTCTCGCCGTTCAATTTGTCTTCTTTGTTCAAATCAGCAATTATGTTCTTAGTTGCTTTGAATCCATCGATCCGAACATATCAGACATATATGCACGAAATATTAATGCCTATCACTTATGCATCTATTTTGCACAAACCCATCATATTAATTAATAATTTTAAGTAAGGTTTTAGAATCAAAAGGTCACTATGTTTCCAATCATCCTCCAAAAATCCTAACTTAAAACTATCATTAATATAATTGTCCATACAAAGTACATTCTATGAAGCTACAAAAACTTCATTGAACTACCCACAACAATTAACAACAACAGAAAGCAAATAATATTTGACATCCAATAATGATATAATAATTGTGCTTTCACATAATACAACTAATATATTAGTTGCTACATCAACAACAATCAGGTAGAAAACATTACATTAGATATTCACAAAGCACACTTGATAAAGACCAGCCATAACATCTAAAACCAAGGCATCATACAACGGATCGGAAAAGTTTCTATTTGGTTCAATTTCTTTTTCTTTTCCTCTGTAAAATTTTCGGGCATTCTTGACAGCCACGGAAAAACAGACGAATATCCCTTAGGATTTCTCCTACGCACATTCATTCCTCGCTTAATCGAAGTCATTCCTTGGGTCGCAGTCTTTGTGGCTCCAACCCGATGATATACAACCCTTCAACGTGTCCCTCCATCCATGGGCCCTAAATTTGTGGGCCACGCTTTTAGGCCCAACATGGGCGGACGGGCCAACTTAGGCCCATCATATCAATTAAATAAAACCATGATAAGATAAAACCAAAACACGGCATTTGGTGAGAGATTGTTCACAGGAATCAAAACCGGTGAAACAAAAAAAACGCATTCGAGACTAAAATTTGTTGTTCCAAAACGCATGTATGATTATAAAAAGTGAAATTTTTGAAAGCTATACATGTAGATGCAATGTGTCAACAATTGGTACCGACTCAATAATTTCTAGCTTATGTTGAATCGAAATTTGATGGAAGGACTTGTATTTTTGCCAAATAGTAAAGTTAGTGTCAGAACTATAATCAAATAAAAAAAGCGAGTTACCAAAATTCGAATTCCCCAAAATTACCGGGATGAAGTATGTTATTTCCCTTTTAAGTTTATGCTCGATTTCTCTTGCTTTAATTATTAAAGGACATCTTACATCGGCGATTCTAAATTTCAACATTTTATAATTCATAGGTTTCGTTCGTTTTAGAGAAAATATAAAGTTTCCGGAAAATATTTTCCTATAAGTCATTTTCCAAGAAAATGGCGATATTTTTTAGTTTTTTTTTTTTGGGTCTTCGGTTGAAACTTAAAATTGAAGTAAAAAATATTTTTTTTTTTTGCCATTCGGTATCTTATTTAATTTTCCTCCATGCACTTCTTTTGATCATTTTTTGTTTTTGTTTTTTTTTTTTTTAAATTCTTTTTTTTATTTTATTTAAAAAAATCAAAATTTAAATTATTTTTTATTCTTCTTTTCTTTCCTTTTTCTTTTCTTTTCTTTATTTTTCATTTCCTTAGCCGGTTGCTGGCGATGGCTGATGAGCGCTGCCTCGGGCCTCGCCGCCCTCTCGGCTACACTTGGCGGGGCTCAAGCCTTGTTGCCTTTTGGCCACTTGAGTCCTCCGACGACACTTAAGTCGCGCATCCTCCAGTGACAGTTGAGCGTCATCGATTTGGCAAGCTCTAGTTGCCAATGGCCGATTGCTGGCATTTGCTAGGGTCGGCAATCGGTAAAAGAAGAAACAAAAGAAAAAGAAAGAAAGGGGAAAAAAAAGAAAAGAAAAATTAAATTTGATTTTTAAAAAGTAAAAAAGAAAAAATAAAAAAATAAAATGAAAATATATTCGGTGAAAGAAAGTGAGGTAAAAAAATATATGGAAAATGTTTTCCTCTTTCTCAAAACCAAAAACATTTTTTTTCTTTTTAGAAGATTTTTTTCTGTGAAAAATGTTTTCCATGATTAATTTATTTTCTGTAAAACAATTATAAAAAAATCCAGATTTTTTTTTTTTTTTGGAGGTTACTTTATTTGAAACGAACGAAATCATAGTAAGATACCCCTTTCTTGTACTAGCACAAGGATCATTTAAGGCTATTAATGCTATTTGTCCTCCTACAAGTTTTAGGAAATAGGATACAAGAGGCTATTAATGCTATTTCCCTTCTTCCACAAGATTTAGGTGATTGCATTCTGACAATATCGTATAATTTTTCTAGTCCATACTTTTGTATCGTGGAAGTTGAAAACCGAATTAAGTCCTTATAAAAAAGAAAACCAATAATTGCTCGGCCCATAAATTGTGAAAATGAGGGAAATAAAAAAGGGGGAAATTTGGAAAAACAAAATTGGTCCTGCTTGTCAAGAAAACCAATGGCCAGCGTCATAATGGCAATTTTCAATTTCTAATGGAGTTCGTACAAAATTTTTTAATCCCCCAACTTAATTCTGGCTTATCTGAAGGTGGTCCGGGACGTGAAACATCCAACTCCTTGCAAATGCAAAAGAAAAAGGAAAAAAACAAAGAAAAAGGGGAAAGAAAATCGCATGGAATTGATGATGGCGAGCTGCGGATCATGTCAATCGGGGTTATTACCGCCGTCTCCGCCGGTGGTTGATAAAGACGGAGGAGCCATCATCATTTCTGGTCCATTAAAGTGTCACTATTATTCATAGGTCATAATGTCCAACCAATTCAATCTTCATTTATGTTACGTTGCTTTAAGAAAGCTTTTTATATACCCGTGACATTGGTATTTTCATTGGTCCACATAAGTGTGGTCCTACATTAACAAATTCCTGCACAATGTATAAAAATGGTAAGGGATTTGTCTAATAAAGTCCCCAAATAGTGAAGAACTACTCGATTAGAGCGCATAATTCTATTCTTTGCAATCTTGAACTATTAGTGTGCAAAAACATGGAAATAATTATTAAACTATATCCGCTTATTGAAAAGGAAATTGATGTATTGAAATATCCCACATTGCTTGATTATGTGATTTATATACTCTTTATATAAATGTTGTCTCATTTTACCTATTAACTTAAGTTTGTGTGTGTTGGATTTTTAACATCACATCAAAATTGGGTTTTGCTCTGGTTTTTATTTTGTGTGTGCATATACCCCATTCATGAGATTCCACTCTCTTAATTAATGAGAGATTCTGATTGTGCGTAGGGTGATTAATAATGTCTACTCTTTCTAGCCATGGAGTATAACCTAAGCTAAGCCTCACATGACAAGGGGACTAAATTTGGCCATATCAAATGTTGCTATTTAAGGCAAAAAATGGATGCTGCAATTTCTAAGAAAAGAGTCTCACATGATGGACCCCGTTCTATACACCGCTTGTTTCAATGAGAGATTTGTCATAACGCCAGAAAAATGGGGTACTTGTCTCATGTAATTTGGATGTTCTGCTGGTCTATCTTCTTGATGTACAGTTTTGAAAACTATTACTCAAGCATCCACTAAGTTGGAATGGATCATGGAAATCCTTATGTGATTATTATTATTATTATTATTTATTTTTTTTTTTTCGGGATAATTATTAAAAAAATTCTAAACTTATTATATGACATTAATTTAGTTTTAAACCTTTTTAATTATGCAAATTTAATTCTAAACATTTTGATAATTTGTCAATATAATCATTTCGATCATAAATTATTGACATGGATATCAATTGGCCTATATAACATGGCCAGCGCTGATGTAGACCATTTTGCAATTTCTATTTTTTGAAAAAAATTGGATTTTTTATTAAAATTTTTATTATTTAATTATTTTCTTTTCTTTTTTACTATTAACTGCTAGCAAGGGTACTAAGCCAGGGCTGCTAGTTAACAATAAAAATATGAAAAGTAAAAATTTTAAAAAAAAATTATGAAAATTGTCTATGTTAGCCATGTTACTATAGAACGCTTGATGTCTGGTCAAAATTGTCCAGAAGAAGTTAAATGGTTTAGTACTAAATTGATATGATTGAAAAAGTTAATTTAAATGGCTTGTCAAAAACCACTCCCTATTTTGAGCTGAATATAACAATTTGCACGTGTATCAAATCTCACCATTTTCGTTTCTCGGTTCTCTTAAATGTGCTTGTAGGATCACATCTCAATCCATCCAATCAACTGCTTTCTTTCAATTCATACACGGTGAAATCATGACATAATTGGCAATAAATCGTACCGTCCGAATATTTTCGACTAACGAAATTGATGGTTGAATATTCGCCATTTGACTCGAAGGAGATATAATCTCTTATGAGATGTGATTCGACGGTGAAGAGGAAATGATTCTTCTTCAACATCCTTATCATGACGTTGTAGGGTTCTGGGCCTTGTGGCACAAGTCACTGTCGACCGGCCCAATCAAGCAATCTTTCTATTTCATAGGAGGCCCGCCAACTCATTTTCATCATAATGGCACACTTTCTTGCTTCTCACATCATTTCTCCGTTTAGAATAGTCCAATGCACCGCTAGCTAATTCCGAAACGATTCCCCATCTTTTCCTTCACGCAATGAGTAGCTTTCTCTTTAATCCAATCCAAGAACCTTCCACGACCAACTTCTCCCAAATGAATATGGGATTAATATAAGAATCCTATCAGGTCAATCTTCTAGAGGTATGATACAAGATCGAATTAAAAATAGGTTGATTTTTTAAGGTCGCGACACAATAACCCAAAAGAGAATTCGGGGCTTGATTTACATATATTAATTAATAGCTCGATTCTTAACCATTTGTTTTTTTTTTTTCTAAGGACAATGGAGATTAGGCGATCGATGAATGTGAAAAGTTGTCGAAGACGTGGCCAAGAACCATGGAGACATTGGGTCATGTTTTGAGACATCGCTCCCGTGCTACGGATTGTTGCCAAAGGCTGGGCGTTCCCAATAGATTCGAGAGCTCTCTCAGCAAAGCACTTGGGAATGGATCAAAGATGTGACGAGCAAGACTTTTAACTTTACTAGCCCAGACCCAAAATCCCTAGTGGTGTTTGGCATGGGTCCTTTAACAATTATTCAAATCTCTATTGATAAAACCTACGAATTCCGTGCTTATTGCTTCTCTCAAATTATATGTATTATTTTTACACTCCTGTCAGATCAAACCACGAGGTGCAGGATAATGTATAATTTAAACCCGTCATCTAATTCGTCATTCCTGTAGTGTGCAAGGCACATGAATGAGAGAGAGTACTACGATCTTGAGTAGATTCAAAGTCAGCTAAAAAGAACCTATCTTAAAGCGTCCGCTTTCAGGCAAAGATCAACCTAGCAACAACTTTAATTGAAAGCAACCCCAGAAACACAATCTATAAATAGAGCTCATCTTCTTCCAAGGCTCATTCATCTTTCTTCCATATACTCAATTAACCTAAAAACCCTAGCGAAAATGGCTGCTCTGTCTCTTTCTAGATCACTGCTGCTCCTCTCCGTGTTCTCAGCATTCGCTTTCGCTTGCTCCGCTATGGATCGCGAATTTTCGATCGTGGGCTATGCCCAAGAAGATTTGAAATCCATCGACAAGCTGATCGAGCTCTTTGAGTCGTGGTTAGTGAAGCACGGGAAGCGGTACCAGAGCTTGGAGGAGAAGCTGCAGCGGTTCGAAGTGTTCAAGGAGAATCTGAAGCACATTGACGAGACCAACAAGAAGGTAACCAACTACTGGCTTGGGCTGAACGAGTTCGCGGACTTGACCCACGATGAGTTCAAGAAGACGTACTTGGGATTGAAGGCTGAGGGGAGAAGAGAGTTCTCTGGCGATGATGAGGAGTCTAGCGACAAAGATGTCATCGACTTGCCCAAGTCTGTAGACTGGAGGAAGAAGGGCGCTGTCGCTCCTGTCAAGAACCAGGGTTCTTGTGGTAAGCAATGATCGATCCCTCTTGATCAAGATTGTTGTCTAAAACTGATTTTACTGAATCAAATATGGTGGTATCAGATTTATACTGTTTAACTTCACTCCTTAAAAACTAGATATTTTTCGCACTAAAGTAACTAAACAAGAAAAAAGAGTGCGAGTGGAGTTCTTGATTGTGTGTCCACAAATGCAGGGAGTTGCTGGGCATTTTCGACTGTAGCTGCGGTTGAGGGCATAAATCAGATAGTCACGGGGAACTTGACTTCGCTCTCCGAGCAAGAGCTCATCGACTGTGACACAACTTACAACAATGGGTGCAATGGTGGTCTCATGGACTATGCATTCTCTTACATTATCTCAAATGGCGGGCTTCACAAGGAAGAAGACTATCCTTACATCATGGAAGAAGGAACCTGCGAGATGACCAAGGTAAAGAGAGCATAGCTACATATTATACTCTGAGCAATACCAACAAAGCATATGAGTATGAAAATGGTGTTGCCTTGTACTGATTACGCAAAAAGGATTTGGATTCTAGATGCATTTTAGTGTTTAAAATTGATCTATAGTCTTGGCTGATGATGGTCTTTTTCGGTCCTTTTTCTTTTTTCGGTCTTGGCCATCCTTTTTAGGACCAATCGGAGGTGGTAACTATCACTGGCTACAAGGATGTGCCGGTGAACAATGAGCAGGGCCTCTTGAAGGCACTCGCCAACCAGCCACTCAGTGTTGCCATCGAAGCCTCGGGCAGAGACTTCCAGTTTTATAGTGGAGTAAGTCTATGGATTACATAAAGAGACAGCAGGCTCAAATCCTATGTTTTATTACAGTCCTTGGGCAAGATTATTGTAGAAACTCATTCTATCATTCATGTGACAGATTTAACCAGTTATGTTAAAAAAGCGTGTGGACTAACGTATGTTTGTTTAAATGGAGTCCAACTTGTTGTTTATTGAACTGCGATCACTTCAGTGGACTAAAATAAGTTTAACCAAAGCATTCTCAATTCTAACAGACATTTCTATTTCTTTGTTTGTTCTTGGTGTTGCAGGGTGTTTTTGATGGGCATTGTGGGAGTGAGCTAGACCATGGAGTGGCGGCAGTTGGATATGGATCATCCAAGGGCTTGGACTACGTCATAGTGAAGAACTCATGGGGACCGAAATGGGGAGAGAAGGGTTACATCAGGATGAAGAGGAACACCGGCAAGCCTGAAGGGCTGTGTGGAATCAACAAGATGGCTTCTTATCCCATCAAAGCAAAGTGATGATGCGCTGCATTTGAATTTCCTCAAACAATGTCTTTAATGTTTTGAAATTGCATTTTTCTATTCGGGCGGTGCTTGTTACGTTGTACTCAGACCGGCCATGTTGTCAGTATTGGAATGATCATGTTTGATGATGATTTGATTGTCTCTTGGGCAAGTTCATGGAAGGTAAGAGCCAAAATAAATAAATGCACATGCCATTGCTGCTCATCATTGTGCTGCATCTCAAACAGAAAAATACCATATCCGGACACGAGACCGAAGAAGAAACTGATCGAGTGTTTAGCTCATGACGACATCTTTCTTTTCCGTGAAGTACACACTCGACAATAACGTCGATCTGTCTTTGTATACAACTAACATAAGGAAAAAGAAAGGGTACAAAAAAGTTTACATTTCTACGTTAGCACACCAAATAAACACATATGACACTGAACTTTTTCAGACCTAATTCATATGTACAAAAGAGATGATACAAGACACGAGTATAGATTTTGAACGATATATGCTGTGTGTGCGTGCGTGGAATTTGATCCAAAGCTTCTCAGAGAGAGAGAGAGAGAGAGAGAGAGAGAGAGAGAGAGACTTTCATGCAGCATCAACTCCATTAGTAGAATTCGAATGCGACCTAGGACCAATTCCTCCGAAACACCTCAATAGACCCGTCTCCTTACTATCCTCTTCCTTCTCATTCTCTTCCAATGATCTCCCTGCGGTTTCTCTAGTGAACAAGTAGGTCATCACCGTCCCCACTATACAAACCCCGCCCAAGATTATCAGCGATGTCGTCATCCCGAGTGCCTTCGGATACCCATCCTCCTTCTTATTGTGCGACGCCCACAGAAACCCTATTGCCCCGATAATCGACCCGACCTTCCCGGCGGCCCCTGAGATTCCGTGGCACGTGGATCGGAACCTTGCGGGGAAGAGCTCGGCTGGCACGATGAACGTGGTTGTGTTGGGCCCGAAATTGGCGAAGAAGAAGGTGAGCCCGTATAGGATCATGAAGCCCCTGTTGGTGTGCTTGTCCCAATAAGCATAATAGGGGACGCCAATGGCGATGTAGACTAGGGCCATGCAAAAGAACCCCATCATTTGGAGCTTCACCCGCCCTATCCGGTCAATGAAGTACACGGTGGCCCAATAGCCCGGGATCGTTGAGCAGGCCGCGACGATGGCCTGGAGCTTTGCGACTTCGAAGGCGGCATCATAGGCGTTGCGCGTTTGATTGCGGAGGAAGTTTTTGTAGATCTGGGATTGAAAGAGATTGCTGCTGTAGAAGACGACGTCCAAAAGGAACCATGCGCACGCGCACGAGAAGAGGTCGCGTCCATGGCGGCGGAGGAACTGCCTAGAGAAAAGCGGATAGGAGGGTGGCGGAGTCGAGGGGAGGGGCTGATCCTCCGTGATTTGGCTGAACGACACGTCCATCACTTTCTCCATGTCCTTGGTTGCTTGGAGCACATTTTGTTCTACCAGGGCTGTGTATCTGAGAGAAGAGAATACGATGAAAGATTTGGACATATACATTAGAGGATGCCTTACATGTCGTCTACGGTTTTGATTTAAAAGAGAGGAATCGACGAGACTCTTCAATGTCAAATACAGAAAATGGATATAATCTCCACACAAAAGTCTTTTCTGCCGATAATTCTTTATCCGCGCTTTCTTTTTTGGCCTTTTTGCGGACCCAAAGACAGTCAATTCCTAGGAATTGACTGATACCATTTAGTTTAGACAACAGACACGACGAAACTGTCTCTTCACCATCGTTTCGCTTTGACCTTAGGACTGGCCGCCAATTTTGAAGTAACTATAACATAGTACGCCACCTGCTAAGTGCCCAGAAACTTCATGGAATTGTTTATACAGGTTGTCACTTGTCAAAGGGTGGAGACCGAAGTAAAGATCGACTCGCAAGCCCCCGCCCGCTTCGCTTATTCATATTCATTTTTTGGGATTTTTCACTAGGAAAAATATATTTCGGGGCCGATTTACTTTAACGAGAATTAAATGTTTAGAAATACGAGGAACAAGAATTGTAAAGCCTCGAGTCTATTTTGGCCCCCACGAAAATAAGAAAGACCAACACTAGCACGGTCGAAGATCCAAGAATTGACTAGCCAGATATTACTCAAGCCCTTGGTAATAATAAAAAGAAAAGAATCCTCTAGGACGACAAATTATAGGACATGTGCAACTATATTGTATAATCCATGACCAACGAAAGCGTTTCTTGATCAAGACACTAAGGCGTTGATTAAGATTTCCTAGAAAATTAGTTAAGAGTGTGACCAAACGTTGCAATGACCGAACGTAAATCACGCTTTTCGTTTCATGCGAAAGCCGTGAAGCTCCTAAGAAGTCAAAAAAACATGCTGGGGGTTAGTCAAATGATCCGGTAAAAACTAATCTTTTCGTGTGCTTATCTCTTGTTTTTCTTACTAAAGATACCAAAGTCAGCGGACTCCAGATTTAAGTCAAGCCCTGCCAAGAACGTGAGCATCGATCCGGACAATATTTTAAAAGCGACGAGACTCACGATGATATTGGCTCTACCTAAGATTGACTCGTGCCCATGGCCATTAGTGCACAAGACCTATATAGTCCTTCAATTTCATTTGATGCCCTGTTCAGGTGCATTAATTTATGCAGAAGGGAGGGACCGATATAGTCATCAAGAGAGAGACTGAACTTGGTTTGACCAGGTAAAAATTGAAAACAAATTGAACCAATTAAGGATTTCTACGTGACCGGACTAGACCGAACTGAACCCGTCACTGGCCGACCTTCAAGCACCAATTCACCGTAGCATATTAAAGCTTATGGAAAAAGAGAGAGGATCATTGGTTTTGTTCGTCGCTTCGGTTTAAAGGACACCAATTGTCGGTTTCTCAAACAAACTTAGAGCCCTTGAGACCAAACCAAACTGGCTGTCTCGGGTTGGACGTCGCAATCCAGTCCCAAGTTCAACCTTGATTACGAGTTAAGTATTTCCTTGTGTGCTTGTGCAGTGACGTGTTATAGACATGTAGTGGACAGAACAAATAAATGCATGTAGGATATTATTGCGCAATAATGAGCTCGAAAATGACCTTAAACAATCATTTAGAAGTTAATATCTATAAGCACCTAAAATGAATAACCATCAGTACCATAGAGTGTAGAGTAATTAAATTGTGGTAACTGAGAAACCCTGAAGTAATTTGAGTCCCCATTTAGCTAAGACTTTGAGCATATTCCACAAAAAAACATATGGAACATGATGGGCCGTGAGATAATAAATGAATAGATAGACTTCTAACGAAGCAAGAGGACGAGAGTTACCTGGCAGTTTCAGGCATCATCATCCGCCAGTAAAACGTCATCGCCGCCGGGATGGCGCCGAGCATCAGTATCACTCGCCACGCGATGTCGGCCTCTCGAGGCGTCGGGGCAGTGGGCGACAAGTGCCCCGATGCTCGATCGAACACCTTGCACACCACCATCGTCACCACCGAGCTCGCCAGGATGCCGAGCCCCTGCATCGAGAACACCGCCGCGATGAACGCGCCTCGCGTCCGCTTGTTCGCGAACTCGGACATGATGGTGGCCGAGAGAGGGTAGTCCCCGCCGATCCCCACCCCGAGCACGAACCGGAAGAACCCGAGGCTCCCCAGCACGCACTTGCGCGTGGTGCATATGGAGAACCCGCACCCGATGGACCCCAGTACCATGAGGACCAGGGCGAAACCGTACACGCGCCGCCGGCCGACGAGGTCTCCGAGGCGGCCGAACACGAGCTGGCCGATCACGGTGCCGAGGAGGGCGATGGCCACCATGGTGGAGATCACCGCGGCCGGGATCTGGGACTGGTCGTTGCCGTCCTCCGGGTAGTAAATGCGTCCGATGAGGATCATGATGGGCGGGATGCAGAAGAGGTCGTAGGCGTCGGTGAAGAGGCCCATGCCGGCGATGATGATGGCCTTGAAGTGGTAGTACTGGGTCCTCGCGGCATCGAGCGCGGAGAGGACCTTCAACGCCATCGTCGTATTCAATCTTTGGCTAGAGAGAGAGAGAGAGAGAGAGAGGGAGGGAGGGAGGGAGGGAGGGAGGGAGTTGAGATGAGGATGTTTGGTAATATCGTCAGAGATGGGTGGGGCGGAAGTCAGTGAGGGAGGGAGTTGAGATGAGGATGTTTGGTTATATCGACAGAGATGGGTGGGGCGGAAGTCAGTGAGGGAGGGAGTTGAGATGAGGATGCTTGGTAATATCGTGAGAGATGGTTGGGGCGGAAGTCAGTGAATCGGGAGGGTTTGCAGAACAATTTCGTTGACCTGGGCGGGTTCCTTTCTTTATTTGGGGAAGGAAAGGGGCGGTTGATGCTGATGGAAGCGAAGAGGAGACGAGGAGGAGGAGGAGGGCGATTGGCGGATGCTTGGGAGGCTGCACGAAGAGCCCAGGATTCTGCTAAATATGCGAATCTGGTCCGCTTCGTCGCTGTTGTTGTGAAGGGCTGGAATCATTTAATAAAACGCGACATGGGGTTTTGTCTATTCTAAACACTTTCTCCGGCGTTGAAGTTGAATTCTAAATTCCATTCTCCCTGGTTTTGCCAAATTCCTCTTCGATGACGCGTAGAGAGACAGAGAGAGACAGAGAGAGAGAGAGAGAGTTTGAATGTTCTTCACTGCGCTGCGCTCGGCAAAGTACGCCTCGACACAGCTTTGTCCCCGTCCCAGGGGCTTCCTCGAACGAGAGCGAGGGAGACTTTTCGCCCCGCCACGTGTCCCAATCGCCGCGCCCGATCTCGGCGCCACGTCAGCAGATGAGGCGTGCTCGCGTCACCGCTCCCTCGAGCGTGTGGACCAGGAACGCCCCGTACTTTTGACGAGAGGAGGGAGAGATAACCTTACCCTTTCTCCAGCCCATCTCTCCCGATTCCCGAATTCACCCTCGAAATCCTATTTGTTCGTACGACGATAAAAATTCGGAAAAATTGACCTTTGTTGCTCAAGTCATTTCCTCTTTTTTTTCGGTCCACTTTTGCTGTCGTCACGTGACGAGGAACGATGCACTGGAGAAAGAGCGGCGAGTAAATTCTCTCTCTCTCTGTCTCTTCATTCTTGAAAGCGACCGTGACTCCACTAGGAATTGATAAATCGAATGCGTACGGACCGATGAATCGTGGCCGTGGGATCTGACGGAGGCCGGTTCAACTCCCATGACGAGATTGATGCCCAGCCAGCATCATCATCATCATTATTGCTATTATTATTATTATTATTGTTATTATTGCCATTATTAGTATTTTTGGTTTGGGAATTTTATTTTCCATTTAGGTTTAGGAGGAGGGTACGGCCAGTTGGACTCGTACGTCATTATCTGTATCTTGCGGGGAAACATTTTTAGACCCCGTCAAGGGTTCAATAGTCGGAATATACCGAAAGAAAGTATCTAAGCACGTTCTTCATTTCCTATAATTATTGCGGACGTGGCTCCGCTGAAATTTATTGTATAATCTATCAAAAATTCATATGGTGATTTTAATATTCTATTTTTAATTTCATGTTCTTATGCCTCATCACTAACGTACGAAAAGAAAGTATTATTATTCTCTTTATAATTAAATCCGTTGCCCTAATGACAAAAGTATTTTGATCGGTACAGAGGATTTGGTTTAAAGTCAAATTTGATTATTGTCTTCTTTGTGATTTGTTTGGTTAAGTTTAAACTTCAGCAATTTTTTTTCATCATCTTAACCATTTATTTAAGTGTCAAATGCCTAGCATTTGACGTTAACCTGCCCTTTCTCCTTCTTGAGTTTCAGCATCTTTTTGCTTTTTCAACTTATGAAAAGGAGGGATTTGACCTAGATTTTTTCATGCCCTCTCAAACTTGATTGCTTTTCCTTCTATTGTCTCTTGTTTCTTGTTTTATCTCTCAATTTAGGTCTAGATCCAGGAGCTCTGCTCTCTCAATCTTAGTTTTGAAAAATAAATGAAACTTTCCTTTGACAAAAAAAATAAAATAAAATCCTAGCATTGGTGTTTATTGATCCTCCGATTTTCAATCGACAGAGAAAAATAAATCTCGTGAGTATGATATATAGCCTATCATTCAATTTATTCACACTCTCCTGTTGCTATGGTATTCGCCTATATCAAAAGAGATAACATGGTTCCGTGAATCGTATTAAAAGATACAAGTAATTCTAAATGTCTTCATAAGCAAACTTAATCAACAACATTACTTTGAAACGTTAATCCTGCATAATTTACTTGAGGTCTAACATTGTAAAATTTCATATTCAGAAAAAAATTAAGTATCGATTTCTTGAACCATCATGTTATCCTCTCTTGTTTTTCACCCAAGACGATCTTATTCGTCTCCAAATAACTATGAACTTTTCTTAATTTTTTTTTTCAATTATTTTCAAAACAAACTTGGCAATTGGTGATTATTTTAGATGCATCTAAAACACAAGAGGATTCCTTGTTGACTTGAGAGTAGACCTGTCAAACGGGTGAATCTGGTCATCTTGGGTCATAAATGGTTTAACTCAAATTAATCCATTAACTTATCTATAAGCCATTTATTCGTAATGTAAATTTTTGACTTTTACTCGACTTGACTCATTTTGCTTAAACACTTCCATATTTAATTAAATATGGGAAAACTTGTTTCTTATGATTTAAACAGAAGATTATATTGTTAAAACACTTCCATACAATTACAAATTTAATGGATTTTTTTTTTTATAATTATTTTGAAAAATTGAGGCTCCATTTATTTTGCGAAACATGTGATATTTTTAGAAAATGATAATATTTTTTGGTATTTGGTTGAAAACATAAAATGAATTAAAAATATTTTCCACCAATTTGTATGGAAAATATAATTTGATTATCCTCCATGTATTTCCTTTAAATATTTTTATTTTTATTTTTATTTTATTCTTTCATTTTTCCTTCTTCTTCGCTGATCGTCAGCCATGACAATGGCTAGTGACCGGTCATAGGCTAGCTCTTGCTTTGCCACTAGGCCGTGAGGCTCAAGCTTGCCTAATTTCGGGGAGTTGAGCCTCGCTAACTTAAGCGAGGCTCCATTTCGTCAAATCTGCTGAGGTGGAGCTCGACCTAACATTGGTGATGTCAAGTCTCGCCAAATCAAGAAGGCTCAAGCCTCACTAGTGTTGAGGTCGGTGAGCTCGACCTCGCCAGATTTGGCGAGCTCAAGGCTAGCCAGTGCGATTGGATTGGGCGAGAGTTGCGAACCTCACCCACTATCGGCGAGGGCTTTGCAGCCCTCATTTGTGGTCAGCCACCAAAATTTATAGGAGGAAAAATAAAAGAAAGAAAGAAAATAAAAAATAAAAGAAAATAAAAAAAATTATAAAAAAGCAAAATTTTAAAAAAGTAAAAATTATAAAAGTTGTTCAATAGGATGAAATCTCATTGATGAGTTGACTTAACTAATAAAATTTATAAGTTAAATGGGTTACAAATCCATTTACAACCCAAACCCATTAACAACTCATTTATTAAAACTTAACTAACTCCATGACCCAACTCATTGAATATGAGTTCAAAATTTTGACACCTCTACTTGGGAGAGATATTAAATATCACCCCCACTTTCTTTATGGTACTTTTGAATTTAGAATAAAGTAATAAAGCAAAAATTACAATACATAAATTTATATAAATGAACAGATCATTGTGTGCATATATATATATATATAGATGCACTCTTGGCCCCACTAAATTACCAACTCCAAAATTTAACACAAAAACAAAAAGAAAAATTGTGAATAGTCTCGAAGTGGCCATATCACCCCCATTTCTCTTTACCCAATCACTTCAATATATATAGAATCAGCTTTTATCGGGATTATATATTGAGGAAGATCCAATGCCCTGAAGGAAGAAAAAAAGAAGAAGATGAAAAGAGAGTTCCTATTGTCTTTGCAAAGGCATGGAAATTGTGCTGAAGGAACTTGAGGTGCTGTTCTTCAATCCAAATCCGTTTAAATTATCAACCCAAAAAAGCCGAAAAAGAAGAAGAGAAATGCCAGCGCGTCTTTGAAGGTGAGAATTGAAATCTTGGAGCTCATTGCCCATTATTTCCACGAGTTTCTTCCCACCATTGACTCTTGCAGAACTCGAGAGGCTGAACTTTGACTGTTCTGAGATGACGAGAAGAGGTCCCCTATTCTCCTACATACGAAAATTCGAATTCTTATTTTGTTCACTGTAAGTATGGAGATCTTTCATAGGTGTCCTCAATCATCGGGCCCATGCAAGTACACGGCACAACCTCAAATTCAGAAATGTGTTTCAGAGGTAGTTTGGTAAAGCACTTTGGGCAGGAATATCAGCTACAAAAATAGTGTGCCGCAACTTTTGCAAAGGGTTTGGCACAACTTCATGCTATTACAACTGACAAATTTTTTTAAAAACCCCCTCGCTAAACTTTAAAGTGCTGCAGTTTTGAAGTACGTAAGATCGATATGTATATGACTACAGCCATGTCATACGAGCTCGCGAGTTTGCTTTTTTTATGGGCCTCGAAGAGTTTCTAGTATCTTGGATGGAATGATTATACACAACATCTCACGAGTAGAATAGAAGACGCAAATCGAGTCAAGATCGTTGAGGGCCAGCAAAATTGTATCCCCACGGTCAAGTTGAATCCAATGACATAAGTAAGTCTCCGCCAATCCCAACTATCAAATCAAATTAGATACACCCCATTCCGAAAGAGGAGAATGGTCATACCCATTGTCACCAAGGCACAAACATGAAGGGTGTGCTTATTTGAGTGAACGGATTTTTCATGAATTAGTTTTATGAATTTTTCCGCGTTTGATTTGTTGAAATGATCAGTAAACATAAAATCATTTATGGTATGCATGCTTAAGTTAGTTTAATGAATTCTCCAATTTGAAAAGGGAGAAAACATTTTATAGGAATTTTTCCAGAAAAACTTTTTCTGTTATCACGAGGTTTTCCCCGAAACAAATATACCAGAACTTCGTATGTGACTGTCATAATACAAACCGTGTTTGATTAGGAGGAAAATAAAATGGAAACAAACCCTTGTCTCAATTATTCAACACAAGACTTCCTTAACTGATGAATTTTTTATTTGATAGGCCAAGTCAAGTCTGTCCATCCATGTTAGGTCAAACCCGACCCATAAGAGAAGAGCCCATAAGAGGAAGATGGTATAAGTAAAAAAGAAAGAAAAGGAAGAACTTTGACTGTAGCGTTTTAGAGAAAGTAAGTTCTTTTCTTTCCCTTGAAAACAGTTGACTCTCTCTTGAAGAATGGAACTCTAGGATTTCAAACGATTTCTTTGAGAGACTGTAACGAGTACTTAATCTGTGACAAACAAGGTATGTCCGTCTTCGTGATATGCCTTCGATCGAGGTTACATGTTTCCTGGGCACGTTTCCACGTTTGTTTTCGGTATTTGATCTTTCAAGTATCGATTTGATTTCTCAAGAATCTGTTTCCGATGTTAACCAACCTGTCCAAATTCAGGGTAGATGACCCAAGTTCACCAACCGGTTATTCGGCCATCTTCTCCACTCCATGGCCTTGATCTTCTTCCCCACCTCTCCTTCCATCAGCTCCATCACCAGCCTCTCCCGTTCGTCCCTCTTCACACCCGGACCAATCTCCAACCCAGCCTCCCACTCGTCGCATATGTACTTGCTATTCATCCGTTGGTTACAAAAGCACGGCCAGCACAGCATCGGCACTCCGGCCGACAATCTCTCGATGCACGAGTTCCATCCGCAGTGCATCAAGAAAACGTCATTGGTCATTATTTTTAACAAAAGTTTAGGCACTTGCTAGTACTTGTTGAAATTTATCAATCCACCTCAAAGAAAGAGGTGGGGACGAACCATCAGAAAAATAAATTCATATGTTTTGGTGCGGAATGATAGAATTCCGCATTTCCCTTTTGGTAATGTAAAACTCTTTGCCTTCAGAGTGTGGAAGCGCGTCCACCCCATCAGGGCACAGCCCGATATGGTCCACTAGTGCACGAGTGAAACCCCAAATTTTGCGGCGGCAGGGTTCTTCCCGAACGCCAATGAAACCGTCCGGCACGATGCGCGTCGCAGGAGGGAGACGCTTGGATCCGAAGCCAGATTAAAACAGGAGATCGCATAATGGGCCGACCAAGTATTTCCTCGCCGCGTCACAGAGGCCTCTAAGTCTTTGCGTCGCGTCCCCGTCCGATGGAGGAATCCCATCCGTCATAAAAAGGAAATGATGGTAATCAAGGAAACTTTACTACTTAATGACATATTAATATGTCAGCTATCTAAGTGTCTTGCACCCCATATTTATCTTTAATATATAATATTCCCCGTCAGTGGGAAGCTGGTGGCCCGATTGGAAGCATGGCACGTTGGCGTGGCAGATTAGCCGATGGCTGATAGATGTAGGCCCGACGTGTAATTTCAGCACTTCAGATGTCGATGCACGCGCAACGACGGTCTTGTTCCAACGCGGACACCACGTGATTAACGAGTTACTCTTATCTCAAAATTTTTTATTTATGAGATATCAATTATTCATTGCACCAGGTCGAACTAAATGCTACGAAGTAATAATAATATATAATTAAGTCGGAATAACTATTGGTTGAGCTTTCGGAAAAATAGGATACTTTAGATATAAAAATGATATTCTCATATAGAAAATCTTTATAAAAAAAAGATTATATTTATTTTTATTTACGTCGATGTCATATTGATGTGAATCCTACCCACATTTGTTTATTTAATTACATTTGTATGGGAAAACGTCAGTACATACATTGATTAGATGTTGGGCTTGGTCGAGCCTATAGTCGATTGGACCTAGTCCAAAAGACAAAAGAAGAGACTTAGTCCAAAAGACAAAAAGCAGAACCGACGTGTCTAATTTGATCCGAATCAATTTTTTTTAAAAATGTTCGAAATCCTGACACTGGCAATATTTTCTTATTAAGAAAAAACACACGCCATTACTAAAAAAGAAAGAAAAAGAAAAAAAAAAGAAAGTCATATCTTTCAAAAATCCTTAATTGAAAGACCTACATGTATTTTTAGGTTGCGTGCAGATGACGCCGATATCTTTGTATACCAATAGGAGCTATGTTTACCAATCAGGACGAAGGACAACTTACTGTTTTATGTTAATTAAATTTGTATGTGCTTGATTTCATGCTTATAAGTTCATTAATTAGAGGACTGGATTAAAGAAAGACTTCTTCTTTAGTCGGAAACTTCTTGTTTAATCAGAAATGGAAGAAAACATAGGGCATAAAGAGAAATACCAAATTACACAATTTAGATAAAATCTCGTCCATCAACTTATCCAGATTTAGGGAAGATGGCCCTTTTTTACCAACTGCTTCTTCTGCTATCTTCTTCCACTCCATGGCCTTGCTTCTCATTTCCCCTACCGCTCCTTCCATCAACTCCCTCACAAGCCTCTCCACTTCATCTCTCTTCACGTTACCATCAATCTCCAATCCAACCCCCAAATCATCACATATGTATTTGCAATTCGTCTGTTGGTCTCCAAAGCACGGCCGACAAAGCATTGGCATTCCAGCCAACAAACTTTCGATGGTTGAGTTCCAGCCAGAGTGTGTCAAAAACCCTCCAATTGAAGCGTGGTACAACTCTCTCTTGTGGGCACCACCCGATAAGAAGCCTCTCTTCGTTGTTTCCTCAACAAACTCTTTAGGAAGAGTTGTGGTGTCTTCGTTCGCTGCGTCAAGCCTTAGGACCCGCAAGAAATAGCATTTGCTCTTAGAGAGTCCCATTGCTAAATCAACCATTTATTAAGGCGTCATGAGCACTATACTCCCAAAGTTCACATAGATCACGGACTTGGGCTCCTTCAATTCCAACCAGTGGAGGCCCTTGTTGTGCTCTTCCAAGAGATTGCACTTGATGTGCTTTTAGATGAAAGATTCTTCTCTAGTTATTTGATCAATAATTAAGTGAAGCGGTCCGATTGTGTAAATCCTAGGGATCATTGAAGAAAGGGCGCATAGTGAATCCAGCTCAAGTGTCTCGAGTGTGTGGATGATGGTCGCCGTTGCGTTATTGGTCCTTTTGATGGCGTCGGTGGTGAAGTTGAGCAAGGTGTTGTCGGAGCCGGTGATTCGAAAGTTGTTGGCAATGTCGCACAGCCTCATGTTTTTCATTCCTGGGATCCAGTCGATGGGGGTGTCCCAATACCCATTCATCAATTGGGATTCATCTGCATGCATGCATATTCATGCAAAATCCTCAAGTAATTACGGTGATTTATTCTCTTTTTGAATGCAGTCTAAGACACAAATTTTATAAGATTCATCTTGAAAATATAGCCCATGTATTTGCGCCTTTCTTATGTGTCCCAATTTACCAGAAAAATAAATCTGTATTTTAGCACGGAAAAATGAAATTTTCCATTTACCTTTGGGTGGTGTAAAACCCTTTGCCTTGAGGATGTGAAGGTGCTTCAGCCTCATCAGGGCACAGCCAGATACGGTCCAAATGTACAAGAGGAACCCTAAATTTTGTAGCGGCCGGATTCATAGCAAATGTCATGAAACCATCCGACGCAATGCATGTTGCAGGAGGGATACTTGAATCTAAAGCCAGATTTGATATGAGATCGCATAACGGACCAGCTAAGTATGTCCTTATCGCGTCACACAGAGAATTTAAGTTTTGCGCCGCATCTGCGTCCGATGGAGGAGTCCATCTGGGATTGCCAGAAACCGAAAGTCTCTCAAGGTTCCGTTTGCAAGCTCGAAGCCTTGGGCTCGGATGAGCCGCCGATGGTTGAACTCGGTGTTGCAAAGGAGATGTGCAAGCCCTTGTAGTGGAGGAGCTTCGCTAGCTTACGCATGGCTCCGATGTGGCTCTGTGTTGGGAATGGCACGCAAACGGCATGTTGTTTATGGTCTGGTTTGAAATGAACCCATTTGCGCTGTCTCGCTAGTCACTACTCTCCCGCACCCGGCTGTAAGTGATTGAAACTTGTTAGAGAATGATGATTTAGTGATTTTAAGGTGATTTCTGGGGGTGAGCGGTTTCGAGGTTGGTCCGCCTTCCAGGTTTACTTACCCCGGACCCTATCTTGTATACCCAGAGCCTGGAACTTTGGGATAAGACAATTTCAGGGTCCATCCGGGAACTCCCATAGACTTGGTTTGTGCATTTCATCAAACTTGTGGTAACCGGTTTCATGAAGGGGTTTATATTCAAAGCAAGTGAGAGATTATCGTCTATATTATCGACAAACATGTTAACATACTAAGAATCACCAAAGTAACATCAAACTTGATCGGGGTTTAACTAGGGAAGTTGCCAACTTAAAAACATTAAACGTGAAGGAGAGAACACAAAGGACCCCAACAGCCAAAAGGACCTCATGAATTTTGAGAAGTCTCCTAAAATGTCTTACAAAGACAAAATGAAGAAAAATCAGTGCTACCTGATATAGAGTCCAAAGCCAACAAATCTTACCAACCTGCCAAAGTAAACCATTCATGAGCATTTTTCGTCAGAATCTAATGAACAACCCATCACAGGGAACGGATGGCATAGAATGAGCAACTAAACCTGGAAGACAGATCAACATAGTACCCAAAAAGCAGACTGATGTTGGGATCAACGGTGCGAACTCGGGTGTTGCTAGTGATGTTGAACGCGTCGTCGAGGGGGACGTTGAGATCGACCCCCACGCACGTCCTTTCAAATCGGCCTCCTTCAGAGATCCGACGCTCTTCTTCGTCGCCAATTCTGCAGATCAAAATTCCTGAACACGCAAGGCTTAGTCAAAGACTGAAGAAGATACTTCGAAGTGCACAGACCGAGCAAGCTGGAGAGAGTGGAGTTAGTGATGGAAAACCTCAACAGTGAACGAAGGTACGGTAAGCAGAACAAGAGGGAGAGGAGATCAAGCAAATACAACCATGAGCCTCTATCCTTGTCAAGCAATATGATTTCTATGAATCATCGTCAAATTGTCGAGATCGAGCCGCCAGAGTGAAAATCTGGGATAGTTATGGAGGATGTGCTGAAAGAAGCAATGACATGCGGACCCTTATAGTGCCATAACTTGGTACAATGGGATACTTGAGTGCCATAATTTATGAAAGGTACGTGTTAAAATTGGAGCAAAATGAATTATTTGAGTGCCAATTCGGTCAAAACGCTGACGTGTCAATTTTCCGGCGAAGCGAGTGCAAAACAACATCGTTTTGGTGCTAACGTGATTAAAAATTTAATATCAAAATTAATTAAATTTAATTTAAAACTAAATTTATTTAAAAATTTTAAAAATGAAATAAAAATATTAAAATATTAAAAATATTAAAATTTTTTAAAAAAATTTTAAAAAAATTTTAAAAAATTTTTAAAAAATTTTAAAAAAGAATTTAAAAATAAGGAGGCCGCTCTCAATCGTCACCGTTGCTGTCCACGCCCGAACCTCGAGCGCGCCAACATCCCACCATGGGTTGCAGCGCAAATGCGACATTCCCTGTTAAGTCGCCGACCCAATTCTTTAATGCGCACGCGTACGGAAGATATTATAAAATCCCCGACAATAAAATACGGGATAGAAAACGGAAGAAACCACAACATAACACTTTCATAAATCAACAGAATTACAAACAAAGGCCTACAGCCAAAAGTCTACAAAAGACCTTTAAAAGGAACCTCCGTCCCTATTTACCTACAAGTCGGACACGTTCTCCAATCCTGGACTTCACCTCCGCAACTCCTCGTCCAACCAAAGCTATCTAGCCGCTCCAACCATCGGGGACCTGAAATTTTAATCCCCAAACCGGGATGAGACATACAAACGTCTCCGGCAAGTTCAACCCCTAAACCCCTATTAGAAGAAAATACACTCCTGTGGCTAGCCACATCACACAATGCATGACTTACCTCTGCCTTAATCCCTTCCCAAGTTAGCACAATATATATATCACATGAACTCGTAATAATAATAATTCAAACAATTGGAACGCCAACACTTTCATAGGAACCATAAATGCACTCCTGCACGCATTCCAATTATTCACCGCCACACAAGGGCATAGCCTCGCCTATCTACGACACTCATGTCGCACGCTCCCCCGTGGAGCGCGGCATCGTCACTACGTCGACGGCATTCCCGGGCGAGCATCGGTCCAAATGTCGGCCTAGCCTCTCTATCAAGCGACCGCATCCGTTGCGGGCATCCCATATAGGGAGACATCTAGCTCAATGGCCCGGGACGGTTCCTCATTAACCAACACACGACAATCATTACTGAATTCGGACATTCCACAATTCAATCACATATTTCAATTTCAATAGTAAACCTTAACAATCAAATTTCGCATCAAAATCCAACACTTGATTTTTATGGCTAAAAGCCCTATTTATCACAATCAACACTCAATTTGCCACATCCATTCATCAAATTCAAATTCTAAATGCACAGCAGATCGATCAGTACTAAATTCTAAGAATTGAGGTCAAAACTAATTTTTCGAGTTTTTTTTTTTTTATATAATAATAATAAAAATAAATACACTCAATTTTGCCACTTCCGTTCATCAAATTCAAATTCTAAGAAAGCATAGCGATGATCGGCACGGAATTCTAAGCAATTGGGGCCAAAAAAATAATTTTTCGAGTTTTTTTTTTTTTTTTTAAATAATAATATTTTAATGATTTTCGGAATATAATATATTATTCTATTTTCCAGAATTTCGAAACATAAAAATAAATCAAAAGTAAAACCAATAAGTCACATCAAAGCTTAAATTAAATAAACCCACTTAACTTTAAACTAAACACACTTAACACTAATTAAATCTCTTAATCCAAATCACAATTAAATAAATTAAACTAATCACCTAAACACAATTAACTTAGGCTAAGCACACTTAGGGCATCATTAACCCTCTAATCAAGGTTTAGTGAGCTAAACTCACCGGATTAGCGAGCCGAGCACGCCAAAACGACGGGGCCGACGCGAGGATCGACTTTCCTCAAGGCGGGCCGAGCAACCGGGGCCGGGAAGGCGGCCAAAGAGAGCCTTGAAGTTCCAGATCTTGGCTGGAATTCAAGCTTCGTCCATGGCCGAACGGAGGGGAGAAGAGGGGCGGCTCGGGCGCGGAGGAGGCGGAGCGGGGCGACGGCGGCTGGCAGCGAGCTCCGGCGGCGACTCGGCGGGCCTCCGGCGAGGTGGAGCAGCGGCGGGAGGTGGCTGGGCGGCGGGACAGCGCGCGGGCGGAGCGGCGCGCGGGCGCGAGCGCGCGGCGTGCGGGCGCGCGGGCGACGGGCGGCGACGGCGGTCCGGCGGCGGCGGTCCGGCGGTGGTCCCCTCCCCCTTCCAAGCTCCTTGGTTGCTGGTTTTCAAGAAATTGCAGCACAACAATGGAGGAAGAAAAGCTACGGGGGAGAAGAAGAAGAAGAAGAAGAAGAAGAAAGAGAGAGGAGAGAGAAAAGGGGGTTTTTCTTTTCTTTCTTCTTTAATCCTCATTATGACATCACCATGACATCATCATGATGTCATGCCCCACTAACTCTCCACAACCTTAGTCCAATGGTTGCAATTTATTTTTCCGCCGAGGCATGGATTCTTGTACATCAAATTCTTCAATTATCTTCTAATTGAACCAAATCAAAGTCCATAAAATTAATCCAATGTCACCACACTTCAATTCACATCTTCACTTATCCGTAGAACCAACTTAAGTCCCAAAAGCGTGACCAAAGGCGGGCCTTCCAATTTCTCGAGCCAAATCAACCATACTTTGATTATTTTGCCGAAAAACTCGGTTTGCAAGAAAAATCCTTCGAAGATGAATCAATGCTCATAAAATGATTTGTGACACACCATGGCTTCCAATTTCGAATTCGATCTCAATTTAACGGTTAATTTCACTCTTGCACGATATTAGCGCCCCGATCTACCGAGTAGCTTTTAGAAATTTTTATGCATTCGACCCGTGGTTGATCAATCTCAAGCCACAATGTACATCTTTGACACATCGGCGACCCATCGGTTGTCGTGATAATCTCGGTTTCAAACACGGACACAGGGTGCCCAAACGACGGAAAACGGCCCAGTGCCGATCGACAAGAATTGTGCGATCCGGTGGAATCACCCACACTCGATCACATGCCTCTATCGAGCCGACCTATTTCCGGTCTCTAATCGATCTTTAATCGTGCCGTAATGACCCTTGCGGATCAACTCCGGTCGAAAGGTCGTTTCGGGTCAAATTCTCGAGTCCGATGCATTAGAATTTCTTAATGGCTTCACCCGATAGACTAGTTATCCCATGAGTGATCGGTTCGGAAAGAACTATATGCGTGCAGATGAAATGCCCGTTTCAATTTATTGAAAATAGAATTGGAAATTCGGGATGTCACAGTTGCCTCCCCACTTGTTGCCGGCCCGGCGACAAAGGGGGGAGGGTCGGCTGGGGTCGTCGGGCCTTGACCAGGGGCTGGCAACCCCGGCTGATCGGCGGCGAGGGTCATAATTCCTCGTCAATTTGGGCGAGGGTCACAGCCCTCGCCCAAATCTGGCAAGGGGGGAAGGAGGAGGAGGGAGGTAGCCGGCCGTGAGGGCTAGGGCCGTCGGCCCTTGGCCAGGGCTCGGTGGCCCCGGCTGACCCTCCCCCACTTTCTAGCGACGGCGGGGAGGCTGTGGCGGTGAGGGCTCAGCCCTTAGCCACCGGCGCCTTCCTCCTTCTCCGTTTTTTTTAATAAATATAAATTATATTATTATTTTGTTTTAAATTTAATTTAATTAATTTCATATTATATTAAAATTCAAAGTATGCCAAAACCTCATCATTTTGGCCAATTTAAGAGCTTTGGCCAACACTCAAAATGACGTCGTTTTGGGTGAATTAGAGTTGACTCAGCTCTTCAGCGAGCCACCTCAGCGAGAAATATTAATATTTAATTGTCACGTATGATTTCTGGCCGGCTTCGCCGGGTGGGACTCAGGTGTTCCACTTTTATTAAAATGTGACACTTAAGTGTACCTTTCGTAAGTTATGGCACTTAAGTGTTCTTTTGTGTCAAGTTATGGCACTTGAAGAGATTTTTTGCCAAGAAGCAATTAAGAGATCATTTCTATTAATCATCGTCACCTCATACCTAGGGTTTCTAACTTCTGCTTGGTTTAATGATTGCCGATATACATAAATATAATATATATACACACATATTATTTAGCCCCATCTTTAAAATATTGAGTTAATATCACAAAAATCTCAAACTATATCCACTAGAATATAAATATTCTGAATTTTTTTAAAACTAAAAACCCTAAATTTGCTCATTGTGACACAAATATCTTAATTCTTTTATGTCATAAAAATCCCAAATTTATATATTTTTTTGTGACATTAATTTTTTTTAAATATTTGTGTGATAATGAATAAGTTTAGACTTTTTGTGAACACAAAAAAATTTGAAAGATTTGTTTCACATATAACATAATTTGAGAGGTTTTTTTTTTTTTTTTGTCTTATTTGCATAATATATGTGTGTATGTGTTTGGCCACATCTTTGTCCTCGTTTTCTACGTGGATGTACAAACACGACATGGATTTGAGTCATGTCCTTTCGATTAATTGCACCTTTGTCAGGATCTTATGTCACATTAACATAGTATACATTCTTAAATAATATTTATATTCATGTACTAACGTGATATAATCGAATCAATTAAGTAATTTCGATTTCGAAATACATATGATAATAATGACAACAATAATAATAGTAACGATGAACCTCGAGGGGTTGAATTTGCAGGGTGAGAGACAGGCTCGGGCGTGTAAGTCCACATGGCGAGTTCGATCCCCTTTCCGCTGAGCGCTACCGATTCTTGGGGCCATCTGCTCGGGCAAAACTCCTGACTTGGTTGGGCCACGAAGCGGTAGAGAGTTCATGGATCCCAAGGATTAATTGGGTAAATTCTGGACCAAGCCCGTCATAAAACAGAAAAAAAGATAGTAACAATAACGAACTCAATGACTCATTATAATTATGTCACCTCATACAAGTGTCTAATGTTACATATTTATCTTTAATACTTAATGTTCCTTGTTTTTGAGGAGTTGGTGGCCTGGAAGGGAGTATTGCATATTAGCCAATGACCGGTAGATATAGGCCCAACGTGTAATTCCAGCACTTCACGGTGAATTACATTCATTTAACTAAAGTTGTATGTGTGTGATTACTATATTTGTCACCTACTAATTAAAGGTCCGAGTGGAAATTTTTTTTCCCTATTAGAAATTAGAACATTGTAGCCCCTAATGAAATATCTATATTACGTGCGTTTGGATTGGTGTTGCTTGAGCCTTTGGTCGATCAGACTTAGCCCAAAAGAAGAGCTGAAATTTTGATTCCATCCAAGTCGAACTTTCAAGAAGTTTGAAACCCTAACACTCGTAGTATCTTGCTATTAAAACAAATCATGCATCTTTATCAAAAATATGAAAAATGTCATATCTTTCTTCGTCCCTAATTGAAAGAGAGTTTATGGGTTATAAAGATAGACACAACCGGCAATTATCGTTTTACTATAGGTTTGCATGTAGATAATGCCAATATTGTCATATGCAAATAGGAACCAGGACAGAAAACAGAGTCTTTCATTTCATTTCAGTTGTATAACTCAATTAATTGAAGGACTTTACTTCAATTAGAAATGGAGGAAACATTGCGCATAAAGAAAAATATCGAATCACACTATTTAGAGAAAACCTCGTCCAGCAACTTGTCTAAATTCAGGGAAGATGACCCTTTTTCACCAACTGCTTCTTCCGCCACCTTCTTCCACTCCATAGCCTTGCTTCTCATTTTCTTCCCCACCTCTGCTTCCATCAACTCCCTCACAAGCTTTTCCACTTCATCTCTCCTCACATTGCTATCAATCTCCAATCCAACCCCCCAATCATCACATATATACTTGCAATTCGTCGGTTGGTCTCCAAAGCACGGCCAACACAGCATCGGAACTCCAGCCGACAAGCTCTCAATGGTTGAGTTCCATCCACAGTGCGTTAAAAAACCTCCGACTGAAGGGTGGCACAACACTCTCTCTTGCGGGCACCATCCAGATAAAAACCCTCTCTCTCTTGTTTCCTCAACAAACTCTCCAGGAAGAGTCGTTGTGTCTCCTTTCACTACGTCAGGCCTCATGACCCACAAGAAACTCTGATTGCTATTAGCCAATCCCATTGCAAATTCAATCAACTGTTGGTGCGTCACAAAGGCTATACTCCCAAAATTCACATATATCACGGACTTGGGCTCCTTTGAGTCCAACCACTGGAGGCACTCGTTGTGCTCTTCCAGCAGATTGCACTCAATGTGCTTTGATGCAAACAACTTTTCTCGAGCGAGTCGATCGATCATTAAGTGGAGTGGTCCGATAGCATAAACCCTTGGGATCATTGAGGAGAGGGCCTGTAGCACATCCGGCTCAAGCGCCTCGAAAGTGTGGACAATGGTTGCTGCGGCATCACCGGTCTTGTCGACGGTGTCAACGATAAAGTTGAACAAGGTATCATCGGAGCCAGCGATTCGGAAGAAGAAAGGCATGTCGCGCAACCTCATATTTTTCATTCCCGGGATCCAGTTGATAGGGGTTTTCCCATACCCGTTCATCAGTTGGGATTCATCTGCATGCTTGCATATCCATGCAACATCATCAAACCAGAACAAATCTAATTACGGTGATTTTTTCTCATTTTTGAATGCATTCTAAGTAACAAATGACATACCATACAAGTCCAAGAAATTTAGGGAAAATATAAAAAAAAAAATCTTAAACCTATTAGACTGCTATCAATTTAGTCATTAATATTTTAATTTGACAAATTTAGTTTGAAACATTTGAAGATTTGCCTATATAATCCTTTTGGCTAATTTTGTTCAAAAACCACTAACGTGGACGCGTATTGTCTTATGTGGCACGGTTTATGTTGTACGGTTTGCATTGACGTTGACAAAGTAGGTACAAGAGCAAAGCATCCCCTATTATACTTTGACATTAGATTAGGAGCCCCGATGTCCATTGAGCATCATTCGACTAATCGTTTTTTAATGTGGCAGTTCTCACGTCCCTCACGTATCGTGTAATCACGGAAGGAACGCATATGAGTTCCGAAGGATGGCCTTAAAAAGATGGAATACATGGCGATTCAAACTTGGGCCTTAAGCAAAGGAGGAGGGAAAACGTGCATCCCTTTGGGCTAATATGTATGTTTTTAACTAATAGAAAAACATGTTTTACCTGTGAGCGATGCAACACCGTTTTCTCCGAGGGCTCGCAGTTGTTTCATTGCCATGAGGGCAGAACTGGGTATAGGGAAGAAGTGTATGAGCGGAAGCCCAAATTTTGAAGCCGCCGGACTTGTCACGAGTGTCATGAAACCATCCGAGATGATGCAAGTCACCGGAGGGACACTAGGGTTCGAGCCCAGGCTCGATACAAGATCATTGATGGGGCTGACCATATAGTTCCTGGTCGATTCGCAGGGCGTCTTGATGTCCTGAATCGCATCCGCGTCCGAAGGAGGAAGACCATCGGGGATTGTCAGGAACTGAAAGTCGCTCAGCATTCCATTTGCGAACTCGGGGCCTCGAGCCCTGGCGAGCCGCCGGTGGTTGAACTCGGTGTTGACGAAGGAGATGTGGAAGCCCTTGTGATGGAGGAGCTTTGCTAGCTTGAGCATGGCGCCGATGTGGCTTTGTGCAGGGCTGGGAATGCAAACTGCGTGTGGCTTTGTGGCCGATTCGATTTCAGCGGAGCCCATTTTTCTTCTCCCTAGAGAATGATGACTCCAAGGGCGTTTTCAAGATGAGTTCAACTGGGCTTTGTTTTAGCAATCATCGAGTTGAGCTTCCCTCCTTATATAACTTTGTCAACCTTTGTTGTCCTTATTTTGTGCGTATATTTCCAAGTATGGCACCACAATATAAGATGTCACACATAGTTTGGTTTCATCTCCTTGTTTCTTTTGTCACCTATTAAAGAAAGATGATCTGGTAATGTATGTTTTAGTTGATGCGTTGGCCATGATATCGTCAAATTTTGTATAATTATTCACCAATTCTTCAGTTAATATATCCATATTGATATGATATTGTCGATCAAGTATGCTCATTATAGACTACTTGTATCTCTTATCGAGTGACTTGTAAGTGATATTGTGTCGGTATATTGTATAATCTACACCATTTATGTCAGATTTTTTTTTTTCTTAATTGATACCTGATTGGCTATTTTGTTGGGGTAGAAGTAAATCATATTGGCGTTGCAAATTTGTCGATGGCTGATCGATACAAGTCAACCACGCAATATTCGATAGGGACGACTCATTCCACCGGGACCACATGACTAAGTAACAAGCCAATTTGGTCCCCACAAAATGACATATCTATTCACTAACTCATTTCAAAAGCTACGCCAAATGAAGTAGCATTGTAAGAAACCCCAAATCTACTAATTGACGACAAAATTCTTGACCGCACATCATTTTCTCCTAGGCGGCATTTGGAGACACCAACAAAATTACATGAGCACTTTTCTTGCTTCTTCCTCTTCTCAATTGATTAATTATTCTCTAATATTAAGGTACCCATGCGAGACATATTAGAGAAGTCCCACATGAAGAATTTAGTGAATTACTAGAGCAAATGGCATGTAATCTAGTCACTCCATATCTCATCGACTCAAAATTTTAGCATGATCCATATTGAATGGATAGATCATATTATATGCTGATGTGAGAATTCATTAAAATATTGTAATTGGCCGATAAGTGACCTGATTTGGAAGAGGCCAATTACATAAATCTTAGGGATCACCGAGGCGAGAGCGCGCGATATGTCTGGCTCGAGTGCTTCGGAAGGGTGGATGATGGTCCCCGTGGCCTTGACTGCGAACTTGAAAACGGCATAGCAGAGCCATTGATTCTATGGAAGTTGGGCAAGTCACCGGAGCCTCACATTTCTCTTTCTTGGAATGCAGTCGATAAGGTTGTCCCCATAGCCGTCTGCATGCCTGCGGATCACAATATCCGGGAATCCTAATTTGGTTTCTCATGCGGCGTAAGAGCGTGTGTAATTCATTCGTCACACAATCCACCTCGGCTGCCATTGACACGAGCAGTTTTGATTCGAAACATTGATCAATCATCGAAATCAATAATGATCGACATGGCTTGTCTAAAACAAGATTACGTCGTGGCTGTGTATTTAATATTAGTTCCATTGCAGTATCCGATGATATTTTGCTCGTTTGAAGTAACAAATTTCTTCTCACGTCGGCTCGCCGGACGATACGATGGAATCCAGTAAGCTTCTGTCGCCTTCCAGGACCAATATGCGTTTGTCGTCATTGATGGATGGTAACCAGAAAAGGCTCGACTATTTTGGGAGGTATTAGCAACATCACTTTCGTGGGTAGCAAATCAACGAATCTTGCATAATGCGGAGGGGGTACAAGTACAACTCAGTTACGCAACTGCAGCGACGTCTCATTCACAGAGAGCGACGTGATATCGACTATTGACGAGTAATCCCGAATCGGTACTCTAAAATTGATTTACAAGATTGACTTAATTATAGCTTGATGCGACAAAATGCTTGCCCAACCAGATGATTAGAGAGAGCTATTAGAGAGAAATTTCCGTCGTTTTTCTTTTCTAGACTTTCATGTAATATTTGTTAATTATAATGTAAGTACACGCAATATTTCGACACATTTCTTCACAGACGAAGAAGCATAGAGACGGTGATGGATCACGTGGCCGTTTGCATCAATGGTAATAGCGTGTCGTCCTCCCGTGTCTTCAGAATGCGGAGGAGGCGCCGAAGCCGATGGAGGGGCTGAACAAGGTGGGGCCACCGCCATTCTTGAAGAAGACATTCGAGATGGCGGGGGACCGGAGAAGGACTCCGTGGTGTAGTGGAGCGATGTGGTTGGGGATCAGGACAAGTTCTCGAAGGACCTCTCGCCCGAATACTCCAAGCACTGCAACTTTTCTGGCTTCATTCGCCAGTTCTCGAAGGACCTCTCGCCCAAAAGAGTTGTTGGCATCTTTTGCTTCCGGTTAAGGGGTGGGGATTGAGCTGGGAGCGTGAGCGTAACAATGGCACGTAGCGTGAGATCATAAGAAAATTTGATGCGAAGCCGGACGGTCACAAAAGAATTGTTCAAAAAATCAAACCTATTTTATTTTTATCAATTTCGTCTTGAATATTTTACTTGCGCCAATTAAGTTTTAAACCTTTTCACATTTTTTCAATTGAGTATATTAGGCCAATTTTGGCCAGAAATCATTGATGTGGATCTTAGCATCTTACGCATTGATACTAACGCTAACATTTAAAAGTTTTTAATAATATTTTAATAAAAAATTTCAATTTTTTATTTTTCCTTTTCTTTGTTTTTTTTTTTTACAACTCTAACCGATGAGGTTGCCAGCCGCAAATGAGGACCGAACAGCTGAAAGGCCTCTATGGCCTTACCTAGATCAAGGCGAGGGTCCTTGCCTTTCGCTGACCAGAGTCGTTAAAAAAAGTAAACTAAAAAAGAAAAAAAAATTGTGAAGAAATATTAAAATATTATTAAAAATTATCAATGTCAGCATCGGTTATATCACGTAGAATGGCCAACGTTTACGTCAATTGTTTCCGATCAAAATTGGTCGAATGGACTCAATTGGCAAAACATAAAAAATTTAGGAACCAATTGGCACAATTAAAATGTTAAGGACTGAATTGGTAAATGTATAATAGGTTTAGGACAACTTTCCCAGAGTTCCTATTGAGAAAAGATTAGGTATTACAGTAGTCTCATGCGAAAGATTGTAGCAAAGAATGGTTTTGTGAGGAAAGTTTTTGAATAAAAATAATTTGCAATTTCTCCTTCGTGTAGAGCTACTGGAAAAGGCCAATATGTCAGCTTTAAGAGTGTCAAATGGGTGAGTCGGTTCGAATATAATTCTATCTAAATTGACTCATCTGACCTATTAATTTAGTGATCCATATTAAACCTGACCTAACTCGGGATCCATTTCAAGTAGTTTTAGTCATTAAATTGTGGTATTTGAAGAATGGACTGCTCCATAGATCAGCTTGTTGAGTTAGGGAGCTTGCGGGTCTAATATATATCATGAAATGGGTTTGAGCTTGATGAATTTTAATGTATTGGGCTTGATCAGACAGTCCATTTATGGCATATGTGTCCCTCGGTATCGAGCTTAAGTCCGCTCATGGGCTTAGTTCATTCGCCATCTCTGGGAATGATGAAGTGGTATCTCCTCTTCCGACAACAACACATCCATTGTAAACCCGTAAATTGCAAATTCAGAAATCAAGAAACAAAACTCAAAATCTTTCCCCAAACACGTTTGAGGGCTTTAAATCAATGTCGCAAAATGCTCAAGAAAAGAAAAAAGAAAAACAAACCTACTCAAAGAATAATAATTCAGAAAAGCCACAAAAACTCCAACCCGCAAGCAAAAGGAATCTGAAAGGTAGAAACCGCCATCAATGCTCAAAGAGGCACCAACTTATAATTTTCTAGAAATTGATCAAGAAAACCAACTTAACAACGCATCTGCAACCGTTGCAGAAGGGCCGGGAGGAGCTTCGGACGTCCTCCTTGACGGAGATAGAAGGGGAAGGCGATGTCGCCTGTTGGCACCACAAACGAAGTCAATTTGTGACGTGGGGCTGCCGTCGGAGAAAATATTATTTACACCTGTTTTGCCATGTGGGCTGTGCATAAATCCACTCATTGATCGCCCCGTTGCAGCCTCTCTCTCCCTCCGAACCTCTCCTTCACTGGCACAGCCTGAACCCGACCTCTGCGCCTCCCTTATTGTCACCACCAGCGGAGTTGCGTTGCTCGTGAGCCAGTCGTCCATGGCTAGCCAGTGAAATTTTAAAAATGAATCCCTTCTTTGTCCGTGGGTGAATGGGAAAGATGGATACATAAAGAGATCAATAGTATGCCCGGACAACGCCAATGATGGCCGTGGATGACCATCGGCATGCTCGTGTGCGAGTCATCCATGGGTGGCTGGTGACACAGCAATCCACGGCCACAAGCGTTGTCCATGACCTCAAAAGACAAAGAGGGGGGGGAGGGGCGGCGGAGAAAATAGTGAGAGAAGAGAGAGTATAACGAAGAAGAGAGAAAATATCTAAAAAGTGGGCTTATTATGACCATGTGGCGATCAATAAGTGGATTTATACATGGCCCACGTAGCAAAACAAGTGTATCTAATATTTTCTCCTGTCATTGACAACAGCGTAATCTTGAGGTTAGGTGCATTCTTTGATGAAGCAGCAAATATCGTTGTGGCAGGGGCCTGAGGTGGGAGATGAAGAAGAAGAAGAAGTGTTGCGGCTGACCTGTTTACTGAGAGGGTTTATAATAGACTCACTAAAATCTGTCTGTTTTGAGCTTTTCACTTTAGAACCTACAAAGACCTATGTTTAAACAAATGCAACTTAAAATATGACTCACTTAAACAAATGCAACTTAAAATATGAATTTGTGTCTTATTTTAATGACTGTGATCAGCTCTAGTACTACCTAGGTTCAATCTTTCCAACTCAACAAGAGACTCACTTCACATGTGTCGTATTCTCCATGGCCCTACTGAAGTACCTAATATTTGGTCGAGTATTGCATGTAGGTGTTGTAGATTAGCCAATGGCTGATAGATATCGGCCAACGTGTAAATGCAACTCTTCATATGTCAATACAAATGCAATGATGTATCCCTCCGCATGGACCACATGGTTCGCGAGTTACTTTTGTCCCGAAAATTACACCTTATGGAACATCAATCATTCAATGTGCCAAATCATATCAAACGCCATGCTAGTACAATAGATGAATGGGTCGGATTACATATCGTACGATATACAAAAGGTGGTTCGCCAAACTTTAGGATAAATTATCTACTTAGATGATCAAGTAGATCGGATCCAAGTTCTGAGGTAACAAGTCCTTATAGAAATCTGCCAATTTAAGAGAAGGATTATATTTCTTTCTTTTCAAATTGGTGTTATAACTATGAATATCATTCACATTTATTTCTACTTAAATTTATAGATGAGCCATTATCATAGAAAGTTTTCTATAGAGGAAAACATGGTGCATAAAGAAAAACATCGCATTACACTATTTAGACAAAACCTCGTCCAGCAACTTCTCCAAATTCATGGAAGATGACCCTTTTTCGCCGACTGCTTCTTCTGCCATCTTCTTCCACTCCATGGCCTTGTGTCTCATTTTCTTCCCCACTTCTCCTTCCATCAACTCCCTCACAAGCCTCTCCACTTCATCTCTCTTCACATTACCATCCATCTCCAACCCAACCCCCCAATCATCACATATATACTTGCAATTTGTTGTTTGGTCTCCGAAGCACGGCCAGCATAGCATTGGAACTCCAGCCGACAAGCTCTCGATGGTCGAGTTCCACCCACAATGAGTCAAGAACCCTCCGATTGAAGGGTGGCACAACACTCTCTCTTGTGGGCACCACCCAGATAAAAAGCCTCTCTCTCTTGTTTCCTCAACAAACTCTTCAGGAAGAGTCTTTGTGTCTTCATTCACTGCGTTGGGCCTCAAGACCCACAAGAAACACTGATTGCTATTAGCCAGTCCCATTGCGAATTCAACCAATTGTTGGTGCGTCATGAACGCTATACTCCCAAAGTTCACATAGATCACAGACTTGGGCTCCTTCGAGTCCAACCAGCAAAGGCACTCATTGTGCTCTTCCAACAAATTGCACTCAATGTGCTTTGAGGCGAACGATTTGTCTTGAGCGATTTGATCAATAATTAAGTGGAGTGGTCCAACTGCATAAACCCTTGGGATCATTGAGGAGAGGGCATGTAGCACATCCGGCTCAAGTGCCTCGAAGGTGTGGACAATGGTCGCTGTGGCATCAATGGTCTTGTTGCCGGTGTCAGCGCTGAAGTTGAATAAGGTGTCATCGGAGCCAGTGATTCGAAAGAAGTGAGGAATGTCGCGCAGCCTCATGTTTTTCATTCCTGGGATCCAGTCGATAGGGGTGTTGCCATAACCGTTCATCAATTGGGATTCATCTGCATGCATGCATATCGACACAAAATCATCAAACGGCAACAAATCTAATTATAGTGACTTTTTCTCATTTTTTGATGCATTCTAAGTCACAAATCACATACAATGCAAGTCTTCGAAAAATTCAGGGAAAATTACCCAAAACAAAGTCTTGAACATATTGTATGATGTTAATTTAGTCCTAAACTTTTTTTAATTTGATCAATTTAATTTGAAATATTTTGATGATTTGCCAATTTAGTTCTCCCGACCAACTTTGGCAAAAAATTACAGACGTAAACACTGACTATCCTATGTGGAACGATTTGTATTGACATGGACAATTTTTGAAATTTTTACAAAAATTTCTAAATTTGTTTTGATTTTTTCTTTCCTTTTGATTTTATTTTCTTTCTTTCATTCATTCATTGTAGGCCAACGACTCTTGCCAGCGCTATGAGAGCCGTAAAGCCCTTGCCAACCACAATGAGGGGTTGGGGTCCCTCCCCAAATCTAGGGCAAGTGAGGGCAAGCTCTTGCATATTGCTGGCAAGGGCAAGTGAGGGCAAGCCCTTGCATATTGCTGGCAACCTCCGCAAGCGGAAGGAAATAAGAAAAATAATAAAATTAAAGGAAAAAGGAAAAAAATGCAGAAACTTTTATAAAAATTGCTTAAGTTGCCTATGTCAGCACCTTGCGTTATCACATAGGATAGCTAGCATCCACATCAGTGATTTTAAGCCAAAATTGGCTTGCATCTCTATATTAGCAAATCGTTAAAATGTTTACTATATTGACCAAATTAAAACATTTAGGATTGAATAAGTATCCGTTTAATATGTTTAGTTTTTTTTTTTTTAAATTATCCCCAAAGATCTAATCCATCGATTTGCGCTCTTCATGTGTGATCAAAGGCATTCATATAATGGTAGATGATCTGACCGAAAAATTAATTTCCGGGAGAATGGAATAATATGAATTCCTCGTCAAGTGAAGTCTAATAATAGAATGATGAACGCACAAAGCAAGTGAACTCTTTGGAAAATGCAATACCGATAACGATGAAACATATATATATGTTGTTTAAATTAATAGAAACTCAAACGTGTTTTACCTGTGAGTGGTGCAAGACCGTTTTCTCCCAGGGCTCGCAATTGTTTCACCGCCATGAGGGCACAACCCGCTATAGTGAACAAGTGTATGAGCGGAATCCCATATTTCGAAGCCGTGGGACTCGTTGCGAACGTCGTGAAACCGTCCGAGACGATGCAAGTCACCGGAGGAACACTTGGGTTCGAGCCCAGGCTCGACACGAGATCGCTGAAGGGGCCGGCCATATAGTTCCTCGTCGAGTTGATGAGCATCGAGATGTCCTGAATCGCATCTGCATCCGAAGGAGGAAGACCATCGGGGATTGTCAGGAACTCAAAGCTGCTCGGCGTTCCGCTGGCGAAGTCGAGGCCTTGGGCTCGGGCGAGCCGTCGGTGGTTGAACTCGGTGTTGACAAAGGAGATGTGGAAGCCCTTGTGATGGAGGAGCTTTGCTAGCTTGAGCATGGCCCCGATGTGGCTTTGTACAGGGCATGGAATGCAAACCGCGTGGGGCTTTGTGGCCGATTCAAATCCAGCGGAATCCATTTGTTTCTTCTCACTAGATGAGTTCAAATCGGCTTGGTTTGGCTATCATTGAGTTGAGCTTCCTTCCTTATATATCTTCGTCAAATTTGTCCTCATTTTGAGTGTATATTTCCAAGTATGGCACCACATTATAACTTCTCATATTAGCGCCCCCCCTCCTCTTCCTCCTTTCCAAATTAAGGTATGGTATGATTTAAGTAAGACATCTAATATTCTTTTTTTCAGTTAATGTATATGTATCTATATTGATTAAGTGTTCTAAATTGATATACAATTGGCTATTTTGGGGGTAGAAATATTCCATATTGATGTTGAGAATTAGCCTCCCTCCACGGGGACCACCAGAGTAAGTAACAAGTCAATTTGGTCCCCATAAAATGACCTATCCGTTTGTGGAGCGATATTCGAAAGCCACGCCGAGTAAAATAACGTTGTAAGAAACACCAAATCTACTAATTACAAAACATTCTAGACCACACATCATTTCCTCCTAGGCAGCATTCGGTGACACCGACCAAATTACATAAGACCTCTTTTCAATTGATTAATCAATATATAGTATTAAGGTACCCATGTAAGAGATATTAGAGAAGTCCCATGTGGAGAATTTGGTATATTACTAGAGCAGATGGCATATAATTTAATTGCTCCCTATCTCATTGACTGAAACTTGTAGCATGATTAATATTGAATAGATAGATCATGTTCAAACGGGCTACAGCAATATGTTAATTCTAGTTTCAATACACTGATATGAAAATTCATTAAAATCTTGTAAATAGTCGACCTGAGAAACCAGTAATTTTAGTTTGAAACATTGATCGGTCATCAAAATCAATAATGATCGATATGGCTCGTCTAAAATAAGATTATGTCGGCCGTGTATTTAATATTAGTTCCATTATAGTATCCGGTGTAACAAATTTCTTCTCACGTCAACTCGCGGGACGATACGATGACAGCTTCTGTCGTCGTCACCTTTGTATAGTAACCAGAAAACGCTCGACTAGGGATGTCATCGTCACCTATGTAAACCAGTTTCGTGGGTAGCTAAATCAAGGTATCCTGTGTAGTGCAGAGATGTCCAACTCAGTCACGCAACAGCAGCAATGTCTCAATCGAAGAGAGCTACATGACAATGATGCGCTGGAGCCAACGCTGGCCCCTACCGTCATTTTCAGCTAGCTGTTTCTGAGGAAAATATAAGAGTTATTGGGCATTTTTTTTGTTTTGTTTTGGGTTGTGGGGTGAGGATTGAGCTGGAAGTGCGAGGGCAACATGGCATGTAGTGTGAGCCCTTAGAGAAGTTTGATGCGAAGCCGGACAGGCACGCAGCCCCAGTCGAGAAAAAATTAGGTACTGCGGTGGTCCAATAGGAAAGATTGCTGCAGAAGATGGTTTTGTGGGGGAAAGATTTTGAGTAAAAATTAATTTGCAATTTCTCATTCGTGCGAAGCTCGGAAAAGGCCAAAATGCCAGCTCTAGGCTCATCAAATGGATAGGCCAAATAATTTTTTTTTTAATCTTAATTAACTCATCTAACCTGTTTAGACTCATTTATATGCAATATAAATTCAGTGATCCATACCCTATCCAAATCTGACTTGGGATCCAATTTGAGCAAATTTTCTCTTTCAATTATTATCTTCGAATAATGAGCTACTCCATCGTCGAGATAAGGAGTCTAGTTATAATTGAGGTGTGGAGATAGGGGTGAAAGTCCAGCTTGGGCTATCTTTATAACATGAAACGGGTTTGAACTTTGGTTTTTGGTTTAATATAGGCGAAAAATTCTAATGTATTGGGCTCGCATACGTCTCCGCGTGACGTGTTACCCACTGAAGAGCGCCCTTTAATTAATCCAAAAGAACAAGAATCTAGAAAAGCCACAAACACGCCAACCTGCAAACAAAAAGAATCCAAAAAGTAGAAATCGCGGTCAATGCTCAAACAGCCATGAAATTAAAACTCTCTAGAAATTGATCAAGAAAACCGACTCAACGGCGCATCTACAACCGCCGCAGAAGGGCTGTGAGGAGCTCCGGACGTCCTCCTCAACGGAGTAGAGGGGGAAGACAACCCGGGGTCACCGCTGACGAAGTCGGTCCGCAGTGTGGGGCTGCCGTTGAAGACTGCGTAATCTTGAGACTGGGGGGCATTCTCGGATGAAGCGGTGGGCATTGTCATTGAAGGGGCCGTAGGTGGGAGATGAAGAAGAAGAAGGTGGGCTCCCCCTAACCTGTTTATCGAGTGAATTTATAATAAAACTTATCTGTTTTCGGCTTGTCATTTTACAACTTATTAACACCTACATTTAAAATTTAAAGTGATTCAATTATGACCCACTTAAATAAATTTGGATTAAAATACAAATTTGTGACTCATTTTTACAATCCTAATTAGCTCTAGTACTACTTACGCACAATCTTTTCTTGTCAACATAGGACTTACTTGACACGTGTTGTATTCTCAATGGCATGAACCATGATAACAGGATGCTATTGAAGTACGTTATATTTTCTCGAGTATTGCATGTGGGTGTGGCAGATTGGCCAATGGCTGACAGATGTAGGCCCAACATGTAAATGCAGTGCAACCCTCCATGCGTCGGTACATGTGCAATAATATCTCACTCCGCATGGTCCACATGGTTCACGAGTGACTTTTGTCCCAAAAATTACACCTTATGGAATATTAATCATTCAATATGCCAAATCATACCAAACGCTATGCTTGTACAATAGATAAATTTGTCAGATTATATATTGTGTGATATATAGAAAGTACTTGGCCTATCTTTAGGAAAAATTATATACTCAAATGACCAAGTCAATTGGATCCAACTTCTTACATAATAAATCTATATTGAAATTTGCTGATTTAAGAAAAGGGTTATAAGTCTTTCTTCTTCATGTTGGTGATATAAATACGAATATCACTTATATTTATTTTAACTAAAGTTTGTACATGAGAAATTCTCATAGAAAGTCTTATATTGGGGAAACATAGTGCATTCAGAAAAACATTACATTACATTATTGAGACAAAACCTCATCCATCAACTTGTCCAAATTGATGGAAGATGAAACTTTTTCACCGACTGCTTCTTTCGCCCGCCACCTTCTTCCACTCCATGGCCTTACTTTTCATTTTCTTCCTCACCTCTCCTTCCATCAACTCCCTCACAAGCCTTCCCAATTCATGTCTCTTCACATCATTGTCAATCTCCAAGCCAACCCCGAAGTCATCACATATATTTTTGCAATTCATCATTTGGTCTTTGAAGCATGGCCAAAACAGAATCGGAACTTTGGCCGACAAGCTCTCAATGATTGAGTTCCAGCCACAGTGCGTCAAAGAACCCTTTGATTGAAGGTTGACACTATTAGGATGCACGTATGAGTTGTGTTAGAGAATCCGCATTGGATAAGTGGTGTGGTGTGGAGTAGTTAATATATGTTAATTATCCCATAATTCATTGGCTTAAGCTTTTAAGTGAAGGTAGGTTCAACTAGATATGTTGATGGGCACGAGCTTGGGCTACCTCTTGGAGATCTCTACGAGTAAAGATATCAGGCTTCTACTGTGCACTTCCAACAAATGATATTAGAGTCGATGGTTGATTGGTAGCTCACTCTCAATGAGTATCGGTGTTTAGTAAATATCTCAAGGAGTGAATCTGGTGATCAACATAGTTTTCAGGCTAGTGGGCGTTGTTGTGTAGCAATGTGAGCTTGATGGCATATTTCATGGTTTGGTTTGGATAAAAAGATTAGGGATGAAGTTGGATGTTGATGGCGATTCAACTTGAGATAAGATGATGTAGAAAGGTACCTAGATTAAGGGATATTGGACCTAACACTAAATCACATAACTCATGTTGAAGGTTTTCGGAAACGTTCATAGTGAATACAAATCCATTGATCAAAAGGTTTTTGAAAGGACCATAATGTTGGTTTGGTACTGGGCTTACACAATGGGTATTATCTTTGAGACCAAGAAAAGAATATTCAATCAATATATTCATTGGGTTTATAGGTCAAGGGCCTTGAAGATAAGATAATGTAAGATTGCTTCTACTCCTTTTAGCGGTAGCTCTTATGTGAAATTCTTACTTCAACTCGAACCATCTCATCAATCAAAAAAGACTTCGATAAGGGTTGTAATGTCGGTTCAAGTGAGGCTTTGAGAGACTTAATTTTTCATACATTAAGGATATAAAAGTAAGTGATTATCTTGACATCATTACCATCACACAACTTTTCAAATGTCCGACTCTTGAAAATTGGACCTTGATTCATGAAATTGAATCATAGTCTTGAATGGGTCAATCTAAATTTTTTCAATTGAAGATTAATTGTTTGACTTTCCTATATTCAAAAGAGTGAAATCCCTAAGATTGGGAAATTCTCATATGAATTTCTCAAAACAGACCTTAGATTTGGACTTATCTTAAGAAAATGAGTGGAAAATAATAATCTATTCGCCACTTATGAAGAATCAATTTTGACCTCTTAATTAAGGCTTAAAATGGCAATTTGCCCTTCAACATGGCAATTCCCAAAATTGATTGGACAAGAGGATTAGAAATAGTCCCTAGACCAAATGTTGTAAAAATAACTACACCTAATTATGACTATAACAAAAGTAATTTTATTTTTTGTTGATTTAGAACCTAAAACTGAAAAATTTAGAAAACAAGATTCTTAATTGAATTTTGTGAAATTTTTTACACAAAAGTCAAATTGACACTAAAACAAAGTATTTTGGAGATTTTTTTTTTTTTTCAATTTTTTGGTCAAGGTTTAAACCAAAAGTCAATCTTTTAATTGACTTTTCTTAAAATGTTGATTTTTGAATCAAATCTTTGAATTTTTTAAAAATCAATTGACAAGAGTAAAATTAAGGCTATTTAACATCTTTTGAGTGAAAAACCAATTTTTGATATGAAGTTGACTTTTGGTCAAAGGGTTGACAAAAAAGTCAATCATTAACTTTTTGGGTTTTTATTGAAAATGGCTAGAAATTCCTTAAAATTGATAATGCAAAAGAAAGAAATAAAAAATAAGAATTTTTTTTTTTTTTTGTTGAGAAATGGGTTCTGTCACGATTGGAAGTCCTAATCTTAGTTTTTTTTTTATACGCTTCGACTAAAAATCAAATGTTAACAATCTTTGATGTGGATAGTGGCTATTCTATGTGGCATTGCTAGAGCTAATATAGATAATTTTTTTATAATGTTTTAAAAAAAATCAATTTTTTATTTTTATTTTTCCTTTTGTTTTTTTTTTTCATTATTCTTTTTTACAACTCTAGCCTGTGAAGTCACCAGCCATTGGTGAGGACCAAATGGGTGAGAGCCTCTGTACACTCGCCAAGATCAAGGCAAGGGTCGAATCCCTCGCCCATCGCCGGCTAGAGTTGTTAAAAAAAAGGTAAAGCAAAACGGAAAATTAAAAACATAAAAAAAACTAAAAAAATATTAAAATATATTAAAAATTGTCAGTATTAACATCGATCATGCCACATAGGACGGTCTGCATCCATGTTAGTGATCTCCGATCAAAATTTGACAGAGTGCAATCAATTGGCAAAAACATAAAAAGAATAAGGACTCGATCGGCACAATTAAAATATTAAAAATTGAATTGGCAAAAATTCGATAGGTTTAGGATAATTTTCCTAAAGAGTCACAATCCTTATCGAGAAATTATTAGGTATTGCTATAGTCCTATGGGAAAGATTGCATCAAAAGATGGTTTTGCGATGAAAGGTTTTGAATAAAAATAACTCGTAATTTCTCCTCTCATAGGTCAGATGGTTTTGCCAACATGTCAGCTTTAGGCCTATCAGAGGAGTAAGACAAATTGGAAATAATCAGACTCAAATTGACTCATCCGACCTATTCATATGCAATATAAATTCAATGATCCATACTTAACTTGGCTTGACTTGGGATCCATTTCAAGCAATTTTTCTCTTTAGATTGTGGTCTTTGAAGAATAGGTTACTCCACTGATTGGGTTATTGAGTCAGTGAGGGAGCTCTGAGGTTTGGTTATGGGCGGGGGTGTGAAGGTAACAAGAAAAGTCTAGTCAATGCTATCTATAATATGAAACGGCTTTGGGTTTGGGTTTGGGTTTAATATAGATGATGAATTTAATATATTGGACTTGATGAGATGATGAATCGGTCCATTTATGACGAATGGGTCCCTTAGTGTCGAGCTAAGTATGTCTCTGCTCATGGGTTTAGCTCATTCGCCGCTAGGAATGATGAAGTGGTATCTCCTCTTTAGACACCACGAGGTGACTCTAACCTTCAAAGCCCAACAACATACCCATTGGAAACCAGTAAATTGCAAATTCAGAAATCAAGATACAAAACTCAAAATCTTTCCCTGCACATGTTCGAGGGCCTACAATCCTCCATAAAGCTGGACCAAGAATAAATTGCAAAACGAAATCAATGTCCTAAAAAACTCGAAAAAAAACCCTACTCAAAGAACAAGAATTCAAAAAAGCCACAAAAACTTCAACCCACAAACAAAGGAAAATTTACCAAAACAGTTCTAAATCTATTACAATTTTTCTAATTCTGTCATAATCCTTTTTGCCAATTTAGTCCTAAAAGTTTAGGATTGAATTGACAAAAAAAAAAGATTTAGAACTGAATGCAATAGGTTTAGGACTGTTTGGTAATTTTCCCCACAAACAAAAGGAATTCGAAAGGTAGAAACTGTGATCAATGCTCAAATAGCCATGGAATTATAACTTTCTAGAAATTGATCAAGAAAACCAACTCAACGACCTATCGACAACTGTTGTAGAAGTGTGACATCCTGAATTTCATAATTTGTTTTCAATCAAATAAGTTGGGTTTTCATCGACTCGCCCATAGTTCTTTTCTTTGAGTTGGCCACTCACGAGATAACTGTTGACACCTAAATTTTGGCAACCCGTTTAATCATTTTTTTTTTTTTTGCATAAAAATGGGTTAAATTTTATCCCAAAAAAATATAATATATAAATCACATAGCATATAGTTTTAAGAGCATTTTTATTTTTATTGCATTTGAACTTAATGAAATTGGACTAAACCCGCAATAATGAAAATTCTTGGACAAAGCTCATGGACATTATAAGAACTGAAGTTTTCAGTGGAAAGTGCTCAATTAGGGGATTAGTTTATGCTGGATTTGGATAGACCGTGGTCGACTGATTAAAAAGAATCCGGTATATAATCTTGGGCACGTCAAAAGTGTATATTGAGAAATCAAAGGAAGATCGGGATTTAGTCAATCAAGGAAGAAATTTACCTAAAAAAGGAAATCAATATAGCTGAATAAATTGTTTGCATGGTCAATCAAAAAGAAATCGGCGGAAAAACCAAGTATAAAAAGCTGTCGAGGGGTCTTCGGTCTGGGGGGGCTCTCTCGCTAGGGTTTTTAAAAACAAAGAAGAAGAAAAGTCAAAGAGAAAAGTGAGAGAGAACAGAGTGAACGTGAGCAAAAAAAAAGGTATTTTCTTCTCTATCAAGTGCAGAGAGGTAAAAGAAATGAGGAAAAGGGGGGTCTTCTTCGACTCCCCCGATTGGTGCCTCCAGTTGCTCGACCTTGAAGCCAACGCCCACAGCCCACCATCCTCAGCCGTTGTTCCTCCGTTGATCGCTACTGCTTCACGTCCAAATCGGCGCCTGCACACAGCTCGATACCACGAACCAGCACATCCTAGGGACGCTTGAACCATTGCTACCTAGTTCAGATTTTGGCCGCTTCGTTTGTACTCATTCTTCGTAGGTTTCGCCGAGGTCCAACAAGGCCACCATCTCTTGTCCAGCATGAATACCACGTCATGGTTTTGCGGCCACCGCTTGCGAGCTTGAAGTCCACGGTCAAAAAGAGTTATTATAATCTCGCTTGGATAATTCTGAGTGGTGGATTTGTCTCCCTTTTAAGTTTTGTCCATATTTTACTATAATATTGTGGGCTTTGTGAATTTGTTTCATGCAAGCAAAAGAATGTTTTTTTTTTTTTTTTGGCAATGAGATCGCGAAGAATACGGAACGCCAAGCTCGAGCCAGCGTTGATTTTCTCTTCAAGTCGATTCGTCGAAGTTTCTATTTTTTCGCAGGTTCATTGGCTGTGACCCACCTGCATCGAGCTTGCCGCGGCCTTATCGAGCCACGCCGAGTCACCACCACAGCCATCGTCTTTGAGCCGTGCCGCACTGAGCGCCCATCAATTTGGTACCAAGTCAAGTGAATTTCGCTGCCCCCATCGGGCTTCTATTCTGTTCAAATTGCTAGCACTTGGTCTCCGTCGCATACGGCAATATCCTTAGTCTTGGTTTTCTTGCTCAGTGGGTCCAATGAAGTCAACGAAATTTGTTGGATCCAATTTGAATTGTTTGCAGATTTGTTTGAGTCTCGATGGAAGTGCAACACATTCCCTTGCAACACCGTGAGCCATCCCACAATCTGTTGTTTGCCTAAACTCTGAAACGTCATCCACGCTATACTAAGAATAAGGTAAGAATATTGATTAATTCGATATTGTTGCCTAATTCATAAAATTATGATGTTGTTTGAGCATTTAATCGATATTGTCATATCCAAGAGATCTCTTGATTCTTCATGAAATAGGAAATTTTCCTGATTTCACGATGTGCATACGATTGACAGTCCGATTTCACGCTAGAAATATGACTCGCAATTGCACGGAAAAATTGCCAATCCGATCTCATGCTCGAGATTCGATTCGCAGTTTTATTTAAAATTGACCAGTCCGATCCCATGCGCGAGATATGATCCGTCAATTTATGGATATCGGTTTTATCTTGTTGGATGTGATGTCGTATCGTTTGAGTTGATTTTGTTTTCGTAAACAAAAATCCAAAAAAAATTTGTAAAAAGAGTTTGAATTAGGGTAGTTTTTTTTTTTTTATTATTATCTTGCATGATTAGATTAGGGATTTTATTTTGAATCATGAAAAAGAAAAAGAAAAAGTGCATTCATTTAGGATGTTAGTTTTTTTTTTATTATTATTCTATTATTATCTGAATTGCATGTTTAATTTTAATTTCGAATTTCATAAAAAATTAGAATTAGGGCATTCTCTCGCATGTCATTGCATATTAGATAAAATTACATGTTTAATTTTAGGTCTAGATAGATCTTTAGATAAATTGCATGATAGGTTTTTTTTTTTTTTTTTTTTTTTTAAATGCATGTTTAGAAAGCATTTAGAATAGATAGTATTTCACTTTAGTTTATTTTCATTTTTAGTGATTTTAATTATGAATTTTCGTTAAATAAAAAATAAAAAAATCATGTGCACATCATGTAGAATTAGGTTCATGAAATGCATGTCATTTAGTGATTATTGCTAGGTTCATTTAATCAGAAATTGCACGTCATTAGAATTAGATCATTTTAGTTAATTTAGATTGCATATTTAATTATTGCATGTTCATTAAAAAATCACAAAATCTTTTACTCATTCATATAGTTTAAGACATTTTGCCATGCCATATTATTTCATATTAGGTTAGAAGCATTGCATTACATTGCATATTGACTATATTCCTGTTAAAAAGTGAAAGCAAAATTGATTGATAGCTTGTTAATTAGAAATCATATCTAGGATTGCTGATGTGAATTATGATCTAACACTGTAGATGCTTTTGTTGCTTTGAGGTAAGTCATGCATTATTTAATTGCTTTCCTAAGTGTTAAATTGGTGGTTTGCATACCCGTATGATCACCTCACATGTTAGGGAGATAAATTAAAATCAATTCAAATTGCTTGTCAAACAATTTTTTTAAATAAAGAATGGTATCGAAAGGGCATTAGAGAAATCTAGTGTAACAAAGTCCTCGTACCCATAGTATCTGGTTCGTAGGAGTAAAGTAAATCTCCCATTACTTTACTTGGGTTTCTAATCGACCCACCAAAAAATAGATTAGTGGCGACTCCCAATTAAAAAATCAATTGCATATTAAGAACTTGAATTTAAAGTTGCGAATTGGTATGGGCTTGGGAGAGCCCAAGTTAAGTCTAAACTTAACAATCCATTAGCCAAACCCTAAGTGGTTCATCCAAAAATTTGGTCGCGACAATAACTAGTCTATCAGGTGAAGCCGTTAAGGAATCTAAACGCAATAGACTTGAGAATTCGATTAGGAATTGACTACTCGATCGTGCTAATCTGCAAGGGTCATTACAGCATTATCAAAATTGATTAGAGACTAGAAATAGGTCGATTCGATAGAGATATGTGATTTGATTAGTGTGTGGGTGATTCCACCTAATTATAAAATTTCCGTTGAACGGCATTAGACCAATTTTTTTGTCATTTCTGTACCTTGTGTCTGTATTTGAAATTTCGATATTTTCACGATAACCGAAAGTCGCCAATGTGTCGAAGATGCACAATAGGGCTTGAAAATAGTTGACCACGGGTCAATTGCACAAAAAATTCCTAAAAGCTATCCGGTAGGCTAGGTCATGCTAAAATCGTGCCGGATTAAAATTAACCGCGAATTGAACATGATTTCAGAAATTGAAAGTTTTGTCATGTCATGATTCATTTTAGGAATGTCGACTCACCTTACGAAGATTTTTCTGCAAACCGAGATATTTGGCAAAAATTCAAAGTGGGGCCGTTTTCGACTAGAAAAATCAAAGGACTATTTTTGGTCGCATTTTTGGAATTCAAGTTGGACAAATTGACGAGAAAAATTCATGAGAGGGTCGATGGCATCTTGGATGGATTTATGGACTCCAAATTGAGTTCAATAGGAGAAGAATTAAAGGAGAGTTGAAGTGGATTTGAGGGAAATGGATCAAAATTCGTAGGCCTTGGTCTCCACAACTTTTGGACCACTTCATTGGCTTGTTGAGGAAGCCTAGTGAGCTACCAAGAGGCTGAGGATGACAGCCACGGTGGTGGGGGCATGTGATGAGTGATTTTGGATAGAATGGTGGACTTTGAAGGCAAGTGGTGGCTCTTCTTCAGCAGCCACCTTCTTCTTCCTCTTCAACCTTGCTTTCTCCATTGTTGTAGAGTCTTGAGAGCTTGAGAGAACTAGCAAAAACCGGCCAGCCTTCCTCCTTGCCTGTCTAACCGCTGTCGTGCCCTGTCTAAGCAGCCAATGCCACCGAACTGCCCATCGCTCGCCCTCTCGCTTGCGCACGTCATCCGCCCACATCCCGAGCCCCTGTTCGTCACTGTCTCTAGTCGTCTAGCCACGCCACCATCGTTGTTCGCTGCCCCTAAGCTACCGTAGCACCGCTGTTGCCGTTGCCTCCCGTCCTTGTTGTTTCGGCCCTAACCAGCCGCCGGTTCAGCCCCTGCAGTCCAAGAGCAGAAGACGAAGAGCTCAACCCAGCTGAGACTTCATGTGGCTTTTCCAAGCCTTTCTCGGTCCCACGTGGTGTCGCCGCAGGGTTGTTTATCGTCCGTTTCCGCGTCGTCGTCGTTGTGGACTCACCGGATCGCAAAACCAGTGAGTTTACTCGCTAAACTCTGTTTAGAGAGTTAATTATGCTTAAGGGGTGTTTATTTTAAGTTAATTAGGGATTAGGTGGTTAGTTAGATTATATTAGTGATTTAATTATTCAATTATGCATGTTAGGTGGTTAGATTAGATTAATTAAGGATTAGATAAGATGTATTATTTATCTAGATAGGTTCGGGAATTTTCCCGGCCCGTTTAGGTGGTTAATTAAGCATTTCCAGCCTAAGTTAGCATTTTTGGTATTTAAATTGAATTATTTAATTAATTTTGATAATTATTTAATTATTTAATATTTTCTGGAAATTATACCGGGATAGCCGGTGACCAGAATTTTGTGCTAATTGCAATGGTGTGTTCAATTTATGCAATTGGGTGTTAATTCATGTAAATTGAGTGCTGATTGGAATTTTGGTCATTTATTCCAAAATTTGTGAATTTCGATATTTATTCAGAAAATCTTGGGTGTCATATTTTAAAATCGGAAATTGTTTTATATACTATATAAAATAGTGGGATTTTAAATTGAAGGATATCACTTTTTCTAGGTCGAGTTGACCGTGTACCCACACACGACTATTTTCATCCGGTGTTTTTAATACGGAGAAAATGGGCCAAGTACATTATCTTAATCGAGACATTTGAGTGCAATGCACAGTGTCCTTGGCTGTAATTGAGTGGTCGTGTGTTGGTTAAGAGAACCCGTCTCGGGCTGTTAAGCTGGACATTACCCCTATTTGGGATGCCCCTCGACAACGGAAGTTGGTCATAGAAGATTTTGGACCTATGCTCCTTCGGGAAAGGCATCTAGGAAAGACGTAGTCGTACTTAATGGGGGTGAGACAACATCTGGCTATGCTAGAAGGCCGCTGAACAGCGAGTAGGCCGTGCTATAAGACGAGATCAAAACTAGGAATGCATGACGAATTGAGTTGAACGTGCCAGATTATGGTACAAAATTGTGTGGCACGGTATAGGACGTGTCATAACGATTTGGCCCTATAATCAAGACCCCTGTGCTGGGTTGAATTTGAGTGTGGTGTTCCAGTTGATGAGTTTATTTGCTGCCCATGTTTTTATGACTGTCTGCAATATGAATTGTGCTAACTTGTAAGGAGGATCTGAGACGAGGTAAGTCTCTATGCTGGTGTGGTTGTGTGGTTAGGACACCTCTAGGTGTATTACTCTCCTAATCAGGGTTTAGAGTGTGAACTCGCTGAGATTTATATCTCACCCCATCATGGGCCCAATTCTTTTCAGGACCATAGAGTGGAGGATCTGGTGCCGAGCTGAGGGGGATTTGAGGTGTAGGTCAATTAGGATAGCTTCTTTTTTAGAGTTGGTCTTTTGTAGGCTTTTGGTTGTTGACTTTTGTATATGACTTTGTGTGTATATAAAGGCGTGTTTTGTTTGTGAGTCTGTTTCCTGCTTTTATATCCCAAGTTGTTCATTGTCAAGGGATATTTATTCTCTTTTGCATGTGCAATAAAATGAATGGGTCGGCGACGCGTCATAGGACGTCGCAATTTTATCGACCACCGACGGATGGGCACGTGCTCGAGGATCGAGGTGTGACAAGAAGGGCCACGAGGAGCTCTGGACATCCTATCCAACGGAGTAGAGGGGAAGAAAATATTATGTTCACTTGTTTTGTCACATGGGCCATGCGTAAATCCACTCATTGATCACCATGTGACCATAATGGGCCCACTTTTCAAATCTTTTCTCTCCCCTCCCCCCACATTGCCCCCTTTCTCCTTCTCCCTCTAGCCCTCTCTTTCATCAGCATGAGGTGCCAACATTCACTTGCCCTCTCCTTAACTTGAGCTTGACCTCTGCGCCTCCCCCATCATCACCACCGGTGGAGTCGTATCACTCATGAGCTAGTCGTTCATGGCTGCTAGTGAGATTTTCAAAAGAATCCCTTCTTCATCCATGGTGGATGGGAAAGATGGATACACAAGGGATCAATAGCATGCTCGAACGACGCCAACAATGACCATAGATGAGCGTCGGCATGCTTGCGAGTGAGTCATCCATGGCTGGCTGGTGACATTGCAATCCACAGCCTCAAGTGTCATCCATGGCCTCAAAGGCAAAAAAAGGGAATAAAACAGTGAGAGAAGAGATAGAGTAACAAGAGAGAGAGAAAAGATCTAAAAAGTGGACTCATTATTGCCATGTTGTGATCAATGAGTGAACATATGCACGGCCCATCTGGTAAAACTGGTGTACCTAATATTTTCTTTTGCCATTGACAATGTCGTAATCTTGAGGCTTGGCACATTCTCGAATGAAGCAACAGACATCATCACAGAAGGGGTTTGAGTGGGAGATGAAGAAGAAGAAGAAGAAGAAGAAGAAGAAGAAGAAGAAGTGTTGCGGTTGACTTGTTTACTGAGTGGATTTACAAAAGACTCACTAAAACTCCTCTATTTTGAGCTTTTCACTTTAGAACCCACTAAGACCTGTATTTAAAATTTAAAGTGATTCATACATGATCCACTTAAGCAAATTTGGCTTAAAATATGAATTTGTGACTTATTTTAACAGCCTTGATCAGCTCTAGAACTACCTTAGTTCAATCTTTCCAATTTGACAAGAGACTCACTTGACATGTGTCATACTCTCCATGACACGAGGCACAATGACATGGCACTACTAGCGTGCCTAATATTTTATTGAGTATTGTATGCAGGATTTTTTTAAATTAGCCAATCGCTAATAGATATAAGCCCAACGTATAAATGCAACCCTTCATACGTCAGTACACGTGCAATGATGTCTCACTTTGCATGGATCACAAGGTTCACTGGTTACATTTGTCTAAAAAATTACACTTGATGGAACATCAATCATTCAATGTGCCAAATCATACCAAACGCCATGCTTGTGGAGTGGATGAATAAGTTGGATGTATGATATATAGAAGGTGGTTGGTCAAACTTAAGGAAAAATTGTATACTTAAAGATCTGGTAGACCAGATCCAACTTATGAGGTAATAAGTCCTTATCAAAATTTGCCAATTCAAGGGAGGGTTATATTTCTTTCTTTTCAAATTTGTGTTTCGAATATGAATATCAATCACATTTATTTTTACTTAAAATTTATACATAAGTCATTATCATAGAAAGTCCTCTATTGAGGAAAACATAGGGCATACAAAAGAACATCACATTATACTATTTAGACAAAACCTTGTCCAGCAGCTTGTCCAAATTCGTGGAAGACGAACCTTTTTCATCGACTGCTTCTTCTGCCATGTTCTTCCACTCCATGGCCTTGCGTCTCATTTTCTTCCCCACCTCTCCTTCCATCAACTCCCTCACAAGCCTCTCCACTTCATCTCTCTTCACATTACCATCCATCTCCAACCCAACCCCCCAATCATCACATATATACTTACAATTCGTTGGTTGGTCTCCAAAGCATGGCGAACACAGCATCGGAACTCTGGCCGACAAGCTCTCGATGGTCGAGTTCCAGCCACAATGAGTCAAGAACCCTCCGATTGAAGGGTGGCATAGCACTCTTTCTTGTTGGCACCCAGATAAAAAGCCTCTCTCTCTTGTTTCCTCAACAAACTCTTCAGGAAGAGTCGCTTTGTTTCCGTTCACTGCGTCAGGCCTCAAGACCCATAAGAAACATTGATTGCTATTAGCCAGTCCCATCGCAAATTCAAGCAATTGTTGGTGTGTCATGAACGCTATACTACCAAAGTTCACATAGATCACAGACTTGGGCTCCTTCGAGTCCAACCAACATAGACACTCATTGTGCTCTTCCAACAAATTGCACTCTATATGCTTCGAGGCAAATACTTTTTCTTGAGCGATTCGATTGATCATTAGGTGGAGTGGTCCCACCGCATAAACCCTTGGGATCATTGAGGAGAGGGCGAGCAGCACATCTGGCTCAAGCGCCTCCAGGCAAATACTTTTTATTGAGCGATTCGATTGATCATTAGGTGGAGTGGTCCCACCGCATAAACCCTTGGGATCATTGAGGAGAGGGCGAGCAGCACATCTGGCTCAAGCGCCTCGAAGGTGTGGATAATGGTCATCGGGGCATCATCGGTCTTATGGCTGGTGTCGGCGGTGAAGTTGAAGAAAGTGTCATCGGAGCCAAGGATTCGGAAGAAGTGAGGCATGTCGCGCAGCCTCATGTTTTTCATTCCCGGGATCTAGTCGATAGGGATGTTCTCATACCCGTTCATCAATTGGGATTCATCTACATGCGTGCATTCCCATGCAAAATCATCAAATGGCAACAAATTTAATTACGGTGACTTTTTTTCTCATTTTTTAAGGCATTCCAAGTCACAAATCGCATACAATGCAAGTCTTTGAAATTTAGGGAAAATTACCAAAAAAGAGTCATAAACATTTTAATTTCGTCAGTTTAGTTTGAATTCTTTTGACAATTTGCCAATGTAGTTCACCTGGCCAATTAAAAAATCATCGACGTGGACGCTGGCTGTCCTATATGGAATGGCCTGTTTTGAGATGGATAATTTATTTTAAATGTTTTTAAAAATTTCTAAATTTGCTTCATTTTTTCTTTCCTTTTTATTTTATTTTCTTTTTTTCGTTCATTGTGGGCCGACAACCCTCGCCAGCACCATGAGGCTGCAAAGCCCTTGTCGACCACAACAAGGGGTTGCGTCCCTCACCAAATCTAAGCCAGGTGGGGGCATCATGAACATCTACTGACAAAGGGAAATAACAAATATATATATATATATATAATTAAAGAAAAAACTGAAGGAAAAAATTCAGAATTTTTTTTTTGAAAATTGCGTAAGTTGTCCATGTCGGCATTGGTTGAACCACACAAAACAGCCAGTGTCCACGTCAACAATTTCCCACCAAAATTGGTATGAAGTACTACATTAGCAAACTGTTAAAAGGTTTACTATCTTGACTAAATTAAAATGTATAGGACTAAAATGACATCCATATAATATGTTTAGACTCTTTTAAAAAAAAAAAAATTATCCCTGGAGATCTAATCCATCGATTTGCGCTGTTCATGTGTGATCAAAGGCATTCATATAATGGTAGATGATCTGACCGAAAAGTTAGTTTCCAGGAGAATGGAATAGTATGTAATTCCTCGTCAAGTGAAGTATGATAGTATGGTAAATGCATGAAGTAAATGAACTCTTCGGAAAATGCAATACCGATAATGATAAAACTTATACAAGGGGAATTTAATAGTAACTCAAACGTGTTTTACCTGTGAGTGGTGCAAGACCGTTTTCTTCCAGGGCCCGCAATTGTTTCACCGCCATAAGGGCACAACCGGGTATAGGGAACAAGTGTATGAGCGGAATCCCAAATTTCGAAGCCGTGGGACTCGTCGTAAACGCCATGAAACCGTCCGAGACAATGCAAGTCACCGGAGGGAGACTCGGGTTCGAGCCCAGGCTCGATACAAGATCGCCGAAGGGGCCGGCCATATAGTTCCTACTTGAGTCACTGAGCATCTGGAGGTCCTGTATCGCATCCGCTTCCGAAGGAGGAAGACCATCTGGGATCGTCAGGAACTGAAAGTCGCTCAGCCTTCCGTTCGCGAATTCAGGGCCTCGGGCCCTAGCGAGACGCCGGTGGTTGAACTCGGTGTTGACGAAGGAGATGTGGAAGCCCTTGTGATGGAGGAGCTTTGCTAACTTGAGCATGGCGCCGATGTGGCTTTGTGCAGGGGAGGGAATGCAAACTGCGTGTGGCTTTGTGGCGGATTCGAATCTAGTGGAACCCATTTGTTTCTTCTCACTAGAGGATGATGACTCCACTGACATTTCAGGATATGTTGAACTCGGCTTTGTTTAACGATCATTAAGTTGAGCTTCCCTCCTTATGTAACTTCGTCTACATTTTGTCCTCAAGTATGGCGTCGCATTATAAGTTGGCAAGTTCAGTTTGATTTCCATCTCCTTGTTTCTTTTTCTCCAAGGAAATGTATGATTTACGTACTATCTACCTTCTATACTAGTTTTCTTCTTCTTCTTTTTTTTTAATTGATATCCGATTGATTATTTTGTGGGGTACAAATATTACATATTGGCGTTGAGAATTGGCCTCCTTACACATGGACCACATGACTTGAACAACAAAGCCAATTTGGTCTCCCACCTATCAGCTCCCGCCGAATAAAATAACACTGTAAGAAACCCCAAATCTTACTAACTGACAAGATTAGGTCGGCTGTGTATTTAGAATTAGTTCCTTCACAGTATCCAACGATATTTTGGCTCGTTTGAAGTGACAATTTTCTTCTTACTCTCGATACTTTAGGGATGAATTCGCATCATCGCCTTTCGTGGGTAGCAAGTTAAGGAATCTGGCATAATGCAGAGGAGGGGGGCCAACTCAGTCGATGCAACTGCAGCTATGTCTCTCTCATTCAAAGAGAGCCGTATGATGTTTGACTGTTGTCGAGTAAAGTCTAAAGTTAAAATACAAGATTGACTTAATTATAGCTTGACGCGACAAACTAAAGATTAGAAAGCTAAAATGGTTTATATATAATGCTTGCCCAAACAAATGTGTTGGACAAAGTCGAGGAAGAAACGACTAATGTCTTGATGCACAACAAATGAATTTACTCCGAAATATATGTTGAATCACCAGCAAGTAATAAACGGATCTATAACTTCATGATAGTCTAAATACAATCACAAAGAAAATATTCACTTTCCATAGTGTTAATATCGACCGTCTTCTAAAGATAGTAATGGAAACCTTTTATATGTGTTATTCTGATAGAGAGGAAAACATTGTTTTAACGTCTATTCTTTTATTACGTAGGATTGCATTCTCTAGAATTTTAACTTCCCTTAAAGATAACCGTTCAAACCTCTTTAAAAGGTGTCTCTTAAAGAGACCCCATTACAGGCAAAAGGTGCTTCTTGTACACATCCCATTAAGGCAAATGGTGCCCCTCGGACACACGCTATCATGGGCAAACTAACGAAATATAACAAAATGATCAAAAGAGTTATCAAAGAGAAATTTCATTATTTTTCTAGACTTTCAGATAACCTATGGCTATAATTGACTGCAAGTTGGAAGATTTGTTGTTGGAAGATCAATACCTGTATTCTCTGAAAGGTGACATATCATTTACTGTAATGTGTCAATCATTGCAGTTGCCTAGACACACAAGATTGTCTGCGAGGAGACTACTACTACCAGTATTGGTAGAACTAATCCAGTCCTTTCACCTTTAACAAAGATGAAAGACTACTAGGAGCTTTGATTGTTGAATCTCGTGCAAATGACTATTGTGTACCATAATCAATAGCTATATATATAAGTGGGCATGGAATACATATGTGAGCAAAATAGAAATAAAAGGAAAACAAGAGGTTTTTCTATCCAAGATTCTTTATCTGGAACTGGGGAAAAAAAGAGTTTTCTTTTTTGTTGTCGATTCCTAATCTCACGAAACTTCATCTAACTAGTCTTCTACTTAGTGGGTTACCGATATGGATAATGTTAATCACTTGAAATTCACCAATTGGAAGCATGGTTTAAGTAAAATCATGGGTGGACGACAGATAATATAGCCAATGCTAAGTAACATTTTATTTAAGATATCAACGTGTCATTCGATCTAAAACTATATTTGTTATATTACTCAAAATGATGTTGCCAATGTGGATTTCCGCAAGAGGAATAATATCCATAAGTTCATGATGGAAGATATATTTATATTTATTAAATTGTCCCTTGGAGTTTACGCCGGCTTTTATTCAAAGTGGATTCAAAGTCTCATATAGATCTATCCTCCAATTTAAAGAAAATATAAGATTGTAATATTTGTTAATTATAATACAAGTACCCGCAATATTTCGACACATTTCTTCGCAGACCAAGAAGAATGGAGACAATGATGGATCACGTGGCCGTTTGCAATAATGGTAATAACGTGCTGACCTCCTGTGTCTTCGGCGCGGGCGGGGGGGGCGTGGTGGTGTCGGGGGCGCCAAGCCAATGGCGGGGCTGAACGAGTGGGCGCCACCGCCATTCTTGAAGAAGACATTCGAGATGGCGGGGGACCGGAGACGGACTCTGGTGGGGAGAAGTGCCAAAAAGTCCTAAATCTTTTCTTTTGTCTGCCAATTTAGTCATGAACATTTTTTTTTTTGTGCGATTCGAGTTTAAAACCTTTTTACGTTGTGCCAATTCAGTCCAGTTCCGGCCAATTTTGGCCGGACTTTTGCTTGACGGACACCGGCCTGGCCGATGTGGCTGATCGGCGTTGACGTGAACAACTTTTAATAATATTTTAATATTTTTGAATTTTTATTTTTATTTTTTTTTTTTTTTTTTGTCTTTTCCTCTCGACCGATCACCGAGGTCCGGCGATCGACTAGAGCCGGAGGCCGGCGAGGGCGAGGCGCACCTCGCCGGCCACCTTGCGGGTGAGGGTCGAGCCTCGCCGCCATGGGCGAGGCTCGCCTCATCAAATCCGGCGAGGGGGAGCCTCACCCATGGCCGGCGAGGCTCGACCTCGCCAAATCCGGTGAGGGCGAGCCTCGCCCATGGCTAGATCTGGCGAGGTCGAGCCTTGTCGGCCATGGGCGAGGCTCCCCCTCGTTAGATTTGACGAGGCAAGCCTTGCCCATGGCCGGCGAGGCTCGACCTCGCCATATCCGGCCATGGGCGAGGCTCCCCCTCACCGGATCTGACGAGACGAGCGTCGCCCATGGCCAGCAAGGCTCAACCCTCGCCCGCGAGGTGGCTGGCGAGGTCGGCCTCGCCCTCGCCAGCCTCCGGCTCGGCCGGTGGCCGGAGGAAAAGACAAAAAAAAAAAAAAAAAAAATTCAAAAATTCAAAAATATTAAAATATTATTAAAAGTTGTCCACGTCAGCACCGATCAGGCCATGTCAGCTGGCCGGCGTCCAATTAGCAAAATCCGGCTAAAATTGGCCGGAAAGGACTGAATTAGCACAACGTAAAAAGGTTTAGGACTGAATCGGCACCAAAAAAAGGTTTAGGACTAAATTGGCACAAATGTAAAAGGTTTAGGACTTTTTTGGCACTTCTCCCGACTTTGGTGTGTCGTAGGGCAATGATCGGATAGCTTTGTGATTGGGGGACCAGCATGAGTTCTCGAAGGACCTCTTGCCCAAATACTTCAAGCACTAGAACCTTTTTAGCTTCATTCGCCAGTAAAAAAGAAAAAAAAAAGAAAAAAATTTAAATAATGTTAAATATTGTTCATGTCAGTATCAATCGTGTCATTTAAGACAGCAAGTATTCACATAAGTAATATATGATTTATGACTTAATTAACTTAATGAAAATGTTTAGGACTGAATTGACGAAAGTAAAATTGATTTAGGACAATTTTCCTAGAGATTAATAGTTCCGATTGAGAAAATATTAGGTATTGCAGTAGTCCCATGGGAAAGATTGTAGCAGAAGATGATTTTGTGAGGAAAGGTTTGGAATAAAAATAATCTTCAATTTCTCCTTCGTGCATAGCTATAGGGAAAGGCCGACATGTCAGCTTTAGGCTTGCCAAATGAAGTCGCATAAAAAATAATCCAACTCAAATTGACTCATCCGATCCATTTATATGCAATGTAAATTAGTGATCCATACTCAACCCAATCCAAATCGGGATCCATTTAAATCTCAATCTTTAAAGAATGAGCTACTCCATGGATTGGTTTGTTGAGTTAGTGAGGGAGCTTCGGGGTTTGGTTATGGGCAGGGAAGTGAAGGTAGTAGTGAAAGTTCAGCCTGGGCTGTCTATATATCATGAAACGAGTTTGGGCTTTGCTTTTTTTTAATATAGATTATGAATTTAATTCATTGGGCTTGATGAGACGATGAATCGGTCCATTTTTTTGTATGTGTTCCTCAGTGTCGAGCTTAGGTATGTCTCCACTCATGGATTTAGTTCATTTGCCATATATGGGAATGATGAAGTGGCATCTCCTCTTATAGACATTGCGAGGTGACCCCAACTTTCAAAGCCCAACAACACACCCATCACAAACCAATAAATTGCAAATCTATAAATCAAGAAACAAAACTCAAAATCTTTCCCCAAACACGCTCGAGGACCTGAAATCCTCCACAAAGCCGGATCAAGAATAAATTGCAAAACGAAATCAATGTCGGAAAAAACTCAAAAAACCCTATTCAAAGAACAAGAATTCAGAAAAACCACAAAAACTTCAACCCACAAACAAAAGGAATCCAAAAGGTAGAAACTGCGATCAATGCTCAATAGCCACGACATTATTACTTCTAGGAATTGATCAAGAAAACCCACACAATGACACATCTGCAACTGTCGCAAAAGGGCCGCGAGGAGCCCTGGATGTCCTCCTCGACGACGTAGAGGAGGAAGACGACGTCTCCTGCCAGGGTCACAACAGACGAAGTCAGTCCACGACGTGAACTGTCGTAAGAGAAAATATTATGTACACCCATTTTGCCATGTGGGCCGTGCAATCCATATTGATCGTCACATGATCATAATGGGCCCCCTTTCAAATCTTTTCTAACCCACCCCCAGTACAACACCCCACCCCCACCCCCCCCCCCCACAAAAATTACCCCTTCTCTCCTTCTCCCTCCAGCCCTCTCCCGCACTAGCACGGGGCACCAACGTTCACCTACCCTCTCTCTCACCTGAGCCCGACCTCCTCCTCCACCGTTTCCATTGACAAAGTCGCATCACTCGTGAGCTAGTCGTTCATGACTGGTCGGTGAGACTTTTCAAAAGGATCCCTTCTTCATCCATGGTTGACGGGAAAGATGGACACATAGGGGATTAATGTGCCAAATCATACCAAATGCTATATGCTGGCCAAACTTTAGGAAAAACTGTATACTTAGATAGATCGGATCCAATTTCTGAGGTAACAAGTCCTTGTTGAAATCTGTCAATTTAAGAGAAGGATTATATTTCTTTCTTTTTAGATTGGTGTTAGAAATATGAATATCAACCACATTTATTTTTACTTAAATTTATACATAAGCCATTATCATAAAAAGTCTTCTATTGAGGAAAACATAGCGCATATAGAAAATCATCACATTATACTATTCAGACAAAACCTTGTCTAGCAACTTGTCCAAATTCATGAAAGATGACCCTTTTTCGCCGACTACTTCTTCTGCCATCTTCTTCCACTCGATGGCCTTGCATCTCATTTTCTTCCCCACTTCTCCTTCCATCAACTCCCTCACAAGCCTCTCCACTTTATCTCTCTTCACATTACCATCCATCTCCAACCCAACCCCCTAGTCATCACATATATACTTGCAATTCGTTGTTTGGTCTTCGAAGCACAGCCAGCACAGCAACGGAACTCTGACCGACAAGCTCTCGATGGTCGAGTTCCATCCACAATGAGTCAAGAACCCTCCGATTGAAGGGTGGCACAACACTCTCTCTTGTGGGCACCACCCAGATAAAAAGTCTCTCTCCCTTGTTTCCTCAACAAACTCTTCAGGAAGAGTTGTTGTGTCTTCATTCACTGCGTTAGGCCTCATGACCCACAAGAAACATTGATTGCTGCTAGCCAGTCCCATTGCGAATTCAACAATTTGTTGGTGCGTCATGAACGATATACTCCCAAAGTTCACATAGATCATAGACTTGGGCTCCTTCGAGTCCACCCAACAAAGGCACTCATTGTGCTCTTCCAACAAATTGCACTCGATGTGCTTTGAGGCGAACGATTTTTCTCAAGCGATTTGATCAATAATTAAGTGGAGTGGTCGAACCGCATAAACCCTTGGGATCATTGAGGAGAGGGCGTGTAGCACATCCAACTCAAGTGCCTTGAAGGTGTGGACAATGGTCGCCGTGGCATCAATGGTCTTGTTGCCGGTGTCAGCGTTGAAGTTGAATAAGGTGTCATCGGATTCGGAGCCAGTGATTCCGAAGAAGTGAGGAATGTTGCGTAGCCTTATGTTTTTCATTCCCGGGATCCAGTCGATAGGGGTGTTCCCATAACCGTTCATCAATTGGGATTCATCTGCATGCATGAATATCGATGCAAAATCATTAAATGGCAACAAATCTAATTACAATGACTTTTTCTCATTTTTTAATGCATTCTAAGTCACAAATCACATACAATGCATGTCTTCAAAAAATTTAGGGAAAATTACCAAGTCCTGAACATAGTTTATGATGCTAATTTCGTCCTAACTTTTTAATTTGACCAATTTAATCTGAAACATTTTGATGATTTGCCAATATAGTTCTCCTGGCCAACTTTGACAAAAAATTACTAACATAAACACCAGCCGTCCTATGTGTAATGACCTATATTGACATGGACAATTTTTGAAATTTTCACAAAAATTTCTAAATTTGTTTTGATTTTTTCTTTCCTTTTTATTTTATTTTCTTTGGGAAAATGTCACAAATAGTCCCTAGACATTTAATTTGTTCAATTTGGTCCATGAATTATCGATAAATGTACGATATAGTCTCTGACTATTTGGAAAATTGACCAATTTTGTCCTCGAGCTTTTGATTTGCTCAATTTGGTCCCTAAACTATCAACAAATGTTCCATCTAGTCCTTCCATTTGTTCAAACCATTAAGTGATGATGTGGAGCATTAATTGATGATGTGGAACTAAGTTGGAGTATTAGAATTATGAGTCAATATATATCTTAAAAAAGGAAAACAAATTAGGGGTTAGCTAGAGATGAGAGCACTGATCACAAAAGCAGAGAGAATAAGTGGTTATGTATCTTTTTTTTTTTGGATAGTGGCCACAATTTGACATGTTTTAAAGGTAATTTCCATGTGGATATTCCACAAGTCCTTTTTTATTTTATATTTAAGAGACTAAAAGCCATGGAAGCCAATTTCGTTAACTTTAATTAACAGAAGGACGAAATTGGTTAATTTTCAAATAGTTAGGATTAGATCAGACATTTATTGATAATTCAAGGACCAAATTGAACAAATTAAAAATTTAGGGATGAGATTGCACATTAAGTGGTAGTTTAGGGACCAAATTAAGCAAATCGAAAACTCGGGGATGAAATTAAACATTAGATGAAAGTTTAGGGACCATTTGTGACATTTTCCCTATTTTCTTTCTTTCATTCGTTCATCGTAGGCCAACAACTCTTGCCAGTGCTACGAGAGCCACAGAGCCCTTGCTGACCATAGCGAGGGGTTGCGGTCCCTCCCCAACTCTAGGGCAAGTGAGGGCAAGCCCTTGCCTATTGCTGGCAACCTCCGCAAGCAGAAGGAAATAAGGAAAAGAATAAAATTAGAGGAAAAAGGAAAAAAAAATGCAGAAGCTTTTATAATAATTGCTTAAGTTGCCTATGTTAGCACCTAGCACTATTACATATGACAGCCAACATCCACATTAGTGATTTTTGACTAAAATTGACTTGAATCACTATATTAGCAAATTGTTAAAAGGTTTACTATATTGACCAAATTAAAATATTTAGGATTGAATAAGCATCCGTTTAACAAGTTTAGTTTTTTTTTTTTTAAATTATTCCCAAAGATCTAATCCATCGATTTGCGCTCTTCATGTGCAATCAAAGGCATTCATATAATGGTGGATGATTTGACTGAAAAATTAATTTCCGGGAGAATGGAATAATATGAATTCCTCGTCAAGTGAAGTCTAATAATAGAATGATGTGTAAGAGTTTTCCTAATATGGACTACATTAATTGATATTGTAATTTACTGTTTTACGGTTTACAATTTTACGGGGTTGGTCTAAGGTGAGATAGAAGGTTTCTTAATTAGTCTAATATGGGGCTGGCTAGTGTGGGCTAAGTTGAGCCTGGCCCGTAATGAGGGGGCTTGGCTGGAAACTCTATAAATAGTGCTCAAGTCTCTCCTCTAATCCTAATTCTCACATGTATCCTCACATAAAGAGTGTTAACCTAACGCTAAAGGTGAGGGGGCCGCCTTATTGTTACGGAGGGCAATAAAGGAGAATTACTTGATGCGTGGGTAATCCCCTTAATGCGTGGATAATCCATTTTCTACTTCTGCTTCAAGAAAGATGGATCCCAAAATAGGTTCGTTAATCTTTCTACTCAATTATATGTGTTCATGTTCTGGTTATGGTGATCTTGGGATTGCACAATTTGCATCCAACATGATAAACTTACAAAGCAAGTGAACTCTTCGGAAAATGCAATACCGATAACGATGAAACCTATATATATGTTGTTTAAATTAATAGAAACTCAAATGTGTTTTACCTGTGAGTGTTGCAAGACCGTTTTCTCCCAGGGCTCGCAATTGTTTCACCGCCATGAGGCACAACCTGCTATAGTGAACAAGTGTATGAGCGGATTCCCATATTTCGAAGCCGCGGGACTTGTTGCAAACGTCATGAAACCATCCGAGACGATGCAAGTCACAGGAGGAACACCTGGCTTCGAGCCCAAGTTTGATACGAGATCGCTGAAGGGGCCGGCCATATAGTTTCTCGTGGAGTTGCAAAGCATCGAGATGTCCTGTATCGCATTTGCATCCGAAGGAGGAAGGCCATCGGGGATTGTCAGGAATTGAAACCTACTCGGCGTTCCGCTCGTGAAGTCGAGACCTTGGGCTCAGGCGAGCTGTCGGTGGTTGAACTCGGTGTTGATGAAGGAGATGTGGAAGCCCTTGTGATGGAGGAGTTTTGCTAGCTTGAGCATGGCCCCAATGTGGCTTTATGTAGGTTTTGGAATGCAAACCGCGTGGGCCTTTGTGGCCGATTTGAATCCAGCGAAATCCATTTGTTTCTTCTCACTAGATGAGTTCAAATCGGCTTGGTTTAGCTATCATTGAGTTGAGCTGTCACGCCCTGATCCTTCGAGTGTGTGCCCATCCCTCCTTGGTCAATTTAATAGCGACGTCCCAGGACGCGTTGTCGACCCATTCATTTTAATGCACATGCGGAAGAGAATAAATAATCCCCAGACAACACAAAGATGGGATAGAAAAGTAGGGTCACGATTTTTAAACAATTAACACAACTTTTACAAACAATCTGGTTTACAAATAGAGGTCAACTTTAGGGTCTAAGTACATGAAGTCTATCTTCAAAGAGAACTTCTGAGCCACCCATGTTCCTGACCCTTCTGCTTCTAGTTCTAGGTTCTTTACCCTAGGGACCTGAAAATGTTATCTCACAATGAGGTGAGACGACTTCTTAGCAAGTTCAACCCCTTAAGACCCGACTAGGAAGAAAATACGCCCTGAGGGCTACCTAAGCTCAAACACAAATCAGAGGACTTACCTTGATCTTAGTCTCTTCTTGCAAGTCAATACAGTTCAAACAACTATTCAATCACTTCATCTAATCAGATCGAATCATCGATCAATCGACTTAGTCGATTCCATGTCATCAAGACCCTTCCCCGGTCATCTCAATTAATACTATCTATAAAGTCCGATCATAATCAAGACTACTCTCTCTAAGCTGATAATAGATAGTATAGCTCGCATTAAGTTGATAAATAGTATACTGCTCACTCTAAGCTAACATATCATCCACAAGTTGATATAGTATACTAATAATGCTCACTCTAAGCTGATAAGGTATACTGCTCGCTCTAAGTTGACATATCAGAGCTCGTAGGTTCATATAGTATACCGTTATATTGCTCACTCTAAGCTGACATATTAGAGCCCGTAGGTTGATATAGTATACCATCCTGGCCATCTAACATTTTCGTCATTTTTATCATACCCGATAAAAATACTTGTGTGTGGGTACACTGTCTGCTTTAGCCAAAATATAACATTTTCTCACTTGAAAATCCCACTAATTTCAACAGTCCACCAATTCATTTTTGGTGCTGTAAACTGATGCCCGATGATTTTCTAATTAATTACTAAAATTAATTAATTTTGGGATAATTACCTAAAATCACCAATCACCTCAAATCAGCACGAAATAATAGTCAATTAAATAACAGATCACACCACTACAATTAGAATAAAATTCCAGTCACCGGCTATCTCGGTCTAATTTTCGGAAAATAAATAATTAATTAAATAATTACAAAAAATAATTATTAAATGCCAATAAATAGGACTTAGGCCCGAAAAGCCTAATTAAAAGCCGATTCGGGTTCGGAAAATTCCCAAACCACTCTAGATAAATACTATAGCTTGTCTAGGCTCTAATTACACTACTCTAACCACCTAACATACAATAACAATGAATTAAATTGCTAATCTACTCTAACTATCCACCTAATCCAAGCTTAGTCTAAACTAAACAACCTTTAAACATCATTAACTTACTAAGCGATGATTAGTGAGTTAAACTCACTTGATTAATGATCCGCTCTGATCAAAACGACGGGGATGTGGCGAGGAACGACAACCTCCAAAGCAGGACCGCCAATCGGGGTTGGGACGAGCTCGAAAACGGGTCTTGATGCCCACAAACCCTTGCTGATTTTGGCTTCAGATCCTAGGCCCAAGGAGGTGCAACGGTGACTGGTTCGGGCATGGTTTGGGCTAGACTCGGCGGCCGTGGGTGGTGGTGCAGGCAGTGACTGGTATTGGATAAATTCTCTTTAGATATTTTGAAGTCGACAAAACATTTCCATCAGTCTAGTCTGAAGACTTGCAGACTCTACTGGCAAAGTCTGAAGATCCAAGTCTGACGATATCAAGACTCAAGTTTTAAAGTCTACTCTCATGGATAGTTTCCAGACCATCAAGTTATAAACTTCTATTCTGATTCTATCTAATATGGTTTTGGCTCCAATGGCTAAGGAATATTTTTCGACTGGATTCAGCACTACAAGATCTTATATTCGTATTCGAATAAATATAGATTCTCTAAGATTCGCAACTTATATTTGGAAAGTTCTACTTATGGAAACCAAGATCCTAATTGTACGGGCGAGCATGATTGATGGGCTATCTACACTTACCTTAAAGAGCTCGAGATCTCTCTCAATTGATTCTGTCCAACGGGTTGATTGGAAGAACTTGTTTGGAAGGTGCCAATGGTAATGAAGGCATGGAGAAGTATATAAGAGAGACTCTCAAGTTGTTGAAGGGTGCTAGATAGAAAAATTTCAAAGTCTGAATCTCCTTGTTATTTTGTGATCTTATTTTTCGAGCAATACTTGTAATCAAAAGAGAGACCAAAGTGTGGTGAGACCTTGAGGAAGTGTAGTAGAGTTTCTACACTATGGATTCAAGGGCGTGAGATTGTAAACACTCTTTTTGATTCTTAGTGAAATCCAGCCAGAAGGGCTGTCCGTGCGGGAGAGTGGACGTAGGCTTGGTCTAAGCCGAACCACTATAAATCTGGAGTTTTGATTCTCTATCCCTAATCCTTTTATCTTTCATTACTTTCATTTGGAACGATTGTTATTTTTAATTCATTAATCTCTCATTCGGATTAAAATTTATAAAATCGCTTTAGTCACCTATTCACCCCCTCTAGGTGCTAATACTAGTTCTAACAATTGGTATTAGAGCTTGTGTACTCGTTTATAAGAAGTGTCTTTACTTCTGAGTAAAAGATCTATGGCTAGTATGTTGCCTGCAGGGTTGGTTAAAGGCCAAAGCAATACCAGACCTCCATACTTTGATGGAAAAGACTACAAAGATATGGAAAAACAAGATGAAAGCATTCCTAAGATCGAAAGATCCTTTGGAATGGGAAGTGGTAGATAAAGGAATCATTCCTGCTGCTGCATCAGAATCAGAGAGAGGAAAAAAAGTTGCTGATCCTATTCAGATGACTCAAGAAGAAATAACCAAGAGACAAACCCTTGACCCTAAAGCCATTTACTCCTTATATTGTGCTTTATCCCCTACTGAGTATAACAGAATATCTTCTTGTGATACAACAAAAGAAGTCTGGGATAAGCTTAACATTACCTATGAAGGGACTGATCGTGTGAAAGAAACAAGGATCAATATTCTTTTGGGACAGTATGAAGTCTTTAAGATGAGATTAGGAGAATCAATAACTGACATGTTTAGTCGTTTTACTGAAATTGTGAATGGTCTTGAATATCGTGGGACATCCAATCTCGGACATATGAAGGTCAACAAACTCCTACGTGGACTCTCTAAAGACTGGAATTACATAAAAACCTCAATAAGAGAGATACAGAGGATTGCTCCACTCTCTGTAGACGAATTGGTTGAAACTCTTCAGTCTTACGAAGTAGAGCACACCAACGAAGAGGAAGATTCAAAAGGTAAAAAATCTATTGTCTTAAAGTCTAATGATTATTATGATGTTACAGACTCTGAAGAAGATTTAGATGATGAAGAACTGGCACTCATGATAAAGAGATTCAGAAAGCTGAACAAAAAGGGAAGGAAATTCAATTGGAAGAAACAAAGCTCACAAAGGTTTCAAAACAAATCAACAGAGGAAGATGATTCTAACAAAGAAGTGACTTGATTTGAATGCAAGAAAAAGGGACACATTAGACCCAACTGTTCTCTGTTAAAGAAAAGAAAAGGAAAGACTGAGAAATACAGGAAGGCACTCAAAGCAGAGACCTGGAGTGATACTGAATGTGAAGAGAGTGATGATGATTATGCCAATATCTGTTTGATGGCAAAATCTGATTTAGACTCAGACCTTGATACAGATACAGACTCAGACAGTGAACTCTAGGTCACTATCAAAAGGAAGATTAAATGGTATCTAGATAGTGGCTGCTCAAGACATATGACGGGAGACTCAAGTTGCTTCATAAAACTTGTCCATATAGATGGAGGAAAAGTTTCTTTTGGTGGTAACAACAAAGGAAGAATTACTGGTCGTGGAACAAAAAAGATTGGAAGTCTGTCAATCAAGAATGTCTCCTTAGTTGAAGGATTAAATTACAACTTGCTTAGCATAAGCCGCTTGTGAGATACTTGGTTTCAAGATCAATTTCCGTGAAGGAACGTGTTTTGGAATCAACAAAGACTTTACTCAATCTTTTACTGGACGAAGACATGGAAATATCTATCTTCCGGATGTGAATCATGAAAGATCACAAAGTGCTTAATATCGCACAAGATGAAGCTAATCTATGGCACAGAAAGCTAGGCCATACCAATATGAAGCAAATCACCAAGATCTCTTCCAAGAAACTTGTTTGAGGATTGCCTATTCTCAATTACTTAAAGTCTGATCTATGCACACCATGCGTACTGGGTAAACATGTTAGAAACTCTTATAAACCAATAAGTAAAGTTTCCACTAATCGTGTATTGCAGCTTTTGCATATGGACTTATTTAGACCTACTAGAACGCAAAGTATTGGTGCAAAAAGGTTCTGCCTAGTAATAGTGGATGATTATTCACGATTTACATGGGTCTACTTTCTTTCAAGTAAGTCTGAGACTTTCTCTCTCTTTTCAAAGTTTGCTAAGAAGGTGCAGAATGAGAAAGGTTACACTATCTTAAGCATTCGTACAGACCATGGAGGTGAGTTTGAAAATCAAGACTTTGCTAAATTTTGTGATGAGTCTAGTTTTCAGCATAAATTCTCCTCTCCATATACACCCCGAAACGAATGGGGTTGTGGAAAGGAAGAATAGGTCTTTACAAGAAATGGTAAGGACTTTTTGATTGAAAGTAATATTTCTTCAAGGTTTTGGGCTGAAGTCAAGTTTCAACCGCTTGCTATATTATAAATAGAGTGTTTTTAAGACCAATTCTTGAGAAAACCCCTTATGAAATTTTTAAAGGAAAGAAACCAATTGTTTCTTATTTTCAAGTATTTGGTTGTAAATGCTTTATTTTGAAGAATGCAAATGATCGTGTTGGTAAGTTTGAAGAAAAATCAGATGAAGGAATCTTTCTTGGTTACTCAACTACAAGTAAAGCCTATAGAGTATTCAATAAGAAGACTCAGATTGTGGAAGAATCAATGAATGTTAAATTTCAAGACTCTCCACAAGTTCAGCAAATTCAGACTGAAGACTCAGAATTTATTTCAGACTCTACTAGATCTACCTCCCATGAAGCAGTTCAAAATTAAGAAGCAATACAACAAGTTAGTGATGAAGAAACGACTCAGGAAAAAGATCAACAACCTATCAGATTATCCAGTAACTGGAAACACAAGTCTAGTCATCGTGAAGAACTCATTATTGGAAACATTAATGAGGGAATGTGGACAAGATTCAAAAGGCGAGAAGAGTCTAGTGTTGTTGCACTTATTTCTGAAATAGAACCCAAAAACATTGAAGAAGCCTTAGCTGATGAAAGCTGGATTGAAGCAATGCAAGAAGAGCTTAGACAATTCAGTATTAACGATGTTTGGGAATTGACTCCTAAACCAAAAGGTAAATCTGTTATTGGAGCTAAATGGGTTTTCGGAATAAAATTGATGAAAAAGCAAAGTGACAAGAAACAAAGCAAGACTCGTGGCTAAAGGATACACGCAAGAAGAAGGGATAGACTATGATGAGACTTACGCTCCAAAGAGCAAGGTTAGAAGTAATCAGATTACTACTTGCTTTTGCATATTATAAGAATTTCAGGTTATTTCAAATGGACGTCAAAAGCTCATTCCTGAATGGATTTATTCAAGAAGAAGTCTATGTGGAACAACCTCCCGGATTTGAAGACTCAAAGAAACCGGACTCGGTGTTCGGATCAAGAAAGCTTTATATGGATTAAAACAAGCTCCTCGAGCTTGGTATGAAAGGCTTAGTAACTTTTTAATTCAAAATGGTTTCTTTAAAGGAAAGGTAGATACTACTTTGTTTATTAAAAAGGAAGACAAAAGCTTTCTACTTGTTCAGATTTATGTTGATAATATTATATTTGGATCATCTAATGAGACTTTGTGCAAGAAATTTTCTAAGACTATGCGGGATGAATTTGAGATGAGTATGATGGGTGAACTATCCTTCTTCCTTGGTCTACAAGTGAAACAACCGAAAGAAGGAATCTTTATTCATCAAGAAAAATATGCAAAAGAACTTGTTAAAAAGTTCGGTCCGGAGAATTGCAAAAAGACTGACATACCTATGTCAAGTTCTTTGAAGATAGACAAAGATGAAGCAGGGAAGAAAATCGACCAAAAGTTATACAGGAGTATCATTGGTTCACTTCTCTAACTTATTGCATCTAGACCTGACATATTATTTAACGTTTGCATATGTGCTAGGTTTCAATCAGATCCTAAAGAATCTCATTTAATTGCTACTAAACGTATCATTAAATATGTTGCAACTACTGCTAAGATTGGTCTATGGTATCCCAAAGAAGGAGACTTTACTCTTCTTGGTTATTCAGACGCAGATCTTGTAGGTTGTAGAGTTGAAAGAAAAAGCACTTCCGGTACTTGTCAATTACTTGGAAACAAGGCAGTATCTTGGTTTTCAAGAAAGCAAAGTACTGTGGCTCTTTCAACAGCTGAAGCAAAATACGTAGCTCTTGGAAGCTGCTGTTCTCAAATACTATGGATAAAACAACAACTACGAGACTTTGGTATTGAAGACTCTTGCACAGAGATTAAATGTGACAATACCAGTGCAATCAATCTTACAAAGAATCCTATTCTACATTCAAGAGCAAAACATATTGAGATTCAACATCATTTTATAAGAGATCATGTTCAGAACAAAGAAGTCTTGATACAATTTATTGACTCGAAGAATCAACTGGCGGACATCTTCACAAAGCCACTTGAGAAAAGTTCATTTGAGTCTATTCGTTCAAGACTCAACATTTTATCTCTTGAAGACTGTTAAAACTCAGACTCAAAATCTAAGTCTGACAAAGTATCAGACTTAAAGATTTAGACTTGGAATGCCAATCGTCACGACTGTAAGTTGTTAAAATTACAGTACATTTACTCATTTAAGCTGATATCTCGAAAAGGTAAGATTGTCTGTTTATCTCTAATTGAGTTTATTAAAGGCAGTTATTTTTAAACAAAGGTGGTTATCGATTTGTTTAAGGTAGTTATTTTTTGAAAAATAATTTTGTTTATTCTTTCCTTATTACGACGCTTCAGATACCACGATTTGATTACTTTTTATACTCCTTCTCCTCCTCTTTCTTCTTTTACACAAAAACCCTAGAACACAAATTTTCATTCTCTGAGATTCTCCTTCTCAAGTTCTTCTCCTCAAGTTTTTAACTTTCTTGCGACACAAGTGTGAAAGTTCCTTCCAAGAAAGTGACAATGTCGTACCAGAGGAAATATTCAAGAATAGCAAGCAGGGGACCATAGGGCTTGGCTGAGGGGCCTACGCATTTTGATCTCATTGATGAAGGTGACTTTCCAAGTGAACAAGTGCACCAACACTCTCAACAACGCTCCTCTTCAACTAGATCCCATGTTCATCATCCGCAACATACAGAGGAAATCATTGAAGATATTGCAACTGTAAGGTCTCTTAAGCCTGTGTTTGTTTATAGGCTTTATTCTGTATTGAAGGAAGGAGGTTCTGCAATGACTTTCATTGACGAGTTTTTAAAAGAGAAAGGCTATAAAAATGAGACACATTTTCTCACTATGATGGAGAGATCGGGCGTTGTTCCTGTTGGAACGGCAGCCAAGACCTTTGCGAACTTTCCGAGTGACCCTTGCTTTGGAAGTGTAAATCAGCCTGAAGGGAAAGATAATGATGAGAAGATGTTTGTACATTTTAAGCCTTGGATGGGTGTAGCTGCAACTCTTCGAGGAAAGAAGGATGAATTGTTCCGATCTGAGGAACACAAGAAAGTGTATGGGAAATTGCTGAAGCATGGGGTGATGAACCCATGAACGGTGGATTTTGATTTTCTGGATCTGTTGGGTATCAATTTGAGAGAGAAGTTTGAGAAGCTTCAACTTCATAAATTCTGTACTAAGAGCGAGGTTGCTTATTTTGAATTGACAGCCTATTTTTATTCCAACCTCGCCTTTATTGATGCCAATAGTTTTTCTTTCAAAGTGTGAGAGATAGAGAGTATGTGGTTGACACGTATACTTGGCCGGATGTAATTGGTGTGGAAAGGGGAGCTTTCCAATCAATCTCTGTGTCTGTGAGTCATGCAACTCTGGAACTAGTGAGAGATAGAATCGCAGAAGGTCATCTCTCCTACTCAAGGATGAATGCTACAAACACTCTGCTTCACAAGATAGTGATCAACTGTCTCAGACCGAAATCAACATCGAAGACAGATGTATCAATCTTAGAAGCCAAACTGATGTATGCAATCAAGATCGGTCTAAACTTCTCTTTGCCCCATACTATTATGTTTCACATGTACAGGTCTATGGCGAAGGACAATGGAAAACTCCCTTATGCTGCTCTCATCACTCATCTTTTCAGACATTTGAACATTCAGCCTCCCCACATTCTCTCTGTGAAGACTATTGATCAAATGGTCATTGGTATGAGGATGATTACAAAAATGCGTCTGAAAGATCTCAGTAAGAAGTTGGAGCAGTTCAAGGAGAAAACCCCTGTTAAGACCAGACCAGACTTCTCTGCTGCTAAGAGGAAAGGAAAGGAACTTGTGACTGGTCCTATCAAGAAGAGGCGGGCAATCATCTTGGAGGATGAAGATGATGAGGATGATATGCCTATCTTTGCCTTTGTTTCTAAGTATTATGCTGCTGTGTCAGCAGAACCAAACAAGAAATTGCAGAGGAAATTGAGAAAGGGAACCAGGAAAAGGAATCCTTGCAGGAAGAAGAAGAAGAAGAAGAAGAAGAAGAAGAAGAAGAAGAAGAAGAAGAAGAAGAAGAAGAAGAAGAAGAAGAAACTGCAAAGACAGACTCCCAGCAACAACCAACAGACTCACAAGACAAAGAAGATCGAGCAGATTCTCCAGCGAAAAAGGAGGATCAACAACATTTTGCCACCGAGGAAACTCCTCAAAGAAGAAGAATATTTCTCTCCTCCAGAAGGCATTGAAACAGGGGGAGATGTACAAAGAGAAAGTACTCCTCTTCTCTTGACATTTACCAGTGCAAGTGTTAGTAGATCACCTCCTGATGCGGAAGATGTTCATGCTGCTCATTTTCCTGAGGAAGAAGCAACATCTCCACATGATGATCTTCCTGCTGATATTCACTCCACCGGCTTAACTCCACCATCAGACCGAGTTGATGCAAGCACACAAACTGACAATTCAGCTGATTTCGGAAGGTTGCTTGAAATCATTTTGGAGCTCAAAGGCCAAATATATGCTATAGGGTGTGAATTTCAGACTCTGCAGAATGAGAATCATGCTATGTTCATCTCCTTGCATGATCAAATTAAAGATGTTCAACGTCAGGTTCAGGCCATTGCAAAAGGCACTGCTCTCACTCAACTACAGGAGGATTTGAGGAAACTGGAAGGAACTGTCAAGTCTATGGAGGACTTTCAACTTATTCGCATTCCTCGTGCTCCTTGATTTTCTCACCTTTTTATGATGACAAAAAGGGGGAGAAGACTTTGCAGATTTTCACTCTATTCACTCCATTCCACTTTCACTTTTTAAAACACCTTTTTGGATTTAATATTTTGTTTGACATTTATGTTTTTGACATTTTGACTTTATCTTGAGTTTTTGAAATGCTTGCTTATTACTGCATTACTTTAAGTTGTTAAATTAGATAAAGATAGTTGATATCTGCACAGAACTAATATGTTTTCTGTGGATGCAGATTTGTGTACAGGATAAGTCTGTGTACAGGACAACTTATACTATCTTTACTCTAATCTTTTATGAGATATCATTACTAGCTTAAATGTTATATTGCAGGCAATAGTATTCAAATCTGCAGGAAAGTTTTGTCACCATAAAAAAGGGGAGATTATTGGATAAATTCTCTTCGATATTTTGAAGTCGACAAAACATTTCCATCGGTCTAGTCTCAAGACTTGCCGACTCTACCGGCAAAGTCTGAAGATCCAAGTCTGACAATATTAAGACTCAAGTTTTAAAGTCTACTCTCATGGACAGTTTCCAGACCATCAAGTTATAAACTTCTATTCTGATTCTATCTAATATGGTTTTGGCTCCAAAGGCTAAGGAATATCTTTCGACTGGATTCAACACTACAAGATCTTATATTCGTATCTTAATAAATATAGATTCTCTAAGATTCACAACTTATATTTGGAAAGTTCTACTTATGGAAACCAAGATCCTGATTGTATGGGCGAGCAGGATTGATGGGCTATCTACACTTACCTTAAAGAGCTCGAGATCTCTCTCAATTGATTCTGTCCAACGGGTTGATTGGAAGCACTTGTTTGGAAGGTGCCAATGGTAATGAAGGCATGGAGAAGTATATAAGAGAGACTCTCAAGTTGTTGAAGGGTGCTAGATAGAAAAATTTCAAAGTCTGAATCTCCTTGTTATTTTGTGATCTTATTTTTCAAGCAATACTTGTAATAAAAAAAGAGACCAAAGTGTGGTGAGACCTTGAGGAAGTGTAGTAGAGTTTCTACACTGTGGATTCAAGGGCGTGAGATTGTAAACACTCTTTTTGATTCTTAGTGAAATCTAGCCATAAGGGCTGTCCGTGCGGGAGAGTGGACGTAGGCTTGGTCTAAGCTGAACCACTATAAATCTGGAGTCTTGATTCTCTATCCCTAATCCTTTTATCTTTCATTACTTTCATTTGCAACGATTGTTGTTTTTAATTCATTAATCTCATTCGGATTAAAATTTATAAAATCGCTTTAGTCACCTATTCACCCCCCTCTAGGTGCTAGTACTAGTTCTAACAACTGGAACAGCCATGAACTGGCCGAGTTATGGCCATTGGACTTGTTGGAATGGAGTTGCTGTTGGGCTTCAGATGGGCTAGAGCTGAAGTGAGGGATGGAGTAGCTTTGTGCGATGACGATGGGCCATGGTGGGGGGTCAACTTCGAGCTTGATGGATGCTGCTGTTGACTCGGCGGGCTTGATGAAGAAGCAGTGGGTGAGCTGCACGTGAGGTGGAGAGTCGGTGATGTTGGGTGAAGAAGAAACGAATGAAGTGGATGGGCCAATGGTGTCTTCGACCGAACCAGTAGAAGAGAAAAATAAACAAACAAGAATAGATTAGTCGGGGGCAGCTGGCAGGGGAAATTTGATCGAATGAGACAAGGGGGGTCGTCGAAGCCAGCAGGGCTAGAGAGAAGCCCAAAGAAGAAACAAAACAGAAATTAAAAGATAAGAATGCAGAGGTGGTCGACTAAGAGGGAGAAGGAAAAAGAGAATATGCGAGAGAGAGAGAGAGAGAGAGAGAGAGAGAGAGAGAGAGAGAGAGAGAGAGAGAGAGAGAGAAATCGAAGAGGGGGAAGGACTTGTCGGCTACAAAAGGAAAACGTGCAAAAAAAAGAAAAATAAAGGGAGGGGGACGTGCGGATTGAAGGACCAAAGGAGAGGAAGGAACAATTTAAACAAAACACAATTATACTTTTGCTCAACTTCACAACAAGAACAATTTGTCATCCAAGGCCAATTTTAACATCAACTTGCACCATTCGAAGTCCAATTGAAGACCAAAATAAGACGGGTCCTCCAACCTACGAATTTCTCTCAATTCCGAATTCTATTTCTTTTTTCTCATAATCCGATTTCTTAATGAACTTCTCCGATTGAGGTCTAATTTGTTGTGGAAAAAGCCCACAAAATTTCCTCTCGCCAAGTAGCTCAAACTGGAGGCCAAAATCCCTTCAAATTGGCCAATCTAAATTTCTATCCGTTTTTTGAATCATCCGAATCGGTTTTTCGTAAAAATCCCAAACTCGCCAGAAATTCCTCGAAAAATGAGTTGATGTTCCTAAAATGACTCGTGACATGACAGAACTTTCGATTTTTGAAATCTAATTCAAATTCGGTTAATTTCAATCGGATGCGATTTTAGCGAGACGGAATCGCAACAATCTTGTGTAGTGCGGAGATGTCCAACTCAATCACGCAACCGCAGCAATGTCTCAATCAAAGAGAGCTACATGATACTGACACGTAGGAGCCAACGCTGGCCTCTACCGTCATTTTCAGCTAGCTGTTTCTGAGGAAAATATAAGAGTTGTTGGGCATTTTTTTGTTTTGGGTTATGGGGTGAGGATTGAGCTGGAAGTGCGAGGGCAACATGGCAATTTTTCTCTTTAAATTATTATCTTTGAATAATGAGCTACTCCATGGTCGATTTACTGAGAGAGATCAGGAGTCTAGTTATAATTGAGGTGTGGAGATAGGGGTGAAAGTCCAGCTTAGGCTATCTTTATAACGTGAAACGGGTTCAAACTTTGGTTTTTGGTTTAATATAGACGAATTTTTTTGATGTATTGGGCTCGCATATGTCTCCGTGTTACCCACTGAAGAGCGCCTTGTCATTAATCCAAAAGAACAAGAATCTAGAAAAGCCACAAACACACCAACCTGCAAACAAAAAGAATCCAAAAGAGTAGAAATCGCAGTCAATGCTCAAACAACCATGAAATTAAAACTTTCTAGAAATTGATCAAGAAAACCGACTCAACGGCGCATCTACAACCGTTGCAGAAGGGCTGCGAGGAGCTCCGGACGTCCTCCTCAACGGAGTAGAGGGGGAAGACAACCCGGGTTCACCTTTGACGAAGTCGGTCCGCAGTGGGGGGCTGCCGTTGACGACTGCGTAATCTTGAGACTGGGGGCATTCTCGGATGAAGCGGTGGGCATTGTCATGGAAGGGGCCGTAGGTGGGAGATGAAGAAGAAGAAGGTGGGCTCCCCCTAACCTGTTTATTGAGTGAATTTATAATAAAACTTATCGGTTTTCGGCTTGTCATTTTACAACTCATTAAAACCTATATTTAAAATTTAAAGTGATTCAAATATGCCTCTCTTAAATAAATTTGGATTAAAATATAAATTTGTGACTCATTTTTACAATCCTAATTAGCTCTAGTACTACTTACGCACAATCTTTTCTAGTCAACATGGGACTTGCTTGACATGTGTTGTATTCTCAATGGCATGAATCATGTTAACATGATACTATTGAAGTACGTTATATTTTCTCGAGTATTGCATGTAGGTGTGGCAGATTGGCCAATGGCTGATAGATGTAGGCCCAACATGTAAATGCAGTGCAACCCTCCATGCGTCGGTACATGTGCAATAATGTCTAACTCCGCACGGTCCACATGGTTCACGAGTTACTTTTGTCCCAAAATTACACCTTATGGAATATTAATCATTCAATAAGCCAGATCATACCAAACGCTATGCTACTACAATAGATAAATTTGTCAGATTATATATTGTGTGATATACAAAAAGTACATGGCCTAGCTTTAGGAAAAATTATATACTCAAATGACCAAGTCAATCGGATCCAACTTCTTACGTAACAAATCTATATTGAAATTTGCTGATTTAAGAAAGGGGTTATAAGTCTTTGTTCTTCATGTTGGTGATATAAATATGAATATCACTTATATTTAGTTTAACTAAAGTTTGTACATGAGCGATTCTCATAGACAATCTTATATTGGGGAAAACATAGTGCATTCAGAAAAACATTACATTACACTATTGAGACAAAACCTCATCCATAAACTTGTCCAAATTGATGGAAGATGAAACTTTTTCACCAACTGCTTCTTTTGCCCGCCACCTTCTTCCACCATGCCCTTACTTCTCATTTTCTTCCTCACCTCTCCTTCCATCAACTCCCTCACAAGCCTCCCCAATTCATCTCTCTTCACATCATTGTCAATCTCCAACCCAACTCCCAAGTCATCACATATATTTTTGCAATTCATCGTTTGGTCTCCGAAGCATGGCCAACATAGCATCGGAACTTCAGCTAACAAGCTCTCAATGGCGAGTTCCAGCCACAATGCGTCAAAGAACCTTTTGATTGAAGGGTGACACTATTAGGATGCACGTTTGAGTTGTGCTAGAGAATTCCACATTGGATAAGTGGTGTAGTGTGAAGTAGTTAATATATTTTAATTGGCTCATAACTCATTGGCTTAAATTTTTAAATGAAGGTGGGTCCAACTAAATATGTTGATGGGCTCGGGCTTGGGCTACCTCTTGGAGATCTTCACGAGTGAAGGTATCGGGCTTCTACTGCGCACTCCCACTGAATGATATTAGAGTCAATGGTTGATTGGTGGTTCACTCTCAATGAGTATCAGTGTTTAGTAAATATATCAAGGAGTGAATCTGGTGATCAACATTGTTTCCTAGCTGGTGGGCGTTGTCGTGTAGCAGTGCAAGCCTGATGACATATTTCATGGTTCGGTTTGGATAAGAAGACTAGGGATGAAGTTGGACGTTGATGGAGATTCAACTTGAGATAAGATGATGTAGAAAAGTACCTAGATTAAGGGATAGCGGACCTAGCACTAAATCTCATACATGAGGGGAATTAATATATCCTAGTTAGCCTATAATTTATTGGCTTAAGTTTTTGAGTGAAAGTGAGTCCAATTAGATATGTTGATAGGCTCAGGCTCTTGCTTCCTTTTGGAGATCTCCCCGGGTAAAGGTTTCAGACTTCTATTGCACACTCCCAGCAAGCACAACACTCTCTCTTGAGGGCATCATCCAGATAAAAAGCCTCTCCCCTGTTTTCTCAACAAACTCTCTGGGAAGAATTGTGGTGTCTACATTCACTAAGTCAGGCCTGAAGATCCACAAGAGACACTGATTGCTATTAGTCAATCCCATCGCAAATTCTATACTTCCACCGTTCACATCGTTAATGGACTTGCACTTTTTTGAGTCCAACCATTGGAGACACTCATGTCCTTTCAAGAGATTGCACTCAATGTACTTTGAGACGAATGATTCATCTTGAGCAATTCAATCTATCACTAGATGAAGTGGTCCGATTGCGTAAACCCTAGGGATCATCGAAGAGAGGCTACGTAGCAAATCCGACTCAAGCGCCTCAAAGTTGTGGACAATGGTCGTCATGGCATTGCCTGTCTAGTCAATAGCATCAGCTGTGAAGTTGAATAAGGTGTCGTCAAAGCCAGTATTTGGAAAAAGTTGGGCAAGTCACGCAGCCTCATGTTTTTCATTCTTGGTATCCAGTCGATAGGGTGGCTCCCATACCCATTCATCAGTTGGGATTCATCTGCATGCATGCGTATCCATGCAAAATCAGCAAAAAATAACAAATTAAATTATGGTGCTTTTCCTCCTTTCTGAATGCATACTAAGTCACAATCATATGCTACGCAAATTTGGTAGATATAGTCCATAGATTGGTGCACTTCGTATGTGTTCAACGACATGCAAAAGATCGCAGATGATCTGGCTAAGAATATATTTCTAGGAGATTGGCATAACATGCAATTCGTCATCAAGTGAAGTCTAATAGGATGATGATATTCTTAAGTAAGTGAACTCTTCGGAAAATGTGATAGGAATAACGATAAAACCTATTATATAAGGGGAATTTAAGACTTTATGCATGATGCATATGTAAACTGTAAAAGGAAGAATATCTAGGTTCTACTTAGACATGAGTTAATTAGCTTGCTTCCTCTGTATGACGAAGTGCGATCCACTGTCGTGCTCGAAGTCAAGATTATCAATACATATGTGGAGTATGAGAAGAAGCAGAAGACAGAAGATAGGACGTGTATGAAAGAAGGAACTTTGTATATTGTGATTTCTCAAATGATCGATACATCAATCAAGAGTATTTCTCTTGTTCTCTCAGCTTATACAATCTTACAAAGCTCTACAACTTCAGAGAACGAAAAACCAGAGAAAATCTAGAGAGAACTTCAGGTTCATCTTCTTCTTCCTCCTCTATTAATAAGGCTTTTACATCGAGTTAACAACCTAAACTATCTTCCAAAACTGACTTAACAACTTCAGTTACGAAATTGAATAACAGAATGATTCCTCGTGGATTGCCAACTCAGCTTCTTCACGGATTGCCAGGTCAGCTTTTCTTTATTTTGAGTCTGCTCTGCTTCTGCTTCAGCTTGTTCGAGTTTGCTCTGTTTTTGCTTCAGCTTGTTTAGCTTTTGACTCTGCTTTTCTACTTTCATCAGCATCTACTCTGTATATTGATCTTTGTTCTTTAACATCCCCCCCGCAAATTGGGAATGGATAGAGAACAAATTCCCAATTTGACTCTCAGATGAAAATGTGCTAGTCGTGACAATAGTTTTGTGAAAATATCAGCAAGTTGGTAATGAGTTGGAATATATTTCACATGTAATGAACCTGAGGATACTTTTTCTCGAACGAAGTGGAAGTCTCCCTCAATATGTTTTGTTCGAGCATGTAAAATAGGATTAACAGTGAGAGAGATGGCTGATTTATTGTCACAGTAAATATGAATGGGAGGAGTAAGAGAGCAACCTATGTCTCGTAGTACAAAACTGATCCAAGTGAGCTCAGCTGTAGTGGATGCAAGGGCACGATACTCAGCTTCTGTAGAAGATTGATTGACTGTTGGTTGTTTCTTTGCTGTCCAAGAGATAAGATTGGAACCAAGATATGTGCAGAAACCAGTTGTTGATCTTCTGGTGTCAGCACATCCAGCCCAGTCTGCATCTGAGAAACCATAGAGATGCATAGTGCTTCGAGAATGGATGAATATTCCAAGGCTGACAGTACCTTTAACATATCTCAGAACCCTCTTTAATCTATGAAGGTCTCGCAAAAAGTAGGTTGCTGCATTTTCTGGCATAGCAAATTTGTAGCATAGGCAATGTCTGGATGAGTTAATGTGAGGTATTGGAGACCACCAATGAGGCTTTGATATTCAGTTGGATTGGGTAGAAGTATAGGATCAGTGATCACAGTATTTGGTCTCAATGAAAGGGGAGTTGAAATTGGTTTACACTCTAGCATATGAGCTCGAGTGAGAAGATCAATAGCGTACTTAGTTTGGCAAAGAAACAAATGTTCAGGATTACGCTTAACTTCAATGCCAAGAAAATAGTGAAGAGGACCCAGATCTTTCATATGGAACTGGAGACTTAGAGAATTAATGAGATTAGAGAGCATTTGAGGTGAACTTCCAGTTAAAACGATATCATCAACATACAGTAATAGGAGGATTGTCTCTATACCAGAATGTAAGATGAACAATGATGGATCAGTTGAGCTACAAAAGAATCCATACTCTAGTAAGAAATTGCTGAACTTATCAAACCAAGCTCGAGGGGCTTGTCGAAGTCCATAGAGAGACTTCTTGAGGAGACATACATGATGAGGTTTCGTAAATCTTGAAACCCGGAGGGTTGTTCCATATGAACTGTTTCACTTAGTGTACCATGTAAAAAGGCATTTTTAACATCAAGCTGATGAATTTGCCATTGGTTCATCATTGCTACGAGAGAACTATTCGAATTGTAGCATGCTTCACTACAAAATGAAGGTTTCTGTGAAATCAATACCTTCTTCTTGATGAAAGCCTTTTGCTACAAGTCGAGCTTTCAGTCTATCAAGACTCTCATCAGGTGCAAGTTTTGTTTTAAACACCCATTTGTAGCCAATTACATTCATTTCATCAGTTCTAGGAACTAATTCCCAAGTTTCATTCTGGTATAGAGCATCCATTTCATGTTGCATTGCTTGACACCATCCTTTGTTTGCTAAAGCAAATTTCACTGATTTTGGTTCAATAGGAACTTGGTACTCAACCAGACATGCATACTTAGGATTTGGTTTAACAATTCCAAATCTCAGTCTAGTTTGCATAGGATGGATAGGAAGTGTACCTTGTATATTTCCTGATACAGAACTGAGTCGATCATTTCCTGATGCAGAGCTGAGTGATGCTTGATCTGTGTGACTCTGTGGTATCAGGATAGATTCTTGACTAGGAGATACTTGTTCCTCAATACTTGTAGATATCTGTGGAGATTCAACATTACTTGATGCATTATCAAGAGCAATCTGCATCTCATCATCAGGTACTGTATTCATTTGTGGTATAATTGTAGGATTGATTGTACTGATCCCACTGTTCTGTATATCAGGAATTGTTTGAATTGAGCCATTATTCTGTAGGTGTTCAATAGGCTTATTGACTTTTGATTGAACCTGTTCTGTAGTATTGGATCCAGAAAACACTATTCCTCTTATCCATTGTTTGTACAGCTCAAATCCTTGTTGATACTCATCTGTCAATATACGAGTAAAAGGAAATACTGTCTCATCAAACACTACATGTCTACTGATATAGACATGTCCATTAGTAGGCAAGAGACATCTATAACCTTTATGTCTCTCACTATATCCTAGAAATATGCATGTGAGAGATCTTGGATCAAGTTTGTGCTGTGTATAGGGCCTAAGACAAGGGTAACAAGTAGATCCAAAGACTCGTAGGTGAGCATAATCTGGTTTCTGTTTATACAATTTATAGTGAGGTGAATTCATGTGTAGTTTTCTTGTAGGAAGACGATTGATTATATAGATTGCTGTCATAAAGGCATCTACCCAGTATTTCAATGGTACTCTAGCATGATATAGCATTGCTATGCCCAATTTGACCACATGTCTATGTTTTCTCTCAGAAATACCATTTTGTTCTGGTGTATAAGGGCAAGAAATATTCTGCTTAATGCCACACTGTTGCAAGTGGTTCTGAAATTTGGTGCTAGTAAACTCACCACCTCCATCACTCTGGAGTATTTTGATCTTGTGATCAAGTTGATTTTCTACTAGCTTTTGAAACATAACAAAAACATCATAAGTTTCTGACTTTAGTCTCATTGGATATATCCAACTATATCGAGAAAAAATCATCCACAAAAATGATATAGTAGCGAAATTTCTGAACAGATTGAGCTGGTGATGGTCCCCAAACATCACAATGTATCTTTTCTAGGGGAGCAGTAGATGTATAGTCCGAGAGTGGAAAAGGCAAAGCCGAGCTCTTAGCAATCGACAACCGCTACACATGTTTTGAGCTTTTGAACTATACTTTTGAATTAGATGTTGGCTTTGCGAAGCTTCACCGTTTTTTAAACCGGTGTGAGCAAGTCTTTGATGCCAGACATCTTCTCCTACTTCCTGTTGAATCTGAGTGAAGAAAACTTCTATGGCTTTAGGATCCACTTGATACAGCCCCTTGATTTTCCTTCCTAGCTTCACTGTTGTATGGTTGTAATTGTTCTTCATATATACCCCATGTTTGTCAAAAATAAGAGAACAGGGATAGTCATCTGTTAACTTTGATACAGAAAGAAGATTCTTCTTGATTTCAGGAACTATTAAAACATCATTTAGTGGTAATGTGCTTGTTTTTGTATGTAGTATTCCATTACCAACACATGAGATTTACAAACAAGATCCATCTCCTATCATAACAGTATCATTACCACTATATGCAGAATTGTTATGAAGCATACCAGGTTCTGCAGTAATGTGAGATGTAGCTCCTGTGTCTGGGTACCATTCTGTACCATAAGGTTCTTCAATATGCATAGCTGCCAATGCAGTTGGTATTTCATCTGCTTGATATGAATTATCAAAGCGATACCAACATCGAAGTGCTATATGTCCTGGTCTTTTACATATTTGGCATTCCAGAGGACCATTATTCATTGGCTTTGTGTTCTGAACATGCTTATTACCATTTGAACTTTGTGGTGGATATGACCTAACACCTTGATACCTTTGAGAAGAATTTGTATAAGGTCTAAACCCCTGACCAAAGCTAGACCAGTTATCTTTAGTAACCTGATTTTGCTGTGTTTGATTCAGGTTATTCATTTGATATTGTTGATTCCTTCCTGCTCCAGTAAAGTCATTTCCACTATCTCTTCTATTAATGAACTGTCCTCTGTCATAGTTATATCCTCCTCGAATACTTTCTCTTTGGTTCCTGGGACTAAACTTTTGCAGACCTGTTCCAGTCTTTCTTTGTCCATAATATGCTAGGTTAGCATTATATTGATTCACAGAATATGTTTGTAGTCTAGTCTCAAATCTTTCAAGTTGAGAGATAACCTCATCATATTTTGGCTGAGGTTTGAGACAGTACATGGTTGTTCTAAAACTTTCATATTCTGATCCTAACCCTTCAAGAATGCCAAACATCCTGGTTATGTCATCAACAGGTTTTCCAATGGCATTCAGTTGATCACAAATAGTTTTAAATTCTTGAAGATATTCACTCAATGATCTATCTCTTTTCCTACAAACTTGTAATTTTCCTCTTAATTCAAATTCCTTTGCTACAGACTTCTGTGTAAAACGATTTATAAGAGTCTGCCATAACTCGAATGAAGTCTCTAAGCCAATTATCAGACTTATAATGTTCTCGAATCTTTGCTCCACTTATCCAGGATGAAATTAGCTGATCAGTCTTTATCCAATCTAGATGATCAGGATTCATCACTTGTGTTTGACTCCCTTCGATCTCAGCTTGTATCATTTGAGCTGGTGGTGATGTTTCACCATTAATAAAGCCAATAAGATCTTGACTCTTCAGGAACCTATGAAATTGAGCTTGCCATAGTAGAAAATTCTCTTCTGTCAACTTGATTGTAACAAAATTGGCTATATTCACATGGATCGGAAATGGATACTTTTGCAATTTGGTTGTCATTTTGTATATCTAGAAAAACTTTGAAGATATGATAGAACAATCAAATAACCTTCGAAGATCAGCTTTCTAACGATCAGCAAGATCTTGATGTTGTCTTGATCATGCAATCTTTATGCAACCTTTCAGCAATGCAGAAAGAAGATCTAGAACTCCCAGGAGAATGCTCTGATACCATAAGAAGAAGCAGAAGATAGAAGATAGGACGTGTATGAAAGAAGGAACTCTGTATATTGTGATTTCTCAAATGATCGATACATCAATCAAGAGTATTTCTCTTGTTCTCTCAACTTATACAATCTTACAAAGCTCTACAACTTCAGAGAACGAAAAACCAGAGAAAATCTAGAGAGAACTTCAAGTTCATCATCTTCTTCCTCTTTTATTAATAAGGCTTTTACATCGAGTTAACAACCTAAACTATCTTCCAAAACTGACTTAACAACTTCAGATTCTGAAGTTGAATAACGAATGATTCCTCGTGGATTGCCAACTCAGCTTCTTCACGGATTGCCGGTCAGCTTTTCTTTATTTTGAGTCTCGCTCGCTTCGCTTCACTTGTTCGAGTTTGCTCTGTTTCTGCTTCAGCTTGTTTAGCTTTTGACTCTGCTTTTCTACTTTCATCAGCATCTACTCTGTATATTGATCTTTGTTCTTTAACAGAGTAGACACTAGAGCAAAGCTTCCCTTATTATAGGAGTCAATTGATATATGCATTCACCCAAAGTATTGCGGACTTTTTGAGCACAGTATTTGACTGATCCAATTGGGTGTGGCAGTCTTCCATCCCACACGCATCGGGTAATTAGTGGAGTCGGAAACAGATTTATGCTCCTAGGAGTGGCCTAAAGAGAGAGGCAAATGTGGTGATGGGAACCTAGGCCTTGAGTGAGAAGACCAACATGTATCCTCTGGCTGCGTTTGGCAGCCATGATAAAACTTATCAAATCCTGCATTTGATGCTTGCTTAAAACATGGTAAAGTCAGATAAAAGAGGAATATAAACCGGATAATATTATCCCATGGGAGAGGATAACGGTGAATATGATTTTAAAATTCATAATAGGAAAGTTATTTTTCTCAAATAATAAATTTCTTAAATTAACAATATTAAAATTACATTTCAATTTAAGTAATATTTGAATTCTAATATAAGAAATTCAAAATAAAAAAATAAAAATATAGTTATTTTAATTTACTCTTGATTTTATTTGTATATTTGAATTTAATTCTATTATATAAATTCAATATATATATATATATTGATTACATATTTTAGGTATATTAGTGCATTTTTACTATTTAAGAAAATTTTATTGGAGAATGATGGAAAGGGAAGAAAGAAATAAATAAAAGAGAGAGCAAAATAAAATAAAATAAGCAAATAAAAATAAAGTAGGCAAGAATGTTACGAGAGATTTAAACCATTTTTGTTTGTAATTTATTTATTTATTAATTTATACTAATATGCCATTGATATAATGTAAATATATTTGATTTTATTACTATAATTGCTAAACAGTAGATAGGATATAACAAAATCCCTATATTTCATATCCTATTCTATCAAGTTCTATTTTAGTTAAAAATCCGGACAATCAAATGTAACTTTTGGGTTAATATATAATCTTGTTAAGTAATAGAAACTTAAACATTTTTTCTCCGCCAATTCCAACATTATTTTTATCCATCACTTGCGAGTAGCGTAAGACCGTTTCCCTGAGGACTGGCAAGTGTTTCCGCGCCATGAGAGCAGAAGCGGATATAGAGAACGAGTATATGAGAGGAATCCCATATCTCGAAGCCACAGGACTCATCGTAAACGTCATGAAACCATCCGACACGATGCAAGTCACCGAAGGGAGGCTCCGATTCAAGCCCAGGCTCAAAATGAGATCGCCAAATTGGCCGACAATATCGTTTCTTGTGGAGTCACAGAGCATCGAGATGTCCTGTATCGCATCCGCGTCCGAAGGAGGAAGACCATCGGAGATTGTCAGGAGCCGAAAGTCACTCAGTGTTCCGGTCGCAAAGTTAGGGCCTTGGGCTCTGGCGAACCGTCAGTGGTTGATGAAGGAGATGTGGAAGCCCTTTTGATGGAGGAGCTTTGCTAGCTTGAGCATGGCCCCGCTGTGGCTCTGTGCAGGGCCAGGAATGCAAACTGCGTGTGGCTTTGTGGCCGATTCGAATCTAGCGGAAGCCATTTGTTTCTTCTCACTAGAGAGTGACGACTCAAAACGACTTTTTAAGATGAGTTCAACTCGGCTTGGTTTAACTATCATTGAGTTGAGCTTCCCTCCTTATATAACTTCGTAATCTCTTGTCCTCATTTTATGTGTAAATTTCCAAGTATGGCACCACATTATAAGTTCTCATCTTTAGTTTGATTTCATCACCATGTTTCAGAAAAATTATTCTTACTTCCAATTAATGTAAATATTATCCATATTATATTGTCAAGCAGATTAACTATTCTCGCTTAGAAACAATGCATGTTTCTTCTCGAGTGACTTGTAAGTGATGCCATGTTAGTATAACATGTGATTTACCTTACATACTAGAATCTTTCTTTAATCGATACCCAATTGTCTATTTTGTAGAAGTAGAAATATGCCATATTGGCATGGAGAATTAGCCAATGGCTGATCGATATAAGTTGACCATGCAACGTTCAATGGTGACGACTCATTCTTCATGGATCATATGATTATGACTCCGTTTATTTTGTAAAAAAATGAATGATTTGACAAAATATTTTCTTAAAATGATTGCTTATATCGTTTATGAAAATGAATGAATAAAAACTATATTCATTGTAGGCTATTTTTCACATCATTTTTTATTTTACAAAACAAATGGAACCTAAATAATAAGCCAATTTTGTCCCCATGCAAATGACCTATCTGTTCACTAAATGATCTTCAAAAGATGAGATAGCATTGTAAGAAACCCTATATCTGCTAACTGACAAAAAAAATTCTTGACTCTCACATCATTTTCCCCTAGCCGGCATTCGGAGGTATCAATAAAATTACATAAACCCTTTATATCGTTTCGACCTCTTCTCAATCGATTAATTAGCATCTACAATATTTCCGTGGCAATGCCGAGATCCAGCATCACCAAATTCATGAGTGTGGTATAATGTTATTGATGATAATAAGGTGCCCCCGCGAAAGGTGATAGAAAAGTCTCACGGCGTGCATCGGATGTATTGTAGACAGTGCCAATCTTGTTGCATACCAATAAGAGCTTTCTTTACTAGCCAGGATGGAAAACACACTCTTCTATTTGATTTGAGTCGTGCAATTCAATCAATTAAAAGACTTTGCTTCAATGACAAATGGAGGAAACATAGCGCATAAAAAAAGTATCAAATTACACTACTTAAACAAAACCTCGTCCAGCAACTTGTCCAAATTCTGGGAAGATGACCCTTTTTCACCGGCCGCTTCTTCTGCCATCTTCTTCCACTCCATGGCCTTGCGTCTCATTTTCTTCCCCACCTCTCCTTCCATCAACTCCCTCACAAGCCTCTCCACTTCATCTCTCTTCACCTTACTATCCATCTCCAACCCGACCCCCCAATCATCACATATATACTTGCAATTCATCGGTTGGTTTGAGAAGCATGGCCAACAAAGCATTGGAACTCCGGCCGACAAGCTCTCGATGGTCGAGTTCCAGCCACAGTGCGTCAAGAAACCTCCAATTGAAGGATGGCATAGCACTCTCTCTTGCGGGCACCATCCAGATAAAAAGCCTCTCTCTCTTGTTTCCTCAACAAACTCTATAGGAAGAGTTGCTTTGTCTCCATTCACTGTGTCAGGCCTCAAGACCCACAAGAAATAGCGATTGCTATTGGCCAGTCCCATCGCAAATTCAGCCAACTGTTGATGTGTAATGAACGCCATACTCCCAAAGTTCACATAGATCACAAACTTTGGCTCCTTCAAGTCCAACCACTGGAGGCACTCGTTGTGCTCTTCCAACAGATTGCACTCAATGTGCTTCAAGGCAAATGATTTTTCATGAGCAATTCGATCGATCATTAGGTGAAGTGGTCCGACTGCATAAACCCTTGGGATCATTGAGGAGAGGGCATGTATCACATCTGGCTCAAGCACCTCAAAGGTGTGGACAATGGTCGCCGTGGCGTTACCGGTGCTGTCACCGATGTCGGCACTGTGGTTAAACAAGGTGTAATCGGAGCCAGTGATTCGGAAGAAGTGAGGCATGTCGCGCAGCCTCACATTTTGCATTCCCAGGATCTAGTTGATAGGGGTGTTCCCATACCCGTTCATCAATTGGGATTCATCTGCATGCATGCAAAAATCATCAAATGGCAACAAATCTAATTACGGTGACTGTTCTCATTTTTGAACGCATTCTAAGTCACAAATCACATACAATGCAAGTCTTTGAAATTTAGGGAAAATTACCAAAAAGTCATAAATATTTTGTATGGATGTCAATTTAGTTCTAATTTTTTCAATTTAACCAAAAATTATTGAAATGGATGCCGGCGTCCTATGTGGAATGGCTTGTACTAACCGAAAAAATTAATTTCCAGTGATTTACTCTCTTCATGTGCGATCTGTTAGGGAAATCCCTTATGATGTTTTGAAGATGACAAAATAAATCAAAGGCTACTAACGTGTTTAATGGTTAAGTAATAGACCATGCAGATTATATAACATGTAAAGGATATTGTCAAAGTCTGAAAACGGCCAGAAGACTGAACGTAACACATGTCCAAAGTATATTTTGAAGATTTCCAGACTTATGTGTCAAAGTTTGATGACTGCCAGATTTTAGTGTTAAAGTCTGTTCTACATCAGAAGTCTGTACACTCTGACAAATTCCAGACTAAACGTGAATGAAGAACTAGAAGACAGACTTTATGCTGAAGCTGAACTGGGTACAGACCTTAAAGCTAAATTTGTTTAGAAGCAGAATATGTTCAGACCCAGATTGCAAAGTCTATCGCACTCAGACTCAAATTGTAAAGTCTACTGCTCTCAGACTTTACATCCAGATTCGACAGAACGTAACTCAAGCTCCAATCATATAACGGCTAGTGATCTGGTTTGGATTCCACATCAAGATTGATTTGATTGACTCGATCCAATTGATTGACAATTAGATCTTGAAGATAAGAACTTTCTATACGAAGAAACTTTACTTATGGAAACCAAGATTTCGTTTGTATGGGCGATCGGAATCAATTCGGGATTCTACTTTTGTCACTCAACGGCTACAAAATCTTCTAGATACAGAGCTATCCAATGGGTATATTGGAAGACGATCCTCAAGATGCTGTCCAACGGCTAGTTTGGAAGTGGAGGAGTATTTAAAGAGATGAAGAACCAATGAGCAAGTAAGAGACGGAGCGTAGAATTTATAATTCCAAAGTCTGAGCGACCTTCGATCATACACTTGTTTCTTGTGAGCTTAAACGTTTGTGATCTTGAGAGAAATACCAAAAGAGTGACTTAGTGAGATAGTGTGATCTACTACTAAGTGTTTGCACTCAAAGTTGTAATCTCTTGTTGATTGCATAGTGAAATCCAGCCAAGAAGGCTGTTAGCGTGGGAGAGTGGACGTAGGCTTGGATTAAGCCGAACCACTATAAACTTTGTGTTCTTATTCTCTTCCATCAACTCATTTATTTTATTTTGCATATATTTGCCAAGGTTTTGTTTAAACACCTATTCACCCCCTCTAGGTGTTCATACTAGCACTCTCAATTGGTATCAGAGCCAAGTGCTCGGTTTATAAAAGTGTTTTTACTTTTGAGCTAAAGATCTTTTATGGCTAGTATCTTGGCACCAGGACTTATGGAGGGACAAAGCAACACAAGGCCACCATATTTTGATGGAAAGGAATACAACGTGTGGAAGAACAAAATGAAAGCATTCCTAAGATCCAAAGATCCCTTGCAATGGGATGTTGTGGAAAGAGGAATGAATCCCATTGCCGCGTCTACATCAAATAAGAATGGCAAAGACAAAGAAACCAAACCCCCTGCTACTATGTCTCGGACGAAGATGTCCAAAAGAGAAGCGCTTGATGCAAAAGCCATTTATTCTTTATATTGCGAATTGTCTCCTGCTGAATATAACAGAATCTCTTCATGTGAAATAGCAAAAGAAGTTTGGGATAGACTTCATGTTACATATGAAGGGACCGATCTTGTAAAAGAGACAAAAGTAAACTTCCTGCTCGGTCAATATGAATCCTTCAAGATGAAGCAAGGAGAGTCGATTGGAGATATGTTCAGCCGTTTTACAGAAATTGTAAATGGTTTAGCATATCAAGGTCAGCAAATTTCTGCACCAATGAAGGTCAACAAACTCTTGCGAGGTCTCTCAAAAGATTGGAACCATGTCAAAACCTCAATCCGGGAAACTCAGAGGATTATGCCACTTTCCGTTGATGAATTGATTGGCACTCTTCAATCCTACGAAGTGGAACAAATCAACGAAGAAGATGATGAGCAAGGAAATGTATGCTTGATGGCACATTCAGAATCTGAGTCTGACTCAGACACAGACTCATAATTCGATGAGGAAATCGAGGTAAGCCATTCAAAAATTCCTCAAAGTTTCAAAGTATATAAATGAGCTCTGCTTAAATCTCAAATCTTCTCTTAAAAGGATCTTCGAACTTAAAAAGGAGAATTCTCGGCTTAGGCAACAAGATCTTTCTCGAAATGAAGAATTTGAAATTTTGCAAAAAGATTTTATACAAACAAAAGAAAGTTGAGATTTACTTGTCAAAGAAAATGATTCTTTAAAGAAAGAATTTTCAAATATTTCGACAAGATTTTCAAATGGATCAAAAACATTAGAGCATATCCTTTCCATACAAGTACCTTACTATAATAAGTCGGGACTTGGCTTCAATAAGGAAAGTGAATCTCTAATTGATTTTCCTATAGTTAAGGAGAGACTTAGACAAAGACCTCCTAAACTTGCGTACAAGAAGCATTTTCAAAAGATCTTTATAAAACTTGTTGGTGGAAATGCCCTCAAGTGTTCAAATTGTGGAGATTTGGAACATTTTGAGAAAGAATGTCCTAAAGTCTGGAGACCTATTAAGAGAGATTGGGTAAATACAACATACTCTACTAACTCTCATGGACCCAAGAAAAAATGGGTACCAAAGAAAAGATGAGTTATTTTTGCAGGATATAAAGGAAAAGAAGAAAGAGAAATTGATCAGAAAATCATGGAGATTCTATACTATCTTCTGGAGGTTCAAAGATTCACTTTCTTGTGCAAAGTTTTTGCAAATTGTTGAGGAAATCCCTAATGTGTCGTACGAAAGGTTGAGTAGTTCTGAATTTTAATTTTATATATGCTATTCAATTTATTTATTTGAAGAAAGGGGATTATATATTATATGAATATTATTACAGCTTATTTGTGCAAAAACTTTGTTAAGTTTATGCAGGTTGAATTTCGAGAAGAGCTTGATTGAAGAAAATAATTTTTTTTTTTGGCTCGAATTTCAAAATGCAAGTGATCGTTGCAGATGTTGTCGCTGCAAAGGAAATACTGGAAAAATATTCTCTTCAACGTGCACAAGCAACAATTGTTTCTATTCACAAATATTGTCATGATGACAGGGGGAGAAAGCGAATCCAAGAGAAAAGAAAGAATTGTGATCACCTCAAAAAGGCAACAAATTGAGGGGGAGCTTTGATCAATTATGGAAAAATCTTTTTGAATTGATCGTGATCTTGATTATTATGGAAAGAAGAAAAGGTAAATGTGTTAGAACTTACCAAGTTCTAAAAAATCTGGTTAGTGCATCTCTTATTACCTTTTGTCATTAACACATCTCTTATTGATATTATCTTTTTATTATGACAAAATGGGTTAAGTGAATTTTATAATGCATCCGTGATTTTTATTTGCTGATATATATGATCGAAGTGAGCTATATTGCATATCTTTAATATTCGATTTATAAAAGATGATTTTTGGAAATTATGAAAACATGTTATCGTTTTATATTCTCTATGTCATACTATTTCTATTGTTATCGCTTTTTGATTATGACAAAAAGGGGGAGAGAATATGAATATGCATATGTGTTGATTGTTTGATTTTATTTATTGCATAATATTGAGCTGTGATTATTTTTCTATATATTTTTATGCTCAATCTATTTGTTATCTTTTGATATCCTTTGATTTAAATTAAAGACTTTAAAAGTATGTTTAAAAATCTGCATATTTAGAGATTGTTTTGTCATCATCAAAAAGGGGGAGATTGTTAGGGAAATCCCTTATGATGTTTTGAAGATGACAAAATAAATCAAAGGCTACTAACGTGTTTAATGGTTAAGTAATAGACCATGCAGATTATATAACATGTAAAGGATATTGTCAAAGTCTGAAGACGGCCAGAAGACTGAACGTAACACATGTCCAAAGTATATTTTGAAGATTTCCACACTTATGTGTCAAAGTCTGATGACGGCCGGCCAGACTTTAGTGTCAAAGTCTGTTCTACATCAGAAGTCTGCACACTCTGACAAATTCCAGACTGAACGTGAATGAAGAACTAGAAGACAGACTCTATGCTGAAGCTGAACTGGGTACAGACCTTAAAGCTAAATCTGTTTAGAAGCAGAATATGTTTAGACCCAGATTGCAAAGTCTATCGCACTCAGACTCAAATTGTAAAGTCTACTGCTCTCAGACTTTACATCCAGATTCGACAGAACGTAACTCAAGCTCTAATCATATAACGGCTAGTGATCTGGTTTGGATTCCACATCAAGATTGATTTGATTGACTCGATCCAATTGATTGAAAATTAGATCTTGATGACAAGAACTTTCTATACGAAGAAGCTTTACTTATGGAAACCAAGATTTCGTTTGTATGGGCGATCGGAATCAATTCGGGATTCTACTTTTGTCACTCAACGGCTACAAAATCTTCTAGATACAGAGCGGTCCAATGGGTATATTGGAAGACGATCCTCAAGATGCTGTCCAACGGCTAGTTTGGAAGTGGAGGAGTATTTAAGGAGATGAAGGATCGATGAGCAAGTAAGAGACGGAGCATAGAATTTATAATTCTAAAGTCTGAGCGACCTTCGATCATACACTTGTCTCTTGTGAGCTTAAACGTTTGTGATCTTGAGAGAAATACCAAAAGAGTGACTTAGTGAGATAGTGTGATCTACTACTAAGTGTTTGCACTTAAAGTTGTAATCTCTTGTTAATTGCATAGTGGAATCCAGCCAAGAAGGCTGTTAGCGTGGGAGAGTGGACGTAGGCTTGGATTAAGCCGAACCACTATAAACTTTGTGTTCTTATTCTCTTCCCTCAACTCATTTATTTTATTATGCATATATTTGCCAAGGTTTTGTTTAAACACCTATTCACCCCCTCTAGGTGTTCATACTAGCACTCTCACGATCAAAAGCATTCATAAAATGGTAGATGATTTGACCAAAAGGTTAATTTCCAGGAGAATGGAATAATATTTAATTCCTCGTCAAGTGAAGTACAACAATAGAATGATGAATGCATAAAGTAAGTGAACTCCTCGGAAAATGCAATAATGATAACGATAAGACCTATATATATATGTTGCTTAAATTAATAGAAACTCAAACGTGTTTTACCCGTGAGTGGAGCAAGACCGTAATCTCTTAGGGCTCGCAATTGTTTCAGCGCCATGATGGTAGAACCGGGCATAGGGAACAAGTGTATGAGCGGAATCCCAAATTTCGAAGACACGGGACTCGTCACGAGCGTCATGAAATTGTCTGAGACAATGCAAGTCACCGGGGGGACACTTGGGTTCGAGCCCAAGCTCGATACGAGATCACTGATGGGGCTAGCCATATAGTTCGTCATTGAGTCGCTGAGTTTCTGGAAGTCCTGTATCGCATCTGCTTCCGAAGGAGGAAGACCATCTGGGATCATCAGGAACTGAAAGTCGCTTGGCGTTCCACTTGCAAACTCAGGGCCTTGGGCCCTAGTTGTTGGATAAATTCTCTTCAGGTATTTTGAAGTTGACAAAACATTTTCCTCAGTCTAGTCTGAAGACTTACAGACTACTCTACTCAAAGTCGAAGATCAAAGTATGAAGATTTACGAGACTCTACGGACAAAGTCTGAAGCTAGCAAGACTCAAGTTTCAAAGTCTACCCTCATGGACAGTCTCCAGACCAACTTCTATTCTGATCTTATATGGTTTTTACTCTAACGGCTAGAGAATATCTTTCTATTGGATACAGCACTAGAAGATCTTATTTTCGTATTCGAATATGTATAGATTCTCTAAAGATTTCGCAACTTATATTTGGAAGGATCCACTTATGGAAACCAAGATCCTGATTGTATGGGCGAGCAGGATTGATGGGCTATCAACACTTACCTTAAAGAGCTCGAGATCTCTCTAAATTGATTTTGTCCAACGGGTTGATTGGAAGAACTTCTTTGGAAGGTGCCAACGGTAATGAAGGCATGGAGAAGTATATAAGAGAGATGCTCCAGTTGTTGAAGGGTGCCAGATAGAAGAATTCCAAAGTCTGAATCTCCTTTTCTATTTTGTGATCTTATTCTTCGAGCGTTATATGTAATCAAAAGAGAGATCATATTGTGGTGAGACCTTGAGGAAGTGTAGTAGAGCTTCTACACCGTGGACTCAAGAGCGTGAGACTGTAATCACTCTTTTTGATTCTTAGTGAAATCCAGCCAGAAGGGCTGTCCGTGCGGGAGAGTGGATGTAGGCTTGGTCTAAGCCGAACCATTATAAATCTGGAGTCTTGATTCTCTATCCCTAATCCTTTTATCTTTTATTACTTTCATCTGCTGTGATTGTTGGTTTTAATTCTTTAATCTCTCATTCGGATTAAATTGTTGAAATCGCTTTAATCACCTATTCACCCCCCTCTAGGTGCTAATTCTAGTCCTAACAATTGGTATCAGAGCTCGTGTACTCGTTCATAAGAAGTGTCTTTACTTCCGAGTAAAAGATCTATGGCTAGTATGTTGCCTACAGGGTTGGTTGAAGGTCAAAGCAATACCAGACCTCCATACTTTGATGGAAAAGACTACAACATATGGAAAAATAAGATGAAGGCATTCCTAAGATCGAAAGATCCTTTGGAATGGGAAGTGGTTGATAAAGGAATCATTCCCGCCGCCGCATCGAAATCGAGAGAGGAAAAGAAGTTGCTGATCCCACTCTACTGACTCAAGAAGAAATCACCAAGAGACAGACTCTTGACACCAAAGCTATTTACTCCTTATATTGTGCTTTATCCCCTACTGAGTATAACATAATATCTTCTTGTGATACAGCAAAAGAAGTCTGGGATAGGCTTCACATTACCTATGAAGGAACCGATCGTGTGAAAAAACGAGGATCAATATTCTTTTGGGACAATATGAAGTCTTTAAGATGAGATCAGAGAATCAATAACTGACATGTTTAGTCGCTTTACTGAAATTGTGAATGGTCTTGAATATCAGGGACATCCAATCTCAGGACATATGAAAGTCAACAAACTCCTACGAGGACTCTCTAAAGACTGGAATTACATAAAAACCTCAATAAGAGAGACGCAGAGGATTGCTCCACTCTCTGTAGACAAACTGATTGGGACTCTTCAATCTTATGAAGTGGAACAGACCAACGAAGAGGAAGATTCAAAAGGTAAGAAATCTATTGCTTTAAAGTCTAATGACTATTCTGATGCTACAGACTCTGAAGAAGATCTAGATGATGAAGAACTGGCACTCATGATAAAGAGATTCAGAAAGTTGAACAAAAAAGGAAGGAAATTCAATTGGAAGAAACAAAGCTCACAAAGGTTTCAAAACAAATCAACAGAGGAAGATGATTCTAACAAAGAAGTGACTTGCTTTGAATGCAAGAAAAAGGGACACATCAGACCCAACCGTCCTCTGTTAAAGAAGAGAAAAGGAAAGACCGAGAAATACGGAAGTCACTCAAAGCAGAGACTTGGAGTGATACTGAATGTGAAGAAAGTGATGACGATTATGCCAATATCTGTTTAATGGCAAAATCAGATTTAGACTCAAACCTTGATTCAGACACAGACTCAGACAGTGAACTCGAGGTTAGTAACCTAAAAATTCCTGTCAAGGTTTCTAAATATATTGATGAACTTTGTCTTAGTCTAAAAACCTCTCTCAAGAGGATCTCCGAATTAAAAAGGGAAAATTCTACATTGAAGCAACAGGAAAAACTTATGAAAGAAAAGTTTGAAAAGTTATAAAAGGACTTTGCTGTTGTGAAAGAAAACTCAGACTTTATATCAAATGAAAATAATCTTTTGAAAAATGATATTACTAACATATCAAAAAGATTTTCAAATGGTTCTGAAAAGTTGGATAAGATTCTTTCGATACAAAGACCATACTTTTATAAGTTAGATCTTGGTATGACTTCTGAAACTATTTCACTAATTGATTTCCCAAAGGTAAAAGAAAGAATCAAACAGAGACCAGCCAGAATTATTTATAAGAATCATTTCTAGAAAGTTTTTGTAAAACCTATTGGCAGAAATGCTTTGAAATGTTCCAAGTATAAAAGCTCATAACATTTTGAGAAAGAATGTCCTTTGATTTGGAGACCTGTTAAAAAGAGCTGGGTTAAGACTGTCTATTGTTCTAACACTTCTGGACCCAAGATGATATGGGTACCAAAGAGAGCTTGAATTTGTGTTATTTGCAGGTTACTATCAAAAGGAAGATTAAATGGTATCTTGATAGTGGCTGCTCAAGACATATGACAGAGACTCAAGTTGCTTCATAAAACTTGTCCGGATAGACGGAGGAAAAGTTTCCTTTAGTGGTAACAACAAAGGAAGAATTACTGGTCGAGGAACAAGAAAGATTGGAAGTTTGTCAATCAAAAATGTTTCCTTAGTTGAAGGATTAAATTACAACTTGCTTAGCATAAGTCGGTTGTGTGATACTGGTTTCAAGATCAATTTCCAAGAAGAAACGTGCTCGAATCGGTAAAGACTTTACTCAATCTTTTACTGGACGAAGACATGGAAATATCTATCTTCTGGATGTGAATCAAGAAAGATCACAGTGCTTAATATCAATACAAGATGAAGCTAATCTATGGCACAAAAAGCTAGGCCATACCAATATGAAGCAAATCAACAAGATCTCTACCAAGAAACTTATTCGAGGATTGCATACTCTCAATTACTCAAAGTCTGATCTATGTACACCATGCGTACTGGGTAAACAGGTTAGAAACTCTTACAAATCAATAAATAAAGTTTCCACTAATCATGTACTGCAGCTTCTGCATATGGATTTGTTTGGACCTACCAGAACGCAAAGCATTGGTGGAAAAAGGTTCTGTCTAGTAATTGTGGATGATTACTCACGATTTACTTGGGTCTACTTTCTTTCAAGTAAGTCGGAGACTTTCTCTCTCTTTTCAAAGTTTGCTAAGAAAGTGCAGAATGAGAAAGGTCACACTATCTCGAGTATTCGTACGAGACCATGGAGGTGAGTTTGAAAATCAAGACTTTACTAAATTTTGTGATGAATTTGGTTTTCAAGCACAAATTCTCCTCTCCATATACACCAGAACAGAATGGGGTTGTGGAAAGGAAGAATAGGTCTTTACAAGAAATGGCAAGAACTCTTTTAATTGGAAATCAAATTTATTCAAGGTTTTGGGCTGAAGCTGTTTCAACTGCTTGCTATATTATAAACCGAGTGTTTTTAAGGCCAATTCTTGAGAAAACCCCTTATGAAATTTTTAAAGGAAAGAAACCAATAGTTTCTTATTTTCAAGTATTTGGTTGCAAATGTTTTATTCTAAAGAATGCAAATGATCGTGTTGGTAAGTTTGAAGAGAAATCGATGAAGGATTCTTTCTTGGTTACTCAACTACAAGCAAAGCCTTTAGAGTATTCAACAAGAAGACTCAGACACTCATGGAAGAATCAATGAATGTCAAATTTCAAGACTCTCCACAAATTCAGCAAATTCAGATCGAAGATTCAGAATCTGTTCCGGACATCTGCTAGATCTACCTCCATTGAAGCAAGTTACTAATTCGAAATCGCACAACAAGCTACCGATGAAGAATCTACTCAAGAAAAGATCAACAATCTATCGATCGACTAGTAATTAGAAGCACAAGTCTAGTCATCCTGAAGAACTCATTATTGGAAACATTAATGAGGGAATTCGAACAAGATCCAAAAGGCAAGAAGAGTCTAGTGCTGTTGCTCTTATTTTTGAGATAGAACCCAAAAATATTGAAGAAGCTTTAGCTGATGAAAGCTGGATTGAAGCAATGCAAGAAGAGCTCAGACAATTCAGTATTAACAACGTATGGGAATTGACTCATAAACCAAAAGGTAAATCAGTTATTGGAGCTAAATGGGTTTTTAGGAACAAAGTTGATGAAAAAGGAAAAGTAACGAGAAACAAAGCAAGACTCGTGGCTAAAGGATACACGCAAGAAGAAGGGATGGACTATGATGAGACCTATGCTCCAGTAGCAAGGTTAGAAGCAATCAGATTACTACTTGCTTTTGCTTGTTATAAGAATTTCAGGTTATTTCAAATGGATGTCAAAAGCGCATTCCTGAATGAATTTATTCAAGAAGAAGTTTACGTGGAACAACCTCATGGATTTGAAGACTCAAAGAAACCAGACTCAGTGTTCAGACTGAAGAAAGCTTTATATGGATTGAAACAAGCTCCTCGAGCTTGGTATGAAAGGCTAAGTAATTTCTTAATTCATAATGGCTTTTCTAAAGGAAAGGTAGACACTACTTTGTTTATTAAAAAGGAAGGTAAAAGTTTTCTACTTGTTCAGATTTATGTTGATGACATTATATTTGGATCATCTAATGAGACTTTGTGCAAGAAATTTTCTAAGTCTATGTAGGATGAATTCAAGATAAGCATGATGGGTGAACTATCCTTTTTCCTTGGTCTACAAGTGAAACAACTAAAGGAAGGAATATTCATTCATCAAGAGAAATATGCAAAAGAACTTGTTAAAAAGTTCGGTCTGGAAAATTGCAAAAAGACCGACATACCAATGTCAAGTTCCTTGAAGATAGACAAAGATGAAGCAGGGAAGAAAATCGACCAAAAGTTATACAGGAGTATCATTGGTTCACTTCTTTATCTTACTGCATCTAGACCTGACATATTATTTAGTGTTTGCATATGCGCTAGGTTTCAATCAGATCCTAAGGAATCTCATCTAAGTGCTGCTAAACGTATCATTAAATATGTTGCTACTACTGCTAAGATTGGTCTATGGTATCCCAAAGAATGAGACTTTACTCTTCTTGGTTATTCAGACGCAGATCTTGCAGGTTGTAGAGTTGAAAGAAAAAGCACTTCAGGTACTTGTCAATTGCTTGGAAACAGGGCAGTATCTTGGTTTTCAAGAAAACAAAGTACTGTGGCTCTTTCAACAGCTGAAGCAGAATACGTAGCCCTTGAAAGTTGCTGTTCTCAAATACTGTGGATAAAACAACAACTACAAGACTTTGGCATTGAAGATTCTTGCACAGAGATCAAATGTGACAATACCAAATAAGCAATCAATCTTACAAAGAATCCTATCCTACATTCAAGAGCAAAACATATTGAGATTCAACATCATTTTATAAGAGATCATGTTCAGAACAAAGAAGTCTTGATACAATTCATAGACTCAAAGAATCAACTGGCGGACATCTTCACAAAGCCACTTGAGAAAAGCTTGTTTGAGTCTATTCGCTCAAGACTCAATATTTTATCTCTTGAAGAATGTTGAAGCTCAGACTCAGAATCTAAAGTCTGACAGAGTATCAGACTCAAAAGGTTGTAGACTGAGAATACCAATCGACACGACTGTAAGTTCATTTATTTACTTAAACTGTTATTTCGAAAAGGTAAGATTGTCTGTTTATCTCTAATTGAGCTTATTAAGGCAGTTAAATTTTTTAAAAAAGGGTGGTTATCGATTTATTAAGGTAGTTATTTTTTTAAAAGGAAATTCTTAATATTTCCAAATTGCGACGCTTGAGTTATCCCGTATCTGTTATCTTTTATATACTCCTTCTCCTTCGTTTTCACTTTACCCAGAAACCCTAGTTCAAAAGCTTTTCACTCCTTTGAATTTTCTCTCCCAAATTTCTACGTCTCAAAGCTTTTAACTTTCTTGCGACACAAGTGTGAAAGTTTCTCCAAGAAAGCGACAATGTCTTACCAAAGGAAATCCTCAAGGATAGCAAACAGGGGACCATAGGGCTCTGGTGAGGGGCCTACGCACTTCAATCTCACAGAAGAAAGTGACTTTCCAACAGAACAGACTCCTTAACGATCTCAACAGCGTACTTCCTCAACTAGACCTCATGATCGTCGCCCTCGACATGCAGAAGAAGTTCTTGAAGATATTGAACCTGTAAGATCACTCAAGCCTGCTTTTGTTTATAGGCTTTACTCTACATTGAAGGAAGGAGGTTCTGCAATGACCTTCATTGATGAATTTCTGAAAGAAAAAGGTTACACAAATGAGACACACTTTCTCACTGTAATGGAGAGATCAGGCGTTGTTCCTGCTGGAACGGTAGCAAAAGTCTTTGCAAACTTTCCCAAAGACCCTAGGTTTAGTAGTGTAAATCAACCAAAGGGGAAAGGATGATGATGAGAAAATGTTTATACATTTTAAACCTTGGATGGGTGTGGCTGCAAACCTTCGAGGAAAGAAGGATGAACTGTTTCGATCAGACGGACACAGGAAGATGTATGAGAAACTGTTGAAGTGTGGGGTGATGAATCCACGGACGGTGGACTTTGATTTTCTGGACTTATTAAGCATCAATCTGAGAGAGAAGTTTGAGAAACTTCAACTTCATAAGTTCTGTACTGAATGTGATGTGGCTTATTCTGAATTAACAGCATATTTTTATTCCAATATCAGTTTCCTTGATGCGAATAGCTTTTCATTTAGTGTGAGAGATAGAGAATATGTTGTTGATACGGACACTCTGGCAGATGTAATTGGTGTGGAAAGAGGTTCTTTTCAATCAATTTCTGTGACTGTAAGTCATGCAACTCTAGAACTTGCGAGAGACCGAATTGCTGAAGGTCGTCTCTCCTACTCCAGGATGAATGCAACAAACACTCTGCTTCACAAGATAGTGATCAATTGTCTTAGACCGAAATCAACATCAAAGACAGATGTATCCATCTCAGAGGCTAAGTTGATGTATGCAATCAAGATTGATCTTAACTTTTCTCTGCCACACACTATCATGTTTCACATGTACAGTCCATGGCAAAGGACAAGGAAAACTCCCTTATGCTGCTCTCATCACTCGTCTTTTCAGACACTTGAACATTCAGCCTCCTCACATTCTCTCTGTGAAGACTATTGATAAAATGGTCATCGGACTGAGGATGATAACAAAGATGCGTCTGAAAGAACTCAACAAGAAGTGGAAGTTCAAGGAGAAGACTCCTATCAAGTTCGGACTAGACTCTTCTCGGCCAAAAGAAAAGGAAAGGAAACCGGTGACTAGTCCTATCAAGAAGAGAAGGGCAATCATCTTGGAAGATGAAGATGATGAGGATGCTTTGCCCATTTTTGCTCTTGTCTCTCAATTTTCTGCACCTGTTTCAGCTGTTCCAAAACAACAATTTGCAGAAGACACTAAGAAAGGACTCCGGGAAAAGGGATCCTTACAAGAAGAAGAGAAAGAAGAGAAAGAGAAAGAAGAAGAGAAGAAGAGAAAGAAGAGAAAGAAGAAGAGAAAGAAGAAGAAAGAAAGAAGAAGAAAAGAAGAAGAGGAAGAAGAAAAAGAAGAACAAGGGGAAGAACCGGCAAAGACAGATTCTCCAGCGAAAAAAGGATCAACGACATCCCGTCACTGAGGAAACTCCTCAGAAAGAAGAGTACTTTTCTCCTCCATAAGACATTGAAACAGGGGGAGATACCCAAAGAGAATGTACTCCTCTTCTACTGACTTTTACAGAGGGAGATACCCAAACAGGTGTTAGTCGATCACCTCCTGATGCAGAAGATGTTCATGCTGCTCAATTTCCTGAGGGAGAGGCATCATCTCCAAATATTGATCTCTCCTGCTGATATTCACACTGGCTTGACTCCACCATCGACCGAGTTGACGCAAGCACACGGGCCGACAATTCAGGAGATTTTGGAAGGTTGCTTGACATCATCTTGGAGCTCAAAGGCCAAATCTATGCTATGGGATATGAATTTCAGACTTTGCAGAATGAGAATCATGCAATGTTCATCACCATGCATGATCAGCTTAAAGAGGTTCAACATCGATTCGGACACCGCCAAAGGCACTTTGCTCTTACAAACTACAGGAAGATTTGAGGAAGCTAGAAGGAACTGTCAAGTCTATGGAGGACTTTCAACTTGTTCGCATTCCTCGTGCTCCTTGATTTTTTTAATGCTGACAAAAAGGGGGAGAAGACTTTGCAGATTTCAAGAAAATTTCAAGACTCTATCCTCAAACCAAATCTTCATTTTTAAACATTTTTGATTTGTTATGATTGTGATTGATATTTTGACTTTATCTTGAGTTTTTTGAATGTGTGCTCATTATTGCATTACTTTAAGCTATTAAATTAGATAAAGATAGTAATGTCTGCACATGACTAATGAGGTTTCTGTGGATGCAGATCTGTGTACAGGGTAAGTCTGTGTACAGGACATCTGTGTACAGGATAACTTCTACTATTTTTATTCTAATCTTTTATGAGATATCAAAGCTTGCTTAAAAGTTGTATTGCAAGGCAATAATATTCAAATCTGCAGGAAAGTTTTGTCACCATCAAAAAGGGGGAGATTATTGGATAAATTTTCTTAAGGTATTTTGAAGTTGACAAAACATTTTCCTCAGTCTAATCTGAAGACTTACAGACTCTACTGTCAAAGTTTGAAGATCAAAGTATAAAGATTTACAGACTCTACTGACAAAGTCTGAAGCTAGCAAGACTCAAGTTTCAAAGTCTACCCTCATGGACAGTCTCTAGACCAACTTCTATTATGATCTTATATGGTTTTTACTCTAACGGCTAGAGAATATCTTTCTACTGGATACAGCACTAGAAGATCTTATTTTCGTATTCAAATATGTATAGATTCTCTAAAGATTTCGCAACTTATATTTGGAAGGATCTACTTATGGAAACCAAGATCCCGATTGTATGGGCGAGCAGATTGATGGGCTATCAACACTTACCTTAAAGAGCTCGAGATCTCTCTAAATTGATTCTATCCAACGGGTTGATTGGAAGAACTTCTTTGGAAGGTGCCAACGGTAATGAAGGCATGAAGAAGTATATAAGAGAGATGCTCCAGTTGTTGAAGGGTGCCAAATAGAAGAATTCCAAAGTCTGAATCTCCTTTTCTATTTTGTGATCTTATTCTTCGAGCGTTATATGTAATCAAAAGAGAGATCATATTGTGGTGAGACCTTGAGGAAGTGTAGTAGAGCTTCTACACTGTGGACTCAAGAGCGTGAGACTGTAATCACTCTTTTTGATTCTTAGTGAAATCTAGCCAGAAGGGCTGTTCGTGCGGGAGAGTGGACGTAGGCTTGGTCTAAGCCGAACCACTATAAATCTGGAGTCTTGATTCTCTATCCCTAATCCTTTTATCTTTTATTACTTTCATCTGCTGTGATTGTTGGTTTTAATTCTTTAATCTCTCATTCGGATTAAATTGTTGAAATCACTTTAATCACCTATTCACCCCCTCTAGGTGCTAATTCAAGTCCTAACACTAGCGAGCCATCGGTGGATGAACTCGGTGTTGACGAAGGAGATGTGGAAGCCCTTGTGATGTAGGAGCTTTGCTAGCTTGAGCATGGCGCCGATGTGGCTTTGTCCAGGGTAGGGAATGCAAACTGTGTGTGGCTTTGTGGCCAATTTGAATTCGGCGGATCTCATTTGTTTCTTATCACTAGAGGACGATGACTCCAATGACATTTCAAGATGAGTTGAACTCGGCTTTGGTTTAACAATCATTGAGGTGAGCTTCTCTCCTTATATAACTTCGTCTTTGTCCTTACTTTGTGCGTAAATTTCCAAGTATGGCCTCACATAACAACTTGTCCAATTTAGTTTGATTTCCATCTTCCTCATTTCTTTTTTCCCAAGGAAATGTATGATTTAAATAATATGATCCACCTTTTATACTAGTTTTTTTTTTTTTTTTTTAATTCATATCTCATTGACTATTTTGTAGTGGACTGGTGCCTAGAGTTAGCCTCCTTTCCACAGGGACCACACGACTTGAGTAACGAGCCAATTCGGTCCCGACCAATCAGTTCCCGCTTTCGTGGGTAGCAAGTTAAGGAATCTTGCATAATGCAGAGGGAGGGCGCAACTCGAGTCAAACGCGACTGCAGCAATGTCTCTCCCATTCAAAGACAGCCGCATGATGTTTGACTGATGACGAGTAAACCCTTAAGTTGAAATAGTAGATTGACTTCGTCGACATTTCGTCCTTAAGTATGGCGTCGCATTATAAGTTGTCGAGTGTAGTTTGATTTCCGTCCCCGTTCGTTTTCCCCAAGGAAATGTATGTAGGTAATACTATCTACCTTTTATGCTAGTTTTTTTTTTTTAAATTGATATCCAATTGATTATTTTGTGGGGGTGGAAATGTTCCATATGTTGGATGTATGCCCTAAAGCTACCATGTAATAGTTACATATTAGAGATTTCAGTTGTACTATCATCATTATTTAATAAATGGCAGTGATGTATTCATTCATTTGTCCAATTATTTTATATTTACGAATAATTCCATAAAATCAGTTGCAACTAAACCTATTCTTGAGACATTAAGAAAATATGTGACGGGTTCATAGTTAGGCTAAATCTTTAAATCGTTCTTGATTGATGGATTATTGAGTGGATTATTGAGACCGGTGTGTTCTTAACTTCACCATTAAGTATTGGATACTTAAGGGAATGATGAATCGCAAGTCATTGGGTATTGTGATGCCTGAGTTAGAACATGAGTGTTTGTATAACACAAGTTCACTAAACGTGATGCATATGGAACTATTAACGACATGGAAGCTTTTAGCGTGGTCAATGTCTAATTGTTCATACTTTGGTTTTGTGTAAATAATCCTTAGACCTGAGGCACAGTGTTAACTTGTGTTTTGAACAACTATGGTTCACAGGTGCACGTAACGCCGGGTTGTTGATCCATCTTTATACCTGATGGTCATAGTTTGTTTATATACAAAGTTGCACGTGTACGCAATATGGAATCTATCGCATTGTTACATGCAATGTATAATAATGATGTCCTATGCAATCTAATTATGACAATGCATTGAAATCCTTGGCCGAGGTTGTAATCGAGAATAATATGTTTATGTCTTGAATAAAATGCATGTCAATTAGATTTGTGCATATGATCGAATTGGTGACTTGACAAATATTCCATGGTTTTTTGTTCGATCGGGACGTAGTAAGACAAAAGGATTGAATTACACTGTAGCCAAAGCTGACAGGTTTATTATGTTTTTAAAACAATCACACTATCTGGGTAGCCATGACATATTGCTAGATGTCAATCATGGTTTGCAGGACCCAAAGATTAATCGGGACCATTAATTCTTTTGGGAGTACTAATGTGTTAGCATAAGTCTTACTACTAGCTCAGTGATGAACCTAGGGATGTCACACACCATAAACAATTAAGATAACGTGGAGCAAGAGAGAAATAATGTTGCAAATGTGTTTGTAATTACTGCAATCGAATTGTGTCAACCTGAAATTAGATTAAATTAGATTTAATTTAATTTGTATTATAGTCATGAGCCTACGTGTTTTTGATGTACACGCATGCCCAAAGTGAATATATGTTAAATGTATTCCAAATGCACACATAAAGATTATGTCCTTTTTATTTTTATATATAAAGGGATTGATTAATTATTTTTTTAGTTATTTAATTAATTAATCAATGTGCACATCACATGTGCGTGTTTCTTTAATAATTAAAAAAAAAAAGGGAAGCTTCGTGTATAATGGTTAGCAACTGTTGTTGACCATCATGTTGCACATCACATGTGCGTGTTTCTTTAATAATTATAAAAAAAAAGGGAAGCTTTGTGCATGAATGATTAGCAATCGTTGTTGATTCGAGAAGTTTTTTTTTTTTTTTTTTTTTTTTAAATGCCGCATAAAAGAGTGCATGAGCAACGGTTGCTAAAAAGAGAAAAACTTGTGTGTTTTGTGTGTTGGTATGCGAGAAAGAAAAAAGATTCTCTCTCATTCGGGCCGTGGCTAAAAAAAACATCAAGGATATGGAGGATTGTCTCCACGAGATTGCTAACACGATCATAGTGGTGATTATCTGAAAGTTCTCTCTTCCATTCGACATCCATTGATGATGTGTCTGAACTAAAGGTCCGACGTTTGTGGGGCTCGAACTGAAGAACATCCGAACCAGTTTGTTTAAAGCGTACTTTGAGAGGTAACTCGTTTAACTCCCTTTTCTATTCAGATTTTTTATTAAAAGCATGAACAACGCCTTCGGAGAATCATGTATAGAAATATATCATCTTTGTTTCCGCTGTGTTTTTGTTAATTTTACCTATACATGATTCATGAAACCCCAAAAGTGGTATTAGAGCCAACCTTAGGCGTTTTTCGTGCGTTTAATTGATTTATAGTTCATAGATATTTTTGCGTTCTAATGGCCAATTTACTTTTGTTAAGAGAATCTCTTGATCTTATGTGGCCTATAGAAGTTGATTAATTTATGTGATAAATTTAATCAAATAAGCAAAAATTGGAATTAAATCAATTTTGAATAAAAAAATCCATAACTTGTTATACTTTTTATTTATATTCTGCAAATGATTCGCGATTATGAATTTAAAGATGACAACGCAACTTCCGTTTGGAATCACGCTCGTGAAATTTGTTTCATTGATGTTGATTTCTTGACGTGGTTTGCGTTGTTCGGCTTTAAATTCAATTAAATGCAGAATTTTATTTATGCCTTCCGGAGCTTAAATTTTGAATTTATGGCTCACAAGGAAGGGTGATGGAATAAATCCCTAATCATTATGATTGTTGTATGGATGAATGTATGAAGATTACATGTATTTTTTTTTTTTTTGGTTGTAATTATTAAATGGAGGTTGCGTCCTTCCTTTTATATTTATTTTCATGAAATGTAATTTTAACATAGTTTAGTATATCAATTGTTGATGTAAATGCTATGAGAGAGGAGGAGCCATTGGGGGAGCCATTAAGCCGGAGAGCTCTATGGGCCCGATCTTTGAAGAGTTCAAAGATTCAAGAAGAAATGAAGGGCATGTCTCTATTATTAAAACATTAAAATGGCTAAATGGATCTCTTTGGCTCGAGACCCATTGAACCATCATTCCATGAAGGGCAGGTCTCTATTTATTTATTATGTTTATGTTATTATGCACGTTAAACCGGTTAATGTGCAAAGTGAGACCGTTAATAATGACCAAAATCTCCTTATTAATAATATTAAGTCGAAACGGGTTTCGGATTCGTGGCCTTCCATCATCGTAGTTTGATACAATTTTATAGTGATTGATTGACCAGCTATGGATACATAGGGGTTAATTACCATTCATAATATTGGGCCACTCCATTATGCATGTGATGCCGTGGAGTTGGAGCCAAATGATTTCTAATAATTGTCAGGTGAGGGAATCGTTTGTGCTTTTAATACTTGCATGAGACAATGGGCTAGACTTAATTATGATCATGATGCCAATAACTGTTAGGTGAGGCTTTCATGGTCTAGAGGCCGAAGTTATGATTGGGACTCGCATATGATGCGTTGAACAAGTTGGTTCACTCACTAAGTTCATAGAACACCAATAACTATTAGGTGAGGTGGGATTTGGGCTATTGGACTCCAATCCCCACTAGTAATCTTTACCCAACAAAGATTACCGCTTCCCATCTTAAGGAGTATGGAATTCAAATATAAATTTAGTGGGAGGATCTATTTCATTTAAAGACCAAAATGAAATAGTTATTTTGAAAGATACAACAGCTAACAATTTATTTTCTGCAACAGATATATTATTACTCTGAAAATGGTGACCATAAACCCACTCACTTCCATACTTGACAAGAATTGTTTAACTGGACCCAATTTCACTTACTGGGTGAGGAATTTGAGAATTGTTCTCAATTTAGAAAAAAATTGGGTATGTGCTTGATGAAAAGATGCCAAACTCCTTTCTTGAGCATGGGATCCAAGAGGAACGTGTCACTTATGATAAGTGGCGTGACGATGACTTAAAAGTTAGGTCATATATGCTTGCTTCGATGAATAATGAATTACAGAAGAAGTATGAATCTATGGAAGATGCTAGGTCGATCATTTTGCACTTAAAGGAATACTTTGATGAGAATGGTCGAACCTCTAGATATGAGATATCTAAGGCATTGTACCGTATGAGGATGATTGAAGGATCATCAGTTAATGATCATGCTTTGAAAATGATCTGGCACATTGAAGAATTGGCTAGGCTGAATCTCGTTATGGACAACGAGTTAGCTGTGGATTTGATCCTCCAATCTTTACTCGATTCCTTCTCTGGTTTTGTCCATAACTTTCACATGCATAAGATGGAGAAAACTCTTGCTGAGTTACATAGCATGCTTGTAGTTTATGAGAATGAAATGCACAACACGAGACCAAATGTAGTGGCTATGGTTAAGGCTTCTTCTTCAAGGGGTAAGACTGTTTTAAAGAAAAAGAAATGGAAGAGACCTGTCAAACTTGTTATGCAACCAAAACTCAAGATTGAAAAAAGGGAAATGTCATTACTGTGGTGTCAAGGGGCACTGGATGAGGAACTGTAAGAAGTACCTCGCGAGCTTGAAAGTCAAGCCCAAGGACCAACCTTATGAAGGTATGGTATCTATGCTTATTGAAACTAATCTTATGGTTAGTGCTGAATCCAACTCATGGATTCTAGATTCTGCTGCAACTTCGCATATTTGTGTGTCTTTGCAGAATCTGGAAACAAGCATGATGCTAGGGCAAAATGAGATTGTCTTGACATTTGCCAATGGAGAAAGAGTTGCTGCGTTAGCTATATGGACTTTTCGTTTATGTTTGCCTTCTGGACATATATTGGTTTTAAAGAATTGTTTGCATTATAAGAATGTTGTTAGGAACATAATCTCTATACCTCATTTGGGTAAAGAGAATTATGAATTTTCTTTTACTGATGATGTATGTTCTATTTATCATAATAGAATATGTGTTGGTTCTAACTTATTAACTAATAGCCTTTATACCATTAGAATGTCCGGTAATGCAATTACCGATGTCAATAAGCAAAATAGAATTGATATAAATGCCATAACTAATAAACTCCCTAGAGACAGTCCAAATAAAAAGTATGTTTAGCATCTCCGATTAGGTCATATTGGAGAAGACAAAATTAACAAGTTGAGTAATGATGGGTACATTGATCCATCAAATTTTGAGTCATACTCGACTTGTGAGGCATGTCTTCTAGGAAAAATGACTAAAGCGCCCTTTATAGGACATAGGCTGCGTTTGGGAACCACTTTGCAAAGCCCTTTGGGGGTCCAAAGCCCATTTGCCCAAATATTGGGTGTTTGGGAACACCTAATAAAACTCACCTTGAAGGAATGCTAGCATTCCAAAGGCTAAAAGCCCAAGGTAGGTCCTAGGCTACCTTGGGCTTTCAGCATTCTTGAAATGCCCATGCCATTGTTCATGAACTACGGTTCATCTTGTTCTTCGGCGGTGTAAACGAGCTCGAGAGGCCGGCGAGGTCGCGGCGACTGTCACCAACTAGTCGCGCGACCTCGGTGAGTCGCGGTGACTGCCCGCGAGTTGCGTCGCCGTGACCCAGCTCTGGGTCGCGCCGGTCGCCGCGAGGTCGTGCGACCCTCGCCGGAGGTCGCTTGACCTTGAGGCCAGCGGCGGCCGCCTGCTTTGGCGGCGAACTTTTTTTTTTTTTTTTTGATAATTTATTTATTTATTTATTAATCACCAAAGTTCTTTGTAAATGTAATTTCCCCAAACACCATTTTACTCAAAGGTACTTATAAAGGGCTTTCAAACTACTATTTACCAAACACAGTTTGCATTTTGTAAAACACCTTTAACTCAAAGGTCTTTACATTTTCCTAAAGACTTTCCCCAAAAGTCTTCCCAAACTCACCCATAGTATGCTAGCTGTTGACATATTAAGATTAATACATACAGATGTATGTGGACCAATTAATGAAACTGCTAGAGGTGGTTATGATTACCTCATTACCTTCACCAATGATTACCTTCACCGATGATCAGTCACGGTATGGTTTTTTATACCTAATGAAGTATAAATCTGAATCATTTGAAAAGTTCAAGGAATTTAAGGCCGAAGTTGAGAAACAAATAGGAACTTGTATTAAGGCTCTTCGATCAAATCGTGGAGGTGAATACCTGAGTATCGAATTCCTGGACTATCTTAAAGAGAATGACATTTTATCACAATGGACATACGATTGGCTAAGGCTTGCGGTTCTGCTGGGTGGGCTGAGAGGCTGAAACGAAGACCAATTGGGCTGGAAACGGAAAAAAAAAACGGATAGTATTGGGGCTAGGCGGCCAACGTCAGAGCTTCATGGCGGCGGAGGCGAGTTGGATGGCGACCTAGGGGGCTCGACTGACTTGGGGGATGGCCTGGGGTCGCAGTTGGAGCGGAATGGACGGTGGACCGGTGTGAGACAAGCGTGGCACTCACGAGTGGCGCGACGGCAATGCGGCGGCTTCGGGCGGACAGTCTCGTGGCTAGGGGGGCTTGGGCTCGGTTTTCTCTGGTTCTTTGAAGCTTCAAGGTGGCTGGAAATGGGGAAAGCAGGTTTGAAGAAGAAGATGAAGCCAGCTGCCTTTATGGAGGGTCCCTCCGAGCCCCATTCTATCTCTTTGTCCTTTGAAGAGGTCCCACATGGATTGGCTGTCTTCCTCAGCCATTTGAAGATCAACAAGCTTTTGTTAGAAGCCAAGGAAGTGGTCCAAAGGTTGAGGACCATGGGGGCTACGAATTTTGAAGCATTTTCCCCTAAATTGGACCAATTCCCCTTCAATTGGACTTAAACCAGTCCCTATAAAATCCACTAAGGTGTCCTAAACTATATTGACATTTTTCCTTGCCAATAGAACCAACTTGCATCCAAAGACGCGATAAAAAACGGTCCCCTAAATTTTCCGGAGAAAAACGGCCCTACTTTGAATTTTTGCCAAAAATCTCGATTTGCAGAAAAATCTTCGGAGGATGAGTCGACGGTCCTAAAATGAATCGTGATATCATAGAACTCTCAATTTCTGAAATCATGTTCAAATTCGTGGTTAATTTCAATCTGGCGTGATTTTAGCGTGATCTAACATACCGGGTAGTTTTTAGAAATTTTTGGTGCAATTGACTCGTGATCGATTTATTTCAAGTCACAATGTACATCTTCGACACCTTGGTGACTCTCGGTTGTCGTGGAAATCTCGAGGTTTCAAATATGGGCACAGGATACCAAAATGACAGAAAAATCGGTCTAGTGTCGATCGACGAGAATTTTACAATCTGGTAGAATCACCCACACTTTGATCACATATCTTAGTCGAATCGACCTATCTTTGATCTCTAATTAGTTTTTAATTGTGCCGTAATGATCTTTGTAGATGAGCACGATCGAGTAGTCAATTCCTAGTCAAATTCTCAAGTCGATTGCGTTAACATCCTTTAATGGCTTCCCCCAATAATCTAGTTATCTCGTGAGTGATCTGCTCAGAGAATAACACTATAGGCGCGTTGATGAAAAGCCGATTCATTTAATTGAAAAACAAAGTCTGAAATTCAGGATGTCACAGGTGGGGCCACCGTCATTCTTGAAGAAGACATTCGAAAAGGGGGAGGACTGGAGGAGGACTCTGTGGTGACGTGGAGCGATGACCGAGATAGCTTAGTCGTAAGGGACCAGCACGAGTTCTGGAAGGACTTCTTGCCCGAATACTTCAAGCACTGGAAATTGTCTAGCTTCATTCACCAGTTCTCGAAGTACCTCTCACCCAGAAGAGAGACCATAGGAAAATTTGATGCAAAGCTGGAGACTCATGAGAAAATTGTCGAAAAAATCAAACATATTTTACTTTTATCAATTCGGTCTTAAACATTTTAATTGTGTCAATTAATTTCTATTTTTTTTTTACATTTTATCCATTGAGTCTATCCGAACAATCTTGACTAGAAATTTTTGTTGCAACGTGACCACCTCGAGGCCCAAATAGATCGGAGAAAAGGTTGGGTTTAGAGATACTTGATCATGAGAGTTTCCTGATAGTTTGTATTTCAAAAGACGTCATCACCTCGCCTTTCAGAATGAACCATTGTAAGTTCCCTTTATAGATGCTCGTGAGCTCTCCCAAGCTCGTACCCCGTATGACAGTGGAGGGTGTCGTGATTCGTACCCAAACGGGCGACACACCTCTGAAAAGGAGGTCGGGTGTGGATATCGAATTTTTGGGTATTTTTACCATGGTAACCCTCCCATTAGTACTTGTCACTTTATCTATTAGGAACTTTCCACAGCGAGTATGCTAGACAATAGTGAATCTTGTCGAGGCCTATGCCCTTTACAATAGGTTTATTTTATATTTGATCTAATTATTTAGTCAACCTAATAAAGATGGGAGTCACCACTAGCCTCATTTTTTAAGATTGGCTAGGAAACCCAATTGAGGGTTAGGAGTTGTCCTTCGATTTTTGCACAAGTAGATATCTAGGTTTGAGGACTTAGGTTATGCTAATATTTCTATTAGTGTCCTTTCGGTACCTAACAGTATGTCGTGTTACCTAAGGTGTCCATACATTTCTTTTTTCTTTTTCAGGATCGATGAACCTAAACTAAATGATCATGCGTGGATAGTTGTTTTCATGCAATTCTATATCTTTGAGATAGAAAAGAAAGCACACAATTAAATTTAAAGATGAGACGATAAGTAAACAACCAAGCAAGCAAACAAGAAATGGGTAAATCTAACACGCAACCCTAAAGTTCAAAAGAAATAAAAGGAAAGAAAATAACTCGTAACTCATTGGGTGTTTATACAAATGAAGCAACCCTAAACATATATCGATGATGAATGATACAATGCCATAGTTGGATAGGACATCGACCTTCCTTCATCTTCAAGTCTTGAGGGATCTCCACCTCTAAGGATCTAATCTAATTCTAATCTAAAGCTAGAACTAGGTACATGCAAGGGAAGAAAAAACCATTCATGACCAAACAATAAAAAACACAAAAAACAATCAAGAATGGCCAAACAAATGAAATCATATGCACAAATAAACAATTAGGGCCTTGGGGTTGGCCTTTGCAATTAATGCGTCGGTCTTTCTAGACATCTACCCAATTTCATTTTTATGACTTATAGCCATTAGTGATCATTTGTGTTTTCGCATATTCACCAACGCTTATAAATCCCTAGGACATGTTGTCTTCAAGTCTTCGGGGATCTCTACCTCCAAGGATCTAATCTAATTTTAATCCAAAACTAGAACTAGGTATAAACAATGGAAAGAAACAATCGTTCATGACAAAACAATAAAAAAAAACACAAGTAAGAATCAAGAATGACCAAACAAGTGAAATCATATGCACAAATGAACAATTAGTGCCTCAGGGTTGGCCTCTGCAATTCATGCGTCGGTCTTTCTAGACATCTACTCATATTTCATTTTTATGACTTATAGCCATTAGTGACCATTTGTATTCTCGCACGGTCATTATCCTTTATAAATCTCTAGAACACGTTCTAGGTGAATTCCAAGATTTACCCACGAAATCAAGCATCGCACCTAAACATACATCTCACATCCACATGCGTTAGCAAGAATTAAACATATAGGCAAGCCCTTGGGTCTTTTTTTTTTTTTTTTTAAACAATCAAACAATTTTAGTGAGCCGATGGCAGATCACTTATTCAATAAGCAAGCGCCAATTACAATCATGGCATTTCTAACAAATGGAGAGGTTTCATGTATTCGTGTAGTTCATGTGATGCTTCAAAAGGTCTGGATATGTTTGAAACGCTGAGAAAGGAAAACGAGACATTTGCACAGAGGAACATCTCGGCTATTGAACGCATTTAGTTGTCAAGACTAGTTTGGGACTTGTATATCATGCACTCATAAACATTACAGGTCTTTTAAATACGGTCTAAACCTTGACTATCTCGATATCGAATCAAGCATTTGAAATATTTTAAAACATTTAATGTCGGAAGCATCACATGTACCGAAGCCATTTTGATATGCAAAATCGACCTTTCAAATCAATGTTGAAGAAAATGCCATCAAAAGTTCATTTCATTTATTGAAAATTTTCAACCAATGAGAATTAGGGAATTTGGAATGGAATTCATGAAGATGATGAATCTTAATTCCACATGCAAGGCGTCCTAAAAAATCTAGATAGACAATCACGATAAGGATTTACAACAAAACATCTCAGATAAGACAAAAAACAAATCAACAAAATTGAAAAGGACCCATTGATGATTTGTCCTTCGGAAAATTACACAACGTACATGACATCACAAGGAACAAATTTCATGAAGAAAGTTTTCTGAAACAGGCCACGCAAGTATTTATGAAAATTCAATGAAGTTCACTATCGCATCAGAAATTTCACAAAACAGCAGGGCAAAGTACCGTTACAAGATTTAACCTATCAAATAGAGTCTAAAAAATACAAAATTTCACCGTAACGTAGTCCAAAGAGTGACAAACAAGTTCGTTAGGGGTTCAACTCAAGAATCCCTACTGAAATAATCACACCAAAATAGCAAAAGACTAACTAAACAGGGGTAAAATAGGGGTTCTAAATTTATCCTAAGTTAGAATTCTAACCTAATTTGGAAAAATGGAAAAAGGGTCAAATGGTAACCAAATTGCACAAAATCAACGATGTTGGAAAGATCTAGACAAGTCTTATAACTTTTTGGGAGGTTTCAAATTCAATCAGGTCAATTCAATGTTCGAAAATCAATATTTGTAAAAATTGCGTATGTCAGCCACTTGCAAAACATAACATGGTTTGTGTTTAGAAGTTCAAAAGATCATTTAGGTAATGCATGAATGGCATGAAATTCGCCTATGACAAAGAATTGAATGCGACAATGATTTGGGTAAAACATCTAACCCTAGATCGAGATGTGAAAGAAACATACAAGTCATTGACATCGCAAAATGACTTAGAACTAAAATGGCGTGCTTAATGATTTTCAATTGCAACTAGCCAAATTAATGCATGACGTTCACATACCAAACTATGTTCAATTATGACATATCATATATGAAGACGAAGCTTGTAATGCACACTTCAAAAGTCGAGAAGGCATTGATGCATGATCCAGTCTTTAAGAGACTTAAACAAGTGTGTTTTAGTGACTTCATGATTAGCCCCTAAACAATTACAAACATCACAGAACATGTTTGATTTTGATTACCTAATGACATTTGAAAAATCTAACGAAAAATTCTATATGTGAATGCAAAATGACAAATATTTTTCATTAAGACATCAAAGCTACTTAAGATCACACAAATCTAGATGAAAATAGTAAAATAGATGCATGTTTTAATTGTTACAAAACCCTAACGTACTTGAGCATGCAATTGGTATACTAAATGATGATCAAATCATGTGAATCATACATTGTTAAAACACACAGGACATGTATTTCAAGTCTCATGAAGATCATGAAACCAAATGGACTTATCTACAAGCTCAATTTCACAAAAATGCAACTCAGGTCAGTGTTGGTAGAACAAAATATGGTTTGTTCTAGGTGATTTTAGCTTACCAAAACACCTTCGAAAAATCCACATATATTTATGTTATACTCAAGGAATTTTAGGACAAATCTCATGAAGAAAATTTTTCCAGAATCCGACACAAAAATTAACATGAAAACAGAAAATTCAAAAATCGAAATAAGTCAAAACACAAAATTAACCTAAAACTACTGCATAATTGATTGATTTCCGAAGTGTTTTTCAAGGAACAAACGACCTCTGTTCGGGGCATGCGACCTATCAACTCGAAGGTGTTGAAGTCTGTTTTCTAAGTCTAGAAGGGATCGAAGAAAAAAAAATTGTCTAATTTTAATCAAATTAAACCAATTGAACCCCGTAATGCAATTTATGGGTTTTCTATTGACTTAATTGAATAATTATTGTGAAAACAACGAACCTAAACCATGGGTTCACATAATCGAGCATTATAAGCTAAAATGAGCAATTTTGCAATTCCTCGCTCAGAATTGCAAATTAATTGAAATTGAATTCAATTAATACTGCAATAACCTATTTAACTAATTACCTATACTTAGGATAACCTAATGCATTCTAATTGACCTTGAATTAAAGTGACGAGACTTGGGTCAAAAATGAATTGAGGTCTAATATGAAAATCGGACCTTGGTTCATGAAATTGAACCATAGTCTTGAATGGGTCAATCTAAATTTCTTCAATTGATTCTTAATTGTTTAATTTTCCTATATTCAAGAGAGCGAAATCCCTCAATTTGGGAAATTCTCATATGGATTTCTCAAAATAGACTTTGGATTAGGACTTATCTTAAGAAAATGAGTGGAAAACAATCATTTATTCGCAACTTATGAAGAATCGATTTTGACCTTCTAATTAAGGCTTAAAATGACAATTCGCCCTTCAACATGGCAATTCCTAAAATTGAATGAATGAGAGGATTAGAAATAGTCCCTAGACCAAATGTCGTAAAAGGAACTACACCTAATTATGAATAAAAAATGTAATTTTATTTTGATCGATTTAGAACCTAAAACCAAAAAATTCGATTTTTGTGAAATTTTCAACAGAAAAGTCAAATTGACACTAAAACAAAGTATTTTGAAGACTTTTTTTAAAAAAACAATTTGGTCAATGATTTGATCAAAAATCAACCATTTAGTTAACTTTTTCCCGAAAGATTGACTTTTGAGTCAAATTTTTAATTTTTTTTAAAATAAATTTGACAAAAGTGAAATTAAGGTTATTTAATATCTTTTTGGGTGAAAAATAACTTTTGACCTGGGGTTGACTTTTTGTAAAAGGATTGACCAAAAAGTCAACCTAAAAGTTAACCGTTTAACTTTCTGGGTTTTTATTAAATGGCTAAGAAATTTCTTAAAAGTGATAATGGTAAAGAAAGAAATGGAAAACGAGACTTTTTTGGTTGAGAAATGGGTTTCATCGCAATCAGAAGTCCTAATTTTGGGTTTGTTTACCTTTTTGATGATTTGACTAAAAATCAGATATCAATAGCTGCCCCTCTTTGAGCAAAAGTTCAAAGAGGTTTCACTTAAAGACAAATTGATACTTGCAATTTTTAGTTGACTCCATTTAGGAAAAGGAAATGATGAAAGGAAAATGACATTTGGTCAGGAACATACATGAATACTTACCTTTGTTTGTTGAAAGTGTCTGGACTCATGCTTGTGATTTTTTTCTCCATCTCTCTCGTGGAATGGAATGAATGCACTAAAATTATTAAGAAAAAAAATGATTTAAGGATGACCACTAACCTAAGGATAGGGTTTAAAGATAACAAAGTCAAGGTTTATAAGGATAATCTAGAACTTAAAAGACGAGATTTAAAATTTACCAAGAACTTAAGGGAAATGGGTAGGGTTTAGGTGAACTAAAAAGCAAAAAACAAAGGGTATGGTTTAGGTTGACCAAAAATAGGAAACAAAGAATATGATTTAGGCTGACCAAAAATTATAAATAAATTGTATGGTTTAGGCTGACCAAAAACCAGATATAAGAGTTGACCAAAAACCGATTCACTAGGGAACATATATTTTGAAAAAGAATTTTGAGATTACTCGAAGGCTAATCTTGTGGAATCATTCAAACATGTCTTGGTAAATGATACCAATTATGAAATTCCTTAGGAAATGATTTTAACTAAATGAAGTTTGATTACCATCTAAGGATAAGACTAAATATGCCAGATTGGAAATAATCTAATCAATGAGGTCTTTCACACTAGCTCTCAAGAATGGCTTTTATTCCCATCTTTTGATGTGGGAAAGCTATTCAATTCTCACTAGAGAGGTCTCACATAACCTGTGACATCCTGATTTTCAACCCTATTTTTGATGAAATGAAATGGGTTTTTCATCGATGCACCTATAGTCTTTTTTTCTGAGCTGATCACGCACGAGATAACTAATTTATTAGCTGAAGCCGTTAATGAATCTAAACGAGACAGACTTGAGAATTTGACAAGAAATCGACTGCTTAATCGTGCTAATCTACAAGGATCAATACGACACCGTCAAAATTGACTAGAGACTATAGATAGGTCGATTTGACAGAGGCATGTAATTAAAGTGTGGGTGATTTCACCTAATTGCAAAATTTGTGTCGAATGGCACTAAGCCGATTTTTCTATCGTTTCTGTACCATATGCTTGTATTTGAAACCTCAAGATTTTCACGACAACTGAGAGTCGCCTATGAGTCGAAGATGTACAATGTGGATAAAAAATAATTGACCACGGGTCAAATGCGCTAAAAATTCCTAAAAGCTACCCAATAGGTTAGGTTAGCTAAAATCACATCTGGTTGAAATTAACCATGAAATTGAACTCAATTTCAGAAATTGAAAGTTTTGTCATATCACGATTTATTTTAAGAATGTTGACTCATCCTTCGAAGAATTTTCGGCAAACTCGAATTTTTGGCGAAAAATCAAGATTTGGCGAAATTGGACCGGGAAATTCGGATAGGGCAAATTGGGTGTATTTTTGGCCTTCAAGTTGGATCATTTGGCGAGGGAAAATTATGGAATTGAAGTGGGCACCTACCTTGGCAAGTTGGCCATTGTTTTGAGGCCAATTTGAGGGGAATTGAATTGAAATTGTAGTTGGATGCTTGACATTAGTAGCCATGGGGGGCTGCAACATTTCAGCACCATTTGAAGCTTCTTGGAGAAGATTGGTTAGGGAAAGTTGGCTGTGGATGAGGCTGAAGATGGTGGGGGTAGCCACTTGAGTGTGTGAGATATTTTTGTTGACTTGTGAGGCTTTTGTTCCCCCTTCAACCAGCAGAGCTTCTTCTTCTTCCTTCTTGTTCCTTGGTTCTCCATTGTTGCTGAAACTGAAGAAGAAAACCAGCCAACACCCCCTGCAAACCAAGCCAACCTGTCTGAGCGTCGCCCGAGCAGTCGCACGCCTGCTCGAAGCCGTTGCGCCGAGCCCGCACGCCCATCTCATTGTTACGCGTTTGCCGCCTGCTTTGTGACTCTAGCTACTCGAGCTGCTGTCCTGAGCTCGCTTGGCCGTCGTCCAAGCCGTTGAGCCGCCTCTGCCCGCCGTCCGCCGCTCTAGCTCGTCCCCATTACCGTCCGCCTCTCGCCTCACGTTCCAGCCAAGTCGAGCCGTTCGGTCCAGCTTCTCTCAGCCCTTGGATAGAGCCGAACCTCACAATTGGGCTATGAGCTTCATGACCTATTTTCGGGCCCTTCCAAGCCTCGTTGGGTGTCACCGTAGACCTGTGTTTTACTCACCTCCGAATCGCTGTCGCCGTGAACTCATCGGCTCGCAAATCTGGTGAGTTTACTTGCTAAACCTTGCTTAGGGGGTTAATTATGCTTAGTGGAGGATTAGATTAGCTTAAGATTGGTTTAGGTGATTAGTTTAGTTTAATTAGGGGTTTAGTTGGTTACTTAGGCTAATTAGGTGGTTAGATTAGTTTAGTTAAGGGTTAATTAGATTGTATGATTTGTCTAGCTTAGTGCATTATTTAATTAGGTCCAATTAGGTGGTTAGATTAGTGTTTAAAGCTTAATTAGTGATTTATTGAATTATTTTGCATTTATTTAATTAGTTTTGTAATTTATTTAATTATTTATTATTTTCCGGAAATTATACTGGGATAGCCGGTCGTTAGAATTTCGTGTTGATTGTCGTGGTGTAATCAGTTTATACAATTGAATGTTAATTTGTGCAATTGAGTGATGATTGTTGATTTTCAGTCATTATTTCAAAATTATGAAATTTTGGTATTTAATTAGAAAATACCGGGTGTCAGGTTTTGACACCAAAAATATTTTAAAGTACTATATCAAATAATGAGATTTTTAAAAGGAAGGATATCACTTTTTATGATTCGATCTGACCATGTACCCACACACAATTATTTTACCGGGTGTTTTTAATATGAAGAAAATAGGCCGAGTTCATTATTTTTATTGAGACATTTGAGTGCAATGCACAGTATCCTTGATCGGGATTAAATGGTCATGTGATGGCTATGAGAATCCGTTGCGAGCGTTTATGCTGGACAATACTCCTATATGGAATACCCTTGTCAATGAATGTCGATCGCAGTAGAGGCTAGGCCGATGCTCTTTCGAGAATGCTGTCTAGAGGTAGATGTTGCCATGCTCAAGGGATGAGATGATGCTTGGCTATGCCGAAAGACCGCCGAAAGTCGAGTAGGCCATGCCCGTGGGGCCGTAATCAATTGGAACGTGTGAATGATTGAGATAAATGCGCCTGATTGTGAGACAAAATTGTGTGGCACGAAATAGGATGTGTCATAATGATTTGGCCTCATAATCGAGACCCCTGTAATTGTTTGAGATATGAGTTGAGGCGTTCTAATTGTTGAGTGTTATTAGTGCATATATGTGTGATAAGAACTATATTGACGTGTAAGAAGGGACTGAGGGGAGGTAAGTCTTCTGTGATGTGTGGTTAGACTGCCTCTAGGCATATTACCTTCCTAATCGAGGTTTAGGGCGTGAACTCGCTGAGACATTGTCTCACCTTGTCGTGGTTTAACTTTTTACAGGTCCCTAGATGGAGACCCGTCCGATTTGTTTTGGACAACCGCAGAGGTATAGCGAGCAGAGTATCATGTTCCTGTTGTGACATCTTGAAATTCGAGTCCTCTGAGGAATGAATGGATGTGAATTTCGTCAATGAATTGTTGGTTGATCTCGCTCGGAATTGATCACTCCTGAGATACTAACCTTGAGGGGAAAGGCTAATGAGGATAGAACTTGTATGACTAAAGAACTTGACCTGGGAAAATGACTTGACTGTGAGACTTGTGTGAGGATGATCCTGTAGATAGGCAAGCCGATTCTAAGGACGACTAGAAGTCGATTCGTGGACAAAACATAATGGAACAACGGGTGATTCTATTTACTATTATCGAACCCACAAATGACCCTCTATCAATCCCCAGTAATCGTGTACTTTGAAATAAGAATCTATCCTTCGTAATTTCATATAGTCAAGGATGTCCATGCATCGAGATGTCTTGAATGTGGTTTGACACAAGTCGATTACGCGAGAATCCTTAGAGCCGCTCGTTAGTCTGAGTTGTACCCAAAATGGCATTGGGCGAAATTGACATGGCATGAGAACTAAAGATTGGGCTTCGAATTATCGGGAATGTCCGGGACGGACTTTAGATGAAGCTGCTTCAACAATCGACAGAGCCAGTTAAGCCGAGCAATTGGAAAAAGGGATTTTTGGACTAAGGAATCAAGCCTGTGAGGACATGGGCCGGGCCAAGCCAGTGTGGGCCTTAGGCCCAAAGTAGGACAGCCACCGTAGTGGGCCTAAGACAAGCAAATGAGCCCATTGGGCCTAAACCAACTATTCATCTTCTAAGCCCATGGGCCAATTCTTAGCCATTCCAAGCCCAACCAATTCCCAAGCCCACTCCTATTGATGGCCAAGCCCAATCCTTAGGCCCATCCACCAATTTCAGCCCAAGGACAAATTGGTAAATTGGTGCAAGGTGAAATGACTATTTTGCCCCTAACAGTGTGTGGATAAGGGCAAAGGAAGAGAGAGAAGGTGGGGTTAAGAGCATGGGGACTTGAAGCAAGCATTCAATGGCTTTGATGAGGCATTGACTAGGGGTGAGCGGTTCTAGGTTCCGGTTTGGTTCCGTCTGGAACCTGAAACCTACCCTCGGGTACAGGTTCCTCATTTTTGGAACTTGGAACCTACCAATCAAAACCAAGAACTTGGAACCTACCCTATCACAAGTTCTAGGGCTGGTTCCAGGTTCCAACAGTTTTTTTTTTTTTGTTATTTTTAGATTTGAACTATAACGTACGCGCATACTCTTTGGTCAATTCCTAATAACTTAATTAAGACCCAGCAAATGACAAGAAAGCAGCGGATGGCAACTCCCACTAGCATAATTAACAACCAGCAACTGACAAGAAAGCAATATCCCATATAGAAGGAAGTGCCAATATCGTACAATAAATGGCAAAATGAAACCTGACATTGCTCCTCAGACAATGCTTGGTTGGAACGAATAATTTGATGCAGATCAATGTCCATAAGCTCATATGCAATATAAACATCATTGAAAAGCTCTCTCTGTGGCGGTGGAATAATATCCCTAATTGCCACAACCTGCATTAACATAACAGGACCTCACATAAGCATACAAGAATCATAATAACCGAAAAGCAAGTTCTGTTAAAATTGCCATGCAATATCAGTTCTGCATTGATTAAAGAGCTTATTTTGTAGCCACGCCATAAATAAATGTAGCTTCATTAAGGACCGCATACATGTGGATTCCCATCAATCATAGTTCAAAACTTGTTCTTTATACCAACAAGAACCACTTTCATACCATTACAAATTGCATCCAATCAAGATATAACCATCTATTCCATCTCTAAGAATGATGAGTATCAGTGCCCTTCTATATCAGTATAATAGAAATTAAACTTCTGAAAAGTTCAAAGAAGGGACGTTCAACACTGTAAGTATCAAAGTGACAATAAGACCTTCTATATCTTGATGAGTGATGACAATACTCTGACTAGTGTTTCAATATGTTCTCTGTCTCATTAACAATTGATGCAGAGAAATGGTGACACAAAACAACATGGAGACCAGATTATCTTAAGCAATCGATATCCCTTCTAGTGAAATAGAAGATTCAAAGCTCGACTATTTGCTGCACTAACTCTTAATTCGTTGTCCACAGCAGGAAATGCTAATTCACCTGTACTGCACATTCATTAGACTTAGAACCGAGACGGAGAGCAACGTAAATGCACCATTGCATAATATCGATGGCACTACCGACACCCATAAGCCAACCATCAAAGAAAACAACACACTTCAAACAACCCAGAAAGCCATTCTCAATCACGTAATAGAAAAACTGTAACGCAAGGGATTCACTGACATTTTCATGGTCCATGTGCCAAAGGAGCTTGATCTCACGGAGAGTCCTCTTCGCATCAATCTTGTTATCGAAAGCATTAGCAATCTTCTCTATGGCCACGTGCTCGTTCGTCTCCGAATTCAAAGCCCAGCTGAAACCTAAAAAAGGAAGCACAACCCAATAAAAAACAAATAAAAAAGAAAACCTTACGCATCGCTTCTAATAAGGAGTTAAAACAGAGCAAGTCCAAGAATCACCGAATCAGTCACTCACTCCCTACGTTGGTATTACCCTGAGATCGTACAAATGAAATTCACAGCATTTGATGGTATTACCCCGAAATCATACCCTTAGAGAGAAGGTCTAGAAATCCAATTTCACCGGGTGAGCGGCATCCGGCGCTGAGCAGTGAGTAGGGACGTCGGTCGCTGGTCTTTGGGGCAACAGTGTCAAGTGTCGCGACTACTGGCGTTAGGTCGTCGGAGCAGAGGCGCATATAGCAACAGCGGCGTCATAGGTTAGAATCGGAGACCTAGTGACCAGAGGCGGTGGGTCGCGAGTCGAGACAACAGAATCGACGTCGTCGGGGCTTTTGGCGTGAGTAGCGGCGGTGGGTCCCCAGCGGAGACAACAGAATCAGTGTCGTCAGGGCTTCTGCTTGTAGGGGCTTCTGGCGCGAGCAGAGGCGGTGGGTCACGAGCGGAGATGAGCTCGGCTCAGATTTGCCTGTGTCAGGTAGTCGGCGACGGGCGTCGAGGCAGAGCATGACAACAATGGGCAGAGGCAGAGCACGACAGCGATGGGCGTCAAGCGGTGAGGGTTCACGCGAGTGATGTCGGCAATTGGTGTCCAGCGCGTCCGACGGTGGTGGCCTTGAGGGCGAGCGGCGTCCGGCGGCGAGACTCAGAGCGGCATCTGGCAAGGCTCTGAAAAACTGAAAGTGAAAGGGTCGAGAGTCTCGGGAGTCTCGAGGGAGGGGGGTTCCAAAGGAACCCTAACTAGTTCCGAAACCGGTTCCGTGACCGGTTCTTGGAAAAATGGAACCGGGAACCGGAACCGATCCTTTAAGAATCGGGAACCGAATCAGAACCTTCGGTTCGGTTCATCAGTTCTCGGTTCTACTCGGGAACCGCGCTCACCCCTAGCCTTGACAACTCTCACTTCACTCTCTCTCTCCCCTCATTCGGCCCTCCCTCGACAGAGCTCTCTCTTTCCTCGTTTTCCTCTTTTCTAGTTTCTGTTCCAACAAACCCTCATCCAAAGATCCGAGTTAATTGTTGGCTTCCCGGACGAACTAGACTTTGTGCCACCCACCATTGTCTTCAGGAGATCTAGACCGTGCGGGAGGACTTGGCCGTTCGCCGGTTGGAGCCATTGTTTGACTCGTCAGCCAGCCAGAAGCTAGCGGTAGTCTGATCGCCTGGCACTGTTCTGCTCCAGCTGACCTTCTTGCAAAGATTCGAGTTAAAAGTTACATTCCCAGATGAATCAACCAACGCTCCACCCATCATTGTGAAGAGCACACCTAGCTCGTTCCAACGAGCCCGGTCGCACCCTGAACGGAGTTACTGGCCATCCCAAAATCCGAAGAGAAGGAACTGGCCGCCGGACCGCTTGGTTTCGCCTAGTTCTGCCTGGTTCACGATTTTGGCCCGCTTTTTCCCATTTCGACCAAGCTTTCGCCCAGCCCAACCACTAGCAAGTTCCCCTAGACCCCCGGGAGCCGCCAGTTGCCGGCCAACCTCCTCGTCGGAGCTCCAGCCAACCCGTTCAACTTGTTTTCTCCTTCGGCAATGCTGTTTTTTAGTGGGAGTCCAAGCTGTAGTTGTTGTGTTGAGCTTGGGATCGCCTTGGATTGTCGGTGTAGAGGTCCCGATGTGTAACCACTGTCATCGCCGCTGCGTTGGTGCCTCCGGCCCGCTTAACGAGTGAGTTTTGCTCACTAAACCTTGCTTAGTTTGCTAATTGTGCTTAAGGGTTGTTTAGTGTTAATTAAGTAGGATTATGTGGTTCAATTAGAGTAGATTAGTGATTATTAGTTAATGATGATGCTTGTTAAGTGGTTAAACATAGTCATTAGCTAGTAGATATGTGCTAGTATTTATTGAACGAGTCTCGGAAATTTTCCGGGTCCGTCTCAGCTTCCAATTAGGCGATTCGGGCCTAAGTTGGATTTTTAGTATTTATTTAATTAATTTTCGAATTTATTTAATTAATTATTTATTTTTTGGAAATTAGACCGGGATGGTCGACGACCGAAATTTCGTGTTGATTCCAGTGGTGCTTTCTGTTTATTTAATTGAGCATTGATTTGTGGAAATTGAGTGAGTTGATGAGTATGTGGGGATTTATCCCAAAATTAATTAGTGTCGGTATTCAATTAGAATTTGATTGTGAGAAGTTGTGAGTTGAACCTCGAAAGTTGCCAAAGTGTGGCTATGCCAGTGGGGTTGAGTTCTGCCACCGAATTTGGAGTTGATCGCGCCTTTGAGGCTGTAATCTGCCACCTATTAAAGGTCGCGCCTTTAAGGTCGTAATCTACTACCTATTAAAGGTTGTGCTTTTGAGGCCGTAATTTTCCACCTATTAAAGGTCATACCTAATAAGGCTGTAAATTGCCACTCGATAGGGGTCGCGCCTGATAAGGCCGTAATCTACCACCTGTTAAAAGTTGCACCTATTGGGCCGTAATTTGCCACCTAAAGATAGGTCGTGTCCTTTGGACCATAACTTGTTGCCGAGAAATTTGGTAGATTGTGCTCATGGAGCTATGAATAAGATTTGAGACTGAATAAGTGAGACGATCGGGGAATGGTTGGATTGGCATGTAATCGACTAGTTTGATTGATCGAGATATCGATCTGTGATGTGATTGTTTGGGTGCCTATTGAATTGTGCTAATATACAGGTGGAATCTAAGACCAAGGTAAGTCCTCTGACCCGTGCGTGCATAGGCAACCCATAGTGTATTGGTTTACTAATTGGGTTTTAGGGAGTAGAACTCGCTGAGACGTTGTCTCAGTGGTCATTGTATAACCATTCCAGTCCCCTAGATAGCAGTACCTCCACCTCCTCGTCTTGCTATGCATTTTGGTATTCCTGTGGAAATTACAGAAGAAGGATACCACTTCCCAATAAACCACCACCCAGAGGGACTAGAGTATGTGTTGATAGAGTCCAAGGTGTGGGTTGAGGTGAATCGAATCGACTTGGTATCCCATGAATATCGATCATGGTATCATCACTACCATGATGGGCGAAGAGAAGGTCCCATCTCGAAAGGTGATGTACCTCTGTACGTTTTGGAGGCAGCATTCGGGTTAGGGACGGTAGACCCTAAGGATGGGTCAGTAGTAGATGCCAAGGATCCCAAGCTTGAGGGCGATTCTAAGTCACCAGTATACTCAGCCGGGGGTGCTAACTGGAGTGAAGAAGAAGGGGAGATAGTTGAGCAAGAGGAGGAACTGGAGGAGGATCAGGAATGGGAAGAGCCAGAGGAGGAACCTGCAGAAGAGGAACTTGCACAAGAAGAGATTAAAGAGGACCTTGAAGGGTACCTTGAAAATGAAGAAGAGGATGATGATCCTGAGGAGAATCCAGAGTATGACCCGGATGAGGACTGAAATCCCATCCTGTTTTGCAAACCTGAAGTTGTGGATTGATATTGATAGATCAGACTTTTGTGAATAGTATTGTATGATATACTATGTGGTTTGCTATGTATAAAAGTTTGGTTGTGATTTTTCAGTTGTGAAAAATATGGCCCTACTTTTTTATCCCATTGTTTTATTGTCTGGGGATTTTATTATATGCTTCTGCATGCACATATTAAAATGATAGGGTCGGCGACGCGTCCTGGGACGTGTCCCTAGCTCCATGAGCTCATTGTGACCACTATCTTGGTCGATGAGGGCCTACTACAGTTGGTACCTCCCTCATCGATTCAAAGCGTGGTTTTGTCATGGGCTTAATGGGGTGCAGGAAGGTCCCCTTCAGGATTTTGACGTTTCTGTTGTTGAGGGAGAGGGGGTAGCTGACCCACCTGACGGTGTCGTGATAGATCCAGATCCCAAGTAGATAGGGTCCAAGATAGGGTTAGCTAGGTAGTCTCTTTTGTTTATAGACTCTTGTGTATAAACCCGGTGTGTCTATAAAAAAGTGTATGTGAAAATTTTTTGTCTTGCTTTTCTATCCCATGTTGGTTGTTGTTTGGAGATTATTTATTTCGCTTCCGCATGTGCATAATCAATTGGGTCGGCGACACATCTTGGGACGTTGCAATTTTATTGACCACGGAGGGATGTGCGTGCGGTCGAGGTTCGGGGCGTGACATAACCCATGTCATAATGAATACAAATTCATTGATCAAAAGGTTTTTGAAAGGACCGTAATGTTAGTTTGGCAATGGGTTTACACAATGGGTATTCACTTTGAGGCCAAAAAAAATTCAATCAATATGTTCATCGAGTTTACAAGTGAAGGACTTTGAAGACAAGATAAGGTAGGATTGCTTCCACTCCTTCTAGCGGTAGCTCTTATGCAAAATTCTTACTTCAGCTCAAACTATCTTAATTAAAAAAGACTTCGGATAAGAGTTGTAATGTTGGTTCAGGTGAGATTTTGAAAGGTTTGAAATTTTTCAAACATTAAGAATATAAAAGTGAGTGATTATTTTGACATCATTACCATCACACAACTTTTTAGAATTCTGACTCTTGAAAATTGAACCTTGATCATAAAATTCAATTATAGTCTTGAATGAGTCAATATAAATTTATTCAATTGAAACTTTATTGTTTGACTTTCCTATATTCAAGAGAACAAAATCCCTCAAATGGAGAAATTCTCATGTGAATTTCCTCAAAACGGACCATGGATTTGGATTTATTTTTTAAAGAATGAGTGGAAAACAATCATCTATTCACGACTTTTGAAGAATCTATTTTTACCTCCTAATTATACGTTAAAATGGCAATTCGCCCTTCAACATGGCAATTCCCAAAATTGAATGAACGAGAGGATTAGAAATAGTTCCTAGACCAAATGTCGTAAAGGGAACTACACCTAATTATGACTAAAACAAAGTTAATTTTATTTTTTGTTGACTTAGAACCTAGAACCGAAAAATTCAGAAAATAAGGTTCTTAATCGAATTTTGTGAAATTTTTTACACAAAAGTCAAATTGATACTAAAAAAAAACTATTTTGAAGATTTTTTATTTTTTATATTTCAATTTTTTGGTCAAAGATTTGACCAAAAGTCAACCATTTAATTGACTTTTCCTAAAAGATTGATTTTTAAATCAAATCTTTGAATTTTTGAAAAATCAATTTGACAAAAGTAAAATTAAGGCTATTTAGCATCTTTTTGGGTGAGAAACAAATTTTTTATATGAGGTTGACTTTTTGTCAAAGATTTGACTAAAAAGTCAATCAAAAAGCTAATAGTTTAATTTTTTGGCTTTTAATTGAAAATGTTTAGGAAATTCCTTAAAATTGATAATGCAAATGAAAGATATAAAATAAAATAAAAAATTGTCGAGAAATGGGTTTTGTCGCGGTCGAAAGCCCTAATCTTGGTTTTTTTTCACCTTTTGGACACTTCGACTAAAAATCATATGTCAACAATCTTTTATGTGGATACCGGCTATTCTATGTGGCATTACTAGAGCTGACATAGATAATTTTTTAATAATATTTAAAAAAATCAATTTTTAATTTTTCCTTTTCTTTTTTTTTTCATCATTCTTTTTTACAGCTCTAGCCGGTGAAGTCACCGGCCACTAGTGAAGACCAAACGAGTGAGAGCCACCGCACCCTCGCCAAGATCAAAGCAAGGGTCGAATCCCTCACTCGTCACCGGCCAGAGTTGTAAAAAAAATGGAAATTTTTTTTAAAAAAAATCGAACAAATATTAAAATGTTATTTAAAATTGTCCATGTTAGCGTCGATCATGCTACATAGGACAGCCAACATCCACGTTAGCGATCTCCAATCAAAATTTGACCAAGTGCAATCAATTGGCAAAAACATAAAAAGAATAAGGACTAAATCAGCATAATTAAAATATTAAAAATTGAATTTGCAAAAAATACAATAGGTTTAGGATAATTTTCCTAAAGAGTCATAGTCCCTATCGAGAAATTATTTGGTATTGCCATAGTCCTATGGGAAAGATTGCATCAGAAGATGGTTTTGCGATGAAAGGATTTGAATAAAAATAACTTGTAATTTCTCCTTCATGCAGAGCTATAAGAAAAGGTCAACATGTCAGCTTTAGGCCTATAAGAGGAGTAAGTCAGATTGAAAATAATCAGACTCAAATTGACTCATTTGACCTATTCATATGCAATACAAATTCAATGATCCATACTTAACCTGAGTTGACTTGGGATCCATTTCAAGCAATTTTTCTCTTTAGATCGTGGTCTTTGAAGAATAGGTTACTCCATTAATCGGGTTGTTGAGTTAACGAGGGAGATCTGAGGTTTGGTTATGGGCGGGGATGTGAAGGTAACGGCGAAAGTCTAGCGTAGGCTATCTATATTATGAAACGGGTTTGGGTGTGGGTTCTTGTTTAATATAGATGATGCATTTAATATATTGGGCTTGATGAGACAATGAATCGGTCCATTTATGACGAATGGGTCCCTTAGTGTCGAGCTAAGTATGTCTCCGCTCATGGGTTTAGCTCATTCGTGACTGGGAATGATGAAGTGGCATCTCCTCTTTAGACACCATGGGGTGACTCCAACCTTCAAAGCCCAACAACACACCCATCGGAAACCGGTAAATTGCAAATTTAGAAATCAAGATACAAAACTTAATATTTTTCCTCAAACATGTTCAAGGGCCTGAAATCCTCCACAAAGCCGGACCAATAATAAATTGGAAAACGAAATCAATGTCGCAAAAAACTCAAAAAACCCTATTCAAAGAACAAGAATTCAGAAAAGCCACAAAAACTTCAATCCACAAACAAAAGGAAAATTACCAAAACAGTCCTAAACCTATTACAAATTTTCCAATTATGTCCTAAACCTTTTTGCCAACTCAATCCTAAAACTTTTGCAGTTATGTCAATTTAGTCCATTTAGCCATTTTCAGTCAGCTAGCCAACGCTAATGTGGACAATTTTTAAATAATATTTTTTTTTGAGATTTTTATTATTTTTTTTCTTCACTTCCTTCTCCTTCCTCCAACTTGTCACCACCAACAATCGGCCAAAGGTAGGGCTAGCGAAGGACCTCACTGGCCTCGGGGAAGCCTAGTCGTGGCTTGGCAACCTCACCCAGGCCGCCAGTTGGGCGAGCGAGGGTCAAGCCTCACGGCCTCCAGCAAAGGCTATCGATGGTTGGGTGAGGCTTACCCTCATCAAATTTGGCAATGGTCGAGCCTCGCTAGCCATGAGGATGCTCGATCTTGCCAAATCCAGCGAGGCTTGGCTTTGTCTAGCCATGGCGAAGGTACCACCTATCCAAGGCTAGCGAGGCTAACCTCATCGGTGCTCACCTTTGGTTGGCTGGCTAGGGGAAGGAGGAAGGAGGAAGGAGGAGAGAAAAAAGAAAAGAAAAAAAAAGAATAGGAAAAAGAGAAAACATGATAAAAATTCGAAATAAATTATTATTAAAAAATTATTCACGTTAGCATCGGCCGGTCAAAATTGGATGGAGAGGAGGTCAATAAAAAAAACGGATGTTAATTAATTTAACCAAAGATCCAACAAATCACCACGTTTGTACGATGAATTGAATTGGCACAATTGTAAAAAGTTTGGGATTGAATTGGCTAGAAAAAAAAAAGATTTAGAACCGAATGCAATAGGTTTGGGACTATTTGGTATTTTTCCCCACAAACAAAATGAATCCAAAAAGTAGAAACCATGATCAATGCTCAAATAGCCATGAAATTATAACTTTCTAGAAATTGATCAAGAAAACCAACTCAATGACCTATTTATAACTGTCGCAGAAGGGCCACAAGGAGCTTTGGACGTCCTATCCAACGGAGTAGAGGGGAAGACAACATTGCCTATTGGGGTCACCGCGAACAAAGTCAATCCATGACGTGGTGCTGTTGTCAAAGAAAACATTATGTGCACCTGTTTTGCCAGATGGGCCATGGATAAATCCACTCATTAATCACCATGTGACCATAATGGGCCCACTTTTCTAATCTTTTCTCTCCTCTCCCCCCTTGCCCCCTCTTTCCTTCTCCTTCTAGCCCTCTCCTTCACCAACATGGGGTGCCAACATTCACTTGCCCTCTCCTTAACTTGAGCTTGACCTTTGCGCCTCCCCCATCATCACCACTGATGGAGTCATGTCACTCATGAGCTAGTTGTTCATGGCTGGCTAGTGAGATTTTCAAAAGAATCCCTTATTCATCCATGGTGGAAGGGAAAGATGGATACATAGGGGATCAATAGCATGCTTGAATGATGCTGACAATGACCATAGATTAGCGTCGGCATGCTCATGAGTGAGTCATCCATGGCTAGCTGGTGACACTGCAATCCACAACCACAAGTGTCATCCATGGCCTCAAAAGGCAGAAAAAGGGAAGAAAACAATGAGAGAAGAGATAGAGTAACAAGGAAGAGAGAAAAGATCTGAAAAGTGGACTCATTATGGCCATGTCGCGATCAATGAGTGAACATATGCATGGCCCATGTGGTAAAACTGGTGTACCTAATATTTCCTTTTGCCATCAACAATGTCGTAATCTTGAGGCTAGGCGCATTCTCGGATGAAGTAAAAAACATCATCGCGGAAGGGGTTTAAGGTGGGAGACTTAAGCAAATTTGGCTTAAAATATGAATTTGACTTATTTTAATAGCCATGATCAGCTCTAGTACTACCTAGGTTCAATCTTTCCAATTTGACAAGAGGCTCACTTGACACGTGTCGTATCTCCATGGCACAAGGCACAATGACATAGCACAACTAGCATGCCTAATATTTTGTCTAGTATTGCATGTAGGTTTTTTAAATTGGTCAATCACTAATAGATATAGGCCCAACGTGTAAATGTAACCCTTCATATGTCAGTACACGTGCAATGATATCTCACTCCGCGTGGATCACAAGATTCACTAGTTACATTGGTCTAAAAAATTACACTTAATGGAGCATCAATGATTCAATGTGCCAAATCATACCAAACGCCATGCTTGTGCAACAGATAAATGAGTTGGATGTATGATATATAGAAGGTGGTTGGCCAAACTTTAGGAAAAATTGAATACTTAATGATCTAGTAGATTAGATCCAACTTATGAGGTAACAAGTCCTTATCAAAATTTGCCAATTCAAGGGAGGATTATATTTCTTTCTTTTCAGATTGGTGTTTCAAATATGAATATCAATCATATTTATTTTTACTTAAATTCATATATGTCGCGACCAATTTTTCTGGTGAATCACCTAGGATTTGGCTAATGGATTACTAAGCCTAAACTTAGCTCAGGCTCTCCCAAGCCCATACCAATTCGCGACTTAGGTTCAAATTTTTTAACATGCAAGTGGATTTTATCAAGGAGTCGCTACTAATCAATTTATGATAGGTCGATTAGACACCTAAGTAAAATAATGGAAGAATTATTTTACTCCTACGAACCAGAGACTAATGAGTTTGAGGACTTGGTTACGTTAGATTTCTCTAACGTGCTTTCAGTACTTTTCTCTTTTATTTTTGAAAATATTTGGCAAGCAGCTTGAATTAATTTTAATTCACTTTCCTAACATATGAGATGATCATACAGGTGCACAAACCACCAATTTAAAATCCAAGAAAGCAAATAAAAAGAAGCAGGACTTATCTCATAGCAACGAAAGCATCTGCAGTATTAGATTATAATTCACATTGACAATCCTAGATATGATTTCTAATTAACACGCCATCACTCAATTTTTGTTTTCACTTTTTTAACAAGAATATAATTCATATGCAATGCTTCTAATCTAATATAAAATAATATGACGTGGCAATGTGTTCTAAACTATGTGACATAAATATGATGCAATCTATTTTAAAGAATGGAATTGATTTATTCTAATATTTTTTTTTGTATTTTCCATGAAATTCGAAATTAAAGAAATGCAATAATTAAATGTGCAATCTAAATTAATCAAATGACCTAATTCTAATGACAAACAATTTCTAACTAAATGAACCTAACAACAATCACTAGATGATGGGCATTTCATGAACTTAATCCTACATGACATGCGCATGATTTTTTTTTATATTTTTTTTAATGAAAATTCGTAATTAAAATCACTAAAAATAAAAATCTAACTAAAGTGAGATATTCTATATTTTAAGTTAGGAATAGACTAATCTGAATCCTATCTTAACTTAGAAAATTATCTCGTCATGCAATTTAATTCAAAAGATATTTATCTAACCTAGATACCATCTAAACATGCATTTAAAAAAAAAAAAAACTAACTATTCTATCATGCAACTCTATCTAGGGAATCAATTTTAATTTACATGATATGCAAATGCAATTTTTTTTTTTTTTATTTTTGGGATAAATAAAGTAATTAAAGTAAGACAAGCACCAAATCATTCAGAATCATGAAAGATATCATCCATTGATCGAATTAGGAAATAATATCTAATCAACTTGGTTTTTTTGCAGATAAAATTGATAAATTGATCGTAAGCCTTAAAGATCAAAATATCAATCTTATTCCCACTGATTAATTATTCATCTAGCCTTATAGATGGAATAAAAAAATCGATGTGTGGTTGTAGATTAGGAAACAAATCCTAATGGATATTGCCTAAAGTCTCAATGAAATCAATAGCAATATCTAGTCATCCAATTGAAGCAGTAAATTATTGAGATGAAATTTGGCTCAAAAAAATTACCTTATTCCGATGATTTGCTTCCGAAATGGGATCGGCGCCAAGGATTCGCGAAAGGTGTTCGGCGTTGAAACGCACTCGGCCCGATCGTGGCTAACTCAGAAAAGACGTCGCGGCCGTGTGGGAATTCACGGTGACCAACGATTTTGTCACGCCACGGCAAGAAAATCAATCCTCTTCGAAATCCCACTGATGGTCTCCTTGCTTTGACCACCGAATAAAGTCCTCTCTCCTTTTGTCTTATTCACCATGTGCTCCCAGCAATTTGAATTGAGATGATCTCCAATATGTGGGTCAAACGCCACGAGGACTATGAGGTCGTCTATGGAGAATCTTCTTGCATGGTGTGCACTTTCAGTGAGGGCGCTTCCGGGACAGCGATGGAATGCCGCTCAGTTGTGGAAGGGCTACGTGCTATAAACCATTGGGGTCGTGGATTGATCAAAGCAGCGTTCGGTCAAACGGCAGGATGGTGAAAAAAACTTGCTGAAGACGTTGCCGGTTGTATCGTGCTCGCTGGATTCGGATGAAATTCAGTGGGAAATTTGGGTCTCGCTGAGCAGTGCTTGGACTTTGCTGGAAGTTGCTCACCGGCCTGAAATTGCTGGAGATTCTGGTTTCTCTGCAAGGACTGACAAACCAAGCCAAAAATCACCGCTTCAGCAGCTTGCTCCCCAAATTTCCACCGATTTTTGTCACCAAGTAGATTGTGGTGCTTCAGTGGGGTTCTCCACAAATCTATGCACGTCGGCTTGCTGCTAGGCTGACGTGATAAAACGTAGGACGTGGTATATACGAAGGATGTCGTCTGGGATTTTTGTGACTTGTCGTAGACAACGGCGAAAAGGCTGCAACTCTAGTGTTCGATGCCAAGATGTGTCACGGCACACTTGCGGTGGCGGCTGCCGTCAAGGAGCAACAACGTCCCTGGGGTAGGCTTTTGTGAAAGGACCCGTAGCGAATTCACGTTAAAGCTCGCGTCGCGGATCGGCACATGCGGCGTGAGAGGCAGCAAGCATGGAAAAAAGGACCTCTCGGCCAAGGCTTGGCGGAGAGAGAAGCTCTCTCACTGACTTTTCTCACGTGTACTTCTCAATGGCCGTGTTTTCCTCTCCGAATCCTCTGTGTCTCTCGTATGTTCTCTGTGTATTATGATATTAGGCAATTTTTGACTCCATATGGCCGTGTATTCAATGTAATGTGGCCTCTCAAAACCTACACGAAAAAACCTTTTTATAGACCAAAGATTAGGGTTTTAATTTCCTTTTCAAATCAACATCTGCGAAGATTTCTTTTTCACACGCAATATCACTTTTTTTATTTTCTACATCTCCTGATTTTATCGCCTAAAGGTAAGATTGCAACCCGATTTTCTTAAATTCCAAAAATCCATCGTAGTATCATTTCAAATCTCCATTTAGGTCATTTTTGTCATTAAAAGAAAACGGGCTCGGGCCAATTTACTTGCTTCGTGAGCTTAGTCAGGCCTACCAAATTAAAGCTCAGAATGACTAATTCGAACCCATCCGTCACCGGTCCAATGTAAATGCAAATTAAAAATAAATGCACCTAAACCCATATGCTATGCAATTAATATTTTTCCAGGGATAAAATTAACCCATAATTTTGAATATAATAAATGACTAAACGGGTCGTCAAAATTTAGGTGTCAATAATACATAAGTTTATCATAGAAAGTCCTCTATTGAGGAAAACATAGGGCATACGGAAAAACATCACATTATACTATTTAGACAAAACCTTGTCCAGCAACTTGTCCAAATTCGTGGAAGACGAACCTTTTTCATCGACTGCTTCTTCTGCCATCTTCTTCCACTCCATTGCTTTGCGTCTCATTTTCTTCCCCACCTCTCCTTCCATCAACTCCCTCACAAGCCTCTCCACTTCATCTCTCTTCACATTACCATCCATTTTCAACCCAACCCCCCAATCATCACATATATACTTACAGTTCGTTGGTTGGTCTCCAAAGCACGGCCAACACAACATCGGAACTCCAGCTGACAAGCTCTCGATGGATGAGTTCCAGCCACAATGAGTCAAGAACCCTCCAATTGAAGGGTGGGACAACACTCTCTCTTGGGGGCACCACCCAGATAAAAAGCCTCTCTCTCTTGTTTCCTCAACAAACTCTTTAGGAAGAGTTGTTGTGTCTCCGTTCACTGCATCAGGCCTCAAGACCCATAAGAAACACTGATTACTATTAGCCAGTCCCATCGCAAATTCAACCAATTGTTGGTGCGTCATGAATGCTATACTCCCAAAGTTCACATAGATCACAGACTTGGGCTCCTTCGAGTCTAACCAGCAGAGGCATTCGTTGTGCTCTTCCAATAGATTGCACTCTATGTGCTTCGAGGCGAATACTTTTTCTTGAGCGATTTGATTGATCATAGGTGGAGTGGTCCCACCGCATAAACCCTTGGGATCATTGAGGAGAGGGCGTGCAGCACATCCGGCTCAAGCGCCTCGAAGGTGTGGATAATGGTCATCGTGGCATCATCGGTCTTGTGGCCGATGTCAGCGGTGTAGTTGAATAAAGTGTCATCGGAGCCAGAGATTCGGAAGAAGTGAGGCATGTCGCGCAGCCTCATGTTTTTCATTCCCGGGATCCAGTCGATAGGGGTGTTCCCATACCCGTTCAGCAATTGGGATTCATCTGCATGCATGCATATCCATGCAAAATCATCAAATGGCAACAAATTTAATTACGGTGAATTTTTTTTTTTTTTTTTTTTTCATTTTTGAAGGCATTCCAAGTCGCAAATCGCATACAATGCAAGTCTTTGAAATTTAGGGAAAATTATAAAAAAAAAAAGTCATAAACATTTTAATTTGACCAATTTAGTCCAAATTCTTTTGACAATTTGCCAATGTAGTTCTCTTAGCCAATTTTGGTAAAAAATCGTTGACGTGGACACCGGCCGTCCTACGTGGAACGGCCTATTATGAGATGGACAATTTTTGAAATGTTTTTAAAAATTTCTAAATTTGCTTCAGTTTTTCTTTATTTTCTTTCTTTCTTGCGTTCATTGTGGGCCGACAACCCTTGCCAGCACCATGAGGGCCGCAAAGCCCTTGCCAACCACAACGAGGGGTTGTGTCCCTCGCCAAATCTAAGCCAGGTAAGGGCATCGTGAACATCCGCTGACAAAGGGAAATAACAAAAAGAATATATATATATATATATATATATATAGAAAATTAAAGAAAAACTGAAGGAAAAAATTCGCAATTTAAAAAAAAAAATTGTGTAAGTTGTCCATGTCATCATCGGTTGAACCACACAAAATAGCCGGTGTCTACATTAGTGATTTCCGACCAAAATTGGCATGAAGTACTACATAGCAAATTGTAAAAAGGTTTACTATCTTGACTAAATTAAAATGTTTAGAACTGAATTGACATCCCTATAATATGTTTAGACACTTTTTAAAAAAAATTATCCCTGGAGATCTAATCCATGGATTTGCGCTGTTCATGTGTGATCAAAGGCATTCATATAATGGTAGATGATCTGACCGAAAAGTTAGTTTCCAGGAGAATTGAATAATATGTAATTCCTCGTCAAGTGAAGTATGATAGTATGATGAATGCATGAAGTGAGTGAACTCTTTGGAAAATGCAATACCGATAACGATAAAACTTATACAAGGGGAATTTAATAGAAACTCAAGCGTGTTTTACCTGTGAGTGGTGCAAGACCGTTTTCTTCCAGGGCCCGCAATTGTTTCACCGTCATAAGGGCACAACCGGATATAGGGAACAAGTGTATGAGCGGAATCCCAAATTTCGAAGCTGTGGGCCTCGTCGTAAACGCCATGAAACCGTCCGAGACAATGCAAGTCACCGGAGGGAGACTCGGGTTCGAGCCCAAGCTCGATACAAGATCGCCGAAGGGACCGGCCATATAGTTCCTCATTGAGTCACCGAGCATCTGGAGGTTCTGTATCGCATCCGCTTCCGAAGGAGGAAGACCATCTGGGATCGTCAGGAACTGAAAGTCGCTGAGCGTTCCGTTTGTGAATTCAGGGCCTCGGGCCCTAGCGAGACGCCGGTGGTTGAACTCGGTGTTGACGAAGGAGATGTGGAAGCCCTTGTGATGGAGGAGCTTTGCTAACTTGAGCATGGCGCCGATGTGGCTTTGTGCAGGGGAGGGAATGCAAACTGCGTGTGGCTTTGTGTCCGATTCGAATCTAGTGGAACCCATTGGTTTCTTCTCACAAGAGGATGACTCCAAAGACATTTCAGGATGAGTTGAACTCGGCTTTGTTTAACGATCATTGAGTTGGGCTTCCCTCCTTATATAACTTCGTCAACTTTTTGTCCTTTGTGCGTAAGTTTCCAAGTATGGCCTCACATAATAACTTGTCAAATTTAGTTTGATTTCCATCTTCCTCGTTTCTTTTACCCCAAGGAAATATATGATTAAAGTAATCCGATCCACCTTTTATACTATTTTTGTTTTTTTAATTGATATCCCATTGACTATTTTGTAGGGGACTGGCGATTAGAATTAGCCTCCTTTCCACAGGGATCCCATGACATGAGTAACGAGCCAATTCGGTCCCGACCAATCAGTTCCCGCTTTCGTGGGTAGCAAGTTAAGGAATCTTGCATAATGCAGAGGGAGTGCGCAACTCAGTCAACGCAACTGCAGCGATGTCTCTGCCATTGAAAGACAGCCGCATGATGTTTGACTGTTGACGAGTAAACCCTTAAGTTGAAATACTAGATTGACTTCGTCAACATTTTGTCCTTAAGTATGGCGTCGCATTATAAGTTGTCGAGTGCAGTTTGATTTCCATCTCCTTTTCCTTTTGCCCCAAGGAAATGTATGATTTAACTAATACTATCTACCTTTTATGCTAGTTTTTTTTTTTTTTTTTAATTCCTATCCGATTGATTATTTTGTAGGGACAGAAATGTTCGATATTGGCGTCAAGAATTCGCCTCCTTCCACATGGACCACATGCTTTGAGCAACAGAGTCAGATTGGCCCCCCACCTATCAGTTCCCGCTGAATAAAATAACATTGTAAGAAACCCCAAATTTTACTAAATGAGAAGAGTAACCTCTAAAATTGAAGTACAAGATTGACTTAATTGTAACTTGATGAGACAAACTATAGATTAGAAACCTAAAATGGGTTATATACAATGCTTGCCCAAACAGACGTGTTGAATAAAGTCTAGGAAGAAATGACTAATGTCTTGATGCACAATAGATGAATTACTCCGAAATATATTTTGAATCAACATCAAGTAATAGATGAATTTATAACTTTACGATGATCCGAATAAAATCACAAGAAAAGCATTTATTTTCCACAGCGTTAATGTTGACTGTCTTCTAAAAGTAGTAATGAAAACCTTTTATATTTGTTATTCTGATAGAGAGGAAAACGTTGTTTCAACATCTGCTCTTTTTATTGTGTAGGATTGCATCCTCTAAGAAGTTATTTTAACTTTCCTTAAAGATAGCTATTCACACCTCTTCAAAAAGTGTCTCTCAAACACACCCCATCATAGGCAAAAGGTGCTTCTTGTATACACATCCCATTAAGGCAAAAGGTGCTTCTTGTATACACATCCCATTAAGGCAAATGATGCCCCTCGAACTCACCCTGTCATGGTCGAACAAACGAAATATAACAAAATGATCAAAGAGAGCTGTCAGAGTGAAATTTCATTGTTTTTCCAGACTTTCATGCAACCTATGACTATAATTGACTGCAAGGTGGAACATTTGTTGTTGGAAGATCAATACGTGTATTCTCCGAATGGTGCCATATTTTTCGTCAATTCATAATTTCATGGAACTTCATCTAACTAGTCTTTTGCTTAGTGGGTTACCGACATGGATAATGTTCACCACTTGAAATTCACCGATTGGAAGCATGGTTCAAGGAAAACCATGGGCAGAGGACAGACAATATAGCCAATACTAAGTAACATTTTATTTAAGATGCCGATACATCATTTGAGTCTAAAAATAAATACTAGAAATGATGTAGTCAATGTGGATTTCCATGTGAGAAATAATTTGTATAAGATCACGATAAAAGATATATTCATATTTATTGTCTCTTGGAGTTTACACCGGATTTTATTCAAAGTGGATTCAAATTCTATCGTGTAGATCTATCCTCCAATTAAATGAAAATATAAGATTGTAATATTTGTTTATTATAATATAAGTATCCGCAATATTTCAACACATTTCTTCATAGACGAAGAAGCACGGAGACGGTGATGGATCACGTGGCCGTCTGCAACAATGGTAAAATAATGTGTCGTCCCGTTCTTCTTCGGCATGCGGAGGGGGCGGCTCGATGGAGGGGCTGAACGAGTTCTGGAAGGACTTCTTGCCCGAATACTTCAAGCACTGGAAATTGTCTAGCTTCATCCACCAGTTCTCGAAGGACCTCTCGCCCAGAAGAGAGACCATAGGAAAATTTGATGCGAAGCTGGAGACTCACGAGAAAATTGTTGATAAAATCAAACATATTTTACTTTTATCAATTCAGTCTTAAACATTTTAATTGTGTCAATTAATTTCTAATTTTTTTTACATTTTATCAATTGAGTTTATCCGATCAATTTTAACTAGAAATTTTTGTTGCGACGTGACCACCTCGAGGCCCAAATAGATGGGAGAAAAGGTCGTGTTAAGGGATACTTGATCATGAGAGTTTTCTCATGGTTCGTATTCCAAAAGACTTCATCACCTCGCCTTTAGGAATGAACCATTGTAAATTCCCTTATAGATGGTCGTGAGCTCTCCCAAGCTTGTACCCCACGTGACAGTGGAGGGTGTCATGATCCATACCCACACGGGCAACACACCTCGGAAGAGGAGGTCGGGTGTGGATATCGAATTTCAGGGTATTTTTACCATGGTAATCCTCTCATTAGTACTCGTCACTTTATCCATTAGGAACTTTCCATAGCAAGTATGCTAGACAATAGTGAATCTCGTCGAGGCCTATACCCCTTATGGCATGTTTATTTTATATTCGATCTAATTATTTAGTCAACTTAGTAAAGATGGGAGTCGCCACTAGCACTCATAGACATCACAGGTATTTTAAATACGGTCTAAACCTTGGCTATCTCGATATCAAATCAAGCATTTGAAATATTCTAAAACATTTAATGTCGGAAGCATCACATGTACCGAAGCCATTTTGATATGCAAAATCGACCTTTCAAATCAATGTTGAAGAAAATGCCATCAAAAGTTCATTTCATTTATTGAATATTTTCAATCAATGAGAATTAGGGAATTTGAAATGGATTTCATGAAGACGATGAATCTTAATTCCACACGCAAGCCGTTCTAAAAAATCTAGAGACAATCACAATAAGGATTTACAACAGAACATCACAGATAAGACATAAAAAATCAACAAAATTGAAAAGGACCCATTGATGATTTGTCCTTAGGAAAATTATACAATGTGCATGACATCACAATGAACAAATTTCATCAAGAAAGTTTTCTGAAATGGACCACGCAAGTATTTATAAAAATTCAATGAAGTTCAATATTTCATCAGAAATTTCACAAAATAACAGGACAAAGTACCATTACAATTGAGATTTAACCTATCAAACAAAGTCTGAAAAATACAAAATTTCAACAAAACATACTCCAAAGACTGACAAACAAAGTTTGTTAAGAGTTCTAACTCAAGAATCCCTACCGAAATAATATCACAAAAATAGCAAAAGACTAACTAAATAGGGGTAAAATAGGGGTCCTGAATTTATCTGGTAGAAGTATAGCCCAAGTGCCAAAACTTGGCACGAGGACACTCTGAACACTTTTTCTGTTTTTTTGTTCCCGGAACAAAAAAAGAACTTAAGTTGTTTCTTTGTTTTGACAAAACTTTGAAAACGAGGGCCGACGTACACTTAAGTGTCACTTTCTTTGAAAAGTGAGACACTTATGCCACCTCCGCGACCTCGCCGGGCCACCGCCACCGGCGAGGCTCCGACCTCGGGGCCACCGGCGAGGCCGAGCCTCGAAATCGCCCGGCCAAGGCGAGGCTACCCTCGTCGGCTCGGTCGCCGGCGGCCGGCGGCCATGGCCGAGGCGACCGGCCAAAGCAAGAAAAAAAGAAAAAAGAAAAAGAAAGAAAAAAATGAAAAATAAAAAATAAACATTAAAAAATTAAAAAGATTTTATTATTTTTTTACTTGCCTACGTGGCTCCTTTGAAAATGGAGAGCTGACTTGGCTCAAACTCACCCAAAATGACGTTGTCTACAAAATAAAAATTAAACTACCAGCTAAAAAATGTGTAAATAATTAATATAAAATTAATTAAATTAAATTTAAACTTAAATTTATTTAATATTCTAAAAATTAAAAACTTAAAATTAAAAACTTAATATTAAAAAAAAAGGGGCGGCTTAGAAATAAAATTAAAACTAAATTTATCTAAAATATTCTAAAAAAATAAAAATGTGAAAATAATTAATATTAAATTAATTAAATTTAATTTAAACTTAAATTTATTTAATATTCTAAAAATTAAAAACTTAAAATTGAAAAAAAGGGGGCGGCTGAGAAATAAAATTAAAACTAAATTTATATAAAATATTTTAAAAAATAAAAATGTGTAAATAATTAATATAAATTAATTAAATAAAGTTTAAACTTAAATTTATTTAATATTCTAAAAATTAAAAAATTAAATTAAAAAAAAAAAAAGGGTGTTGAAGGGGACGGTTTAGGGCTGAGCCCTCGTTGCCGCCGCCGGGAAGGGCCGGCGACGAAGGGGGAGGGTTAGCCCGGGTCGCCGTTCCCGGTCGACCGGCGGTGAGCGCCACGAGCCCTCGCCGTATCGTGGCGAGGGCCTTGATCCTCGCCTCAAATCTGGGCGAGGCTCGCGAGCCCCCGCCGCCTCCTTGCCGTCGCCGAGAAGGGCCGGCGACGAAGGGGGAGGGTCGGCGAGCCCTCGCCGCCCGATCGGCTAGGGGCCGATGAGCCGAGCCAACCCTCCCCCTCCACGCCAACCCTTCTGCGCAGCGGCGAGAGAGCGGCGGCGGCGAGGGCTCGGCCTTTAGCCGCCCCCTTCAAAGACCCTTTTTTTTTTTTAAAGTTTTTAATTTTTAGAATATTAAATAAATTTAAGTTTAAATTAAATTAAATTAATTTCATATTAATTATTTACACATCATTTTTTTAATATTCTAAATAAATTTAGTTTTAAATTAAATTAAATTAATTTTTATATTAATTATTTACACATCGAGCCAAAACGATGTCGTTTTTGCATTTACTTGCCACATCAGCGTGTAAAACGACATCCTTTCGCACCCAACTCGCCGGAAAATTGCCACGTCAGTAATTTGGTCGGATTTTGGCCGAAGTGGCACTTAAGTGATCCACTTTACTCCGATTATGGCACTTAAGTGTACATTTCCAAAGTTTTGGCACTTAAGTGTCACTCCGTACCAAGTTTTGGCACTCCAGGTGTCCATATCTCGAATTTATCCTAAGTCGGAATTCTAACCTAATTTGGAAAAATGGAAAAAAAGGGCCAAATGGTAACCAAATTGCACAAAATCAAGCGTTGGAAAGATCTAGACAAGCCTTATAACTTTCTAGAAGGCTTCAAATTCAATTGAGTCAATTCAATGTTCGAAAATCAATATTTGCAAAAATGCGCATGTCAGCCACTCACAAAAACAAAACTTTGTGTTTTAGAAGTTCAAAAGATCATTTAAACAATGCATGAATGAAATGAAATTCACATACGATGAAGAATTGAATGTGACAATGATTTGGGTAAAACATTTAACCCTAGGTTGACATGCAAAAGAAACATACAAGTCATTAACATCGTAAAATAACTTAAAAGTAAAATGATATGCTTAATGTTTTTCAATTGCAACTAGCTAAATTAATGCATGGCGTTCCAATACCAAACGATGTTCAATTATGACATATCATATATGAACACGAAGCTTGTAATGGACACTTCACAAGTCGAGAAGGCATTGATGCATGATCCAGTCTTTAAGAGACTTAAACAAGTGTGTTTTAGTGACTTCATGATAAGCCCCTAAACTATTACAAACATCACAGAACATGCTTGCTTTTGATTACCTAATGATGTTTGAATAATCTAATGAAAAATTCTATAAGTGGAATGCGAAATGATGAATATTTTTAATTAGAACACTGAAGCCTACTTAAGATCACACAAATCTGGATGAAAATAGTAAAACAAATGCATGTTATGGAATGTCTTAATTGTAACAGAACCATAATGTATTTGAGCATGTAATTGGTATACCAAACGATAATCAAATCATGTGAATCATACATTGTTAGAATGCACACGACATGTGTTTCAAGTCTTATGAAGACCATGAAGCCAAATCGACTCATCTACAAACTCAATTTCACAAAAATGCAACTCGGATCAGTGTAGGGCAGAACAACATATGGTTGGTTCTAGGTGATTTTAGCTTACCAAAACACCTTCGAAAGATCTAGAAAAAATATATGTTATACTCAACACAATTTAGAACAAATATCATGAGGAAATTTTTTCCAAAAATGACACAAAAATCAACACGAAAATAAAAAAAATAAAAAATCGAAACAAGTCAAAGCACAAAATCAACCAAAAACTACTGCAGAATTAACTGATTTCCGAAGTAATTTTCGAGGACCAAACGACCTCCGTTTGGGGCATATGACCTATCAAATCAAAGGTCTTGAAGTCTATTTCTAAGCCTAGAAGGGATCAAAGTAAAAAAGCTTTTCTAGGACCTCAATCAAGCCAAAACAATAAGCTGCTCAAAGAGGTACGGAAATTGCAAATCAACACTAATCAAATTTAAACAATCTCAAGTTCATCCTCAATGAACTTCAACCTCAGCAAATCATCAAACAACTTCATCCATGTCAGATCTAAGCATATTATTTGGATCTAGACTTTAATCATAGCCCTGATTGGATACACCAATCTCGCCTCATCGAATTCGAGTTTGAGAATACCAACTTTTTTGCCTTTATCTTCGATTTTTGTCGCAATTAGACAAAATCGCTTTTGCTGGAGCACGATCAAGGCTCCAAGGATCAAATCGGACTGCTTATGGAATGCCTAATAGTCGGCTAGACCGCTGGTTTGATCTGGAACCGAACTAGTCCAATCGGACCAACCTTGAAGCATTAGTGAAAGGTGAGGTTGCCAAAGATGCTCTAGTGACTGATCCTCCAAACCTTGACCATGGCTAGGTTGGGGATGGGCCTAGGAGTAGATCGGGAAACATTGGCTCCTCACTAGATTAGCACCAGCCACCAATCAAGGGAGAGAAGGAGCCGGTCTACTCACCGGCATAGGCGCCGGTGCTTGAGGCCGTGGAAATGGATCACCGAACAAAAGGATTGGGTGATCAACAAGATTGAAGGAAGCTACAATCAGCTCTAGGAGAGAGAGAGGGATGTCGGAGGTGGTGGAGGCAGTGACAAGGCCAACGGTGTGGGTGCATATGCCGATGAGTTGTGGCTATGCGCGAAGGAGGGCAAAGAGAGAGAGAGAGAGAGAGAGAGAGAGAGAGAGAGAGAGAGAGAGAGAGAGAGAGAGAGTTCTAATTTTAGTGAGAGACTTATTTGCAAAAAATGAGCCCACCAAAAATTGGAGGGAAAATCCTTTTATACTAGTCCAAAATCAATGAATCTTGGCAGTCGATTCGATCTAACGGTCAAAAACTTGATTTAATGGCCAAATTTAATTTTTACAAGGCCACACACTTAAGATGTGTCCTAGGACTAATCGGGTGGCACTGATTCGCAAAAATTGAGATTTAAAATGAGAATTGTACTTAAGAGCCTACGAAGGTTAAATTTCAAATTCTTGAATTCAGGGGTTAATCTACAAAATTTGAAAAATGTAAGGGCACAAGGATAAAGTTCACATGGTGAGGATCTTGGAATTGGCCACTGGAGGTCTAGAATCGATAAGCAAGAGGTCGAATCGGCTTGCCTCGCTAGTGATTGCTCAGGCCAGTTAGATTGATTCACATCGGTTTGACTAGTTTTTACCTAGTTTAGTCTAGCTCTTGCCTAGGTAGTCCTTGTAAGTTCAGAATTTATGCAATTTGGTCATTCAAGAGAAAACTTGTCCAATTTGAAGAGATATTGTCAGATTTTAATTAGATTAAGCCAATTAAACCCCCGTAAATGTAATCTATGGGTTTTCTATTAACTTAATTGAATGATTATTGTGAAAAACAATGGACCTAAACCATGGGTACACATAATCAGGCATTATAGGCTAAAACGAGCATTTTTGCAATTCTTTGCTCAAAATTGCAAATTAATTAAAATTGAATTCAATTAATACCCCAATAAACCTATTTGACTAATTCCCACGCTTAGGATAACTTAATGCATTCGAATTGACCTTGAATTAAAGTGACGAGACTTAGGTAAAAAATGAATCGAGGTCTAATATGAAAATCGAACCTTGATTCATGAAATCAAACTATAATCTTGAATGGGTCAATCTAAATTTCTTCAATTGAAGCTTAATTGTTTGACTTGCCTATATTCAAGAGAGCGAAATCCCTCAAATTGGGAAATTTTCATGTGAATTTCTCAAAATAAACCCCGAATTTGGACTTATCTTAAGAAAATGAGTGGAAAACAATTGTCTATTCATGCCTATGAAGAATTGATTTTGACATCTTAATTAGGGCTTAAAATGGCAATTCGCCCTTCAACATGGCAATTCCCAAAATTGAATGAACTAGAAGATTAGAAATAGTCCCTAGACCAAATGTCATAAAAGAAATTATACCTAATTATGACTTAAAATAATAATTTTATTTTGGTCAATTTAGAACCTAAAATCGAAAAATTTAGAAAACAAGATTCTTAATTGAATTTTGTGAAATTTCGACACAAAAGTCAAATTGACACTAAAAAAATTATTTTGAATTATTTTTTTTTTCAATTTTGTGGTCAATGTTTGATCAAAAGTCAACCTTTTAGTTGATTTTTCCTAAAAGATTGATTTTTGAGTCAAATTTTTAATTTTTTAAAAATCAATTTGACAAAAGTGAAATTAAGGCTATTTAATATCTTTTTGAGTGAATTTTTTTTTACATGATGTTGACTTTTTGAGTTGACTTTTTGGTCAATCCTTTTTTGGTCAAAGAATTGACCAAAAAGTCAACCTAAAAATTAACCGTTTAACTTTTTGATTTTTAGTTGAAAATGGCTAAAGAATTTCTTAAATGTGATAATGCAAAATAAATAAACAAATAACGAGACTTTTTTGGTTGAGAAATGGGTTCCATCGCGATCAGAAGACCTAATCTCGTTTTTTCTTTTTTTTCTTTTTAACAAATCAACTAAAAATCAGGTGTTAACAGCTACCTTTTTTTGAGTGGGAGTTTGGAGAGGTTCCACTCAAAAACAAATTGATACCTGCAATTTTTGGTTGACTCCACTTAGGAAAGGGAAATAATGAAAGGAAAATAACATTTGGTTAGGAACATACTTAAATACTTACCTTCGTTCGTTGAAAGTGTTTGGACTCATGCTTGCGATTTTTTTCTCCATCTCTCTTGTGGAATGGAATGAATGCATTAAAACTATTAAGAAAAAATGAATGGTTTAAGGATGACCACTAACCTAAAGGACACGATTTAAGGATAACCTAGAACATAAAGTCAAAATTTATGAGGATAACCTAGAACCAAAAGGATGAGATTTAAGGTTTATCAAGAATCTGAGAGACGAGTGTCGCGACCCAATTTTTCGGGTTTCTCACCTAAAACTAGGTTGATGGACTACTAAGCCTTTAAGCTTAGCTCGGCTCTCCCAAGCCCATACCAAATCGCGACTTAGGGTTTTAACATGCAAAATATTTTATCTAGGAGTCGCCACTAATCAATTTGGGGTAGGTAGATTAGACACCTAAGTAAAATAACATGAGGATTATCTTACTCCTACGAACCGCAGACTAAGGGTACGGGGACTTGGTTACACTAGACTATCCTAGTGCCCTTTCGGTACCATTTCTTTTTAATTTTCAAAAATGTTTTGCAGGCAGCTTGATTTGATTTTAATTCATTTTCCTAATGTGTGAGGCGATCATGCGAGTGCACAAACCACCAATTTAACACCCGAGAAAACGAATAAAATAATGCAGGACATACCTTAAAGCAACGAAAGCATCTGCGTTGTTAGATCAAAAATCATATAGACAATCCTAGATATGATTTCTAATTAACACGCAATTTCAATTTTTTTGTTTTCACTTTTTTTAATGACAACTTAATCTATATGCAATGCATGCTAATAATCTAATATGGCATGGCAACATGACCTAAATTATATGACATAGCAATATGATCTAAATTATATGACATGAATAGAGTAAATCCTAAAGAGATGCAATAATTAAATGCAATCTAAATGACCTAATTCTATTGACAAGCAATTTCTTTTAAATGGGGCCTAAAAAAACTAAATGACATGCATTTCAATTAATCTAACCATAAATGACATGTTCATGACATTTTTTATTTCCTAAAAAAAAATGCAATTTACCCTAAAAAAGGAAGTGATTTATCCTAAGACATTTTTTTTTTTTATGAAATTCGAAATTAAAACTAACACGTAATTAAATGTGCAATTCAAATATAAAAAAAACTAGCAACCTAAATGAATGCATTTTTTTTTGTTTTTATATTTTTAAATTCGAAATAAATCCCTATTCTACATATGCAAAATAACCAGAAATATTCTTGAATCAATTGAGATCCTAATCCAAATGTCTTTTTGATTTTTCTTAGTGATTTTCTAAAACAAGCATTAAATCTAACAAGTAAGATATTCAAACAAATAAAGGATTAAAATAAACGAAAAAATCATCCGTTGTCTCACGGGTCGATTAACGATTATTTTTAACCCTAAACATCAGACAAGAAAAATCAAAATAATTAAAAATCTAATCCGAAATCTTACGGATCAAATTAATAATTAAATTAATTCAACAATTAATATATCATAAACAAACCCCAAAAATTATCATAATTAAAAAAATGACCCGACGTCCTACGGGTCAAATTAAATAATTACAATAACCTTAGGGGCAAACTCCTATGGATAAATGTCTATAATAACCAATACCCGAAGGTCACCTCATAATATTTAAACTTAAACACTAATAATAAAATTAAACAAAAGTAAAGTAAAATAACATAAAATAGAAAATAAAAAAAATCAAAATCAAAGAAAAACTACCTAAGGAAAAGAAGGAGTGCAGCCAAATTTGTCGGTCCGGCGAGGGCGTTGCCGGTGCGGAGCTCCGGCGCGATTGGATCGGGCTCGCACGGTGAGCGGCTCGGGGTCGAGCAGCGTGGAGGCGGAGTCGCGGGTCAATGGGTCCAGGCGGGACGGCGCTGCTGGCGGGCGACTCCGGCACGGGGCCGACGCGGGTGAGAGGCGCTCGGACGGAAGAGCTCGCGCGGGCGGGCGAGCGACGTGGGCGCGGCTCGCGGTCCGGTGGGCAGCAGGGGACCGAGCGTGACGGTGTCCGGCTCAGGGCGGAAGGTGGGTGGCGCTCGGGGCGGAACGGCGGAGGCACGGCGGCTCGTCTCTCTGGCGGCACGGCGGAGCGGGCTGGTACGACGGGCTTCCGGCGTGAGTGAACAGCGAAGGGAGGTCAGAATTGTGCAGGGGGCTTGCACGAGGAAGATGAACAGTAACTCCTTTTCCTTTTCTTTCTTCTTTTTTTTTCTGGTTCTCCTCTCTGCTCCCTCACGTCTCTTCCATCTGCTCTCTCACTATTCACCTTTTACTTTTGCTTTTTGCTTCTCCTTCTTCCACGCACGGACAGCCTCCGCTTCCCCTCTTTCTCTTTTGGCTTTTTCTTTTCTCTTTGATTTCCAAAACACCTTTAAGAAAACGAACAAAGCCCCCCCTTTTTTTTTTTTACCGTACGTGACCCTTTTATACACCAAAAAAATGTATCATTGTGGTATATTTCATTGCCAATTTTGCTCACGTAAAATTCCATTGAATATATCGTTTCACCCCGTGTAATATTTTTTTTGCATATTTGATAGAAAAAATTCCCTTTTGCACAAAAAATGCATCTTTCAATGTATATTACCTAAATCTATGAAAAATCTTAACAAAATATAACAAAAATAAAATTTTCCTAAACCTATATGCCATGTGATTGTTTTTTTTTATTATTTTTTTTAATTTAGCAAAATCAAATCCCAAAATTTTAGGTGTCAACAGCTGCCCCTCTTTGAAGGTGAGCTCGCAGAGGTTGCCTTTAAAGACAAATTGATACCTAAATTTTGGTCATGCTCATGCAATGAATGATTTTTTGTTGGAACATGAATTCCATTTTTTAATGCAATTTATGTAGTGCATGGAAATACTAATGCAAATGATAGATGAACTTACCTGGAATAACTTACCTTTGAGGATGATAGAGTAATTCGAGGTAGTGGGTATTACCTATCCAAGACCCGTACCATTCTACGGTCGCCTAGAATAATAACACGACTTTGTGACAATACTGCTTTCCCAGGACCCGTACCATTTTACGGTTGCCCAGTATGGCAGGAAGGAGCTGCTTTCTCAGGACCCGTACCATTCTACGGTCGCCCAATACGGCAGGAATGGGTTGCTTTCTCGACCCGTACCATTCTACGGTCGCCCAATACAGCAGAAAAGTTTTGTAAGAAACTGCTTTCCTAGGACCCGTACCATTCTACGGTCGCCCAGTATGGCAGAAAAGTTTTGTTTAGGACCCGTACCATTCTACGGTCGCCTTGACGGAAAATTGATTTTTCAGGACCCGAACCATTCTTCGGTCGCCTGAATGGGGAAATTGCTTTTCCAGACCCGTACCATTCTACGGTCGCCCGTTAGAGCAATAAATGTTGTTTAGGACCCGTACCATTCTACGGTCGCCTAAACGGAGATTTTGCTTGGCTAGGACCCGAACCATTCTTCGGTCGCCCGGCGTTGCAACTTGGAGAAAAATCTTTGGGGACAACTCAATCAAGTGTCGGTGTATTCAAAAGGGGAAATACCTGTATAACGACAAGTATTTAAGGTATAGATAGAGATATACTTACCTGGTGACATCTCTGCTCATTAGGGATATGTCTCCTAATGATATCTCTGATTCTTTGGAATATGTCTTCTGGAACTTAGATATCCTATGGAGGCCTCTCACCTCCTGGTAGAAATAAATTTTGGAACATTAAGGATGCACCTTGAATGCTCATGATGGTTTCTCATCTCCTCATATCATGAGACATCTTGAAAAGGACCTGAATGTTAGGAGCTCTTGAGTCTTTAAGAAAACATTATTTGTCAGACATGATTAGAGCAAAAATGCATTCACCAAAGAAATAAGCAATTAAGGCTATTCTGGAATGCAAACTTCAAAATCTACTGAAACTTTTTCAATTCAATCAAGATTCATGCATAATGACTTTTGCATCATCCGAATTTCCACTAGAGAGAATTATCATTCAAGACAATTTTCACTCATGACATGGATTTCTTAAGAATACTAAATGAGAGACTTTCGGTTAGAAAGGACTTTCAACTCACTCTCATTTAGAATGGCTATTTTATGAGAATCACTCAATTTCATCATATCGACATAGGTCTGAGTATTCTCGCAAGCGGTACGATCTTACCAATCTAAGAGGTCTTTAACAAGGACTATAATGTGGGCTTAGCCAACGGCTTAACAAATGGACTCTTTGAGTCAAGGCTATTGAATGAACGGTCTTATAATCATTTCCGGGTTTATAAGTCAAGAACCCTGCAAAAATGAGAAAGAAATAATCTTGCTCGCACTTCTTCGAGCGATGCTTATAAACATATGAACTCCTACGTTAATTCAAGTGCCCTAATCTGAAGAGACTTTGTAAGGGACGTAACGTAGGTTGGGTTCATGGGTTGAGAAATGAAAGGATCATCGGCTCAAAATGTGTGTAAAAGGTGAGAGTTGATGATCATCTTGGCATTGCCACCACTTTTCTTTTTCACCATTGGGGATTGTCTTCATGAAGTGCCCCATTGATTGCAAAAACTCAACTTTTGAGTTCTTTGAATATTGCTCCATTGGGATTCAACTCTTACAATTGACAGTCACCTATTTTGACTTTTCTTTTTTTCATCTATGGGCATTGGCCTTGCTTTTACCAGGCACACTGCTTTTTCATGCCCCTTAATTCTCATGCATTTTTTTACTTCTTTTTTCATGGGCATCGGCCTTGCTTTTACCAGGCACACTGCTTTTTCATGCCCATTAGTTTTACTTTGAATTCAATTCTTGCGCATAATGCATGCGTCAAGCAATTACACTTTAAATGACACTATAACCTTTCAAGAGTCTTCATCTGCCTTTTGCCTTGCCCCAGTGTGGGGGTTGATCATCAACTGGTTTTGCCTTGCCCCAAAGGTGGGGGATGATCATCAACTGGGTTTAAAGAAATGAAATTGCAGGCTCAAGTGGGCTATGCAAAAGATATAAGTGTATAGGATAGAGAAAGAAATGCTCTTCGTCATCCTAAGGCACTTAAATTAACACATGAATTCAATGTAATAGCATAACTTGAAGATTGATGCAAGTGAGAGCAAGAAAATTTCAATCCATTTTCTTCACCTTATGGTATTGTCTTACCCTCCAATTTGCCCCAATGTGAGGTGGTTCTTGACAGGGGTAATTTGAAAAGAACATCCATCGGTGTATGGGCTCAAAAATGGTTAAGCAATGGAACACCCGTAGTGTTTGGGAGAGAAAATGAATTGCCCCTCATCATTTCGGTCATCGTACCTTTTGCGAGAGAACTCTTTACCTTGCAGATATGGAACTTCCTACACTCATCTCACAAGTGTATAAGTATGGGACTGTGTATAGAACAGGGCTTGCCTTTCATCATCCTGACACGTCTCATTTCGCATTCTTAAGCATTGATGTCACTTTATTGAATTGTCTATCTTGACAAATCTCCACATGAAATTGGTGAGCTAAATCAATATGAAAATTCCCTTTTCAAAAGAGTCTAACAACTTTAAGCATGAAAAGAGTTTGTTACAAACAATTTATTGCACTCAAAACATGGTTTTAAGCACTCATTTAGGGAATTGCTCCACAAAAAAAAAAAAAAAAAAAAAAAAATTGCCTCAGCAATGGATGTCCTTGGATTGTCTCTATCCATTAAAAGTGGAGACCCGCTTTTGCCCCTGCACAAGAGAACGTGCATGAATAGGATACTATGCAACATCAGAGTAAATTCAAATTGCACAACCATTTTGGCTCGGATCGAGATTTTATCTCAGTCATGTCACTACTAAAATCTGTAGTGCCCCAATTCTTCATCTGCAAGAAAAAGAACAAAAGTGTCAATTCCGAAATTAGTTATATTAATATATCCATTTCATCCAAAACATATGATCCTCTTTTGACTTGTTCCATCATTTTCTCACGGAAATGAGAAACTTCATTTGGCTTTCGAGCAATGACATCTCACACAAATTGTTATGAGATGTGCCACGTATCACACTTTGGAATCAAGATGATTTTCTTCACTCTTGGGAGATGTCATCACAATCGGCTAGGAAATGATCATTTGCCTTCATGTCTATTTTCCTTCGGATGCATGTTCCCAAATCAACAGGCGAACTATCATTGGAAATTGACGCATTATTTTCAAATGCCTCTCGTTATGCTCGAGACATGAAGTAAATGAGTTAGAAAAACAAACAAGGGTAACCTAATGCATGCTTTTGGAAATTGCTTGAAAAATGATTTTTTTCCGATGAAATGCTTTTTGTTTTCGAAAAGTTTTTGGGAGGAAGCATGAGAAAGTCCAGCCCTCGGGATTTCTCCGTGGATGATATTTTCTTTTCATGGCTGGATATCGTCATTGGACTAGTTTGGAGTACCTCATCATGCCCTCAAAATAAAATTTGTAATTTTATTGAAATTCATCAATAAATTACATTTATTAAATAAAAAATGCAACACTTAAGAATTAAAAGGAAAGTGGAAACATCTCTCTAAAAACAATAAAAATTCCCACGCAGGGGAATATGCAAAAATAGTAAAAGAGTTACTCTTGTGGACCAAAGCCCATCTCTTCTGAGGGTCCTTCATTGATAGCTCCTACGATGAGATCGTCGAACAAGCTTGCAATTCCTTCCGCATCATTATCGTGGTTTTCTGCCTTTGGGGGTATCGGATCATCCATGCCACCCCATCCATCTGGGATTATCTCACGAGGATCAATGTAGTAACTGGGAGGGGCCGAATACTTCACCAAGTAATCAAACTTGCCACTAGGCTGCCCCAGAGTGTCTATGACTTCAGCTTCATCCTGCATCATTCTTGGAGGACCGAGGAATATTTCGTGAATGCTCGGGGGTAGTGGGTTTTGCCTCCCTCGCCTTTGGTCAGGTGGCGGGTTCCGCTCTCCCTGTCTTCGTCCTTCAGAACTTTCCCCTCCTCTTCCAGCAGCATGGGGCCTCTGAGGGACTTCATTTAGACTTTGAATACTCGACTATTTCTTCCATGGTGACTACCAGAACAAAACCATTCACATCCATCATCCTTTCCATCATAAAGGCAGCATTTGAAGCTTCGTAAGTGGGTGGTGGTGAGCCTTGAGATGCATGTATGGTGGACACCAACTCAAATGAGTGGTAACTTGATTCGGATTCAATGTCTCGGTTCCGGGATAGCATTGACCGTATCCTCATGCTTCAAAGGGCGGATCTTTCGGATGTTCGGCCGAGCAGTTTGAAATGAGAAGGCTTTCGTGTCCAAGAGATTTTGGATCTTGTGCTTGAGGGTGAAACACTCATCGCTGAATGCCCCAATTCACCGCTATGGTAGTCACACTTCTTCGTCGGGTCGTAATCGCGATTACTTTCACGGTTAGGACGCTTTGGTTCACTAGTTAGCAAACCATTCTTTCGGAGGATTGTCAGCACTTGGGATGGAGACCCGGGGAGAGGAGAGAATTGCCTTGTATTATTTGCTTGGGCAAATGGTTGACGGCCAGCCAGCTTTGTGGCTGTCTTGGATTCATCTGGATAACCGGGGCATGTTTGGCACTTTCTTGACTATAAGTCATGTTCACATCCTCAGCCGCTTCCTTCTCCTTCTTGGGAGTGAACCTTTACTAGATGGCTCAAGAAACCATCCTTCCCTTATCCCTACTTCGAGTTGTTCTCCCACGGGAATAAGCTGATTGAAGTTTTCCACATACGTGCTGGCCATCGGGTTACGGAACTCGACGGGAGAGTTTTGACAAACAACTTCATCAACTCCTTATCGCAGGCTCGGGAGTAATTTGAGCTGCCGATTTCGCCATCTCACGGCATACTCTTTGAACGACTCGTTCCTCTTTTTCTCCATCCTCTAAAGATCCTCTCGAGAAGGTGCAATATCCATGTTGAACTTGTATTGTTTGAGAAATGCGTCGGTCGCTTCATTCCAGTGTCGAGAAGGTTCACATTTTTCATGACATACCAGTTTAGTGCAGGTCCAATCAAACTCGCATGGAATGATTGGATCATGAGGGGCTCGTTCTTGACATATTGGGCCATACGCACGTGATACATCTGCAAATGAGCTTTTGGGCAGGAAGTACCATCATACTTCTCAAAATCCGGCATCTTGAATTTCTTTGGCATGTTGACCTTCTCATACACCGATAGGTCGAACGGGAGTGAATTCTGCGACTCTTGTAGTTGTTTCAATTTTTCCTCCAGCTTTGAGAAGCGTTCATCATGATCAGTCTTTGGAATGCTGTCGAGCTTGGTCTTTCTAACAAGGATCGAGTCATCTTCCAACTCAGGCATGTCATCGTCAACCTTGTTTGTTTGCTTTGGGATAGTTATTTGAGGAAGAGCAGGTGCAGTTGTAGGATTTACTTAGAGGAACTGGAGTTGATCCGTCACAAGCTGTAGAGAGGCGAGCACTTGTTGGAGTTGAGTTTCCACAGCAGACATACGATCACGCATTTCTGATTGGTCGGCCATTCTAGCTCTTAATTGCGTAATAACGGGTGAACGTGGAGGATCCGTTGCCACCTAAGGAAAATAGATAGTGTAAGAACTAGTGACAATATAGGAAAATGGCCCATGACAATGGTCTAATCGATTTTTTCACTTTTTATTTATTTATTCATGAGAAGTTCGTATTAAAAGGAATTTCCTAAGAAATGGACATCCAAATTTCCTAAACATGATATGAAAACAAACTCGCTAAAGTTTTTTTTTTATATGCCTCATTTCCTAGCAATCTCATTTCTAATTGACAAAGAAATTAAATTAATGATTGACCTAAATTGTCATGAACCGACCCAAAAATACAATAAAATAAATTGCATGGTATAGGGATAGAAGACTTACTTTACCAAGGAAAATCAATGGCAATCACATAGACATACACATGAAACGTGAGGCTCGATTTCTATCTAAAAGGCTTAACAAAGTGGAGCTAAGAGGGTGATCTGATCGTTGCAGTCTCGCATTAACTTCAGTCCCCTTAACTCGGGCTCGCCGAATGGAATGTCCAATAGTCACGCAGTCTCGCGGATATGGACAAAACACATTTCGACACCATGAAAAACTTTCGGGAAGAGAAGCTCAACCTCTACATAGCAGTCTCGCTTTGGAGGAAGTATACTTCTCAACACCATCCTAGAAATCCTATCGCAGCCTGGTCGGACCGCAGGTTGTGTGTGCAAATAGTGTAGTGTTAAAACAATAAAGCATGCACAACAGTTTAAATGCAAACAACACTTCTAATCGGGAAAAATAAATCATTCATCCCACACTCCAACCTGTAAGACAAAGGTTAGCAAAGACTACTCCCCATTATACCTCCCACCTGCAAAAACATTTAACACCCTAAAAATGTTAGGGACATACATGGAATCCTCGCTGCCAAACAAAAACATTTTCCAAAAAAAAAGAAAATTGGCTTAAGTCCACTAAGAGTTTCAACTCAAGTCCCCAGCGGAGTCGCCAAGCTGTCGCGACCCAATTTTTCGGGTTTGTCACCTAAAACTAGGTTGATGGACTACTAAGCCTTTAAGCTTAGCTCGGGCTCTCCCAAGCCCATACCAAATCGCGACTTAGGGTTTTAACATGCAAAATATTTTATCTAGGAGTCGCCACTAATCAATTTGGGGTAGGTAGATTAGACACCTAAGTAAAATAACATGAGGATTATCTTACTCCTACGAACCGAGACTAAGGGTACGGGACTTGGTTACACTAGACTATCCTAGTGCCCTTTCGGTACCATTTCTTTTTAATTTTCAAAAATGTTTTGCAGGCAGCTTGATTTGATTTTAATTCATTTTCCTAATGTGTGAGGCGATCATGCGAGTGCACAAACCACCAATTTAACACCCGAGAAAACGAATAAAATAATGCAGGACATACCTTAAAGCAACGAAAGCATCTGCGTTGTTAGATCAAAAATCATATAGACAATCCTAGATATGATTTCTAATTAACACGCAATTTCAATTTTTTTGTTTTCACTTTTTTTAATGACAACTTAATCTATATGCAATGCATGCTAATAATCTAATATGGCATGGCAACATGACCTAAATTATATGACATAGCAATATGATCTAAATTATATGACATGAATAGAGTAAATCCTAAAGAGATGCAATAATTAAATGCAATCTAAATGACCTAATTCTATTGACAAGCAATTTCTTTTAAATGGGGCCTAAAAAACTAAATGACATGCATTTCAATTAATCTAACCATAAATGACATGTTCATGACATTTTTTATTTCCTAAAAAAATGCAATTTACCCTAAAAAAGGAAGTGATTTATCCTAAGACATTTTTTTTTTTTTTATGAAATTCGAAATTAAAACTAACACGTAATTAAATGTGCAATTCAAATATAAAAAAACTAGCAACCTAAATGAATGCATTTTTTTTTGTTTTTATATTTTTAAATTCGAAATAAATCCCTATTCTACATATGCAAAATAACCAGAAATATTCTTGAATCAATTGAGATCCTAATCCAAATGTCTTTTGATTTTTCTTAGTGATTTTCTAAAACAAGCATTAAATCTAACAAGTAAGATATTCAAACAAATAAAGGATTAAAATAAACGAAAAAATCACCCGTTGTCTCACGGGTCAGATTAACGATTATTTTTAACCCTAAACATCAGACAAGAAAAATCAAAATAATTAAAAATCTAATCCGAAATCTTACGGATCAAATTAATAATTAAATTAATTCAACAATTAATATATCATAAACAAACCCCAAAAATTATCATAATTAAAAAAATGACCCGACGTCCTACGGGTCAAATTAAATAATTACAATAACCTTAGGGGCAAACTCCTATGGATAAATGTCTATAATAACCAATACCTGAAGGTCACCTCATAATATTTAAACTTAAACACTAATAATAAAATTAAACAAAAGTAAAGTAAAATAACATAAAATAGAAAATAAAAAAAATCAAAATCAAAGAAAAACTACCTAAGGAAAAAAAGGAGTGCAGCCAAATTTGTCGGTCCGGCGAGGGCGTTGCCGGTGCGGAGCTCCGGCGCGATTGGATCGGGCTCGCACGGTGAGCGGCTCGGGGTCGAGCAGCGTGGAGGCGGAGTCGCGGGTCAATGGGTCCAGGGCGGGACGGCGCTGCTGGCGGGCGACTCCGGCACGGGGCTGACGCGGGTGAGAGGCGCTCGGACGGAAGAGCTCGCGCGGCGGGCGAGCGACGTGGGCGCGGCTCGCGGTCCGGTGGGCAGCAGGCGGACCGAGCGTGACGGTGTCCGGCTCGGGCGGAAGGTGGGTGGCGCTCGGGCGGAACGGCGGAGGCACGGCGGCTCGTCTCTGGGCGGCACGGCGGAGCGGGCTGGTACGACGGGCTTCCGGCATGAGTGAACAGCGAAGGGAGGTCAGAATTGTGCAGGGGGCTTGCACGAGGAAGATGAACAAGAACTCCTTTTCCTTTTCTTTCTTTTTTTTTTTTCTGGTTCTCCTCTCTGCTCCCTCACGTCTCTTCCATCTGCTCTCTCACTATTCACCTTTTACTTTTGCTTTTTGCTTCTCCTTCCTCCACGCACGGACAGCCTCCGCTTCCCCTCTTTCTCTTTTGGCTTTTTCTTTTCTCTTTGATTTCCAAAACACCTTTAAGAAAACGAACCAAGCCCCCTTCTTTCTTTACCGTACGTGACCCTTTTATACACCAAAAAATGTATCATTGTGGTATATTTCATTGCCAATTTTGCTCACGTAAAATTCCATTGAATATATCGTTTCACCCCGTGTAATATTTTTTTTGCATATTTGATAGAAAAAATTCCCTTTTGCACAAAAAATGCATCTTTCAATGTATATTACCTAAATCTATGAAAAATCTTAACAAAATATAACAAAATAAAATTTTCCTAAACCTATATGCCATGTGATTGTTTTTTTTTATTATTTTTTTTAATTTAGCAAAATCAAATCCCAAAATTTTAGGTGTCAACAACGAGATTTAAAATTTATCAAGAACTTAAGGGAAAGGGTATAGTTTAGGCTAATGAAAAACAAAAAACAAAGGGTATGGTTTAGGTTGACCAAAAACGGGAAACAAAGAATATGGTTTAGACTGACCAAAAATTGGAAATAAATGGTATGGTTTAGGTTAACCAAAAACTAGATATAAGAGTTGACCAAAAACCAATTCACTAGGGTATATATTGAAAAGGAATTTCAAGATTGCTTGAAGGTTAATCTTGCGGAATCATTCAAACATAAATGATACCAATTGTGAAATTTCTTAGAAAAGGATTTTAACTAAATGAACTTTGATTAACCATTTAAGGGTAAGATCAAATATGCCAAATTGAAAATAATCTAATCAATGAGGTCTTTCACATTGGCATTCAAGAACGACTTTTATTCCTATCCTTTGATGTGAGAAAGCTATTCAATTCTCACTGGAGAGGTCTCACATAACTCATGTTGAAGGTTTTCAGAAACGTTCATAGTGAATACAAATCCATTGATCAAAAGGTTTTTGAAAGGACCGTAATGTTGGTTTGGTACTGGGCTTACACAATGGGTATTCGCTTTGAGACCAAGAAAAGAATATTCAATCAATATATTCATTGGGTTTATAGGTTAAGGGTCTTGAAGATAAGATAATGTAAGATTGCTTCTACTCCTTTTAGCGGTAGCTCTTATGTGAAATTCTTACTTCAACTCGAACCATCTCAATCAAAAAAGACTTCAGATAAGGGTTGTAATGTTGGTTCAAGTGAGGCTTTGAGAGATTTAATTTTTCAGACATTAAGGATATAAAAGTAAGTGATTATCTTGACATCATTACCATCACACAACTTTTCAAATGTTTGACTCTTGAAAATTGGACCTTGATTCATGAAATTGAATCATAGTCTTGAATGGGTCAATCTAAATTTTTTCAATTGAAGATTAATTGTTTGACTTTCCTATATTCAAGAGAGCAAAATCCCTCAGATTGGGAAATTCTCATATGAATTTCTCAAAACAGACTTTAGATTTGGACTAATCTTAAGAAAATGAGTGGAAAATAATAATCTATTCGCCACTTATGAAGAATCAATTTTGACCTCTTAATTAAGGCTTAAAATGGCAATTTGCCCTTCAACATGGCAATTCCCAAAATTGATTGGACAAGAGAATTAGAAATAGTCCCTAGACCAAATGTTGTAAAAATAACTACATCTAATTATGACTATAACAAAAGTAAATTTATTTTTTGTTGATTTAGAACCTAAAACTGAAAAATTTAGAAAACAAGATTCTTAATTGAATTTTGTGAAATTTTTGACACAAAAGTCAAATTGACACTAAAACAAAGTATTTTGGAGATTTTTTTTTTCAATTTTTTTGTCAAAGTTTTAAACCAAAAGTCAATCTTTTAATTGACTTTTCTTAAAATGTTGATTTTTGAATCAAATCTTTGAATTTTTGAAAAATCAATTGACAAGAGTAAAATTAAGGCTATTTAACATCTTTTTGAGTGAAAAACCAATTTTTGATATGAAGTTGACTTTTGGTCAAAGGGTTGACAAAAAAGTCAATCATTTAACTTGTTGGGTTTTTATTGAAAATGGCTAGAAATTCCTTAAAATTGATAATGCAAAAGAAAGAAATAAAAAACAAGATTTTTTTTTGTCAAGAAATGGGTTCTGTCATGATTGGAAGTACTAATCTCAGTTTTTTTTTTTTTTTTATACGCTTCAACTAAAAATCAGATGTTAACAATCTTTCATGTGGATAGTGGCTATTCTATGTGGCATCACTAGAGCTAATATAGATAATTTTTTATAATGTTTTAAAAAAATCAATTTTTTTTTTATTTTTCCTTTTGTTTTTTTTTTTCATTATTCTTTTTTACAACTCTAGCATGTGAAAGTCACCAGCCACCGGTGAGGACCAAATGGGTGAGAGCCTCTGTACACTCGCCAAGATTAAGGCAAGGGTCGAATCCCTCGCCCATTGCCAGCCAGAGTTGTTAAAAAAAAAGGTAAAGCAAAACGGAAAATTAAAAACATAAAAAAACTAGAAAAATATTAAAATATATTAAAAATTGTCAAAGTTAGCATTGATCATGCCACATAGGACGGTCTGCATCCATGTTAGCGATCTCCGATCAAAATTTCACAGAGTGCAATCAATTGGCAAAAACATAAAAAGAATAAGGACTCGATCGGCACAATTAAAATATTAAAAATTGAATTGGCAAAAATTCAATAGGTTTAGGATAATTTTCCTAAAGAGTCACAATCCCTATCGAGAAATTATTAGGTATTGCCATAGTCCTATGGGAAAGATTGCATCAGGGGATGGTTTTGCGATGAAAGGTTTTGAATAAAAATAACTCGTAATTTCTCCTCTCATAGGTCAGATGGTTTTGCCAACATGTCAGCTTTAGGCCTATCGAAGGAGTAAGAAGGATTGGAAATAATCAGACTCAAATTGACTCATCTGACCTATTCATATGCAATATAAATTCAATGATCCATACTTAACCTAGCTTGACTTGGGATCCATTTCAAGCAATTTTTCTCTTTAGATCGTAGTCTTTGAAAAATAGGTTACTCCACTGATTGGGTTATTGAGTTAGTGAGGGAGCTCTGAGGTTTGGTTATGGGCGAGGGTGTGAAGGTAACAACAAAAGTCTAGTCCATGCTATCTATAATATGAAATGGGTTTGGGTTTGGGTTTGGGTTTTGGTTTAATATAGATGATGAATTTAATATATTGGACTTGATGAGATGATGAATCAGTCCATTTATGACAAATGGGTCCCTTAGTGTCGAGCTAAGTATGTCTTTGCTCATGGGTTTAGCTCATTCGCCACTAGGAATGATGAAGTGGTATCTCCTCTTTAGACACCACGAGGTGACTCTAACCTTCAAAGCCCAATAACATACCCATTGGAAACCAGTAAATTGCAAATTCAGAAGTCAAGATACAAAACTCAAAATCTTTCCCTGAACATGTTCGAGGGCCTGAAATCCTCCATAAAGCCGGACCAAGAATAAATTGCAAAACGAAATCAATGTCACAAAAAACTCGAAAAAAAAAAAAAACCCTATTCAAAGAACAAGAATTCAAAAAAGCCACAAAAACTTCAACCCACAAACAAAGGAAAATTTACCAAAACAGTCCTAAATCTATTACAATTTTTCTAATTCTATCATAATCCTTTTTGCCAATTTAGTCCTAAAAGTTTAGGATTGAATTGACCAGAAAAAAAGATTTAGAACTAAATGCAATAGGTTTTGGACTGTTTGGTAATTTTCCCAACAAACAAAAGGAATTCGAAATGTAGAAACCGTGATCAATGCTCAAATAGCCATGGAATTATAACTTTCTAGAAATTGATCAAGAAAACCAACTCAACGACCTATTGACAACCGTTGTAGAAGTGTGACATCCTGAATTTCAGAATCTGTTTTCAATCGAATAAGTTGGGCTTTTCATGGACGCGCCCATAGTTTTTTTTCTCTAAGTTGGCCACTCACGAGATAACTAGTCTATCAGGTGAAGCCGTTAAGGAATCTAAACGCAATAGACTTGAGAATTCGACCAGGAATCGACTACTCGACCGTGCTAATCTGCAAGGGTCATTACAGCATCGTGAAAATCGATGAAAGACCAGAAATCGGTCGATTCGATAGAGATATGTGATTTGATTAGTGTGTGGGTGATTCCACCTAGTTATAAAATTTCTATCGAATGGCACTAGACCGATTTTTCTGTCATTTCTATACCCTGTGTCCGTATTTGAAATCTCGATATTTTCACGACAACCGAGAGTCGCCAATGTGTCAAAGATGCACAATATGGCTTGAAAATAATCGGGTGAATTGCACAAAAAATTCCTAAAAGCTATCTGGTAGGCTAGGTCATGCTAAAATCGTGCCAGATTGAAATTAACCGCGAATTGAATCCAATTTCAGAAATTGAAAGTTTTGTCATGTCACGATTCATTTTAGGAACGTTGACTCACCTTATGAAGATTTTCTGCAAACCAAGATTTTTGGCAAAAATTCAAAGTGGGGCCGTTTTCGACTAGAGAAATCAAAGGACCATTTTTGGTTGCATTTTCGGAATTCAAGTTGGACAAATTGACGAGAAAAATTCATGAGAGGGTCAATGGCATCTTGGATGGATTTATGGACTCCAAATTGAGTTCAATAGGAGAAGAATTAAAGGAGAGTTGAAGTGGATTTGAGGGAAATGGATCAAAATTCGTAGGCCTTGGTCTCCACAACTTTTGGACCACTTCATTGGCTTGTTGAGGAAGCCGAGTGAGTCACCAAGAGGCTGAGGATGACAGCCAAGGTGGTGGGGGCATGTGATAAGTGATTTTGGATAGAATGGTGGACTTTGAAGGCAAGTGGTGGCTCTTCTTTAGCAACCACCTTCTTCTTCTTCCTCTTCAACCTTGCTTTCTCCATTGTTGTAGAGTCTTTAGAGCTTGAGAGAACCAGCAAAAACCGGCCATCCTTCCTCCTTGCCCGTCTAACCGCCGTCGTGCCCTGTTCGAGTAGCCAATGCCATTAGACCGCCCGTCGCTCGCCCTCTCGCCTGCGCACGTCATCTGCTTGCATCCCGAGCCCCTGTTCGTCACCGTCTCTAGTCGTCTAGCCACGCCACCATCGTTGTTCGCCGCCCCTAAGCTGCCGTAGCATCGCTGCTGCCGTCTGCCTCCCGCCTTTGTTGTTTCGACCTTAACCAGCCACCGGTTCAGCCCCTGCAGTCCAAGAGTAGAAGACGAAGAGCTCAACCTAGCCGAGACTTCATGTGGCTTTTCCAGGCCTTTCCCCGCCCCACTTGGTGTCGCCGCAAGGTTGTTTATCGCCCGTCTCCACGTCGTCGTCATTGTGGACTCATCGGATCGCAAAACCAGTGAGTTTACTCGCTAAACTTTGCTTAGGGAGTTAATTATGCTTAAGAGGTGTTTATTTTAAGTTAATTAGGGATTAGGTGGTTAGTTAGATTAGATTAGTGATTTAATTATTCAATTATGCATGTTAGGTGGTTAGATTAGATTAATTAAGGATTAGATAGGATGTATTATTTATCTAGATAGGTTCGGGAATTTTCCCAGCCCGTTTAGGTGGTTAATTAAGCATTTCCAACCTAAGTTAGCATTTTTGGTATTTAAATTGAATTATTTAATTAATTTTGACAATTATTTTTAATTATTTAATATTTTCTGGAAATTATACTGAGATAGTCGGTGACTAGAATTTATTGCTAATTGCAATGGTGTGTTCAATTTATGCAATTGGGTGTTAATTCATGTAAATTGAGTGCTGATTGGAATTTTGGTCATTTATTCCAAAATTTGTGAATTTCGATATTTATTCAGAAAATCTCGGGTGTCGTATTTTAAAATCGGTGTTTTTAATACGAAGAAAATGAGCCAAGTGCATTATCTTAATCGAGACATTTGAGTGCAATGCACGGTGTCCTTGGCTGTAATTGAGTGGTCGTGTGTTGGTTAAGAGAACCCGTCCCGGGCTATGAAGCTGGACGTTACCCCTATCTGGGACGCCCCTCGACAATGGAAGCCGGTCATAGTAGATTTTGGACCTATGCTCCTTCGGGAAAGGCATTTAGGAAAGACGTAGCCATACTCAATGGGGTGAGACGACACCTAACTATGCTAGAAGACCACTGAACAACGAGTAAGCCGTGCTATAAGCCGAGATCAAAACTAGGAACGCATGACAAATTGAGTTGAATGCACCAGATTATGGAATAAAATTGTGTGGCACGGTATAGGACGTGTCATAACGATTTGGCCCTATAATCGGGACCCCTGTGCTGGGTTGAATTTGAGTGTGGCGTTCCAGTTGATGAATTTATTTGCTGCCTATGTTTTTATATGACTGTCTGTAATATGAATTGTGCTAACCTGCAAGGAGAATCTGAGACGAGGTAAGTCTCTATGCTGGTGTGGTTGTGTGGTTAGGACACCACTAGGCATATTACTCTCCTAATCGGGGTTTAGAGTGTGAACTCGCTGAGATTTATATCTCACCCCATCATGGGCCCAATTCTTTTCTGGATCGTAGAGTGGAGGATCTGGTGCCGAGCTGAGGGGGATATGAGGTGTAGGTCAATTAGGACAGCTTCTTTTTGAGAGCCGGTCTTTTGTAGGCTTTTGGTTGTTGACTTTTGTATATGACTCTGTGTGTATATAAAGGCGAGTTTTGTTTGTGAATCTGTTTCCTGCTTTTCTATCCCCAGCTGTTCATTGTCAAGGGATATTTATTCTCTTTCGCATGTGCAATAAAATGAATGGGCCGGCGACGCATTATGGGACGTCGCAATTTTATTGATCACCGAGAGATGGGCACACGCTCGAGGATTGGGGTGTGACAAGAAGGGCCACAAGGAGCTTTGGACATCCTATCCAACGGAGTAGAGGGGAAGAAAATATTATGTTCACTTGTTTTGTCACATAGGCTGTGCGTAAATCCATTCATTGATCACCATGTGACCATAATGGGCCCACTTTTCAAATCTTTTCTCTCCCCTCCTCCCACGTTGCCCCCTCTCTCCTTCTCCCTCTAGCCCTCTCTTTCATCAGCACGAGGTGCCAACATTCACTTGCCCCCTCCTTAACCTGAGCTTGACCTCTGCACCTCCCCCATCATCGCCACCGGTGGAGTCGTGTCACTCATGAGCTAGTTGTTCATGGCCGCTAGTGAGATTTTCAAAAGAATCCCTTCTTCGTCCATGGTGGATGGGAAAGATGGATACACAAGGGATCAATAGCATGCTTGAACAATGCCAACAATGACCATAGATGAGCGTCGGCATGCTTGCGAGTGAGTCATCCATGGCTGGCTGGTGACATTGCAATCCACAACCTCAAGTGTCGTCCATGGCCTCAAAGGCAAAAAAAAAAGGAAGAAAACAGTGAGAGAAGAGATAGAGTAATGAGGGAGAGAGAAAAGATCTAAAAAGTGGACTCATTATTGCCATGTTGTGATCAATGAGTGAACATATGCACGGCCCATGTGGTAAAATTGGTGTACCTAATATTTTCTTTTGCCATTGACAATGTCGTAATCTTGAGGCTTGGCACATTCTTGAATGAAGCAACAGACATCATCGCAGAAGGGGTTTGAGTGGGAGATGAAGAAGAAGAAGAAGAAGGAGGAGGAGAAGAAGTAGAAGAAGTATTGCGGTTGACTTGTTTACTGAGTGGATTTACAAAAGACTCACTAAAACTCTTCTATTTTGAGCTTTTCACTTTAGAACCCACTAAGACCTGTATTTAAAATTTAAAGTGATTCATATATGATCCACTTAAGCAAATTTGGCTTAAAATATGAATTTGTGACTTATTTTAACAGCCTTGATCAGCTCTAGAACTACCTTGGTTCAATCTTTCCGATTTGACAAGAGACTCACTTGACATGTGTCATATTCTCCATGACACGAGGCACAATGACATGGCACTACTAGCGTGCCTAATATTTTATTGAGTATTGTATGCAGGATTTTTTTAAATTAGCCAATCGCTAATAGATATAAGCCCAACGTATAAATGCAATCCTTCATATGTCGGTACACGTGCAATGATGTCTCACTTTGCATGGATCACAAGGTTCACTGGTTACATTTGTCTAAAAAATTACACTTGATGGAACATCAATCATTCAATGTGCCAAATCATACCAAACGCCATGCTTGTGGAGTGGATGAATGAGTCGGATGTATGATATATAGAAGATGGTTGGTCAAACTTAAGGAAAAATTGTATACTTAAACATCTGGTAGACCAGATCCAACTTATGAGGTAATAAGTCTTTATCAAAATTTGCCAATTCAAGGGAGGATTATATTTCTTTCTTTTCAAATTTGTGTTTCGAATATGAATATCAATCACATTTATTTTTACTTAAAATTTATACATAAGTCATTATCATAGAAAGTCCTCTATTGAGGAAAACATAGGGCATACAAAAGAACATCACATTATACTATTTAGACAAAACCTTGTCCAGCAGCTTGTCCAAATTCGTGGAAGACGAACCTTTTTCATCGACTGCTTCTTCTGCCATCTTCTTCCACTCCATGGCCTTGCGTCTCATTTTCTTCCCCACCTCTCCTTCCATCAACTCCCTCACAAGCCTCTCCACTTCATCTCTCTTCACATTACCATCCATCTCCAACCCAACCCCCCATTCATCACATATATACTTACAATTCGTTGGTTGGTCTCCAAAGCACGGCCAACATAACATCGGAACTCCGGCCGACAAGCTCTCGATGGTCGAGTTCCAGCCACAATGAGTCAAAAAGCCTCCGATTGAAGGGTGGCATAGCACTCTTTCTTGTTGGCACCACCCAGATAAAAAGCCTCTCTCTCTTGTTTCCTCAACAAACTCTTTAGGAAGAGTCGCTTTGTCTCCGTTCACTGCGTCAGGCCTCAAGACCCATAAGAAACATTGATTGCTATTAGCCAGTCCCATTGCAAATTCAAGCAATTGTTGGTGTGTCATGAACGCTATACTCCCAAAGTTCACATAGATCACAGACTTGGGCTCCTTCGAGTCCAACCAACTGAGACACTCATTGTGCTCTTCCAACAAATTGCACTCTATATGCTTCGAGGCAAATGCTTTTTCTTGAGCGATTCGATTGATCATTAGGTGAAGTGGTCCCACCGCATAAACCCTTGGGATCATTGAGGAGAGGGCGAGCAGCACATCTGGCTCAAGCGCCTCGAAGGTGTGGATAATGGTCATCGTGGCATCATCGGTCTTATGGCCGGTGTCGGCAGTGAAGTTGAAGAAAGTGTCATCGGAGCCAAGGATTCGGAAGAAGTGAGGCATGTCGCGCAGCCTCATGTTTTTCATTCCCGGGATCCAGTCGATAGGGGTGTTCCCATACCCGTTCATCAATTGGGATTCATCTACATGCGTGCATACCCATGCAAAATCATCAAATGGCAACAAATTTAATTACGGTGACTTTTTTCTCATTTTTGAAGGCATTCCAAGTCACAAATTGCATACAATGCAAGTCTTTGAAATTTAGGGAAAATTACCAAAAAAGAGTCATAAACATTTTAATTTCGTCAGTTTAGTTTGAATTCTTTTGACGATTTGTCAATGTAGTTCACCTGGCCAATTAAAAAATCACCGACGTGGACGCTGGCTGTCCTATATGGAACAACCTGTTCTAAGATGGAAGATTTTTTAAATGTTTTTAAAAATTTCTAAATTTGCTTCATTTTTTCTTTCTTTTTTATTTTATTTTCTTTCTTTCATTCATTGTGGGCCGACAACCCTCGCCAGCACCATGAGGGCTACAAAGCCCTTGCCGACCACAACAAGGGATTGTGTCCCTCACCAAATCTAAGCCAAGTGGGGGCATCAGGAACATCTACTGACAAAGGGAAATAGCAAATATATATATATATATATATATATATATATAAAGAAAAAACTGAAGGAAAAAATTCGGAAATTTTTTTTGAAAATTGCGTAAGTTGTCCATGTCGGCATTGGTTGAACCACACAAAACAGCCGGCGTCCACGTCAGCAATTTCCCACCAAAATTGGTATGAAGTACTACATTAGCAAACTGTTAAAAGGTTTACTATCTTGACTAAATTAAAATGTTTAGGACTAAAATGACATCCATATTATATGTTTAGACTCTTTTTTTAAAAAAAAATTATCCCTGGAGATCTAATCCATCGATTTGCGCTGTTCATGTGTGATCAAAGGCATTCATATAATAGTAGACCGAAAAGTTAGTTTCCAGGAGAATGGAATAGTATGTAATTCCTCGTCAAGTGAAGTATGGTAGTATGGTGAATGCATGAAGTAAATGAACTCTTCGGAAAATGCAATACCGATAACGATAAAACTTATACAAGGGGAATTTAATAGTAACTCAAACGTGTTTTACCTGTGAGTGGTGCAAGACCGTTTTCTTCCAGGGCCCGCAATTGTTTCACCGCCATAAGGGCACAACCGGGTATAGGGAACAAGTGTATGAGCGGAATCCCAAATTTCGAAGCTGTGGGACTCGTCGTAAACGCCATGAAACCGTCCGAGACAATGCAAGTCACCGGAGGGAGACTCGGGTTCGAGCCCAAGCTCGATACAAGATCGCCGAAGGGACCGGCCATATAGTTCCTACTTGAGTTACAGAGCATCTGGATGTCCTGTATCGCATCCGCTTCCGAAGGAGGAAGACCATCTGGGATCGTCAGGAACTGAAAGTCGCTCAGCCTTCCGTTCGCGAATTCAGGGCCTCGGGCCCTAGCGAGACGCCGGTGGTTGAACTCGGTGTTGACGAAGGAGATGTGGAAGCCCTTGTGATGGAGGAGCTTTGCTAACTTGAGCATGGCGCCGATGTGGCTTTGTGCAGGGGAGGGAATGCAAACTGCGTGTGGCTTTGTGGCGGATTCGAATCTAGTGGAACCCATTTGTTTCTTCTCACTAGAGGATGATGACTCCACTGACATTTCAGGATGAGTTGAACTCGGCTTTGTTTAACGATCATTAAGTTGAGCTTCCCTCCTTATGTAACTTCGTCTACATTTTGTCCTCAAGTATGACGTCGCATTATAAGTTGGCAAGTTCAGTTTGATTTCCATCTCCTTGTTTCTTTTTCCCCAAGGAAATGTATGATTTAAGTACTATCTACCTTCTATACTAGTTTTCTTCTTCTTCTTCTTTTTAATTGATATCCGATTGATTATTTTGTGGGGGTAGAAATATTCCATATTGGCGTTGAGAATTGGCCTCCTTACACATGGACCACATGACTTGAACAACAAAGCCAATTTGGTCTCCCACCTATCAGCTCCCGCCGAATAAAATAACACTGTAAGAAACCCCAAATCTTACTAACTGACAAGATTAGGTCGGCTGTGTATTTAGAATTAGTTCCTTCACAATATCCATTGATATTTTGGCTCGTTTGAAGTGACAATTTTCTTCTCACTCTCGATACTTTAGGGATGAATTCGCATCATCGCCTTTCGTGGGTAGCAAGTTAAGGAATCTGGCATAATGCAGAGGAGGGGGGCCGACTCAGTCGATGCAACTGCAGCTATGTCTCTCTCATTCAAAGAGAGCCGTATGATGTTTGACTGTTGTCGAGTAAAGTCTAAAGTTAAAATACAAGATTGACTTAATTATAGCTTGACGCGACAAACTATAGATTAGAAAGCTAAAAGGGTTTATATATAATGCTTGCCGAAACAAATGTGTTGGACAAAGTTGAGGAAGAAACGACTAATGTCTTGATGCACAACAAATGAATTTACTCCGGAATATATGTTGAATCACCAGCAAGTAATAAACGGATCTACAACTTCATGATAGTCTAAATACAATCACAAAGAAAATATTCACTTTCCACGGCGTTAATATTGACCGTCTTCTAAAGATAGTAATGGAAACCTTTTGTATGTGTTATTCTGATAGAGAGGAAAACATTGTTTTAACGTCTATTCTTTTACTATGTAGGATTGCATCCTCCAGGATTTTAACTTCCCTTAAAGATAACCGTTCAAACCTCTTTAAAAGGTGTCTCTTAAACAGACCCCATTACAGGCAAAAGGTACTTCTTGTACACATCCCATTAAGGCAAATGGTGCCCCTCGGACACACGCTATCATGGGCAAACTAACGAAATATAACAAAATGATCAAAAGAGTTATCAAAGAGAAATTTCATTATTTTTCTAGACTTTCAGGTAACCTATGGCTATAATTGACTGCAAGTTGGAAGATTTGTTGTTGGAAGATCAATACCTGTATTCTCCGAAAGGTGACATATCATTTACTGTAATGTGTCAATCATTGCAGTTGCCTAGACACACAAGATTGTCTGCGAGGAGACTACTACTACTACCAGTATTGGTAGAACTAATCCAGTCCTTTCACCTTTAACAAAGATGAAAGACTACTAGGAGCTTCGATTGTTGAATCTCGTGCAAATGACTATTGTGTACCATAATCAATAGCTATATATATATATATATATATATATATATATATATATATATATATAAAAAGGGGGCATGGAATACATATGGTGAGCTAAAAAGAAATAAAAGGAAAAAGAGAGGTTTTTCTATCCAAGATTCTTTATCTGGAACTGGGGAAAAAAGAGTTTTCTTTTTTGCTGTTGATTCCTAATCTCACAAAACTTCATCTAACTAGTCTTCTACTTAGTGGGTTACCGATATGGATAATGTTAATCACTTGAAATTCACCAATTGGAAGCAAGGTTTAAGTAAAATCATGGGTGGACGACAGATAATATAGCCAATGCTAAGTAACATTTTATTTAAGATATCAACGTGTCATTCGCTCTAAAATTATATTTGTTATATTACTCGAAGTGATGTAGCAAATGTGGATTTTTGCAAGAGGAATAATATCCATAAGTTCATGATGGAAGATATATTTATATTTATTAAATTGTCCCTTGGAGTTTACGCCGGCTTTTATTCAAAGTGGATCCAAAGTCTCATATAGATCTATCATCCGATTTAAAGAAAATATAAGATTGTAATATTTGTTAATTATAATATAAGTACCCGCAATATTTCGACACATTTCTTCGCAGACCAAGAAGAATGGAGACAATGATGGATCACGTGGCCGTTTGCAATAATGGTAATAACATGCCGACCTCCTGTGTCTTCGGCAAGTGGTGGGGATCTAGCTGTAAGAAGAATGCTTGGATGATAAATAACTCACTTCTTGGTCTTCGACCCCCTCAGTCACTACGAACGCCCCCGATCAGTGCAATGGGATGTGTCTATTTATCTATCTCTTGACTCGAAATGGTGGGAGGGGGGCGGGGGGTGCCGAAGCCAATGGCGGGGCTGAACGAGTGGGGGCCACCGTCATTCTTGAAGAAGACATTCGAGATGGCGGGGGACCGAAGACGGACTCCGGGTGTCGTAGGGCGATGATCGCATAGCTTCGTGATTGGGGGACTAGCACGAGTTCTCGAAGGACCTCTTGCCCAAATACTTCAAGCTCTAGAACCTTTTTAGCTTCATTCGCCAGTAAAAAAGAAAAAAAAAGAAAAATATTTAAATAATGTTTAATATTGTTAATGTCAGTATCAATCGTGTCATTTGAGACGATAAGTATTCACATAAGTAATATATGATTTATGACTTAATTAACACAATGAAAATGTTTAGAACTAAATTGACGAAGTTAAAATTGATTTAGGACAATTTTCCCACAGATTAACAGTCCCAATCGAGAAAATATTAGGTACTGCAGTAGTCCCATAGGAAAGATTGCAGCAGAAGATGATTTTGTGAGGAAAGGTTTGGAATAAAAATAATTTGCAATTTCTCCTTCGTGCATAGCTATAGGAAAAGGCCAACATGTCAACTTTAGGCTTGCCAAATGAAGTCGCGTAAAAAATAATCCAACTCAAATTGACTCATCCGATCCATTTATATGCAGTGTAAATCAGTGATCCATACTCAACCCAACCCGAATTGAGATCCATTTAAATCGTGGTCTTTAAAGAATGAGCTATTCCATGGATCGGTTTGTTGAGTTAGTGAGGGAGCTTCGGAGTTTAGTTATGGTCAGGGAAGTGAAGGTAGTAGTGAAAGTTCGGCCCGGGCTGTCTATATATCATGAAACGGGTTTGGGCTTTGCTTTTTTTAATATAGATTATGAATTTAATTTATTGGGCTTGATGAGACGATGAATTGGTCCATTTTTTACGTATGTGTCACTCAGTGTCGAGCTTAAGTATGTCTCCGCTCATGGATTTAGTTCATTCACCATATATGGGAATGATGAAGTGGCATTTCCTCTTATAGACATCGCGAGGTGACCCCAACTTTCAAAGCCCAACAATACACCCATTGCAAACCAATAAATTGCAAATCTATAAATCAAGAAACAAAACTCAAAATCTTTCCCCAAACACGTTCGAGAGCCTGAAATCCTCCACAAAGCCGGATCAAGAATAAATTGCAAAACGAAATCAATGTCGGAAAAAACTCAAAAAACCCTATTCAAAGAACAAGAATTCAGAAAAACCACAAAAACTTCAACCCACAAACAAAAGGAATCCAAAAGGTAGAAACTGCGATCAATGCTCAACAGCCACGAAATTATTACTTTCTAGAAATTGATCAAGAAAACCCACACAATGACACATCTGCAACTGTCGCAAAAGGGCCGCGAGGAGCCCTGGACGTCCTCCTCGACGAAGTAGAGGAGGAAGACGACGTCTCCTGCCGGGGTCATAGCAGACGAAGTGAGTCCACGACGTGAACTGTCGTAAGAGAAAATATTATGTGCACCCACTTTGCCATGTGGACCGTGCATAATCCACACCCCACCACCACCACCACACCCCCCCGGCAATTACCCCTTCCTTCTCTCCTTCTCCCTCCAGCCCTCTCCCGCACCAGCACGGGGCACCAACGTTCACCTACCCTCTCTCTCACCTGAGCCCAACCTCCTCCTCCACCGTTGCCATTGACAAAGTCGCATCACTTGTGAGCTAGTCGTTCATGGCTGGTCGGTGAGACTTTTCAAAAGGATCCCTTCTTCATCCATGGTTGACGGGAAAGATGGACACATAGGGGATTAATGTGCCAAATCATACCAAATGCTATATGCTGGCCAAACTTTAGGAAAAACTGTATACTTAGATAACCTGGTAGATCGGATCCAATTTCTGAGGTAACAAATCCTTGTTGAAATCTGTCAATTTTAGACAAGGATTATATTTCTTTCTTTTTAGATTGGTGTTAGAAATATGAATATCAACCACATTTATTTTTACTTAAATTTATGCATAACCCGTTATCATAAAATGTCTTCTATTGAGGAATACATAGTGCATATAGAAAATCATCACATTACACTATTCAGACAAAACCTCGTCTAGCAACATGTCCAAATTCATGGAAGATGACCCTTTTTCGCCTATTGCTTCTTCTGCCATCTTCTTCCACTCCATGGCCTTGCGTCTCATTTTCTTCCCCACTTCTCCTTCCATCAACTCCCTCACAAGCCTCTCCCCTTTATCTCTCTTCACATTACCATCCATCTCCAACCCAACCCCCTAGTCATCACATATATACTTGCAATTCGTTGTTTGGTCTTCGAAGCACAGCCAGCACAGCATCGGAACTCCAACCCACAAGCTCTCGATGGTCGAGTTCCATCCACAATGAGTCAAGAACCCTCCGATTGAAGGGTGGCACAACACTCTCTCTTGCGGGCACCACCCATATAAAAAGTCTCTCTCCCTTGTTTCCTCAACAAACTCTTCAGGAAGAGTTGTTGTGTCTTCATTCACTGCGTTAGGCCTCAAGACCCACAAGAAACACTGATTGCTGTTAGCCAGTCCCATTGCGAATTCAACAATTTGTTGGTGCGTCATGAACGCTATACTCCCAAAGTTCACATAGATCACAGACTTGGGCTCCTTCAAGTCCACCTAGCAAAGACACTCATTGTGCTCTTCCAACAAATTGCACTCGATGTGCTTTGAGGCGAACGATTTTTCTCGAGCATTTGATCAATAATTAAGTGGAGTGGTCCCACCGCATAAACCCTTGGGATCATTGAGGAGAGGGTGTGTAGCACATCCAGCTCAAGTGCCTCCAAGGTGTGGACAATAGTCGCCATGGCATCAATGGTCTTGTTGCTGGTGTTAGCGCTGAAGTTGAATAAGGTGTCATCGGAGCCAGTGATTCGGAAGAAGTGAGGAATGTCGTGTAGCCTTATGTTTTTCATTCCCGGGATCCAGTCGATAGGGGTGTTCCCATAACCGTTTCATCAATAGGGATTCATCTGCATGCATGCATATCGATGCAAAATTATCAAATGGCAACAAATCTAATTACAGTGACTTTTTTTTCTCATTTTTTAATGCATTATAAGTCACAAATCACATACAATGCAAGTCTTCGAAAAATTTAGGGAAAATTATCAAAAAGAAAGTCCTGAACATAGTTTATGATGCTAATTTAGTCCTAAACTTTTTAATTTGACCAATTTAATCTAAGACATTTTGATGATTTGCCAATATAGTTCTCTTGGCTAACTTTGACAAAAAAAATTACTAACATAAACACCGGATGTCCTACGTGGAATGACCTATATATATATTTTATTTTATTTTTGACATGGACAATTTTTTAAACTTTTACAAAAATTTCTAAATTTGTTTTGATTTTTTCTTTCCTTTTTATTTTACTTTCTTTGGGAAAATGTCACAAATAGTCCCTAAAGTTCCACTTAATGTGCAATCTTGGCCCTAGACTTTTAATTTGTTCAATTTGATTCCTGAATTATCGATAAATATCCGATCTAGTCCCTAACTATTTGGAAAATTGACCAATTTTGTCTTTGAGCTTTTGATTTGCTTAATTTGGTCCCTAAACTATTAACAAATGTTCCATCTAGTCCTTCCATTTGTTCAAATCGTTAAGTGATGACGTGGAGCATTAATTGATGACATGGAACTTTGTTAGATTACTAGAATTATGAGTCAATATATATCTTAAAAAGGGAAAACAAATTAGGTGTCAGCTAAGAGATGAGAGCACCGATCACAAAAGCAGAGAGAATAAGTGGTTCTGTATCTTTTGTTTTGGACGATGGCCACAATTTGACCTTTTTTAAAGGTAATTTCCATGTGGATATTCCACAAGTCCTTTTTTATTTTATATTTAAGAGACTAAAAGCCATGGAAGCCAATTTCGTTAACTTTAACTAACAGAAGGACGAAATTGGTCAATTTTCAAATAGTCAGGGACTAGATCGGACATTTATCGATAAGTCAGGGACCAAATTGAGCAAATCGAAAGCTCATGGATGAAATTGAACATTAGATGAAAGTTCCAGGACCATTTGTGACATTTTCTCTATTTTCTTTCATTCATTAGTTCATCGTAGGCCAACAACCCTTGCCAGTGCTACGAGAGCCACAGAGCCCTTGCCAACCACAGCGAGGGGTTGTGGTCCCTCCCCAAATCTAGGGCAAGTGAGGGCAAGCCCTTGCCTATTGCTAGCAACCTCCGCAAGTGGAAGGAAATAAGGAAAATAATAAAATTAGAGGAAAAAGGAAAACAAAAAATGCAGAAACTATTATAAGAATTGCTTAAGTTGCCTATGTCAGCACCTAGCGCTATCACGTAGGACAGCCAGCATCCACATTAGCGATTTTCGACCAAAATTGACTTGAATCACTATATTAGCAAATTGTTAAAAGGTTTACTATATTGACCAAATTAAAATATTTAGGATTGAATAACCATCCATTTAATAAGTTTAGTTTTTTTTTTTTTTAATTATTCCCAAAGATCTAATCCATCGATTTGCGCTCTTCATGTGCGATCAAAGGCATTCATATAACGGTAGATGATCTGACCGAAAAATTAATTTCCGGGAGAATGGAATAATATGAATTCCTCGTCAAGTGAAGTCTAATAATAGAATGATGAACTTACAAAGCAAGTGAACTCTTCGGAAAATGCAATACCGATAACGATGAAACCTATATATATGCTGTTTAAATTAATAGAAACTCAAACGTGTTTTACCTGTGAGTGCTGCAAGACCGTTTTCTCCCAGGGCTCGCAATTGTTTCACCGCCATGAGGGCACAACCTGCTATAGTGAACAAGTGTATGAGCGGATTCCCATATTTCGAAGCCGCGGGACTCGTCGCAAACGTCATGAAACCGTCCGAGACGATGCAAGTCACAGGAGGAACACCTGGCTTCGAGCCCAGGTTCGATACGAGATCGCTGAAGGGGCCGGCCATATAGTTTCTCGTGGAGTCGCAAAGCATCGAGATGTCCTGTATCGCATCTGCATCCGAAGGAGGAAGGCCATCGGGGATTGTCAGGAACTGAAAGCTACTCGGCGTTCCGCTCGTGAAGTCGAGACCTTGGGCTCAGGCGAGCCGTCGGTGGTTGAACTCGGTGTTGACGAAGGAGATGTGGAAGCCCTTGTGATGGAGGAGTTTTGCTAGCTTGAGCATGGCCCCGATGTGGCTTTGTGCAGGGCTTGGAATGCAAACCGCGTGGGCTTTTGTGGCCGATTCGAATCCAGCGGAATCCATTTGTTTCTTCTCACTAGATGAGTTCAAATCGGCTTGGTTTAGCTATCATTGAGTTGAGCTTCCTTCCTTATATATCTTCGTCAAATTTGTCCTCATTTTGTGTGTATATTTCCAAGTATGGCACCACATTATAACTTCTCCTAGGCGGCATTTGGTGATACCGACAAAATTAGATAAGACCTCTTTTCAATTGATTAATCAATATATAGTATTAAGGCACCCGTGAGAGAGATATTAGAGAAGTCCCATGTGGAGAATTTGGTAATATACTAGAGCAGATGGTATATAATTTAATTGCTCCCTATCTCATTGACTGAAACTTTTAGCATGATTAATATTGAATAGATAAATCATGTTCAAACGGGCTACAGCAATATATTAATTCTAGTTTCAATACGCCGATATGAAAATTCATTAAAATCTTGTAAATAGTCGACCTGATTAACCAGTAATTTTAGTTTGAAACATTGATCGATCATCAAAATCAATAATGATTGATATGACTCATCTAAAACAAGATTATGTCGGCCATGTATTTAATATTAGTTCCATTAGTTCCATTATAGTATCCGGTGATAATTTGATCGTTTGAAGTAACAAATTTCTTCTCACATCAACTCGCCGGACGATACGATGACAGCTTCTGTCGTCGTCACCTATGTATAGTAACCAGAAAACGCTCGACTAGGGATGTCATCGTCACCTATGTAAATAACTTTCGTGGGTAGCAAAATCAAGGAATCTTGTGTAGTGCGGAGATGTCCAACTCAGTCACGCAACCGTAGCAATGTCTCGATCAAAGAGAGCTACATGATACTGACACGCAGGAGCCAACGCTGGCCTCTACCGTCATTTTCAGCTAGCTGTTTCTGAGGAAAATATAAGAGTTGTTGGGCATTTTTTTGTTTTGGGTTATGGGGTGAGGATTGAGCTGGAAGTGCGAGGGCAACATGGCATGTAGTGTGAGCCCTTAAGAGAAGTTTGATGCGAAGCCGGACAGGCACGCAGCCCCAGTCGAGAAGAATATTAGGTACTGCGGTAGTCCAATGGGAAAGATTGCTGCAGAAGATGGTTTTGTGGGGGAAAGATTTTGAGTAAAAATAATTTGCAGTTTCACATCCGTGCGAAGCTCGGACAAGGCCAAAATGCCAACGCTAGGCGCATCAAATGGATAGGCCAAATAAAAAAAATTTCGATCTAAATTGACTCATCTAACCAGTTTAGACCCATTTATATGTAATATATATTCAGTGATCCATACCCTGCTGACGAAGTCGGTCCGCAGTGGGGGGCTGCCGTTGACGACTGCGTAATCTTGAGACTGGGGGCATTCTCGGATGAAGCGGTGGGCATTGTCATGGAAGGGGCCGTAGGTGGGAGATGAAGAAGAAGAAGGTGGGCTCCCCCTAACCTGTTTATTGACTGAATTTATAATAAAACTTATCGGTTTTCGGCTTGTCATTTTACAACTCATTAAAACCTATATTTAAAATTTAAAGTGATTCAAATATGCCCCTCTTAAATAATTTTGGATTAAAATATAAATTTGTGACTCATTTTTACAATCCTAATTAGCTCTAGTACTACTTACGCACAATCTTTTCTAGTCAACGTGGGACTTACTTGACACGAGTTGTATTCTCAATGGCATGAATCATGATAACACGATACTATTGAAGTACGTTATATTTTCTTGAGTATTGCATGTAGGTGTGGCAGATTGGCCAATGGCTGATAGATGTAGGCCCAACATGTAAATGCAGTGCAACCCTCCATGCGTCAGTACATGTGCAATAATGTCCCACTCCGCACGGTTCACATGGTTCACGAGTTACTTTTGTCCCAAAATTACACCTTATGGAATATTAATCATTCAATATGCCAGATGATACCAAACGCTATGTTAGTACAACAGATAAATTTGTCAGATTATATATTGTATGATATACAAAAAGTACTTGGCCTAGCTTTAGGAAAAATTATATACTCAAATGACTAAGTCAATCGGATCCAACTTCTTATGTAACAAATCTATATTGAAATTTGCTCATTTAAGAAAGGGGTTATAAGTCTTGTTCTTTATGTTGGTGATATAAATATGAATATCACTTATATTTAGTTTAACTCAAGTTTGTACATGAGCGATTCTCATAGACAATCTTATATTGGGGAAAACATAGTGCATTCAGAAAAACATTACATTACACTATTGAAACAAAACCTCATCCATAAAGTTGTCCAAATTGATGGAAGATGAAACTTTTTCACCAACTGCTTCTTTCGCCCGCCACCTTCTTCCACCATGCCCTTACTTCTCATTTTCTTCCTCACCTCTCCTTCCATCAACTCCCTCACAAGCCTCCCCAATTCATCTCTCTTCACATCATTGTCAATCTCCAACCCAACCCCCAAGTCATCACATATATTTTTGCAATTCATCGTTTGGTCTCCGAAGCATGGCCAACACAGCATCGGAACTTCAGCTAACAAGCTCTCAACGGCGAGTTCCAGCCACAATGCGTCAAAGAACCTTTTGATTGAAGGGTGACACTATTAGGATGCATGTTTGAGTTGTACTAGAGAATTCCACATTGGATAAGTGGTGTGGTGTGAAGTAGTTAATATATTTTAATTGGCCCATAACTCATTGGCTTAAGTTTTTAAATGAAGGTGGGTCCAACTAAATATGTTGATGGGCTCGGGCTTGGGCTACCTCTTGGAGATCTTCGCGAGTGAAGGTATGGAGCTTCTACTACGCACTCCCACCAAATGATATTAGAGTCAATGGTTCATTGGTGGTTCACTCTCAATGAGCATCAGTGTTTAGTAAATATATCAAGGAGTGAATATGGTGATCAACATTGTTTCCTAGCCGGTGGGCGTTGTCATGTAGCAGTGCAAGCCTGATGACATATTTCATGGTTCGGTTTGGATAAGAAGACTAGGGATGAAGTTGGATGTTGATGGAGATTCAACTTAAGATAAGATGATGTAGAAAAGTACCTAGATTAAGGGATAGCGGACCTAGTGTCGCGACCTAATTTTTTCGGGTTCACCGCCTAAAACTAGGTTAATGGACTGCTAAGTTTTTTAAACTTAGCTCGGGCTCTCCCAAGCCCATACCAAATCGCGACTTGAGTCTAAACTTTTTAAACATGCAAAATACTATCTAGGAGTCGCCACTAATCAGTTTAGGGTAGGTCGATTAGACACCTAAGTAAAATAAAGGGAGATTTATTTTACTCATACGAACCAGAGACTAAGGGTACAAGGACTTGGTTACACTAGACTATCCTAGTGCCCTTTCAGTACCATTTCTTTTTAATTTTCAAAAATGTTTTGCAAGCAGCTTGATTTGATTTTAATTCATTTTCTTAACGTGTGAGGCGATCATGCGAATGCACAAACCACCAATTTAACACCCGAGAAAGCGAATAAAATAATGTAGGACTTACCTCAAAGCAACGAAAGCAACTGCGTTATTAGGTCAAAAATCATATCAATAATCCTAGATATGATTTTTAATTAATAAGCAATCACTCAATTTTTTGTTTTCAAATTATTTAATGAAAGTCGTGCAATGCATACTACTAATTTAAGATGAAATGATATGACGTGGCAATATGACCTAAACTATATAACATGAAGAAGCATGCAATCCATCTTAAAGCATGAAATGAATTTATTCTAATTTTTTGTATTTTCCATGAAATTTGAAATTAAAGAAATGCAAAAATTAAATATGCAATTTAATCAAATGACCTAGTTCTAATGACGAGCAATGAACTTAGCAACAATCACTAGATGACGAAAATTTCATAAACCTAATCCTACATGTCTCGATTTACTAAACCTATATGCTCGGGCAGAATTTTGATTTTTTTAAAATAATTAATTATTAAATAAATATTAAATCTAAACTATCAACAAAATAAAGCAAGAAAGGATTAAAATAATCGAAAAAATAACCCATTGTCTCACAGGTCAAATTAACGGTTATTCTAACCCTAATTATCACAACAAGGAGATCAAAACAATTACAAATCGATCCGAAGTCCTACGGACCAAATTAAATAATTATTGTGATTTAACAATTAAAATTTCACCAAAAAGCCCAAAAATTAATATAATAAAAAAATGATCCGATGTCTCTCGGATCAAATTAATAATTACATTAATTTCGGACAAAATCCCTACGGATAATGCATACAAAATGCACAAATATTAACATTGAAAAACCATATTCTAACTTAAACAATAATAAAAAATTTAAAACACAATAATATAACATAAAATAAGCAAAAGAAAGAAGTAAAAATAAAACTAAAGGAGGGGAATTGCAGCAGCGTTGGTGGGCGTATGGCTAGTTCTTGATTTGATCATTTGCTAGTCTCCTCCGAGAACTTTTTGAGTGGACGCCCCCTTATCTTGTCGTCTCTCTCTTGTCAATTATGGTGGAATATGGAATTGTGTGGCCTTTTGTTCGGCATTGAATTGCCGGTTTTATCACAGTGAAATCACTGGATGGCAATCAGCGCTTAGGTACGTTGGCCACTTCGATGTTTCGCTGCTGGAATTATCGTCGGAGATGTAGGAGTTTAATCTAAGCAAGAAAAAATAAAATCACCTTAGTGCGAATAGCAAATTGGAATTGCACACAATCAAACTTAAAAAAAAGAAGAAGTTCGACTTAGCTTTATGCTTGTCGTCAATATCCATGAAGCATGATGAACATGGGGCATCGTCAAGAAGACTACACCATCGTCCGAGATCCCTGAGAATGTGTGCCTCCCCCCTTTTTCACAAAATTTGGTCTCCTTTTTATAGTGGTTCCAAGCACCATCTTCCATGGCAATTTTTGAGCTTTCTTTTTTCGTTGCCTCAATTTATGGTCTGCAAATTGGAGCAAAATCTTGCAATCGGTTTGATTTTTCCTCGAATGTTTTGATTCCTTCCATTTTATCAAACTCCTTGCTTTTTCATTCACCTGATTTCTCTGATCGAGAATTTGCTTCCACATTTATTATGATTTGAATATTCGCCGGAGCAAAGATTGCTAATCAGAATTTCCACATTCCATTCATAATCAAATCATATTGATCTTCCCCTTATTTTCCTTTCGTTCAAAATGCAATTTTATTTTTCCAAAATTAGGTGTCAACACCTAGCACTAAATCTCATACGTGAGGGGAATTAATATATCCTAGTTAGCCTATAATTTATTGGCTTAAGTTTTTGAGTGAAAGTGAATCCAGTTAGATATGTTGATAGGCTCAGGCTCTCGCTTCCTTTTGGAGATCTCCCTGGGTGAAGGTTTCAGACTTCTGTTGCACACTCCCAGCAAGCACAACACTCTCTCTTGAGGGCATTATCCAGATAAAAAGCCTCTCCCTTGTTTTCTCAACAAACTCTCTGGGAAGAATCGTGGTGTCTACATTCACTAAGTCAGGCCTAAAGATCCACAAGAGACACTGATTGCTATTAGTCAATCCCATCGCAAATTCTATACTTCCACCGTTCACATCGTTAATGGACTTGCACTTTTTTGAGTCCAACCATTGGAGACACTCTGCCCTTTCAAGAGATTGCACTCAATGTACTTTGAGACGAATGATTCATCTTGAGCAATTCAATCTATCACTAGATGAAGTGGTCTGATTGCATAAACCCTACGGATCATCGAAGAGAGGCTATGTAGCAAATCCAACTCAAGCGCCTCAAAGTTGTGGACGATGGTCATCGTGGCATTGCCTGTCTAGTCAATAGCATCAGCTGTGAAGTTGAATAAGGTGTCGTCAAAGCCAGTATTTGGAAAAAGTTAGGCAAGTCACGCAGCCTCATGTTTTTCATTCTTGGTATCCGGTCGATAGGGTGGCTTCCATACCCATTCATCAGTTGGGATTCATCTGCATGCATGCGTATCCATACAAAATCAGCAAATAATAACAAATTAAATTATGGTGCTTTTCCTCCTTTCTGAATGCATACTAAGTCACAATCATATGCTACGCAAATTTGGTAGATATAGTCCATAGATTGGTGCTCTTCGTATGTGTTCAACGACATGCAAATGATCGCAGATGATCTGGCTAAGAATATATTTCTAGGAGATTGGCATAACATGCAATTCGTCATCAAGTGAAGTCTAATAGGATGATGATATCCTTAAGTAAGTGAACTCTTCGGAAAATGTGATAGGAATAACGATAAAACCTATTATATAAGGGGAATTTAAGACTTTATGCATGATGCATATGGAAACTGTAAAAGGAAAAATATCTAGGTTCTACTTAGACAGGAGTTAGTTAGCTCGCTTCCTCTGTATGACGAAGTGCGATCCACTGTCGCGCTCGAAGTCAAGATTATCAATACATATGCGGAGTAGACACAAGAGCAAAGCTTCCCTTATTATAGGAGCCAATTGATATATGCATTTACCCAAAGTATTGCGGACTTTTTGAGCACAGTATTTGACTGATCCAATTGGGTGTGGCATTCTTCCATCCCACACGCATCGGGTAATTAGTGGAGAGTCGGAAACATATTTCTGCTCCTAGGAGTGGCCTAAAGAGAGAGGCAAATGTGGTGACGTGAACCTAGGCCTTGAGTGAGAAGACCAACATGTATTATCTGGCCACGTTTGGCAACCATGTTAAAATTTATCAAATCCTACATTTGATGCTTGCTTAAAACATGGTAAAGTCAGATATAAGAATAATATAGATCGGATAAAATTATCCCATATAAGAGGATAAATGTGAATATGATTTTTAAAATTCATAATAGGAAAGTTATTTTTCTCAAATAACAAATTTCTTAAATTAACAATATTAAAATTACATTTCAATTTAAGTAATATTTGAATTCTAATATAAGAAATTCAAAATAACAAAAAATAATAATTTAGTTATTTTAATTTACTCTTATTTTTATTTGTATATTCGAATTTAATTCTATTATATAAATTCAATATATAAATATATATTTATATTGATTACATATTTTAGGTATATTAGTACATGTTTACTATTTAAGAAAATTTTATTGGAGAATGATGGAAAGGGAAGAAATAAATAAATAAAAAGAGAGAGGAAAATAAAATAAAATAAAATAAGTAAATAAAAATAAAGTAGGCAAGAATGTTACGAGAGATTTAAACCATTTTCGTTTGTAAATTTTTATTTATTTATTTATACAAATATGCCATTGATAGAATGTAAATATATCCGACTATATTACTATAATCGTTGAACAATAGATTGGATATAACAAAATCCCTATATTTCATATCCTATTCTACTTAGTTCTATTCTAGTTAGTTCTATTCTAGTTAAAAATCCAGACAATCAAACGTAACTTTTGGGTTAATATATAATCTTGTTAAGTAATAGAAACTTAAACATTTTTTCTCCGCCAATTCCAACATTATTTTTATCCGTCACCTATGAGTAGCATAAGACCGTTTCCCTGAGGACTGGCAAGTGTTTCCGCGCCATGAGAGCAGAAGCGGATATGGAGAACGAGTATATGAGAGGAATCCCATATCTCGAAGCCACAGGACTCATCGTAAACATCATGATACTATCCGAGACGATGCAAGTCACCGGAGGGGGGCTCCGATTCAGGCTCAAAATGAGATCGCCAAATTGGCCGACAATATTGTTAGGACTAGAATTAGCACCTAGAGGGGGGTGAATAGGTGATTAAAGCAATTTAATCCGAATGAATTAAAACCAACAATCGCAGCAAATGAAAGTAATAAAAGATAAAAGGATTAAGGATAGAGAATCAAGACTCCAGATTTATAGTGGTTCGGCTTAGATTAAGCCTACGTCCACTCTCCCGCACGGACAGCCCTTTTGGCTGGATTTCACTAAGAATCAAAAAGAGTGATTATAGTCTCACGCTCTTGAGTCCACAGTGTATACACTACACTTCCTCAAGATCTCACACAATATGATCTCTCTTTTGATTACATATAACACTCAATGAATATGATCGCAAAATAGAAAAGGAGATTCAGACTTTGGAATTCTTCTATCCAACACCCTTTAACAACTTGAGCATCTCTCTTATATACTTCTTCATGTCTTCTATACCGTTGGCACCTTCCAAAGAAGTTCTTCCAATCAACCCGTTGGACAGAATCAATTAAAGAGATCTTGAGCTCTTTTAGGTAAATGTTGATAGCTCATCAATCCTGCTCGCCCATACAATCAGGATCTTGGTTTCCATAAGTAGATCTTTCCAAATATAAGTTGCGAAATCTTTAGAGAATCTATACAGATTTAAATACGAAAGTAAGATCTTCTAGTGCTGAATCCAAAGTAGAAAGATATTCTCTAGCCATTAGAATAAATCCATATAATATCGGAATAAAAGTCGATCTGGAGACTCTGTCCATGAGAGTAGACTTTGTAACATGAGTCTTGCTAGCTTCGACTTTGATCTTCGAGATTTTGTCGGTAGAGTCTGTAAGTCTTCGGACTAGACTCGAGGAAAATGTTTTGTCATCTTCAAAATACCTAAAGAGAATTTATCCAACAATCTCCCCATTTTTGATGGTGACAAAACTTTTCTACAGATTTGAATATTATTGCCCTGCAATACAAATTTTAAGCAAGCATTGATATCTCATAAAGATTAGAATAAAAATAGTAGAAGTTATCCTGTACACAAATATCCTGTACACAGACTTACCCTGTACACAGATCTGCATTCACAGAAACCTCATTAGTTATGAACAGACAGTATTATCTTTATCTAATTTAATAGCTTAAAGTAATGCAATAATGAGCATATATTCAAAAAGAAACTCAAGATAAAGTCAAAATAACAACTCAAAAATGTTTAAAAAATGAAGATAAGATTTGGTTTGTTTTGAGGATAGAGTCTGAAATTGGAATGTGCTTGAAAATCTGCAAAGTCTTCTCCCCCTTTTTGTCAGCATAAAAAAAATCAAGGAGCACAAGGAATGCGAACAAGTTGAAAGTCCTCCATAGACTTGACAGTTTCTTCTAGCTTCCTCAAATCTTCCTGTAGTTGGGTAAGAGCAGTGCCTTTCGTAGTAGCCTGAATCTGACGCTGAACATCTTTGAGCTGATCATGCATGGTGATGAACATTGCATGATTTTCATTCTGCAGAGTCTGAAATTCATACCCCATAGCATAGATTTGGCCTTTGAGTTCCAAGATGATGTCAAGCAACCTTCCAAAATCTCCTAAATTGTCAGTCTGTGTGCTTGCATCAACTCGGTCTGATGGTGGAGTCAAGCCAGTATGAATATCAGCAGGAAGATCAGTGTTTGGAGATGATGTCTCTTACTTAGGGAACTGAGCAGCATAAACATCTTCGGCATCAGGAGGTGATCGACTAACACCTGTTTGTGTATCTTCTTCTGTAAAAGTCAGTAGAAGAGGAGTATGTTCTTTTTGGGAATCTCCCTCTGTTTCCATGTCTTCGGAGGAGAAGGATACTCTTCTTTCGAGGAATTTCCTCGGTGACTCCGTCGTTGATCCTCTTTTTCTGCCGGAGAAACTGTTTTTGCCGGTTCGTCTCCTTGTTCTTCTTTCTTTTCTTCCTCTTTCTCTTCTTCTTCTTCTTCTTCTTCTTCTTCTTCTTCTTCTTCTATCTCTTTTTTTGTCTCTTCTTCTTTTTCTTCTTCTTTCTCTTCTTCTTTCTCTTCTTCCTTTTCTTCTCTCTCTCCTCTCTCTTCTTCTTCTTCTTCTTCTTCTTCTTCTTCTTCTTCTTCTTCTGCTGTTTCTACAAAATGTCGTTCTGGAACAAGTGTAGAAAATTGAGATACAAGAGCAGAGATGGGTAAATCATCCTCATCATCATCTTCCAAGATGATTGCCCTTCTCTTCTTGATGGAACTAGACACCGGTTCCTTCCCTTTTCTTTTTGTTGCAGAAGAGTCTGGTCTAATCTTAATAGGAGTCTTCTCCTTGAACTGCTCCAGCTTCTTGCTGAGTTCTTTCAGACGCTTTTTTGTTATCATCCTCAATCCGATGACCATTTTATCAATAGTCTTCACGGAGAGAATGTGAGGAGGCTGAATGTTCGATGTCGAAAAGTCGAGTTATGAGAGCAAAGATAGGGGAGATTTCCCTTATCCTTTGCCATGGATCTATACATGTGAAACATGATAGTGTGTGGCAGAGAGAAATTAAGACCTATCTTGATTGCATACATCAGTTTGGCCTCTGAGATAGATACATCTGTCTTTGATGTTGATTTAGGTCTGAGACAGTTGATCACTATCTTGTGAAGCAAAGTGTTTGTTGCATTCATCCTGGAGTAGGAGAGACGACCTTTAGCAATTCGATCTCTTACAAGTTCTAGAGTCACATGACTTACAGATACACCAATTGATTGGAAGGCACCTCTTTCCACACCAATTACACTGCCAGAGTGTCTGTATCAACAACGTATTATTTATCTCTCACACTGAAAGAGATGCTATTCGCATCCAGAAACTAAGATTTGAATAAAAATATGCTGTCAATTCGAGTAAGCCACATCACAATCGCATCTGAACTTATGAAGTTGAAGTTTCTCAAACTTCTCTCTCAGATTGATATTCAATAAGTCCAGAAAATCAAAGTCCACTATTCGTGGATTCATCACCCCACGCTTCAGCAATTTCTCATACATCTTTCTGTGTCCATCTGAACGAAACAATTCATCTTTCTTTCCTCGAAGGTTTGCAGCCACACCCATCCAAGGTTTAAAATGTATAAACATTTTCTCATCGTCATCTTTGCCCACTGGTTGATTTACACTACTAAACCTAGGGTCACTTTGGAAAGTTTGCAAAAGCTTTTGCTGCCGTTCAGCGGGAACAATGCCCGATCTTTCCATTATTGTGAGAAAGTGTGTCTCATTCGCATAACCTTTTTCTTTCAGAAATTCATCAATGAAGGTCATTGCAAAACCTCCTTCCTTCAATGCAGAATATAGCCTATATGCAAAAGCAGGCTTAAGTAATCTTACAGGTTTAATGCCTTCAAGCACTTCTTCTGCATCTTGAGAGTGACGATCAAGAGGTCTATTTGAGGGATTACGCTGTTGAGATCGTTGAGGAGTCTGTTCTGCTGGAAGGTCACTTTCTTCTGTGAGGTCGAAGTGTGTAGGCCCCTCACTAGATCCCTGTGGTCCCCTGTTTGCAATTCTTGATGATTTCCTTTGGTAAGACATTGTCGCTTTCTTGAAGAAACTTTCACACTTGTGTCGCAAGAAAGTGAAAGGCTTTGAGACGTAGAAATTTTGGAGAAAAAGAACACAGAGAAGTGAAAAGCTTTTGATCTAGGGTTTCTAGGTAGAGTAAAAACGAAGGAGAAGGAGTATATGAAGGATAACAGATACGGGGTGATTCAAGCGTCGCAAATTTTGGAAATATAAGGAATTTCCTTAAAAAAAATAACTGCCTTAATAAATCGATAACCACCCTTTTTTAAATATAACTGCCTTAATAAGCTCAATTAGAGATAGATAGACAATCTTACCTTTTCGAAATGACAGTTTAAGTAAATGAACTTACGATCTTGTCGATTTGGTATTTTCAGTCTTCAACCTTTGAGTCGATACTGTCGACTTTAGATTTTGAGTCTGAATTTCAACATTCTTCAAGAGATAAAATGTTGAGTCTTGAGTGAATAGACTCAAACAAGCTTTTCTCCAGTGGCTTTGTGAAGATGTCTGCCAGTTGATTCTTATAGTCTATGAATTGTATCAAGACTTCTTTGTTCTGAACATGATCTCTTATAAAATGATATCGAATCTCAATGTGTTTTGCTCTTGAATGTAGAATAGGATTCTTTGTAAGATTGATTGCGCTGGTATTGTCACATTTGATCTCTGTGCAGGAATCTTCAATACCAAAGTCTTGTAGTTATTGTTTTATCCATAGTATTTGAGAACAGCAACTTCCAAGGGCTACGTATTCTCTTCACTGTTGAAAGAGCCACAAGTACTTTGTTTTCTTGAAAACCAAGATACCGCCCGTTTCCAAGCAATTGACAAGTACCTGAAGTGCTTTTTCTTTCAACTCTACAACCTGCAAGATCTGCGTCTGAATAGCCAAGAAGTGTAAAGTCTCCTTCTTTGGGATACCATAGACCGATCTTAGCAGTAGTAGTAACATATTTAATAATGCATTTAGCAGCATTTAGATGAGATTCCCTAGGATCAGATTGAAACCTAGCACATATGCAAACACTAAATAATATGTCAGGTTTGGATGCAATAAGATAAAGAAGTGAACCAATGATACTTTTGTAAAACGTTTGGTCGATTTTCTTCCCTGCTTCATCTTTGTCTATCTTCAAGGAACTTGACATTGGTATGTCAGTCTTTTTGCAATTTTCCAGACCGAACTTTTTAACAAGTTCTTTTGCATATTTCTCTTGATGAATGAATATTCCTTCCTTCAGTTGTTTCACTTGTAGACCAAGGAAAAAGGATAGTTCACCCATCATGCTCATCTCGAATTCATCCTGCATAGTCTTAGAAAATTTCTTGCACAAAGTCTCATTAGATGATCCGAATATAATGTCATCAACATAAATCTGAACAAGTAGAAAATTTTTACCTTGCCTTTTGATAAACAAAGTAGTGTCTACTTTTCCTTTAGAAAAGCCATTATGAATTAAGAAATTACTTAGCCTTTCATACCAAGCTCGAGGAGCTTGTTTCAATCCATATAAAGCTTTCTTCAGTCTGAACACTAAGTCTGGTTTCTTTGAGTCTTCAAATCCAGGAGGTTGTTCCACGTAGACTTCTTCTTGAATAAATCCATTCGGAATGCGCTTTTGACATCCATTTGAAATAACCTTAAATTTTTATAGCAAGCAAAAGTAAGTAATAATCTAATTGCTTCTAACCTTGCTCTTTGGAGCATAAGTCTCATCATAGTCTATCCCTTCTTCTTGCTTGTAGCCTTTAGCCACGAGTCTTGCTTTGTTTCTTGTTACTTTGCCTTTTCATCAACTTTGTTCCCGAAGACCCATTTAGCTCCAACAACCGATTTACCTTTTGGTTTGGGAGTCAATTCCCATACGTCGTTAATACTTGAATTGTCTGAGTTCTTCTTGCATTGCTTCAATCCAGCTTTCATCGCTAAAGCTTCTTCAATATTTTTGGGTTCTATTTCAGAAATAAAAGCAACAGCACTAGATTATTCTCGCCTTTTGGATCTTGTTCGAATTCCCTCATTAATGTTCCCAATAATGAGTTCTTCAGGATGACTAGACTTGTGCTTCCAGTTGTTAGTCAATCTAATAGATTGTTGATCTTCTTCTTGAGTAGATTCTTCATCAGTAGCTTGTTGTACTGATTCTGAATTAGTAACTGCTTCAATAGAGGTAGATCTAGCGATTATGTGTCCTGAACAGATTCTGAATCTTCATCTGAATTTGTTGAATTTGTGGAGAGTCTTGAAATTTGACATTCATTGATTCTTCCACAGTCTGAGTCTTCTTGTTGAATACTCTAAAGGCTTTGCTTGTAGTTGAGTAACCAAGAAACAATCCTTCATCTGATTTTTCTTCAAACTTACCAACACGATCATTTGCATTCTTTAGAATAAAACATTTGCAACCAAATACTTGAAAATAAGAAACTATTGGTTTCTTTCCTTTAAAAATTTCATAAGGGGTTTTCTCAAGAATTGGTCTTAAAAACACTCGGTTTATAATATAGCAAGCAGTTGAGACAGCTTCAGCCCAAAACCTTGAAGAAATTTGATTCCCAATTAAAAGTGTTCTTGTTATTTCTTGTAAAGATCTATTCTTCCTTTCCACAACCCCATTCTGTTTTGGTGTATATGGAGAGGAGAATTTGTGTTGAAAACCAAATTCATCACAAAGTTTAGTAAAGTCTTGATTTTCAAACTCACCTCCATGGTCTATACGAATACTTGAGATAGTATGACCTTTCTCATTCTGCACTTTCTTAGCAAACTTTGAAAAGATAAAGAAAGTTTCTGACTTACTTGAAAGAAAGTAGACCCAAGTAAATCGTGAGTAATCATCCACAATTACTAAACATAACCTTTTTCCACCAATGCTTTGCGTTCTGGTAGGTCTAAACAAATTCATATGCAGAAGATGCAATACATGATTAGTGGAAACTTTATTTATCGATTTGTAAGAGTTTCTAACCTGTTTACCCAGTACGCACAGTGTACATAGATCAGACTTTGAGTAATTGAGAGTAGGCAATCCTCGAACAAGTTTCTTGGTAGAGATCTTGTTGATTTGCTTCATATTGGTATGGCCTAGCTTTTTGTGCCATAGATTAGCTTCATCTTGAACTGATATTAAGCATTGTGATCTTTCTTGATTCACATCCAGAAGATAGATATTTCCATGTCTTCGTCCAGTAAATGATTGAGTAGAGTCTCTACTGATTCCAGAGCACGTTTCTTCTTGGAAGTTGATCTTGAAACCAATATCACACAACTGACTTATGCTAAGCAAGTTGTATTTTAATCCTTCAACTAAGGAAACATTTTTTATTGACAAACTTCCAATCTTTACTGTTCCTTGATCAGTAATTCTTCCTTTGTTGTTACCACCAAAGGAAACTTTTCCTCCGTCTATATGGACAAGTTTTATGAAGCAACTTGAGTCTCCTATCATATGTCTTGAGCGGCCACTATCAAGATACCATTTAATCTTCTTTTTGATAGTAACCTGCAATTAACACGAATTCAAGCTCTTTTTGGTACCCATACCATCTTGGGTCCAGAGGTGTTAGAACAATAAACAGTCTTAGCCCAGCTCTTTTTAACAGGTCTCCAAATCAAAGGACATTCTTTCTCAAAATGTTCTAAGCTTTTACACTTGGAACATCTCAAAGCATTTCTACCAACAGGTTTTACAAAAACTTTTTGGAAATAATTCTTATAAACAATTCTAGCTAGTCTCTATTTAATTCTTTCTTTTACCTTCGGGAAATCAATTAGTGGAATAGTTTCAGAAGTCATACCAAGACCTAACTTATCAAAGTATGGTCTTTGTATCGAAAGAATCTTATCCAACTTTTCAGAACCATTTGAAAATCTTTTTGATATGTTAGTAATATCATTTTTCAAAAGATTATTTTCATTTGAAATAATGTCTGAGTTTTCTTTCACAACAACAAAATCTTTTTCCAGCTTTTCAAACTTTTCTTTCATAAGTTTATCCTGTTGCTTCAATGTAGAATTTTCCCTTTTTAATTTGGAGATCCTCTTAAGAGGTTTTCAGACTAAGACAAAGTTCATCAATATATTTAGAAACCTTAACAGGAATTTTCAGGTTACCAACCTCGAGTTCACTGTCTGAGTCTGTGTCTGAATCAAGGTTTGAGTCTGAATCTGATTTTGCCATTAAACAGATATTGGCATAATCATCATCACTTTCTTCACATTCAGTATCACTCCAAGTCTCTGCTTTGAGTGCCTTCCTGTTTTTCTCAATCTTTCCTTTTCTCTTCTTTAACGAGAGGACAGGTTAGGTCGATGTGTCCCTTTTCTTGCATTCGAAACAAGTCACTTCTTTGTTAGAATCATCTTCCTCTCGTTGACTTGTTTTGAAACCTTTGAGAGCTTTGTTTCTTCCAATTGAACTTCCTTCCTTTTCTGTTCAACTTTCTGAATCTCTTTATCATGAGTGCCGTTCTTCATCATCTAGATCTTCTTCGATTCTCGTAGCATCGTAATAGTCATTAGACTTTAAGGCAATAGATTTCTTACCTTTTGAGTCTTCCTCTTCGTTCGTTTGTTCTACTTCATAAGATTGAAGAGTCCCAACCGCCGTCTACGAGAGTGGAGCAATTCTCTGCGTCTCTCTTATTGAAGTTTTTATGTAATTCCGAGTCTTTAGAGAGTCCTCGTAGGAGTTTGTTGACCTTCATATGTCCTGAGATTGGATGTCCCTGATATTCAAGACCATTCACAATTTCAGTAAGCGACTAAACATGTCAATTATTGATTCTCCTTATCTCATCTTAAAGACTTCATATTGTCCCAAAAGTATATTGATCCTCGTTTCTTTCACACGATCAGTTCCTTCATAGGTAATGTGGAGCCTATCCCAGACTTCTTTTGCTGTATCACAAGAAGATATTCTGTTATACTTAGTAGGAGATAAAGCACAATATAAGGAGTAAATAGCTTTGGCATCAAGAGTCTGTCTTTTGGTGATTTCTTCTTGAGTCAAAAAGTGGGATCAGGCAGTTTCTTTTCCTCTCTCGAATCGATGCATGCAGCGGGAATGATTCCTTTATCAACCACTTCCCATTCCGGAGGATCTTTCGATCTCGGAATGCCTTCATCTTATTCTTCCATATGCTGTAATCTTTTCCATCAAAGTATGGAGGTCTGGTATTACTTTGACCTTTAACCAACCCTGTAGATAACATACTAGCCATAGATCTTTTACTCAGAAGTAAAGACACTTCTTATGAACGAGTACACAAGGCTCTGATACCAATTCTTAGGACTAGAATTAGCACCTAGAGGGGGGTGAATAGGTGATTAAAGCAATTTAATCCGAATGAATTAAAACCAACAATCGCAGCAAATGAAAGTAATAAAAGATAAAATGATTAAGGATAGAGAATCAAGACTCCAGTTTATAGTGGTTCGGCTTAGATTAAGCCTACGTCCACTCTCCCGCACGGACAGCCCTTACCGGCTGGATTTCACTAAGAATCAAAAAGAGTGATTACAATCTCACGCTCTTGAGTCCACAAAGTGTATACACTACACTTCCTCAAGATCTCACACAATATGATCTCTCTTTTGATTACATATAACACTCAATGAATATGATCGCAAAATAGAAAAGGAGATTCAGACTTTGGAATTCTTCTATCCGACACCCTTTAACAACTGGAGCATCTCTCTTATATACTTCTTCATGCCTTCTATACCGTTGGCACATTCCAAAGAAGTTCTTCCAATCAACCCGTTTGACAAAATCAATTAGAGAGATCTCGAGCTCTTTTAGGTAAGTGTTGATAGCCCATCAATCCTGCTCGCCCATACAATCAGGATCTTGGTTTCCATAAGTAAATCCTTCCAAATATAAGTTGCGAAATCTTTTTAAATACGAAAAAGATCTTCTAGTGCTGAATCCAAAGAGAAAGATATTTTCTAGCCATTATAAATCCATATAATATCGAATAAAAGTCGATCTAGAGACTGTCCATGAGAGTAGACTTTGTAACATGAGTCTTGCTAGCTTCGGACTTTGATCTTCAGACTTTGTCAGTAGAGTCTGTAAGTCTTCAGACTAGACTGAGGAAAATGTTTTGTCATCTTCAAAATACCTGAAGAGAATTTATCCAACAAATATCGTTTCTTGTGGAGTCTCAGAGCATCGAGATGTCCTATATCGCATCCGCGTCCGAAGGAGGAAGACCATCGGAGATTGTCAGGAGCCGAAAGTCGCTCGGTGTTCCGGTCGCAAAGTCAAGGCCTCGAGCTCTGGCGAAGCGTCAGTGGTTGACAAAGGAGATGTGGAAGCCCTTTTGATGGAGGAGTTTTGCTAGCTTGAGCATGGCCCCACTGTGGCTCTGTGCAGGGCTGGGAATGCAAACTGCGCGTGGCTTTGTGGCCAATCCGAATCTAGCAGAACCCATTTGTTTCTTCTCACTAGAGAGGGATGACTCAAAACGACTTTTTAAGATGAGTTCAACTCGGCTTGGTTTAACTATCATTCAGTTGAGCTTCCTTCCTTATATAACTTCATAATCTCTTTTGTCCTCATTTTATGCGTAAATTTCCAAGTATGGCACCACATAATAAGTTCTCATATTTAGTTTGATTTCATCACCATGTTTCAGAAAAATTATTCTTACTTCCGATTAATGTAAATATTATCCATATTATATTGTCAAGCCGATTAACTATTCTCGCTTAGAAACTATGCATGTTTCTTCTCTAGTGACTTGTAAGTGATACCATGTTAGTATAACATGTGATTTACCTTACATATTAGAATCTTTCTTTTAATCGATACCCAATTGTCTATTTTGTGGGGGTAAAAATATGCCATATTGGCGTGGAGAATTAGCCAATGTCTGATGATTAAGTCGACCATGCAATGTTCAATGGTGACAACTCATTCTACATGGATCATATGATTAAGGCTTCGTTTATTTCGCAGAAAATAAATGATTTGACAAAACATTTTCCTAAAAATGATTACTTATATCATTTACGAAAATGAATGAATGAAAACTATATTCATTGTAGGCGAAAATATTTTTCACATCATTTTTTCTTTTTACATAACAAATGGAACCTAAATAATAAGCCAATTTTGTCCCCGTGCAAATGGCCTATCTGTTCACTAAATGATCTTCAAAAGATGAGATAGCATTGTAACAAACCCTATATCTGCTAACTGACAAAAACAATTCTTGATTCGCACCTCATTTCCCCCACCCGGCATTCGGAGATGTCAATAAAATTGCAGAACCCCTTTCTATTGTTTCGACCTCGTCTCAATCGATTAATTAGCATCTACAATATTTCTGTGGCAATGCCAAGATCCAGCATCACCAAATTCATGAGTGCGGTATAATGTTATTGAGATTAATAAGGTGCCCGTGCGAAAGGTGATGGAAAAGTCTCACGGCGTGCATCGGATGTATTGGAGACAGTGCCGATCGTGTTGCATACCAGTAAGAGATTTTTTTTACCAGCCAGGATGGAAAACACTCTTCTATTTGATTTGAGTCGTGCAATTCAATCAATTAAAGGACTTTACTTCAATGACAAACGGAGGAAACAAAGCGCATAAAAAAAAGAATAATATCAAATTACACTACTTAAACAAAACCTCGTCCAGCAACTTGTCCAAATTCTGAGAAGATGACCCTTTTTCACCGGCCGCTTCTTCTGCCATCTTCTTCCACTCCATGGCCTTGCGTCTCATTTTCTTCCCCACCTCTCCTTCCATCACCTCCCTCACAAGCCTCTCCACTTCATCTCTCTTCACATTACTATCCATCTCCAACCCAACCCCCCAATCATCACATATATACTTGCAATTCATTGGTTGGTCCGAGAAGCATGGCCAACAGAGCATCGGAACTCCGGCCGACAAGCTCTCGATGGTCGAGTTCCAGCCACAGTGCGTCAAGAAACCTCCAATTGAAGGATGGCACAGCACTCTCTCTTGCGGGCACCATCCAGATAAAAAGCCTCTCTCTCTCGTTAACTCAACAAACTCTATAGGAAGAGTCGCTTTGTCTCCATCCACTGTGTCAGGCCTCAAGACCCACAAGAAATAGTGATTGCTATTGGCCAGTCCCATCGCAAATTCAACCAACTGTTGGTGCGTAATGAACGCTATACTCCCAAAGTTTACATAGATCACGGACTTTGGCTCCTTCAAGTCCAACCACTGGAGGCACTCGTTGTGCTCTTCCAACAGATTGCACTCAATGTGCTTTGAGGCAAATGATTTTTCTCGAGCGATTTGATCGATCATTAAGTGAAGTGGTCCGATCGCATAAACCCGTGGGATCATTGAGGAGAGGGCATGTAGCACATCCGGCTCAAGAACCTCAAAGGTGTGGAGAATGGTCGCCGTGGCGTTACCAGTGCTATCGCCAATGTCGGCGCTGGAGTTGAACAAGGTGTCATCGGAGCCGGTGATTCGGAAGAAGTGAGGCATGTCGCGCACCCTCATGTTTTTCATGCCAGGGATCCAGTCGATAGGGGTGTTCCCATACCCGTTCATCAATTGGGATTCATCTGCATGCGTGCAAAATCATCAAATGGCAAGAAATCTAATTACGGTGACTTTTCATTTTTGAATGGATTCTAAGTTGCAAATCACAAACAATGCAACTCTTCGAAATTTAGGGAAAATTACCAAAATATTCATAAACATATTGTATTGATGCCAATTTATTTCTAAAATCTTCAATTTGGCCAAAAATTATTGATATGGATGCCTGCATCCTATGTGGAATGGCTTGTACTAACCGAAAAATTAATTTCCAGCGATTGCTTTCTTCATGTGCGATCAAAGACATTCATAAAATGGTAGATGATCTGACCGAAAAGTTAGTTTCAGGAGAATGGAATAATATGTAATTCCTCGTCAAGTGAAGTACAATTATAGAATGATGAATGCATAAAGTAAGTGAACTCTCCGGAAAATGCAACAATGATAACGATAATACCTATATATATGTTGCTTAAATTAATAGAAACTCAAACGTGTTTTACCTGTGAGTGGTGCAAGACCGTTTTCTCTTAGGGCTCGCAAGTGTTTCAGCGCCATCATGGCAGAACCGGGCATTGGGAACAAGTGTATGAGCGGAATCCCAAATTTCGAAGACACGGGACTCGTCACGAACGTCATGAAACTGTCCGAGACGATGCAAGTCACCGGAGGGACACTTGGGTTCGAGCCCAAGCTCGATATGAGATCACCGATGGGGCCAGCCATATAGTTCTTCATTGAGTCGCTGAGTTTCTGGAAGTCCTGTATCGCATCTGCGTCCGAAAAAGGAAGACCATCTGGGATCGTCAGGAACTGAAAGTCGCTTGGCGTTCTACTTGCAAACTCAGGACCTCGGGCCCTGGCGAGCCGTCGGTGGTTGAATTCGGTGTTGACGAAGGAGATGTGGAAGCCCTTGTGATGGAGGAGCTTTGCTAGCTTGAGCATGGCGCCGATGTGGCTTTGTCCAGGGCAGGGAATGCAAACTGCGTGTGGCTTTGTGGCCAATTCGAATCTGGCGGATCCCATTTGCTTCTTCTCACTAGAGGACGATGACTCCAATGACATTTCAAGATGAGTTGAACTTGGCTTGGTTTAACGATCATTGAGGTGAGCTTCCCTCCTTATATAACTTCGTCAACTTTTTGTCCTTTGTGGGTAAATTTCCAAGTATGGACTCACATAACAACTTGTCAAATTTAGTTTGATTTCCATCTTCCTCGTTTCTTTTTCCCCAAGGAAATGTATGATTTAAGTAATCTGATCCACCTTTTATACTAGTTTTTTTAATTGATATCCCATTGACTATTTTATAGGGGACTGGCGCTTAGAATTAGCCTCCTTTCCACGGGGACCCCATGACTTGAGTAACGAGCCAATTCGGTCCCGACCGACCAATCAGTTCCCGCTTTCGTGCGTAGCAAGTTAAGGAATCTTGCATAATGCAGAGGGAGTGCGCAACTCAGTCAACGCAACTGCAGCGATGTCTCTGCCATTCAAAGACAGCCGCATGATGTTTGACTGTTGACGAGTAAACCCTTAAGTTGAAATACTAGATTGACTTCGTCAACATTTTGTCCTTAAGTATGGCGTTGCATTATAAGTTGTTGAGTGCAGTTTGATTTCCATCGCCTTTTCCTTTTCCCCCAAGGAAATGTATGATTTAAGTAATACTATCTACCTTTTATGCTAGTTTTTTTTGGTGCATAGCAAGTTAAGTATGGCGTCGCATTATAAGTTGTATGTGAATTTCATGGGGAGAAGTGCCAAAAAAGTCCTAAACCTTTTGCATTTATGCCAATTTAGTCTTAAAGCTTTTTTTGGTGCCAATTAAGTCCTAAACCTTTTTACGTTGTGCTAATTCAGTCCTTTACGGCCAATTTTGGCCGGATTTTGCTCACTGGACTCCGGCTGGCTGATGTGGCTTCATCAACGCCGACATGGACAAATTTTAATAATATTTTAATATTTTCGAATTTTTTAATTTTTTTAATTTTTTTATGTTTTTATTTTTTATTTTTCTTTTTTTTTTTTTCTTTTCCTCTTCTTCCTCCAGCCAGTTGGAGGAAGAAGAGGAAAAGAAAAAAATTAAAAATTAAAAATTAAAAGAAAAAAATACTTAAATATTGTTACAAATTGTCCACATCAGCGCCGATGAGGCCACCTCAGCCGGCCGGTGTCCAGTCAGCAAAATTTGGCCAAAATTGGCCAGAAAGGACTGAATTGGCACAACGTAAAAAGGTTTAGGACTTAATTGGCACTAAAAAAAGGTTTATGACTAAATTGGCACAAATGCAAAAGGTTTAGGACTTTTTTGACACTTCTCCCTATTAAATTCACATACAATGAAGAATTTAATGCGACAATGATTTGGGTAAAACATCTAACCCTAGATTGAGATATGAAAGAAACATACAAGTCATTGACATCGCAAAATGACTTAGAACTAAAATGACGTGCTTAATGATTTTCAATTGCAACTAGCCAAATTAATGCATGACGTTCACATACCAAACTATGTTCAATTATGACATATGACATATGAAGACCAAGCTTGTAATGCACACTTCAAAAGTCGAGAAGGCATCGATGCATGATCCGGTCTTTAAGAGACTTAAACAAGTGTGTTTTCAATTGCAACTAGCTAAATTAATGCATGACGTTAACATACCAAACTATGTTCAATTATGACATATCATATATGAAGACGAAGTTTGTAATGCACACTTCAAAAGTCGAGAAGGCATTGATGCATGATCCGGTCTTTAAGAAACTTAAACAAGTGTGTTTTAGTGACTTCATGATCAACCCCTAAACAATTACAAACATCACTGAACATGCTTGATTTTGATTACCTAATGACATTTGAAAAATCTAACGAAAAATTCTATATGTGAATGCAAAATGACAAATATTTTTCATTAAGACATCAAAGCTACTTAAGATCACACAAATCTAGATGAAAATAGTAAAACATATGCATGTTATGGAATGTCTTAATTGTAACAGAACCCTAACTTACTTGAGCTTGCAATTGGTATACTAAATGATGATCAAATCATGTGAATCATACATTGTTAAAACACACACGACATATATTTCAAGTCTTTTGGAGATCATGAAGCCAAATGGACTCATCTACAAGCTCAATTTAACAAAAATGCAACTTAGATCAGTGTAAGGCAGAACAACATATGGTTGGTTCTAGGTGATTTTAGCTTACCAAAACACCTTCGAAAAATCCAATAATATATATATATATATATATATATATATATATGTGTGTTATACTCAAGGCAATTTAGAACAAATCTCATGAAGAAAAATTTTCCAGAATCCGACACAAAAATTAATATGAAAACAGAAAATTCAAAAATCGAAATAAGTCAAAACACAAAATTAACCTAAAACTACTGCAGAATTGACTGATTTCCGAAGTGTTTTTCAAGGAACAAACAACCTCTATCCGGGGCATGCGACCTATCAAATCGAAGGTGTTGAAGTCTGTTTTATAAGTTTAGAAGGGATTGAAGTAAAAAAAAAAAAAAAAAGAACTTGTCTAGGACCTCAATCAAGCCAAAACAATAAGCTACTCACAGAGGTACGAAAATTGTAGATCAACACTAATCACATTCAAACAATCTCAAGTTCATCCTCAATGAACTTCAAACTCAGCAAATCATCAAACAACTTCATCAACATCAGATCTAAGCATATTATTTGGATCTAAACTTGAATCCAAACCCCTATTGGATACACTGATCTCATCTCATCGAATTCGAGTTCGAGAATACCAACCTTCTTGCGTTTACCTTCTATTTTTTATGCAATTAGACAAAATTGCCTTTGCTAGAGCACGATCAAGGCTTCAAGGATTAGATCAGACCACCTATGGAATGCCTAGGAGCTGGCTCGACCGCTGGTTTGATCTGGAATCGAACTAGTCCAATCGGATTGGCCTTGAAGCGTTAGTGAAAGGGGAGGTTGCCGAGATGCTCTAGTGATTGATCCTCCAATCCCCGACCACGGCTAGGTTGGGGATGGACCTAGGGTAGATCGGGGAACATTGGCTCCTCACTGGATTAGCGTCAGCCACCAATCAAAGGAGAGAAGGAGCCGATCTACTCACCAACATAGGCATCGATGCTTGAGGCCTTGGAAATGGATCATCGGATGGGAGGATTGGGTGATTGCCGAGACTGAAGGAAGTCGTAATCAACTCCAGGAGAGAGAGAGAGAGAGAGAGAGAGAGAGAGAGAGAGAGAGAGAGAGAGAGAGAGAGAGACGTTCGAGTTGGTGGAGATAGTGGCAAGGCCGTTGATGTGGGCACATATGCCGACGAGCGGTGGTTGTGCGCGAAGGAGGGAAGAGAGAGAGAGAGAATTCTAATTTTAGTGAGAGAATTATTTGCAAAAATGAGCTCACCTGAAAATTGGAGGGAAAATCCTTTTATAATAACCCTAAATTGGTGAATTTGGCCGTCAGTTTGATCCAATGGTTAAAAACTTGATTTAATGGTCAAATTAAATTTTTAAAAGGCCACACATTTACGATGTGTCTTAGGACTAATTGGGTGACACTGATTTGCAAAAATTAAGATTTAAAATGAGAATTGTACTTAATTGCCTAATTAGGGGTTAAATTTCAAATTCTTGAAATTCAAGCTTTAATCTATAAAATTTGAGAAATGTAAGGGCATGAGGATAAAGTTCACATGGTGAGGATCTTGGAATCAGCTATGGGAGGTTTGGAATCGGTTGGCAAGAGACCGAATTGGCCTACCTCGCCGGCGGCTAGTCGGGCCGGTCAAATCGGTTCACATTGGTTTGACCAATTCTTAACTGGTTTGGGCCAGTTCTTGGTTGGGCAGTCACTGTGGATTCAAAATTTATGCAATTTGATTATTCAAAAGAAAACTTATCCAATTTGAAGAGAAATTGTCTAGTTTTAATCAAATTAAACCAATTAAACCCCATAATGCAATTTATGGGTTTTCTATTGACTTAATTGAATAATTATTGTGAAAACAACGAACCTAAACCATGGGTTCACATAATCGAGCATTATAAGCTAAAATGAGCAATTTTGTAATTCTTCGCTCAAAATTCCAAATTAATTGAAATTGAATTCAATTAATACTGCAATAACCTATTTAACTAATTACCCATATTTAGGATAACCTAATGCATTTGAATTGACCTTGAATTAAAGTGACGAGACTCGGGTCAAAAATGAGTCGAGGTCAAATATGAAAATCGGACCTTGGTTCATGAAATTGAACCATAGTCTTGAATGGGTCAATCTAAATTTCTTCAATTGAATCTTAATTGTTTAATTTTCCTATATTCAAGAGAGCAAAATCCCTCAAATTGGGAAATTCTCATGTGAAGTTCTCAAAAAAGACTTTGGATTAGGACTTATCTTAAGAAAATGAGTGGAAAACAATCATTTATTCGCAACTTGTGAAGAATCGATTTTGACCTCCTAATTAAGGCTTAAAATGGCAATTCGCCCTTCAACATGGAAATTCCTGAAATTGAATGAATGAGAGGATTAGAAACAGTCCCTAGACCAAATGTCGTAAAAGGAACTACACCTAATTATGACTAAAAAAAGTAATTTTATTTTGATCGATTTAGAACCTAAAACCAAAAAATTCGAATTTTGTGAAATTTTCGACACAAAAGTCAAATTGACACTAAAACAAAGTTTTTTGAAGATTTTTTTTTTTTGAAAGAAAATTTGGTCAATGATTTGATCAAAAATCAACCATTTAGTTAACTTTTTCCTAAAAGATTGATTTTTGAGTCAATTTTTTAAATTTTTTAAAAATCAATTTAACAAAAGTGAAATTAAGGTTATTTAATATCTTTTTGGGTGAAAATTAACTTTTGACATGTCGTTGACTTTTTTTAATTGACTTTTGGTCAAAGGATTGACCAAAAAGTCAACCCAAAAGCTAACTGTTAACTTTTTGGGTTTTTATTGAAAATGGCTAAGAAATTTCTTAAAAGTGATAATGGAAAAGAAAGAAATGAAAAACGAGACTTTTTTGGTTGAGAAATGGGTTTCGTCGCGATCGAAAGTCTTAATTTCAGGTTTGTTTACCTTTTTGACGATTCGACTAAAAATCAGATATCAACAGCTACCCTTCTTTGAGCGGAAATTCGAAGAGGTTTCACTCAAAGACAAATTGATACTTGCAATTTTTAGTCCACTCCACTTAGGAAAAAGAAATGATGAAAGGAAAATGACATTTGGTCAGGAACATACCTGAATACATACTGTCACGCCCCGATTCTCGGGCACGCTCCCATCCTTTACCTGATCGATATAATAGTGACATCCTAGGACACATCGCCGACCCTTTCATTTTAATACGCATGCGGAAGCATATAAATAATCCCCAAACAATAAAACAATGGGATAGAAAAGTAAGGTCATCTTTTTCACAACTGAAAAACTACAACCACACTTTTATACAAAGCAAACCTCATAGTATATAATACAATACTATTAACAAAAGTCGGATCTATCACACATAGGTTCACAACTTAGGTTTGCAAAACAGGGTGAGGGTCTCAATCCTCATCCGAGTCACACTCCGGATCCTCCTCTAGATCATCCTCCAGATCCTCTTCAGGGTCTTCTTCCGGTTCTTCCTCTTCAGGCTCCTCCTCAAGTTCCTCATCCTCTTCCTCAATTACTCCTTCTTCGATACTCCAGCTGGAACTCACGTCAGAGTATACAGGAGTGTAAGGATCGCCTTCCAGCTTGGGATCCTTGGCATCCACCACTACTCCATCATTGGTGTTGTGAATTACTGATTCCCTAAAATTGATTCGACACTAAATCGAACCCCTAAAACGAATGTGGAAGATGAGCCCAAGAACAAACAAACATGAATCATCGATCAAAGGCACACCACGGGATCAAGGGTACCTTTTGTCCATAGACTAAACACCAGTGTTGTGACACGAGGAAGAATCCACACTTTTCTTCAGAGGGTAATATGTTCTTCGGGAGAAAGCGATATGAGAAGACATGAAAACGAAGAGAGCGTATTCTCTCGTTCTCAAAAATACGTAACTTCACTTCTGTTAGAATTACCGCTTCTTAGATTTCCCTTTATCTATTATAACTTTCTCCATGGGCCCTCAACTCATGGGCGGGGCCTTTGGGCCCAACATGGGTGAACGGGCCAACTTAGGCCCATCAAAAGAAAAAATCCATCATCTCCCACTTGCACATGGTGGGCCAAAACTAACATGGGCGGACGGGCCCTACTTAGGCCCATCAAAGAAAATATCCATCAATTGGGATCTACTGTCCCCTTCTCGAACGCTTCCTCTAAAACTTACAGAGGTGCATCACCTTCCGGCATGGAACCCTCCCTTCGCCCATCGTGATATTCACGATACCACGATCGATACTCATGGGGTACATTATTTGGTCCACCCACGTCAACTCCGACCGTGGATTTCACCAATACATATTCCAAGCCTTCAAGGTGGGGGTGTATCGAAAAGTAATATTCTATCTCAGAGATCTCTTCGGGTATACCAAAATGCATGGGACGACAAATGAGGTGGAGGTTCTGTCATCTAGGGGCCTGAAATGTTGTCCCACAATGGGGTGAGATTACGTCTCAGCAAGTTCTACCCCTTAAGACCCGATTAGGAAGCCAATATACCATAAAGGCTGCCTATGCACAACACAAGTCAGAGGACTTACCTTGGCCTCAGATTCCACCTGCAATTCAACACAGTTCAAATAAGCACCCAATTAATCACCACAAATCGAAACATCGATCAATCGACCTAGTCGATTACATGTCACCACGACCCTTTCTTGGTCAACTCATCTCATACTATCTATAAAGTCCGCTTATATCAGGACTACTCACTACTAAGCTGATAAATAGATAGTATAGCTTGCTTCTGAGATGATCGGGTATACTGTTCTCTACTAAGCTGTCATATCGCCCTTAGGTTGATATAGTATTCCGACAGTGCTCAATCTAAGATGATAAGGTATACTGCTCTTTGCTAAGCTGCCATATCGCCCGTAGGCTGATATAGTATAACCGACATATTCAATTTAAACTGATAAGGTATACTACTCTCTGCTAAGCTTACATACCGTCCGTAGGCTGATATAGTATTTCATTCCAAACATACATCCAAATTAATCTTTTTATCGTTCCTGATAAAAATATCCGTGTGTGGATACACGGTTAGTTTAACCAAAATACAATAATTTTGCTTTAGAACATCCCACCAGTTTCAACAGCCCATAATACATTTTTAGCGTTGTAAACTGGCACTCGGTAATTTTCCAGTTAATTACCAAAATTTTTTAATTTAGGAAATAAATCCTAAAATCACAAGTAAATCAATTCAGCACAAATTAAAGCTCGAATAAATAAATAGACTGCACAACAGTAATCAGCATAAAATTCCGGTCACCAACTATCCCGGTCTAATTTCTAGAAATTAATCAATTAATTAATTATTAAATAGCAATAAATCCAACTTAGGCCCGTAATGTCTAATTGGACGCCAAAACGGACCCGAAAAATTTCCGAGTCACTCTAGATAAATACTAGAGCTCGTTTAGGCCCTAATTGCACTATCTATCCACCTAACATGCATCGATAAAAGCACTAAATTAATTACTCTAATCTAATCTATTCACATAATCACTTAATTAAATCTAATCAACCCCTAAATATTATTAGCCTACTAAGTAAGGATTAGTGAGTTAAACTCACTTATTTAGCGATTCGTCTGGTTCAAAACGTTGGAAACGCAACGGGGACCGACTTTCCTCAAAGCGGGCCTAGCAACCGAGGCTCGGAACCACCTCAAAATGAGCTTAGACACCTCTGGAAACCCTCTCTGTTCTGATCTGTTCTTGGCTGTAAACAAAGAGAACAAAGGTTGAACAAGGCTAGCAAGATCGGTGAAGGCAACGGCAAGGCCGAGCGGCCAACAACACGGACTCACGGTGGTCGAACAAGCTCCGGCTTGGCTCCACAGGTCACGGGACCTTAGCTGGGACAGCGTGGGGACGAGGGGAAGGCGAAGGAGTGGCTGGACATGCGTGGGCAATGTGACATCCCGAATTTCCAATTCTAATTTCAATAAATAAAAATGAGCATTTCATCTACACGCATATAGTTCTTTTCCCTGAACTGATCACTCATGGGATAACTAGTCTATCAGGTGAAACCAGTAAGAAATTCTAATGCATCGGACTCGAGAATTTGACTAGGAAAGGACCTTTCGACCGAGTTAATCTGCAAGGGTCATTACGACACAGTTGAAAATCGATTAGAGACCGGAGATAGGTCGACTCGACAAAAGCATGTGATCGAGTGTGGGTGGTTCCACTAGATCACACAATTCTTGTTGATCGGCATTGGACCGGCTTTTCTGTCGTTTGGGTACCCTATGTCTATGTTTGAAACCTTGAGATTATCCCGACAACCGAGAGTCGCCAATGTGTCGAAGATGTACGTTGTGGCTTGAATTGATCAACCACAGGTCAAATGCACGAAAATTTCTAAAAGCTACCCGGTAGATCAGGACGCGCTAATATCGTGTCAGAGTGAAATTAACCGTGAAATTGAGATTGAATTCAGAAATTGGAAGTCTTGGTGTGTCACAAATCATTTTAGGAACATTGACTCATCTTCAGTGAATTTTTCATGCAAATCGAGTTTTTCGGCAAAATAATTAAAGTATGGTTAATTTGGCTCGAGAAATTGGAAGGCTCGCTTTTGGTCGTGCTTTTGGGATCTAAGTTGATTTTATGGTCAAGTGATTATGTGATTTAAGTGTGGTAACATTAGATTAATTTTATGGACTTCAATTTGGTTCAATTAGAAGATAATTGAAGAATTTGATGTACAAAAATTCATGCCCCGGCGGAAAATGAAATTGAACCTATTAGAAGATGTTGTGGGAGAAATTGAGATAGTGGAGCATGATGGTGGGCCATTTTGTTGGATTAAAGAAAGAGAAAAAAAGAAAAGAAATGGTCCCCTCTTCCTTCTCTCTCCTCCCTCTCCCTACCGTGCGTGGTTTTGCTTCTCTCAATCTTCTTCTTGTTCAAAAACCAAGCAGCTGAGGAAGGAACCAGCAGCCATGGCCATCGCATGCCACCAACCGGAGCTTCGCCGTTCATCTGCCACCGCCGCCACTCCGCCCGACCGCGCGCGCGTCGCCCGCGCACCTAACCACCGCTCGACCCTGCCCTCGTCCGTGCACCAGCCGCATTCCAGCAGCTTGCTCAAGCAGCTCGGGCCACGGTTCAACCCCCTCCAGCCACCGTTCGGGTTCCGCCTTGGTTCGCCTTGGACAACAGCTGTAAAAAATGGGTATGGCAGCTCGGTCTTCGCCCGTTTTGGCCATCTTCCCGAGCCCGGATGCTCAGCCCACCTTGAGGAAAGTCGATCCTTGCGTCGATCCCGTCGTTTTGGTTCACTCGGCTCGCTAATCGGGTGAGTTTAGCTCACTAAATCTTGATTAGACGGTTAATGATGCCCTAAATGTGCTTAGTCTAAGTTAAGTGAGTTTATGTGGTTGGATTAGTTTATTTGATTGAGGATTAGATTAGGGTGTTTAATTAAGTTAAAGTGTGTTTAGTTTAAAGTTAAGTAGGTTTATTTTAATATAAACCTTGATGTGACATAATAGGGTTTTATTTTTTATTTACTTAAATGTTTCAAATTCTGGAATTTAAAAATATATTATATTCCGAAAATCATTAAAATATTATTTAAAAAAAAAACTTGAAAATTTATTTTTGACCTCAATTGCTTTGAATTTCATGCTGATTGTTGCTGTGCATTTAGAATTTGAATTTGATGAATGGATGTAGCAAATTGAGTGTTGATTGTGATAAATAGGGTTTTTAGCCATAAAAACCCAAGTGTTGGATTTTGATGTAAAAATTGGATTTTTAAGGATTATTACTGTAATTGGGGTATGTGAATGAAATGCGGAGTGTCCGAGGGTCAGTATTGATTTGTCGTGTGTTGATGGAAAGACTCGGGTTGCAGTAGTGGCTAGGCCAACTGGATCTGTTTTTCCTTTTGATTGCCGTCAGTGTGTGACGTGGCTCGGGTCGCAGTAAAGGCTAGGCCAACTAGACTTGTATTCTTTGTGGATTGCTGTCAGTGTAGTGACGTGGCTCGGATCGTAGTAGAGGCTAGGCCAACTGGATCTATGCTCCTTCGAGAATGCCGTCGATGTAGTGACGAAGCCGCGCTCCAAGGGGGGGAAGCGATGCCCGGCATTATTGTTAGTTGATAGCTGAACTGCGAGTAGGCTATGCTATTGTGTGGCAGTGAATAATAATTGGAATGCGTGCCAAGTGCGATTGTGGTTCCTATGAAAGTGTGGGCATTCCAATTGTTTGAATTCTTATTATTACCTGAGTTTGTGTGATATAAATTATACTAACCTGTAGGGAAGAATTAAGACGAGGCAAGTCGTCTGTGTGATGTGGCTAGGCCACCTAGGGTGTTCTTTCTAAGAGCTGATCTTTTGTAGACTTTTCGCTGTAGGCCATCGTTTGTAATTCCGTTGATTTATGAAAGTGTATTGTTGTGAAATTGCTTCCTGCCTTTTCTATCCCATATTTTATTGTTAGGGGTTTTATAATATGCTTCCGCATGTGCATTAAAGAACTGATTGGGTCGGCAACTTAACCTGGGAACGTCGCATTTGAATGACCATGGTGGGATGTTGGCGCGCTCGGGGTTCGGGGCGTGACAAGCAGCGCGCACGATGATGGCGTGCATGAACGGCTACGGCGGCGAGGACGTACGTTGGTGGGCGGCTTCAGCTACTCCGGTAGCTTCCTTGGTTGCTATGGGGTTTGAAAATTGCACAAAGAAGGCTGAGGAAGGGTGGCCGATTGCTTGGAGGGAGAAGGAGGAAGAGATGGGGGACAAAGGGGGCCTACCTTAGCCATTTTTTTTTCCATTCAATGGTCTCCTTGACCATCCATGGCCAAGCATAGCTTCCTTGGCCCTCATTGAGCCACCAATGCTCCCCCTTGCAACCTTGAAATGGTCCAAAACCAAAGGGAATGGGGGGCATACGAATTTCATGGGCTTTGGTTTCAATTGGACACATATTCCTACTCAAATCAATCTCATTTGGCCCTCACAATTTCAATTGACACCTCGAATATCTAATTGGTATTTTTCATCACCAATTAATCCATCTTGCATCCCATTTGTGCGATAAAAAATGATCCCCAACTTTTTCTAGACAATAACGACCATAGAATGACTTTTTCCCAAAACGTTTTGGGTTACAGAAAAATCTTCTGAGACTGAGTCGACGCTCCTAGAATTTATTGTGACATAACAGAATCTTTAATTTTTGAAATCGGACTCAAATTTGCCATTAATTTCCATTCGGCGCGTTTTTAGCGTGACCTAGGCTACCGGGTAACTTTTAGAAATTCTTAGTTCAAATGACCCGTGGTCGATTTTCTTCGAGCCACAATGAACCCACTCCACTCATTGTCGACTCTCGGTTGTCGTGAAAATCTCGATAATTCAAATACGGACACAAGGTACCAAAACGATAGAGAAATCAGTCTAGTGCCGGCTGACAAGAATTTTCCAATTTAGTGGTGTCACCCATGAATAGCCACACATCTCAGTCGAACCAGCCTATCTTTGATCTCAAATCGATTTTTAACTGTGTTGTACTGGCCTCTAAAAATGAGCACAGTCGAGAAGCCGTTTCCTAGTTAAATTCTCAAGTCTATTGCCTTAAAATTCCTTAATTGCTTCCCCAAATAGTCTAGTTATCTTGAGAATGATCAGTTCTGAGAACATGATTGAAAATCTGGGATGTCACACTTACCTTCATTTGTTGAAAGTGTTTGGACTCATGCTTGCAATTTTTTTCTCCATCTCTCTCGAGGAATGGAATGAATGCACTAAAATTATTAAGAAAAAAAGAATGATTTAAGGATAACCACAAACCTAAGATAGGGTTTAAAGATAACAAAGTCATGGTTTATAAGGATAATCTAGAACTTAAAAGACAAGATTTAAAATTTACCAAAAACTTAAGGGAAATGGGTATGGTTTAGGCGAACTAAAAACCAAAAACAAAGGGTATGGTTTAGGTTGACCAAAAATAGGAAACAAAGAATATATGATTTATGCTGACCAAAAATTAGAAATAAATGGTATGGTTTAGGCTGACCAAAAACCAGATATAAGAGTTGACCAAAAACTGATTCACTAGGGAACATATATTTTGAAAAAGAATTTCGAGATTGCTCGAAGGCTAATCTTGCGGAATCATTCAAACATGTCTTGGTAAATGATACCAATTATGAAATTCCTTAGGAAAGGATTTTAACTAAATGAAGTTTGATTAACCATCTAAGGGTAAGACCAAATATGCCAGATTGGAAATAATCTAATCAATGAGGTCTTTCACACTAACTCTCAAGAATGGCTTTTATTCCCATCTTTTGATGTGGGAAAGCTATTCAATTCTCGCTAGAGAGGTCTCACATAACCCATGTCACAATGAATACAAATTCATTGATCAAAAGGTTTTTGAAAGGACCGTAATGTTAGTTTGGCAATGGGTTTACACAATGGGTATTCGCTTTGACGCCAAAACAAAAATATTCAATCAATATGTTCATCGGGTTTACAAGTCAAGGACTTTGAAGACAAGATAAGGTAGGATTGCTTCCACTCCTTTTTTTTTTTTTTGGTCAGTTGCTTCCACTCCTTCTAGCGGTAGCTCTTATGCGAAATTCTTACTTCAACTCAAACTATCTCAATCGAAAAAGACTTCAGATAAGAGTTGTAATGTCGGTTCAGGTGAGACTTTGAAAGGTTTGAAATATTTCAAACATTAAGCATATAAAAGTGAGTGATTATTTTGGCATCATTACCATTACACGACTTTTTAGAATTCTGACTCTTGAAAATTGAACCTTGATTCATAAAATTGAATCATAGTCTTGAATGAGTCAATATAAATTTATTCAATTGAAACTTAATTGTTTGACTTTCCAATATTCAAGAGAACGAAATCCCTCAAATGGAGAAATTCTCATGTGAATTTCTCAAACCGGACCATGGATTTGGATTTATCTTTAAAAAATGAGTGGAACACAATCGTCTATTCACGACTTTTGAAGAATCTATTTTGACCTCCTAATTATAGGTTAAAATGGCAATTCGCCCTTCAACATGGCAATTCCCAAAATTGAATGAACGAGAGGATTAGAAATAGTTCCTAGACCAAATGTCATAAAGGGAACTACACCTAAGTATGACTAAAACAAAGGTAATTTTATTTATTGTCGACTTAGAACCTAGAACCGAAAAATTCGGAAAACAAGGTTCTTAATCGAATTTTATGAAATTTTTTTCACAAAAGTCAAATTGATACTAAAAGAAAAGGTATTTTGAAGATTTTTTTTTTCAATTTTTTGGTCAAAGATTTGACCAAAAGTCAACCATTTAATTGACTTTTCCTAAAAGATTGATTTTTAAATCAAATCTTTAAATTTTTGAAAAATCAATTTGACAAAAGTAAAATTAAGGTTATTTAGCATTTTTTGGGTGAGAAACAAATTCTTTATATGAGGTTGACCTTTTGTCAAAAATTTGACCAAAAAGTCAATCAAAAAGCTAATTGTTTAATTTTTTGGGTTTTTATTGAAAATGTTTAGGAAATTCCTTAAAATTGATAATGTGAACGAAAGAAAAAAAAAAAATTGTCGAGAAATGGGTTTTGTTGCGGTCGAAAGCCCCAATCTGAATTTTTTTTCACCTTTTTGACACGTCGACTAAAAATCAGATGTCAACAATCTTTTATGTGGATACCGGGTATTCTATGTGGCATTGCTAGAGCTCACATAGATAATTTTTAATAATATTTTCAAAAAAAATCAATTTTTTTTTTATTTTTCATTTTGTTCTTTTCTTTTCATTATTCTTTTTTTACAACTCTAGCCGGTGAAGTCACTAGCCACTAGTGAAGACCAAACGGGTGAGAGCTGCCGCACCCTTGCCAAGATCAAAGCAAGTGTCGAATCCCTCACCCATCATCGACCAGAGTTGTAAAAAAAAAAGGGAAAATTTTTTTAAAAAAATCGAAGAAATATTAAAATGTTATTTAAAATTGTCCATGTTAGCATCGATCATGCCACATGGGACGACCAACGTCCACGTTAGCGATCTCCAATCAAAATTTGACCGAGTGCAATCAATTGGCAAAAACATAAAAAGAATAAGGACTCAATCAGCATAATTAAAATATTAAAAATTGAATTGGCAAAAAATGCAATAGGTTTAGGATAATTTTCCTAAAGAGTCATAGTCCCTATCAAGAAATTATTAGGTATTGCCATAGTCCTATGGGAAAGATTGCATCAGAAGATGGTTTTGCAATGAAAGGATTTGAATAAAAATAACTTGTAATTTCTCCTTCGTGCAGAGCTATAGGAAAAGGCCAACATGTCAACTTTAGGCCTATGAGAGGAGTAAGTTGGATTGAAAATAATCAAGACTCAAATTGACTCATCTGACCTATTCATATGCAATGCAAATTCAATGATCCATACTTAACCTAACTTGACTTGGGATCCATTTCAAGCAATTTTTCTCTTTAGATCATGGTCTTTGAAGAATAGGTTACTCCATTGATCAGGTTGTTGAGTTAATGAGGGAGTTCTGAGGTTTGGTTATGGGCGGGGATGTGAAGGTAACGGCGAAAGTCTAGCACAGGCTATCTTTATTATGAAACAGGTTTGGGTGTGGGTTCTCATTTAATATAGATGATGAATTAATATATTGGGCTTGATGAGACAATGAATCGGTCCATTTATGACAAATGGGTCCCTTAGTGTCAAGCTAAGTATGTCTCCGCTCATGGGTTTAGCTCATTCGCGACTGGGAAATGATGAAGTGGCATCTCCTCTTTAGACACCACGAGGTGACTCCAACCTTTGAAGCCTAACAACACACCCATCGGAAACCAGTAAATTGCCAATTTAGGAATCAAGATACAAAACTCAAAATTTTTCCTCGAACATGTTCAAGGGCCTGAAATCCTCCACAAAGCCGGACCAAGAATAAATTGAAAAACGAAATCAATGTCGCAAAAAAACTCAAAAAACCCTATTCAAAGAACAAGAATTAGAAGAGCCACAAAAACTTCAATCCACAAACAAATGGAAAATTACCAAAACAGTCCTAAACCTATTAAAAAATTTTCAATTATGTCCTAAACCTTTTTGCCAATTCAATCCTAAAAATTTTGCAATTATCTCAATTTATTCCATCTAGTCATTTTCTATCAGTTGACCAACGCTAATGTGAAAGATTTTTTAATAATATTTTAGTTTTTTGAAATTTTTATTAATTTTTTTCTTCACTTCCTTCTCCTTCCTCCAACCGGGGCACCGCCAAAGAATCGGCCAAAGGTTGGACTGGCGAAGGACCTCACTAGCCTCGAGGAAGCCTAGCCATGGCTTGGCAACCTCACCTAGGCCGCCAGTTGGGCGGGCGAGGGTCAAGCCTCATGGCCTCCAGCAAGGGCTATCAATGGCTGGGTGAGACTTACCCTCATCAAATTTGGCAATGGTGGAGCCTCGCTAGCCATGAGGATGCTCGATCTTGCCAAATCCGGCGAGGCTCGGCTTCGTCTAGCCATGGTGAAGCTACCACCTACCCAAGGCTAGCGAGGCTAACCTAATCAATGCTCACCTTTGGCTAGCCAGCTAGAGGAAGGAGGAACGAGGAAGGAGGAGGGAAAAAAGAAAAGAAAAAAAAAAAGAAAACATGATAAAAATTCGAAATAAAATATTATTAAAAAATTGTTCATGTTAGCATCGGCCGGTCAAAATTGGGTGGAGAGGAGGTCAATAAAAAAATAGATGTTAATTAATTTAACCAAAGATCCAACTAATCACCACGTTTGTATGATGGATTGAATTGGTACAATTGTAAAAAGTTTGGGATCGAATTGGCCAGCAAAAAAAAAAAAAATTAGAACTGAATGCAATAAGTTTGGGACCGTTTGGTAATTTTCCCCACAAACAACAGGAATCCAAAAAGTAGAAACCGTGATCAATGCTCAAATAGCCATGAAATTATAACTTTCTAGAAATTGATAAAGAAAACCAACTCAACGACCTATCGACAACTGTCGCAAAAGGGCCACAATGAGCTCTGGACGTCCTATCCAACGGAGTAGAGGGGAAGACAACATCGCCTACTGAGGTCACTGCGAATGAAGTCAGTCCAAGACATGGGGCTGCTATCGAAGAAAACATTATGTGCACCCGTTTTGCCACATGGGCCATGCATAAATCCACTCATTGATCACCATGTGGCCATAATGGGCCCACTTTTCAAATCTTTTCTCTCCTCTCCCCCCCTTGCCCCCTCTCTCCTTCTCCCTCTAGCCTTCTCCTTCACCAGCATGGGGCGCCAACATTCACTTGCCCTCTCCTTAACCTTAGCATGACCTCTATGCCTCCCCCATCATCACCACTAATGGAGTCATGTCACTCATGAGCTAGTTGTTCATGGCTAGCTAGTGAGATTTTTCAAAAGAATCCCTTCTTCGTCCATGGTTGAAGGGAAAGATGGATACATAGGGGATCAATAGCAAGCTTGAATGATGCTGACAATGACCATAGATGAGCGTCGGCATGCTCATGAGTGAGTCATCCATGGCTGGCTGGCGACACTGCAATCCACAGCCACAAGTGTCATCCATGGCCTCAAAAGGCAAAGAAAATGAAGAAAACAATGAGAGAAGAGATAGAGTAACAAGGGAGAGAGAAAAGATCTGAAAAGTGGACTCATTATGGCCACGTCGCGATCAATGAGTGAACATATGCACGGCCCACGTGGTAAAACTGGTGTACCTAATATTTCCTTTTGCCATCAACAATGTCGTAATCTTGAGGCTAGGCACATTCTCGAATGAAGTAACAGAAGAAGAAGAATAAGAAGAAGAAGAAGAAGAAGAAGTCACTAAAACTCTTCTATTTTGAGCTTTTCACTTTAGAACCTACTAAGACCTGTATTTAAAATTTAAAGTGATTCATATATGATCCACTTAAGCAAATTTGGCTTAAAATATGAATTTGTGACTTATTTTAATAGCCATGATTAGCTCTAGTACTACCTAGCTTCAATCTTTCCAATTTGACAAGAGACTCACTTGACATGTGTCGTATCTCCATGGCATGAGGCACAATGAAATGGCACTACTAGCATGCCTAATATTTTGTCTAGTATTGCATGTAGGTTTTTTAAATTGGCCAATTGTTAATAGATATAGGCCCAACGTGTAAATGTAACCCTTCATATGTCAGTACACGTGCAATGATATCTCACTCCGCTCGGACCATAAGGTTCACTAGTTACATTTGTCACAAAAATTACACTTGATGTGTGACATCCCAAATTTTCAATTCTGTTTTCCATTGAATAATTGGACATTTCATCAACATGCCTATAGGGCTATTTTCAGAGCCGATCACTCTCGAGATAACTAGACTATGTAGGGAAGCCATTAATAAATTTTAATGCAATAGATTTGAGAATTCAACTAGGAATCGGCTACTCGACCGTGCTCATCTTTAGAGGTCATTACGGCACAGTTAAAAATCAATTAGAGATCAGAGATAGGTCAGTTCGACTGAGATGTGTGGCTAAACGTGAGTGACTCCACTAAATTGGGAAATTCTCGTCGGCCAACACTAGACTGATTTTTCTATCGTTTTGGTACACTATGTCCATATTTAAATTCTCGAGATTTTCACGACAACCGAGAGTCGCCAATGTGTCAAGTGGGTTCATTGTGGCTCGAGGAAAATCGACCACAGATCATTTGCACTAAAAATTTCTGAAAGCTACCCAGTAGCCTAAGTCACGCTAAAATCATGCCTGAGTGAAATTAACCGCGAATTTGAATCCGATTTCAGAAATTGAAAGTTCTGTCATGTCACAAATCATTTTAGAAATGTCGACTCAGTCTCAGAAGATTTTTCTGCAAACCGAGACTTTTTGGGAAAAAGTTGAGGTAGGGCCGTTTTTGTCCAGAAAAAGTCAAGGACCGTTTTCGATCATGCAATTAGGAGGCAAGTGGGTTGTATTGGTGAGGAAAAATACCAATTCGATAAATGAGGTGTCGGTTGATTTTATAGAGGCCGGTTTGTGTTGAATTAAGAAGCAATAGTGTCCAATTGGAGAGGAAATCAAGCAAATTCGTATGCCCCCCACCACCATGACTTTTGGACCATTTCCCTAACTTGTTGAGGAAGCTTGAAGGCTGTAGATTGCTGTGGAAGACAACACACAAGTTGGACTTGGTCTTAGGGGACAAAAGAAGAGATAAGAGACCAAGTGGCCCCCATTGTCCCCTCATCTCTCCCACATTCCCTCCTGCTGCCGTCGACTGCTTCTTCTACATCCCCTCCTTGCTATTCAACGTCCCAGCAAACCGAAGAAAGCAGCTCAGCCTCCTCGCCGTTGCAGCCAACCACCGGATCGCCGTTCATCGCCCCGCCTCGCACGTGCACCGCCGTGCCTCACCGCGCGACTCCAAAGCTCCAGCCACCCGTCCTTGCTTCCACGCCACTATTTCGGGCCTTGATGAGCTCGGTCGAAGCCCATTGGAGTCCCTGCCACCACCATGAGCCACTACCACCGTCCGCCAAGCATCCCTACTACCTCCGTCCATCGTGCCTCGCCCAACCAACCGTCGAAACCACTCCGATCAGCCCCAAACAGAACCCGAACCAATGGGTATTCCAGCAATGTTTTGGCCCATTTTGAGGACGTTCCTAGCCCCAAAAGCTAGGCCCGCTTTGGAGTTAGTTGAGCCCTGCCGTGTCCCCGTCGATTTGCACCGATCGAATCGCCAAACAAGTGAGTTTAACTCACTAATCCTCTTTTAGTAGGTTAATGACGCTTAAGGGTTGTTTATTTTAGGTTAAGTTGGATTATGTGGTTAGTTAGATTAGATTAGTGAATTTAATTAATTGCCGATGCATGTTAGGTGTATAGTTAGTGCAATTAGCGAGTAAATAGATTTTAGTATTTATTTAACGAGTCTCAGAATTTTTCCGGGCCCATTCCGGCATATAATTAAGCTTTACGGGCCTAAGTATGCATTTTCTACATTTATTAATTAATTTTTGTAATTATTTAATTCATTATTTATTTTCCGAAAATTAGACCGGAATAGCCGGTGATCGAAATTTTATGCTGATTGATGTGGTGTGATTCGTTTATTTAATTGAGCTCTAATTTGTGTTGATTGTGCATGAATTGTATTTTAGGAATTTATTCTTAAATTCATTTAATTTCAGTAATTGATTGGAAAATAACCGAGCGTCGGTTTACAACGCCAAAAATATTTTAGTAAACTACAAAAAATGGTGGAATTTATGGAAAGGAAATTATTGTATTTTTGGCTAAGGCCAACTGTCACGCCCCGATCCTCGGGCACGCACCCATCCCTTACCTTGGTCGATATTAAAGTGCGATATCCCAAGACTATGTATCGCAGACCCTTTCAATTTATTATGCGCATGTGGAAGCAGTTAAGAATCCCCAGACAATAAAACAATGGAATAGAAAAGTATGCCATATTTTTCATATTGAAATTCACAACCATACTTTTATTTATAGCATAAAAGTCTCACACCTATCTACACTAAGACAGGGTTCACAAAAGGGATGGGATCTCAATCCACATCCGGGTTGTATTCAAGATCCCTCTCGGATCACCTTCTTCTTCAAAAATCTTTTTCCTCCTCGGGATCCTTGTCGTGCTCTCCTTCTCGGGTTCCTCCTCTTCAGCTCTTACTCAAGGTCCCGAAATGGTTATTCAATAATCAATGAGACCACGTCTCGGCCGAGTTCTACCCCTAAGACTCGATTAGTAAGCCAATACACTATGGGCTGCCTAAACACGCACAGTCGAGGACTTACCTTGGCCTCGATTCCACCCGCAAATCAGTACAATTCATAATAGACACCCAACTACTCATAACAAATCGAACTAGTCGATTACATGTCATAGAGCACACGTGCATTCTCTAAGGCACTAGTTCACCAAAGTGATGCATCAAATCACCGAGCCCACGTGTCTCTTCCAAGATGCCTCACTTAATTCCCTGGGCCCACGTGCATTCTCTAAGGCACTCATTCACCAAAGTGATGCATCAATTCACCGAGCCCACGTGCCCTTTTTACGATGCTAGGGCCACGTGCATTCTCTAAGGCACTCGTTCACCAAAGTGATGCATCAATTCACCGAGCCCACATGCCCTTTTAGATGCCACATTGATTCACCACTCCACCGTCGATACTGACAATTGGTACCCAATCATTTTCCCATCACATAATTGAAATCAACCAATTAGGAACATGTCCTAAAATTCACAATTTCAATCAATTTCATATAAATTGAAGTTCAATTAAATAAACAAACTGCACCACGACAATCAGCACGAAATTCCGGTCACCGACCATCCCATTTGAATTTCCGGAAAAATAAATAATTAATTAATTAATTTCGAAAATTAAATAAATAAATAATAATAATCCAATTTAGGCCCGTAATGCTTGATTGGAAGCCAAGACGAGCCCGGAAAATTACCGAGACCCGTTCAATAAATAATAGAACATGTCTACTTGCTAATGTCTATTTCTAACCACCTAACATGCATCATTAAGTCTCTAATTTAATTTATCTAAACTAATCTAACCACCTAATTGCATTTAATTAAATCTAACCAACCCTAAGTATAATTAACAAACTAAGAAAGCATTAGTGAGTAAAACTCACTTGCACTAAACGAAGGCCGGGACACCGAGACGACGACGCAACGGCAGCCAAACTTGGGCCGGGCCAAGAACTTCGCAAGCCCGAAGAAACTTTGGGCTTCAAGATTGGGCTGACTTCTTTAATCACTTGGGCTTGAAAATACTAAATTGTGGGCTGCTTGCTGGGCCAAAATTAAACTGAAAATGGGCTGCACTCCTTGGGCCGAACTTGTTTGGGCCAAACACTCACTTAATGGGCTGCACTTGTGGGCTTGGGCTTCAACTAAATCAAACCAACTTTGGCTGAGCTTGATAGGCCACTTGGTCTTGTGGGCTGAAGTTCACTTGGGCCGAAGTTGGGCCCAATCCCAATGGGCTGAACTGTGGGTTTGGTTTGCGGGATGCAGAGAGGAGACCAGCAGCTTCAGCGGCGAAAACGGGCCGATCGGAGCTCCGGCGAGCGGGTGGTTGGCAACCGGTGACTCCCGGGGGTCTTGGGGATCTTGTGGGTGGATGGAATGGGCAAATGAAGTGCTGAAATGGGGTAAAACAGCAAGAAAACACGAAACAGTACCGGCGAGCAGCTTCCAGACGGTCCGGCGAGTGGCGGACTCCGGCGGCCGTACGGAACGAAAGGCGGCTCCGTTTGGGGTGATTTTGGTCTTTTTAGAACGGTATGGATGTCCTCTTCATGGTGATATGTAGATCATTCGCTAGTTCATCCGGGAAGATCACTTTTGACTCGAATCTTTGACGAAAGGTCGGCTGGAGCGAAACCGGCGGTGGCGCGGGTGGAGGCGTGCGACGGCCGCAGCTCCTTCCTTCGCTGGTCTTCTTGTTGGCTTGAGGGCTTCGAAAATGAAGAGGAGAGGGTCTTGGATGGTAGAGAGGAGAGAGAGATGGAGAGGATAGAGGTGAGGGAAGAGATAAGAGAGATGAGAGAGATGAGATAGAGTTGAGGTGGGGGCCTTGGCTTGATATTTTCCAATCTTGCTCTCCAAGATTCATCCTAGGCCAAGTAAGATCCCTTGGCCTCCATTGATCCACACCAACACCTCTCATGACTTCACTTTTGGTCCATTTGGCTAGGGGAAGGGAGAGTTACGAATTTTGCAAGAATTGTCTTCAATTGGTGGCTTGATCCACTTCAATCCTATCTCAATTGGCCTCCATAAAATCAATCGGTCATCCATCGACCATCTCAATATTTTTCCTCACCCATATATCCATCTTGCTTCCCAATTTTGCTATCAAAAATAATCACTGGCTTTTTCTGCACAGAAACGACTCGGCGATGACTTTTTCCCAAAAAGTGTCGGGTGTCAGAAAAATCTTCTGAAACTGAGTCGACACTCCTAGAATTAATTGTGACATGGCCGAAACTTCAATTTCTGAAATCGGACTCGAATTGGCGGTTAATTTCTATTCGACGCGTTTGTAGCGTAACCTAGCCTATCGGGTAACTTTCAAATATTTTAAGTGCAATAGACTCGTGGTCGATTTTCTTCGAGCCACTATGGACCCACTCGATTCATTGACAACTCTTGGTTTTCGTGAAAATCCCGAGGATTCAAATACGAACACAGGGTACCAAAACAATAAGAAAATCAGTTTAGTGCCGATCGACATGAATTTTCTAATGTAGTGGTGTCACCCACGATTAGCCACACCTCAATGTCGATCCAGTCTATCTCTGATTTCAAATCGATTTTTAACTGTGCCGAGATGGCCTCTAAAGATGGACACGGTCGAGAAGCCGATTCCTGGTCAAATTCTCAAGTCTATTTGCCTTAAAATTCCTACTAATTTCCCCAGATAGTCTAGTTATCTCAAGAATGATCAATTCTGAGAATAGCCATATAAACACGTCAATGAAACGCCCGATTCAATCAGAAGAAAACAGAACCGAAAATTCGGGATGTTACAACTCTTCCCCTCTTATAAAAATTTCGTCCTCGAAATTTAAACCTTACAACTTAAGCAAATAGGTGGGGGTACAATTCTCTCATCGACTCTTCAGTCTCCCAAGTTGCTCCTTCTATACCGTGGTGTTGTCAGACCACTTTGACCAACGGAATGGTCTTGTACGCAGCACTTGTTCTTTTCTATCTACAATCTGGACCGGTCTCTCCACGTATGACACTCTGTCATCCACGTCCAATTCTTCAAAATTGAGCACGTGTGTCGGGTCAGGCTCGTACTTCCTTAACATCGACACATGGAAGATATCATGCACTTGCGCCAACCTTGGCGGTAATGCAAGACGATACGCTAGGGTCTCGATTCTTTCAAGAATCTCGAATGGACCCACGTACCTCGGACTCAGTTTGCCTTTCTTGCCAAAGCGCGAAGTTCCCCTCATTGGTGACACTTTCAGGAAAACGTGATCACCAACTTGGAATTCCAAAGATCTCCGGAGCTTGTCTGCGTAACTTTTCTGTCTGCTTTGCGCGGTCTTTAATCTGTTTATGATCATTGTCACGGCATCTACTGACTGCTGAACCAACTCTGGGCCTGTGATCTTCCTTTCCCCAACTTCATCCCAACACACTGGTGTTCTGCATGCTCTGCCATACAACGCTTCGAATGGAGCCATCTGAATGCTCTGCTGATAACTGTTGTTGTAGGCAAATTCTACCAGTGAAGCCGATCTTCCCAACTTCCCTTGAAGTCTATTACACAAGCTCTCAACATGTCCTCGAGGATCTGAATTGTCCTCTCGGACCGCCATCCGTCCGAGGATGATACGCCGTTTGTCGAAGCTTTGTACCAAGAGCACTCTGCAAACTTTTCCAAAAGGCTGCAGTAAACCTCGGGTCTCTATCTGAGGTTATCGTAACTGGCACTCCATGCATTCGAACTACCTGACGCACGTACAAAATCGCGTGCCTATCAAGACTGAGGTCTTTTCGAACTGCAATGAAGTGAGCCGACTTTGTCAGTCTGTCGACTACCACCCAAATTGAATCACTTCCTCTTTGACTTCTCGGTAATCCAGTCACGAAATCCATCGTGATTTGCTCCCATTTCCATTATGGGATCGAAAGTGGTTGCAGAAGTCCTCCCGGCTTACAATGCTGAGCTTTTACTTGCTGACACGTCAGACACTTGGCGACATGCTTGGCTACATCCGCCTTCATACCTGACCACCAATAGTGTTGACGTAAATTCTGATACATTTTAGTGCTTCCAGGGTGAACGTTGTAACTACTACGATGTGCTTCAGATAAAATATCTTCTCTAAGCTCTACATCGTTAGGTACAACCAAACGTCCTTGGAACCTTAAAATTCCATCATCAGAAATCTGAAAATCAGCCTTTCTTTTCTCTCGTGTCCTCCCGAAGAATCTTCGTACATCCGGATCTATCGGTTGAAGTTGTTTGATTCTGACTGACATCCGATTTAATTCTGAGGGTGGCCATAAAACTAGAAAGGTGGCCTACCTCAAATTTGAATTCCGAATCCCGAGCTCTCTCGATTAAGTTCCATTCTTTAATCAATATCGTGCTACTGAAGACTTCCAACTCAAAGCATCAGCGACCTTATTCGCCTTACCCGGGTGATATAAAATATCACAGTCGTAGTCTTTTAATAATTCCATCCATCGGCGCTGTCTTATGTTTAACTCCTTCTGAGAAAACAAGTACTTGAGACTTTGATGGTCTGTGAAGATATGAAATTTCTCACCACACAAATAATGTCTCCAAATCTTCAGGGCGAAGATAATAGCTGCGAGCTCTAAGTCATGCGTCGGATAATTCAATTCGTGCGGTCTCAACTGACGGGAGGCGTACGCAACAACCCTACCATGTTGCATCAACACGCAACCCAACCCTCTAAATGACGCATCACTGTAGATCTCGAATCCTCCAGGACCAGATGGAATTGTTAGCACAGGTGCGGTAGTCAGCTTTTCCTTCAGCTTGAAAACTACGCTCGCACTTGTCTGACCATACAAATTTCTCTTCTTTCTTTGTGAGCTTAGTTAGAGGCGATGCTAATGCTGAGAAGCCTTCCACAAACCGTCTGTAATAACCTGCCAATCCCAGAAAACTTCTGATCTCTGTCACTGTAGTCGGTCTCTGCCAATTGATCATGGCTTCGATCTTACTTGGGTCGACGAAGATTCCTTCTCCGGAAATCACATAACCTAAGAACGCAACACGAGTCAACCAAAACTCGCATTTGCTAAACTTAGCATACAACTGATGTGTCCTTAAAGTCTGGAGCACTAATCTCAAGTGATTCTCATGCTCTTCATCACTTCTTGAATAGACTAAGATATTATCAATGAATACGATCACAAACTGGTCTAAATATTTCTTGAATATCCGGTTCATCATATCCATGAAAGCAGCTGGAGCATTCGTCAACCCAAACGACATCACTGTGAACTCATAGTGACCATACCGAGTACGAAATGCCGACTTTGGAATATCCTCTTTCTTAATTCTCAACTGATGATATCCTGTCCTTAAGTCAATTTTCGAAAATATTGACGCTCCTTGTAACTGATCAAATAGATCATCTATCCTTGGGAGGGGATACTTGTTCTTAATGGTTACTTGATTGAGCTGTCAATAGTCGATGCACAAAGCGCAACGATCCATCTTTCTTCTTAACAAATAGAACTGGTGCTCCCCAAGGTGATGCACTAGGATGAATAAATCCTTTGTCCAATAATTCTTGCATCTGCACCTTAAGTTCTTTCAATTCTGATAATGCCATCCTGTACGGTGCTTTTGAGATCGGCTCTATTCCTGGTGCTAACTCAATCACAAACTCAATCTCCCTTTCTGGCGGTAATCCTAGCAATTCTTTTGGAAAGACATCTTGAAATTCTTGTACAACTGAAATGTCTTCCATTTTCAGTTCCTCAACTGTCGTATCCACGACAGTTGCCAGGTATCCTCGGCAACCCTCATCTAACAAACGAGATGTCTCTTGCGACGAGATCAGGTCAATCGAGGGTCCTCCTCGATTCCCGACAAACTCGAAGCTCTTACCCTCTAATGGGTTAAACTGAATCGTCTTACGATAGCAGTCCATTTTAGCTCTTTGTTTGGTGAGCCGACCCATGCCAATTATTAAATCGAAGTCATACATGGCTAGGACTAAAAGATCTATCTTCCCCACTCGCTCACCAATCACTAACTTGCACCCCGAACAACCCAAAGCAGCAATAACTTTATCTTTCAAGGGTGTAGATATGCACATTGTTGACTCCAATAATATAGGACTGACTCCTATCAACTTAGCATACTTGCTCGGCAATAAAAGAGTGGGTTGCTCCCGGATCAAACAAAGCATAAGCAGGTTGGTCGTTGAGCGAAACCATACCTGTTATCACATCAGGCGCAGCTTCTGCCTGACCTTGGGTAATTGCGTACACAGTGCCCTAAACTGGAGGTCTTTGCTGTCCTCCTTGTGGCACGTTCTGAGGGGCATACCCTCTTATCTGTCCTCTCGATGGTGGCGGCGGTAGCTGAGGTTGTCCTCTTGGTTTCTTCGGACAATATCTGGCTACGTGGCCTTGTTGGCCACATTCAAAACAGGCTCCCGTCCTGTCTGGGCATGGTGCTAACCCGTGTCTTCTCCCACAGAAGTGGCATGGTTCAATTCTATTAGGCCTTGACCTATTGAATCCACCCTTCTTGCTAGGCGGGCCTTGAAATCTGTTCCCTGACATCGGCCTTTTCCCTTGCTTGATCGCTCCCCGGTTAACACCAAACCTTGACCCTGATAAGGCAGCTTGTTCATTCAATCCTCGTTCTATCATCTGAGCTCGACGATAAACTTCTCGATAGGTCGTCAAATCCAATGGCAGTAGGGGTTGCTTCAACTCAGTACGAAGACCACTTCTGAATTTCCGGGCTTTCTCTTCAGGGTCTTCTATCGATTTAGGAGCATACTGGGACAGCTCTACAAACTTGACCCCATATTGGTCAACTGTCATACTCCCTTGGTAGAGACGATGGAACTCCTCTATCTTTCGCTCTCGAGCAGTACTCGAAAAATACTGGTCATTAAAGGCTCGAGGAAAGTGTCCCATGTCCGGACCACACCTTCCGGAACACTTTGTATCCTTGGCGGCTTTCCACCGATATTTGCATTACCTTGAAGCCGGTACACGCCCAGTGCCACCTTCTCCTCATCAGTGCACCTTAGAAGGGTGAATGCTTTATCTAGATCCTAGATCCACAGAGATGCAGCCTCGGGGTTTCCGGTACCAATAAACTTTGGTCGTTTTAGTTTCAGAAACTGTTCCACTAATTGGTGGATTGGCCTCCCAGCGGCCACAACTCTTGGTAGTACTCCACCGGGCGACGGTAGTGGCGGTAGGTGCTTTGCACCGCGGCGGTTTGGTTCTCGTGCTTGTTGATCCATACGATTTCCCATAACTTCCAAAATTCGCATGATCTCATCTATCCTAGGATCACCGGGGCTGCTACTCCGGCATCCACAACAGGGAGGTGGTGCTACCCTAGCATCTTCAACAGGTGGAACCATTCCACTCGCGCTAGCCTGTGCTAGCGCTCGACCACGGCCTCCTCGGGTACCGACTCTAGTCGGCGCTCTACCCCGAGTCACGGCCCTACTAGTCCTCTTGGTAGGAGTCCTCGGCTCCTGATCGCTCATAGTGTCGGTTTAAACAACAGACACTTGCTTCCAATTCAACACCGAATTAGAAACAGAGTGATTCAAACATCAAACAATGTTAGCACTCAGCTAACACAGACATGGACCAGCATGAATTTAAAGGCCTTTCCTACCACTATCCCAAAAGTCATTGCACCTTATCACTCCAATTCCTTAACTTCGCTCTGATACCACAAAAGGGGAATGTCACGCCCCGATCCTCGGGCACGCGCCCATCCCTTACCTTGGTCGATATTAAAGTGCGATATCCCAGGACTATGTATCGCCAACCCTTTCAATTTATTATGCGCATGCGGAAGCAGTTAAGAATCCCCAGACAACAAAACAAGGGATAGAAAAGTAGACCATATTTTTCATATTGAAATTTACAACCATACTTTTATTTATAGCATAAAAGTCTCGCACCTATATGTTGGATAAATTCTCTTAAAGTATTTTGAAGTTGACAAAACATTTTCATCAGTCTAGTCTGAAGACTTACAGACTCTATTGACAAAGTCTAAAGATCAAAGTCTAAAGCTAGCAAGACTCAAGACTCATATTTCAAAGTCTACTCTCATGGACAGTTCCCAGACCGACGTTTATTCTGATCTTATATGATCTTTATTCTAATGGCTAGAAATATCCTTCTACCGGATTCAAAGACTAAAGATCTAACTTTCATATTCGAATTTGTATAGATTCTCTAAAGATTTCGCAACTTATTTTTGGAAGGATCTATTTATGGAAACCGAGATCCCGATTGTATGGGTGAGCAGGATTGATGGGCTATCAACACTTACCTTAAAGAGCTCGAGATCTCTAATTGATTCTGTTCAACGGGTTGATTGGAAGAACTTCTTTGGAAGGTGCCAACGGTATGGAAGGCATGAAGAAGTATATAAGAGAGATGCTCTAGTTGTTGAAGGGTGCGGATAGAAGAATTTCAAAGTTCGAATCTCCTTTTTCTATTTTGCGATATCATTCTTCGAGCGATATATGTAATCAAAAGAGAGATCATATTGTAGTGAGACCTTGAGGAAGTGTAGTAGAGTTTTCTACACTGTGGACTCAAGAGTGTGAGACTATAATCACTCTTATTGATTCTTAGTGAAATCCAGCCCGGAAGGGCTGTCCGTGTGCGGAGAGTGGACGTAGGCTTGGTCTAAGCCGAACCACTATAAATCAAGTCTTGATTCTCTATCCCTAATCCTTTTATCATTAACTGCTTTCATTTGCTGCAATTGTTGGTTTTAATTTATTAATATCTCATTTGGATTAAATTGTTAAAATTGCTTTAAACACCTATTCACCCCCCTCTAGGTGCTAACTCTAGTCTTAACAATTGGTATCAGAGCTCGTGTACTTGCTTATAAGAAGTGTCTTTACTTATAAGTAAAAGATCTATGGCTAGTATGTTGCCTACAGGGTTGGTTGAAGGTCAAAGCAATACCAGACCTCCATACTTTGATGGAAAAGCTACAACATATGGAAAAATAAGATGAAGGCATTTCTAAGATCAAAAGATCCTTTGGAATGGGAAGTGATTGATAAGGGAATCATTCCCGCTGCCGCATCGAATCGAGAGAGGAAAAGAAACTGATGTTCCTACTCTTCTGACTCAAGAAGAAATCACTAAGAGACAGACTCTTGATGCCAAAGCTATTTACTCTTTATATTGTGCTTTATCCCCTACTAAGTATAACAGAATATCTTCTTGTGATATAGCAAAAGAAGTCTGGGATAGGCTTCACATTACCTATGAAGGAACTGATCGTGTGAAAGAAACGAGGATCAACATTCTTTTGGGACAATATGAAGTCTTCAAAATGAGATCAGGAGAATCAATAACTGACATGTTTAGTCGCTTTACTGAAATTGTGAATGGTCTTGAATATTAGGAACATCCAATCTCAGGACATATGAAGGTCAACAAACTCCTTCGAAGACTCTCAAAAGACTGGAATTACATAAAAACCTCAATAAGAGAGACACAAAGGATTGCTCCACTCTCTGTAGACGAACTAGTTGGGACTCTTCAATCCTATGAAGTGGAACAGACCAATGAAGAGGAAGACTCAAAAGGTAAGAAATCTATTGCCTTAAAGTCTAATGACTATTCCGATGTTACGCACTCGAAGAAGAACTAGATGATGAAGAACTGGCACTCATGATAAAGAGATTCGAAAGTTGAACGAAAAGGAAGGAAATTCAATTGGAAGAAACAAAATTCTCAAAGGTTTCAAAACAGTCAACGAGAGGAAGATGATTCTAACAAAGAAGTGACTTGCTTTGAATGCAAGAAAAAGGGACACATTAGACCCAACCGTCCTCTCGTTAAAGAAGAGAAAAGAAAAGACCGAGAAAAACAGGAGGGCACTCAAAGCGAGACTTGGAGTGATATTGAATGTGAAGAAAGTGACGATGATTATGCCAATATCTGTTTGATGGCAAAATCGGACTCGGACTCGACTTTGATTCGGACACGACTCGACGAACTCGAGGTTGGTAACCTGAAAATTCCTGTTAAGGTTTCTAAATATATTGATGAACTTTGTCTTAGTCTAAAAACCTCTCTTAAGAGGATCTCCAAATTAAAAAGGGAAAATTCTACATCGAAACAACAGGATAAACTTTTGAAAGAAAAGTTTGAAAAGCTGGAAAAAGATTTTGATGCTGTGAAAGAAAATTCAGATGTTATTTCAAATGAAAATAATCTTTTGAAAAATGATATCACTAACATATCAAAAAGATTTTCAAATGGTTCTGAAAAGTTGGATAAGATTCTTTCGATACAAAGACCATACTTTGATAAATTAGGTCTTGGTATGACTTCAAACTATTCCACTAATTGATTTTCCGAAGGTTAAAGAAAGAATTAAACGAGAGACCGCTAGAATCGCTTATAAGAATCATTTCCAGAAAGTTTTTGTAAAACCTCGTTGGCGAAATGCGTTGAGATGTTCCAAGTGTAAAAGCTTAGAACATTTTGAAAAAGAATGTGCTTTGGTTTGGAGACCTCCAAAAGAGCTAGGCTAAGACTGTCTATTGTTCTAACACTTCGGACCCAAGATGGTATGGGTACCAAAAAGAGCTTGAATTCATGTTAATTGCGGGTTACTATCAAAAAGAAGATTAAATGGTATCTTGATAGTGGCTGCTCAAGACACATGACAGAGACTCAAGTCGCTTCATAAAACTTGTCCGGATAGACGGAGGAAAAGTTTCCTTTGGTGGTAACAACAAAGGAAGAATTACCGGTCGAGGAACAAGAAAGATTGGAAGTTTGTCAATCAATAATGTTTCCTTAGTTGAAGGATTAAATTACAACCTGCTTAGCATAAGTGAGTTGTGCGATACTGGTTTCAAGATCAACTTCCAGGAAGAAACGTGCTCTGGAATCAATAAAGACTTTACTCAATCTTTTACTGGACGATGACATGGAAATATCTACCTTCTGGATGTGAATCAAGAAAGATCACAGTGCTTAATATCAGTACAAGATGACGCAAATCAATGGCACAGAAAGCTAGGCCATATCAATTTGAAACAAATCAACAAGATCTCTACCAAGAAACTTGTTCGAGGGTTGCCCATTCTCAATTACTCAAAGTCTGATCTATGTACATCATGCGTACTGGGTAAACAGGTTAGAAATTCTTACAAATCAATAAATAAAGTTTCCACTAATCATGTATTGCAGTTTCTGCATATGGATTTGTTTAGACCTACCAGAACGCAAAGCATTGGTGGAAAAAGGTTAAATGCCTCGGTAATCGTGGATGATTACTCACGATTTACTTGGGTCTACTTTCTTTCAAGTAAGTCGAGACTTTCTCTCTTTTTCAAAATTTGCTAAGAAAGTGCAGAATGAGAAAAGTCACACTATCTCAAGCATTAGTACAGATCATGGAGGTGAGTTTGAAAATCAAGACTTTACTAAATTCTGTGATGAATTTGGTTTTCAACACAAATTCTCCTCTCCATATACACCAGAACAGAATGGGGTTGTGGAAAGGAAGAATAGGTTTTTACAAGAAATGGCAAGAACTATTTTAATTGGAAATCAAATTTCTTCAAGGTTTTGGGCTGAAGCTGTTTCAACTGCTTGCTATATAATAAACCGAGTATTTTTAAGGCCAATTCTTGAGAAAACTCCTTATGAAATTTTTAAAGGAAAGAATCCAACAATTTCTTATTTTCAAATATTTGGTTGCAAATGTTTTATTCTAAAGAATGCAAATGATTGTGTTGGTAAGTTTGAAGAAAAATCAGATGAAGGATTCTTTCTTGGTTACTCAACTACAAGCAAAGCTTTTAGAGTATTCAACAAAAAGACTCAGACTGTGGAAGAATCAATGAATGTAAAATTTCAAGACTCTCCATAAGTTCAGCAAATTCAGACTCAAGATTCGAATCTACTCCGGACTCGCTAGATCTAACTCCACCGAAGTTACTAATTTGGAATCGGTACAACAAGCTACCGATGAAGAATCTACTCAAGAAGAAGATCAACAATCTATCGATCGACCCGAATGGCGGAAGCACAAGTCTAGTCATCCCGAAGAACTCATTATTGGGAACATTAATGAGGGAATTCGAACAAGATCCAAAAGGCGAGAAGAGTCTAGTGCTATTGCTCTTATTTCTGAAATAGAACCCAAAAATATTGAAGAAGCCTTAGCTGATGAAAGCTGGATTGAAGCAATGCAAGAAGAGCTTAGACAATTCAGTATTAACGACGTATGGGAATTAACTCCCAAGCCAAAAAGTAAATCAGTTATTGGAGTTAAATGGGTTTTCAGGAAGAAAGTTGACGAAAAAGGCAAAGTAACGAGAAACAAAGCAAGACTCGTAGCTAAAGGATACACGCAAGAGGAAGGGATAGACTATGATGAGACTTACGCTTCAGTAGCAAGGTTAGAGGCAATCAGATTACTACTTGCTTTTGCTTGTTATAAGAATTTCAGGTTGTTTCAAATGGATGTCAAAAGTGCATTCTTGAATGGATTTATTCAAGAAAAAGTCTACGTGGAACAACCTCCTGGATTCGAAGACTCAAAGAAAGCAGACTCAGTGTTCAGATTGAAGAAAGCTTTATATGGATTGAAACAAGCTCCTCGAGCTTGGTATGAAAGGCTAAGTAATTTCTTAATTCATAATGGCTTTTCTAAAGGAAAGGTAGACACTACTTTGTTTATTAAAAAGGAAGGTAAAAGTTTTATACTTGTTCAGATTTATGTTGATGACATCATATTCGGATCATCTAATGAGACTTTGTGCAAGAAATTTTCTAAGTCTATGCAGGATGAATTCGAGATGAGTATGATGGGTGAACTATCCTTTTTCCTTGGTCTACAAGTTAAACAACTAAAGGAGGGAATATTCATTCATCAAGAGAAATATGCAAAAGAACTTGTTAAAAAGTTCGGTCTGGAAAATTGCAAAAAAGACTCGACATACCAATGTCAAGTTCGTTGAAGATAGACAAAGATGAAGCGGGGAAGAAAATTGACCAAAAGTTATACGGGAGTATCATTGGTTCACTTCTTTATCTTACGCATCCAGACGACATATTATTTAGTGTTTGCATATGCGCTAGGTTTCAATCGATCCTAGAGAATCTCATCTAAGTGTTGTTAAACGTATTATTAAATATGTTGCTACTACTTTGCTAAGATCGGTCTATGGTATCCCAAAGAATGAGACTTTACACTTCTTGGCTATTCGAGACGCGAGATCTTGCAGGTTGTAGAGTTGAAAGAAAAAGCACTTCGAGTACTGTCAATTGCTTGGAAACAGGGCGGTATCTTGGTTTTCAAGGAAACAAAGTACTGCGGGCTCTTTCAACGGCTGAAGCGAATACGTAGCCCTTGGAAGTTGCTGTTCTCAAATATTGTGGATAAAACAACAACTGCAAGACTTTGGCATTGAAGACTCTTGCATAGAAATAAGATGTGACAACACCAGCGCAATCAATCTTACAAAGAATCCTATCCTACATTCAAGGGCAAAACATATTGAGATTCGACATCACTTTACAAGAGATCATGTTCAGAACAAAGAGGTCTTGATACGGTTCATAGACTCAAAGAATCAATCGGCGCGAGACATCTTCACAAAGCCACTTGAGAAAAGCTTGTTTGAGTCTATTCGCTCAAGACTCAATATATTATCTCTTGACGAATGTTGAAGCTCGGACTCGAAACTAAAGTCGACGAGCATCGACTCAAAGATTGAAGACGAGAATACGAATCGACACGACTGTAAGTTATTTATTTAAACTGTCATATCGATAAGGTAAGACTGTTTGTTTATCTCTAATTGAGCTTATTAAGGCAGTTACACTTTAAAAGTGGTGGTTATCGATTTATTAAGGCAGTTATTTTTTTTCAAAAGGAAATTCTTAAAGATTTTCAAAATTTGCGACGATTAGATTTCCCTCGTATCTGTTATCTTTTATACACTTCTTCTTCGTTTTCACTTTACCCGAAACCCTAGAACAAAAAGCTTTTCACTTTGCCGTATTTTTCTCTCCAAAACTTCTTCGTCTCAAAGTTTTTAACTTTCTTGCGACACAAGTGAGAAAGCTTCTCCAAAGAAAGCAACAATGTCGTATCAAAGGAAGTCATCTAGAATAGCAAACAGGGACCACAAGGATTTAGTGAGGGACCTACGCACTTCGATCTGACCGAAGAAATCGACTTTCCTTCTGAGCAAACTCCTCAACGATCTCAACTGCGGTCTTCCCCAACTAGACCTCAAGAACATCACCCTCAAGATGCGAAACAGTTTTGAAGATATTGAACCAGTAAGAACTCTTAAGCCTGCCTTTGTTTATAGGCTTTACTCTATATTAAAGGAATGAGGTTCTGCAATGACCTTCATTGATGAATTTCTGAAAGAGAAGGGTTACAGAAATGAGACTCATTTTCTCACCATCATGGAAAGGTCGGGAATTGTTCTGAAGGAACCGCCGCAAAAGCATTTGCAAACTTTCCCAGTGACCCTAGGTTTGGTATTATGAATCAGCCAGAGGGAAAGGATAATGATGAAAAGATGTTCATACACTTTAAACCATGGATGGGTGTGGCTGCAAACCTTCAAGGAAAGAAGGATGAACTATTCCGCTCAAACGGACATAGGAAGAAGTATGAAAAGTTGCTGAAGCGTGGGGTGATGAATCCACAGACTGTGGATTTCGATTTTCTGGACTTATTGAGCATAAATCTGAGAGAGAAGTTTGAAAAACTTCAACTTTATTAGTTTTGTATTGACTGTGATATGACACATTCCGAATTAACAGCATACTTCTACTCCAATCTCAGTTTTATTGATGCAAACAGCTTTTCTTTCAGCGTAACGGATAAAGAATATGTTGTTGATAAGGACATTCTGGCAGATATACTTGGTGTGGAAAGAGGGGCTTTCCAATCAATTAGTGTGTCTGTAAGCCATGCTACTCTTGAACTCGCAAAAGACGAAATTGCTAAAGATCGTCTATCCTACTCAAGGATGAATGCAACAAATACTTTGCTTCACAAGATTGTGATCAACTGTTTAAGACCCAAATCAACATCCAAGACAGATGTATCCATCTCAGAGGCTAAGTTGATGTTTGCAATCAAGACTGGTGTTAACTTCTCTTTGCCGCACACCATCATATTTCACATGTACAGATGCATGGCAAAGGACAAAGGAAAACTTCCTTATGCTGCTCTTATCACTCGTATTTTTAGACATCTGAACATTCGGCCTCCTCACATTCTCTCCATGAAGACCATTGATAAAATGGTCATCGGGCTGAGGATGATTACCAAGATGCGTCTGAAAGAACTCAGCAAGAAGTTAGAGAAGTTCAAGGAGAAGACTCCTATTAAGTTCAGACCAGACTCATCAGCGGCCAAAAGAAAAGGGAAAGAACCAGTGGTTAGTTCTACCAAGAAGAGAAGGGCAATCATCTTGGAAGATGAAGATGATGAGGATGCTCTACCCATCTCTGCTCTTGTTTCTCAATTTTCTGCATCTACTCCATCTGTTCCAGAACAACAATTTGCAGAAACAGAGAAAGAAGAAGAGAAAGAAGAAGAAGAAGAAGAAAGAGAGGAAGAAGAAAAAGCAGAACAAACGGAGGAACCAGCAAACACAGTTTCTCCAGCAGAGAAAGAGGATCTACAACAGCTGTCACATCCGAGGAAACTCCTCGGAACGAAGAGTTCTTTTCTCCTACAGAAGACATGGAAACAAGGGGAGATACAAACAGAGAACATACCCCTCTTCTACTGACTTTTGGAGAAGAAGATATACAAACAGGTGTTAGTCGATCACCTCGCGATGCTAAAGATGTTCATGCTGCACAGTTTCCTGAAGGAGAGGCATCATCTCCACATACTGAAATTCCTGCTGACATTCATACTGGCTTGACTCCACCATCAGACCGAGCTGAAACAAGCACTCAGACTGACAATTCTGGAGATTTTCGAAGGCTGCTTGAAATCATGTTGGAACTCAAAGGCCAAATTTATGCCATGGGATATGAATTTCAGACTTTGCAGAATGAAAATCATGCAATGTTCATCACTCGCATGATCGGCTTAAAGATGTTCGGCGTCGATTCAGGATACTGCAAAGGGCTCTACGCTCACCCAAGTACAGGAAGATTTGAGGAAGTTAGAAGGAACTGTCAAGTCTATGGAGGACTTTCAACTTGTTCGCATTCCTTGTGCTCCTTGATTTTTTTTTTTGCTGACAAAAAAGGGGAGAAGACTTTGCAAATTTTCAAGTTTCAACTTCAGACTCATTCCTCAAACCAAACCAAATCTTTTATTCAAGTTTAAACATTTTTTAGTTGTCATTTTGACTTTATCTTGAGTTTTTAACTTCGGACTCATTCCTCAAACCAAACCAAATCTTTTCTTCAAGTTTAAACATTTTTTTTTAGTTGTCATTTTGACTTTATCTTGAGTTTTTAATTGTGTGCAGTTTTTGAATGCGTGTTCATTATTACATTACTTTAAGCTTTTAAATTAGATAAAGATAGTGCTGTCTGTTCATGACTAATGAGGTTTCGGTGAATGCAGATCTGTATAAGTCGTGTACAGGGATATATCGTAATACGGGGATAACTTCTACTATTGTTATTCTAATCTTTATGAGATATCAATGCTTGCTTAAAAGTTGTACTGCAGGGCAATAATATTCAAATCTGCAGAAAAGTTTTGTCACCATAAAAAAGGGGGAGATTGTTGGATAAATTCTCTTAAAGTATTTTGAAGTTGACAAAATATTTTCATCAGTCTAGTCTGAAGACTTACAGACTCTATTGACAAAGTCTAAAGATCAAAGTCTAAAGCTAGCAAGACTCAAGACTCATATTTCAAAGTCTACTCTCATGGACAGTTTCCAGACCGACGTTTATTCTGATCTTATATGATCTTTATTCTAACGGCTAGAGAATATCCTTCTACTGGATTCAGCACTAGAAGATCTAACTTTCATATTCGAATTTGTATAGATTCTCTAAAGATTTCGCAACTTATTTTTGGAAGGATCTACTTATGGAAACCGAGATCCTGATTGTATGGGTGAGCAGGATTGATGGGCTATCAACACTTACCTTAAAGAGCTCGAGATCTCTCTAATTGATTCTGTCCAACGGGTTGATTGGAAGAACTTCTTTGGAAGGTGCCAACGGTATGGAAGGCATGAAGAAGTATATAAGAGAGATGCTCTAGTTGTTGAAGGGTGCGGATAGAAGAATTTCAAAGTCCGAATCTCCTTTTTCTATTTTGTGATATCATTCTTCGAGCGATATATGTAATCAAAAGAGAGATCATATTGTAGTGAGACCTTGAGGAAGTGTAGTAGAGTTTTCTACACTGTGGACTCAAGAGTGTGAGACTGTAATCACTCTTATTGATTCTTAGTGAAATCCAGCCAGAAGGGCTGTCCGTGCGGGAGAGTGGATGTAGGCTTGGTCTAAGCCGAACCACTATAAATCTTAAGTCTTGATTCTCTATCCCTAATCCTTTTATCATTAACTATTTTCATTTGCCGCAATTGTTGGTTTTAATTTATTAATATCTCATTTGGATTAAATTGTTAAAATTGCTTTAAACACCTATTCACCCCCCTCTAGGTGCTAACTCTAGTCCTAACACTATCTACACTAAGACAGGGTTCACAAAAGGGATGGGATCTCAATCCACATCTGGGTTGTATTCAAGATCCCTCTCTGGATCACCTTCTTCAAAAATCTTTTTCCTCCTCAGGATCCTCGTCAGTGCTCTCCTTCTCAGGTTCCTCCTCTTCAGCTCTTACTTAGGGTCCTGAAATGGTTATTCAATAACCAATGAGACCATGTCTTAGCGAGTTCTACCCCTTAAGACTCGATTAGTAAGCCAATACACTATAGGCTGCCTAAACACGCACAGGTCAGAGGACTTACCTTGGCCTCAGATTCCACCTGCAAATCAGTACAATTCATAATAGGCACCCAAGTACTCACAACAAATCGAACTAGTCGATTACATGTCATAGAGCACACGTGCATTCTCTAAGGCACTAGTTCACCAAAGTGATGCATCAAATCATCGAGCCCACGTGTCTCTTCCAAGATGCCTCACTTAATTCCCTGGGCCCATGTGCATTCTCTAAGGCACTCGTTCACCAAAGTGATGCATCAATTCACCGAGCCCACGTGCCCTTTTAGATGCCACATTGATTCACCACTCCACCGTCGATACTGACAATTGGTACCCAATCATTTTCCCATCACATAATTGAAATCAACCAATTAGGAACATGTCCTAAAATTCACAATTTCAATCAATTTCATATAAATTGAAGTTCAATTAAATAAACAGACTGCACCACGACAATCAGCATGAAATTCCGGTCACCGGCCATCCCGGTTGAATTTCCGGAAAAATAATTAATTAATTAATTAATTTCGAAAATTAAATAAATAAATAAATAATAAAAATCCAATTTAGGCCCGTAATGCTTGATTGGAAGCCAAGACGAGCCTGGAAAATTACCAAGACCCGTTCAATAAATAATAGAACGTGTCTACTTGCTAATGTCTATTTCTAACCACCTAACATGCATCATTAAGTCTCTAATTTAATTTATCTAAACTAATCTAACCACCTAATTGCATTTAATTAAATCTAACCAACCCTAAGTATAATTAACAAACTAAGAAAGCATTAGTGAGTAAAACTCACTTGCACTAAACGAAGGCCGGGACACCGAGACGACGACGCAACGGCGGCCGAACTTGGGCCGGGCCAAGAACTTCGCAAGCCCGAAGAAACTTTGGGCTTCAAGATTGGGCTGACTTCTTTAATCACTTGGGCTTGAAAATACTAAATTGTGGGCTGCTTGCTGGGCCAAAATTAAACTGAAAATGGGCTGCACTCCTTGGGCTGAACTTGTTTGGGCCAAACACTCACTTAATGGGCTGCACTTATGGGCTTGGGCTTCAACTAAATCAAACCAACTTGGGCTGAGCTTGATAGGCCACTTGGTCTTGTGGGTTGAAGTTCACTAGGGCCGAAGTTGGGCCCAATCCCAATGGGCTGAACCGCGGGTTTGGTTTGGGGTGATTTTGGGCTTGTTAGAACGGTATGGATGTCCTCTTCACGGTGATATGTGGCTCGTTCGCTGGTTCATCCGGGAAGACCACTTTTGACTCGAATCTTTGACGAAAGGTCGGTGGAGCGAAAACCGGCGATGGCGCGGGTGGAGGCATGCGACGGCTGCAGCTCCTTCTGCTGGTCTTCTTGTTGGCTTGAGGGCTTCGAAAATGAAGAGGAGAGGGTCTTGGATGGTAGAGAGGAGAGAGAGATGGAGAGGATAAAGGTGAGGGAAGAGATAAGAGAGATGAGAGAGATGAGATAGAGTTGAGGTGGGGGCCTTGGCTTTATATTTTCCAATCTTGCTCTCCAAGATTCATCCTAGGCCAAGTAAGATCCCTTGGCCTCCATTGATCCACACCAACACCTCTCATGACTTCACTTTTGGTCCATTTGGCTAGGGAAGGGAGAGTTACGAATTTTGCAAGAATTGTCTTCAATTGGTGGCTTGATCCACTTCAATCCTATCTCAATTGGCCTCCATAAAATCAATCGGTCATCCATCGACCATCTCAATATTTTTCCTCACCCATATATCCATCTTGCTTCCCAATTTTGCTATCAAAAATAATCACCGGCTTTTTCTCGCACGAAACGACTCGGCGACGACTTTTTCCCAAAAAGTGTCGGGTGTCAGAAAAATCTTATGAAACGAGTCGACACTCCTAGAATTAATTGTGACATGGCCGAAACTTCAATTTCTGAAATCGGACTCGAATTGGCGGTTAATTTCTATTCGACTCGTTTGTAGCGTAACCTAGCCTATCGGGTAACTTTCAAATATTTTAAGTGCAATAGACTCGTGGTCGATTTTCTTCGAGCCACTATGGACCCACTCGATTCATTGACAACTCTCGGTTGTTGTGAAAATCCCGAGGATCCAAATACGAACACAGGGTACCAAAACAATAAGAAAATCAGTTTAGTGCCGATCGACATGAATTTTCTAATGTAGTGGTGTCACCCACGATTAGCCACACCTCAATGTCGATCCGGTGTATCTCGATTTCAAATCGATTTTTAAGCGTGCCGAGATGGCCTCTAAAGATGGACACGGTCGAGAAGCCGATTCCTGGTCGAATTCTCAAGTCTATTTGCCTTAAAATTCCTACTAATTCCCCCATATAAACACGTCAATGAAACGCCCAATTCAATCAGAAGAAAACAGAACCGAAAATTCGGGATGTCACACCAACTGTATACCTACACACGGCTATTTTTATTGAGTATGATAAAAATGATAAATTGGTTGTATGATTGAGATGGTATACTATTTTCGCCAAGGGCCCTAAATTTATCAGCTTTGGGCGAGCATATTCATTATCAGCTTTGGGCAAGCATATATAGTATATTATAATGACTAGGGGGCCCTAATTTATCAGCTTTGGGCAAGCATATATATAGTATACTATATTATGAGCTTTGGATGAGTTATACTATCTAGTTTCAGCTTTGGGTGAGCAGTCCTGATTTGATAGGACCTTATAAATAGTATTGAATGTACCGACCAGGGGAAGGTCGTGGTGACATGTAATCGACTTAGTCGATTGATTGATGATTCAATCTGAGTGAATAACTGTTGAATTCTATTGTCTGACAAGAAGGAACTGAGGCCAAGGTAAGTCCTCTGACCCGTGTTGTGCTTAGGCAACCCTTAGGGCGTATGTTCTTCCTAATCGAGTCTTAGAGGGTAGAACTCGCTGAAACGTAGTCTCACCCCATTGTGGGACAACATTTTAGGTCCATAGATGGCATCACCTCTAGCTCCTCCCGATCATTTTGGTATACTGGAGGAAATCACATAACAAGATTATCACATTCCGATACAGGGGCACCCTGAAGGATTGGAATATGTGATGGTGAAATCAGTAGTCTGGGTTGATGTGGGTGAACCCAAAAAGGTACCCCATCAATACCGAACATGGTATCGCCATTACCATGATGGATGAAGGGAGGGCCTAGTACCAGAATCTGATAGACCTCTGTATGTGATGGAGGCCACTTTTGGAAAGGGTACTGCAGACCCTAAGGATGGATCGGGGATTGACCCGGTGGCCCCTGATCTTGAAGACCCAGAATCACCTGAGTATTCTGCGGTAGGCTCCAACTAGAGTGTGGAAGAAGGAGAGATCGTCGAAGAGGAGAAGGACCCGAGGGAGGATCCAAATGAGGATTGAAACCCCACCCCTGTCTGCAGACTTTTTTTGTGAACTTGTTGTTTAGAACCTGGCTTGGTAGTTCACTTTGTATATATTTGCACTATGGTTTGCAATGTATATAAGTGTGATGGTTTTTCAGGTTTGAGATTTTTAGTCCTACTTTCCTATCCCATTGTTTTGATGTCTGGGGATTCTTTATATGCTTCTGCATACGTATTAAAATGAAAGGATCGGCGATGCGTCTTGGGACGTCACTATTTCATCGACCAGCTGAGGGATGGGCGCACGCTCAAGGATCGGGGCGTGACATGATGGAACATCAATCATTCAATGTGCCAAATCATACCAAAAGCCATGCTTGTGCAACGGATGAATGAGTCGGATGTATGATATATAGAAGGTCGTTGGCCAAACTTTAGGAAAAATTGTATACTTAATGATCTAGTAGATAAGATCCAACTTATGAGGTAACAAGTCCTCATCAAAATTTGCCAATTCAAGTGAGGATTATATTTCTTTCTTTTCAGATTGGTGTTTCAAATATGAATATCAACCATATTTATTTTTACTTAAATTGATACATAAGTTTATCATAGAAAGTCCTCTACTGAGGAAAACATAAGGCATACAAAAAAACATCACATTATACTATTTAGACAAAACCTTATCCAGCAACTTGTCCAAATTCGTGGAAGACGAACCTTTTTCATCGACTGCTTCTTCTGCCATCTTCTTCCACTCCATGGCCTTGCGTCGCATTTTCTTTCCCACCTCTCCTTCCATCAACTCCCTCACAAGCCTCTCCACTTCATCTCTCTTCACATTACCATCCATTTTCAACCCAACCCCCCAATCATCACATATATACTTACACCAATTCAGACTGAAGAATCAGAATATGTTCCAGACTCTGCTAGATCTACCTCCACTGAGGCAGTTAAAAATTCATAATCAGTACAACAAGTTACTGATGAAGAATCAACTCAAGAAAAAGATCAACAATCTATCAGACTGTCCGAATGCGGAAGCACAAGTCTAGTCATCCTGAAGAACTCATTATTTGAAACATTAATGAGGGAATTCGAACAAGATCCAAAAGGCGAGAAGAGCCTAGTGTTGTTGCACTTATTTCTGAAATAGAACCCAAAAACATTGAAGAAGCCTTAGTTGATGAAAGCTGGATTGAAGCAATGCAAGAAGAGCTCAAACAATTCAGTATTAATGACGTATGGGAATTGACTCCTAAACCAAAAGATAAATTTGTTATTGGAGCTAAATGGGTTTTCAGGAACAAAGTCGATGAAAAAGGCAAAGTGACAAGAAACAAAGCAAGAGTCGTGACTAAAGGATACACGCAAGAAGAATGGATAAAGTATGATGAAATTTACGCTCCAGCAGCAAGGTTAGAAGCAATCAGATTACTACTTGCTTTTGCATGTTATAAGAATTTCAAGTTATTTCAAATGGACGTCAAAAGTGCATTCCTGAATGGATTTATTCAATAAGAAGTCTATGTGGAACAACCTCCTGAATTTGAAGACTCAAAGAAACCAGACTCAGTGTTCAGACTGAAGAAAGCTTTATATGGATTAAAACAAGCTCCTCGAGCTTGGTATGAAAGGCTAAGTAACTTTTTAATTCAAAGTGGTTTCTCTAAAGGAAAGTCTATGCAAGATGAATTTGAAATGAGCATGATGGATGAACTATCCTTCTTCCTTGGTCTACAAGTGAAACAACTGAACGAATGAATCTTTATTCATCAAGAAAATATGCAAAAGAACTTGTTAAAAAGTTCGGTCTGGAGAATTGCAAAAAGACTAACATACCTATGTCAAGTTCTTTGAAGATAGACAAAGATGAAGCATGAAAGAAAATCGACCAAAAGTTATATAGGAGTATCATTGGTTCACTTATTTATCTTACTGCATCTAGACCTAATATATTGTTTAGCGTTTGCATATGTGCTAGGTTTCAATCAGATCCTAAGGAATCTCATTTAAGTGCTACTAAACGTATCATTAAATATGTTACAACTACTGCTAAGATTGCTCTATGGTATCCCAAAGAATGAGACTTTACTCTTCTTGGTTATTCAGACGCAGATCTTGCAGGTTGTAGAGTTGAAAGAAAAAGCACTTCAGGTACTTGTCAATTACTTGGTAACAGGGCAGTATCTTGATTTTCAAGAAAGCAAATACTCTGGATAAAACAACAACTATTCTCAAATACTCTGGATAAAACAACAACTACGAGACTTTGGTATTGAAGACTCTTGCACAGAGATCAAATGTGACAATACTAGTGCAATCAATCTTACAAATAATTCTATCCTACATTCAAGAGCAAAACATATTGAGATTCGACATCATTTTATAAGAGATCATGTTTAGAACAAAGAAGTCTTGATACAATTTATTGACTCAAATAATCATCTGGCAGACATCTTCACAAAGCCACTTGAAAAAAGTTTATTTGAGTCTATTCGTTCAAGACTCAACATTTTATCTCTTGAAGACTATTGAAGTTCAGACTCAGAATCTAAGTTTGACAAAGTATCAGACTCAAAGATTCAGACTTGGAATACCAATCGTCACGACTGTAAGTTGTTACAATTACAGTTCATTTACTCACTTAAACTGATATCTCGAAAAGGTAAGATTGTCTGTTTACCTCTAATTGAGTTTATTAAGGCAGTTAATCTTAAAAATGGTGGTTATCGATTTGTTTAAGGTAGTTATTTTTTTGAAAAAGAATTTTTTATTCTTTCCTTATTACGACGCTTTAGATACCACGAATCGATTACTTTTTATACTCCTTCTCCTTCTCTTTTTTACTTTACCTAGAAACCCTAGATCACATTTTTTCACTCTCTGAGATTCTCCTTCTTAAGTTCTTCTCCTCAAGTTTTTATCTTTCTTGCGACACAAGTGTGAAAGTTCCCTCCAAGAAAGTGACAATGTCGTACCAAAGGAAATCCTCAAGAATAGCGAGCAAGGGACCACAGGGCTCGGGTGAGGGGCCTACGCATTTTGATCTCACTGATGAAGGTGACTTTCCAAGTGAACAAATGCGCCAACACTCTCAACAGCGCACCTCTTCAACTAGATCCCATATTCATCATCCTCAACATGGAGAGGAAATCATTGAAGATGTTGAACCTGTAAGGTCTCTTAAGCCTGTGTTTAAGCCTGCGTTTGTTTATAGGCTTTATTCTGCATTGAAGGAAGGAGGTTCTGCAATGACTTTCATTGATGAGTTTTTGAAAGAGAAATGCTATAAAAATGAGACACATTTTCTCACTGTGATAGAGCGATCGAGCATTGTTCCTGTTGGAACGGCAGCAAAAACATTTGCGAACTTTCCAAGTGACCCTCGCTTTGGTAGTGTAAATTAGCCTGAGGGGAAAGATGATGATGAGAAGATGTTTGTACATTTTAAGCCTAGGATGGGTGTGACTGCAACTCTTCGAGGAAAGAGGGACGAAATGTTTCGATCAGAGGAACACAAGCAGGTGTATGGAAAATTGCTAAAGCGTGGGGTGATGAACCCACGAACTATGGATTTTGATTTTCTGGATCTGTTGGGCATCAATTTGAGGGAGAAGTTTGAGAAGCTTCAACTTCATAAATTCTGTACTGAAAGTGAGGTTGCTCATTCTGAATTGATAGCCTATTTTTATTCAAATCTCAGTTTTCTTGATGCAAACAGTTTTTCTTTTAGTGTGAGAGATAGAGAGTATGTGGTTGACATAGATACTCTGATGGATGTTATTGGTGTGGAAAGAGGAGCTTTCCAATCAATTTCTGTGTCTGTTAGCCATGCAACTCTAGAGTTTGCGAGAGACAGAATCACAGAAGGTCGTCTCTCCTACTCAAGGATGAATGCCACAAACACTCTGCTTCACAAAATCATGATCAACTGTCTTAGACCGAAGTTGACATCGAAGACAGATGTATCCATCTCTGAAGCCAAATTGATGTATGCCATCAAGATTGGTCTAAACTTCTCTTTACCCCATACCATCATGTTTCACATGTACAGGTCTATGGCGAAGGACAAGGGAAAACTCCCTTATGCTGCTCTCATCACTCGTCTTTTCAAACATTTGAACATTCAGCCTCCCCACATTCTCTCTGTGAAGACTATTGATCAAATGATCATTGGACTAAGGATGATTACAAAAATGCGTTTGAAAGAACTCAGCAAAAAGTTGGAGCAGTTCAAGGAGAAAACCTCTGTTAAGACCAAACCAGACTCTTCTGCTGCAAAGAGGAAAGGAAAGGATCTTGTGACTGGTCCTATCAAGAAGAGGCGGGCTATCATCTTGGAGGATGAAGATGATGAGGATGATATTCCTATCTCTGCCCTTGTTTCTCAGCATTTTGCTCCTGTGTCAGCAAAACCAGAACAGCAAGTTGCAGAGGAATCTGAGAAAGGGAACCAGGAGAAGGAATCTGTGAAAACAAAAGAAGAAGAAGAAGAAATAGCAAAGACAGACTCACAGCAACAACCAGCAGAATCACATGCCGAAGAAGATCGAGCAGATTCTCCAACAAAAAATGAGGATCAACAACATTTTGCCATTAAGGAAACTTCTCAGTAAGAAGAGTTCTTCTCCCCTCTAGAAGGCATTGAAATAGGGGGAGATGTCCAACGAGAAAGTACTCCTCTTCTCTTGACATTTACCAGTGCAAGTGTTAGTAAATCACCTCCTGGTGCACAAGATGTTCATGCTGCTCATTTTCCTGAGGGAGAGGCAACATCTCCAAACATTGATCTCCCTGCTGATATTCACTCCACTGGCTTAACTCCACCATCAGACCATGTTGATGCAAACACACAAACTGACAATTCAGCTAATTTCGAAAGGCTGCTTGAAATCATTTTGAAGCTCAAAGGCCAGATATATGCTATGGGGTGTGAGTTTCAGACTCTGCAGAGTGAGAATCATGCCATGTTCATCTCCTTGCATTATCAGATTAAAGATATTCAACATCAGGTTCAGGCCACTGCCAAAGGCACTGCTCTCACTCAACTACAGGAGGATTTGAGGAAGCTGGAAAGAACTGTCAAGTCTATGGAGGACTTTCAACTTGTTCGCATTCCTCGCGCACCATAATTTTCTCACCTTTTTATGATGACAAAAAGGGGGAGAAGACTTTGCAGATTTTCACTCTATTCACTCCATTCCAAACTTTCACCTTTTAAACACTTTTGGGATTTAATATTTTGTTTGGTTATGATTGACATTTGTGATTGACATTTTTACTTTATCTTGAGTTTTGGAATGCTTACTTTTTACTGCATTACTTTAAGCTATTAAAATAGATAAAGATAGTCAATTGATATCTGCACATGACTAATTTGTTTTCTGTGGATGCAAATCTGTGTACAGGACAACTTATACTATCTTTACTCTAATCTTTTATGAGATATCATTGCTAACTTAATTGTTGTATTGCAGGGCAATAGTATTCAAAATCTACAGGAAAGTTTTGTCACCATCAAAAAGGGGGAGATTGTTAGATAATTTCTCTTCAGATATTTTGAAGTCAACAAAACATTTCCATCAGTCTAGTCTGAAGGCTTGCAGACTCTATTTGCAAAGTCTGAAGATCAAAGTCTGAAGATATCAAGACTCAAGTTTCAAAGTCTACTCTCATGGACAGTTTCCAGACCGACAAGTTAAAACTTCTATTCTGAGTTTATCTAAAATGGTTTTGACTCCAACGGCTAAGGAATATCTCTCAACTGGAATCAGCACTACAAGATCTTATATTCGTATTCGAATAAATCTAGATTCTCTAAGATTCGCAACTTATATTTGGAAGGTTCTACTTATGGAAACCAAGATCCTTATTGTATGGGCGAGCAGGATTGATGGGCTATCAACACTTACCTTAAAGAGCTCGAGCTCTCTCTAAATTGATTCTGTCCAACGAGTTAATTGGAAGAACTTCTTTGGAAGGTGCCAACGGTAATGAAGGCATGAAGAAGTATTTAAGAGAGACGCTCAAGTTGTTGAAGGGTGCCGGATAGAAGAATTCCAAAGTCTGAATCTCCTTGTTATTTTGTGATCTTATTCTTCGAGCAATACATGTAATCAAAAGAGAGACTGAAGTGTGGTGAGACCTTGAGGAAGTGTAGTAGAGTCTCTACACTGTGGAATCAAGGGCGTGAGATTGTAAACACTATTTTTTATTCTTAGTGAAATCCAGCCAGAAGGGCTGTCCGTACGGGAGAGTGGACGTAGGCTTGGTCTAAGTCGAACCACTATAAATCTGGAGTCTTGATTCTCTATCCCTAATCCTTTTATCTTTCATTACTTTCATTTGCAGCGATTATTATTTTTAATTCCTTAATCTCTCATTAGAGAAATTGCTTACATTCGGTTAATTTTATAAAATTGCCTTAGTCACCTATTCACCCCCCTCTAGGTGCTAATTCTAGTCCTAACAATAACATGTCGTCCTCCTGTGTCTTCGGCATGTGGAGGGGGTGCCGAAGCTAATGGAGGGGCTGAACGAGTGTGAGTGTAGCAATGGCGTGTGTAGCGTGAGACCATAGGAAAATTTGATGCCAAGCCCGAGATTCACAGGAAAATTATTTTAAAAATCTTAAATTTATTATAATTTTATAAATTCAATCATAAATCCTTTAATTGTACCAATTAAATCCCAAATGTATTTTACACTTTGCTAATTAGTCAACTAGGTCAATTTTGGCTGGAAATCACTAATGCAGACGCCAGCATCCTGCATGGCATAGTCAATGCTAACGTAAATAATTGTTTATAATATTTTATTTTTTTATCTTTTTCCTTTTCTTTTCTTTATTTTTTTTCCCCAACTCTGGCAGGCGATCTCACCAGCCACAAGCGAGGGCTGGATGGGTGAAGGCCTCCTTGCCCTTGCCCAGATCAAGGCGAAGGTTGAATCACTCACTTGGTCTACGGCCTTGTCCAAATTTGGGAGAGGACTCGACGCCCTCACTAGCTAGAGTTGTAAAAAAAAAAGCAAAAAAAAAATTGAAAAAATATTAAAATAATTTTAAATTGTTCACGTCAGCATCAGTCGTGTCATATGAGATTACCAGCATTCATATCAATGATATCTGATTTAGGACTCAATTAACATAATCAAAATGTTTAAAACTAAATTGATGAAAATACAATTGGTTTAGGACAATTTTCCAGTCACAGTCCCTATTAAGAAAATATTAGGTATTGTAGTAGTCCCATGGGAAAGATTGTAGTAGAAGATCGTTTGGAAAGGTATCGAATAAATATAATTTGAAATTTCTCCTTTGTGCATAACTACAAGGAAAGGCCACTATGCCAGCTTTAGGCTTGCCAAACGAGTAAGCCAAGTCAAAAATAATCCAACCCAAATTGACTCATCTGACCCATTTATATGCAATATGAATCAATGATCCATACTCAACCCGATCCGACTCAAGATTCATTTCAAGTAATGTTCATCTTTAAATCGTGATCTTTAAAGAATGAGCTACTCCATGGGTTTGTTGAGTTAGTGAGGGAGCTCAGGATATAGTTAAGGAGAGGGGTGTGAAGGTAGTGTTGGAAGTCCGTCCTAGGCTATATATATCATGAAATGGGTTTGGGTTTAGAGTTTTGGTTTTTGATTTAATAAAGACGATGAATTTTATTGTATTGGGCTTGATCAGACAATGAATTAGTCCAATGACGTATATGTCCCTCAATGTCAAGCTTAACCATGTCTCCGCTCATGAGTTTAGTTCATTCGCCATCTCTGGGAATGATGAAGTGGTATCTCCTTCTTAGACACCACGAGGTGACTCCAACTTTGAAAGCTCAACAACACACCCATCACAAACCAGTAAATTGCAAATCCAGAAATCAAGAAACAAAAACTCAAAATCTTTCCCCAAACACGTTCGAGGGCCTGAAATCCTCCACAAAGCTGGACCAAGAATAAATTGCAAAACGAAATCAATGTCATAAAGAACTCAAAAAAAAAAAAAAAAAAAAAAAAAAACCTATTCAAAGAACAAGAATTCAGAAAAGCCACAAAAACTTCAAACCCGCAAACAAAAGGAATCCAAAAGGTGAAAACCGCGATCAATGCTCAAACAGCTACGGAATTATTACTTTCTAGAAATTGATCAAGAAAACCCACACAACGACGCATCTCCAACCATCGCAAAAGGGCCGGGAGGAGCTCTGGACGTCCTTCTCAACGGAGTAGAGGGGGAGGACCACGTCGCCTGCTGGGGTCACCGCAGACGAAGTCAGTCCACGTCGTGGGGCTGCTGCCAGAGAAAATATTATGTACACCCGTTTTGCCATGTGGGCCGTGCATAAATCCACATCGATCATCACGTGGCCATAATGGTGCCCACTTTTCAAATCTTTTCTCTCCCCGGTTACCCCCTCTCTCCTTCTCCCTCGAACCCTCTTCTTCACTGGCGGGCGCCAACGTTCACCTGCCCTCTCACAAGTGAGCGTCGGCATGCTCGTGAGTGAGTCAATAATGGCTGGCTAGTTACGCTGCAATCCACGGCCACAAGTGTCAAGCCTCAAAAGGCCGAAAAAAGGGAAGAAAACAGTGAGAGAAGAGATAGAGTAATGAAGGAGAGATAAAAGATCTGAAAATTGGGCTCATTGTGGCCACATAGCGATCGATGAGTGGACGTATGCACGGCTCACGTGACAAAACTGAAGAAGAGGAGGGGCAGGAGGGAGAAGAAAGAAGATCTGATGCGCTTGACTTTACTGAGTGGGTTTATAATAGACTCGCTAGACCCACTTAAACAATTTGGCTTAAAATATAAATTTGTCACTAATTATAAGGGCCGGGATCAGCTCTAGTACTACTTAGGTTCACTCTTTCCAATTCAACAAGAGACTCACTTGACATGTGTCGTATTCTCCATGGCACGAAGCACAATGACATGCACAATTGAAATACCTAATATTTTGTCGAGTATTGCATGTAGGCATTGCAAATTAACCAATGGCTTGTAGATATAGGCCCAACATGTAAATGCAACCCTTCACTCCAGTTACATTTGACCAAAAATTACACTTGATAGAACATCAATCATTCAATGTGCCAAATCATACCAAATACTATCCTAGTGCGGCAGATAAATGGATCAGATTATGTATTGTCTGATATATGGAGGGTGGTTGGCCCGACTTTAGGAAAAAATTATATACTTAGATGATCTGGTAGATCATATCCTATTTCTGAGGTAACAAGTCCTCGTCAAAATCTGCCAATTTTAGAGAAGCATTATAGTTCTTTCTTTGGGATTCCTGTTACAAATATGCATATCAATCGCATTTATTTTTACTTAAATTCATACATAAGCCATTATCATAGAAAATCTTCTATTGAGGAAAATAGCGCATACAGAAAAACATCACAATACACTATTCAGACAAAACCTCATCCAGCAACTTGTCCAAATTCTTGGAAGATGACCCTTTTTCACTAGATGCTGCTTCTGCCATCTTCTTCCACTCCATGGCCTTGCATCTCATTTTCTTCCCCACCTCTCCTTCCATCAACTCCCTCACAAGCCTCTCCACTTCATTTCTCTTCACATTACCATCCATCTCCAAACCAACCCCCCAATCATGACATATATACTTGCAATTCGTCGATTGGTCTCCAAAGAATGGCCAACATAGCATAGGAACTCCCGCTGACAAGCTCTCGATGGTCGAGTTCCAGCCACAATGCGTCAAGAAACCTCCAATTGAAGGGTGGCACAACACTCTCTCTTGGGGGCACCACCCGGATAAAAAGCCTCTCTCTCTTGTTTCCTCAACAAACTCTTTAGGAAGAGTCGTTGTGTCTCCATTCACTAAGTCAGGTCTCAAGACCCACAAGAAACACTGATTGCTGTTAGCCAATCCCATTGCGAATTCAACCAATTGTTGGTGCGTCATGAATGCTATACTCCCAAAGTTCACATAGATTACAGACTTTGGCTCCTTCGAGTCCAACCACCGGAGGCACTCGTTGTGCTCTTCCAACAGATTGCACTCAATGTGCTTCGAGGAAAATGATTTTTCTTGAGCGATTCGATCGATCATTAAGTGAAGTGGTCCGACTGCATAAACCCTTGGGATTATTGAGGAGAGGGCCTGGAGCACATCCGGCTCAAGTTCCTCGAAGGTGTGGACAATGGTCATTGTGGCGTCATCGGTCTTGTGGCCGGTGTCAGCGATGAAGTTGAATAAAGTGTTATCGGAGTCGGAGATTCGAAAGAAGTGAGGCATGTCGCGTAGCCTCATGTTTTTCATTCCAGGGATCCAGTCGATAGGGGTGTTCCCGTACCCATTCGTCAATTGGGATTCATCTGCATGCATGCATAACCATGCAAAATCATCAAACGGCAACAAATCTAATTACGGTGAGTTTTTCTCGTTTTTGAAGACATTCTAAGTCACAAATCACATACAATGCAATTCTTTGAAATTCAAGGAAAATTACCAAAAAGAGTCCTAAACATATTGTATGGATGCTAATTTAATCCAAAGCATTTTAATTTAGTCAATTTAATCCGAAACCTTTGGATGATTCATCAATGTAGTTCCCCCAGCCAACTTTGCCAAAAAATCACAAACGTAGACACCGGCCGTCCTACATGAAACGACATGTATTGACGTGGACAATTTTTAAAATTTTTTTAAAAATTTCTGAAGTTTGCTTTTATTTTTTCTTTCCTTTTTTTCTTTTATTTTCTTTCCTTCGTCTATTCATTATAGGCCGACAAACCTCACAAGCACTATGAGGGCCATGAAGCCCTTGCCAACCACAACAAGGGGTTGCAGCCCTGCCAAATCTAGGGCAAGTGAGGGCAACGTGGCCCTTGCCCATGGCCAGCAACCTCCGCCAACGAAAGGAAATAAGAAAAAAGAAGGAAAAAATTTAGAAATACTTTTAAAATTGCTTAGGCTGCCCATGTTAGTACCAGTTGTACCACATAGGACAATTGACATTCACATCAACAATTTTCGAAAATTGGCTTAAAGTATTATATTAGCAAATTGTTAAAAGATTTACTATATTAACCAAATTAAAATCATTATGATTGAATTAACATCCATATAATATGTTTAGGTTTTTTTAAAAAAAATAATAATATCCCCGGAGATATAATCCATCGATTTGCGCTCTTCACGTGTGACCAAAGGCATTCATATAATGATAGATGATCTGACCGAAAATTTAATTTCAGGGAGAATGGAATAATATGTAATTCCTCGTCAAGTGAAGTCTAATACTAGAATGATGAATGCATAAAGTAATTGAACTCTACCGAAAATACAATACCGATAACGATAAAACCTACAAAAGGAGAATTTAAGACCCACGTATGACGAACTATGACTTGACTGTTCTGATCGAAGGCAAAGATTACTTATACATCTGTGGAGCAAAGCATCCCCTATTGTAGTAGGAGCCAGGGTGTCCTTTGAGCATCGTTCGACTAATTTTTATCGAGTGTGGCGGTTTCCCGTCCCTCACGTGTCGTGTAATCACACGCGCATGTGTTCGTAAGAATGGCCTTAAAAGAATGGACAACGTGATGATTCGAACCTTGGCCTTAAGCAGAGGAGAAACGTGCACCCCTTTGGGCTAATATATAAGTTGTTTAAATTAATAGAAACTCAAACGTATCTTACCTGTGATTGGCGCAGGACCCATTTCTCCCAGGGCTCGCAAATGTTTCACCGCCATGAGGGCACAACCGGATATGGTGAACAAGTGTATGAGCGGAATCCCATATTTCGAAGCCGTGGGACTCGTCGCGAACGTCGTGAAACCATCCGAGACGACGCAAGTCACCGGAGGGACACTCGAGTTTGAGCCGAGGCTCAACATGAGATCACCGAAGGGACCGGCCATATAGTTCCTTACCGAGTCGATGAGCATCGGCAAGTCCTGTATCGCGTCCTCATCTGAAGGAGGAAGACCATCCGGGATCGTCAGGAACTGAAAGTCGCTCAGCGTTCCATTCGTGAACTCGGGGCCTTGGGCCCTGACCAGCCGCCGGTGGTTGAACTCGGTGTTGACGAAGGAGATGTGGAAGCCCTTGTGATGGAGGAGCTTTGCTAGCTTGAGCATGGCACCGATGTGGCTTTGTGCAGGGAGGGGAATGCAAACTGCATGTGGCTTTGTGGCCGATTCGAATCCAGCGGAACCCATTTGTTTCTTCTCACTAGAGAATGATGACTCCAATGACATTTCAAGATGAGTTGAACTCGGCTTGGTTTAACGATCATTGAGTTGAGCCTCCTTCTTATATAACTTCGTCAAATTTTTGTCTTTACTTCGAGCGTAAATTTCCAAAAATGGGGTAGAAATATTCCATGTTGGCGTTGAGAATTAGCCTCTGTGGACCACATGTATTGAGTAACAAGCCAATTTAGTCCCACCTAGTTATCTTCAAAAGCCCCGCTGAATGAAAAAACATTGTAAGAAAAGCCAAATCTTACTAATTGACCAAAAACTGTCGACCGCACATCATTTTCTCCTAGGCGGTATAGGGATATCGATAAAATGGCATAAGCCCTTTTATCTTTTCTACCTCTACTCAAATGATTGATTAATACCTAGTATTAAGGCACCCTACGAATAGAAGTCACATGTGGAGAATTTAGTATATCACCAGAGCATACAATATATAATTTAATTGCTCCATGTCTCATTGATTCAAACTTTTAACATGATTGTAACAATATTGAATGAATAGTTCAATTGAAAAGTCTATAACTGAATTAATATCAATACGATGAATTTAAGACTTTTTTTTTAATACTTTTCCCACAAAACCGTCACATCTCTCATTCTTGGATGCACTCGATACGCGTCCACCTACATGTGGAATTGAGGAAAACAAGTTAGAGGAATCAAAATTGGATTCTTAATGCGGCGTAAGAGCACGCGTTCATTTGTCAAGCGACCCACCTCCGCTGCCATTGTCATGAGCAGTTTTAGTTTGAAACATTGACCGATCGTCGAAATCGATAATGGCGGATATGGCTCGTCTAAAACAAGATCACGTCGGCTGTGTATTTAATATTAGTCCTGTGATAGTATCCGATGACATTTTTTCTCGTTTGACTCCACAAATTTCTTCTCGCGCTCGACTGTTTATGGATGTATTCGCATCATCGCTTTCGTGAGTTAGCAAGTTAAGGAATCCTTGCATAACGCAGCATTGTCTCTCTCATTCAAAGAGAAACGCATAATGTTGACTATTGACTAGACTATTGACAGGTAAAACCTAATGGGGCCGCCAAAGTTGATTTACAAGATTGACTTCATTATAGCTTGAAGCGACTAGAAAACCTAAAATGGATATATATAATGCTTGCCCGAACAGGTGATTGAAGAGAACTTTCAAAGAGAAATTTTTATCGTTTTTCTAGACTTTGAAAGTGACTGCATGTTGGAATATTTGTTGGTGCTATATTTTCGTCGATTCCTAATTGCACGGAACTTCATCTGGCAACGCATGATATTGACTATTGACTTGATTATTGACGGGTAAACCTTAACTGGCCCGCTAAAGTTGATTTACAAGATTGACTTCATTATAGCTTGAAGCGACATAGAAACCTAAGATGGGTATATACGGTGTTTGCCCAAACAGAAGATTAAAGAGAGATATAAGAGAGAAATTTGCATCGTTTTTCTAGTCTTTCGAATTGACTGCATGTTGGAAGATTTGTTGTTGCTATATTTGCGTCGAGTGCTAGTTGCCCGGAACTTTATCTGACTAGTCTTCTACTTAGTAGGTTACCAATATGAATAATGTTTATCGCTCAAAATCCACGATTGGAAGCATGATATAAGGAAAACTATGGGCCGACGGCAGAGAATATAGTCAATGTTAAATAACATTTTATTTAAGATACTGATGCGGTATTCAAGTCTAAAACTGTATTCGTTATATTATTCGAAATGATGTAGTCAATGTGGATTTTCGTGAGAGAAATAATAAGCGTAACATTACAATAGAAGATATATTCATATTTTTTAGATTGACCCTTGAAGTTTATGTGCAAAGTGGATTCAAAGTCTATCACGTAAATCTATCCTCCGATTAAAAGAAAAGATAAGATTGTTATATTTGTTAATTATAATATAAGTACACGATAAAGCTAATCTTGAAAGAAAACTCAAACTCTGGAAAGAATGTCCTTTGGTTTGGAGACCTGCAAAAGGAATTGGCCATACCAAAAAGATGTGGATACATGAATTCTTTTTATTTGCAGGTCACTATCAAAAGGAATATTAAATGGTATCTAGATAGTGGCAAATAGCCAAAATCTCTTCCTAGAAACTTGTTCGAAGATTGCCTATTCTCAATTACCTAAAGTATGATCTATGTACACCATGCGTACTAGGTAAATAGGTTAGAAACTCTTTTAAACCAATAAATAAAGTTTCCACTAATCGTGTACTGCAGTTTCTGCATATGAATATATTTGGACCTACAAGAACACAAAGCATTGGTGGAAAAAGGTTTTGCCTAGTAATAGTGGATGATTATTCACAATTTACTTGGGTCTACTTTCTTGCAAGTAAGTCTGAGACTTTCTCTCACTTTTCAAAATTGGCTAAGAATGTGCAGAATGAGAAAGGTCACACTATTTCAAGCATTCGTACAGACCATGGAGGTGAGTTTGAAAATCAAGACTTCGCTAAATTTTGTGATGAATCTGGTTTTCAGCATAAATTCTCCTCTCCATATACACCATAACAGAATGGAGTTGTAGAAAGGAAGAATAGGTCTTTACAAGAAATGGCAATGACTCTTTTAATTGAAAGTAATATTTCTTCATGGTTTTAGGCTGAAGCTGTTTCGACTGCTTGCTATATTATTAATAGAATGTTTTTAAGGCCAATTCTTAAGAAAACTCCTTATGAAATTTTTAAAGGTAAGAAACCAATTGTTTCATATTTTCAAGTATTTGGTTGTAAATGCTTTATTCTGAAGAATGCAAATGATCGAGTTGATAAGTTTGAAGAAAAATCAGATGAATGATTTTTTCTTGGTTACTCAACTGCAAGCAAAGCCTACAGAGTATTCAACAAGAAGGCTCAAACTGTGGAAGAATCAATGAATGTCAAATTTCAAGACTCTCCACAAATTCAGCCAATTCAGACTGAAGAATTAGAATATGCTCCAGACTCTACTAAGTCTACCTCCTTTGAAGCAGTTCAAAATTCAGAAGCAGTACAACAAGTTGTTGATGAAGAATCAACTCAAAAAAAAGATCAACAACCTATCAGACTATCCAGTAACTGGAAGCACAAATCTAGTCATCTCGAAGAACTCATTATTGGAAACATTAATGAGGAAATTCGAACAAGATCCAAAAGGCGAGAAGAGTCTAGTGTTGTTGCGCTTATTTCTGAAATAGAACCCAAAAACATTGAAGAAGCCTTAGCTGATGAAAACTGGATTGAAGCAATGCAAGAAGAGCTCAGACAATTCAGTATTAACGATGTTTTGGAATTAACTCCTAAACCAAAAGGTAAATCTGTTAATGGAGCCAAATGGGTTTTTATGAACAAAGTCGATGAAAAAGGCAAAATGACAAGAAACAAAGCAAGACTCGTGGCTAAATGATACACACAAGAAGAAGGGAAAGACTATGATGAGACTTACGCTCCTGTAGCAAGGTTAGAAGTAATCAGATTATTACTTGCTTTTGCATGCTATAAGAATTTCAGGTTATTCCAAATGGACGTCAAAAGCGCATTCCTGAATGAATTTATCCAAGAAGAAGTCTATGTGGAACAACCTCCTGGATTTGAAGACTCAAAGAAACCAAACTCAGTGTTCAGACTGAAGAAGGTTTTATATGGATTGAAACAAGCTCCTCGAGCTTGGTATGAAAGGCTAAGTAACTTTTTAATTCAAAGTGGTTTTACTAAAGGAAAGGTAGATACTACTTTATTCATTAAAAATTAAGGTAAAAGCTTTTTACTTGTTCAAATTTATGTCGATGATATTGTATTTGGATCATCTAATGAGACTTTGTGCAAGAAATTTTCTAAGTCTATGCAGGATGAATTCAAGATAAGCATGATGGGTGAACTATCCTTCTTCCTTGGTCTATAAGTGAAACGACTGAAAGAATGAATCTTTATTCATCAAGAAAAATATGCAAAAGAACTTGTTAAAAAGTTCGGTTTAGAGAATTGCAAAAAAACTGACATACCTATGTCAAATTCTTTGAAGATAGACAAAGATGAAGCAGGGAAGAAAGTCGACCAAAAACTATACAGGAGTATCATTGATTCACTTATTTATCTTACTGCATCTAGACCTGATATATTATTTAGTGTCTGCATATGTGCTAGGTTTCAATCAGATCCTAAGGAATCTCATCTAAGTGCCGCTAAACGTATCATTAAATATGTTGCAACTACTGCTAAAATTGGTCTATGGTATCCCAAAGAATGAGACTTTACTATTCTTGGTTATTCAGACGCAGATCCTGCAGGTTGTAGAGTTGATAGAAAAAGCACTTCTGGCACTTGTCAATTACTCGATAACATGGCAGTATCTTGGTTTTCAAGGAAGCAAAAAACCGTAGCTCTCTCAACAGCTGAAGCAGAATACGTAGCTCTTGTAAGTTGATGTTCTCAAATACTCTTAATAAAACAACAACTATGAGACTTTGGTATCGAAGACTCTTGTACCGAGATCAAATGTGACAACACAAGTGCAATCAATCTTACAAAAAATCCTATTCTCCACTCAAGAGCAAAACACATTGAGATTCGACATCATTTTATAAGAGATCATGTTCAAAATAGAGAAGTCTTGATATAATTTATCGACTCAAAGAATCAACTGGCAAAACATCTTCACAAAGCCGCTTGAGAAAAGTTTATTTGAGTCTATTTGTTCAAGACTCAACATTTTATCTCCCGAAGACTATTGAAGCTCAGACTCAGAAACTAAATCTGAAAAGCATCAGACTTAAAAGTTCAGACTTAGAAGACCAAACGTCACGACTGTAAGTTATTTCAATTATAGTTCATTTATTCGTTTAAACTGATATCTTGGAAAAGTAAGACCGCTTGTTAATCTCTAATTGATATTATTAAGGCAATTATTTCTTTAAAAAGGGTGGTTATCGATTTGTTTAAAAAAGGCAATTATTTTGAAAATGCATTTTTATTTTTTCCTTTTTGTAACGTTTCACATACCCCGTATCGATTGCCTTTATACAGTTACTCTTCCTCTTCTCATTTTACCCAAAAACCCTAGAGCACAAATTTTCACTCTCTGAGATTTTCTTTCGAAAGTTCATCTCTTCAAGCTTTGACCTTTCTTGCGAAACAAGTGTGAAAGTTCTCCCTAAGACATTGACAATGACGCATCAAAGAAAGTCTTCCAGAATAGCAAGCAGGGGACCACAAGGCTTGCGTGAGGGGCCTACGCACTTCGATCTTACTGAAGAAGGAAACTCTCAAAGTGGACAGGTGCATCAACATTCCCAACAGCGCACTTCTTCAGATAGATCACATGATCGTAACCCTCAACATGCAGAGGAAAACATCATTGAAGATGTAGAACCAGTAAGGTCTCTTAAGCCATCATTTATTTATAGGCTTTACTCTGCTTTGAAAGAAGGGGGTTCTGCAATGATGTTTATTGACGAGTTCTTGAAAGAAAATGGCTATAAAAATGAGACTCATTTTCTGACTGTGATGGAACGATCGGGTGTTGTTCCTGTTGGAACAGCGGCAAAGACTTTTGCAAACTTTCCGAATTATCCTCGTTTTGGTAGTGTCAATCAGCCTGAGGGGAAAGATGATAATGAGAAAATGTTTGTGCATTTTAAGCCAAGGATGGGTGTGGTTGCAAATCTTCGGGGAAAGAAAGAAGAATTGTTTCGATCGGAAGAACATAAGCAAATGTATGTTAAATTGCTGAAGCGTGGGGTAATGAACCCACGAACTGTGGATTTTGATTTTTTCAATCTGTTAAGTATCAATTTAAGGGAGAAGTTTGAGAAACTTCAACTTCATCAATTCTGTACTGAGAGCGAGATTGCTCATTCTGAACTGACGACTTATTTCTACTCTAACCTTAGTTTTCTTGATGCAAACAGTTTTTCATTTAATGTGAGGGATAAAGAGTATGTGGTTGACACAAATACTCTAGCTGACGTTATTGGTGTGGAAAAAGGAGATTTCCAATCAATTTCTATGTCTGTTAGCCATGCAACATTGGAGCTTGCAGCAGATAGAATCGCATAAGGACGTCTCTCCTATTCGAGGATGAGTGCTTCAAACATTCTACTTCATAAAATTGTGATCAACTGTCTCAGACCTAAGTCAACATCGAAGACAAATGTATCCATTTCTGAAGCAAAATTGATGTATGCCATCAAGATCGGCCATAACTTTTCCTTGCCCCATACCATCATGTTCCACATGTATTGATCTATGGCGAAGGACAAGGGAAAACTCCCTTATGCTGCTCTCATCACTCGTTTATTCAAACATTTGAATATTCAGCCTCCCAACATTCTGTGTGTGAAGACTATTGATCAAATGGTCATTAGGCTAAAGATGATTACGAAAATGCGTCTGAAAGAACTCAGCAAAAAGCTTGAGCGGTTCAAGAAAAAAACCCCTGTCAAGACCAGACAAGACTCATCTGCTACAAAGAGGAAAGGAAAAGATCCTATGACTGGTCCTACCAAGAGAAGGCGGGCGATCATCTTGCAAGATGAAGATGATGACAATGACATTCCTATCTTTGCTTTTGTTTCCCAGCATCATGTTACTGAGTCAGCGGAATAAGAACATCCAATTGTAGAAGAAACTGAGAAAGGGAACCAAGAGAAGGAATCCATGTAGACAGTTACTGAGTCAGCAGAATAAGAACATCCAGTTGTAGAAGAAACTGAGAAAGGGAACCAAGAGAAGGAATCCATGTAGACAGAAGAAGAAGAAGAACAAGAACAAGAACAAGAACAAGAAGAACAAGAAACAAACGGAACAGACTCACAGATACAGCCAGAAGAACAACATGCAGAAGAAGATAGTGCAGATTCTCCAGCAGAAAAAGAGGATGTCTTTTACTTCTCTCCTCCAAAAGGCATTGAAACAAGGGGAGATATTCAAAGAGAGAGTGTTCCTCTTTTAACCTTTACCAGTGCAAGTGTCAATCATTCTCCTGCTAGTGCAGAAGATGTCCATGCCTCCGAATTTCCTGAGGAAGAGGCCACATCTCCAAATATTGATCTCCCTGCTGATATTCGCTCCACTGGCTTTACTCCACAATCAGACCATGCTGAAACAAGCACGCAGACTGAATATTCAGGAGACTTTGGAAGACTGCTTGAAATTCTTTTGGAGCTCAAAGGCCAGGTTTATGCTTTAGGATGCGAATTCCAGACACTGTAGAATGAGAATCGTGCAATGTCCATCTTCTTGTAAGATCAAATTCAGAATATTCAACTTCAAATTCAGGCCACTGCCAAAGGCATAGCTCTTGCTCAACTGCAGAAGATTTGAAGAAGCTGGAGGAATCTATCAAGTCAATGGGAGATTTTCAGCTTGTTCGCGTTCCTCGAGCACCCTGACTTTTTCACCTTTTTATGCTGACAAAAAGGGGGAGAAGTTTTTGCAGATTTCTATTCCAAACTTTCAACTTTTGAACATACTTTGGATTTAATATTTTGATGTGATTGTGATTGACTTTATCCTTGGTTGGTTTTAAGCTTTGGTTTACTTGCTTATTATTGCAGTACTTTAAGTTATTAAGTTAGATAAAAATAGTTGATTAATATCTGTACAAGACTAACTTGTTTTATGTGGATGCAGATCTGTGTACAGGACAACCTTCACTATCTTTACACTAATCTTTTATGAGATATCATTGCTAGCTTAAATGTTGTATTGCAGGGCAATAGTATTCAAATCTGCAGGAAAGTTTTGTCACCATCAAAAAGGGGGAGATTGTTAGAAAAATCCTCTTAAGGTATTTTGAAATCGACAAAACATTTCCATCAATCTAGTCTGAAGACTTGCAGACTCTACTGGCAAAGTCTAAAGGCCAAAGTCTGAAGACCTCCAGACTCAAGTTTCAAAGTCTACTCTCATGGACAGTTTCCAGACCAACAAAGTTAAAACTTCTATTATGATTACTTCTAGTGTGGTTTTGACTCCAAAGGTTAAGAAATATCTCACGACTGGAATTAGCACTTCAAGATCTTCTATTCGTATTTGAATAATCTAGATTCTCTAGATTCGCAACTTATACTTGGAATGTTCTACTTATGGAAACCAAGATCCTGATTGTATGGGCGAGATGGGCTATCAACATTTTCCTTGAGGAGCTCGAGATCTCTTTAAATTGATTATGTCCAACGGGTTGATTGGAAGAACTTCTTTAGAATGTGCCAATGGTAATGAAGGCATGAAGAAGTATTTAAGGGAGATGCTCAAGTTGTTCAAGAGTGCCAGATAGAAGAATTCCAAAGTCTGAATCTCCTTGTTATTTTGTGATCTTATTCTTCGAGCTATACTTGTAATCAAAAGAGAGAGTGAAGTGTGGTGAGACCTTGAGGAAGTGTAGTAAAGTCTCTACACTGTGGAATCAAGGGCGTGAGACTGTAAATTCTGTTTTTGATTCTTAGTAAAATCCAGCCAGTGGGTTGTCCGTGCGGGAGAGTGGACGTAGGCTTAGTTTAAGCCAAACCACTATAAATCTGGAGTCTTGATTCTCTATCCCTAATCCTTTTACTTTACATTGCTTTCACTTACATCGATTATTGTTTTTAAATCTTTAAATAAATTGTCTATACATTCTGTTACTTTTTATAAAATCATCTTAATCACCTATTCACCCCCCTCTAGGTGCTCGTACTAGTTCTAACAAGTTTGTCCTAGGCTATCTATCTATCTATCTATCTATCTATCTATATATATCATGAAGTGGGCTTGGGTTTTCATTTTTGGTTTAATATAGATGATGAATTTTAATGTATTGGGCTTGATCAGACAATGAAGTGGTTCATTTATGACGTATATGTCCCTAAAGTGTCAAGCTTAAGTATGTCTCTGCTTGTGAGTTTAGTTCATTCGCCATCTCTAATGAAGTGGTATCTCCTCTTTAGACCCCATGAGGTGATTCGAACCTTCAAAGCCTAACAACACACCCATCACAAACCAATAAATTGCAAATCCAAAAATCAAGAAACAAAACTCAAAATCTTTCCCCAAACACGGTCGAGGGCCTGAATCCTCCACAAAGCCGGACCAAGAATAAATTACAAAACGAAATCAATGTCATAAAAAACTCAAAAACACCCTATTCAAAGAACAAGAATTCAGAAAAGCAGCAAAAACTTCAACCCAAAAACAAAAGGAATCCAAAAGGTAGGAACCGCGATCAATGCTCAAACAGCCACCAAAATTATTACTTTCTAGAAATTTATCAAGAAAACCCACACAACGACGCATCTGCAACAGTCGCAAAAGGGCCGCGAGGAGCTCCGGACGTCCTCCTCTGCGGAGTAGAGGGGAAGGACCACGTCGCCTGCTGGGATCACCATAGACAAAGTCAGTCCACGACGTGGGGCTTCTGTCAAAGAAAATATTATGTACACCCTTTTTGCCAGTTTTGGCATGTGGGCCGTCAAAAATCCACATTAATCGTCACGCGGCCATAATGGTGCCCACTTTTCAAATCTTCTCTCTCCCCCGTTACCCCCTCTCTCCTTCCCCCTCCAGCCCCCTCCTTCACTGGCATATTGCGCCAACGTTCACCTGCCCTCCCCCTAACTTGAGCCCGACCTCTACGCCTCCTCCACTGTCGCCCCTGATGGAGTCGCCTCACTCGTGAGCTAGTCGTCTATGGCTAGCCAGTGAGATTTTTCAAAAGAATCCCTTCTTCATCCATGGTTGATGGGAAAGATGGATACACAGGGGATCAATAGCATGCCCGAACAACGCTGACAATAACCATGGATGAGCGTCGGCATGCTCGTGATGAGTCAATAATGGCTGGCTGGTGACACTGCAATCCATGGCCACAAGTGTCATCCATGGCCTCATAAGGCAAAAAAACTAAAGAAAACGGTGAGATGAGATAGAGTAACGGAGAAGAGAGAAAAGATCTAAAAATCGGGCTCATTATGGCCACATAGCAATCAATGAGTGGACATATCCTCGGCTCACGTGGCAAAACTGTTGTACCTAATATTTTCTTCTACCGTCAGCGATGTCGTAATCTTGAGGCTAGGCGCATTCTTGGATGAAGCAACGGACATCATTGCAAGGGGTCCTAAGGTGGGAACTGAAGAAGAAGAAGAAGAATGGATGAAGCAACGGACATCATTGCAAGAGGGCCTCAGGTGGGAAATGACGCGAGTGAACTGTTTACTGAGTGGGTTTATAATAGACTCATTAAAACTCTTCTGTTTTGGGCTTTTCACTTTAGAACCCACTAAGACTTGTATTTAAAATTTAATGTGACCTGTATATGATCCACTTAAACAAATTTGGCTTAAAATATGAATTTGTGACTAATTATCAGCCTTAGTACTTCCTAGGTTCAATCTTTCCAATTCAACAAAGGACTCACTTGACACGTGTCGCATTCTCCATGGCACAAAGCACAATGACATGGCACAACTGAAGTATCTAATATCTTGTCGAGTATTGCACGTAGGCGTTGCAAATTAGCCAATGGCTTATAGATATGGGCCCAACATGTAAATGCAACCTTCATATGCCAATACATGCGTAATGATGTCTCACTCTGCACAAATCACATGGTTCACCAATTACATTTGACCAAAAATCACCCCTGATGGAACATTAGTCAATCAATGTGCCAAATCATACCAAACACTATCGTAGGGTGGTAGATGAAATATGCAGTTGGCAAACTTTAGGAAAAATTGTATACTTAGATGATCTGGTAGATCGGATCCAATTTCTGAGGTAAAAATTCCCTGTCGAAATCTGCCAATTTTAGAGAAGGATTATATTTCTTTCTTTTCATATTGCTATTACAAATATGAATATCAATCACATTTATTTTTACTTAAATTTATACATAAGCCATTATCATAGAAAGTCTTGTATGAGGAAAATATTGCGCATACAGAAAAACATCACATTAAACTATTGAGACAGAACCTCGTCCAACAACTTGTCCAAATTCATGAAAGATGACCCTTTTTCACTGGATGCTGCTTCTGCCCTCTCTTTCCACTCCATGGCCTTGTGTCTCATTTTCTTCCCTACCTGTCCTTCCATCAACTCCCTCACAAGCCTCTCCACTTCATCTCTCTTCACATTAGCATCCATCTCCAAACCAACCCCCCAATCATCACATATATACTTGCAATTCGTCAATTGGTCTCCAAAGCACGGCCAACATAGCATAGGAACTCCCGCTGACAAGCTCTCAATGGTCGAGTTCCAGCCACAGTGCATCAAGAACCCTCCAATTGAAGGGTGGCACAACACCCTCTCTTGCGGGCACCACCCAGATAAAAAGCCTCTCTCTCTTGTTTCCTCAACAAACTCTTTAGGAAGAGTTGTCGTGTCTCCATTCACTAAGTCAGGCCTCAAGACCCACAAGAAACACTGATTGCTATTAGCCAGCCCCATCGCGAATTCAACCAATTGTTGGTGCGTCATGAACGCTATACTCCCAAAGTTCACATAGATCACGGATTTGGGCTCCTTCGAGTCCAACCAGCGAAGGCACTCATTGTGCTCTTCCAACAGATTGCACTCAATGTGCTTCGAGGCAAATACTTTTTCTCGAGCAATTCGATCAATCATTAGGTGGAGTGGTCCAATTGCATAAACCCTTGGGATCATTGAGGAGAGAGCGTGTAGCACATCCGGCTCAAGCGCCTCAAAGGTGTGGACAATGGTCATCGTGGCGTCATCAGTCTTATGGCCGGCATCGGCGGTGAGGTTCATTAAAGTGTCATCGGAGCCGGAGACTCGGAAGAAGTGAGGCATGTCACGCAACCTCATGTTTTTCGTTCCAGGGATCCAATCAATAGGCGTGTTCCCATACCCGTTCGTCGATTGGGATTCATCTGCATGCATGCATATCCATGCAAAATCATCAAATGGCAAAAAATCTAATTACGTCAAGTTTTTTCTCATTTTTTGAAAGCATTCTAAGTCAAAAATCACATACAATGCAAGTCTTCGAAATTTAGGAAAATAAGCAAAAAGAGTCCTAAACGTATTATATGGATATCAATTTAATCTGAAACATTTTAATTTGGTCAATTTAATCCGAAACCTTTTGGCAATTCGTCAATGTAGTTCTCTCAGCCAACTTTAGCAAATCATTGATGTAGACACTAACCGTTCTACGTGAAATGATTATATATATGTGGACAATTTTTGAAATTTTTTAAAAAAATTCCAAATTTTGTTTTGATTTTTTCTTTCCTTTTCATTTTCTTTTCTTTCTTTCATCCGTTCATTGTGCCGACCATAGTGAGGGGTGCGGTCCTCACCAAATCTGGGGCAAGTGAGGGCAATGCGGTCCTTGCCTATGGCCAGCAACCCCCCGCCAATGAAAGGAAATAAGAAAAAATAAAATTAAAGAAAAAAAAAAAAGAAGGAAAAAAATTTAGAGATATTTCTAAATTTTGACATTATGGTAGGAGCCGGGGTGTCCTCTGAACATCGTTCGACTGATCTTTATCGAGTGTGGCAGTTTCCCGTCCCTCACGTGTTGTGTAATCACTGAAGACGCACATGTGTTCGTAAGAATGGCCTTAAAAGAGTAGAAAATGCGATGATTCGAACCTTGGCCTTAAGCAGAGAAGGAGGGCTAATAAATAAGTTGTTTAAATTAATAGAAACTCAAACGTGTCTTACCTGTGAGCGGCGCAAGACCCTTTTCTCCCAGGGCTCGCACGTGTTTCGCCGCCATGAGGGCACAACCGGGTATAGTGAACAAGTGTATGAGCGGAATTTCATATTTCGAAGCCGCGGGACTCGTCGCGAACGTCATGAAACCGTCCGAAACAATGCAAGTCACCGGAGGGAGACTCGGGTTCGAGCCCAGGCTCAAGACGAGATCGCCGAAGGGGCCGGCCATATCATTCCTCGTCGAGTTGATGAGCATCGGCAAGTCCTGTATCGCGTCCTCGTCCGAAGGAGGAAGACCATCCGGGATTGTCAGGAACTGAAAGTCGCTCAGCGTTCCATTCGTGAACTCGGGGCCTCGGGCCCTCACGAGCCGCCGGTGGTTGAACTCAGTGTTGACGAAGGAGATGTGGAAGCCCTTGTGATGGATGAGCTTTGCTAGCTTGAGCATGGCGCCGATGTGGCTTTGTGCAGGGAAGGGAATGCAAACTGCGTGTGGCTTTGTGGCCGATTCGAATCCGGCGGAATCCATTTGTTTCTTCTCACTAGAGGATGATGACTCCAATGACATTTCAAGATGAGTTGAACTCGGCTTGGTTTAACGATCATTGAGTTGAGCTTTCTTCTTATATAACTTCGTCAATTTTTTGTCTTCACTTTGTGCGTAAATTTCCAAGTAATTTTGGCTTTGAGAATTAGCCTCCTTCCACATGGACTACGTGACTTGAGTAACAAGCCAATTTAGTCCCACTTAGCTGTCTTCAAGAGCCCCGCCAAATGAAAAAACATTGAAAGAAACCCCAAAATCTTGCTAATTGACCAAAAACTGTTGACCGCACATCATTTTCTCCTAGGCGGCATATGGAGATATCAATAAAATGACATAAGCCCTTTATCTTTTCTACCTCTACTCAAATGATTGATTAATACCTAGTACTAAGGTACCCGTGTGATCAGAATCCGTGCTGATCCATGGTTACCGTTGGGTATTCTATATGGACCTAAAGCTAAGGAAGAACCTCTTATGGTGGCGAATCTTATTGACCCCATCCATCATAATTGGAATCTGTTTGTGCTTCAACTATTCTTTGACAATCAAATCATTGCAGAGATACTTAAAATACCAATCAGACCTCAGTTAACAGAAGATAAACTCATTTGGTCGGCTAAGGCAGATGGTACCCACTCGGTGCGCAGCAATTACCTTTCTATCAGACAAATAGACGCCACTCTACCGAACAGTAATCCCTATCCCTGGACTCAATATTCTTCAGCATTATGGAAAAGTATATGGCGAATGCACACAGAACCGAAAATTAAGATCTTCCTATGGTCTACTTGCCATAACGCCATGGCATCCCGAGCAAACCTCTTCCACAGGCATATTCTTACAGATCCTCGGTGCTATCTCTGTCAACAACATGTTCCAGAAACCACAGAGCATATCTTCCTACATTGCAGTTGGACTTATCCAATCTGGACAAACCCTCAAATCAACCTCTACCCAACGACTCTAACAAGTGATAGTTTTGCTACCTGGATTCTCACACGGGCGACTACTCCTCAGCCTTCACCGCCCCTTCCCCTCGTGGCTAATATCCTCTGGCAGATCTGGCGCGAGCGGAACAACTTTCTTTTTCGCAATCAGCCTCCGGATCCATCCATGATTGTGCAGACGGCAATGGCTCATCTCAGTGCATATCAGCTCCATTCGGCCCCCTCGCACTTCAGATCTCCTCTCGCCTCCACTGACCGATCTCATCTCTAGCACCCCCCTGCAAAAGGAACCCTCAAATGTAACATTGATGCTAGCCATCAACCAGGAAGTGCTAAAGGAAGCATAGCCTGTATCTACAAAGACGACAATGGGCGCCTTACTAACATTTATTCCAAACGCGTCCCGGCATACTCGGCTTTTGAAGCAGAAATCCAGGCCCTGACGTCAGCCCTGCAACATCTGCTCGATCGACGCCTCCATGAAACTTCGCTTGAGATAGAAACTAACCGCTTGCCTCTTGTTGAAGTCATCCGCGGACATCGTGCGCCTCCATGGGAACTGTGAGCACTGATCAACGAAGCAGCCACTCTGCTCACTGCTTTCCCCAACCTGAAGCTGCAACACTGCTACCGAGCGGCAAACCTACCTGTTGACTGGGCCGCGAAGGCCCACACCTCTGTTTCGGCCCATGACAACTTTACTTCTCCCCCTTTTGCTTTACTTGATCTTCTCCTTGTTGATGCATCACTTTCCGGTTGTACTCTTAAGTTATCTTAAATGCAAGTTTTATTTCCAACCGAAAAAAAAAAAAGGTACTCGTGTGAGAGATATCATAGAAGTCCCGTGTGGAGAATTAAATATATTAACAGAGCATACGATACATAATTTAATTACTGTAACTTTTGTCATGATTGCAATGATATTGGATAAATAGTCCAATTGAAAAGTTTATGACTGAATTTGTATTAATCAAATGAATTTTAAACTTTTCCTTTTTGCTTCGCGTCACATCTCTCTTTCTTGGATGCACTCAATGAGCGACCACCCGCATGCGGAATTGAGGAAAAAGTAAGAGAATTCAAACTTGGATTCTTAATGCGGTGTAAGAGCACGTGTAATTTATTTGTCAAGTGACCCACCTCCGCTGCCATTATCATGAGCAGTTTTAGTTTGAAACATCGACCGATTGTCGAATTCAATAATGACGGATATAGCTCGTCTAAAAAAAGATCACGTTGGCTGTGTATCTCATGACATTTTTTTCTTGTTTGAATCCAGAAATTTCTTCTCGCGCTCGACCGTCTATGGATGTGTTCGCATCATCGCTTCCGTGAAATTCGTGGGTAGCAGGTTAAGAAATCCTTGCATGATGTCTCTCCCATTCAAAAAGAAACGCATGATGTTGACTATTGACTTGACTATTGACGGGTAAACCCTAATTGGCCCGCTAAAGTTTATTTACAAGATTGGCTTCATTATAGCTTGAAGCGACAAATGATAGATTAGAAACTTAAAATGGGTATATACAATGCTTCCCCGAAAAGATGATTAGAGAGAGCCATCAGAGAGAAATTCTCATCATTTTTCTAGACTTTCAAACTGACCGCATGTTGACCAATTCCTCTACCCCGCATCTTACCCTTCCCCAAGATATGGCCGCTTCATTTGAACCAGTAAACTTACGCCTAGGATCAAACAAACTGAAGAAATGAGTCCAGGCACAATGAACATACTTGCTAACACTCAGGTCCACTCAAACTTTTCCATCCTTGTCGTTATCATTCGATTCCATCATAAAACGGACTCCTACTACTCCTCCTTCTCCTCCTGAATCCTCCTCGATCCTTTCATAACATTTTCGGCCGCTCAATATCTCGCTCTTTCTCTTACGCATTTGGTAAGAGAGAAAAAGAGAGCTACATACGAATAGAAAAAAATGAAGCTACTGAAGCAAAATCAATGCGAAACTGCCTAAAGAGAAAGACAGGCATTGAACAGCGCCAAGGTCATAAAGAAATGTAAGCAACATTTATTGGAAAAAGCAAGCCCAAAGATTTGGGACCAAAAGCGATTAGCGGTGACCATTGAATAAGTTTCTTCAGCTTGAGTTGGGTTAAAAGCACGGAATGTATTTGCACCATCACCATCTTCAAATAAAGTCTTTTTACAGTAGCACCATGAATAATTCAAAGGAGAAATAGAAATATTTTATAGGATTCGATTCATTTTCATTCACAGGAAAAATGATTGACCCATCATCCGAAGAAACGGAAAAGACTACCCTCCAAGAAATTGTATAACTTGGAGAAAGTAGTCACTTTCCATTCCCTGAGACAGAAGACCACAATAAAGATTGTTTAGAAAGCTTACTATTTCTTCTCGATAAAGGGGACATAAACTGAATTCAACATCAAAGAGACGCTCGAATGCCTCTTGGAGATTGACTCCTGTTGGTAAGCTCACATCTACAGTAGTATCGCGATATACTCGAAACAGAATTACTAGTTCCTCGATTATCTTTTCTTTAACAACATTTATTGCTAACTCAATGACCTTTCGGTCCATATTCAGAAGATTTAATTCTTCTATCATTTCGCCAGCCCTAATGCCTACAAGAATAGCTAGAGGCAGAGCCAAACCCATACTCGAAACGAAATCGGCAACGAATTTTTCCATTATACTAACTCTTAGAATCACCTTCTCTGGAAGAAGACCGCCAACTCGTATCCCGAAGATACAAGACAAGGGTTGTAACCTTTTTAACTCTTGAATGTTATGTTATATTTTATTGACCAAAAAAAAAAAAAAAAATGACGGCATGTTGGAAGATTTGTTGGCACTATATTTTTGTCATTTCCTAATTTTATGAAACTCCATCTAACTAGTCTTCTACTTAGTGGATTATCGGTATGGATCAAGGGTGTACATAATCTGGATGGGTGATTCCTATCTTAGAACCGGGAATGCCCACTAAGGATGGATTACAAAAAACTAAAATTGGGAGCCGCCTGTTGGATGTGTTCGCATCATCTTTCGTGAAATTTGTGGGTAGCAAGTTAAGAAATCCTTGCATAAAGCAGCATTGTCTCTCTCATTCAAAGAGAAATGCATGATGTTGACTATTGACTTGACTATTGACGGGTAAACCCTAATTGGCCCGCTAAAGTTGATTTACAAGATTGGCTTCATTATAGCTTGAAGCGACAAATGATAGATTAGAAACTTAAAATGAGTTTATACAATGCATGCCCGAAAAGATGATTAGAGAGAGCCATAAGAGAGAAATTTTTATCATTTTTTTGGACTTTCAAATTGACCGCGTGTTGGAAGATTTGTGGGCGCTATATTTTCGTCGATTAATTGCACGGAACTTCATCTAACTAGTCTTCTACTTAGTGGATTATCGGTATGGATCTAGTGTGTACATAATTGGAGTGGGTGGTTCCTATCGTGGAACCGGGAACGGCCCACTAAGGATGGATTCCGAAAAACTAAAATTGGGAACTGCCTATTGGATGTGTTCGCATCATTGCTTTCGTGAAATTCGTGGGTAGCAAGTTAAGATCCTTGCATAAAGCAGCGTTGTCTCTCTCATTCGAAGAGAAACGCATGATGTTGATTATTAACTTGACTATTGACCGGTAAACCCTAATTGGCCCGCTAAAGTTGATTTACAAGATTGACTTCACTATAGCTTGAAGCGACAAATGACAGATTAGAAACTTAAAATGGGTACATATACAATGCTTGCCCGAAAGATGATTAGAGAGAAATTTTCATCATTTTTCTGGACTTTCAAACTGACCGCATGCTGGAAGATTTGTTGGTGCTATATTTTCATCGATTCCTAATTGCATGGAACGTCATCTAACTAGTCTTCTACTTAGTGGATTATCGGTATGGATCAAGGGTGTACATAATCCGGGTGGGTGGTTCCTATCCTAGAACCGGGAACGGCCCATTAAAGATGGATTCCGAAAAACTAAAATCGGGAACTGCCTATTAATTGCATGGATCCACTTGAAAACTGGACCGGGCGATCCAGTTCCCTAATAGATCCATAGAACCAGTCTCACCAAACATGAACCAAATATTATCACTCTTTTTACTATAAATTCTGCACAACCAGAAAGTTTCTGGTTTAAACACAACGCATGCTGACTTTATTTACCCGAACCCAAACCACAAATCTAGCTTAAAATATGAATTAATGACTTATTTTAACGACCGTGATCAACCTCGGTTCAATATTTACAATTCAACAAGAGACTCACTTGATATGTCTCGTATTCTCCATAGCATGGAGCACAATGACATGGCATTACTAAAGCACCTAACATTTTGTTAAGTATCGCATGTCGGCATGGCAAATTAGCTAATAGTTGATAGATATAGACCCAACGTGTAAACGCAACCTTCATATGTCGATACACGTGCAATGATATCTCACTCTGCACGAACCACATGGTTCACGAGCTACATTTGTCCCAAAAATTACATCTTATGGAACATCAATTATTCAATACATCATATCATACCATGCTAGTACAACAGATGAATGAGTCCGATTATATCTTGTATAATGGACAAAAGGCGGTTGGCCAAACTTTAGGAAAAATTGTACACTTAGATGATTAGGTCAAACAGATCCCACTTTTTGAGGTAATAAGTCCTTGTTGAAATCTACCAGTTTAAGGAAAGGATTATATTTCTTTCTTTCTAAATTGGTGTTATAAATATGAATGCCACTCACATTTATTTTTACTTAAATTCATACATGAGCGATTATCATGGAAAGTCTTCTATTAAAGAAAACATAGCGCATATAGAAAAACATCACATTACACTATTTAGACAAAATCTCGTCCAGCAACTTGTCCAAATTCAAGGAAGATGACCCTTTTTCACCAACTGCTTCTTCTGCCATCCTCTTCCACTCCATGGCCTTGCTTCTCATTTTCTTCCCCACCTCTCCTTCCATCAACTCCCTCACAAGCCTCTCCACTTCATCTCTCTTCACATTGCTGTCAATCTCCAAACCAACACCCCTATCATCACGTGTTGACACCTAATTTTAGCAAATCTAGGGAAATAAGGAAAATAAAAATTACATTTGAATAAATAAAAGGAAAAAAAATGAAAAAATGGGGGAAATTGATTTGATTGATTATGCATGGAAAATTGGAATTCTGATGGATATTGGGATTTTGTCAAATGTAGAAGCAATTTGAAAATCAAGTGAATAAAGGGCAAGAATTTTTGCAAAATGAAAGAAATCTGAGCAAGATCGAACTGATTGCGAAATCATGCTTTGGTTTATAGCCTTGATTTAATGTGACAAGAGATGGAAACTCACAAAATGCCATACAAAGCGGCCGCTTGGAATCATTATAAAAGAGAGGTTCATTTTTTCGTAACGGGGGAGCGAATTTTCGAAAAAATTCAGAGCAAAAAATTTTGGAGAGAAGATTCATGCGAAAAAAAAAATCGTGAAGAAAAGAGGGCTTTTCTCGATTTTGAGAAGAAAAATTCAAACACAAAAGGGTGAAAACTTTTTCTTTTCTTTTGTTCTAAAAAAAATGTCAAAGTCAACAAAAAGATGTCTTTTTAGCTGAAGCAACAAAGAGTGGACGCGCGAGTGGACAGGTGAGAGAGTGAGAAAAAAAAAAAAAAAAGGAAAAATGCACTGTTCTTCTTCTTCCTCGCGAGTTCCTTCGCCGCTGTGATCGATCCCCTGTGCCGCCGATCTCCTAGCACCACCGTCACTATAGCAGCAACCTGAGCTGGTCACCTAAGTAGCACGGACACGCGATACGGACACGCGACACGACACGATGCGACACGCCGACACGTCATTTCTCAAAAATAGAAAATTTCGACACGTTGAGACACGTTATTATTAAATAAATATTTTTAGTTTTAATTAATTTGATTCGAATTCACAAATAAATAAATAAATAAATAACAAGAACTTATAATGAATTTGCATTAATAATATTAATAGATATATTCATAGAAAATTTGAAAGATATATTCATAATTAATGCTTAACCATATTTGAGAACATATTTTTAACTTTAACAAAAATTATGGATAAAATGACTAACAAAAAAATATAATCAACTTTATTTAAATAAATCTATGATATTTTATGATCATCAAAATTTATCATTATTTAACATTCAATATTTTTATTTTTTGAAATCATTTTTTAACTCATTTATTTATTTTTATAACAAAAATAACTTTACCACTCAAAAGTTATTCCCCTCAAAAACCTTTCAAAATTATTTTCCTCTCTTTTTTTTTCCCTCTATACGCTCATCCCAAAAATTATTTGCCCTCCCCCATTTCTCTCTCTCCAATCCCCCACGCCACCCCCAAAATCCGAGCACCCAATCTTTTCTCTAATATTTTCTCCCCACTTTTGGTTTCTTCCCTACTCTCTCTCCCCCCCCCCCCCCCACAACACCACCTGCTCCCTACCCTGCCCCATCAATCACCCCGCTCCCATCAATCATCCCCAACCCACGCCACCACCTGCTCCCTGCCCCGCCTCATCAATCACTCTACCCCCATCAATCATCCCCAACCCACGCCACCACCCGCTCCTTGCCCCACCCCCATCAATCATCCCCAACACACGCCCTACCTCGCTCTCCCGCCCCCACCAATCAACCCCCAAGCTGTCTTCTTCTCCCTTCACACGCTCTCATGTTGAGGGAGAAGGGGGTCACAGAATCAAGGGCAATGATACCTCCGACCCAACTCCATCTCCGGCGTGCAAGAGCCTGACCTTGATCAATCACGGATGAAGTGGACGAGGAGTACCAGAAGATATCCGAGCAGATCAATGAAACTTGAACATCTTTGAAGCCTCGCCATCGGCCCTCCATCACAGCGTTGCAATCGCGACCTTGCCCTCTACATCCCTTGCTCTTCCTCTGGCCCTCCCTTGCCGTCACGGCGCCTGTACTCCCCGTCTCGCCTCCACCCTCCGTCTTCTTCAACAATCCCTCTCCCTCGGACATGCTCCGACGCACGTGTTGAGAAAAGTTGACTGTGTGTCGAAAAATCCGACACGCGGTCAACGCATGTCCGAGCGTGTTCGAGCATGTTGAGGTGTCCGACACACTCCGGTGACGTGTTCAGGCTTCATAGCTGGTCACCACCTGCGAAGCTGCGCCGCCTCTGCTCCCCCTCGGCCTCCGCCCTTCGCTAGTCGCACCCGCCCGCTCGCCTCCCGCGATCTAGCGCCCGACTCCCTGAAGCATCACCACTGCACTCCACCTGAGCGCCGCCGGCCTTTCGCTTGCCGCGGAAGCCTCTCCCACCGGTGACCCCTGCTACCCGAGTCGACGCCCATCGCCACGCCTCTGCACCTGCACCGCGCCTGCACCGCACCGCCGAACTCGCCACCCTTGCGCCGCCGGTCCCCTCGCGCCACCACGTTGTCACCCACAACGCCCCTCGCCGTCATTGCCCGCCATCTCTCGCCGGAGTCCCGACACTTGACATTATCCGTTCGGCACCCACCAACGCTGCTGCAAGTCCCCTCCTTTAGGTAGTTTAGTTTTAGTTTTATTTTTATTTCTTTCTTTTGTTTATTTTATGTTATTTTATTGTGTTTTAAATTTTGTTATTATTGTTTAAGTTAGAATATGGTTTGTCAATGTTAATATTTGTGCATTTTGTAGGCATTATCCGCAAGGATTTTGTCCAGAATTATTGTAATTATTAATTTGATCCGAGAGACATCGGATCATTTTTTTTAATTATATTAATGTTTGGGCTTTTTGGTAGAATTTTAATTGTTAAATCATTATAATTATTAATTTGATCCGTAAGACTTCGATCAGATTTTTGATTATTTTGAACTCTTTGTCGTGATAATTAGGGTTAGGATAATCGTTAATTTGACCTGTGAGACCACAGGTTATTTTTTTATTATTTTAATCCTTTATTTTGTTAATAGTTTAGATTTAATATTACTTATCTTAAAAAAAATAAAAAAGATCAGAAAATCAAAAATCAAAATTCTGCATGAGCATATAGGTTTAGTAAATCAGACACATAGGTTTAGTAAATTAATTTTTTTTTTAGGATTATATTTTTAGGACTGCATTTTTAGATATCTTTTTAAAATAGGTTAGGATCAAACCTAAATAATTTTTTTTTTTTTAAATAGAGTCTTAGATAAAATTGGCATTTTTTTTTTTTATATTCTCATCATCTTTTTTAAAAAAATAATAAATAAATAAATAAATAGTTTTCTAAGATAGGATAGGGTTTAAGTCAAATTAATCCCTAGAATAAATTAGAAAATTATCCTTTTTTAGATAGTTTAATTAGGGTTTTTATTTATTCCGAATTTCAATAAAAAAAATACAAAAATACTAGGTGCATGTTAACTAGTTTGCATAATAGGATCATTTAATTATAATTTGTTTATTAGTAAAGTTAGGTCACATAGTTAAGATGCATGTTAATTAAAAAACTCTATTTTCAAGAAAACCCAAAAAACTGATTGTTTGCTTTGTGTGATGCAATTAATTTATTTATTTATTATTTTATTTGAATATTTAATAGTGGATGAGCATTCGTGTGGTCACCATATTTGCATGATAGTAATTTAGCTTAAAATAAATCCAAGCTACCTGCAAAAACATTTTTGAAAATAAAAAAAAAAAATGGTATCGAAAGAGCATTAGAGAAATCTAGTGTAACCAAGTCCTCGTACCCTTAGTCTCTGGTTCATAGGAGTAAAATAATTTTCCCATTATTTTACTTAGGTGTCTAATCGACCTACCGAAAATTGATTAGTGGCGACTCCTAGATAATAATCATTTGCATGTTAAATATTTGAACCTTAAGTCGCGAATTGGTATAGGCTTGGGAGAGCCCGAGCTAAGCTTCAAGACTTAGTAGTCCATTAACCTAGTTTTAGATGATGCACCTAAAAATTTAGGTCGCGACATCACATATATTCTTGCAGTTCGTCAGTTAGTCTCCAAAGCATGGCCAACACAGCATCAGAACTCCGGCTGACAAGCTCTCAATAGTTGAGTTCCAACCAGAGTGTGTCAAGAACCCTCCAATTGAAGGGTGGCACAACACCCTCTCTTGAGGGCACCACCCAGATAAAAAGCCTCTCTCCCTTGTTTCCTCGACAAACTCTTGGGGAAGAACTACAATGTCTCCATTCACTAAGTCAGGCCTCAAGACCCGCAAGAAACACTGAGTGCTATCAGCCAATCCCATCGCAAATTCAACCAACTGTGGGGGCGTCACAAAAGCTATACTTCTAAAGTTCACATAGATCACGGACTTAGGCTTCTTTGAGTCCAATCATTGGAGGCACCCGTCGTGCTCTTCTAAGAGATTGCACTCAACGTGCTTCGAGATGAACGATTTGTCTCGAGCAATTCGATAAATCATTAGGTGGAGTGGTCCGATTGCGCAAACCCTAGGGATCATTGAAGAGAGGGTGCATAACATATCCGACTCAAGCACCTCGAAGGTGTGGACGATGGTCGCCATGGCATCACCTGTCCTGTCGATAGCATCGGCTGTGAAGTTGAACAAGGTGTGGTCAGAGCCAGTGATTCGGAAAAGTTGGGCAAGTCACACAGCCTCATGTTCCTCATTCCCGGGATCCAGTCGATTTGGGTGTTCCCATATTCGTTCGTCAGTTGCGATTCGTCTGCATGCATGCATATCCATGCAAAATCACCAAAAACAAATTCAATCGCGGTGCTTTTCCTCCTTACTGAATGCATGCCAAGTCACAGATCATATGTCATGGAAGTCTTGGAGATATATTCCATATATTTGCGCTCTTCTTACGTGTTCAACGACATGCATATGATCGCAGATGATATGGCCGAAGAATTGATTTCCAGGAGAATGGCATAATATGCAATTCGTCATCAAGTGAAGTCTAAAAGGATGATGAATTCATTGAGTCAACTCTTCGGAAAATGTGATGCGAGTAACGATAAAACCTATTATATGAGGGAAATTTAAGACTTTAGGTATGGCGTGTATGGAAACTATAAAAGGAAGAGTATCTTGGTTCCACTCAGGCAGGAGTTATTTAGCTTGCTTCCTTTGTATGTGGATTAGACAGTGTCTACTAGACACAAGAGCAAAGCTTCCCCTATTGGAGTAGGAGCCAATCGATATAACCACATACATGTAGTATCGAGGACTTTTTGAGTACCTTATCCGGCTAATTCAATTGGATGTAGCAGTCTTCCATCCCACAAGCATAGAGAAATTACCAGAGTCAGATTTCTGCCCCTAGGAGCGGTAAAGAGAGTGGTAAATGTGGTGACGTGAACCCAGGCCTTGAGCGAGAAGACGAACGTGCACCCTTTGGGTTAATATATAATTTTGTTAAGCAATGGAAACTCAAACATTTTTTCCTCGTCATTTCCAACATTATTTTTATATATTACCTGTGAGTAGTGCAATACCATTTCCCCTTAGGGTTCGCAACTGTTTCAGCGCCATGAGGGCACAACCGGGTATAGTGAACAAGTGTATGAGCGAATCCCAAATTTCAAAGCCGCCGGACTTGGAAAAAGTGCCAAAAAAAATCATAAACATTTTATCTTTGTGCCGATTTAGTCCTTAAACCTTTTTTTAGTGCCAATTTAGTCTGAAACCTTTTTTATATTGTGCCAATTCAGTCATTTCCAGTCAATTTTGACCGAATTTTGCTGACTGGACGCCGACCGGCTGACGTGGCCTAATCAGCGCTAACGTTGACAATTTTTAATAATATTTTAATATTTTTGAATTTTATTTTTCTTTTTTTTTTTACTTTTTTTCTTCTCCTCTTCTTCCTCCAGCCAGTCGCGTGAACCTCGGCGACCAGCCAGAGGCAATGGCTGATGAGGTCGAGGTCGACCTCGCTGACCACCTCACCAGTGGCCGCCAGGGTAGCCTCGCGCTAGGCGATGAGGCTCCCCCTTGCTAGATCTGGCGAGGGTCGAGCCTCGCCCATGGTCGGCGAGGCTCCACCTCGCCTGCCCAGCACGAGGCCGCCCTCGAGGCCTAGGTGGCAAGGCTCACCCTCACCGAATCTACCAAGGCTCAAGCCTCGCCCATGGCCAACGAGGGCGAGCCCCGCCAACTCGGCGCGAGGAGGCGGCCGGATTCAATCCTCGAGGTCTTACGGAACCGAGGCCTGTCGCCGACCCAAGTCTCGTCCGTCGTCAAGAGGTACCCCAAGATGCTCATCTCAAGGCCTGGCCTTGCACCAAGCTGCCAGCGAGGGCGAGCCTTGCCGCCCCGCGAGAGGCCGCCCTCGCGGCCACTAGCGAGGTGGCCAGCGAGGTCGACCTCGACCTTGCCGGCAAGCGCCGGCCGTTGCCTCTGGCCAGTCGCCGAGGTCCGGCAACCGGCTGGAAGAAGAAGAGGAGAAGAAAAAAATAAAATAATAAAAAAAATTCAAAAATTCAAAAATTCAAAAATTCAAAAATTCAAAAATATTAAAATATTATTAAAAGTTGTCCATGTCAGCACCAATTAGGCCGCGTCAGCCGGCCGGCATCCAATCAGCAAAATCCGGCCAAAATTGATCGGAAATGACTGAATTAGCACAACGTAAAAAGGTTTAGGACTAAATCGGCACTAAAAAAAAAAAAAAAAAGGTTTATGACTAAATTGATACAAAGATAAGAGATTTAGGACTTTTTTGGCACTTTTCCCGTCGGACTTGTCACAAACATCGTGAAACCGCCCGAGACAATGCAAGTCACCGGAGGGAGGCTAAGATTCACGCCCAGCCTCGAAACGAGATCGCCGAAGGCACCAACCATATAGTTTCTCGCGGAGTCACAGAGCATCAGCATGTCCTGCATCGCATCCGCATTCGAAGGGGGAAGACCATCCGGGATTGTCACTGAAAGTCGCTCGGCATTCCTCTCGCAAAGTCGGGGCCTCGGGCTTGGGCAAGCCCTCGGTGGTTGAACTCGGTATTGACGAAGGAGATGTGGAAGCCCTTGTGATGGAGGAGCTTCGCTAGCTTAAGCATGGCACCGATGTGGCTCTGTGCAGGGCTGGGAATGCAAACTGCATGTGGCTTCGCGGCTGATTTGGATCCAGCGGAATCCATTTGTTTCTTCTCACTAGAGGATGATGACTCCAATGACATTTCAAGATGAGTTGAACTCGGCTTGGTTTAACAATTACAGAGTTGAGCTTCCTTTGTTATACATCATCGTCAATTTTTTGTCCTTTGTGCGTAAATTTCTAAGTATGGCAAACTCAAAATAAGTTGTCATATTTAGTTTCATTTCATCTCCTTGTTTCTTTTGTCCCCTAATTAAATAAAGATCACATACATAGACATTAGGTCATGTTTGTTTTAGGTGACGCATATATTGTCGAATTCTGAACAATTATTCTCATTTCCAATTAATGTAAACATATCCATATTATATCATCAAGCTGATTAAGTATTTTCATTAATAGATTATGTGCATTTCTTCTCCAGTGACTTGTAAGTGATACCGTGTTAGTATGTCACATGATCCACCTTACATACTAGATTTTCTTTCTTTCATTGATACCCAATAGGCTATTTTGTGAGGGTAGAAATATGCCATACTGTCGTTGAGAATTAGCCAATTGTTGTTCAATATAAGTTGGCCACGTAATCAATAGCAACGACTCATTTGACACGGACAACACAATTAAAGCTTCATTTGTTTCGAGAAAAATAAATAATTTAGCAAAATATTTTTGAAAATTGATCACTGATAAATAAACGAATGAAAAATAATTTTATTTTACACAAAAATATTTTTAAAATCATATATTTTTTGTGAAACAAATGAAGCCTAATTAATAACTATTTTTGTCCCCATGCAAATGACCTATCTGTTCAAAAGCCGCGCCGAATGAGATAGCATTGTAAGAAACCCCAAATCTGCTCGTTGACAAAAAATTCTTGACTCGCACCTCATTTTCTCCTAGCCGGCATTAGGAGATATCAATAAAATTACATAAGCTCTTTCTGTTGTTTCGACTCTTCTCAATCGATTAATTAGCATCTACGATATTTTTGTGGCAATGCCTAGATCCAATATCACCTAATTCAGAGTGCGATATAATGTTATTGAGAATATTAAGGTGCTCGTGTGAGAGGTATTAGAGAAGCCTGAGGTTCTGCATTTGATATATTATAGAGCATATATTATCTAGTTACTCCATATTTCATTGGCTCGAACTTTTAACATGACTATGACGAAGGAGATAAAAACAATATGCAATATCACAACATAGCACGCTGATTTGATTCACTCTTGCAATTAATCAGACAGCTAATTTAGCCATTTTTATTCTTATGCGTGTGACGTAATATTTAAGTTTGGTGACCAGCTTATTTATACTGCTTGAGACATGTCAATCGTTATATTCGTAGTTATAACATGTAATAATTTATATGTGAGTTATTTTATATCAATTGCATATTAACAGATATTAATCTTTTATTATATCGATTCAAGTTGGTTGTTTCTCATTATCAATACATCGTAGTTGCTGGCCAAACGTGTCGACAAATAATAGTCGCTATTAGGTGTTTAAATGATGCCAATCATTCAATTCATGATCTATTCCGATTTCGTGTGGATCAATCCTGTTTTTGCGTATAGTTTGTAAAAAGAACTCTTGGTTTAAGGAATCAAAAGAATTACTTTTGTGGATTTAATCGGATTAGTAAACCAATTCATTACTTATGACCTTCAATTAATATATCTAAATGATCAACTAATCCTTTTCACTTTTCTTTGTGCTTCATATTATCAAATATAATGTTAATGTACTTTACCAAAAAAAAAAATATAATGTTAATGTAGTTAAGTAAACATTTAGGAGCTCATTGTCCATGTAAAAGAGATGAGAATGTGCAGGTTTTCAACTGGCGATGCAATCATTGAAACCTGTTCTATCCAGCTCTCTAATTATACGTGGTTTGACTTGTTTTATCGCTCTTTTGGCTAGCACATAATTTTTTGCATGGATGGGGACTTTGTGAAAATAAGATTTGGCTGCTGGGCAGCATCTCAGCTATGCAGTGTAACTTTGTCACCAAATCTAAACCAGTGTGATGGTCAGGGTGCTTAAAATGCTGCACTAGTATGGCTTCATAACAGAGAATCTGAACTAAAAGTTTCAGATGGCCTTATATTCTGTCCGCTGGAAGGCAACTGATTTAACATATTTGCATTAGGACCATCAATTGCTTATCGTAATGGCTACTGAAGGCAATACCTTCTTCCCAATGAAAATCATAGGTAGAGTTGGTGGTATAGACGAGAAATGACGCACAAAATGTCATACCTTCAACAGTTTGGAACTGTATGCACTTTCATCAATGGTTGATCTTTGATCATCTGAAGGGATATAAGAGAGGGTGGAAAGAGATGCCAATTGCCAGAATGAGGAGAGGGGGAACTAAAATTCTGGACCAGCCAAACTGAGCCATTCGAATGCTCAAATTCTGTAATGTGACAGATTGGGACAGGCTTGAGATTCAGCAATTTCCGTTTCTTATAGGATTTCAGAGTTTCACTTTCTTAAAGGGATAACATGAAGAACTCTCTCTTGTTCTTGAAGTGCTCTAATTCAATTTTTGAAAATCCCCTTGTTCATTTTTTTTGCGATGCTGACGGACGCATAAAACTCTCAGGAAATATGGACTGTCCAAGGCACACAGAAATGTCTCTCCAGGGTCAGCAACATTTGGATTTGTTATACACTGCATTTCTTGCGTTTCCATTTTGGCCAGAATTTCTTCTCACAAACCATGTCGGTCTCTTCTAGTCACTTGAAACACATGTCCTATAGATAGTCCACATTCTAGTCGGCATCAATAACCTGCCCACTCGATCTTCCAAACGCATCCATCCATATCCTCCGAATTATCTTCTTCGAGAGTTTTGGAAGGCAGCAGTAGTTGAGCCTCGTTGCCTGAGCATGTTATCATAAGAGGAGTCAACACAAGTCCAGTTACCAAGGTAGGAATTATTGTTAAATGTATCGAACCGGCTCCCTTGTGGTGTAGGAGAGAGGTATGACAGTTTCTCTAAGAGGTTTAAGAATGAGGGAGATGCCAGGCGTGCCAACTCCAGAGGAATCGCACCCTTGAACTTATTTGAAGAAAGGTCTAGCTATTCAGCAACGCAAGATTCACCATTGATGAACCTACGGAACTGATGATGTTGCCAGAAACATTTAAAACTCGAAGCAAAATGAGCTTTTCCAATGGTTTCAGGGATCTCCGTTTGGAAATTGCTATTAAACAAGCCAATGATTCTGAAGGCATTCCAAATCTTCACCAGCTGGGGCTCCCTTCCTTTCAATGTCACTGTCGTGGAATCTGCGTATGAGCCGATAAGAGAATATAGCCCCCCTTACGCATGGGAAATACGTTCCTGTTATAAACAGTAGACCACCTTGTCCAGAATCTATGTCCATCTCCATAGTCTGACTTAAAATTAAGACGTACTTGGTAGGAACACAACCGGCGGAGTAATTTAGAGGTCCGAGATTCTCAACTTGGGTAAGGCATGATGAGTCCCTGGCGTCTTCTTCGAGCCAGAGAATTTATTTGACCCAAGAATCAGAACTTGCAATTGTGGAAGGGTCTCTAACCAAACTGGAAATGCATCCTCGATCTTGTTCTCGCTGACATCTAGAAGTTTTAAGGATGATCGGGCCATGGACCTTGCAGTCGATTTTGACTCCAAGAGAGACTCCCCGAGCTAATGTCTGGGCGACTGAGGCAGTGATTTTACCGTGCAACTAATTCAATCTAATGCTTATGGCAGGGAGACCTTGGAGGACACATCAGACGTGCGAATAGATCCACTCAAGCTGTTATTCCACGTGACCAGGACTTCGAGAAAGCTGCCTGGTAAACCAGAATTGGGATTTTTCCTGTGAAGTCGTTATTCAGAACTGAATAGAATGCTGAAACAGGTGGGGGGAGTTGGAACACGTCCTTCAAACCTACTATGAGGTAGATAAACTAGCGTAAATTGTATGTACGGGCTTGCCTTCATGGTCTGAAAATTTTCAAATTGTGTTCGGGGCAGGCTACCATTGAAGTCGTTTTAAGCAATGTTGAGCAAATACAGCCAAGGAAATGGAGATTTCCTCCCGAGTTGATCTATTCCCGTGGAACTTGTTTTCTCTCAGAGGAATTTCACCAAAGATCAAGTGAGTTTCCAGCCAATAAGGGAACAGGTCCTTTATTTGGTTTAGCTAAGACCTAAAACGACTAACCGGGTCCAGTTGGTCATCGATTGCAGTAATGGCCCCAGAAGATGGTTCTTGCTCAAGTCTACTGTCCCGAGGTTGCTGTAATTACTCAAGCACTGAGATGTGGTGCCACTGCAATCTTTATTTGATAATTCTAGAACCTGAAGTGAACTCAGAAGACAAAAGAAGAAGAGACCTTTCCAGGGAACTGGTCGTTTGAGACGCGTAACCACATTGTGGAAGATGGCTGGATGGGAAGCGTGCCTGGAATATGTTAAACTTCTTCCAAAGAACCACTGCAGACTTCCAGTAATCAAGTTGCCAGAAAGGTCCAGGTACTCCAGGATGCTCTTTCCTGCCTCCTATATCCATCTTAAAAATGATCAGAATTTTTGCTTCTGGCAAAGTCTAGAAAATTTAACTTCATTGAGCATTTCCGAGACCATTGGCAAGTGATGGGAACTGAAGTGAATTTGGTCGCTCTTTCCCAACAATTGGGAATTGTTCTATGCAATGAAAAAGACTGAGATATTGGCTTTGGGAAAATTTGCGGTTCCACTGTGGCGTCAAACTTGTTCACCCAAAGGTCTATTTGGACAAGCCACTCGAGGTTTGATCCTGAAGAAGGGATTAAACCAGAGAGGTCCCTTTTGGAGAGGTCCATATACATGAGTTGAGTGAGGATGCTGATCGAATCAGGTAATTCGCCTGATGTACTCTCAGGAAAGATCCAACGACAAGAGGGAATTACTCCAGTTTGACTACCGAAGAGAAAAAAGCAGCCCTGCATTTGATTGTAAAGGGAGACTCTGGAGATTCGTCAAACTCAAACCATAATCTGGCAATCTAACTTGCAATAAAGCGATCACCGAGTCCCAGAGATGTCGACGTAGAAGACATGTTCATTAAGGAGTCGGATGGTGCAGCAGACATGTTGACGAGATCCATGGAGAGTTCTCTTGTTTCTCCAAGTTTCTGGAGAAGCATCTTTAAAAAAAGAATCGACCAGTCTCAAACCGTAACCATTGTGAGACAGATCAAGCAATATGAGTTTCATAAAGATGAGAAATCTCATGAGGGATGGCACCGGAGAGCACACAAGAAGAAAGGATGAGATGTGCGTGCTCTGAAACCAACCAATCATGGGCAGAATGTCAGAGCGACAAAATCGTTTTTCAGAGAGATTGATCCTCTGGATAGCCTCTCGAAGCCAGCTGCAATTAATAAGGTCAATTTCGATCACATTACCCGGCGTATAACAAGCAATTGAACCCGATGAGCAGCAATTGGTGCATCTTCCACAACATCGCCTTTGAATAAGAAGGCATTGCTCCTGCGCACAAAAGAAGTAAGAAGCATTTCTATCTAGGGGAAATGAGCTGCTGAATCGGAGCAAGGCATTGCTCTCGTCACTGAAGCACAGTGGCAATGACAAAGATGGGGATGAGAAGACGCAGACATTGGGCATAAGATTACAGAGGAGACAGGACATCAGATACCGTCCCATCTTTCACAATCGGAATGCTAGATGAAGAGTCTGTACTTGAAGAGCAGATGCCGGTTCTCTTCTCTGAGGATTTCCAGGAATCTTGATTTTTTCAAACTACACGAACAGGGTTCAGGGATCCAATAATTCATCAGGCTATCAGGAAATATTCATTACTGATCCTTATCTATTCAAGAATGTTCCCGACTAGAGTATCAGTTGTTCTCTCTAAAGTTGATAATGACGAAATCACTTCAATTTAGAAAAATGAAGCAAAGACGCAATCTCCGGCTTGAGCATCTTCTGGGCATGCCTCAAAAGTCATTTTCAGTTATGGTTAACCAAGGAGACAAGAAATGGCTCCAGTCACTGAGTTCTAGATGTGCAATATTGATTTTGATTATAACAAAAAGTTCCATATTTGGTAGTATACAGAGATATAATCAAACATCTATGAACAGAGGCGCTTGTTTCTTTCTCCATCATTTCAGGAACCAGATGCCAACTGATCACTCTGCATCTTATGCACTTAGAGCAGATAAACTAAACTATGAGATACTACGTATATTTCGACTCCTCCCCTCTCACAGAGTCAAATTGTGGCCTACTGAGCTGAGCTTCATCTGATTTCAATAAGGAAATGACGGATTCATCAATTGGATAAAGTTACTGGACATTCTTTGTCTTCAATCACTAGACATAAAGTTCACGGAGCTCATCAAAAAGCTCAAGGAACCTTTGCATCAGTTTGGTTCCGACGGCATTCCATGGAATCATGACTTCTCAGTACCACCGGAATTCCACCCTGCTCTTTGGTGTCTCCAAAAAAAGAGTGGTTGTTTCAAATAAGATAATAGACTAAGGAATCTAAGTGTGATTTTCATTTTTTTATGGCGAAGGCAAAGGCCAAAAGTAGATTGATTAGCATGATCACGTTCAATTTGTTAAAAACAGTTCGCAGTTTTGATTCCTTTCTCATTATCAACACGTCAAGTGCAATCCAGAAACTGAAGCTCCAAGTCTTCCACTCAAAAGCAACAAATCATACTTCATAAATCAAATTAGCCGACAAGAATCCCCTTCCAGTATTATGGTGAAACTGATACCATAAATACATGGACCATATAACACGAGGTTCGCCAATCTCACAACAGTGAAAACTTCTAATCATAAACTCTAAGCCAATCTCTAGCATTAGACCAACACGACGGTGAAACATCACGGTTGGCTATCTACTTAATTCACATATTCCAAACACACTTTGGAGTCCTTATTCTATGGATCTCACGCGAGGACTTGGCACTACAAGAGGTGAGGATCACATAGATTAGCCATCTATTTATCAGCATGCGAAGCCTACCACACGAATTAGATTAACGACTGGACATTTACTTCCACGGTACCGGTACGATGGACATGGCTTGTGGGGTGCTGCTGGCCCCTGTAAACCCACCAGACGATGCGATCCTTGCTGTGCCTAGAAAAGGTTCTGCATGGTTCGCTTTTGATTCTTTGCGACCATCAGCGATGAAACTCCCAACGATCACCTGGAATATTGAACACGATGCACGCTTCAAACGTTTGCAGCGATTGAGAAGACAAAAATCAAACTGAGACTATTTCCCCTAAAACTCACAACACGCACTAAGCCAAGCACAAGGTGAAATTTAAGACAAAGTTATGAGATGCTAGCAAACTCAAACCTCTGCTACTCAGCTAAATTGGAAAAAGATCTCACTCTTTACCCAACATTGCCCTCCAAACATCTTTTTCTCGGTACATCTTTGGCCAGACCAGATTGTAAGTTAATGAAGGATTTAGTGTAACTACTAGACTAAAATTTACTTTCCAAAAATGCAAGAACAGAGTGACCACACACACAGATAGATTCTGAATCTGAGGTTGTATAAGTTTCTCTCCTACGTGCAAAGAAGCATACAAAGGGGAAAAAGAACCTGAACAGGGGAGGCAGCAGTTAGAAGACCCGCGACCCCTCCCCCTAAAACACGACCATCTGGCCCAGACAGAGATACACTTAAACCTCCAGTTCTGCTTCGGTGGCCATCACTTTCAGATAACAAAAATGAACCAGAGAGTGACAGTATTTCAAATCACCCCTGCATAAAAAAAATAAAAAATCACAAAATCACAAAATGAGAGAAGCTAAATGCTGCAACAGATGTTTTATCACGAACACTTTGCACAAAAGTTCATACTTGTTCAACCCATACAAGTAAAGAAAAGCCAGCAACAAAGTTTTCGGAATGCAAATGCCAACAGAAAGCAATACAGAAGGCTTATGCAGATGCTGCGCAAAGAGGTTTTAGCTATAGATGGATTAGATGGCCAGAAGAAATGTTCGTCTATTTATAGCTATTCCTATATAGGGCCAAGGTGTATAGAGCAAAGTTGAACTGGTTCGACCAGCATTTTCCATCTGAATAATGATAGATATACTAAGATTAATTTGAGAAATCAGTCTATAAACCAGTATGGCCAAATCCTGTTGGGTTACAACCATTTGTTTAAGTACTACCTCACACAGTGTGCTACATCACTCGATATGCCAACTCTGTAAACTAATCTTAGTACAACTGGCTTTACTCTTTTATAATATAAGTTTCAACTATTATAACAACCAAACCAGAAAACTTCATGTTGAATTATTCGTGCACCCGCATGTGGGTATGGTGGGATCTATCCCTACCCAATCAATTATTTAAATATAAAAAGGAAATCTCACACTTTTAAATCAGTTTACTTTTTCCCACCTTTTCCACGTGGGACAAGGTAAAAAAGCACTTATTTTTTGTTTTAACAAACAAAACTCCAACAGTGGCTGTTTGCAACAATGGTAATAACGTGTCGTCTTCCTGTTCTTCAGCATGCGGAGGGGGCGGCGAAGCCGATGGAGGGTCTGAACGAGGTGGGGCCACCGCCATTCTTAAAGAAGACGTTCGAGATGGCGGAGGACTGAGACGGACTCCGTGGCGTTGTGGAGCGATGATCAGGATAGCCTTGTGGTCGAGGACCAGCACGAGTTCTCGGAGTACCTCTCCGCCCAAAAGAGCTGTTGGCGACTTTTGTTTTCGGTTAAGGGGGTGAGGATTGAGCTAGGAGTGTGAGTGTAACAATGGCATGTAGCGTGAGACCATAGGAAAATTTGATGCGAAGTGAGAGAGTCACAAGAAAATTATTTAAAAAATCTTAACTTACTGTAATTTTACCAATTCGATTATAAACTTTTTAATTGTGTCAATTGAATCTTAAATCTTTTCACAATTTATAATTGAGTATATCCGGTCAATTTTAGTCAGAAATCGCTGACGTGGACGTTGGCCATTTTATGTAGTATGACCAGTGCTAACTTAGATAATTTTTTGAAATATTTTTATAAAAATTCAAATTTTTCATTTTTTTTTCGTTTCTTTTATTTGTTCTCTTTTTCACAACTCTAGCTGGCGAAGTCGCCAGCCACAAGTGAGGACCAGATAGATGAGAGACTCCTCACTATCACCCAAATCAAGGCAAGGGTTGAATCCCTCGGCCAGAATTGTAAAAACAATGGAAAGTAAAAAAGTGGGGAAAATAATAATCCAAAATCCAAAAAATATTAAATATTATTAAAAATTGTCATTGTTAATGTCGATCATGTCATGTAGAGCTGCTAGTGTCCATATTAGTGATTTCCGATCAAAATCGATCAAATGAACTCAATTGACAAAACATAAAATATTTGGGACTCAATTGAGATAATTAAAATATTTAAGATTGAACTGGTAAAGGTATAATAGGTTTAGGGCAATTTTCCTAGAGAGTCATTATGACATCCGGAATTTCGACCCCGTCCCGAATATATGAAATGGGCATCTCGTCGACACACATATGATCCTTTTTTCTCTAAGCTAATCACTCACGAGTTAACCAATCTATTAGGTGAAGCCGTTAAGAGATATAACCACGGTAAAATCCCTAAAGCTACTTGGTAGGTCGGATTGGACTAAAATCACGTTCGGTTGATTTTAACCACGAAATTGAATTCGGTCTCGGAAATCGGACGTTTGAGCATGTCACGGTTCATTTATAGGATGTTATCTTGTCTTTCGGAGAAATTTCGTCGAGTCCGAGATTTTTTCAAAAAATGGATTCAAACATCGTAGAAATTATCGGAAATTCAGATTGGCCGAATTGAGGAGAGTTTGACTTTCAAACTGAACTATTTGGCATTAGGGAATGACAGAAATGGTATGGGATTTTCCTTCGTCGAAATCGGACCTCAATTTGGGAAATTAAGTAAGCAAATTTAATTTATTTGGGCGAATTTCGAAATTGGAAAAGGGGCAGAAATTTGGGGCTTCAATTTGGATAATTTGGTGAATATTGGTGCAAGAAAGTATTGGGGAACATTTAGATATTTATGCAAATTTTAAGGAGACAAGAAGTTAATGCAATGGGTAAGGATTGAAGATATTGGGTCCCTCCTTGACTTCACTTGCAAGATTTCTTCTATCTTCTTGCGTGAACCATTTCTTCACCGAGAATTTCAGCTGCTTTTGTTTTCTTCTCAATTGGTTGCGTCGAAGACCGCCCGCTCTCCACCGATCTTCAGCTCCTTGGACCGTCAGGCGTCAGCACCGTTTGAAGATCGAGCAGCCCCACCAAAGACCCCCGCCAGCGACGTTTGTCCCTCCACACGTCCACAGCAGCATCCTTCGAGTCAACCAGCAACGGCTGCTCCCAGTTGTTGACCGAATTTGATTCCACCCTTGCGCCTTCCATCTCCACTTCATCGTGCACGTCCAGTGGAATCCACCGAAATCCCCAAGTCAACAGTTGAAGCTTTGTTGATTTTGAAGACCGAGCAGCTCCATCGATCTCTTCGCCCAACAAGCCACCGAACCCACCGATTCTCCAGCAGCAACGCACGAATCTCCACCGAGCGGTCTTGAGGCCCGCGCACGAAGCAACCGAAGACCATCGAAGCCGACTTCTTCCCCCGTGACGCCACGCTGCGGCCTTCTTCGTCCGTGCCTTCTCCAGCAACGTGCGTCTTCGGCCCAACGTGCACCTTACTCGGCCCAACTCTGCAGCAGCCCACGGATCCCTCTCTTTTCCCTCGCAGCTCAGGTTGGGCTTTCTGGTTCAGCCCACGACCAGTGGACTTCGGTAGCCCACCTTCAAGTCCAGCAGCCCACTTTCAGTTTAGTTACTCAGCCCAGTTTTGGGGCCCAAGTTCCAGCAAATCAACTTGAAGCCCAGCCAAGAGCGAGCCCAGTCCAGTGCAAGAACAAATCTCAGTTGGGCTGAGATTTGTTGGGCCAAGCCTAAGGCCCAGTCCAAGCCCGCCGGTGTTGTCAAAAGCCCGATTTCGGCCGCCGTCGCGGTGATCCGGTCTCCGCTTTTGCCAAGTGAGTTTTGCTCACTAATGCTTTCTTAGTTTGCTAATTATGCTTAAGGGTTGGTTAGATTTAATTAATTACAATTAGGTGGTTAGATTAGTTTAGAACAATTAAATTAGTGACTTAATTATGCATGTTAGGTGGTTAGCAATAGCCATTAGGGAGTAGAAATGCTCTATTATTTATTGAATGCATCTCGGGATTTTTTCCCGACCCGTTTTAGGCTCCAATCAGGCAATACGCGCCTAAATTGATTTTTTTGTATTTATTTATTAATTTTCGAAATTAATTATTTAATTATTTATTTTTCCGAAAATTCAACCGGGATGGCTAGTGACTAGGATTTTATGCTGATTGTCGTAGCGCAGTCCGTTTATTTAACTGAGCTTTATTTTGTGTTGAATTGAATTATTTGTGAAATTGAGAATTATTCTTTAATTGAATAATCTTTGGTTATTAATTGAAAAATAATTGGGCATCGATTGATAATGCCAAAAATATTTGAGTTGACTACAGAAAATGTGGGAGTTATGGAAAGGAAAATATTATATTTTAGCTAAGGCCAACCGTGTGCCCACGCACGATATTTTATCGAATATGATAAAAGATGAGAAGAAATATTATGTGACGTGGCTCAACGATTATTACATCACTTTGGCATATAGGATGCCTTAGAGAATGCATGTAAATTGTTGAATATTGATCATGCCTGTGTGGCGATATTTGATCATGCCTATGTGGCGTAGGATCGTGCCTGTGTGGCGTAGAACGTGCTTGTGTGGCGTAGATTGTGCTTGTGTGGACGTATTTTTATGTGTCGAGTATCGTGCCCGTGTGGCCGAAAGTAAATGTAATGCCTAAAAGAGAATGCACTTAATTGGTTTATATTGGCTCTGTGATTAAATATATCACCCCGACGAAAACGGCACCCGAGAAACATATGTGATTTGGTGACTGAATATATCATTTGGGAATTATGGTATGAGTGGGAATGACCTAGAGATGGTCCGACTGGCATGTAATCGACTAGGTCGATTTGATCGATGTTTCGATATGTTGAGATTGTTGGATGCCTATTGAACTATACTGATTTGCAAGTTGAGATTGAGGCCAAGGTAAGTCTTCTCACTCGTGTTATGCATAGGCAGCCCTAAGGTGTATTGATTTACTAATCGAGTCTTAGGGGATAAAACTTGCTGAGACGTAGTCTCATTGGTTATTGAATAACCATTTCAGGTCCCTAGATGTAGCAGACTTGGATTTTGAAGATCTCGAAAGTCTGGTGCAGTCTACTGAAGGCTCCAATTGGAGTGTAGAGGATGGTGAAGAGAAGGACGAGGATCTGTAGTTTGTGGAACCCCACCCCTACTTGTAGACCTTGTTTTTAAACCAACTTAAGTTGGATTTGAATTAATAGTTCACCTTGTATGTACGTGCACTGGATTGCAATGTATATAAGTGTGGATGTTTTTAAAGGTTTGAAATTTAATCCTACTATTTTATCCCAATGTTTTATTGTATGGGGATTTATTATATGCTTCCGCTTGCACATCAAAAAGAAAGGGTCGGCAATATGTAGTTTTGGAATATCGCATTTAAAATCAACAAAGGTAAGGGCTGTGCGCATGCCTGAGGATCGGGGCGTGATAGTCATAGTCCTTATTGAGAAAATATTAGGTATTGCGATAGTCCCATGGGAAAGATTGCAGCAGAAGATGGTTTTGTGAGGAAAGGTTATAAATAAAAATAATTTGCAATTTCTCCTCTATGCGGAGCTATAGGAAAAGGTGAACATGTCAGCTTTTGGCTTGTCAAACAAGCAAGTCGGATTGAAAATACTCCAATCAAAATTGACTCATTTGATCCATTAATATATAATACAAATTTAGTGATCTATACTCAACTTGACCCCACTCTGGATCCATTTCAAAAAATTATTCTCTTTAAATATAGATGATGAATTTAATGTATTGGGCTTGATGAGATGATGAGTCGGTCCATTTATGACATATGTGTCCCTCAATATCGAGCTTTAACTATGTCCCCGCTCATGGATTTAGTTCATTTGCCATCTCTGGGAATGAGGAAGCGGTATCTCCTCTTTAGACACCACAAGGTGACTCCAACCTTCAAAGCCCAACGACACTCCCGTCGCAAACCAGTAATAAATTGCAAATGCAGATATCAAGAGACAAAACTCAAAATCTTTCCCCAAACATGTTCGAGGACCTGAAATCCTCCGCAAAGCTGGACCAAGAATAAATTGCAAAACGAAATCAATGTCGCAAAAAACTCCCAAAAAAAAAAAAAAAACTATTCAAAGGACAAGGATTCAGAAAAGCCACAGAAACTTGAACCCCCAAACAGAAGGAATCCAAAAGGTAGAAACCGCGGTCAATGCTCAAAGAGCCACGAAATTATAACTTTCTAGACATTGATCAAGAAAATCGACTCAACAAAGCATCTGCAACCGTCGCATAAGGGCCGCGAGGAGCTCTGGACATCCTCCTCGACAGAGTAGAGGGGGAAGACGACGTCACTGCTGGGTGCATTCTCGGACGAAGTGGGGGATATTGTCGTGGAAGGGGCCTGACGTGGGAGATGAAGAAGAAGAAGGTGCGCAATGCCTGACCTGTGTACTGAGTGAGTTTACAATAGACTCACTAAAACTCATCTGTTTTGAGCCTTTCACTTTAGAACCAACTAAAACCTGCAATTGTAATTTATTGTGACCCATATATGACTCACTTAAATAAATCTAGCTTAAAAGATAAATCTGTGACTTATTTTAACGACGGTGATCAGCTCTAATACTACCTAGATTCAATCTTTCCAATTCAACAAGAGACTCACCTGATATGTGTTGTATTCTCCATGGCACAAAGCACAATGACATGACACTACTAAAGTACCTAATATTTTATTAAAGATGCATTTAGTAATGAAAATATTTTCTGATTGAAAATTATTCTTTTTTATTCTACACCTAGGAATAATTTCTAAGTATTTAAACACGCTTGGTAACTACCCAAAATTTCTATTCTCAAAATAGAAATGCATTTGATACCGTCTTTAAAATTTCTAATTCAAGCCATTTTCTTTTAATGTTTTAGTACTTTTCTTTCTTATTTTTCTTTTCTTTCCCTTCTTCTTCAAGCTTTGGCCAGTCACCCATCTCGAGATGACTGACAATTGGCCAGACGAGGGCTAACAACCTCGTCAGAGTGTCGTCGGCCCTTGGCGAGGCTGCGCGTCGTCGACTAAGCCTTGCCCAACCAAGTGAGGCTCACGGCAATGGCTAGCAAGCCTCCAATGAGCTTGCCAGACCTTGTCCAATAGATCGTTAGCGACTAACGGCAATGGACAGTAGTGGCAACGGCAGCAGATGGCAATGACGATGGAAGAAGGAAGAAGGAAGAAGAACAAGAAGAAGAGAAGAAGAGAAAAAAGAAATTTGGGTTGGCTTGTTTCTGGAACTGTTCTCGAAAACAATAAACAACTTTTTTCACTTTTTTATTATGTTCCAAATCTATTCTCAAGAATAAATTTGTTCTCAGGACAAAATAGTTTAACAAATGGATTTCTATTCCAAAATTTATTCTCAAGAACAAAAAAATAAAATTGATTACTATTTGGCAAGTTGCCAGAGGAGTCCTAAGTATTGCATGTTGATATAGCAAATTACCCAATGATTGATAGATATAGACCAAACGTGTAAACGCAACCCTTCATATGTCGGTACATGTGCAATGATGTCTCACTCCACACGAGCCACATGGCTCACGAGTTACATTTGTCCCAAAAACTACACCTCATGGAACATCAATCATTCGATGTGCCAAATCATGCCAAGCGCCATGCTAGTACAACAAATGAATGAGTTGGATTATATCTTGTATAATGTACAAAAGGCCATTGGCCAAGCTTTAGCAAAAATTGTACTTAGATGACCAGGTCAAACAAATCCCACTTTCAAGGTAAGAAGTCCTTGTTGAAATCTATCAATTTAAGGGAATGATTATATTTCTTTCTTTCCAAATTGGTGTTATAAATATAAATATCACTCAGATTTATTTTACTTAAATTCCTACATGAGCGATTATCATAGAAAGTCTTCTATTAAAGAAATCAAAGCGCATATAGAAAAACATCACATTACACACTATTTAGACAAAACGTCATCCAGCAACTTGTCCAGATTCAGAGAAGATGACCCTTTTTCACCAACTACTTATGCCGCCATCCTCTTCCACTCCATGGCCTTGCTTCTCATTTTCTTCCCCACCTCTCCTTCCATCAACTCCCTTACAAGCCTCTCCACTTCATCTCTCTTCACATTGCTGTCAATCTCCAACCCAGCCCCCCAATCATCACATATATACTTGCAGTTCATCAGTTGGTCTCTGAAGCATGGCCAATACAGCATCAGAACTTCGGCTGACAAGCTCTCGATGGTTGAGTTCCAACCACAGTGTGTCAAGATTCCTCCAATTGAACGGTGATACAACACCCTCTCTTGAGGGCACCACCCAGATAAAAAGCCTCTCTCCCTTGTTTCCTCAACAAACTCTTCGAGAAAAATGGCAATGTCTCCATTCGTTAAGTCAAGCCTCAAGACCCACAAGAAACATTGATTGCTATCGGCCAATCCCATCGCAAATTCAACCAACTGTGGGGGCGTCATGAAAGCTATACTTCCAAAGTTCACATAGATCATGGACTTGGGCTTCTTTGAGTCCAACCATTGGAGGCACCCATCGTGCTCTTCTAAGAGATTGCACTCAATGTGCTTCGAGGCAAACAATTCATCTCGAGCAATTCGATCAATCATTAGGTGGAGTGATCCGATTGTGCAAACCTTAGGGATCATTGAAGAGAGGGTGCAAAACACATCCGACTCAAGCACCTCAAAGGTACGGACAATGGTCGCCGTGGCATCACCTGTCCTGTCAATAGCATCGGCTGTGAAGTTGAACAAGGTGTGGTCAGAGCCAGTGATTCGGAAAAAGTTGGGCAAGTCACGCAGCCTCATGTTCTTCATTCCCGGAATCCAGTCAATAGGGTGTTCCCATACACATTCATCAATTGCGATTCGTTCACATGCATGCATATCCATACAAAATCATAAAAAAAACAAATTCAATTACGGTGCTTTTCCTCCTTACTGAATGCAGACTAAGTCACAGATCATATGTCATGCAAGTCTTGGAGATATATTCCATAGATTTGTCGGCTAAATGTCAAACGAGTAAGCCGAGTCAAAAATAATCCAAACCAAATTGACTCGACCCATTTATATGTAATACAAATCAATGATCCATACTCAACCCAACTTGACTCAAGATCCATTTCAAGTAATGTTCATATTTAAATCGTGGTCTTTAAAGAATGAGCTACTCCATGAATTCGTTGAGTTAGTGAGGGAGCTCAAGGGTCTAGTTATGGACAGGGGTAGGGATGAGCACGGTTCCAGGGTAGAACCAGGAACCGGAGAACCGAACCAAAAGGTCCAGTTCGGTTCCCGGTTCTAAAGAGACCGGTTCCGATTCCCGGTTCCCTTTTTCTAGGAACCGGCGTTCCCAATTCCAATTCCGGTTCCTATGGGAACCAGAACCGGCGGAACCGGAACCGGTTAAGCTTTTTTAAATAAAAAAAAAAAACCCTAGAACACCCCCACGTTGATTTCCCCCCTTCCCTTTTCTTTTTCCCTCTCTCCCTTTCTTTTCTCCTCTTTTTCCTCTCACGTCACTTCCTGCCCCTCAACTTTTTTCTTTTCTTCTCTCTCTCCTCTTTTCCCCTCTCTCGACCGAAACCCCACCCCTTCTCTTCTTCTTCTTCTTCTTCTTCCTCTTCCTTCCTCTTGCCGGCTGCTGCTTCACCCACCACCACACCGCCGCCCCACACCCTACTAACCACCACCTCTTGGCCACCGAACCACCACCACCCACTGCTCGTCCGACGAGCCGTCTCGCCGTTGAGCCCGACGAGATGTTGCGCCGCCCCTCGCCGCCGTGAGCCACCGCCACCGTCACCGCCTCTTGCCGCCGCCGCTTGAGATTAGCTTCCGATCCGTACGGAAATGTCACTCTCCGCGGCGTTCGGCGAGCGGCTAGAATAGCTGGACCGGACCAAGAACCAGCGCCTCTCTCTCCTCCAAGTCTACTCCACTACGACGCGATCTCTCGAACTTTTCTTCGCGAGGCGATCGGTTTGGATCGGTAGCGGATGAGAGGTGCTGGAAATTTTTGCAGGCAGAGAGAGAGCTGCAAGCCGCCAAATCGCTGGTCCTGGAGTCGAAGTGCGCGGCCATCAGGTCGATGGAAGAGAGGTGCTTGAGGCTTGAGCGGAGCCTGGCTTCGCAGAGCTTGAAGATCTCGACTCTCGAATCTAAGATTGCCGCTCTCGATGCCGAGTATGACAAAAATGTGCAGCGACTAAGGTGAAGCATAGACTTGTCATCATAAGATTTTGGTCGCATGTTGTGGCTTATTTATGCTTGATTTTAGGGAGTTGAAGTGCGAGGTGGAGGAGCTCGAGGAGGCGGAGAAGGAGAAGGACGGATTCTACCGAGCGCAGACCAGCGAAATGAAGGATTTTAAGGAAGCTACTAACGGATTCGTCGTGGATTGCCAGATTCGCATAGAGGAATTAAGAGACGAACTAAATGAGGTAAAAGAGAAGCTCTCTATTTTCGGATCTGTGAGCTGACATGATACTGTGCTATTCGGTGGATCATTCTGTTAGCTGGATGAAAGGCTGCAAGGTGATAGCCATAACGATGAACTTTTATCGCTTGTTTGGCTACTATACCAGAGAATGAAGAAAGATTATTTTCCCCTGTTATCTTCCCTCATGTTTGATTTTGATTTGATGAAATAGAGCTATGGTTCATCTTGAGTAGCATACGAGATAACTTGAAGATATAAAGTATCATGTTTTGATATTCTGTGACTGCAATTATGTGTGATGTGCTAATTGCAAAATGAAGTGTATTTACAAGAGTCCATGCAATTGCTTCTCCCACAATATACCGTATAGGCAGAACTAGCTAGAGATGCTTCCATATGGTATGTTGCTTGAGACCAATATGCGACTCTGCACGAATGATTGATGGTGCTATGAACTGGTCTCAATCTCGTGAGCTAATTCTTTGCTTAGTTTTTCAGCATGGTCGTCGTGGCCACCGGCAAATGAGTACACTTGGAATGCGAACTGAAAAGCCCTCCAAAGCATTTTTGTGTAATCAGTTCTTTGTGTTTGTGATTTTGTTAACCTCAGTTTTTTCTCAATTTCTTTTGCTTCTCTGCTTTCTTGTGTTGGATCCAAAAAAGGAAGGAGCAGATGAGGGCTCATGTTCTCTTCCCCGAGTAATATGTAAATTGCAAAGACAGCTCACTGGTCAAGAGTGAAATGCCAAGAGCCTATGCTCATACAACATGCCCGTAGTTATTATTATGAAACACATTAACCATAAGAATCACCAAATTATACATTAGACAATGTTTTCTCTAGAAAACTATGAATTTAGTTGTCTATTTAGATGTAAAAGATTCACATTGCTGTGTATTGGCAGGTACTGAAAATGAAGGGCCAACTATTGAATTATTTCGGCTTCCAGATATTTGCACCCACTACGAAAATGAAACCCAAAAAAAAAAAAAAAAAAAAAAAAGAACCTGTTGGAACCTGGAATCGACCCCGGAACCTGTGACAAGGTAGGTTCCAAGTTCTTGGTTCTTATGGGTAGGTTCCAGGTTCCAAAAATAGAGGAACCTGTACCCAAGGGTAGGTTTCAGGTTCCAAACGGAACCGAACCAAAACCAGGAACCGCTCACCTCTAGAGAGGGGTGTGAAGGTGGTGGTGAAAGTTTGTCCCGGGCTATCTATCTATCTATCTATCTATATCATGAAGTGGGTTTGGATTTTCATTTTTGGTTTAATATAGATGATGAATTTTAATGTATTGGGCTTGATCAGACAATGAATTGGTCCATTTATGACGTATATGTCCCTAAAGTGTCGAGCTTAAGTATGTCTCTGCGCATGAATTTAGTTCATTCGCCATCTCTAGGAATGATGAAGTGGTATCTCCTCTTTAGACCCCACGAGGTGATTCCAACCTTCAAAGCCTAACAACACACCCATCACAAACCAGTAAATTGTAAATCCAGAAATCAAGAAACAATACTCAAAATCTTTCCCCAAACAAGTTCGAGGGCCTGAATCCTCCACAAAGCCGGACCAAGAACAAATTACAAAACGAAATCAATGTCGTACAAAACTCAAAACACCCTATTCAAAGAACAAGAATTCAGAAAAGCCACAAAAACTTCAACCTAAAAACAAAAGGAATCCAAAAGGTAGAAACCACGATCAATGCTCAAACAGCCACCAAAATTATTACTTTCTAGAAATTTATCAAGAAAACCCACACAACGACGCATCTGCAACAGTCGCAAAAGGGCCGCGAGGAGCTCCGGACGTCCTCCTCTACGGAGTAGAGGGGAAGGACCACGTCGCCTGCTGGGGTCACCACAGACGAAGTCAGTCCACGACGTGGGGCTGCTGTCAAAGAAAATATTATGTACACCCTTTTTGCCAGTTTTGGCAGGTGGGCCGTGAAAAATCCACATTAATCGTCACGCGGCCATAATGGTGCCCACTTTTCAAATCTTCTCTCTCCCCCGTTACCCCCACTCTCCTTCTCCCTCCAGCCCCCTCCTTCACTGGCATATTGCGCCAACGTTCACCTGCCCTCTCCCTAACTTGAGCCCGACCTCTACGCCTCCTCCACTGTCGCCCCTGATGGAGTCGCGTCACTCTTGAGCTAATCGTCTATGGCTAGCCAGTGAGATTTTTCAAAATAATCCCTTCTTCATCCATGGTTGATGGGAAAGATGGATACACAGGAAATCAATAGCATGCCCGAACAACGCTGACAATAACCATGGATGAGCGTCGGCATGCTCGTGATGAGTCAATAATGGCTGGCTGGTGACACTGCAATCCATGGCCACAAGTGTCATCCATGGCCTCATAAGGCAAAAAAACTAAAGAAAACGGTGAGATGAGATAGAGTAACGGAGAAGAGAGAAAAGATCTAAAGATCGGGCTCATTATGGCCACATAGCAATCAATGAGTGGACATATCCACGGCTCACGTGGCAAAACTGTTGTGCCTAATATGTTCTTCTACCGTCAGCGACGTCGTAATCTTGAGGCTAGGCGCATTCTTGGATGAAGCAACGGACATCATTGCAAGAGGGTCCTAAGGTGGGAAATGAAGAAGAAGAAGAATGGATGAAGCAACGGACATCATTGCAAGAGGGGCCTCAGGTGGGAAATGACGCGAGTGAACTGTTTACTGAGTGGGTTTATAATAGACTCATTAAAACTCTTCTGTTTTGGGCTTTTCACTTTAGAACCCACTAAGACTTGTATTTAAAATTTAATGTGACTTGTATATGACCCACTTAAACAAATTTGGCTTAAAATATGAATTTGTGACTAATTATCAGCCTTAGTACTACCTAGGTTCAATCTTTCCAATTCAACAAAGGACTCACTTGACACGTGTTGCATTCTCCATGGCACAAAGCACAATGACATGGCACAACTAAAGTACCTAATATATTGTCGAGTATTGCACGTGGGCGTTGCAAATTAGCTAATGGCTTAAAGATATAGGCCCAACATGTAAATGCAACCTTCATATGCCAATACATGTGCAATGATGTCTCACTCTGCACAAATCACATGGTTCACCAATTACATTTGACCAAAAATCACCCCTTATGGAACATTGTCAATCAATGTGCCAAATTATACCAAACACTATCGTAGGGTGGTAGATGAAATATGCAGTTGGCAAACTTTAGGAAAAATTGTATACTTAGATGATCTGGTAGATCGGATCCAATTTTTGAGATAAAAATTCCCTGTCGAAATCTGCCAATTTTAGAGAAGGATTATATTTCTTTCTTTTCATATTGTTGTTACAAATATGAATATCAATCACATTTATTTTTACTTAAATTTATACATAAGCCATTATCATAGAAAGTCTTCTACGAGGAAAATATAGTGCATACAGAAAAACATCACATTAAACTATTGAGACAAAACCTCGTCCAACAACTTGTCCAAATTCATGAAAGATGACCCTTTTTCACTGGATGCTGCTTCTGCCCTCTCTTTCCACTCCATGGCCTTGTGTCTCATTTTCTTCCCTACCTGTCCTTCCATCAACTCCCTCACAAGCCTCTCCACTTCATCTCTCTTCACATTAGCATCCATCTCCAAACCAACCCCCCAATCATCACATATATACTTGCAATTCGTCGGTTGGTCTGCAAAGCACGGCCAACATAGCATTGGAACCCCAGCCGACAAGCTCTCAATGGTCGAGTTCCAGCCACAGTGCGTCAAGAACCCTCCAATTGAAGGGTGGCACAACACCCTCTCTTGCGGGCACCACCCAGATAAAAAGCCTCTCTCACTTGTTTCCTCCACAAACTCTTTAGGAAGAGTTGTCGTGTCTCCATTCACTGAGTCAGGCCTCAAGACCCACAAGAAACACTGATTGCTATTAGTCAGCCCCATCGCGAATTCAACCAATTGTTGGTGCGTCATGAACGCTATACTCCCAAAGTTCACATAGATCACGGATTTGGGCTCCTTCAAGTCCAACCAGCGAAGGCACTCATTGTGCTCTTCCAACAGATTGCACTCAATGTGCTTCGAGGCAAATACTTTTTCCCGAGCAATTCGATCAATCATTAGGTGGAGTGGTCCAATTGCATAAACCCTTGGGATCATTGAGGAGAGAGCGTGTAGCACATCCGGCTCAAGCGCCTCGAAGGTGTGGACAATGGTCGTCGTGGCGTCATCGGTCTTATGGCCGAAATCGGCAACGAAGTTCATTAAAGTGTCATCGGAGCCGGAGACTCGGAAGAAGTGAGGCATGTCACGCAGCCTCATGTTTTTCATTCCGGGGATCCAATCGATAGGGGTGTTCCCATACCCATTCGTCAATTGGGATTCATCTGCATGCATGCATATCCATGCAAAATCATCAAATGGCAAAAAATCTAATTACGGCGAGTTTTTCTCATTTTTTGAAGGCATACTAAGTCAAAAATCTTAGACAATGCAAGTCTTCAAAATTTAGGGATAATTATCAAAAAGAGTCCTAAACATATTATATGGATGTCAATTTAATCTAAAACGTTTTAATTTAGTCAATTTAATCCGAAAACTTTTGACAATTCGTCAATATAGTTCTCCCAGCCAACTTTAGCAAAAAATCACTGATGTAAACACCGGCCGTTCTACGTGAAATGATCTATATCAATGTAGACAATTTTTGAAATTTTTTAAAAAATTTCTAAATTTTGTTTTGATTTTTTCTTTCCTTTTCATTTTATTTTCTTTCTTTCATACGTTCAATGTAGGCCAACGACCCTCACAGGCACTACGAGGGTTGTGAAGCCCTTGCCAACCATAGTGAGGGGTGCGGTCCTCACCAAATCTGGGGCAAGTGAGGGCAATGCGGTCCTTGCCTATGGCCAGCAACCCCCCGCCAATGAAAGGAAATAAGAAAAAAATAAAATTAAAGAAAAAAGAAGGAAAAAAATTTAGAGATATTTCTAAATTTTGACATTATGGTAGGAGCCGGGGTGTCCTCTGAACATCGTTCGACTGATCTTTATCGAGTGTGGCAGTTTCCCGTCCCTCACGTGTTGTGTAATCACTGAAGACGCACATGTGTTCGTAAGAATGGCCTTAAAAGAGTAGAAAATGTGATGATTCGAACCTGGCCTTAAGCAGAGAAGGAGAAACGTGCACCCCTTTGGGCTAATATATAAGTTGTTTAAATTAATAGAAACTCAAACGCGTCTTACCTGTGAGCGGCGCAAGACCCTTTTCTCCCAGGGCTCGCACGTGTTTCACCGCCATGAGGGCACAACCGGGTATAGTGAACAAGTGTATGAGCGGAATTTCATATTTCGAAGCCACGGGACTCGTCGCGAACGTCATGAAACCGTCCGAAACGATGCAAGTCACCGGAGGGAGACTCGGGTTCGAGCCCAGGCTCAAGACGAGATCGCCGAAGGGGCCGGCCATATCATTCCTCGTCGAGTTGATGAGCATCGGCAAGTCCTGTATCGCGTCCTCGTCCGAAGGAGGAAGACCATCCGGGATTGTCAGGAACTGAAAGTCGCTCAGCGTTCCATTCGTGAACTCGGGGCCTCGGGCCCTCACGAGCCGCCGGTGGTTGAACTCAGTGTTGACGAAGGAGATGTGGAAGCCCTTGTGATGGATGAGCTTTGCTAGCTTGAGCATGGCGCCGATGTGGCTTTGTGCAGGGTAGGGAATGCAAACTGCGTGTGGCTTTGTGGCCGATTCGAATCCGGCGGAATCCATTTGTTTCTTCTCACTAGAGGATGATGACTCCAATGACATTTCAAGATGAGTTGAACTCGGCTTGGTTTAACGATCATTGAGTTGAGCTTTCTTCTTATATAACTTCGTCAATTTTTTGTCTTCACTTTGTGCGTAAATTTCCAAGTAATTTTGGCGTTGAGAATTAGCCTCCTTCCACATGGACCACTTGACTTGAGTAACAAGCCAATTTAGTACCACTTAGCTGTCTTCAAGAGCCTCGCCAAATGAAAAAACATTGAAAGAAACCCCAAAATCTTGCTAATTGACCAAAAACTGTTGACCGCACATCATTTTCTCCTAGGCGGCATATGGAGATATCAATAAAATGACATAAGCCCTTTTATCTTTTCTACTTCTACTCAAATGATTGATTAATACCTAGTACTAAGGTACCCGTGTGAGAGATATTATAGAAGTCCCATGTGGAGAATTAAATATATTAACAGAGCATACGATACATAATTTAGTTACAGTAACTTTTGTCATGATTGTAATGATATTGGATAAATAGTCCAATTGAAAAGTTTATGACTAAATTTGTATTAATAAAATGAATTTTAAACTTTTCATTTTTGCTTCGCGTCACATCTCTCTTTCTTGGATGCACTCAATACTCGACCACCCGCATGCGGAATTGAGGAAAAAGTTAGAGAATTCAAACTTGGATTCTTAATGCGGTGTAAGAGCACGTGTAATTTATTTGTCAAGCGACCCACCTCCGCTGCCATTATCATGAGCAGTTTTAGTTTGAAACATCGACCGATTGTCGAATTCAATAATGACGGATATAGCTCGTCTAAAAAAGGATCACGTTAGCTGTGTATCTCATGACATTTTTTTCTCGTTTGAATCCAGAAATTTCTTCTCGCGCTCGACCGTTTATGGATGTGTTCGCATCATCGCTTCCGTGAAATTCGTGGGTAGCAGGTTAAGAAATCCTTGCATGATGTCTCTCTCATTCAAAGAGAAACGCATGATGTTGACTATTGACTTGACTATTGACGGGTAAACCCTAATTGGCCCGCTAAAGTTTATTTACAAGATTGGCTTCATTATAGCTTGAAGCGACAAATGATAGATTAAAAACTTAAAATGGGAATGTACAATGCGTCCCCGAAAAGATTATTAGAGTGAGCCATCAGAGAGAAATTCTCATCATTTTTCTAGACTTTCAAACTGACCGCATGTTGGAAGATTTGTTGGCGCTATATTTTTGTCATTTCCTAATTGTACAGAACTCCATCTAACTAGTCTTCTACTTAGTGGATTATCGGTATGGATCAAGGGTGTACATAATTTGGATGGGTGGTTCCTATCTTAGAATCGGGAATGGCCCACTAAGAATGGATCACAAAAAACTAAAATTGGGAGCCGCCTGTTGGATGTGTTCGCATCATCGCTCGTGAAATTTGTGGGTAGCAAGTTAAGAAATCCTTGCATAAAGCAGCATTGTCTCTCTCATTGAAAGAGAAATGCATGATGTTGACTATTGACTTGACTATTGACGGGTAAACCGTAATTGGCCCGCTAAAGTTGATTTACAAGATTGGCTTCATTATAGCTTGAAGCGACAAATGATAGATTAGAAACTTAAAATGAGTTTATACAATGCATGCCCAAAAAGATGATTAGAGAGAGCCATCAGAGAGAAATTTTTATCATTTTTTTGAGCTTTCAAATTGACCACGTGTTGGAAGATTTGTGGGCGCTATATTTTCGTCGATTAATTGCACGGAACTACATCTAACTAGTCTTCTACTTAGTGGATTATCGGTATGGATATAGAGTGTACAAAATCGGGGTGGGTGGTTCCAATCGTGGAACCGGGAACGGCCCACTAAGGATGGTTTCCGAAAAACTAAAATTGGGAACTGCCTATTGGATGTGTTCGCATTATTGCTTTCGTGAAATTCGTGTGTAGCAAGTTAAGATCCTTGCATAAAGCAGCGTTGTCTCTCTCATTTAAAGAGAAACGCATGATGTTGATTATTAACTTGACTATTGACTGGTAAACCCTAATTGGCCCGCTAAAGTTGATTTACAAGATTTGACTTCACTATAGCTTGAAGCGACAAATGACAGATTAGAAACTTAAAATGGGTATATATACAATGCTTGCCCGAAAAGATGATTAGAGAGAAATTTTCATCATTTTTCTGGACTTTCAAACTGACCGCATGTTGGAAGATTTGTTGGTGCTATATTTTCGTCGACTCCTAATTGCATGGAACTTCATCTAACTAGTCTTCTACTTAGTGGATTATCGGTATGGATCAAGGGTGTACATAATCCGGGAGGGTGGTTCCTATCTTAGAACCAGGAACGGGCCATTAAAGATGGATTCCGAAAAACTAAAACCGAGAACCGCCTATGAATTGCATGGATCCACTTGAGAACTGGACTGGGCGATTCAGTTCCCTAATAGATCCATAGAACCAGTCTCACCAAACATGAACCAAATATTATCACTCTTTTTACTATAAATTCTGCACAACCAGAAAGTTTCTGGTTTAAACACAACACATGCTGACTTTATTTACCCGAATATGAATTAATGACTTATTTTAACGACCGTGATCAGCTCTACTACTACCTCGGTTCAATATTTACAATTCAACAAGAGACTCACTTGATATGTCTCGTATTCTCCATAGCATGGAGCACAATGACATGGCATTACTAAAGCACCTAACATTTCGTTAAGTATCGCATGTCGGCATGGGAAATTAGCTAATAGTTGATAGATATAGACCCAACGTGTAAACGCAACCTTCATATGTCGATACACGTGCAATGATATCTCACTCCGCACAAACCACATGGTTCACGAGCTACATTTGTCGCAAAAATTACATCTTATGGAACATCAATTATTCAATACATCATATCATACCATGATAGTACAACAGATGAATGAGTCCGATTATATCTTGTATAATGGACAAAAGGCGGTTGGCCAAACTTTAGGAAAATTGTACACTTAGATGATTAGGTCAAACAGATCCCACTTTTTGAGGTAATAAGTCCTTGTTGAAATATATTTCTTTCTTTCTAGATTGGTGTTATAAATATGAATGCTACTCACATTTATTTTTACTTAAATTCATACATGAGCGATTATCATGGAAAGTCTTCTATTAAAGAAAACATAGCGCATATAGAAAAACATCACATTACACTATTTAGACAAAATCTCGTCCAGCACTTGTCCAAATTCAAGGAAGATGACCCTTTTTCACCAACTGCTTCTTCTGCCATCCTCTTCCACTCCATGGCCTTGCTTCTCATTTTCTTCCCCACCTCTCCTTCCATCAACTCCCTCACAAGCCTCTCCACTTCATCTCTCTTCACATTGCTGTCAATCTCCAACCCAACCCCACAATCATCACGTGTTGACACCTAATTTTAACAAATCTAGGGAAATAAGGAAAATAAAAATTACATTTGAATAAATAAAAGGAAAAAAAATGAAAAATGGGGAGATTGATTTGATTGATTATGCATGGAAAATTGGAATTCTTATGGATATTGGGATTTTGTCAAATGTAGAAGCAATTTGAAAATCAAGTGAATAAAGGGCAAGAATTTTTGCAAAATGGAAGAAATCTAAGCAAGATCGAACTGATTACGAAATCATGCTTTGGTTTATAGCCTTGATTTAATGTGACAAGAGATGGAAACTTAGAAAATGCCATACAAAGCGGCCGCTTGGAATCATTATAAAAGAGAGGTTCATTTTTTCATAACGGGGGAGCGAATTTTCGAAAAAATTCAAAGCAAAAAATTTTGGAGAGAAGATTCGTGCAAAAAAAAATTTTGTGAAGAAAAGAGGGCTTTTCTCGATTTTGAGAAGAAAAAATTCAAACACAAAAGGGGGAAAACTTTTTCTTTTCTTTTGTTTTGTTCTAAAAAAAATTCAAAGTCAACAAAAAGCTGTCTTTTTTGCTAAAGCAACAAAGAGTGGACGCGCGAGTGGACAGGTGAGAGAGAGAGAGAGAAAAAAAAAAAAAATGCACTGTTCTTCTTCTTCCTCGCGAGTTCCTTCGCTGCTGTGATTGATCCCCTACACCGCCGATCTCCTAGCACCACCATCACCGTAGCAGCAACCCGAGCTGGTCACCTAAGTAGCACGGACATGCGACACGGACACGCTACACGACACACTGACACGTCATTTCTCAAAAATAGAAAATTCCAACACGTTAGGATACGTTATTATTAAATAAATATTTTTATTTTTAATTAATTTGATTCAAATTCACAAATAAATAAATAAATAAATAACAAGAACTTATAATGAATTTGCACTAATAACATTAATAGATATATTCATAGAAAATTTGAAAGATATATTCATAATTAATGCTTAACCATATTTGAGAACATATTTTTAACTTTAACAAAAATTATGCATAAAACTAATGACTAACAAAAAAATCTATGATCTTTTATAATCATCCAAATTTATCATTATTTAACATTCAATATTTTTATTTTTTGAAATCATTTTTTAACTCATTTATTTATTTTTATAACAAAAATAACTTTACCACTCAAAAGTTATTCCCCTCAAAAACCTCTCAAAATTATTTTCCTCTCTTTTTTTCCCTCTATACCCTCATTCCCAAAAATTATTTGCCCTCCCCCATTTCTCTCTCTCCAATCCCCCACGCCACCCCCAAAATCCGGGCAACCAATCTTTTCTCCAATATTTTCTCCCCAATTTTGGTTTCTTCCCTACTCTCTCTCTCCCCTCCCCCACGACACCACCTGCTCCCTACCCCACCCCCATCAATCACCTTACCCCCATCAATCATCCCCAACCCACGCCACCACCTGCTCCTTGCCCCATCTCATCAATCACTCCACCCCCATCAATCATTCCCAACCCATGCCCCGCCCCATCAATCACCCCGCCCCCATCAATCATCCCCAACCCACGCCACCACCTACTCCCTGCCCCACCCCCATCAATCATCCCCAACCGACACCCCCACCTGCTCTCCCACCCCCACCAATCAACCCCCCCAAGCTGTCTTCTTCTCCCTTCACACGCTCTCATGTTGGGGGAGAAGGGGGTCGCAGAATCAAGGGTGACGATACCTCCGACCCAACTCCATCTCCGACGTGCAAGAGCCTGACCTCGATCGGTCGCAGATGAAGTGGACGAGGAGTACCTAAAGATATATGAGCATATCAATGAAACTCGAACATCTTTGAAGCCTCGCCATCAGCCCTCCATCACAGCGTCACAATCGCGGCCCTGCCCTTTGGATCGCCTGCTCTTCCTCTGGCCCTCCCTTGTCGTCGCGGCGTTGCCTCTACTCCCCAGTCTCACCTCCACCTCCGTCTTCTTCAACGATCCCTCTCCCTCAAACACGCTCCGACGCACGTGTTGAGAAAAGTTGACCGTGTGTTGAAAAATCCGACACGCAGTCAACGCGTGTCCGAGCGTGTTCAACCGTGTCGAGGTGTCCGACACACTCGACACGTGTCGGACACGACACGGAAGCTCCGGCGACATGTCCAGGCTTCATAGCTGGTCACCACCTGCAAAGCCGCGCCGCCTCTACTCCCCCTCGGCCTCTGCCCTTCGCCGGTCGCCCCGCCCACTCGCCTCCCGCGATCCAGCGCCCGACTCCCTGAAGAATCACCACTGCCCTCCGCCTGAGCACCGCCAGCCTTTCGCTTGCCGCCAGAGCCTCTCCCACCGATGACCCCTGCTACCCGAGTCGACACCCATCGCCGCGCCTCTGCACCTGCACCACGCCTGCACCACACCGCCGGACTCACCACCCTTGTGCCCCCGGCCCCCTCTCGCCACCGCGTTGTCACCCACGATGCCCCTTGCCGTCGTTGCCCGCCATCTCTCGTCGGAGTCCCAACACCTGCCACTGTCCGTCCGGCGCCCACCAATGCTGCTGCAAGTCCCCTCCTTTAGGTAGTTTAGTTTTAGTTTTATTTTTATTTCTTTCTTTTGTTTATTTTATGTTATTTTATTGTGTTTTAAATTTTGTTATTTTTGTTTAAGTTAGAATATATTTTGTCAATGTTAATATCTGTGCATTTTGTAGGCATTATCCGCAAGGATTTTGTCCGGAATTACTGTAATTATTAATTTGATCCGAGAGACATCGGATCATTTTTTTAATTATATTAATTTTTGGGCTTTTTTGGTAGAATTTTAATTGTTAAATCATTATAATTATTAATTTGATCCGTAAGACTTCGGATCGATTTTTAATTATTTTGAACTCTTTGTCGTGATAATTAGGGTTAGGATAATCGTTAATTTGACCTGTGAGACAACATGTTATTTTTTCGATTATTTTAATCCTTTATTTTGTTAATAGTTTAGATTTAATATTACTTATCTTAAAAAAAACTAAAAAAGATCAGAAAATCAAAAAATCAAAATTCTGCATGAGCATATAGGTTTAGTAAATCAGACACGTAGGTTTAGTAAATTAATTTTTTTTTTTTTTAGGATTATATATTTAGGATTGCATTTTTAGATATCTTTTTAAAATAGGTTAGGATCAGACCTAAATAATTTTTTTTTTAAATAGAGTCTTAGATAAAATTGGCATATTTTTTTTATATTCTCATCATCTTTTTTTTAAAATAATAAATAAATAAATAGTTTTCTAAGATAGGATAGGGTTTAAGTCAAATTAATCCCTAGAATAAATTAGAAAATTATCCTTTTTTAGATAGTTTAATTAGGGTTTTTATTTACTCCGAATTTCAATTAAAAAAATACAAAAATACTAGGTGCATGTTAACTAGTTTGCATAATAGGATCATTTAATTAGAATTTGTTTATTAGTAAAGTTAGGTCATATAGTTAAGATGCATGTTAATTAAAAAACTCTAATTTCAAGAAAACCCAAAAAAAAAAATGATCCTTTGCTTTGTGTGATGCAATTTATTTATTTATTTATTATTATTTTATTTGAATGTTTAATAGTGGATGAGCATCTGTGCGATCACCATATTTGCATGATAGTAATTTAGCTTAAAATAAATCCAAGCTGCCTGCAAAAACATTTTTGAAAATAAAAAAAATGGTATCGAAAGGGCATTAGAGAAATCTAGTGTAACCAAATCCTCATACCCTTAGTCTTTGGTTTGTAGGAGTAAAATAATTCTCCCATTATTTTACTTAGGTGTCTAATCGACCTACCGAAAACTTATTAGTGGCGACTCCTAAATAATAATCATTTGCATGTTAAATATTTGAACCTTAAGTTGCGAATTGGTATGGGCTTGGGAGAGCCCGAGCTAAGCTTAAAGACTCAGTAGTCCATTAACCTAGTTTTAGGTGGTGAACCCGAAATTTAGGTCGCGACAGCTTGGCGACTCCGTTGGGGAATGAATTAAAACTCTTAGTAGACTTAGGCCGATTTTTCTTTTTCTTTTAAAAAAATGTTTTTGCTTTGCAGCAAAGACACCAGGTATGTCCCTGACATTTTTAAGGTGTTAAATGTTCTTACAAATGGGAGGTATAAGGGGAATAGTTTTTGCTAACCCTTGTCTTGCAGGAAGGTGTGGGATGAATAATCTATTTTTCCAGATTAGAAGTGTTGTTTGCATTTAAACTGTTGTGCATGTTTTACTGCTTTTAGCACTACACTATTACACACACAACCTGCGGTCGGACTTGGGCTGCGATAGGATTTTTAGGATGGTGTTGAGAAGGATACTTCCTCTAAAGCAACGCTGCTATGTAGAGGTTGACCTTCTCTTCCCCGAAAGTTTTTCATGGTGTCGATTGTGTTTGTCCATATCCGCAAGACTGCATGATTATAGGGCATTCCATTCGACTGAGCCGGAGTTAGGAGAACCTAACCCATTAATGCAAGACTGCAACAGTCAGATCATCCTCTTAGATCCATTTTGTTAAGCCATCTAGATAGAAATCGAGCCTCACACTTCATGCATGTGTCTATGTGATTGTCATCCCTTCCCGATAAAAGTAAGTTGTCTGAATTTTCACTTTACAATTCACTTACTTCATTACAATTTTTGTTGGTCCATGACAAGGTTTCGTCTTAGTCTTGCTTTATATGCTTAGGGAAAATCGGCGTACTGTTCTTTCCCACTTTTGAGGTTTAAGATGATGCCATATGGTCTTGGAAGAAGGAGTCAAGGCATTCAAAATTCCATTGAAACCAATCGGAGGTCCCGTTCTGCTGGATTAGGACACCGTGGAAGAGGTGAAGAAAATTCTTGAGGACAAAGACAAGAAAGACAAAACTTGCCACCTGAGCAAGAGCAAGCGAGGCAAAACTCGTTGCCCCCAACAGTCATGAGATGTTTCTTAGCCTTCCTAGAATGATTTAAAATGAAGTGGAGGTGATGGACACTCTAGGGAAACCAAGTGGTAAGTTCGACTACTATGTGAAGTATTCGACTCCTCCTAGCTTCTACATCCACCCTTAGGATATCGTCCCAGATGGATGGGGTGGCATGGACGATTCGAAACCTCCAAAGACAAAAAAAAAAACCAGATGATGCACTGGAAGGAATCATGAGCCTATTCGATGACCTCCCTATAGGTGCCATTGACAAAGGACCATCAGAAGAAATGGGCCCTAGCCCACGAGAGTGACTCATTTATTGCTTTCGCACACTCCCCTGCATGAGAATTTTTATTGCTTTTAGGAAATGTTTTCAATTCATTCTTTTTCGTTTTTCATTTAGGGATTGAGCATTGCATTTACCATTTAATAAATGTAATTCGATTGATGAATATCAATAAAATTGCAAGTTTTGAGGACATGATGGGGTATGTCAAACCAGCCCGGTGATGATATCCAACAATGAAAAGAAAATATCATCCATGGAGAAATTCTGAGGACTGGCCTCTTTCATGCTTCCTCATCAAAAAAAAATCATTTTTGAAGCCATTTTCAAAAGCATGCATTAGGTTAGCCCTGATTAATTTTCTAACTCATTTACCTCATGTTTCAGAACATTACCTTTTCGGTCTGAAGAGAATGCATCTAAAAAGGCACACCAGGTTGCAATTGGCCCAACTGTCAAGAACACATTTCTAAGGAGTTGATGTGACAAGATTGTGGGCATAACGGATTTTAGTAGTGACTCAATTGAGATAAAATATAAACTCAAGCCAAGAATGGATATTCCATTTGCTTTTACTTTGATGTTGCATTATACCATATTCATGCACGTTCTCTTGTGCAGGGGCAAAAATGGCTTTTTAGTCTTGAATGATAGGGACAATCCAAAGACATCAACTGCCGAGGCAATCCCACTGTAGAGGAATCCTTGAATGAATGCTTAAAACCATTTTGCAGTGTGGAAAACTGTTTGTTTTGAAATTGGCAATTTTTCATGCCTAAAGCTGTTGAGCTCTTTTAAAAAAGAATTTTGCATGATGACTCTTACATGTTTCATCCACCAATTCCACTAAAGAACATCAAGATTGACTAATTTAATTAATGATGTGGAATTGATTGAGCATACTAAATGAGACAAGTCGAGATGATGAAAGGCAAACCTTCTCCTATACATAATCCCTTACTCATACACTTGTGAGATAAGTGTAAGAATGTTCATATACATAAGGTAAAGAGTCCTCTCGCAAAAGGTACGACAACCGAAATGATGAGAGGCAATTCATTTCTTTATCCCAAACACTACAGGTAATTCATTGCTTAACCATTTTCAGCCCATACATTTATGGATATTCTTTTCAAATTACCCCTGTCAAGAATCACCCCACATCAAGGCAATTGAGAGATAAAATGACATCATGAGGTGAGGAAAATGAATTGAAATTTTCTTGCTCTCACTTGCATCAATCTTTAAGTCGTGCTATTACATTGAATTCATTTGTTAATTTAAGTGCCTTAGAATGACGAAAAGTATTTCTTTCTCTATCCTACATACTTATACCCTTTGCATAACCCATTTAAGCCTGCAATTTCATTTCTTTAAACCCAGTTGGTGATCATCCCCCACATTAGGGCAAGGCAAAAGAGAGATGAAGACCGTTGAAAGTTCAAGTGTCATTCAAAGTGTAATTCCTTGACGCATGCACTGTGCGCAAGAATTGAATTCAAAATAGAACTAAGGGGCATGAAAAAGCAATGTGCCTGGTAAAAGCAAGGCCAATGCCCATGAAAAGAAGTGAAGAAAAAAAAATGCATGAGAACTAGGGGCATGAAAAAGCGGTATGCCTAGTAAAAGTAAGGCCAATGCCCATAGATGAAAAAAGAAAGTCAAGATAGATGATTGTCAATTGCAAAAATTGAATCCCAATGGAGCAATACTCAAAGAACTCAAATGCTAAGTTTTTACAATCAATGGAGCACTTCATGAAGACAATCCCTTATGGTGAAAAAGAAAATTTGTGGTAATGCCAAGATAATCATCAACTCTCACCTTTTACACACATTTTGAGCCTAATAATTCTTTCATTTCTCAAATGAACACAACCCATGAACCCAACCTATGTTACGTCCCTTACAAAGTCTCTTAAGATTAGAGCACTTGAATTAACATAGTAGTTCATATGTTTATAAGCATCGCTCGAAAAAGTGCGAGCAAGATTATTTCTTTCTCATTTTACAGGGTTCTTGACTTGTAAACCCGATGATGATTATAAAGTTGTTCTTTCAATTGCCTTAACTCAAAGAGTCCAATTGTTAAGTCATTGATCAAGCCCACATTAAGGTCCATGTTAAAGACCCCTCAGATTGGTAAGGTCGTACTGCTTACGAGAATACTCGGACCCCTGTTGATATGGTGAGATGGAGTGATTCTCCGAAAAAGAGTCCTTTCTAACTGAAAGTTTCTCATTTGGTATTCTTAGAAAATCCATGTCATGAGTGAAAATTGTCTTGAACGATAATTCTCTCCAGTGGAAATTTGGGTGATGCAAAGGTCATAATGTATAAACCCCGATTGAATTGATAAAAGCTTCAGTAGATTTCGAAGTGTGCATTCCAAAACAGCCTTAATGCATTTTTGTTCTAAATCATGTCTAACAGGTAATGTTTTCTCAAAGACCCATGAGCTCCTGACATTCAGGTTCCTTTCAGCATGCCTCATGATATTAGGAGATGAGAAACCATCATGAACATTCAATGTGCATCCTTGATGTTCCAAAATTTATTTCTACTAAGAGGTGAGAGGCCTCTACAGGATATCTAAGTTCCAGAAGACATATCTCCAAGAATCAGAGATATCATCAGGTAAATATATCTCTACCCATTCTCAACACTTGACTCGGTCAAGCTGTCCTTTTAAATTGACTTGGCGTGCTTTCGTAGCCTAGAGTCCCTTTTATCGAACTGGCGTGCTTTGGTAGCCCGGAATTTCTGACCCGACGTGCTTTCATAGCCTAGAGTCCCTTATATCAACTCGGTGAGCTTCCGTAGCCCAGTGTCCTTTATATTGACCTGGCATACTTTCGTAGTCCAGAGTCCCTTTCATCGACTCGGCGTGCTTCCATAACCCAATGTCCCTATTTGTTGACCCAGCGTGCTTCCATAGCCCAGTGTCCCTAGTTCCTGACCTGGCTTGCTTTCGTAGCCTAGAGTCATTTACGCCGACACTCGATGGAGTTGTCCCCCAAAGATTTTTCTACAGATTCAGTCTAATTAAGGCAACCGAAGAAAGGTTTGGGTCCTGGTCAGATGAGCTCTGTTGCAAGGCTAGGCGACCGAAGAAAAGTTCGAGTCCTAGCTAAGCAAAACCTCAGTTTAGGCGACTGTAGAATGGTACAGGTCCTAGACAATATTTATTTCCCTATTCAGGCAACCGTAGAATGGTACGGGTCCCGACCGTAGAATGGTACGGGTCCTAGACAGCACATATTTCCTCATTCAGGCGACCGTAGAATGGTACGGGTCCTGGAAAATGAATCCCAGTTTAAACGATCGTAGTATGGTAAGGGTCCTAGACAATATCTATTTCCCTATTCAGGCGACCGTAGAATGGTACGGGTCCCAGACACAACCAAACACTGTCATACTAGACAACCGTAGAATGGTACGAGTCATGGGAAAACAGTCTCTTTGTAAAGTCAAGTTACTATTCTAGGCGACCGTAAAATGGTACGAGTCCTGGACATATAACACAAATCTATCTTGAGTTACTCTACTCTCATCGAAGGTAAGTAATTCCACGAAAGTTCATTTATTATTTGCATTAGTATTTTCATGCATCATATAAATTTCATTTCAAAATGGAACTCATCTTCCAAAAAAATAAAAACGAAAAAAAAAAATGAGTCATTCAGTGCATGTGCATGATCAAAATTTAGGTCTCAACTTGTCTTTGAAGGCAACCTCTACGAGCTCACCTTCAAAGAGGAGCAGCTGTTGACACCTAATTTTAGCAAATCTAGGAAAATAAGGAAAATAAAAATTGCATTTGAATAAATAAAAGGAAAAAAAATGAAAAAAATGGGGGAAATTGATTTGATTGATTATGCATGGAAAATTGGAATTCTTATGGATATTGGGATTTTGTCAAATGCAAAAGCAATTTAAAAATCAAGTGAATAAAGGGCAAGAATTTTTGCAAAATGGAAGAAATCTGAGCAAGATCAAACTAATTGCGAAATCATGCTTTGGTTTATAGCCTTGATTTAATATGACAAGAGATGGAAACTCAGAAAATGCCATACAAAGCGGCCACTTGGAATCATTATAAAAGAGAGGTTCATTTTTTTGTAATGGGGGGAGCGAATTTTCGAAAAAATTCAGAGCAAAAAATTTTGGAGAGAAGATTCATGCGAAAAAAAAAATCGTGAAGAAAAGAGGGCTTTTCTCGATTTTGAGAAGAAAAAATTCAAACACGGAAGGGGGAAAACTTTTTCTTTTATTTTGTTTTGTTCTAAAAAAAGTCAAAGTCAACAAAAAGCTGTCTTTTTTGCTGAAGCAACAAAGAGTGGACGCGCGAGTGGACAGGTGAGAGAGAGAGAAAAAAAAAAAGAAAAGGAAAAATGCATTGTTCTTCTTCCTCGCGAGTTCCTTCACCATTGTGATCGATCCCCTGCATCACCGATCTCCTAGCACCACTGTTGTTGCTGCAGCAACCCGAGCTGGTCACCACCTGCGAAGCCGCGCCGCCTCTGCTCCCCCTCAACCTCCACCCTTCGCCAGTCGCACCTGCCCGCTCGCCTCCCGCAATCCACTGCCCGACTCCCTGAAGCATCACCGCTGCCCTCCGCCTGAGCACCGCCGGCTTTCTGCTTGCCGCCGGAGCCTCTCCCACCGGTGACCCCTACCGCCCGAGTCAACGCCCATCGCCGCGCCTCTGCACCTGCACCACGCCTGCACCACACCACCGGACTCGCCACCCTTACGCCACCGGTCCCCTCACGCCACCGCACTGCCACCCACGACGCCCCTCACCATCGTTGCCCGCCAACTCTTGCCGGAGTCCCAACACCTACCACTGTCCATCTGGCGCCCACCAACGTTGCTGCAAGTCCCCTCCTTTAGGTAGTTTAGTTTTAGTTTTATTTTTATTTCTTTCTTTTGTTTATTTTATGTTATTTAATTGTGTTTTAAATTTTGTTATTATTTTTTAAGTTAGAATATGGTTTGTCAATGTTAATATTTGTGCATTTTGTAGGCATTATCCGCAAGGATTTTGTCCGGAATTATTGTAATTTTTAATTTGATCCGAGAGACATTGAATCATTTTTTTTAATTATATTAATTTTTGGGCTTTTTGGTAGAATTTTAATTGTTAAATCATTATAATTATTAATTTGATCCGTAAGACTTCGGATCAGATTTTTAATTATTTTGAACTCTTTGTCGTGATAATTAGGGTTAGGATAATTGTTAATTTGACCTAGGAGACAAAAGGTTATTTTTCGATTATTTTAATCCTTTATTTTGTTAATAGTTTAGATTTAATATTACTTATCTTAAAAAAAAAACTAAAAAAGATCATAAAATCAAAAAATCAAAATTCTGCATGAGCATATAGGTTTAGTAAATTAGACACGTAGGTTTAGTAAATTAATTTTTTTTTTAGGATTATATTTTTAGGATTGCATTTTTAGAAATCTTTTTAAAATAGGTTAGGATCGGACCTAAATATTTTTTTTTTTTTTAAATAGTCTTAGATAAAATTGGCATATTTTTTTTATATTCTCATCCTTTTTTAAAAAATAATAAATAAATAAATAAATAGTTTTTTAAGATAGGATAGGGTTTAAGTCAAATTAATCCCTAGAATAAATTAGAAAATAATCCTTTTTTAGATAGTTTAATTAGGGTTTTTATTTATTCCGAATTTCAATAAAAAAAATACAAAAATACTAGGTGCATGTTAACTAGTTTGCATAATAGGATCATTTAATTATAATTTGTTTATTAGTAAAGTTAGGTCACATAGTTAAGATGCATGTTAATTAAAAAACTCTAATTTCAAGAAAACCCAAAAAAATGATCGTTTGCTTTGTGTGATGCAATTTATTTATTTACTATTATTTTATTTGAATGTTTAATAGTGGATGAGCATCCGTGTGGTCACCATATTTGTATGATAGTAATTTAGCTTAAAATAAATCCAAGCTGCCTGCAAGAACATTTTTGAAAAAAAAAAAAATGGTATCGAAAGGGTATTAGAGAAATCTAGTGTAATCAAGTCCCCGTATCCTTAGTCTCTGGTTCGTAGGAGTAAAATAATTCTCCCATTATTTTACTTAGTGTCTAATCGACCTACCGAAAATTTATTAGTGGCGACTCCTAGATAATAATAATTTGCATGTTAAATAATTGAACCTTAAGTCGCGAATTGGTATGGGCTTGGGAGAGCCCGAGCTAAACTTAAAAACTCAGTAGTCCATTAACCTAGTTTTAAGTGATGCACCTGAAAATTTAGGTTGCGACATCACATATATACTAGCAGTTCGTCGGTTGGTCTCTGAAGCATGGCCAACACAGCATTAGAACTCCGGCTAACAAGCTCTCGATAGTTGAGTTCCAACCACAGTGTGACAAGAACCCTCCGATTGAAGGGTGGCACAACACTCTCTCTTGAGGGCACCACCCACATAAAAAGCCTCTCTCCCTTGTTTCCTCGACAAACTCTTGGGGAAGAACTACAATGTCTCCATTCACTAAGTCAGGCCTCAAGACCCGCAAGAAACACTGATTGCTATTAGCCAATCCCATCGCAAATTCAACCAACTGTGGAGGCGTCACAAAAGCTATACTTCCAAAGTTCACATAGATCACGGACTTAGGCTTCTTTGAGTCCAACCATTGGAGGCACCCGTCGTGCTCTTCTAAGAGATTGCACTCAACGTGCTTTGAGACGAACGATTTGTCTCGAGCAATTCGATCAATCACTAGGTGGAGTGGTCCGATTGCGCAAACCCTAGGGATCATTGAAGAGAGGGTGCATAACATATCCGACTCAAGCACCTTGAAGGTGTGGATGATGGTCGCCATGGCATCACCTGTCCTGTCAATAGCATCGGCTATGAAGTTGAACAAGGTGTGGTCAGAGCCAGTGATTTGGAAAAGTTGGGCAAGTCACGCAGCCTCATGTTCCTCATTCTCGGGATCCAGTCGATTCGGGTGTTCCCATTTTCGTTCGTCAGTTGCGATTCGTTTGCATGAATGCATATCCATGCAAAATCACCAAAAACGAATTCAATCACGGTGCTTTTCCTCCTTACTGAATGCATGCCAAGTCACAGATCATATGTCATGCAAGTCTTGGAGATATATTCCATATATTTGCGCTCTTCTTACGTGTTCAACGACATGCATATGATCGCAGATGATATGGCCGAAGAATTGATTTCCAGGAGAATGGCATAATATGCAATTCGTCATCAAGTGAAGTCTAAAAGGATGATGAATTCATTGAGTCAACTCTTCGGAAAATGTGATGCGAGTAACGATAAAACCTATTATATGAGGGGAATTTAAGACTTTAGGTATGGCGTGTATGGAAACTATAAAAGGAAGAGTATCTTGGTTCCACTCAGGCAGGAGTTATTTAGCTTGCTTCCTTTGTATGTGGATTAGACAGTGTCTACTAGACACGAGCAAAGCTTCCCCTATTGGAGTAGGAGCCAATCGATATAACCACATACATGTAGTATCGAGGACTTTTTGAGTACCGTATCCGGCTAATTCAATCGGATGTAGCAGTCTTCCATCCCACAAGCATAGAGAAATTACCAGAGTCAGATTTCTGCCCCTAGGAGCGGTAAAGAGAGTGGTCAATGTGGTGACGTGAACCCAGGCCTTGAGCGAGAAGACGAACGTGCACCCTTTGGGTTAATATATAATTTTGTTAAGCAATGGAAACTCAAACATTTTTCCCCGTCATTTCCAACATTATTTTTTTCTATTACCTGTGAGTAGTGCAATACCATTTTCCCTGAGGGTTCGCAACTGTTTCAGCGCCATGAGGGCACAACCGGGTATAGTGAACAAGTGTATGAGCGGAATCCCAAATTTCAAAGCCGCCGGACTTGGGGAAAAGTGCCAAAAAAATCCTAAACATTTTATTTTTGTGCCAATTTAGTCCTCAAACCTTTTTTTGGTGCCGATTTAGTCCTAAACATTTTTTATGTTGTGCCAATTCAGTCCTTTCCGGTCAATTTTGACCGAATTTTGCCGACTAGACGCCGACCGGGCGACGTGGCCTAATCGGCGCGACGACGTTAACAATTTTTAATAATATTTTAATATTTTTGAATTTTATTTTCCTTTTTTTTTACTTTTTTTCTTCTCCTCTTCTTCCTCCAGCCAGTCGCCAGACCTCAACGACCAGCTAGAGGCGACGGCCGACAAGGTCGAGGTCGACCTCGCCAACCACCTCGCCAATGGCCGGTAGGGCGGCCTCGCGCTGGGCGGCGAGGCTCCCCTCGCCGGATCCAGGCGAGGGTCAAGCCTCGCCCATGGCCGACGAGGCTCCACCTCGCCAGATCCAGCGAGGGCGAGCCTCGCCCGCCCAACGCGAGGCCGCCCTTGAGGCCTGGGCGGCGAGGCTCGCCCTCACCGATTCTAGCGAGGCTCAAGCCTCTCCCATGGCTAGCGAGGGCAAGCCTCGCCAACTCGGCACGAGGAGGCGGCCGGATTCGATCCTCGAGGTCTTACAGAACGGAGGCCTGTCACCGACCCAAGTCTCGTCCATCTTCAGGAGGTACCCTAAGATGCTCATCTCAAGGCCTGGGCTTGCGCCAAGCTGCCGGCGAGGGCGAGCCTTGCCGCCCCGCGTGAGGCCGCCCTCGTGGCCACTAGCGAGGTGGCCAGCGAGATCGACCTCAACCTCGCCAGCCGTTGCCTCTGGCCAGTTGCCGAGGTCCGGCAACCGGCTGGAGGAAGAAGAGGAGAAGAAATAAATAAATAAATAAAATTCAAAAATTCAAAAATATTAAAATATTATTAAAAGTTGTCCACATCGGCGCCGATTAGGCCACGACAGCCAGCCGGCATCCAGTCAGCAAAATCCAGCCAAAATTGATCGGAAATGACTAAATTAGCACATCATAAAAAGGTTTAGGCTTAAATCGGCACCAAAAAAATGTTTAGGACTAAATTAGTACAAAGATAAAAGATTTAGGACTTTTTTGGCACTTTTCCCATCATACTTGTCACAAACGTCATGAAACCGCCCGAGACAATGCAAGTCACCGGAGGGAGGCTAAGATTCAAGCCCAGCCTCGAAACGAGATCGCCGAAGGCGCCAACCATATAGTTTCTCGCGGAGTCACAGAGCATCAGCATGTCCTGCATCGCATCCGCATTGGAAGGGGGAAGACCATCCGAGATTGTCAGGAACTGAAAGTCGCTCGGCATTCCGCTCGCAAAGTCGGGGCCTCGGGCTTGGGCAAGCCGTCGGTGGTTGAACTCGGTATTGACGAAGGAGATGTGGAAGCCCTTGTGATGGAGGAGCTTCGCTAGCTTAAGCATGGCACCGATGTGGCTCTGTGCAGGGCTGGGAATGCAAACTGCATGTGGCTTCGCGGCTGATTTGGATCCAGCGGAATCCATTTGTTTCTTCTCACTAGAGGATGATGACTCCAATGACATTTCAAGATGAGTTGAACTCGGCTTGGTTTAACAATTAAAGAGTTGAGCTTCCCTTGTTATACATCATCGTCAATTTTTTTGTCCTTTGTGCGTAAATTTCTAAGTATGGCAAACTCAAAATAAGTTGTCATATTTAGTTTCATTTCATCTCCTTGTTTCTTTTGTCCCCTAATTAAATAAAGATCACATACATAGACATTAGGTCATGTTTGTTTTAGGTGACGCATATATTGTCGAATTCTGAACAATTATTCTCATTTCCAATTAATGTAAACATATCCATATTATATCATCAAGCTGATTAAGTATTTTCATTCATAGATTATGTGCATTTCTTCTCAAGTGACTTGTAAGTGATACCGTGTTAGTATGTCACATGATCCACCTTACATACTAGATTTTCTTTCTTTCATTGATACCCAATAGGCTATTTTGTGAGGGTAGAAATATGCCATACTGTCATTGAGAATTAGCCAATTGTTTGTTCAATATAAGTTGGCCACGTAATCAATAGCGACCACTCATTTGACATGGACCACACAATTAAAGCTTCATTTGTTTCGAGAAAAATAAATAATTTAGCAAAATATTTTTGAAAATTGATCACTAATAAATAAACAAATGAAAAATAATTTTATTTTACACAAAAAAAAATGAAACAAATGAAGCTTAATTAATAACCATTTTTGTCCCCATGCAAATGACCTATCTGTTCAAAAGCCGCGCCGAATGAGATAGCATTGTAAGAAACCCCAAATCTGCTCGTTGACAAAAATTCTTGACTCGCACCTCATTTTCTCCTAGCCGGCATTAGGAGATATCAATAAAATTACATAAGCTCTTTCTGTTGTTTCGACTCTTCTCAATCGATTAATTAGCATCTACGATATTTTTGTGGCAATGCCTAGATCCAATATCACCTAATTCAGAGTGCGATATAATGTTATTGAGAATATTAAGGTGCTCGTGTGAGAGGTATTAGTGAAGCCTGAGGTTGTGCATTTGATATATTATAGAGCATATATTATCTAGTTACTCCATATTTCATTGGCTCGAACTTTTAACATGACTATGACGAAGGAGATAAAAACAATATGCAATATCACAACATAGCACGCTGATTTGATTATCCCTTTGCAATTAATCAGACAGCTGATTTAGCCATTTTTATTCTTATGCGTGTGATGTAATATTTAAGGGTGGTGACCAGCTTATTTATACTGCTTGAGACATGTCAATCGTTATATTCATAGTTATAACATGTAATAATTTATATGTGAGTTATTTTATATCAATTGCATATTAACAGATATTAATCTTTTATTATATCGATTCAAGTTGGTTGTTTCTATCAATACATCGTACTTGCTGGCCAAACGTGTCGACAAATAATAGTCGCTATTAGGTGTTTAAATGATGCCAATCATTCAATTCATGAGCTATTCCGATTTCGTGTGGATCAATCCTGTTTTTGCATATAGTTTGTAAAAAGAACTCTTGGTTTAAGGAATGAAAGAATTACTTTTGTGGATTTAATCTGATTAGTAAACCAATTCATTACTTATGACCTTCAATTAATATATCTAAATGATCAACTAATCCTTTTCACTTTTCTTTGTGCTTCATATTATCAGATAAAATGTTTATGGAGTTAAGTAAATTGTAGGAGCTCAGTGTCCATGTAAAAGAGATGAGAATGTGCAGCTTTTCAACTGGCGATGCAATCATTAAAACCTATTCTATCCAGCTCTCTAGTTATACGTGGTTTGACTTGTTTTATCGATCTTTTGGCTAGCACATAATATTTTGCAGGGATGGGGACTTTGTGAGAATAAGATTTGGCTGCCGGGCAGCATCTCAACCATGCAGTGTAACTTTGTCACCAAATCTAAACCAGTGTGATGGCCAGGGTGCTCAAAATGCTGCACTGGTATGACTTCATAACAGAGAATCTGAACTAAAAGTTACAGATGGCCTTATATTCTGTCCACCGGAAGGCGACTGATTTAACATATTTGCATAAGGACCATCAATTGCTTATCATAATGGCTATTGAAGGCAACACCTTCTTCCCATTGAAAATCATAGGTAGAGTTGGTGGTATAGATGAGAAATGACTCACAAAACATCGTGCCTTCGACAGTTTAGAACTGTATGCACTTTCATCAATGGTTGATCTTTGATCATCTGAAGGGATAAAAGAGAGGGTGGAAAGAGATGCCAATAGCCAGAATGAGGAGAGGGCGGACTAAAATTCTGGACCAGCCAAAATCAGCCATTCAAATGCTCAAATTCTGTAATGTGACAGATTGGGACAAGCTTGAGATTCAGCAATTCCCGTTTCTTATAGGATTTCAGAGTTTCACTTACTTAAAGGGATAACATGAAGAACTCTCTCCTGTTCTTGAAGTGCTCCAATTCAATTTTTGAAAATCCCCTTGTTCATTTTTTTTGCGATGCCGACGGACGCATAAAACTCTCAGGAAATATGGACTGTCCAAGACATACAGAAATTTCTCTCCAGGGTCAGCAACATTTCGATTTGTTATACACTGCATTTCTTGCGTTTCCATTTTGGCCAAAATTTCTTCTCACAAACCATGTCGGTCTCTTCTAGTCACTTGAAACACGACATGTCCTATAGATAGTCCACATTCTAGTTGGCATCAATAACCTGCCCACTCGATCTTCCAAACGCATCCATCCATATCCTCTGAATTATCTTCTTCGAGAGTTTTGGAAGGCGGCAGTAGTTGAGCCTCGTTGCCTGAGCATGTTATCATAAGAGGAGTCAACACAAGTCCAGTTACCAAGGTAGGAATTATTGTTAAATGTATCGAACCGGCTCCCTTGTGGTGTAGGATAGAGGTATGATAGTTTCTCTAAGAGGTTTAAGAATGAGGGAGATGCCAGGCGTGCCAACTCCAGAAGAATCGCACCCTTGAACTTATTTGAAGAAAGGTCTAGCCATTCAGCAACGCAAGATTCACCATTGATGAACCTACGGAACTGATGATGTTGCCAGAAACATTTAAAACTCGAAGCAAAATGAGCTTTTCCAATGGTTTCAGGGATCTCCATTTGGAAATTGCTATTAAACAAGCCAATGATTCTGAAGGCATTCCAAATCTTTGCCAGCTGGGGCTCCCTTCCTTTCAGTGTCACTGTCGTGGAATCTGCGTGTGAGCCGATAAGAGAATGTAGCCCCCCCCTACGCATGGGAAATACGTCCCTGTTATAAACAGTAGACCACCTTGTCCAGAATCTATGTCCATCTCCATAGTCTGACTTAAAATTAAGACGTACTTGGTAGGAAAACAACCGGTGGAGTAATTTAGAGGTCCGAGATTTTCAACTTGGGTAAGGGATGATGAGTCCCTGGCGTCTTCTTCAAGCCAGAGAATTTATTTGACCCAAGAATCAGAACTTGCAATTTTGGAAGGGTCTCTAACCAAACTGGAAATGCATCCTCGATCTTGTTCTCGCTGACACCTAGAAGTTTTAAGGATGATCGGGCCGTGGACCTTGCAGTCGATTTTGACTCAAAGAGAGACACCCCGAGCTAATATCTGGGCGACTGACACAGTGTTTTTACCGTGGAACTGATTCAATCTGATGCTTATGGCAGGGAGACCTTGGAGGACACATCAGACGTGCGAATAGATCCACTTAAGCTGTTATTCCACGTGACCAGGACTTCGAGAAAGCTGCCTAGCAAACCAGAATTGGGATTTTTCTGGTGAAGTCGTTATTCAGAACTGAATAGAATGCCGAAACAGGTGGGAGGAGTTGGAACAGGTCCTTCAAACCTACTATGAGGTAGATAAACTAGCGTATTGTACGTACAGGCTTGCCTTCATGATCTGAAAATCTTCAAATTGTGTTCGGGGCAGGCCACCATTGAAGTCGTTTCGAGCAATGTTGAACAAATACAGCCAAGGAAATGGAGATTTCCTCCCGAGTTGATCTATTCCCGTGGAACTTGTTTTCTCTCAGAGGAATTTCACCAAAGATTGAGTGAGTTTCCAGCCAATAAGGGAACAGGTCTTTTATTTGGTTATAGCTAAGACCTAAAACGACTAACCGGGTCCAGTTGGTCATCGATTGCAGTAATGGCCCCAGAAGATGGTTCTGGCTCAAGTCTACTGTCCCGAGGTTGCTTTAATTACACAAGCACTGAGGTGTGGTGCCACTGCAATCTTTATCTGATAATTCTAGAACCTGAAGTGAACTCAGAAGACAAAAGAAGAAGAGACCTTTCCAGGGAACTGGTCGTTTGAGACGCGTAACCACATCGTGGAAGATCGCTGGATGGGAAGCGTGCCTTGAATATGTCAAACTTCTTCCAAAGAACCACTGCAGACTTCCAGTAATCAAGTTGCCAGAAGGGTCCAGGTACTCCAGGATGCTCTTTCCTGCCTCATATATCCATCTTAAAAATTGATCAGAATTTTTGCTTCTGGCAAAGTCTAGAAAATTTAACTTCATTGAGCATTTCCGAGACCATTGGCAAGTGATGGGAACTGAAGTGAATTTGGTCGCTCTTTCCCAACAATTGGGAATTGTTGTATGCAATGAAAAAGACTGAGATATTGGCTTTGGGAAAATTTGCGGTTCCACTGTGGCGTCAAACTTGTTCGCCCAAAGGTCTATTTGGACAAGCCACTCGAGGTTTGATCCTGAAGAAGGGATTAAACCAGAGAGGTCCCTTTTGGAGAGGTCTATATACATGAGTTGAGTGAGGATGCTGATCGAATCAGGTAACTCGCCTGATGTACTCTCAGGAAAGATCCAACGACAAGACGAAATTACTCCAGTTTGACTATCGAAGAGAAAAAAGCAGCCCTGCATTTGATTGTAAAGGGAGACTCTGGAGATTCGTCAAACTCAAACCATAATCTGGCAGTCTAACTTGCGATAAAGCAATCACCGAGTCCCAGAGATGTCGACGTAGAAGACATGTTCATTAAGGAGTCGGATGGTGCAGCAGACATGTTGACGAGATCCATGAAGAGTTCTCTTGTTTCTCTTAGTTTCTGGAGAAGCATCTTAAAAAAAAAGCAATCACCAGTCTCATACGTAACCATTGTGAGACAGATCAAGCAATATGAGTTTCATAAAGATGAGAAATCTCATGAGGGATGGCACCGGAGAGCACACAAGAAGAAAGGATGAGATGTGCGTGCTCTGAAACCAACCAATCATGGGCAGAATGTCAGAGCGACAAAATCGTTTTTCAGAGAGATTGATCCTCTGGATAGCCTCCCGAAGGCAGCTGCAATTAATAAGGTCAATTTCGATCACATTACCCGGCGTATAACAAGCAATTTAACCCGATGAGCAGCAATCGGTGCATCTTCCACAACATCGCCTTTGAATAAGAAGGCATTGCTCCCGCGCACAAAAGAAGTAAGAAGCATTTCTATCTAGGGGAAATGAGCTGCTGAATCGGAGCAAGGCATTGCTCTCGTCACTGAAGCACAATGGCAATGACAAAGATGGGGATGAGAAGACGCAGACATTGGGCATAAGATTACAGAGGAGACAGGACATCAGATACCGTCCCATCTTTCACAATCGGAATGCTAGATGAAGAGTCTGTACTTGAAGAGCAGATGCCGGTTCTCTTCTCTGAGGATTTCCAGGAATCTTGATTTTTTCAAACTACACGAACAGGGTTCAGGGATCCAATAATTCGTCAGGCTATCGGGAAATATTCATTACTGATCCTTATCTATTCAAGAATGTTCCCGACTAGAGTATCAGTTGTTCTCTCTAAAGTTGATAATGACGAAATCACTTCAATTTAGAAAAATGAAGCAAAGACGCAATCTCCGGCTTGAGCATCTTCTGGGCATGCCTCAAAAGTCATTTTCAGTTATGGTTAAGCAAGGAGGCAAGAAACTGCTCCAGTCACTGAGTTCTAGATGTGCAATATTGATTTTGATTATAATACAAAGTTCCATATTTGGTAGTATACAGAGATATAATCAAACATCTATGAACAGAGGCGCTTGTTTCTTTCTCCATCATTTCAGGAACCAGATGCCAACTGATCACTCTGCATCTTATGCACTTAAACTTAGAGCAGATAAACTAAACTATAGGATACTACTTAATATATTTCGACTCCTCCCCTCTCACAGAGTCAAATTGTGGCCTACTGAGCTGAGCTTCATCTGATTTCGATCAGGAAATGACGGATTCATCAATTGGATAAAGTTACTGGACATTCTTTGTCTTCAATCACTAGACAGAAAGTTCACGGAGCTCATCAAAAAGTTCAAGGAACCTTTGCCTCAGTTTGGTTCCGACGGCATTCCATGGAATCATGACTTCTCAGCACCACCGGAATTCCACCCTGCTCTTTGGTGTCTCCAAAAAAAGAGTGGTGGTTTCAAATAAGATAATAGCTACGGAATCGAAGGGTGATTTTCATTTTTTTAATGGCGAAGGCAAAGGCCGAAAGTAGATTGATTAGCATGATCACGTTCAATTTGTTAAAAACAGTTCGCAGTTTTGATTCCTTTCTCATTATCAACACGTCAAGTGCAATCCAGAAACTGAAGCTCCAAGTCTTCCACTCAAAAGCAACAAATCATACTTCATAAATCAAATTAGCCGACAAGAATCCCCTTCCAGTATTATGGTGAAACTGATACCATAAATACATGGACCATATAACACGAGGTTCGCCGATCTCACAACAGTGAAAACTTCTAATCATAAACTCTAAGCCAATCTCTAGCATTAGACCAACATGACGGTGAAACATCGCGGTTGGCTATCTACTTAATTCACATATTCCAAACACACTTTGGAGTCCTTATTCTATGGATCTCACGCAAGGACTTGGCACTACAAGAGGTGAGGATCACATAGATTAGCCATCTATTTATCAGCATGCGAAGCCTACCACACGAATTAGATTAACGAGTGGACATTTACTTCCACGGTACCGGTACGATGGACATGGCTTGTGGGGTGCTGTTAGTGCACGCTCCTGTGCTCTGGTTTAGCGGGCTTCCTGGGCCACCAGAGGATTCACTGAGAGTCCCATGAGATGGGCTGCTGGCCCCTGTAAACCCACCAGACGATGCGATCCTCGCTGTGCCTAGAAAAGGTTCTGCATGGTTCGCTTTTGATTCTTTGCGACCATCAGCGATGAAACTCCCAACGATCACCTGGAATATTGAACACAATGCACACTTCAAACGTTTGCAGCAATTGAGAAGACAAAAATCAAATTGAGACTATTTCCCCTAAAACTCACAACACGCACTAAGCTAAGCACAAGGTGAAATTTAAGACAACATTATGAGATGCTAGCAAACTCAAACCTCCGGTACTCAGCTAAATTGGAAAAAGATCTCACTCTTTACCCAACATTGCCCTCCAAACATCTTTTTCTCAGTACATCTTTGGCCAGACCAGATTGTAAGTTAATGAAGGATTTAATGTAACTACTAGACTAAAATTTACTTTCCAAAAATGCAAGAACAGAGTGACCACACACACAGATAGATTCTGAATCTGAGGTTGTATAAGTTTCTCTCCGACATCCAAAGAAGCATACAAAGGGGAAAAAGAACCTGAACAGGGGAGGCAGCAGTTAGAAGACCTGCGACCCCTCCCCCTAAAACACGACCATCTGGCCCAGACAGAGATACACTTAAACCTCCAGTTCTGCTTCGGTGGCCATCACTTTCAGATAACAAAAATGAACCAGAGAGTGACAGTATTTCAAATCGCCCCTGCATAAAAAAAAAAAAAATCACAAAATCACAAAACGAGAGAAGCTAAATGCTGCAACAGATGTTTCATCACAAACACTTTGCACAAAAGTTCATGCTTGTTCAACCCATACAAGTAAAAAAAAAGCCAGCAACAAAGTTTTCGGAATGCAAATGCCAACAGAAAGCAATACAAAAGGCTTATGCAGAAGATGCTGTGCAAAGAGGTTTTAGCTATAGATGGATTAGATGGCCAGAAGAAATGTTCGCCTATTTATAGCTATTCCTAAATAGGGCCAAGGTGTATAGAGCAAAGTTGAACTGGTTCGACCAGCATTTTCCATCTGGCTAATGATAGATATACTAAGATTAATTTGAGAAATCAATCTATAAACCAGTATGGCCAACTCCTGTTGGGTTACAACCATTTATTTAAGTACTATCTCACAGTATGCTACATCACTCGATATACCAACTCTGTAAACCAATCTTAGTACAACTGGCTTTACTCTTTTATAATATAAGTTTCGACTATCATAACAACCAAACCAGAAAATTTCGTGTTGAATTATCCAACTATCAACTTCTCCCGTTCGATGATGTGACCCACAATACTTCCTCCTCCTCAAATCTCCAGCCATTATATGTGCTTGATTTCAGTTACTTGAACTGATTAGTACAATCAGATAATGTCCATCCTAAATCCCTAGTGCTCTCCATGCACCAGAAAGAATATGCAGCTAGTTTGAGTATGATCCAAATGATGGTCGATAGTTGAAAAGTTGGGTTGAAAAGGAAGAGGAAAGAAAGTATGCGATTCAACAGAATTTCAATGAACAATTCCCACAAATCAGGATCTCCGTTTTCCTCTTGGACTAGCCGCAGACATTATTCTTTCTTCAAATCATTCCACTTCAAAAAATATTCTGTAAAAAATAGATGAGTAAATAAAAGTAAAACTTAAAAAGAGAGATTTCCTAGTCAGCCAGAGCATTATTCGTTTTTTAATTACATGGGGGCATATTATTTTAGAAAAAGCCAATGGGTCCAGACGCTGACAACTCATTCCTTAAAAATCTCATTATCAACTTCAAGATCAGGAGAGATTATATCAGTCTCACAAACCTCATAAGTTACAGTCCCACCAGATATCGCAGGTTGGCGAAGGGTCACATTCGATATGGCTCCATTAGCTGATAAAATGCAAACGGCTCGTGGACCATGTTGAGAAAACGACATTATTTTGGATGAAACGTCCTGAAACACCACCTCACTAAATCAATTTAACCATGCAGAAAAATTTTGGATGTCAATAAACAGAAGCTTGACAGAAAAGCAATATTACTATCTATAGGCCAAATTTGCTTGCCTGACAGCAATGTTTTGTCGTTCACGTGTTTCTTGTAGTTTTTAGTGAGTAAACGCATGCTTTTTGGTCACATAAACTTCAGCATATTTCCAATTATCAATTTTTGCAGAGAAAAGCTTCAAAAACCAATAGAAAAAGGAAAATGTCATATAAATAACTCTATTCATCCATGTACATAATTCCACTCTTGTCATTAGGATCTTCCGGTATCATCCAGGTTAAAGAATTGGCTCATAGCTAACCATTTACATTGAACTCGACAAGAAAAATTTCAAAGCATTAGTATTCAAAGAGCAGCACAAAGAAGACCGATTTGGAATTTAGTTGAAGACCAATCACAACATACTTAAATTAATTAGTTAGCATGTGAAATGGCCAGTCTTATAGACGAACATAATTCAGTAACTTTATGATGGTTTTATCAAATTAAACCAGAAAATAGTCATGCTTTAAATGTCATTATTCTGGAATCACCATTAAAAATTTCACAGAAAAGATGCAGCCCGTGAGAACATGAAAGGAGAATTAAAAGCACCAAAGAGAACCTCTCCAGCTTTTACAGTGATCACATGTGGTGTAAATCCAATTCCAAGTGATCCTGCAAGAAGATTTTTAATCAGTCAGTCAACTTATTCCCAGGCAAAACCATAAACAAGAAAGGTAGGTCATTATTTTCTTCATACAAAAAAAGCATTTGAGAACTCTATTAATCAAAGCACAAAAGAAATCATAAGCAACAAAATCTATATATAAAAAGGTATATAGCAATGAACAGTTCGAATATCTGGCCCAAAAAAAAAAAAAAAAGGAACACTCAAGATATGATTTGTTTTTAATATGCTACGCAATGAGAAATCAAAAAAAGAGCATAGGGGGAAGAAGTCAAAATCTTCACAAAGCAAATTCCCCAACGTTTAAAGTCACGAAAACCAAAACTGCGGCGGCGACTGACCTCACCAAGTAAGCACAGGAATAACATAAGGCAAGGTCCACATGAACCAAAGACAGAAAAATGGAAAATTGCAGAACAAGAAATAAGGGGTACGGAAGTCATTCAACATAAAAGATCTGAAGTCAGACCCCAACAACAGATCCCCCCAAGTTGCAGCAGATACCAGCTTGCTTTCCCTTATTTAAAGACGTATCCTAGTGAAATGGTATCCACAAACGCACGCAAATGCACAGCACCATGAATCAACAACGACCAATCAGCCATTTGGTTAGCCAATCAGAAACCCAAGTTTGGAAACCAGGAGAATTAGCATAAAAGAGAGACGCCACATGACTTCAGACAGCTGATCCAGCACCACCAGACCAGACACCACCTTTTTCTCAAGTAGTTGGAAAAGTCACAAACCCAGATCCGGGGAAAGGTTTGAACACCCACATAGGCCCGTCAAAACGCATCTCTCGTTTTCCATTTACCTAAAGTCTCCAGCTGCCGTTTCTTGTTGCTAGAACCAGGAGGCCTCCCTCTCTTCTTGAACGAATTCGGAGATGCAGGCCCCGACCCGCCGCCCGCCGACGCCGGGGGAGCCACCACGGAAACCGGGTGGGGCGAGGAGAACCCCCCACCGGGCGGCGCCACCGTGCTCGGCGGGGCCGCCGGCGTGAGGCCCAGCGCAATCGTGCCGTCCGGCCCGTACTTTCTGGGCCTCCCTCTCTTTTTCTTCGTCGGCTCCGCGCCAACGTTCATGTTGATCCCGTGGGGCAGCGCGGTGGCAGGGCCGCCCCCGTCCGCCGAGGCGGCCTCCGCGGGCCGCCGTTCCCGGCGGCGGAGGGGGCCTTGTAGGAGGGTGACGCGGCGGAGGCGGCGGCGGCGGGGCTTGTACACAGCTGTCCCATCGGGGCTGAAGGCCAAGCGCATGTTCTGCACCACCGGCTGCGACGGCAGCGAAGCCTTCGGGAGACCCACCGGGAAGGGGTCTCCTCTGCTCGCGATGACTCCTGTCTCAGATCCTGACATTTTTGCCCTTCTGGGTTTACTTAATTCTCCATAAAAAAACCCCTGCAACAAAAAATCTTCCCACGAGATCAGCCACAGAAAACGCTAAACCTTCGAGCTCAACTCCTCGAAAGCTCAAATTTTTAGCAGAATGGTAGCGAGAGAAAAGGCAATTCTTGAAGAAGACAGCTTTGCGAAGAAGAATTAGCATGTTTTGCTCCCTAAAGCCAAAAAACCTCCACTGCAAAAATGGGCCAAAAAGAGAAGACCTTCACTGAAAACAACCGCGACAGAGATCAAAATTTTGGGAAAATCTAACCCTAGAACCCCAGAATTCCTAGATTTCGAGCGAAAATCCGAAGAAAAAAGTCACAAATTACTGCGAATTATCTCCAGAAATTACACGGCGTATTTTCTGACTCCCCTGGGGAAAGCAAAACCGAGCGATTTTCCGACATTGAGCAGTAGATCATGCGAGAAATTCTGGTTAAAAAATCGACAAAAACGAGGAAAGAAAACAATTTTCTGGAAAATATTTAATTTTTACGGAAATTAGGGCTTAAAAATGGCTTTAAAAACACGGTTAAAAGGCAAATAATCGGGAAAAAAACACCAAAAATCCGCAAGAAACTCACCAACAAAATTGGCAAAAAAAAAATACGCGCAGAGAGCGGGAGTCGCAGGAGAAGCAAAAATTCTAGGGTTAGAGAGTGGGGAAAGCGGAGAGGGGTTGCGAATGCTTTTTCTTTAAAGAAATGCGAGAATTCGAAGATATTTAGGCCCATTTTTTTATTCTTTATTTTTAAAATCGGAAAAGAAAATCGGTTTTCCCTTTTCGTGCCCCTCCGTCTTACGGGCTTTATTGGAAAAAGCAGGGCCTAATTTTGCTTTCCTCCAAACCCAAAAAAAAAAAGAGAGAGAGAAAGAAAGAAAGAAAGAAGGAAGAAATAATAATAAATTAATTTCTTTTCTCCTCTTTCTAACGCTCGAGTCAAAGTACTGAGCTCGCTCTGTCAGGACGACCCGTGTCGGGGAGCAGCAGCGGGAAACAACGAAGAAGAAAGGGGCATAGTAAGACAAATAATTCCCCAACTTTGAATTGGTCCCCCCACTTTCAAATTATTTTCAAATTAATCCATTAGATAATATATATATCAAAAAATCCAAAGTCAATCATATCAAATAAATTAAAATTTTAGAGACGATATTTCATATTAAGTTACGATCATAACGAGTAATCAAAAATTCTTGAGATCGCGTTACGCATTAAATCTTTATTTAAGCATCATCCGTGTAATTTTCTCGTACAGAGCCGAGGTAACTGTCGAGACAGAGAAGAAGGAGGCGAGTAATGGAAAGCGGTGGGGCCCACACCCGAAGCGGTGGCAATGTCGTAATTCTCGTCTTTCCTTTCCTTTAATGTTGTTGCAGTGGTTTTTTGTTTTTTTTTTCTTTTGACCTTACTTCTTTTTTGGGGGTCTGTTACTTTTCGTTGCTTTTTCTAAAGGTTTCTCCTTTTCTTTTTTTATTAAGGACATTAATTATCCTCATCAAAGCGCTTTTACTGACCCCTTTTTCAGAAATCGCAAAAAAAATCTGGTGGTCGGTCAGTCCCCCTCCTTTTTATTTTTATTTTTTTGGGGGGGTTGGGAGTAACTAATCCGTCAGATCGCCTAATTAAATCCGAGTTTTAGAGGCTAATCTCGCCGGGGAAAATCCGGGGAATTTATTAGTTCGGAGTTTGGTAATCGGTCGGAGAGGATTTGAGAGCGACGCTCGCCGGGCGGGCCCCGGAGACATTGGGCCGTGCAGATGAATTTTAGGGGGCTGGCAAATCTCTTGATGAGACGCACAACTTTGCGAAGAGATTAATTTTTCCTAAAGTGCCATAATTGTTATTCTTATTCAAAAGCCGACTTGTTTGCTTTGGGCGCAGCTGGTTGGTAAAAAAAAAAAAAAAATTCATGGTAAGTATCGGTAAATGCTCGTCGGTAAATCCTCATATAGCAGGCTTTAAAGCATATGTAGATATTCTCCTTTATCATGGAATATTTTATAGCAAGAATCTTTACATGTATAATGACATCAATTATATTCTTTTAAAGAAAAATATTTACATATTATTATCTGGAAATTTCAAAGCGGGTTTTCTTTTTAAATCAAACATTTTATCCTATCATTTTTGAAATCATCTCTATCCCGCAACTCCTAGGATATAAATCATATGCGAATGCGCGACAAATATCATTTACTTCCTCATCCCCATGCTCACGAGAGCGACCAGAGTATCTTCCACTGACATAGATAATCAATCGATAGAGTTATAAACGAATACAGGCAGAGAGTTGAAGGATAATTTGTGGGCAAAGACCGTAGCAAATCAAGGCCAAATAATATTTTTTTCTGCTTCGAATCTTGTCGGGCTTCCAGCACGATGCTTTCAGCTTCCATGAAATTCCTAACCTCTATCGTGCGTGGTGGCGCAAAAAACGAACTTACCGAAAGTACAACAATGCATGACACTTAACGAATTCATACGTCCATTGGTTGCGAGAAAAGCCGCTTCCAGCATCCATGGATCCGCGCGCACCCGCTATGACACCGAGCACAAGCAGTCGTGAAGAGTAAAGATACCGTGCAGGAAGAGCGATGTGCGTCCTCCGTGCTCCTCCCCGTAAGGAGCTCAAAACTACTTCGACATTGGATTCCTAATGAAGATGACTTGACTTCGACCTGAGCGGCACATCAGGAAAGCCAGGAAAACCATGAAACCAGCTCGAATTACAGCAGTGCCAAACAGTGAGTGAGCTAGAAAAGATCAACCATTGATAAATCAGGTAATGCAAGCACGACTCTCCTATCCTCAGTTTAATATTGGTTTCAGTACATGGGCTGCAATGTTAAATGACCAAAAAGACTTCAGACATAAGAATGGGTCATTGTTTCGTCTACCAGGCTCTAAGTTTCGTTCTACTTTTCTTCAGGTAAGGATTGAACCCATGACTAACAATAAGGTTCAGGTAAAAATTCAAGACTGAGGTGAGAAGTTCTGAAATTTCGAGCCTCCAAAAGAAAGAACTGTTTGAACTTGCTAGGTGACTTGATTAAAGTGCACAGACAAGCATATCATGAACTGTACCTCTAAAATGCGACATTGACAATATGCGAGGCTAGATCAAATTCACCACCGCAAGTTCTGGTTCTGCTGCTCTCTGTCTCATCTGTATCAAAAGACAACCGCAAATCCTTTAGGAAAATATGGGCATTGCATTCCTGAAGCGTCATATTCTGACACGAAAAATCACTCACCTTTTGCCAATCCCTCACACAGCTGTCTGATTAAGATTCTCAAGACCACTGCCTTGAATAAATTGAGTAGGAGCAGGCACCAACACTGGTGGCTGAGAATGAATAGGTGGATGAATACCTGCCAAAACAAATAAAACTTGACTTATCAGGTTTATGCATGCGCTCTCTTTTTTTCCCATACTCATCCTGCTTTCTCTGGCAACAGGAATTTGGCTTGGACCGCAACTTCCTTTGAACCCCATTTCATTGACACATCTTGTCACAGATCGCAGACCAAACATGAATTTTTAGCCTATTTGCACTGCCCCAAAAAACCAGTCGGGGCCCATTATAACATCATTTCTCCATTATATGTTACGAAATTAGTTGTCAAGACAATTCCAACTTGATGACTGATGAAGAACGATATTCTGGCAAAAACCTTACCCGCAGGGTATGATGCTTGGATTATTGCAGGCACAGATGAGGTTGGTAATGCATATACACTGGGTCCACCGTACTGCACGATCTGATGCCCTGGTATAGCATACCTCTGAATTGTTGTATAACCATTACTGCTGAGAACAAACGGGCCACACTGTCCGTAAGGGTTAATACTTGTATTAACTGGCCTTGGATCTCCATACATCTGAAGGTACTGCTGACCCATATAAGGGTTGTACACACCCTAAGAGCATATATAAAGAAAAACATCGAAGTAAGACCACATGAGCTCGGCAACAGGAAGAAGATACAATCATACAACAAGAATTTCTTCCCAGCTTTAAAGCAAAACAAATTTGAAATCTGGACTACTGAAAATGGGAAGTCCCTTACCGGTTGTGTGATGTATTCAGGCCCATATGCTGTACATCTGCATACACGCCACCAGAACTAACTAGTTCAATGATTATTAAAGACATCCTTGTTGCAGAGAGGATATATAGAATGTAGATCCTATGCTCACACAACTAAATCAACAGAATCATGAACCCAAAAAGTCACAATCCCCTTAACACTGACCTCAAAACTTCAGACAAACAGTCCAAATAAACTAAATGAAACGATCGCATAAGAGGAATTTATGTTCCAAAAACACAACAAACAAATGTTCTTATTCGAATTTGACTTGGTCAAATTAAAATAAACCCCTTTTAACTACTTCCCATGAGACGGGAACGTGAGAGCAATAGTTGCGATTCCTCCTTTCCCTTACACTGAAAAAAAGGCAATCTAAAGGGTGCTCAAGTCAACTTTTCATCGTGAGTGATGTGCGAATAGAAAGAACTGTATGAGACAAACCAATATAAGATCTCGCCAACTCCATAATTCTGCCAACTCTAAAGTGAATTTTCAAGTTAAAGACGGGCGTAAGAGGAACTAACGTAAAGATAGCAGATGAAGTCATTTGATGAGTTACGAAATGGAGAAAATCCATAGGACTATCGAAATGTTAAGGTTATTCTCTTATCACAAAGCACAGATCAGGCTTCTTGCCTCTTCAACAAACATTGAGCCAGATCATATATCCTCAGCAACTACCAGTTTTTGCATTCCTGCAATTACCAATTGCACCGTGTCACAATGATGCAGTTTGGATGAAACAACCGTGAATCTAAGGAACCCAGAGCAATTCCCAAAGCATTTTAAGTTCCTATATAAGGCTGCATTCTGTGATCTGTAAATGCAAGAACTGCATAAACAAACAAGAAGCTGATAAAATGTTGTAGCCGCAGAGGATAGATGCCCATCTAATGACCAATAGAAGGTTTTCCTAAAAACCCGTAAGATACCATAGAGACTATTTTCATTTTTTTGTAAATAAATGGCGTACCAATACTTGTTATTGACTGAAAGACAAGCCTAGCATCCCTGCTTCAGTAGATAAGCGAGTCTTTGTTTCTGTGAAAACTAACAATCCAGATATGGAAAGAGAAAGAATACGTGTTGTCGTTCAGAAAATCAGGCATGCGTCAAGATATCATTGTCAGAGTTCCAATAGGAGGAGAATGTGACGCAATCAAATAAGTTCGCATGTGAACACTTGACTTCCCCAGACATCAACATCCCGACCAGATCAAAGAAGCCTCCAAGTGAAGCCCCAGAATAACCGTATGGAATGGAGAACTTACCCATGAGGAGGGTATACATGTCCGTGTTGGAAGTTGTAAGAAACAGGCTGCTGGTAGCCAATCCTACCAAGATGAGTTCCTCCAGCGGCATGCACACCTCCACCATAGGCTGGCACTGGTCTTAAATGTCCTGTGAATAGACACAATATGATTGATGAGGATTCATAGACTAACAGAAAAGGCAATCCATTAGTTAAAATACACAGAGAGATTGTTTTATCCGACTTTCTGTAACCATTGTCAAATTGTGAAGACCCCCAAAGGAAAAACCAACAAGGACTTTGTAGCATTAAGAATGCCAACTAGGAGAAGTTCGCATGTATGGAATTACTCATTTCTAGAACCTAAATCACATAAAAAAAGAACATGTGTGCTGGCAGAAATCTCGGTTATCTCTTAAGCAGAAGTCTGCAACTAGAAGAATAGCAACCGGCTCTCTGGCCCGAAGGAAAGAAGAGACTGTGGATCAAGATTGCATAAAGACCGAGAACCCCTAGTTGATACATAAGCATAATTCACAGTTTCAGAATGACAAGGCGTGGGTAAGACAAATACCATTAAAGAGAGGCAGTTGAGGCCGTCCTAGAGATGCCAAATTGCAGTTTGTCCGCCTGCCATCGATAATTGGAGTCGGATCAGCACATGCTCTCCTGGCACTCTCAGGATCTCGGAAAGTCACCTACACCCTCAAGAGGAAAACGAAGAGAAACCCAGTCATTCCCCTATTCAAATGAATACAAAGGCAAGAAAGAAAGCATGTCTGTGGCCAGAAAAATACAAGTCCGCACTTCACAGAACCGAAACTAAGGCGATGGCCGCTCTCAGGGCTCTCGTCAATGCGCAGTTAATTCACTAAAACACTCGTGCCGGGACTCCCTTATGAAACTTCCCATGGAAATTACTAATCCGATGAATCCAAACACCAATTTTTCCCCTTTTTTTTCAAAGCACTCAATACTCCCATGTTTTTGTGAAGCTTACTGAACAGAGTGCCCTTTCATATGATAGACAGGCCATACTAAAGAATCGTTAACTTCATCCAAAGGCATATTCGATCCGATACAAATACAAACTGATCAACATATCCAAAAAGAAGAGAAATGAATCACTCACAAAACCGTAGCCTTTGGATCGTCCACTGTTCTTATCAGTGATCACGACAGCCTCCAAAATCTCACCAAACCGCTCGAAATGTCCGCGCAACGTCTCGCTCCGCGTCTCCCAAGCTAAACCCCCAATAAACACCTTCGTGTAAGTGGTATCTCCAAAGGGAGAGTACACAAACTCGAGCTGAACACCACTCGGAACCGGCTGATACGCCATGAGCGGGCGAGCGAATGGTATATACAGGGCGAAACAGAGCAAGAAAAAGAAAAGAAAAGAAAAGGTCCAAAGGAGGAAGATTCTGCGGAAAATGCAAATTTTGCAAGTTGAGAAGAACTAAGCTCGTTGAATCTTGGAGAACAAATATAAAGGAGCCCCTAGAACTCGTCAAGAGATGATGAGAAACATCAACAGTTTATACAGAGAGGCGAAGGGGAAAGAGGGTACGACAATTATGACTAGTGGAGATGGTAAAAGCGCGAATGACAGACGAAGGAATCCTGTCATGCTAAAAAGAGAAAGCCGGCTATGGAAAAAGCGGGAGATAGAAGAGGCCGAGGTCGGTGGTGGATTTGGACATGCACGGTGGCTGGTGGGGCTGGGCTGAGTGTAAAGTCGGCCGACTCTCTGAAATAATGCATGTATGGTGCGACCCAAATGGACAAAATCAACCACGTAATCATTGAAATGAATACGTGACGACATGTGCTTCCTCGGATGACGACTTGGGACTGTCGGACGTTTGCTTTACGACGGTCGACTTGAGGTCAACCGAATCTGCCATGTACGGCGTCGCAGATTACCGTTCGCCACACTTTTATCCTCCTTAAAGAAGTTATGGAGTTGATTGACTAGAGATGCAGGGGTTTCTTGTGGAATGCAGGAGAAAGCAGAAGTTTCTTGGGGTGCTCCGTGCCAGCCCAAAAGTGAGGGAGGCCTTCATGACTTGTACTTTCTTTTCTTCCGGTAAACATAAAGGTACAGAACTAACAAAAATTAAGGTCTAAAGTCTACAATCCTAACTTTATCACTAAGCAAAACATAAGACAATTCTCTAAGAGGTTGCAAGTAGAATGTAGCATCTAACCGTTTCGCAATGTTGCCTTCCCAAAAAATATGATGTATTTTAAACTTAAAAATAAGAGATCAATACTCTTATGACATCCTTAAGCAATATTGGTCTAGTATTATTCGTTATTCTCCCTTGGTTAAGATGTGATGACTTGTACTTTGAAGAATCTATGGAGGTTACTGATGCAATCTGTCTCCATAATCTAGGTTACTTGGGTAAATGTTTCGAATTGTTTCCATTTGGAAAATTCTATCTAAAGGAGAAAGAACATAAGCTCGGAGGAAATTACTCAATGCAAAATCTTTCTCACAACCGCATATTAAGTATTTGATAGGTAATGGCGACTATATTTCCTTGTGGCATGATTGGCAACTTGTATGTCATTTGTTGTCGTCCCTCATAGGGTCATATATGACTGGTCCGAGCATTCATGCAAGAGTATGTTCAGTTTTAAGTGGAATAAGTGACATTGACCCACCTGCTTGATTTGATGCCCTTGTATTCGGACCGGCTTATGCAGTGCTATTATACCTTGCTCTAAAGTTGGGGATTGTGTGGTGTTTAGAGGATTTTCTGGTTCCTCAAGTAGATAGGGCGTTGTATAGCCCTCTCTTTGCTGTCGGTGTGAAAATGTCCATGTTGATTCAAGGAAAAAGCTCGAGCTGGATCCATCTGTCAAGGCCCTTTATGCAAGCTTGGGCTAGTAAAGCTTTGTAAATGTTGTTATTTTCGAATCATTCTTTTACTAGTCTCGTGATTCGTTAGAATGTTTCCGCCGGAGTTGCCAATTCTGGTTTTGTGTTGGACTTTCCATGTTTTGTGCTAATAAAGGTGACTAATTTCCCAAAAAAAAATTTCAAAAAAAAAAACGTGCGTTCAAACTATAATTTTTATGAGAATCAGATAAAGATATATGGGACGTGCACTTAAGAGAAACTAAATCTTTGTGTGCATCACAAAACATTAATCATCAGATTCGGAGGTCCCCATGACTGAACTATGTCGAGAATTGATGCCTAATCAATTGCGATGCTGGCGTGATGATGGAGGCGTTGGGTGATCCCCAAATCGTCCATTTTAAATGTTTTTATGATGAAGTCCAGCATGATTAAGGCCCACTTAATTGACTACACGGCAGCTTTCCCGTAGTGGATGCACTTAAAAAGCCTGGTGATTCAAAGATTGTACAACTCTCCGACCCACCTTTTCTTTTGTATTTTCCCAAACTTTGCCTACAAGTTCAAGCGGCGTCAATGATACTGTAACAACATCGCGTGTTGATGGTCAATCTTGCTTCATCATTTTACGATGAAGTCTTGAGTTGTTGGGTTTTCTGTGTGAATTTCACGAACTATGATTAGTTCAAAACACGGCGTAAGTTGACATGGCGATACAACAGTTGGATAAGTTAGTAATTGAAGCACTTTATTAGGGAATAAGAGTGACGTTTGACATTGATGTATGTATGGGCTTCAATTGATCTTGTGTATTTCAATTGCCAAGGTATCTGTTTGTCCCATGTTTATGGTATCGTTCGCATCATCAGAGACGTGAGATGGCAGTAATAATACTCTGAATCGCACCAGAATAATTGAGAAAGCATCTCCTTTCTTGGCGTGCATGACACAGATTGTGGCATTAGAAGTGGCTTCGTTCACTGCACTGGAAGTGTTCCGTTCGAGGGGTTGAGCTGGTCTTGAGCAATCTGACTTGCCAGTAGCATCAAGTCCTCACCATGTCCTGTCCTCGGCTTTTTTGTGTCTTTGGCAATGCTCGATGATCACGTGCAATCAACTCCATCACCCAAACCATCTACTCAATTTATTCAGTTTGAGAAGACAGCAGAAACAAACACTTTGATATATTCAGGTTAAATCGACAAGCAAGTCACCATGCAATTACTGAAACTGATGGGAGCTTGGTTCCAAAATTGTCTAGATGCACACGAACTACTTCACTTGAAGATCCTTTATTTAGTAGGGAGGAAATAACCCGCTAGACCTCAGCTTGACCTCTATTGGGCCTGGGGACTGAAGGTGTTCCGTCTTCATGAAACACCTCCGAGAAATAGTTCAGCTGATCAGTAGGAAACGTGAATGTTGCTATCATTGACAAGTTCCCAATGTACCTTATTCGGGGGCCAATTGGACGGAAGTGGGAATGTTTTTGCAGAGGGCACCTTTTTCTTCATAATTCTTGATGGTGTCGACGATGGTCTCTTCAAAAGGCCAATAATTCCACCCCAGATTCTTCAACTTCTTCGACCTCAGCTTCAAGTGTGACTCCGCGTCTTTGAAACTTCATCACCCGGAAATTCATGGAATAATTTCGATTTAGATGCACAAAAGTAGGGAAAATGTCCAAGTTAGCTCATGGCTTAGTGCCATGATAAGCTTGCATAAAATCTCCATGTGTTCATAGAGGCATCAATCATATATCAAAAAGAATATTTAAGTGACCCCAGATTATTGATTTGTACAGGTAGGTATTCATTTTTGAACAAGTGATTTGGCTTTAATTTTCCTTGCTTTTTTTTAATCAGACACACTGGTTTAGGTCATTTACCTTTTAGGATAACTGTAATCTGGATAGGATCTCCTCATCATTTGCACCAGATCTTAAGTGTGAATTTCATGAGATGAACATATATATCTTCCCTCTGCCTTAGGCTTCTCGTATGCCAGCAAGATGGCTTCAGTCAAATCGCGCACATCCACAAAAGCACGAACTCCGTTTTCTGCTGGTTCAGTACTTTCTATTTTGGCAACACAGAAGTATGAGGTGAGGCTCATCATGAGACACAAGAAGAAGACATTTTGGAGCAAATTAACTGCTAAGAGTGGTAAAAAAATCATTTTCAGGATACATCAATTGCTTTTTTGCGGATTCAGAAATGCGGTACTGATGGAAACCTTTAAAGAAATTGGAGGAGATAAGAGCTGCTGGCATTCCAGGTGGACTGCAGCATAGGTCCAACGACGAGCGAGGGGCAAACAGTTATAATATTGAGCTTGGTCCTCTTTGCAAAATCCTAAGCTTCAGATTCTGCCATAGTCTTGGCAATGCAATACCATAGCTGGAATTCATGGGACATGTCAGGTCATCAAGTAAACTGAAGAGCCAGATACTCCACTAATCCCTGCAAGAGTAATGCTACAGGTATAAAACAATGCAAAGAAGACTAGTATACAAATTGAGAGAATGTGAATTGAGGGTAGACCCTTTACCTCTATACTCTTGCAGCGCTCCGTGTCGGTCCAGCATCTTTCATCCATGACCTGATCCTTAGGCCAATCTGGATTCACCACCACACCTCCGATTGACTACACATCCACAACTTTCTTCACATTCGCCTTTAAACAAGCATTTAGCACATTTCTCGTGCCTGTTATAGCTGGCTCCATCAGTTCTATCAATACAAAATTTGACTTAGAGTGAAAACCTGAACCTCCGTACCGTAATCTGTGACAAACATCAAAGAGAATTGGTGTAAATATCTCCAAATTCATGATATCATCAATCTGGAGCGTCTTGCTGAACTTGCCTCTGGATTTTGTACTTTTCCTTCTGGCATGGGGCTGGCGACATGCAAAACGCCCATGCACCCAGTAATGGCAGCACAAAGACCATCATAGTTCAATGACTCGGTTGCCAAAAGATGCAGACTTTCTTGACCATTCTCCCATTCTTTCAAATGAGCATTCTTTTGATTAGCTGAAATGGGCTGTAGTGGAAAGAGATATGACTGTCAATACCGATAGAGATCATTGAGAGAACTACCATAATAGATACTAAGTACTTAGCCTTGAGGACAGAGTGACATACAAGTACATTATACAACTGACAAAAATAATGATGGCAAATTGAGATGAAGATGCACGTACAGGGGTCTCTAATAGTGCCGTGGACCTTGTAACCTTTGGAAAGAAGCAGCTTCACAGCCCATGAAGCCACAAAGCCTCCTGCACCTGTCACACAAATTCTCTCCTCCTTACTCTTCTCTTCCCTATCTCTGTCTTACAGTCCAGTTAAAGCCAGTTTGACCCCTATGTATTCTTCATGCCGCCTGCTATGCTCATGCAGGACATGTAGAACAAGATAATTTCCCTAGTTTTTGTCAGCAAGGACACCCTTTCTCAATTTTTATTTTTATTTTTTTAGTTCTGTTTTTTTCTTCTTTAACCTCTTGTTTTGTAATGCAATTGAGTGACATTCAACTTCTAGCATGGACCAAGCTCACGTTTTCCATGTGATTAAAGGTAGGTCATCCGCGTTGAGAACGTGATTTTATCAACGAGAAATCTCATTATCTTTGTAGGCAAAGCTCCAATTGTCTAACTAGCTCGATCAAACCCCTTCGCTACGAAAACTCGATAGTTTTAAGATCAAATCCCCTGTGAAGTAACACTAGAGAAAAGAACAAGAAAGATTCTGTTCCACGGTATTGGGGAACGTTCAGCAGAAGAAAGAAACCGTTCTACGTATTAAGGAACCTTTGGCAGCGTCATCGGACTTTTCGTGGATGCATTGCTATAAACTACAGCAATTTTTAGTAAAGAATTCAACATTTGTGTTTTGGTAATTGAAAGATAATTCACATTGTTTTAATCCAACTCTCACTCGTTTAGTGGTCTCTGAGCGTGTCGACGAGTTTCACGTTGGTGCTCGTCAACATGCTGTTGCCCTGTTATGCGATGGCTGCTCTCAAGAGTTTTCTCATTAGGTCACTGCACGATGAGAGAAAATTAACATTTGACATGAAAAACCAAAAACATGTTTTTCTCAACGGTCAACAGATCATCCCGGCTTTATTTCAAAACCAACTTTATAACAAGCCTGAACAGCAATGGCAACTTCTATGCTACCACAAAACGATGTCCCTGTGTTATCGCCAGAATACAATGTTCTTGTCGACAACAATTCAGCAACGACCAATCCTGGGGCAGAAACTAACCCAACAAGAGAACTACTTTACTTCCAATAGTCCAGAAGCACGGTAACTTTCAACTGAATCACCAGAGTTTCCTCCAGTGGTTTGTAAGTCCAACCGAGCCCTTGTAACTTCTCTGAGCTGAGAGTAATCCCTTCTTCAGTCTCAGTAAAGCTGCCAATTAACATGCATGCATTCATGATTCATCACGTACATAGATTATAAACCGAGAAGAAAAATCAATGCCTAATTTAGTTCTTGAGGTTGTACTTCATATCTTTATAACTTGATTGGATATGAAAAGAATGGGAAATGGAGAACAGGTAGATCCAAGATCATGTCAACCACATAGTTAAGAGGGAAGTCGAAGCTTACCTATGAGGATAATTGTAGTTAGGATACAGACTCTTCAGCTTTTCCACCAAGTCCCGTGACTTAATGCAGTGAGATGTGCATGTATATCGTCCTTCCGCCTCAGGTTTCTCATATGCCAAAATTACAGCTGCGGCGACATCACGTACGTCCACTAAATTCCTAAACCTGTTTGGCACTGACTCCTGCCCTCCTGTTATTACATCACGTAAAAGATTGCTAGCAGAATTAGGTATGTCAATGTTCGAACGCCACAAAGACAAAACCAGAGCCTGACTCAATTTCTCCTGATTTTGAAACCTAAGAAAAATGCATCTAAATGCCCAATAATTCAGAAAAGCAAATGGTTTCCCAGCCTTTTGGACATAAGTAAAACTGTGGTAGATTGAAAAGAAAATCCCATGACATAAAATGTTATGGAGAGGACACATTGTTTTGTCTTCTTTTCAAATAGGAAATCTTAAAAAGGTCTTGTCAGTGATTGCCAATGGAGCACTTGTTTTGATTGTGAATAACATGATGACAGTAAGTGCATTCGAAACTGCGTAATTTCCTTAACTGGCTATTTAACTAGTGCCATCAGGATACATGTTAACAAAATCCATCTTAAAATAAAATGCACACAGCTTTATTTCTAATCTATTCATGGGTTACAGAAGATCTGAAGGTAATGGCAATGAATAACTGTGATTAACAATCTTCATACCTTTCATTAAGTTTAAGAGGGCCGTTGTGCTTGCATTGAGTGTTGACTGCAGAACTGGGCCAAATATGAGACTAGGACATACTGATACGACATCAAGCCCATTTCTTTTTGCATACTCTAAAGCTTCACTTTCTGCTTCAGTCTTTGAAAGGCAATACCAGTTCTGTGGCAAGAACAGGGTATGTTCAGCAGAAAACAAAGGAACTTACAGCAAAGAATCAGTGCATGCTTTCCTTAGATACAGAAGTATAGTTGGCCTGTTGATGGATAGCCAACTATGGCAAGGCAACATAAACAAAATTGCAGATTTGTAATACATGTACTCATTTGCCAAAGAAGCTGTACAAAACTTGATACAAATTTTACACAATATCGGCACATTTTTTCAAGTCTGTAATAAGTATCATCCTGGAAAGACAGGTTCTCTAACTATCTTGTTAAGACCTGTTATTTATCGCATGCTGTCCAAACCTGCTAATTAGAGAAAGGACTAGACTCGTGGCAAAATGGCAATGATAAAGAATGTCGACACTGCCCAAGAAGGCAACAGTATATATTTCTCCAGATTATATTCTTTAGCAGATCACCTCAGTCCTGCGACAGTACTCCTTGTCAGACCAGGACAGCTCATCCATCGCTTGACCCTTTGGCCAGCTGGGGTTCATCATCATTGCAGCAACTGAGGATACATATACAACTCGCTTAACTTTCGCTTCAGAACATGCCTTCAGCACATTAAGTGTTCCCTTAACTGCAGGTGCAAGCAGCTCTACCTGCAAAAAGTTCACTCAAAAAATAGAGGAGACTGAGACTGTGAGCATTAAAACATTTGCCGATCATATCAACTCCCCAATTATGAAAGGCAGATCAGCAAGAACTAATGACTTTCACCAAGATCTTATTTTTCCAGACTTCAATACCATTTTGATGAGGGGTCAGCATTATACCTCGATCCTTCTGCTTCTTAATAGGTTAATCAAGTTTGACACGATCCAATCTTACATTGATATTGTTCCACAGGACTAAGAAGTGGCATTTTATTTGTACGCATAGAACCATCATACTTAAGTAGACAATGGGTCCAAGTAAAGAAGACAGTGAACGGTAATTTCAGTTTTCACAGGCAGTGTTAAAAAGCTACTATATTTATATATTCTTTTTAGATTCAAATCGATGCACGTCAACATCTAAACACTGCTACGACCAAAATAAACATCTAAACACTGCTTATGGAAATATATCTTTTGGATTTGACATGTTCACGAAGCTATATGCTGGGGAAACTCTTGCCTCAGGATTTGACACAGAGGAGGAAGGGACTGGACAAGCAACATGGAGAACCCCACAGCATCCTTTAATTGCGGAGTGGAGAGAATCATAATCCAGTAAATCTGCCTTGAAGAGTCTCAATTTCTCGGATGCTTTATCCAGTTTCTTCAAGTGAGCATACTTTGCATCACCTGCACAGAGAAAGTTACAAATTTAGTCCCCAAATTAAAAGAGCACTGGTTTTATTGTTCTATTGTGGGCCTAGATAAAGGTACTGTAACTATTATTTTCTTAGCCCAATCCCATCCAAAAAATAAAGCCCCCCAACAGACAAATTTTGTAGCCAAAACCATTTCTTAAGGCAGCAATCTTCTTTTGCTCTTTAGTGACCCAAACTTTTAATTTGATCTTGTGATAATATGCAACGATTTGATTTCCTAGCATCACATATTGCGAAAATTTCATTTGAAATGGAGACAGCCCCATTGATTGATATTACTTCAAAGGGAAAAGAGGAGGTAAGAGAAAATTTAGAGAGCTTCAGTTGCTTGGATGAAGTCGAAAGGAAAACAAGGGTTATCTAATCTGAAAAACATGCCTTGCCCTTCCCACATCTTCAAAAAGAATGTTGTTCGCCTCTGCTCAAGCACGAATTACCTAACTCCTGCCCCTATTCGCAGTAATTTTTTCAAGGGTTGGTTTGGTCGAGTATTCAAGCACTTGGTTTCGATGTGAGAGCGCTGGGTGCTAGATGCTGTGTTCAACTCGGCGTCTCCCATTCAAAATAACCTCAGAGTGGCCAATGCTCGTGAGGCGGGTAGCTATAAAAGAAAAAGGCAAGCTTCCCTCCTATGTGTATCCATATCCTTCTAGGTAAACTACCCAAAACATACGAAACATTTCCAGTCTCAACCATCTTCGTCCACTTCCCTCCGCCTCCCTTAATCCAGACAGTTCCTTTAAAAAGAGTCGAGGAGCGGAGAAAACTTATTGCCGGAAACATGCAAAGCGTGGATGTAGACAATCAAAGCTTACAGAAAGTAACACAGACAGACGGACTGAGAAAATCAAGAGCAAAATAATCAGCTGACAATCTAAGGAGAGGAGCCGAAGGAAGCGAAGGACTGACTGGGATCTCTGACGGTGCCATGGACGGTGTAGCCCTTGGAGAGAAGAATCTTGACGACCCACGAAGCAAGAAAGCCTCCAGCTCCCGTCACGCACAATGTCCTCTCCGCCATCGCTATCCTCTCTCTCTCTCTCCCTCTCTCCCTCTCTCTCTCTTTGCACTCGCACCAGCTCGAACTTTTGAAGACTAATGGTACCGCACTGCGGCCTTCTTAGTGCGCCTGCGAGAATTGACGCGAAGACTTTCGAAAATTATTCTTTGCTCCCTGCTTGGACGCTAAGCCACACTTCCTGCTACATATGCGGGAGTTGACCGAACCAAAAAAGGAGGTCGGAGGACACCGTCGTGTGATGCGGGTTGTTGTCTTTTGTTGTCTTTTGTTGTCCAGGCGTCAGCAATGATCTCCACGAGGCCTGCGTCTAGAAGTACGGAGAAAAGAGGAGAAAATAAGAAAAATTAAACATAATTCTGGAATTATTTTCAGGAACAAAGAAGCAAATTTATTATACTTCCTAATTCTATTCAAAAACTATTTCCGGGAACAAAAAATCTATTAAACATATTATATACTTTTGAGAATAAAAGAATAGTATCGGTTACTATTTAGCACATTACCAAATGCACCCTTACTTCCTTGTGGGCCTAAAATTAAAACCCCTCTTGAAATGCAACCCCCCGAGCTCATCTCATCTTGCAATATTTGTCACCCCATCGAATTGTGTTGATCTGATCATCACAATAGCACGCCAAATGAACAGCTAGGATGTGCATTTGCAAGTGAGTGATCCGATGTGAGACAGAATTCCAGCTTATTTGCCGGCTCGTTCAAGCGTAGCTCGGTTCCTCTTGGTTCAAGGTGAACCTACTCAACGTGCTCTGGTTGTCGATTGTGGGGGTGAAAGAGAAATTCCCCCATCCAAAATTCGAATGAGTGATTGCACTCACGCTACTTGTACAGCCACGAAACACACATAACGTTGTGCAATGGCCTTTTTTTTTTTTTTTTTTTTTGTGGATGTTAAGTGAACATCTTGATAGATTTATCAAACTGGGTTATATGCTTATTTTCTTTACCTATGTTTTAATTGGCTAAGTTGTTATATGAGTTAGTTATATTTATTAATGTTCGAAACTGTTTCATTAAGGATTAATTGAGCTCTCAGATTCTCAATGGGTTTGTAAGACACATTATATGATATGATATGATAAAACCCAAAAGAAAATATGAGTATTAAATAGATTCACAATTAATTTTAACTCGACCTACCTATATAACTCTCTTTTCACTCTTTGCACTGACTCGCTCCTTATTTCATCTTAGTTTGAGTACGAGTTTTCCTAAATTGAATTATACATAAAAATATGTTTGTAACAATAAATCGAATTAGATATGAGTCAAGAGATTTTATTGTATTTTTTTAATGGATAACTAGATTTGTTTGGCATAAAAATAGATCAATATAGATAAAATTGATGAATTTAAGATGGACCGTTTTCAATCCGGCTTAAATCCGATGTAACTCATCCGTCTAAACGGATCTAATTCCCAGGGAGCAACGAATCAGTTCACGACGAGGGACATGATAAAGGCAACTAAAGGCAAACAAAAAGCGACAAAACATGCGACGTCATGGAGGTCCCATGTCGATGCTGACCCCATTGGAGCTCCTTTTAGTGGTGCTGGCTAATCAATTATTTCCTTGGTCCCCGATTGTTCATGCGTTTCTTTTCTTCTTCTTTTTTTCCCAAATTCCAATTCGAGACAAGATCGTGCGATCGCTCTCATGTTTATATATGTCTAGTCATCATCAAAGGGGTTAACTAAGTGTATCATGCCAAACGATAATTTAAACACGGATTTGCCGACAATGAAAAAGATTCTCTGATTAGAAGACTAGAACATCGAATATCAAGAGTATAGGCGACTCAATTGCCCACACGTGTCACGCTCTAGTTAGATTTTAATTGCATGTATAGAGATAAATTATGCTCTTTTTGTTGGAAAAATAACTGTCGATGTAAAGAAAATTTTACAAAAAAAGACCTCATTCACCTTTGATTTTGAAAATCATGGTAACTCACTCCCTCTCAAGTCTCTCTCTCTCTCTCCCCTTATAATTTCGGTACTAGATAATTATCTAAATGATCTATAAACTTTGGCTTTATGTATAATGTCGTATCTAAAATTTTAATTTGTTCAATATAGTTATGAACTCTGACCCAATGGGTAATGTCGTCTTTAATTTTTTAATTTGTTCAATACAATTTCCGAACTTTTAATAAATATTCAATCAAATTCTTCAACTATGCAAAAATATAACATGTTAGATTGAACTTGTACCATAAATTCTGAATGAATTAAACATTCATAAATAATATTATATATTTAGTTAAAATTTAATAATCAATTGTGTCATTTTCACTTTTGTTATAGGTCATGTTTGTTGTAATTACTTTTCGTTGGATAGTGAAAACCAGTGAGAACGGGACATATAGAATCCTGTCGAGTGGCGTGGAAAGCAAAAGAGTGCTTGCCCTTTCCAGAAAAATCAAAAGACTGGCACGTCCGGATCACGAATTTTCTGGCGCTGCTTTCTTTGTCGACATCCCACGCCTGTGAACAGGAAAGTCAACAGTTGATCATATTAGACAGCCCACTTGGCTATTCATCCTTCAAAAACTATAGCGTCTGAGAAAGGTAAAAGGACGGTAATTAATTTTTTACAAAAGACTCCCTTCGTTCGTAGAAAATTATGATTAGCCCGTTTATTTAGAGAAATCTTTTTTCAATTTCTTGATATTTGAATGGTGAAAAATTAATCTACTTACGAAAAATATTTTTTTATGAGTTTAAAAAATAAGATTAGATTGGGAAAAAATGATTTTTTTTTCATCTGCCGTAAAATATTTTTCTTTTTATTATTTTTTTAACTTGTGTTTATTTCGGTAAAAAGTTCATGATAAAGGCTAGTAAATTGTTTATGCATATTTTCTTTGATCATAAATGATTTTTTCAGTAAACAAACTATGTGGAAATCTAAAAAACTAGTTCGTGAAAATTTCTTCCATTTTCGTAACTTGTCAAGGAAGTGCTTAATCCTCAAACTCACCAATCATATGAGCATTACTAATTTATCATTCACGGCTTTATTTTCTAATAATTAGAAGTTATTTGGATTTCACAGTGTCATATAGGGCGTGCTAATCGCGCTACAAGTCCTCAAATTCGCAAAAAAAATTACACCATCACAATTTTTTGCTCTATTTAACTGATGCATCTAAAAATATTTCATTGTTTTTGTGAGCATGCAAGGCTAGTTGCTAGCTATTGCAAGTCTCCCGTGAAATTTACCAATTATTTAGTAAGGAAAAAATTGTTATTTTCGCCATTTCAACTTTTAAGTATCGGGTATGTCTATTGATGCCTCAATGAACAATTATTTTTTTCAAAGTCGACAAATTAGATCATGTATTCCTTTTCATATGTTGTGGATTTCCCTTTGACTTGTTTTTTGGAGATAAGGACATCATAAGTGTTATAATTTTTATACATTTTTCAATTGAGTGTCATAATTTTCACTTGAGTGTCGTAATTTTAAATTAATCATCAGTGTTGAAAAATTTTAAAAATATTCATCAAAGTGTTGGAAATATCACGTGGCATGGCATTGTTGTTTACAACTCTTTAATGAATAATTGAAATGTTATATGGCACTCATGTGATCAAGAAATTTTTTTTATTACATTTAAGTAATAAATTATAGCATTCGAGTGATTGAAAAAATTATAGTACTCAGGTGAGTACCATACAGAAATTATGATATTTATATTGTCATTTTCCCTATTTTTCAAGTGCTCCAATAACTATTAATGAAAAAATTTATTTATGTCAGCTTTGGAATCCTCAACATAGGAAAATTTGACTTGGTTGTGATGAGTTAAAATATTATCATGGTAAATTTACCTTGATTATGTTTAAATTCAGCTTATGTTAATATGAATTGATATGGAAAATTGACTGGAGGGTAATTCGAGGGATAAATAAATGAGAAGTCATGTCACTCGAGATTTCATAAAGAAAAGTCAAAATCTCATGATTATTACCTCATCTGTTCCCATTATTGGGGAGTTCATGAAACTGATAGCCTCACTTATGAATTCGATGTGCCAAGTGACAGGGATGATGATGTCTGTACCATATGTTTAATGATGTTAGACCCATGAATTATTGCTCGACAAACGACGAGTACCTTTTCTAGAAAATCATATGCGCGAGAGTACATTTTACTATTTTATACGTATATTAATTTTTTTTTAACTGGAAAAAGCATTCGTTTCATAAATTTAGAAAATATATGAAAAATATTGAAATTATACATTTTTTTTTAGCAGATTGAAATTACACATTCGAAAATGCAAGTAATTTCCCTATACTAATGTATCTAGGACGACAAATTTTTTAAATTTTTTTTTCTTTTTTCTTTGGTATATCGTGGTTTTTTAATGCTTTCGTGCCCGCGCGTCTCGTGTGTAAATTTCGCCTCGCAAAAGCCAAAACACAACGTGCCACCCTTCTCCTTCCTTCGCTCCCTCCAGCTCAGTGGTGAAGTCCACATCCCGTCCCCAGCTCCGCCTCCTTCCCCCGTCGGATTCCCCGAATGGACGTCCGCCGGCGGCCGCCGAAGCCGCCCCTCCCCTCCGCCGCGCGCGGCGGTGGCGGCGGCCCAAGCCAGCACCGCGGCGGCGGGAGAGGCCCCGCTTCATCGTCCCCTCCCCTCGAGCCGCCGAAAGCATCGGACGCTCTCCCGCTCCCGCTGTACCTGACCAACGCGGTGTTCTTCACTCTCTTCTTCTCCGTCGCGTACTACCTCCTCCACCGGTGGCGCGACAAGATCCGCGACTCTGTCCCCCTCCACTTCGTCACCCTCCCGGAGATCGCCGCCATCGTCTCCCTCATCGCCTCTTTCATCTACCTCCTCGGCTTCTTCGGCATCGACTTCGTCCAGACCTTCATCGCGCGCGCCTCTCACGACGCGTGGGAGGACCTCGACGACGACGTCAACCGCGGCTTTGGATGTACGGACATCGTGGCTCCGCTCCCGAAATCGGGTGATCCGGCGCCGGCGATTTCGGCTTTGTCCTCTGCCGAAGACGAGGAGATCGTCAAATCCGTCGTGGACGGTACGATTCCTTCGTATTCGCTGGAATCTAAGCTCGGCGACTGCAGAAGAGCGGCTTTCGTTCGGCGTGAGGCTTTGCAGAGAACGACTGGGAAGTCGCTCGCTGATTTGCCCCTAGAAGGATTCGACTACACGTCGATTTTGGGGCAATGCTGTGAAATGCCGGTCGGATACGTGCAGATTCCGGTCGGAGTTGCAGGACCATTGCTGCTCGATGGATTCGAGTATTATGTGCCCATGGCTACCACTGAAGGTTGCTTGGTGGCGAGTACGAACAGAGGCTGCAAGGCGATTTACGTGTCTGGCGGAGCGAGGAGCGTGCTGTTAAGAGACGGCATGACAAGAGCGCCGGTTGTGAGGTTCGGTGATGTGAAGAGAGCCTCGGAGTTGAAGTTCTTCTTGGAGGATCCGGTCAATTTTGATACCTTGGCACTTGTGTTTAACAGGTCAGCTGATGGCGAGTTACTTCTGATTTGCTTGATTTTTTTGGTGGTCATGCTTCAGAAATTGAGTTCTATGTCTAGTGCCTATGGTTCTGTGCTATGTATGACTTATTGTCATTCTTCTATCAACTGTACCTAGGTTGACTGACATTACTAGGAGAGTATGCTTCTTTCGATTATGATAGTATTGAGAACACGTTCTTGCTATCCGAGATTTTGCATTCATAACTCTTTAATTTGGAAAGGGAAATCTGAGAATCATCAAACTAGTTTATGACTTTCCGTTTATCGAATTTGGTATATAATCGTGGGTTTTTTTTTTTATTTCCTTTACCAAAAAAAAACCCACGATTTTATGATGCTTCCTTAGATAGAGGCTTGCTGTTCTATCAAATTTCACATGGTCAACTGTGTCATATTAGGTAAAAGCATTTATAAAAATTGCTATGCAAGGGCTTCGTTTCATGATTCTGTTTGTTCATTTTTTTTGTGGCAGATCAAGTAGGTTTGCGAGGCTTCAGAGTATAAAGTGCTCTATTGCCGGGAAGAATCTATATATGAGGTTCAGTTGCAGCACTGGTGATGCAATGGGGATGAACATGGTCTCCAAAGGGGTTCAGAATGTCCTGGACTTCCTTCAAAGTGATTTCCCAGATACGGATGTTATTGGCGTGTCTGGTAAACTTCATTTGCTATATATATTATTTTTTTTTGGTTTTTTCATGGACCAGTAAGCCCCATGTTTGCATCGGAAATTATTTTTCTGTAAATTTGTAATTCCCAAGTTTTTTTTCCTGGTTTTTCTTGGTTTCCATACTTTCCTTGAAACACCAAACCAGGCCTAGAAAGTTGGTTATTTTTGTGTAATCATTTTTTCAATTTGCTGGATAGTTTCTACACTGATGTTACATCCATTCAGTGAGCTGGCGTGAAGCATCATTCTATATCTCATTAGTAAGCTCCATGTGCACGTCGTTGACAGTTGACAGATGAGACTACTTGTCTCTACATGTCAAAGTATATGTCCCATAATTCATGAGTATCTCCTCAATAATGAAATATATATGGTTCCATCTCGATCTCTTGATTTCATGATGAATTATGCCTAATATGGTCCGTATTATTTAATTTATCTTTTTTATAATCTTTCCTATTGCTCTTGTCCCGGCAGTGCATGCGTCCTTATAATATTTATGACATATTAGTCTGTCTTCCTTTGGCTGTCTCTGAGTAGGTCAAGCTTTTGTGTGAATTTAAATTAGTGAGGGCATTTTAAATTCAAGCGTGGTGTCACTGTTTCAAGGTCTCAATCATATACATTTCACTCCTTGATGAAAAAAATATAATGTTACTAGCATTGGTAAGGAAAATGACATGAAGGAATATTTATTTTTCTAGTTACTATGTGACTTTATTCTTTCTTGTTATTATCCTTTCAAGCAGCTATATGCTTGTGAAAGGAAAGAAAAATCTTTATTGGAGCTTTCATTCTTGCAACTCCCCTCGCCTCAACTTCTGTCCCTCCAATTTGAAATTATGCTATTGTTGCTAATTTCTCCAGTTTGTTGCTTTCATACTTGTAACTTTCAACAGTTAGTGATGCTTTAGCTGCCAATATCAACACCTTTGTGGTTCTTCCTTGACTTTAATGATCAATTGTGGCAGGAAACTTCTGTTCTGACAAGAAACCGGCTGCTGTGAACTGGATCGAAGGCCGGGGAAAGTCAGTAGTTTGTGAAGCACTAATAAAGGAAGAAGTGGTGAAGCAGGTGCTGAAAACTAATGTGGCTGCCCTTGTTGAACTCAACATGCTTAAAAATCTTACTGGATCAGCAGTTGCTGGTGCTCTTGGTGGTTTTAATGCCCATGCAAGCAACATAGTCTCTGCAATATTTATAGCAACTGGACAGGATCCAGCTCAGAATGTTGAGAGTTCTCATTGCATCACCATGATGGAAGCTGTTAATGAGGGAAGGGATCTTCACATATCTGTCACCATGCCTTCCATAGAGGTAGTTGAGCATTCTTTTTCCAGCATCAAGAGCTTGTAGAATTAATCTTTTCCCTTTTTATATTCGGGAACTTGAAATGCACCCTCTTGTTTTCAGCAGTCACATGGGAAACTTGTTTGTTCTTGAAATTTTTCACTTTGTTCTCTTTGGGAAGTATTGATTATTCCCTTCTTTGTACCCTTTTTTGTACTTTGCCATGCACTTAGGAGACTGATCTTAACGTTGTACATCTTCTTATATATGGAAATTTAACTAAAGTGCCGGGCCGATATTATAGTCCTTTATATTTGACAATCTTAGATGCTCGTCCTTATAGGTTGGCACTGTTGGAGGCGGTACTCAGCTTGCGTCTCAGTCTGCTTGCCTGAACATGCTTGGCGTCAAGGGTGCAAACAAAGAGTTCCCTGGAGCTAATGCGAGGCTCCTGGCTACCATTGTAGCCGGTTCAGTTCTTGCAGGGGAGCTTTCTCTGATGTCTGCCATTGCAGCTGGGCAGCTCGTGAAGAGCCACATGAAGTACAACAGATCGAGCAGGGATGTCACCAAAGTTTGTTGATATAGACAAGAGACCTTTAGTGGTCCCTAATTAAAATAAGGAATGAGATGACAGAAAGTCACAGAGTTGCACCCATGTGAGATGATTCCTGGTCATAGATGGGACTTGACATGGCGGTTTCAATTATACCAGCCTCTCTCCTGCCCGGCTGCGTCCTTGCGTCATTACCGCATCTTCTTGTGACCTTGAACTCGCTGTGACCACCAGGGTCTGCTTGATCTCGTTCCCAGATTGCCATTTGTTGATGTTGTTGTTGTCGTCGTCAGTTTGTCTGGGTTTATGTTGTGTATAAACTGGGCACCGAAGGCATCTATTAGACCATGGATCTGTTGATTGTTTGTAACCTGGGACCAGACCGTGCAACGTGGGTCTTAGCAGATTTGTAATTTCCTGCTTGTCATCGTCTTCTCGAGATTAAAATATGCAGGGCAGTTGATATTATGGACGATTATTTCTTATTTAATATTTCATTTGTTCTCTTCTTTAGTTGTCCATTCTTGCAGGAATAGAGATGAGGGACCAGGTCATCGATTAGATATTCAAAACGCTGATGAACCTGTGATTGTTTCTGACTGGTAACTCAACGTTATTAATGGATGGTAGCAATCTGTCTCAGTGCAAGTTTTCCATTTGGTCTTCTTTTTTTTGTCCAAGTGCATCTAATCATGAAGCACCAAGTTTTTTTTTTCTTCTTGGTCAAAACCATGGATCCGATACACCTTCATATCAACATCGACCTGATCGATTTTAGTGCAATTCTTGCCTAAGCTCAATCCATGCATGATTTTTCCTTAGGGAGACAAAAAAAAATTAAAGACTGTACTAGATCATCATATCACGAACATAATATACGAACTAATATTTTTTATAGGATCACGAATTATAGATCTCAACCCTCCTCGCGTGTCATCTAATCTATCGTTAATTTCTCGTCAAAAGCTCACAAAAGTTGCTAAACATTTTGGATCATGCATCTGCATCCGCGTCCAATGTGTGCTATGGTTTCCTCGTCTCTATCGAACATTAAATGCTGGAGAAAACGGGTTTTTCCAAGAGCACCCTCAAAGCGAGAAGGAAGAGCACTTTTTTGCCCCTCCTGGCCTAATATCCACACACATGGCGTCACGTACGCAAAATCGCGACGTCGGCTCGATCGCATTCACCGAGTTCCTCCGGTCGGCGAACGGGACACGTAGCAGCAAAGACTCGATCCCGTACTTCCCCACGCCGGGTCGGCGGCGTCGGGAGCTGTTCCGCTCGGTGAATCCGTCGTCTTCGTCACTCCTTTTTCTCCTTCGCCTTTCGATTCTAAGTTGGAAACCCCCAATCCGGCTATTTCAATTCCCCCCCTTCTTTTCCATAACTGGCCCAAATATAATTTCGAAACCCTAGAGCGAGAGAGAGAGAAAGGGAGAGATCTCGCTCTCACAATGGCGAGCAGCTGGAGGAGAACGATGGGGAACGTGCGGTCGTTCGTGAGCAATTCGACGGGCGGCCTCCGGGGCGGTGCCAACCTCGCTTCCTGGCTCGTCGCCGGAACGCTGGCGTACTTCCTGTGGGTCAAGCCATCTCGCGACCTCAAGCGCGAGCAAGAGGTTGGTCTTTAGGTCTTTTTCGATCCTCGATCGTTTTGGTGTGGACAAATGTCGGAGAGGTTTTGAGCTTCGGGTGTTCTCGTTGGGGTTGCAGGAGAGGGCGGCCGTTGCGGCCTCGGACCCTTACAAGTTCGTCGACCGGACCCGGCCGATTGGCGACCCGCAGGTTAGTGGTAGGTGAATTGCTTCGATCAGTTTTCGTTGGCTCGTTATGTTGCCCTTTGCCATAATGCGGATCTGTTAGTATCGTCTGCTGATGCTCGATGTTGGATCGATCCGCAGCAAAATGGTTTGATATACGGCGGCAAGAACAGAACTGAGAAACCGAAGGAATAGCTGCTTATACAATGTACGTGGTAAGTCCAAACTCTCTTAGGCGGTTGATTAGACGGCCTTGGATTGAAGTTTTTGATGTTTGTTCTTCTCTTGATTGAATATTCCTCCATAATGTTGGACTTGCTGTTTGAAAATGCGAGCACTCCTGCATGAACCTGTTGAGGTTACTGTCTTCTGAATCGAGTCAGTAAGAATGCTAGAAACTTACATACTTGAGAAAGAAGCCCCTGGTGTGCTTAGTTTGGCCAAAAAATGGCGTGGTGGTGGCAGAATTGTCTTACACTGAATTCCTTCCCTTAATTTGTACTTACAAGGCTAATGCACAATTATGGCTGTCTGTTGTGCAAGTTTATTGCGGGCTTAGTTTTTCTTGGGAGGTGCCATTATGTGCATTGTGATGATGTCAATTGATTAGTCATTAGGAAAATCGTCAGCTTTTTTTACCATGCAAGCTTGGTTGTTGTTAATAACTTGCCATGTCAATGCCCGGTAGACACAGCAAACCTAGTTTATGGTTCTCCTAATCCAGGATTTATGCAAACAAATCTGTTTTAATTACATTTATTGTGTTTATAATTTTGGTATGGGATCTTTACCTTCAGACTCTAAACGTTCCCTGCCTCAATGTCTAGTGGTAACAATGACGTCATACGATTGTTCATTAGGAAAATCATCATTTTTTAAAGCAAGCAAGCTTGGTTATTGTTAATGACTTGTGGGTGATATGCCCGGCAGACATTGTTTAACCTAATTTATGGAGCTACTCATTTATCCAAACAAAGTTGTGTTAATAACAATTATTGTTTTATAGCTTCGGTATGGGATCTTTACTTTTCAGACTCAAAAAGTTCCCTATGCCAGAAGAATTGTTGGTGTGCAATAAGTATTTTGGTGCTTAGGTATCAGAAGGAGGAAATCTCGTGAACAATCTTTGAGATGTCTTCTAGATTATATATCATTTAAATGAAAACTAGAGAGTGTTTAGTTTCACTACAAATAGATTATCTTCGAAGAATTGTTCACTTGAATATGAAAAACCAGACCGGTTCACTATCATGAAAAGTGAAAAAACTGTTTTTCCTTTATCAAAGTACATTTTATCTCTAATGTCAAATTTTGGTGGGAAATGTATAAGAAGTGTCATAATTATTAGTGGATAATTATATGGGCGCATTTGATAATAGTTCCGTTCGCAGGAACAATTTATATTCAGAAATAGGTTTTTTTCATTTCCATTCTCTGGACGAATTTCAGAGCATTCAAATGTGTTTGGTAGTTGCAAAAAATTTATATTTTTGGAATAGAAAAAGAATAAGAATGCGTTTAGTAGGACCCTCAAATTTTCTTGTAGTAGAATTTCTTTTAGATTTTTTAATGATTTTCTGAAATTTTTCTAATTTTCTGAACTTGTTCTTTTCTTTTTTCCTCCTCCTTTTCGCCTTTAATTGGTTGACGGGCCTTAGTGATGGCTGGCAATTGGGCAGAGATGAGAGTTGGCGACCTTGTCGACCCCTAGTGAGGCTCGACCTCACCTAGCCACCATGAGGTTGGCTTTGCCCGGCCATTGCAAGGCTAACCTCATGGTGGCTGAGGGAGGCTTGACCTCGCTCGGTGAGGCTGCTAGACCTCGTCTTTGGCTGGTCGCTGGCCATCAGCTTGGGGACTAGCTAGAGGAGGAGGAAGAAGAAAAGACAAAAGAAAATGACCCGTTTAAAAAATTGTTCTAAAGAATAAAAAAGTAAGTATTTTCTAGTTCTTGTCTCCGTTTCAAATCTATCCCCTAGCCATTGATTTTTTTCTGGGAAATAAAAAAATTAGCTGATGTTATTAAGGGCACGTTTGGTAACGATTATATTTCCGAAAACAATTTTTTATTAGAAATGATTTTTTCTATTTCTGTTCCCGAGAACAATTTCTGAGTATAAGAACACGTTTGGTAACTGCACAAAATTTTTATTTCCAGGATAGAAATGTGTTTGGTAGAATTGTATAATTTTGTTGTTTCTTTTAATTTTTCAATATTTTTATTATATTTTTCCTTCTTTTCTTTTTTCTTCTCTCCTTCCTCCTTTGTGGCCATTCGCCAGCCATGGTGGCGGCCGGCTGGGCAAGGGCCAGCGAGCTTGCTGGAAGCTTGCGTGGCTTGCTTGGCCACCGTTGACCTGGCAATGGCCTGGCAAAGCCAATCCTCACCGGTGGCTGGGCGAGCTTGGCCTTGTCAGATATGAGCAAGCTCAAGCTTGCCAAGCCAAGGCAAGGTCGAGCCTCGCCAGAGCGTTGCTAGCCTCGCCATGGCTCAACGTCGCCGGGGGTCAACGACGCGCTGGCAAGGTTGTTGGCCCTTGTCGGCCGGTTGCCAGGTCGCCAGCCATGGCTGAGGCCAACGACTGGCCAAAAGGAAGAAGGAAAGAAAAGATACAAGAAAAAATTGTTTTCGAGAATAAAAACTAGTTTTTTCTATTTCTTATTTCGTACCAAATCTATTCTTGAGAACAAAAATTTTATCAAACACGTTTCTATTTTTTTTTCATTCCCTGTAACAATAGAACAAAATAATAGAAATAGTTGTTCTGGGGAATAGAAATAGTTTTTGCCAAACAGGCCCTAAATAGATTTCTGTTCTTTTATTCCCCGGAATAAAAGAATAGAATAATTGAGAAACGGAAACGTTACCAAACAAGCCCTATTTTTTTCACAAAGGAGATATGTGGATCAGTGGCATTAGTTGTTTGGCATGAGCAAAGCCTACCTTTGCTTCTTTTGTAAAAAATCCATTTTCATCCATTAAATAATAGTTAATTACTTGAAAAGTCTGTTTTAAATTTTCAAGTTGCAAATATTTCCTCTATTTGCAAGATGGTCATCTTTGCTTTGCTTTTGATGAATCTAAGGGTCTGCAAATGTGTTTGTAGACATTATGATAACATGCATGGCAATTTGCATCAACTGATTTGCAACGAATGAACGGTTTTGTGCGAACTCTACATATTGTTGCATATTATAGGGCATCTCTTGTGAGAGGTACCATCTAAATTGTATATTTTGTTTCATCAATTATTGTAGTGCTTTAACAAGCGGTGGGTTTGCTTGGCTTTAATGTCCTTCCTTTTATATCCTTGGCATATTTAGGCCCTATTCGATAACTAGCCAAGCAGTTTCTAATCTTATTTTTTTATTCCTCGGAATAAAAACAACATAAAAGAAATCCGTTTGGTAATTTCTTTTGTTTCTGAGAACAATGTTCTCACGAATAGATTTGGAACAAAATCAAGAAATAGAAAAAAGTTACTTTTTTATTTCCGAGAACAACTTCAGAATCAAGTCCATTTTTTTTTTCTTCCTTTTCTTCTCCTTCCTTTGGCTAGTGACCTCATCAGAGTATCACCAACCCTTGGCAAGGCAAGCCTTCTCAACGGCTGGACGAGGCTTGGCCTTGCCAAGGCTGGCGAGGTCATTGGCCAAAGGAAGGAGGAGTAGAAGAAAAGGTAAAAAAAGAAAAGAAAAAAAGATAAAGGAGCAAAATATAATAAAATTATTAAAAAAAATTAAATCACAAAAGAATTTGAGGTCTTACTAAACGCACTTCTATCCCAGGAATAGAAATTTTGGACAGTTACCAAACATTTTCAAATGTTCAGAAACTTGTCTAGGAAACAAAATTAAAAAAAAAAAAAAAAATCATTTCGAAGCAGAAATTGTTTTCAGGAACAGAATTATCAAATAGGCTCTTAGAGAACTGGCAAAAAGCATGTGGCATGATTTAGACGATTGCAGTTACAAGAAATTATTATTACCATCATTATCATTTTCAATTTATCTAAATTAGCAGAACACAACTTAATCAGATATGTTGTCTGTGAATTACATAAACATGAAACGAACTACATAGATTTCTTAGAATCCAAAGGTGAAAAGACGATAAGAAGGGCTTGCATAAATCCATATGGTTCTTTCAGTAGAAGGGTGTACTTGGCATCTTATGTTGTTTTGGCCGACATTACTTTTTCGTCTTTGGAATTCTAATCATTGGTTACATATCTTCAAAAACCATGTGTTAGAAAGGAAAGGAGTGCAGTGCAAGAAATCTGTTGATCCTTGGCGGTGAGATCTTTCTTCAATATATGAAAGTTGAGCAGCCAATGGAGTTAACACAGTCCAGTTTTGGCATCTATTTTGTAGTCATAATTGTTTGGAATCTGAGACACTTTATGCCATGCGATACTGTAATGCTATGTTAGAGTGGTAGAGGTGGTGAGTGAGAATTTTATCAGGGGTATTCTGCATGAGACTGGCCTGTGTCATTTATATGTAGTTAATTCTCTCTGTTATTACAAAACCCCCTTTTTTGGCTATCATAGATCTGTTTTCAGCTTTCACCTGGTGTCATTTACATGCTGTTAATTTTCTCTCTTTGTTACCAATCATCATTTCTTTTGTGACTATCATTTCATCGGAAACCCCTTTGGGTTCCTGAAGTAGGTTACCATGGAAACGAGTGTTTTTGTATTCATTGGCAACTTTCACTGAATTTACCTTGAGGCCTTAGCTTTTATGTCAATTTACTTCTAGTATTGATGTCTTTGCATTAATATAAGCTGTGGTTTTGTGTGTTCATTTATTTTATGTTATTAAAAGCTTGGGTTCTGGCGGAGAGGGATGAAGGTCTTGTTGTTAATGTCATCATTGTTGACCCTTGACAGTCAATGACTAGCTTACTGCGATAGGAAATGTCTGTTCGGGCAATTTTGAAGATTGATGTTACTTACATATGCTTATGTTCCAACGCTCTCAATTATCAAAAAAATTTCAAACCAATAAATTCGCAGCAGCAGTGATAATTTAGAGAAACTCTTGGCCTGTTTTAATCATCATTGCTGGTGTTTTCGATTGTTATGGGTGCAGTGGGGAATCCATTGTTAGAATATCATGTATGAAGAACAAGATGGGCGTAATATAATTCTTTTGTGGTGATATGGAATTCTGATTATCTTGAGATGTTTTAGCCTCCATTTGCTCATAACTTCTTCCACCTTCACCACCTCAATTTGCTTGAAACTCTTATGTGGCTTGTCTCTAAATTGTATTGGAAACTAGCTTTGTGTATTTAAATAAATTAGCTCTCCCACAATTGGAGTTGATCTAAAGGTCTGTGGCTTGGCACATCTACTTCTCGCTTGATGATAGTGCCTTGCCTTAGAGCATGTCATCTTTACTATTGAGCAATCGCTCAGATATCTAAATGTTTTGTAGTCCATGGCCCTGAGCGGCAGGTACATGTCTGTTGAGATAACCCTCATCAAGATAATGTCATGATATCTGTCTATTCCCCTTCCTAGATTGTCTAGATGATTTATGTCCCGGTTCATCATGTGATGTTGTAGTGTTAGATTAGATCAGCTCTAATGTCATTGATGTGTGAGTTGGTCCGGTATAATCATTGGGGATCCGACACTTTTTTTAGAGGTATTTGAAGTTCAGGAACCCTTTTTTACTCTATGCTGTCATGATGAGTTGTGGCTGATCAGATATCTGTTATCATAGCTGGTGTGAAGTTTATTGTCTTGGTATCGTGATCTCTCTTTTCAAGTCAATGTCTCCCAAGACTCCCTTTGACGTGAGCTTTTCTTTTGTTCTTCCGCAGGGAGGATGCTCTCCTTGCCTTTAGTCTGCATTGGAAGATTCCTATCGACACCCCAGAACGATGAATAAAAAATAAATAAAACTCACCATCAATTATGTACATGACTTCAGAAGAATTTTGCAGGGAATTGGATGAGCGATGTTTATATTATATTCAGAAGAATTTACCATGTATTCTTTGAGACTCTCTCTGTGTCGGTTTTTCTTTCTTTGGGTATTCTTGTTTTTTTCTTTTCGGCTATACCTTTCTCGAGTTTCACTCAAAGGGACCGGCGTCAGAGGACGTCATCGTAGTTTGTGGAAGCTTTTGGGTCTGATTGGACGTCGGGTGTGCGCGGGGGCCGGGGGGCTCCACGGGGCGGCGCGATGACATGTTCACGTGGTGCATGGGCCCGGGCCACCTCGGGCCTGAATCCGCGGTATTCGATGCCCACCTCCACGTCTTCGCCCTTTAATTGGCCTCAACTGTCCCCAGCCACCTGCTTGTCCAAGTTGGACGGCTCGCCCACGTGAACACGCCCTCTCCTACCTCGCCACGTGTCGTGCCTGTCCGTCCGTCCAACCCCGTGGGCCCATCCTTCGCTTCGCTTTGAAAATGTAGATCGGAGAATGGAAATTGGACCGGAGCAGCGGAAATCAAAGTGTGCGAAACAATCTCGTGACCGATTCAATTACCCTCGTGGAATAAGTCCAAATCGAATCCGCTTTTCCAATTCGAGATCAGAAGAAACGATCGCGATGGTCCAATTTTTCCTAGGCTTACGCTAACGTCTTAGACGACCGTGATATCGTCTTTTGCACGAACACCGTCATTGACGGGTGCATACCAACTCTTTTGACGCCATTTTTCTTGTGCGAAGAGGAAAAAAAAGAAAAAGGGAGGTCGATGCAGAGGCTTGTGGACGGGGACTTCCCGCTCATGATTGTCAGCTTTGCACGGCCGGCGAGTGTTGGGGAGAACAATTTTCGGTTGTTTCCGGGCCATTTTGGTCCACTAGTTTTAAGTAATGGTAATCGCGAGATTAGGTAAAGGTCAACCAAAAGAAATTAAGGAGTAAAAATATATATAATAATTAAACCCATTTTATCCGAAGTGAATGGTTGGCGTTTGTCAAGGTGATGGCGATTGATGGAGATTTGTGGTCGAAATATGACGAGTCAATTGGGGTCGGTGTGGACCAAATGGCCAATGGTTGCGGGCCTCTTGTCCTTTTTTTCAAAAAAGACACCAATGATAATATTAATAAAGCCCCTCGCAACTTGATCATGTATGCTTTAATTTAATCGATAATGAGGGGGTGTGCTAATGGTGTTTAGTGACTTTCGCCAAGCTTACATTATTTGCGTTGTGGTCCCCCGGTCGAGGGTAGAGTAATGACTTTTTCTTTATGGGGGCGATGTCCCACTGAAATTCCCGCAATATAATATTTCTATAAAATCCCATCCGCCGATTTAACTAAGGGCCAAAAGCCAGCCTCCGATGGTCTCGATGAAACGGAATCTCTTTTATAATGCTCGCCGTACGAAGGGAGATTAAATTAATCCACGGGTTTAGCACCATCACTACTTCTATTCTCTTTACAATGGACATGTCCCATTAAATAGATTCGGACACATTTAAGTACAGTACCTTACATTGACGAAACAAGTTTTACTATAGGTACGGAGAGTTTTAAGTGTCCAATGGTTGTAATTATTGCCGTGTTTAAAACGCTATTAGCACCCCGAATACCTAACGTAGAAGATGTAGTCACGATTGCAATTTATACGCAACATCCTTATCTAAATTGCTTGCCCACATGATTAATCGACTTTACATATCACGTTTAAGTTGATTGCACATCTTGAGATATGAAATATCACTCGATGGTTTTGCCGTTTAATCCTTATAATTCGCTAACCACCATATTTTAAAGTTCAAGGATGTGATTAAATTAAGAACTAGATGTTAGATACTAAGAAACTTGATTGGCTGTAAACCTCAGAAGAACAACAGAGGTCAGATATAACTAGCTTCGCATATAATCATTTGTATATACCATGATAAGTGCATAAACAATATCATGTGTCCATCTCACCCGAACTACTCCTTATCAAATGGAATTTAATAATAACCGATTCACTGTTCTTTCTCCTAAATTAATACGTATTAGTTGTTATAATGAACATCCTGAGGTGGTCCATTTTTCTACCTAAAATAATAACTCTTAAGGATATGTTTTATCGTTAATGAGGGTTTTCTAATCGCAAGTGAGCCTTTTGAAGTTTCATTGGCACAGCATTTATTTTATTATAGGAAGATAACACAAATAATCATTGAACTTTGATTCAATGTGTAGTATTGTCCCTTAAACTTTGATTTGTTTAATGTGGTCCTCGAACTATGACCCAATACACAATGTCGTCTTTAGATTTTTAATTTATTTAATATGATCATTAAACTATCAGTTAGTGTTTAATCTAGTATCTAAATTATATGAAAATATTTATTGTCGTCCTTTCGCTAATTCAAGTTAACAAAATCTACTGTGTGGCTTCCAATCCTTCAAGTTTGAACATAAGACAAAAAAAAAAAGAAAAAAAGAGTTACATGTGGATTATCACATGAAATATTCATCTCAAATGCGGTAAAATAAAATTCCACGTGGAATAGTTGGTGCACCTAATTTCTTCATTTCCTTTTCTAAAGTAGATGGATAAAAGGATGTGCTTGTTGATTAATCACTTTTAAAAGCGCAACTCGGTATACGGTAATCCACGTCCTCAAATAATGTCCGACTTGTCGTTTGAGCAAACGGAAGGACTACATTGAACATCTATCAATATAGTTCACGGATCACGTTAAATAAATCAAGAGCCAGGAAGCGACATCGCATATTCAATCAGAGTTCAAAGTTCAAGAACTAATCGTATTATTGTCCTTTTTGTTGCACATGCCATCTTTTCCCAATTTCACACTTATCTTGTCATGGATATCCAATCAATATTGCAAGACAGCACTCAACCAATGACTTTTACCCTAAACCACCATCGAAACGCTCAAAATTATTGAGAAAGAGACGTCATGACTTTCCTAAACCGGATAGAACCAAATCGAGATCTTTCATTCCGATAGAGATCAAGCTCAACAAAACTCTTTTACTTTGGACAGAACTAGATCGCGTCTCTAAACCGATTTCTTCTCAAGACCCCAACCATGTGTTTCAAATCTTTTACTAGTGAGTGTGCGGTGAAGGGGCTGGACGGCGCGCGGCGCCTATTTTGAATGGAGAGCGTTCAGGGGTCGCTGTCGCCGAGGCTAGGGGACAGAGAAGCACGAGCACCGGAGCGATGGGGCCCCGCGCGGAGGTGGACTAAGAATTAAACGTGCGATTTGATGCGCATTTGGGACGTACTGTGCCACATCAGCCCCAGCGTCGAACCCCCCTCCCCCAGCTCAACTCAACTTGGGTGGGGTGGGGATTGGATGCTGAGGTTACGTGTCAATGATGAAAAAGAGAGCATTTGCTGAATCGCTAGTGCTTAATTTGATACCCCATCTTCCATCAACGAAGTTAAGCTCAAGAGAGAACCGGTTTGAAACGTGACAAGTTAACTTTTCAGGACTCCTTAATGTTACGCACGAAAATGGTCAAAACGTACGGTGACTATTACGTGATAATCGTTAATTTGTGCAAGTCGACTGGTTAATTTCATCGACATGTCAATGACACCTGTAGAATAAATGTTCAATAATGTACTTCCTCGATTGCATGAGCATGCCTCCCTTTAAAGATGCCTTTGCCATAGGGTCATGCATTTCGCAACGGATGTCTCTAGCCGATAACGCTTGCCAAGTTCATTACCCTGATGGTTTAAGCTAATTAGTGATGAGATGGTGGCTTTGTGACTTGATCAATCGTACGGTTTGGATCTTGTTTAGGCACAGTCACGTTGTAGAAGAGTACCCATTCATAATCAAACCACACACTTGATCAATCACAAGTTGAAAGTGTAAAATTTTGTCAAGAGCTAGGAGTGATCATTGGGGCTAAAGAGTCTGGACAAGGAGTGACTCCTACCGGACTTTTAGAATGGCGAAGGGAGCAAAAATGAATCGAATTGTACACCCAACAGGCGATTCCAAATATATATAAACTAGAATTAATTTACAGAAGTGCCTTTTAATGTAATAGTAATGTTTAGCTTTAGAACTCCAAAATTAAGCATGCTTAGGTGGAAGATAGGTAACATTTTGGAAAAGTGACCACGTGTATGCCAAAGCACAAAGCTTAGTATAGGATGAGCTAAAACGGACAATATATTAAATAAGACATCACAAAAAGCATTTCCAAGACCTATTACCAGACTTAAGTAAGGTACAATGAACTTATTTTTATATAAAATTATTAACTGATTAGTTTAGTATTTTTCGTATGGAAAGAAGACTCCCTTTTTTTTGTGAGCCTTCCAACGTCGCGTCCATTGGCACGGCTGTGTGAAGATGCCGTGGCCAGAAAAGTCGTGCACGTGAAGATGGATTAGAATCCCTAGCCAGCTAATTGGTATGTGCTTTGCAATTTGTTTTGCACGGTTGAGTTGTGATGTGATTGGAGTCCCTTTCCGATCGTCAAAATTAGCTTGGTAAAGGATCCCTATCCGGTCATTAGACATTCTAATCAACTACTTTGAACTGAATCACATAAGTACAACCTTCACATGATTAACACTGACATTCTATTCATCCTCCAGTAAAGAAAAGCACAAAACTCCATGAAATATATACAATTCAAAGAAAAACTGTAGTAGATTCTCATTTTATGCATGGGTAAAGCTCACATCAGAACGAGTTTTTCAATGATGACGAAGCGGAACTATAATTCTTTGGCATTTTACAACGACAAAGATGTTTACAATGGTGATAACCAAAAAAGTGCTATCAAGAACTTCGATTGTTACTTGGCATCTTATCCAAAGCCGCGGGCGTATACCTAAGTCTTCATGTGAAGAGATGCAAGATGAAAGCTTATCCACTTAACCCTAGACACGAACGATCAACAAGTTCACGTACCCTCCATCCTTTATCCAGAATCATCACTCGCATGGAAGTTTAATACATGATGCCCCCAGAAACATCGAGGCTTCCGCTGTCGGGGGGAAACGACAAAAGGGCATGCATGCAAAGTGGAGTAACTTCATCGCTTCAAAAAGAAAGACATCTTCCCACCACTAGATCGATCAATATTAGCCCTTGGAAAATTGGAAAGGACTTTTCGTGTAGCGATGGCGCCGCCGCAATGCTTGCTTAAATCTGGTGGAAAACACCAATCAATATCTGCGTGTGCGTCAAAGATGGAGGGCTGCATACGAATTCGTCGAACAGCAGCAATGCCATTCAAGGCAAAAATCTAATCAGTTGCTCACTGTCGACCGCATTAGCAACTTGACACTGACGATATTGTTCCAAATTGACCGAAAGAAATTTTCCAGAGATGGGAGTCTTTTTGGAATCTCCGCATTTTTGGTGGGCGGTGCGTCCCACCGAATTGTTCCGTGCATGAACGTCCCACTCTCGCCGCCTTCATAATTCTGCGGCTGGGGTTATTGCAACCTTGTTCTTGCGGGTCCTTTTGTCGACAAAGGGGAGCCAAGGGTTCCTTGCATTTTCTTTCTCTTTCTTTTCTCTTGCTTTTGCCTGAATTCCTCATACCATAAATATTACTTCCAATTTTGATCATGTGGGTTATTTAAGCAAAACCCATAAGTGTTTTGGATCATTGACGAAAATACCTCCTTATAAATGTATCTCGGAATGATCAATAAAATGTGGTGAGAAATAATAGAGAGTATTCAACGCGACTATTCATTTTCATAACTAGATTGGCTACTTTTAATATTGATTCTTTGTTATTTCTTGAAAAGATTTATGAACATTCCGTTTCTAATTCTAGGAGATCATGTTTTAATGGAATATAGGTATGGAAAAGAGATTTCGGTTTGTAATTCAAGATCTTAATGTGTTGAATTCATCGTTCTAACGTTTATTAGCTTGTATCTTTGAATTGATCAATAAGGACATGAACTCATTTTCTTATGATTAATACTACTTTTACTATCATGCCATTCATTATATCTTTGCGTTCTTCTTTTTTTGTGGCCTTCGTTGCTGCATTGGCGATGTATTTGCATGATTATTTGACGACAGGAGTTGCCGCCAAACAGGCGCGGGATTTAAGCCAGAGAGGCGGGGGGGCGAGGCCGAGGGAGAGGGAGAGATAAGATTGACCAAGTTCCGATGCAGTTCCGATGCTCTCCCGACATCTTCCACGTGGTCTGACACGTCCCTGGTCTCTGACCTTTTGACCGCACGTGCCCCTCCCCCGGGCACGAACGGGCGCATGCTGGACAGTGTCAGCTCCAGGCTGAAAGTCTCCAGCGAAATCGGGCTTTACCCCATCGCGAAGAAAATGGAAGAAAATCATTAACGCACGGAAACTCATCTCATCTGCCTATCACATCGTCGTGGGATATAATGACATTTTCCCTTACATGCATGCGATGAAGCAAAGCTAGCTTGCTGGTGTTGGTAATTCATTATAATTCCCCGCGCGGTGTACTTGTGCTGTTATGGAAAAACGATTCACGATTTGGATCTTTCCATCGTTATTGCGAAGAACGATCGGACCATTGAACCCGAGCAAGGGCGAGGTCGTGCATTCCATTCCTTTCCTCCATGTGATAAGAAAATCCCCTAACCCAACGTGTTGTGCGGGTGTTTTTTTTTTTTTTTTTCAAATGAAAAAGATGAGACTTATACGTGACTTTAATCGACTTTTGTAGCATCTATTTAAATCCCATCAAAAAACTTAAAATCTTTTTATATTTATATCAATATAAAATCCATAATTATCAACCATTACATCCCGTACCCGCGAAAAGTAGGCTAATTCCTAACCGGGTGCATGGAAAGCATCATTCGGTCTTTTGCTGTGGAGGTTTTCATCATTGGATCCGCATATGTATGTTGACGAACATGAAATGCCAGAAAACGTGCCCATGATGCGTTTTGAGGGGCGATTGACCTAAAGGAAATGTCAATCTAGTATGTTGAGTTCGTCCTTGCATAATTAGATTAATTGCACCTTCTTGGAAATTTGGATGCGTTAACTCCATAGCTAGATAAACTAGCAATTGATAATAGGAGCTCAAACATTTGCCGGAGCTTTGATTATTATCAAACAACATTATTAAAGCACCTACATTTTTTAACAAACAATAGAAACTTCTGCCATATTTTATGAAATGGATAACAGGTCACGTGTGCTAGAACATTTTAATAGATTTGTTAACCATTATGTCACTCAGTTAGCTTCTGTTAATTTTACCAAAAAGTTAGTCATTTTATTTTGGGTCGTATGTGTCTAGGGCTATATTATATATGCTCGTGATCCTTTTTGCGCAAGCTTGTGAGAAGTTTATTTAAAGAAAAAAATAGTGCAGAAGAATAATTAATTACCATAAATTGAACACTCTGTGCTCTTTACAAAAGATTTTGATCTGTCGTCTGTTTGCCCTTTTATAAAATTCTTGGATTCCACTATTTTCTCATCATCATATTATATGTTTAGCTTCGTTAATTTCATTCGGTATATTTTCTCATTTCCCAACATATTCAAGCGCGTGGATCCTCATAAACAAATCATTTATACTCTTCTTCCTTTTTCTTTTTGCTCTCTCTCTCTCTCTCTCTCTCTCTCTCTCTACTCTCCTCCATCTCTCTCTCTTCTCCTCTCCATCTCTCTCTCAGTACAGCAACGCTCCGGAGAAAATTCACTGACAAATCTCCTCTCTTCGGCTTCTTCCTTCGTCTTCAAGGCTCTCTTATTCTTGCCTCTTTTCTGGCCTTTGGTTTTCTGGGGGCACTCCATATAAACTCTGATCGGCTTCTTTCTTGTTAGTTCTCTCAGGATCCAGCTGAAAAATAAAACTCCATCGTTCAAGAAAAGAGTAACCCTTTGAAGATTTCTCCCAAGCCTTGCTAGGTTTTTCATCGGCTCATCATATCCCGGTCTGAAAGAAAACAAGTTATGCATACACATCGGTAGGATCACTCTTGTTGCAGCAATCTTTCTGTCTGCTGTTCATTGGGTGATTTGAATGTGAATGCTGTCTTTTTGCCGATCGATTCTCTTTGTGAAGTTGCACATAATTCAAGCTCAGGCAAATTCATATACTCATATAAAACCGGCAGTTAATTGCTACCGGTAAGCCAACTTTCGAAAATCATGAGTTTTTCGACGTGGATTTGAAGGGGAAAAGAGTGATCTCTTTCGTCTACCGGAATTCAAGAAGAGTGGATGTGGGTATGATGGCAGGTTTTGAGCCAAACCCAAACTCTCGCTACTTCCACCAACTCTTGAGACCTGAACTGCACCTTCAGAGACCCTCCTCAATCCCTCCACAACACTCTGATCCCAAAGACTCGCCCCAAAAGGACGCCAAGTCTGCCGACAATGAGGGCGGCACCAATAGCGGTTCCGGCGGCTCCACGCGCCGCCCTAGAGGCCGTCCTCCCGGCTCCAAGAACAAGGCGAAGCCTCCGATCATCGTCACGCGCGACAGTCCAAACGCCCTCCGGTCGCATGTCCTTGAAGTTTCTTCAGGTTCGGACATCGTCGAGAGCGTGACTAATTATGCCCGCCAGAGGGGGAGAGGCATCTGCGTGCTCAGTGGCGGAGGGACTGTGGCAAACGTCACTCTCCGGCAGCCGGCAGCCCCCACCGGGAGCGTGGTGACACTGCACGGGAGGTTTGAGATACTATCCCTCACCGGAACGGTGCTACCGCCCCCCGCACCACCTGGAGCGGGCGGGTTGTCGATATTCTTGTCAGGCGGCCAGGGGCAGGTAGTGGGAGGGAGCGTGGTGGGGCGGCTGGTGGCATCCGGTCCGGTGGTTTTGATGGCTGCATCCTTCGCTAACGCCGTTTTTGAGAGGTTGCCGATCGAAGAAGATGATGGGGCCGTCCAAGTCCAACAGACGGCGTCTCAGTCATCAGGTGTCACCGGAGGTGGACAGGCGGGCGATGGGAATGGAGCAGGTGGTGGTGGTGGCATCGGAGGCGTAGCCAGTGGCAGTGTTCCAGTGTTTAATGTGGGAAACTTCCCATTTTCAGGTGATCAGTTGTTTGGATGGGGAGGAAATGCTGCTAGGCCTCCATTTTAGCTTGAATTATTTTTGAGCTGTATCAAGGGCTGACCTCGATGAGGTTGTTGGCAGCTAGTGTTATAACTATAATTTATCAATGATTATTAGTGTGACATGGAGTAAATTATGAAATTAGGTCTTCTCTCTCTCAATGCTCCATGAAGGAGAATATAGGAGGAGATTTGAGGGGAAAAACAAGAATTCGTTTCTTGGAGAAGGCCTTGCAATTATAAGATGAAGAAAATGGAGAGAACCCCACTGCTGATTCTGGAGAGATTAATCTTCACTCTTGGGGTAAGTTCATCTGCAGACTCATTTTCCCATCTGTGGGCCTTTCTCTTCATGTTTTATTTACACTTTTTCGCCTTCTGACCATCCTTTTGAAGGGGTTGAAATGATTTTGCTAGCTGTGAATGTAAAAGGTGATATCAAGATATGCACATTTTCTAGGTTACATGATAGTTTTCCTACCTGCTTGTGCAGTACTTGGTTTGCCTGACATCGAGAATGCTTTTATTTGGTATTGTAATTAGTTAACAAGGATAGACATGAGCATCGGTAAGCGGGACGAGCTCTATATAATGTGGAGTTTTTCGTCTTCAGTACCATTCTGTTGATTTTATGATTGGAAGTATTTTATTCCGAGCATAGATACAAATAGCAAGTTGCTTTCGTGGTGCTTAAATTTATAATATCACCTTTGATTTGGCGGCTCTGGTTAATTTTTTTATTATCAAATAAGCTGCAGAAATAGAATATAAGTTCGTTTCTCATCTCTTATATTAGAGATAAGAGAAAGCCTTAGTTCTGATTGTTAGAGAAGATTATGGGAACGTCAAATACTATCCAAAACTCCTGATAAATTGTAGGTTGACTGGCTTACAAACCCTGCAAAATATGAAGGTTAATTGTATGAATTCTGAGAAGAAAGTTCTCTTTGTCAGCTACAAAATGAAGTTGAGGGGTTTTAGGAAGCATTGAAACACACTCCATTAAGCGCAATCTTGAAAAAATAGATCAGGCTTGATTTTCTAATTGAGTTGGTGCAATCTAAACGGATGATTAATGAACGAGTGAGACGTGCTCCCAACAAAGAGACTTATCGTGTCGCTCACTAAACTACTATAAAACTGCCTTTTGGGATTATTGTTGCATGCAAGTGGCCAAAGATGGAAGTAAGTCCTTTTCCAAACCTAATTAAACTTTGCATTTCGACGGTCTAGATGAATACTCCGATTTCTGATGTGAAACGAAAGAGCACTCCACCTTTTTCAATTGCATCTTGAGTTGTGAAGCTCAGGAAATTTGCTTGGAGAGACGTGGTGGAATTTATTGCTTTGAAAATTGAAAAGGGTGGGAAGGGAAGAAAGACTAAAAAATGCAACTTCTTGGGAATTGCATGAACTATGGTTGGTCGGTCCATCTTTACTTTGGCTAGTTCTAGAAATGCATGGTCTCCTATCGTGAGATATACTCCTCTATATTGACGAAAAGTGGAGGGATAGGTCTTGGTCTTGCCTGTTTTGTGGCCTTTCGTCTTTCTTTTGATCCTTTTCTTTTATCTTGCTACTGGCTTGGAAGTTCGTCAAGTTGAAATGCAATCCCTTGCTCTCTATGCCCATAGACGACTAGAAGATGAATAAGATCTTATAGGGTTGGTTCCAAGTAATTTCACCTTGACACAAAAGTTATGAAGCATATTAGGGGTTATTAGTTCCAAGATGTTTGTCTGCTTGTCTGCGCATGCATGCCCTCTCTCTCTCTCTCTCTCTCATGTAATAACCCAGACAAATACATGCTCCCTCCCTCTCTCTCTCTCTCTCTCTCTCTCATAAAAGTACCCAGTCAAGTACATGCCCTTTTCCTGGAAGCAACTTGGTACGTTAGATTGACAATGATGGTTTGAGAAGGTTTTAGAATGAGCCGGACTTGAGCCGGACTTGAGCCGGACTTTCGTAGGGTTACCAGAGGAGCTGCAGACTGGACAATGACCCGCAAGATGGAACCAAGTTTTTTTTTTCCTCCAAATAACCTTTCGATCCCGTTGGATACAGCTTTTTGAAACGAAAATCAAATCAAATCAAATCGATCAAAACTAACTGATAAAGGAAAGGAAAGGAAAACAGGAAATCGACGCACTCATGTGCTCATAATAATAGAGTACAGGCATAAACCTGAAGCTTTCTTTTTTGGAGGGACAGCGAGCTGTACCTGTTATACTGTACCTGTTATGGTGCAACCACAATTCAGCTCTAACTCTTTTCTGCTGGAAAGACTTACAAGTTTCTGAAATTTTCAAACATGTTAGTTAACCTTCGGGTCCGGGATTCTCCTGGAAATTCAAGTGTTCTCCTGGAAGTTCAAGCGAGTATAATTGTCTTGGGTTATTGGGATGCTTTTGCTTGCAGCTGCTGATTTTTTTGTTCGATGATATCGAATTGCTCCGAGGAGTTCGAAACTACCGGCAATTTTATCACACAAAAAACTTGCCATGCGAGATGATTTTTTTTGTTTCCCTGTGCGCTTGGAATGTTTGTTTTCTAGCTTAAAGGGCTTAAATATGATTCCAGGAACATAGGTTATATGAAGGGCATGTTTGATAATGAGCAACTATCTATTTTCGACATACTCTAATTCCAGTCCAAGTCTAATTTGTCTACAAACAAGTAACAAAATTAGATAATGTGTTAGTGTCGACAAAAGGGAAGAATATAAAAAACAAGGATTAAATATACTATAGTGCTTCTCAATGTTAATCTTAAAGGGACAGTTTTTTCTTCTTCTTTTTTGCTAAAAATCTTAAAGGGACAATTGTTAAATCTTTAAGGGATTTTAACAATTGAGGGTGTTTTCTTGTCTTAATGCTTCATTAGCTGGGTCTAAAGTTTGAGTCAAATGAAGATGATCTGATAGAACAAGATGATAAACATAATTAGCGCATTTGAAAGGTTAAGTACTCGAAAAATCGGTGCGTCATCATTCACCATCGAAGAATCACGAGATGAATGTAGATATTAATCTCATACATGTTGATGACTTACTGCTAACTATGCAAGTGGCAACGCGGTGCTACTACGTATCCCCTCTCCAAAAAAAGAGGAGGAAAATCCAATGGCGACACTGGTAGTTGGAATGACACGTGAACTGCTATGTATGGTGTCCCGCGAAGTGATGCTGGCGATTGAACTCGTCATTGCACACGAGAGGGCTGTACATGGCAGCGCAGATCAAATCTTTGTACACCTTCTGTCCAATTGCAGTCGTTCCACGCCGCAATTTCGACGGATTCAATAGCTTGTTTAATCTTCTTACGCATTTGTTCAAAAAGTATTATCATACCGAATTAGGTTCTATCGTAGAAAAAATGTCACGAGTCCATTTTTGTGGCTACAAAAGTCATTGTATAAACAGCAATTGAAAGGACAATGCCATGCATAAACCACACGGCACGAACAGCAATTTCGCAGCAGAGTGAGTCAACCCTCAACAACCCATCGCGGATCCTTTTTTCTTCCGTCATACATACTCTGAGCCGCCAATCTGCGACAAGCGGACGGAAAATGTGAATTGTCTTCGCGTCGTTCTCGTATTGCCTGATGTTCTTATTAACTTGTTATATTTTGGATCTCTACGTCTTGATAAAGCAATCGTCGCTTCTCCTTGATTAACTTCGGCTGCCCGACCTCCTTAACGACTCAACCAAGCAAAGGACCAACCCTTTTGGGACATAGTTTGGCTACCTGACATCGACTACCCGACTGGCCCAGCACTACTTGGTTCCACGATTTCACATGGATCATCTTAATGAGATGAGGAAACAACAACTGCTTTGATGACATCAAATTTAATCAGCCAGGTAAAAATGATGCACCAACTTTATTGAGCCTTCCAAGTAAAATTTAGGATACCATTGTCGACAAGCACTTCGTTTCAATGCATTCTTGTTCTTCAATCTGGTGCTGCTTCCATAGAGGCATTCTTTGCTACTGGAAAATTGTCACCCGGCGTTGTAGACCATAGACAAACACCTCCATCGACGCAATGGAACTCGGAAACCGAGTGACCAGGCTTTATAGACGGAATGCAGGAAACATCTGAAAGTTCATAGACGCAACCATCGGCAACCATCTGAAAGCAGCTCCTGCAGGCAACAGAGGCCGTTGTCTTTGCCAGTGAATGATAAGCAAGCAAGTAGTTGCAGGCGTTCTCCATATGGAAAATGAATATGACAATTTCATTAACCAAAATCTGTGAAATCGCCAGCATTTGCCATTTATTTTCCACAAAAATAATCACGCACTCTTGCTTCATAAATCCAGTTAGGTTCTCAACTATAAGAATTTGATACAAGTACACTGTGTAGAGGAGGGCCCATTTGGTTCGGCATTTGGAAGGAGCTTTTGGGCTCTAAAGGGGTTTGGCCAAATGCAAACGCGTTTGGTTCAATTTTTTGGACGATTTTGACAAGATGCAATTGCATCTCCAAATGGCTCTAAGGACCTTTAGTATAAAGTAGCTCTAGAGGTATTTTGGAAAGTTGTATCTTCAGAATGCAAGTCCCACAGTACTATTCATCTTTTTCGCCGTGAAACGAATAGAGGTCGACGACTACCGGCCAAGGAGTTGCCCGTGCTAGGCAGGCATCGCCCGACTCCGACGCGACCCAAGCGTCACCTGAGGTCTGGCGACCTCAAGCGGTGATCGCCTGGGTTCGCACGACCCAAGCGACAGTGGCTTAAGGTCATCAGACCTCAGGCGACGCTTGGGTCGTGCGACCCAAGCTATGGCCACGCGACCCAGGCGACGGCTGCCTGGGTCACGAACCCCGGGCGTTGCTTGAGGTCCGATGGCAACAAGCGACCGTTGACTGGGTCACGCGAACCCAAGCAACCACCGCCTAAGGTCGCCGACCCAGTCGGCCGCTTGGGTTGCGACCTGGCGAGGCTGTTTGGCGGCCAGATCTAGCCATCAGAAATTGGCTGCCGATGGCTAGATTAAAAGAAAAAATTAAAAAAAAATTATATATAAAACTTAGCAAAAGTCCTTTACAAAATTTAGTTTTTACCAAACGGTGTTTAAATTAAAGTCGTTTCGCAATGCACTTTAAAATTATAATTTAACAAACGCTATTTGCATTTTCACAAACCCTTTTAACTTAAAGGTATTTGCATTTTCTTAATGACATTTGTCCAAAGCCGAACCAAATGGCCCCGAGGTTACCTGGCTAAAATACAATGAACAGCCACGGTTAACACCACCTAAATTCCGTAACATCCTATTTTTCACACATTACAAAGTCATTCTAACTTTACATCCGTTGACCTGCCATGGGTAGTACTTTCCTATTCCTTTCAAAGGGGAAAATTTTGAGAATAGTGTGGTCATCCAAGCTTAGATATGATACAGGTTGGGGTCTAAGGGGAAGAACCTTACTCTATAATGTACGGCAAATCAAATCCGCTACGCTACACTATATTACAGAGGAGCAGAATGACATTGCACCTTCCATTCAGCCTTTTAGGTTGAGCCTCATGTTCTGAACCTTTACCAGTATTTTCAACTTCTGTTCCTCCACGTCTTTCATGACTGCGAGTAATTTTCTTCGATATTCTTCACATTGCAGACTTGCATTTGCCAACTCAGATGTTAATTCCTGTATCTTCTCATCCTGTTCCTACATGAGGAAGAGACATGGCAATACATTAATTGACAATGGCATGAGCTCAATACAAAACGGTAAAATAGCACATTCTCACATGGACAGCATTGCTGACACAAGCAGCTCCGGCTGAGGTTAGACTCAAGACCAATGAAGCAAATAACATTCTGGTCATTCATTAATTATCTGTACAGAATGGCGACTCACATTGATCTACAAGCTACCTCAAGCAGGACTAAGTTTTCCAATGAACTTTAGCTGAAGAACAAATGACTTAAGTTCCACAAAAAGCCCCTTCAGAAACAATTCCAAGAGGAATATGCAGGAGCCTAAGCTGGGAAAATTAGCAACATTCTTACTATACTGCTTCTAAATGCATATGCAATGCCATATCCTGTGCTTTAGACTAGGGGTTGAGGATTAGTACAGAAACACCGGGCCATATGTCTCTCTCTAATGCGAGTTCTTTAGATAGGGAGACAGGAGTCAAGCATCATGGGAGGATTTATTACCAGAATAATTGCTACGACACAACTCACATATCTTGCTGGTAGCAAATAGCATAGATGTATTATTAAAGTTATGGAATAATGAGTATTAAATCTGCATCACCAGAGACAAAATTATCCTAAATTAGGAAAGAGATACAGAAAGACCTGAGTCGCCGCCTACAAGCAACAAATCAAATTCTAGAAAGATCATGGAGATCAAAAATTCGGTATGGTGAAGGACAGACTTGTGCCATAGATAATGAGGGGACATAGCTCTTGCGATGTATTTAAAAATCATCTTGACAGTCTTTCAACTAGATGATCTAACCTATTATTAGGAGAATTAATTTCAACTGCTCGGTGGATCTATTTGGCTACGCAAAGATATTTCTATTGTGTGCCACTACAGCAACATAATAAATTTTTCTTAAACATACTTTTGCCGGAACAATTAAAGGATCATAACAAAAAGGTGATAATAATCATATAGAACCCCACCCAACGTGAATATAATACCTCAATAACTAACAAATCCTGGAGAAGGAAATAGATGAAGCAAGAATCTTTTTTCCAACAAGCCATAATTCAGAGACCTATGCAGAGAGATTTCAAGTGAAGGAATCCTCATCATACAGTGCAGAAAATCAGATAAATGGCCAGCACTTCTGAAAATTAAACCATGAAAATTTCAAAAAGTTTCAGAACCTACTGTACAGCGAGATTGAGACTGGCATCCATGTATCAATGTCTTCTGTTCGAGTCCAAAACCATGCTTCTTAGAGGCAGCAACCTTTTCTGCAGCTATTTGCAGAGCCTCCATGGCCACTGTATAGCTATGTATGGATTCGGCGCCATCCTCTACGTATTTGATGGCTTCGAGGCGTAAATTTTCATAACGTGCAGTGAAGGACTCCTGCGGATTACTTGTGAATCCGACCATATAGTCACCTAGTAATGACTCACTTTTGGCATTTCTTGTCCACCGCTTTGAAATATAGTCAGGTGGAAGTGTGAGGACATTCATTACTCTAAAAACCGCCAGTATATGCCTACACGTGATACCAGAAAATTCGAACATTTGGCAGCTACAACAAGCTTTCTTCCTGAAAACATCAACCTTAACAAAATGTGCTTTGTGGTCTTCCCCAAATTTGGCAACTCGATACACAGCTTCCAATTCCATGTCTTTAATGATGGTTGCTGGATAAGCTAAAGTCTTGACTAATTCCTCCTGAAATTTTTTGAATATCTTTCTTGTATAGACATTTGCAGCTTGTTTTTCCATAGGAGAAGGTGTTTTCAGCACAGGTGCAGTATTCAGGGTCTCATAATCAGATTTGATTTCTTTTTCGTGCCTACACGCAATGGCTTTTTCATATTGCCTTATCAGCACCTGAATACTAGTAGATGCATTGATATATCCATCAAAGTATGAGTTAATGCTATCGCTTCCTTGCATCATCGACATCTCTCCAAAGAATGTATCCCTCAGAAAAACAGGCACCCATTTTTGGCGGGCATTGTACATCAGTTGAAGCCATTCATTATTTCTGAGACCACATCTTTCAAGCAGGGATTCCCAGCATAATTCAAAGTCTTCAATAGTCTCTGGGACATTTACACACCTTTGAAACTCCGTTTCAAAATTTGGATTTGAGCAGTAAACATCTGACAATTTCTCCTGAGCTTCCCTAAAAACATTCCACCTACAAAAGCGGTGACGAGTTCCAGGCAGCACCTGAGCCACTGCTGACCTAATAATCCCATCCTGATCTGTTGTGATCGATACAGGATGGCTACCTGACATAGCATCAAGCCATGTCTGGAATAGCCAAATGAATGATGACTCTGCCTCATTGAGGAGCAAGGCACATCCAAATAACACAGGCTGTCCATGATGGTTCCACCCAGTAAATGGGGCAAATGGGACTCGGTAACGATTCATCCTGTACGAGGTGTCAAAATTGACAGTGTCTCCAAAATATGCATAATTCTTTCTCGAATTTGCGTCAGCCCAAAAGATGTTCCCAGCCAGATTGTCAAAATCACCCTGGACAGCACAAAAGAAGCTGGGATCCGCAGCCTGCCTTTGCTTCAAATAATCAAGAACAAGCTGACCCCCACTTCCAAGTGTCCTCTGCCTACTACTGCTCATATAATTCTGGCAGTCAATTTTAGTAAAGCCAACATTATTTACGCCACCCGATTCCTTAATCAGCACAGACATCACACCGCTCGGGCCCATCCCTGCCGCCTGAAGGGTATCTATCAAACTCCTAGCAGGACCCGGAACATGCCTATGCGACCGGAGGCAATGCACCTTATCAGGCGGCACGAGCTCGTGATTATGCTCCTTAACGAATTTCGAGACAGCCCATTTCCCGGAGCTCCGCTTCTTCACGGTCATCTGCGCCTTACACCCGACCCGAGTGACGGTACGCCGCCGCTTCTTGGACTTACCCTCGCCGCCCCCGCGACGGAACCCCTCGCGCGAGCACACGACCTGGCGGCACACGATCGAACCGTCCCGCCGCGACCTCTGGTAGACGCTGACCCGGGTGCCGAAACCCATCCGGCGAGCGTACGAGTTGTAGAAGGTCCTGGCGGCCTGCTCGGAGTCGAACTCCATGCCCTCGCAAGGCTCCAGGCTGGGGTCCCCATCGGAGGCCGACGAGTCGCCGGCGCCGGCCGACGCGGGCCCCTCGACCCTGCCGCCGAGGCCGAGACCGGTGCCGGCGCCGCCGTCCTCGCCGGCCGAATCGCCGACCTCGAACTCGACGACGTCGTTGCCGATGCTCAGGGGCTCAAAATCCATGACCAAGCAGTGACGCCTAAGGTCCTACCGATCCGACGACGACCATTCTGGTCGTGCAAGGGAGCGCGAGCTGAGAATTGCAGAGCGAGGGACTCGATCATATCAACCCGAAGATTGAAAATTTGCACCTGGAGAACGGTGAACAGTTCTAGCGCAGCGGAGTCAATCTCGAGAGAGGAGGGAAAAAAATGAGGAGGATAAGGATCGGGTATCGATCGCGTGCGGACGGGTGGCGTCTCGTCGTGTACCGTGCGCCGTCCGATCGTGCACTGACAGAATCGGGACGATTCTGAAAATTTGTCACTCGTTGACACGCTGGAATAATAATTCGATAACGATTCTACAGCACTAATAATCAAGTAGAGAAAGTCACCCGACCCATTTGAAAATTACCACCCTCTCGTGAAATTTATTAGCCATATTTGACAAATGCACAGTTTCTACTCAAAAGTTCGTAAAAATTTTATCGTGACGACAGATCAAGAATTTTCAGTCCATAACTAGACTTTTTTTGTGTTCCAAGAACTTATGCTTAATTGACCAAAGGAAAATTGAACGAAAGCCATCAATACTATTTGAAGGATTATCATCATCCCTCAAAGATTACAAATCACATTCAAAAAATGCACAGCCCGCTCAGGAGATTTTGAAATTTTTCTCCTTACAACATACATAGAATTTAAATCTTAGAAGTAAGCTTTTAAATATATGATTTACAAGTAAATTTTTAAATATATGATTTACAATTTAATAGATTCGTGGTTGATACCGTGTTGCTGTTTACGAAAATTTGTGAACCTTGGCTGGCAAGCGTGAGGACTACCGCCAACACACTTTTAAGTCTGGTAGCCCTCGTCTAAATTGTGTGATAAGTAGAATTAAGTGAAAAGATTCATTTGAAATTCATGTCTACTTTTCTATTTTTTAAATTTTATTTTATTTTAAAGTACTTATGTAATTGATATTCATTCACCCGTGCAGATGAAATAGTCAATAAATCAAGTCTCAACAATTAGAGTATTTTGCTAACCAAGATTGCACTGAACTTATAGATGCGACCTTTTGGCTAAGAGAACATACTAGGTACCAATAGAGTAATGATCACTAGAAAGAATTCGCATGCATGGAGTCGAATTTAGTCGACGGACTACCATAACCTTCCAAGGTAAGCTCATATTTTCAATTCAAGGAAGCAAAATCTCGACCCATTATCTCAAGCGTTCGAAAGCAAGGATGGAGCCGCGTGAAGAGGGCAAGGCGACGCCCCGCCACACCCAAAGTAGTAAGTCCGACCCTTTTTGTATCGAATATATTCATGGAGTGCTCAAGTCCCTGAAGTGCTTCTCCTATATTTGTCCCCGGTCCGGGGGATCGAGAATCAGATATCACGAGCTATACGCATTGACGGGAGAAGTTGGCGCTTGCGTTACCAGATGTCAGATAGGTTGTAGCACTTCAACTAGGAATTTCCTGGGTGAGAAATCCGACAGACAGTTGTACAGATTTACCTATAGGTCAGAACGTGAACTCACAGTACTTTAAAACTTAGCAAAACAATCCGAGTCTCCTAAAGTTCGTGGAACAATCCTCTGGATTTTCCCTCCAGATACAGCAACTGAGAAAGACGGCTAACCTAAATTTATTACCACCACCTTAGAGTAACTCCACCGCAATCCTGATTCATAAGGAAAACGAAGAGTAAAGGAAAGATATGTACGACTGTACAAGAGTTGGGCACTCCAAAAATTTGGTCACTCAAAGTGGTGACCCATTGGAGGTAGGCATGGACATAACCGAGAGAACGTCGGTGACGGAAGCCATAATGCTCAGAGCTGCCTTCAGAACGTCTTGCGAACACCCTGGCTTTACAATAGTTCGGACCTGGGATGGAACGAAAAACAAGGCAATCAGAGGTGAGCGCAAGAGTGTACTCGTGCTCCAAATGAGGGAAGAAATTAGGTCACAGAGAATGTTTCTCTATTCTGTGTATACTGCAAAACGACTAACTCTCTTTTTTCCTAATAGACCAAATTTAGCTTTCTCATTGTGCATGAAGTTTTCATAATTATACCCACATAAGCACCATTATTTAATCCTTGCTAAAAGCCATTTTAGGATTTTTTCACATTTCGCTGACTCATTATTTAATATTGATTACATTGTAAGGGGAAGATCACTGATACTTGCATGCACTTGCTATGAGACGGAGAGAGATCATATAGTTATTTCGTATTAGGATCGCTTCTAAATCCTATTCTTTCTACGGTATAATTCCATAATCCCAAGTAAAATCATCAACATATTAATCTAATGAGTTTGGTGTACTGTTCAAGCTCAGTCAAACACTCTACCTGATTTTCAGTTTGCTTGTTTTATGCCAAGCAGGATATTAGGATATAACATGTCTCGATAGATAAATTAGAATACCTTATCCAGATGTTCCTGGAGCTTCTTAATACGGCCCATGTAGTCCTGGTCTTCCACACACAGAGTTACTGGCTTAGAGTCCACACCAGGGCCATCAAACTGAAGGGGTCCTGGATTTCTATAGACGTCCTCCATCAAGAATTTTGTTGCATTTTGTCTCAGCAACCTGCACAAATTCTCCACTCAAAAACTTGGGAATAATGCAACTTAAGGTACCATACGAGCATCTCAAGACACAACACTGGGATATATTCCTGTTGTTTGGCTCAGTAGAGAGAAAATGGTAACAAGATGCAACAAAACTGCAGATCAACCAAACCAGAATTTCTTTTACCAAAAAAAAAACATCATAATTTTTTCAGCATTTTAGATAACTCTAACTAATCAAACCTGTCAAAACTCAGAGACCATAAAGACTTACTCGTAGGCTTTTCCTTTCAAGTCCACAGTGGCTGGATGAATTGTAGGTTTCCCAATGGATGAGGCCCCTGGATTTTGTGCCCATCGTTTGACGGTCATCATTGACTGGTCATTGCATTAAAATTGGTGACATGAGTATTGTCTCCCACAAGTAATTAAGCTAGAATTATATGAATCCTAATGGCAATTATGAAATTCAGAGTATTCGCAGCAATAATGTCAGTAAATGATGAACTTACTGCTATGGGGGCAGCACCACAGCGCCACTTATTGACAGGATTCTTCAAATTAGTTACAGTAGCCATGTAACCATTCAAGCCAGCAGCTAGAATATGGTAGCAGATATGCCCAAGAACCTAAACAAGAAATATTTCATAATCACTTTACTATTTTGAAAAAGAGACCAAATGCTCTAGGAGGCGACTTACATAAGCATAGTCGCAATCAAATTTTGATGGTAAAGATCCCCGAGCTTGATAACCAAAGAAGTGGCATATAGCATTGAATTTCTTCCCCTTGTATGTTCCTTGTTTCTGTTGAAAACCAAAACAAATCACAGACTTAAGATCTCATGAAGATAAAAGAGGGATTCTGGCATAAAATGATATTTATATCCTTGTTCAAGGAATGCCATGAAAGAACGAAAACATTATATTGCACAGTCTCAGATGCAACTCACACAAAATAAAGCAATCATCTATAAGGATGAAAACAATAGGATGGGAACAAATATTCAAATGTTCAACTATTCCATAATCTTCCAAAATCTAAACTAAATTAGCCGAAACAGCCCTAGGTAAAAATTTTGTAACCCATTGTTCTGTAGAAGCATCAGCTTGTCATGTGAATGACAAACATTCTCATATTTTTATCCCTAGATAAAAAGTCAGGCAAAATAATCTCATCTGCACTCATGCAGTTGAATATATCACAAAAAGCTGCAAACCATCAGCTTTTTCAAATCCCAGCTTAGAGAACCTGAATAATACAAAGACCAATAGGAGAAAAGAAAAGCTAACAAAAATTGTAAATAAAAGGTAGAGGGAAAAAAGGTTTGATTTTCCTAACAGGCATAATTTTTCTTGCAGATTAGTTCAACTGTGTGCTGAACCATGATCCCTGACCCAATCACAGTATCTTACCATCCGCTTATTCATTTCTGCCTCCACCAGATGTGCTAAAAGTTTTTCAGTTTCAATCTGAAAACAAAATCAAACACGTATCACTTACTACAAATTATACATTTCAATGAAGTGTTGAATCGTAGGCAAGTAGATTACTCCTTTACCTGGGACAACTGAGCAGAGTCATCTGACTCAGGGAAAAGGATCAGCTGTAATATCAAACCTCTCAGTTTAGAAATGGAATCATAGCTCATCTTTAAGTATTGAAAAATCTATTGAACGGCTACAAGGCATAACTGTACCTGTTTCTTGATGAAGGGTGGCAAAAATTCAAATAATGCTGATGCCCAGGGTGAAAGTTGAGAGGAAATGTTATTAGCAGAAACACCTAGCTTGAGCAATCCGTGAATTTCCTGAGAGAAGAACTTACTGTTAGTACAATATGAGTCCAAATTTTTAACTTCGAAAGGAGAAGTCCCTTTTGAATAAGAACCAACAATAGCATCAAAAGGAGCAGGAGTACCCCTTTGATTTTTACCTCTAATTTCCTTTTATTCTTTTGGGTGTTCTCTTCTATTCTTTTATGTCTGTTTGTTTTTTAATTCATTTTGGGTTGTTCTCTTCTTCTTTTCCCTTTTTGGGTGTTCTCTTCTTCACAAGTATTACCTTCAAAAGAGCATAAACTTCAGGAATGCTCTCTATCAGTCCTTCTGGCAATAGGATGACCCCGTGGTACTTTTCTGGTTAAAAGTTATACATGTTCAATCAGATGAAGTCCACTACAAATGATCAAAATATAACATGAATGTAGCGGGACAAGAACCTTGCACTGCTCTAGCTTGAACTGCATCACAGATTTGTTTTGTAATGTCAAAAAGAGTAAGCTTTGATGCAGCAACTTCCTCTCCAAGAATCACCTGAAGGAAGAGGAAAGAAAAAGAGAATTGCTGAACAATGAGATTCTCTCTTCTAATCTTAAACTGGCAAACTGAACATGCTAACCATATTCGGATGGGACTGGAGAGTGCATTCCAAAGCTACGTGCGATGCCTTCCGGCCCATCAGTCGGATAAAATAATAGTACTGCAGATAAATGTAAAGAACTGTTAAATTATTTTCTTAAAAGGGAAAAGAACAATCAAAAGCAACTGACATGCACATGATGCCAAGCAAAAGTAAACGAATATGAGAGATGAGGCTAACATGCATAAATATATGGAGAATTTAAGATTCATCAAGATAAGACAGAACAGGAAAATTTTTCTGATACTTAATTTTACATTTACCCATGCTACAAAAACATCAGAAACAATCGACATTACAATGGTGTGTAACTTAAATCATCTAATTACCTTCTCAGCTGAAAGGGCATCTGTGCAGACATTACTGATGAGTTGGGAATTCACCTGAATGTAGAAAAGAAACAAGGAGCTTTAGCTTGCATTTAGAGATGAACAACTTAAAAAGGCTTCAAGTAAACACTGCTCTAACTGGAATCCTACCCAGAGACGTGAGGCATACAATACCCTCTAAAACAGTTTTGCATGCAAAAGAAAATGCAATCACAGATCATATACACTGGAACATATCAATAAAAAATGTTCTTGTTCGAATTTACTTAGTTCATCCAAAAATGGCATTACCAATGCCACCCCCTAGAATCTAGTAAATGTGAACTCAAAGAAATAAGCAAAATAATATATCTAGTCTGTAAAATATCATCCAGCTCTAAATTGTGCCATTAGTCTTTTCTTTGAAAGCAATCAACATCCTAGAGAGAGAGAGAGAGAGAGAGAGAGAGAGGATTATTTGTAGGCTTACACCAAGACCAATTTACACCAGGAAGACAAACGCCAATTATTATAATACTATGTTGAAGATTCCAACTAAAAACTAGTCCATTACTGATGTCATTCCCGAGGTCTTGGATTTTGACCAATATGATCTCTCAACGACTCCAAACTGATAAAATTGGAAAATGCTGCAATATTCCTGATTCCTGACATCCCAGATTCCATCTTACTATGTAAGTGCTACTTGCACCTGACAAACCACTAAATTTGAAAAGGAAAAGAAAAAGGAAATTGATTGCCCTTCAGTACCTTACAGATTGTATCAAAGCCAACATTAGTTTCCACAAATTGATTCTTCAAATCTCCATTCAGTGTTACAGGAACACCAACCACCTGCAAGAATTAAATTAGAAGTAACAACACGGTGCTGCAGGATGCCCTATTATGGATCTTTTGGATGCCCCACCTCTAATGCGACTACTAAGTTCATACTGTCTCGAAAAATAAACAAGAGAGGTAAAGTTTGCCCCTCTGGTAGAACGGTACAGAACAACCACTTTATTTTATAAACTTTAAAATACCATGCTTCTCGAGGTTCGCAGATGAAATACCTTAGTCAGGCATTTTGCTTCGGCAAATGTTTCGGCAAGCTGAGCAGCGTCCGTGTTTGACGTAACCCCTTTATAGATGTTACAGAGACAAAGCTTAGAAACTGGAAATTACAGTCAATAACAGATGAAGGACATCTCGAAAATTTTTGCAGATATATCATCATTACCTCCAATAATGACAAGTCCATCCAATTTCAAGTCATTGCATGAAATTAGTGCAGCATTAACTTGCTCCGTTGTTCTTATTTGATCCTTTGTCCGACCAAGCAAGTCATAACCGCCTTGATGAGGACAGCCATGTCAAAATTCATAAAATCGACATCTTTAAAAAAAGAACTCCTCAGGCCCAAATATACCTTGGTTTTTGTAAGTTGAGAGGATGTCATCCGTTATCTCAAGAGTTTTCTGAGCAAAAAGACCTTCAGAGCCACCTGTTCAGGACAGCAACAATCAGTCAATAACATTAATGTAAGGCTGCAAAAGGAGAAGACAAACTATATCCGAGAAATCTACTCACAAAGAAACCATTTTATGATAATGTAGAAAGATGTTAAGTCAATACACAATCTGACAACTTTTTGCCCAGTGTGTTTTTCCTCTAATTATGCAAATGGAAAATTATCTTAGTTTCTCTCAAATTGTAACACAAAATATGAAGAAACAGTAGATAAGCCAATTCTAATATATTGACTTCAGGATCCGGCCAAACATACAAGATAGAAACAGTCAATGTAAATCAACTCTGTATTTGCGAAATGATTATTGAAAACAAAGAAACTTGCTCGCAATTATAACAATTTTTAAAGGAGTCAAGTCTGACATGTTCATGCACAAGCAGAAATGGGGCGAAAGTTGCAGCTTTACCAAGAAATCCAAGCAACACGTTCTTAGGGTTGTGGATCTTCAGAGCCTGGTAAAGACCCCAGATAACGTTATGTCCTCCCGGAGATTGTCTGCCACAGAATACTATACCCACCCTGTATAAGAAGTCACATAATAGCATTAACGAAAGCTACGCCAGATATAAGAATATAAATTCCGAGCAATAACTACGAAAGTGATAACCTATCCACCTAGCAAATCATACTGCCAACCCTGCATTCCATCAATCAAGCGTGAACAAACCACAGAACAAAGAGATGAGCGCCTGCATTTGCTTCGCTACTGCCGTTCTGTGCAAGGCTTTACATTTCACCAGACGGACCGATGATTATCTAGGATGCTGCTTAAACAAAGTGCGTAAATTTCCTAACTCTCAGTAGATAAAATCATCATCATCGTCAGACAGGGACACTGAGAAAAGTCAAAACTCAGCTACATACATCATCTAAAATGCAAAAAGCAGTCTCGGATTAAGTAACCTGATAGGAGGATGCTCCGTTATAATCAGAGCGTCAGGGACGTTGGCAGTCGCCCGGAGGAAGTGAGCCAAAGGCTGGCCGTACGTGTTCGGGAAGTATCTACTGATGGAATGAACATCGGCAGGATCCGCCGCCGTCGTGGCATCGCCGTATTCTACCCTGACGGTCGTTCCCTGCGGGAAGAACGATCCTATCAGCAAGCGTCCACCGCTCCAAGCAGAGCAAAACTACTTCCACCGCAAACCGCGAGAGTCATCGGCCGAGCGAATCAGTCACCAATACCGAACTAGCACTTTCACGGTCATGTCCATACTCACGTTCACACGGAAAAGAATCGTCCCATCGGATTGAACAGACGGATAGAACTAGCGTAACCGCGTCAACTCGTTCCGCAACAATCCTCGATCGTCAAACCGCTTCCAGATAATTCCTAGCGTGCCGAAGTCCGGGCCGGAAAACCAGAGGCGAAACGAGGAAGGAAGAGAGAGAGAGAGAGAGAGAGAGAGGGACGTTGCCTGGAGGCAAGGAGGGAGCTCGGGCTGGTAGAGGGAGCGTTGCTTCTGGAGGTCGGAGAGCTCGCGGGGAATGCCGTAATCGGAATCCATTTCTCGCTGGTTTTTGGTGTTGCTGCTGCTGCTGCTGCTGCTTCGTCGGCCTTCGAAAATGGCGGGTTTTATATACGGAGAGATGGGGAGAGAGAGAGAGATACCTCCAAACCGGTCAGCCCGGAGCACACCGGTTTTGCTGGGTTTACGCGGCCCCGGGGGTTCTCCCTAACGAATTCGCCTCCGTTTTGCCGCGTTTTTACGACTGTGCCACGATGGGTTTTGATCGAAGGATGACGGAATTCCGGGGTCCGTGGCTATAGAAGCTGGCTTTGATTTTAATGAATTTCATCGATTTAAAAAAAAAAGAGAGAGAGAGAGAAAAGTTGAGCCGATTATCCAACCCTCTTTATTGATTTGAGCACCTGACTCAATATATCACATGAGATTTGATCAGATCCCAATTTAAAAAGCGCATTGATCGTGATTGAATAAATATTTAGTGCATGTAGATATATATATGGTCACATCTTGTGAAATTTGACTTTTTAAACCTATAGATTAATTTTGATGACGCGTGCGCGTTCTTTACACTGTTTGAAAATGAGACCTCTCAAAAGAAAGAATGAAGGGGGGAGATATTTGTAAAGGAAAATGCCCGTGGGAATATCCCAGGGCAGGAGGATATTCTGGCATTTTCCACAGGTGAGCCCGTTGTATTATCACAAACAAAAGGCATCGAGGAAGAAAAAACGCCGGTGGTGTCACTCACCAGTCACCCGACATTTGGTTTTCTCCACTCCTAAAGATGTCCTCGGGTTCCATTTAATGAAACATAAATTTCAGAATTTATTAGAAATCTTACTAATCTCATAGTGAATCTGGTAAAAATACCAATCATCCAAATGAACAATTCAAATATAAAAAATTACATGATGCCGCATGTTTTCATTCGAGGCTATGATGCAATGCAAGTAAAACTGAGGGCCAATTGATAATGGCAACAGCAATTCATAAACACGCGGGTCAACATGATCAACCGAATATCAAGCCGAACATTCGCAGATACTGTTTTTCTCTTTTCCCTGTCTTGTCTTTAGATGACACATACTCCCTTATTAAATTTCATTAGGAAGTGGCTAATGAGACTAGCGAATTGCCCATCTTATTACACGACAAGCGTCATCGTGAAATGTTCAGCAGCGCTTGATTGTTCATCGAGAAACAGAAAATGTCGATTTGAGTTTTTTTAATCTTTCTATTGTCAGAGTTGTCGAAGACAAACAGGAGACCGGCATTTATCCGCAGCTCGCCAGTAATCCATGGTTTTGCGGCTCGCCAACCCACGTTTCCCCTGGTTTTCGAATGAGCAAATCTTTGAAAATGCATGGTTACCTTTTTAAAGGTAATTCGAGTGACGAAATCTAGCACGCCACCGAAAAGGAGCGTTCTTCTCTGTCTTTGAATTCTTGAATTCATAAAATTACCCTCTGCATAAGAGTTTTAAATGGCACGATGCCGGTAGCTCGGACGAACCAAGATGAGGCAGGATATGTTTATACTAACAGTAGCCATCGATATAGCAATCTCAAGTCACTCCATTTACAAAAACCCAACAGGAAAACTAAACTAAGCAAGAGCCCGGACGGCTTCTGTTTCTAGATGACGACCGTCAAAAGCGACACATCCCACGAACGAAAGATCACCTCGTGCCAAAGCTCGAGAAACGAGATGACATGGTTTCATTTTGTCCTTGAAGCTCTGCATCTCCTGGTCATGACGAAAGAATGTGCTGCCGATACTTCAAACGCGTGACCTCTTATTCCTCTTGGAGCCCAGCTTCTCAGATCTTTCTCTCCGACGTTTTCCAGTGGCGGAGCCACCGGACACGGTTGGAGAGACACGGGCCGGGTGAACAGGCACATGATGCCCAGGAACCAAAGCAGGGAACCCAACAGCAGGGATTCTGTAACAATAACCAAAAAAAAAAATTAGAACAAAATGAAATGCGTGCGTTACTTGATATTTAGGTGTACAAACCGTCTACCGAATCCTAACTTCTAAGCACTTATCCTCCATTTCTGTTCCAATTCCCCATCTTCGCTGTGCTCTTCTAGTTTTACCTTTTCTCCCTCAATCGGCCTTTTCTCTAAGTTAATATCAGAAACAGATTCCAAACTGAAAACATGAGCACTTCCACTCTAACCAAAGATCCTACACTCTTACGCACTGAACAGTCAACAATTTCTAATTACCCCCTTAGTAACCAAGAAGATGAAGGAGTAGCTAACTGAATATGCATCAAATTAAGAGAAAGGGAAAGTTAGATCCTAATACGAGTATAAAATAGATCCTCCATGTCAATTTGGAAGTAATTGCCAATACAAAATGCAGATGTAAGAAGTCGGTTTAATGGCAGATTGTTGGAAGAGGGTCTGCCGAATCATGCTTCTTCATAAATCTAGAAACAACAAACTGACCCGCATCCACCAACTCAATTTTTTGTCCATGCCAAGATTACCGTAAGTAAAACTCAATTTTCAAGTTTCAGCTTAGATTCGTATTTACAGACAACGTCTGTTGGAGACAGAAAAGACCCAAAACTGAAGATTTCATTTTCAGTTTCAACTTCACTAAAAATTTTATCTTTCCGCAGCCCTTGATGACTTGTTGTCAAAAGGCATATATTAACTTCAAACTGTTGTGCGCTGTTAAATATTGTACTCAAGACTGCAGTCGGCAGCTTTTTGGATCGAGTGCACTCCACAAATTAAATGAAAAGAGTTACCTATCATGTAGCTAAGAACGACAATATATATTTCCACATGCATCGAAAGCACAAGCATAAACGTACCCAACAAGAGCACAGCAGACTCCTGCTTGGCCACGGTAGCACCATATGCGCCGCCATTCTCCAAATTCAGACGCAGAGCTTGATTCTCAGCCACAAAGAACTGGAGCAACCGCCCCAGCCTGCGGCATTCCCCCTCCAGATACTTGCTCTTCATCTCCAGCTCTTTCACGTAAGTCCTCTTCCTCTCCCTCGACCTAGCCGCCGCATCCTTATTCCTGAGTTGCCTGAAATAATCCCCCCACAAGCCCTCAGAATCATGAGGAATCACCTAGTATGCAATTTCAAATACACGACGGTAATTCTCCGCGCGATCTAATTATTCTTCCCCGACGGAAGCACATAACAAGTACTCAAATAAGGAAACTAGCTCATAGAATCAAACGATGAATTGCAAGGTTCTTGGTAATCATATCCAGTGTTGAAGCAGTAGCTATAGCATAAAAAAAATTTAAATGATTTCAGAGAATATTGCCATGAGAATAAGACTGTTGTTATCCGAACAGAGTACGAGAAGTATACTTAGGACAAACAACCAACAGCAGCTTCGCATGGTAAGCGTCCACAGTCGAAACAGAGCCACACGCACGAATTACTGGTACCTTCTCTGTTTCTTAGAGACGGGATCATCATCATCAGCGTCCTCGGAAAGCTCGTTATCTCCGGCGACCAGCTTCTCATCCCGTTCGCCGCCGCCGCCGCCGCCGCCGTCGGATGAATTGGACTCCTTGTCGCTCGCGCCGTCGGTCGCCTCCGCCGGTCCGCCCTCGGGGGAATCAACGAGCAAGCCGGCGAAGAAGAGATCGAAGACCTCCTGACTCGGCTCGACGGCGACGGCTTCGTCGTCGTCCTTCATCAGCATGCCCTCGATCTCGCCGATCCATGAAGACAGCGATCCCGGAGACGAAGCATCGACATCGCTGGCGTCGAGAAGGCCCGCGGCATCAGGCGATAATTCGTCGAACAGGCTCTGGAAATCGAATTCCAATGCTAAGTCATCTCCCGGTATATCTGGATTCTCCATTAGAACAGAAGAAGAAGAAGAAGAAGAAGAAGAAGAAGAAGAAAATAAAAATAAAATAAAAAATAAAATGAGGGAAAGAAATGCTCTTGCCTTTGTTTGAGACTGGAAATTTAAGAAGGAAGAGGGCAGGAAAAAAGCGCGTGCGTGATTACTTCGAGGGCAAGGAATTGGAAACTTCGAGGAAATTAGCAAGGAAGGACAGATTTCTTTGAAATTTCAAAGTTTGTCCCTCGTTCTAAGATGCCAGCCTGGCATCCATACGCGTGCGGGTTTACAAATTATCTGATGAACACAAATGCGGTTTTATCTGATCCGATTGACTTGAGAACCCAGAGACTAAATGCAATTTGGATAACTCATTAAGAAATTGAAAAACTAACAAAATGTGCAGACAAATAGCAAACGGAAGTTGAAAAGGCGTATCGACTGTGAATGAGTCAACATCACGTGGTTTTTTTGTTTAAATCATTTCCATTTCTCATCGTGTATAGTACTAGATAAGTAGATATCTCTTCTTTCGACTAAAGAGAGTCGATCAAAATGCTTGGAGTGTTGGGACTTATTTTAACATTTTAGATCTTTCCTTAATCAAAATACTTTAAAATTTCGTAAAATATAGAACGTGGACACATAAAGTAGTAAAAAAAAATTTATAATCTCTTAAAAACTATGATAATAGTTCACAGTGTAAAAAGCAACAGAAGTACTTTGACTTCAATTTAAGTGTAAACAAAGAGCTACGTTTGTTGTACCACAAAGAGCTACATTTGTTGTACCTCGCTTGCAGCCCACAATTTATGTATACATGCCAAATGGGAGCCATGAATTCACGTTAATTCTTTGCTATTGTATTGAACTCAACAAAAGAAGTACAACTTTGGAAAACATTATAGTTCTTATTAGACCCATATATTTTACATATGATTGCATTCCATGTTTTTTAGGACATGCATGTATACATTTTTATCTGTTGCTTCTTACTTCAAATCTTGCGATGGACGCACTTAAATTTTTTCATAGCACTTAAATTTTTTCATAACTCAAAACACTTGAACTTTTCCCAACATACAAATGTTCGCACGTAAAGTATGTTCCCTTATGATGTGTCTGTAATCTTTCCAAATTCGGATAAAATTTTAAATTCCGACAGCAGAGCAAAAATTTGTCGTTTACAAAGAGGACATTAATCCTTGTTGGTCAAGATACGTATAATCAAGTAAAATTCACCAGTGTAAAAACCGCCCAACCATTGCTTGCTCAGCCTCTCAGTCTGAGCAAACATCCATTACCATAGACGCCGCAACACGAAGGTCGTTCATTTTCATTTTTTTGGTCAAATATAGTCTCAGGATATACTCCATACATACGCAATGGCCACGGAGAAAAACAGCATCCTTTTCGGTAACCGTTCGTTGCGTCGGGTAACGTCCCCGGGCGTTGCAGCAGCATCCCGACCACGGCATCGTGGTAGGACCGAGATGAGTCCGTGGGGCATGGATTTGACATAGGCACACGGAGGGTCAACGTACCACACTGAGGGGGCAGAATGCTAGATGTGACGATCGAAACCCTCACCTCCGGGCTCTCACGAGGGGATCCTAACCGACCGAGCTAAGCCCGATTAACTATTACTGACTTTCGACTTTATCCATGCCATCTTCCACATCTCAAAAGCTGTTTGTTGCAAGTACATTGTCCATCGTCCTACACAGTATGCATTTCATGTCCAACGTACTTGAGCGCAGCATCCAGGGTTGCACAAATTAGATAACTGACAATTAGATCATGGATTGTTGTGTAGTGTTAGAGACAGGTGCTCGAGGAAGAAGGAAGTGGATGAGCAAAGTCGTACAACGCTGCTGCATTCTCCTATGACATTAATTAAAGGGCTTTATTTAACGAATCGACAATTTTCGACATGGTGGAACATAACCTCACTTCAATTCTTCTGTTTGCACAACCATCTATTGTCGTCCGGCCAGCTGGAAATAACCATCCAGACACCATAACACCGTAACGTCCGCACATTCATCTGTCCATTCAAACTATGCATTCTGAAAAATCTGACAATTTTTAACTATGGAAGGGAAAGAGACCATCATTTTGATCCTTGTTCAAACTCCAACCTTACGTCCGTTGCAGACACTTCTCAGTCCGACAGATGATCCTGAAGGAAATGACTTGCGACTCACATGGGGCAAAATAGTATCTAAAAGATCAGGACTTCTTGAACGCAAAAGGTAAGGGACTTAATCCAGTGACTATTGCTCAAATTCTAGCTGCGAACTGCTAGAGGAGAAACCGATGTCGACTTATCCCAACTGGAGGAAAGTTAGTTATGCTTTATTGCCAAATGCCAATATATCTCGCCAACCTTGCCAGAAGAAACTCAACACAGAAATCTTAACGAATAATGCATCAAGTCAAGGACAAGCAAAGACCTGCAAAATGATCTCTTGATATGTTGCTGAATTGCACTTCCAACAGAAACAACAGCATAAAATGGCAACTTGACATCCTTCGCAGAAGTTAAAAAGAGAGAAATCACACGCGAAAAAAGAGTAGAGTCAGCTTAAGCAAAGGCTTGCTGACAAACAAGTCACATTGGCGAAAAATAGAAAGAAGCAAAAAGTCATTTTCTTCCTTTCCCTGCCAAATTTATAATATTATCCAAACATCAATTGTCATCCAAAAATCCCATGTTAATTTACATATCAACATTTATATATTGTCGAAATTTCAGGTGTTTGAGACAAGGAAAAGTTAAAATTGGTCCACCGCAAGTTTTAGAGTAAAGAAAAAGCAAAAGACAGAAGTCTTATCCAGCAATGCCCAAAGAAAGACAACAGATACCTCGGCAATGTCAGCTGTCAAATTATAAAAGGAGTCTCAAAAGGAAAATGACTGTAAACAATCGAGTGAAGTTATAAATGCTGTGGACTTGGTGCTTTGCTACAGAGGAGGCCAATTATGTGGGGACAGACGGATCAAGAGAAAGAAAAACTTGCAAAAACTGAAAATTCTCAAAATAATTCGCAGTGGGATGTGAATCACAAGAGGCCTTTCCCAGTAGTGAAATATCATCCAAATGGGCATTCAATGAATTTTACTAAACAGCAAGAAGAATAGCTTATCAAACCTCTAGAATCCATTCACTACCTAAGAAAAATTCATTTCAATCAACTAGGAAAGTAGTGCAAAACCTTATTTGCATATATATGTTTCAAATAAAGAAATGCCGGTTGGGTGATCGAGTCATGTCCAGGCCAGAGGAGAGGAAAGGAAAGGAAAGGAAAATGAGACTACTGCTCCGCCATGCCTGTCCTTTCAAGATATCATTAGTCTGAAGATCTCTCACTCCAGGAGGTTTTTGTATTCCACACACAACCTTTATTAACCAACTCCGACTATTCTAAAACACAACATTCATCTGCCCATTAACCTCATTTGTCGAGATGATGGATTGAACAGCCTCTGCAGCTTTAGTTAGAGGGAGGTTATAACTTTATTAACTTGTAGAGGGAAATTGCGCCATAGCTTTTGGCCTCTTTAAAAACGATCCTACTGCTGCACTGCAGCTAAAAGACACAGAAAGAGTCAGCACTCATATGGGCTCCTTGAAATGGATTCAATTCTCAGCAGCAAAAACCTGAAAACCTGTCTGTGACATTCAGAGGGACAAAAACTCGAACAAGGATAGGCCGTATTAAGAAAAAACACTAGGTTACTCTGTGCCCTGCAAAATCAGATTTTCAAGATCGGAAGAATATAGGATCATAATATACAGCAGATACCAGGGACGACTCTCCTTTTTGAACCAACTTGAGTTGACCTAATCAATTCTGAAAGCTACCAAAAATGGCCCTAAAAGATGGGTGAAATGATATTAGAGAAGGAAAAGGGAAAAAGTCAAGTTAAGGCGAGGAAAGAAATAAGATACTCTGTCCATGAAGCACCGACTTTGAGATCCCGGTGATACCTAAAAATTGCTGCAACATGTATGCAACAGGATCAATCCCAATTTTCAACCAAGAATCCATGAAGAAATTAAATGGTTTATACAGTTGAGTTAGTATTATTACAGCATCTAATCACACGAACAGGGTGCCAAAATCATAATTAAACCTAAGAAAAGAAAACTATATGTAAGGATGAACGCAAAAAATAGGAGCAATCACAGCCAGGTCGGATGGGTTTAGAGACCTGGGCCAACTCTATAAACCACATTAATGTGATAATCTCATTGAAGATAGGTTCCACATGACCAACGACCATTGGCATGGACAGTCACGCGTAAACAAGCAAGTTCCTTAGATTAAGCATGGAGAAAGGACTAAAAAACAGAGATTTCAAAGACAGCTGAAATGAGCACGGAGTACTTGATGCCCGCAAATTAAGGATTATCCCAACAACTGAAATCCTCACGATTAACTATAAATCTACCAATCGGAGCTAAAGCACCATCTTAACAGTTCCCACTGCCTTACTCAACACATAATGACTTCCAGCTTTCGAATGTTAACAGGAAAACGAAAAGTAACACACGAGCCTAGGATGGTTACCATCAAGTTCAAGAACCGAAATGCAAACTCCAGCTTCACTTTCAAATCACTGCCTCTCTTCCCTCTCTCTATTCCACTGCTCAATCCGGGCTCTACGCTCCTCGCTCCCTTCCCTAACCGGACTGCGGCTCCTCCTCGGACTCCCATGCCGTCTCCTACCTCCTCCATCTCTCTCGTGCTTATCGTACTGCTCCCTGCTTCCGCGCCTCCCATTGCCGCGGTAATCACGGTCCTTATGGTCCCTCTCACGCCGATCATGCTCCCTCCTGTGCCTAGTAGGGCTCATGCTCCGGCTCCTGCTCCTCGCCCCTCGATACCCCCGATACGAGTACCTCCCAAACAGCCTCCTCCTCAATTCCCTCCCGATCATCTTGACGTGCATGAAATTGCAATAACCGCCCCGGTTGCAGTTATTCTCCTCGAACTGCCTGCACGTGGCCTCGCGGAAATCAGTCACCGGCGAGAAATCGGCAATAATCGGGCGGCCGGAATAGAACCTCCCTTGCAAGGCCTGCAGCGCGGCGGCGGCCTGGTCCTCCTCCTTGAACTGGACGTAGACGTTGCCGATCATGTGGTCGGCGAGGTTGTCGCAGACGTTGAGGGACTCGATCTCGCCAAACTTGCTCAGCTCCTCGAAGATGTCCTCGTAGAAGTCCTCGAAGTGCTCCTGGATCTTCCTGGGGTCGATCGGCTGCCCCTGCGCGTCGACCCCGGGGGTGATCATGTCGGGCCGCTGGTACATGTTGGAGAGGAGGAGCGTGGGCGAGATGGTCGGCCGGTTGTGGAGGCGGGAGCAGCGGTCGCCGTGGCGGCAGGCGCCGATCTTGAAGTAGAAGGGGCAGTTCACGCGGTCCTTCTCGGTGCCGAAGATCGATGCCAGGTGCTCCGCCATGGTGTGGTTCCTCCGCGAAGACTAAAACCCGAACGGAGATCGGATTGAGCTGAAATCCAAGCGGAAAAAGGGAATTGCCGTGACGTATGATTGAACAAAGCTATCTCATCGGCGGTGAGCTGCGGTGGTTTTCTAGGGTTTGCGCGCAGGTCCAAACCCTAATTGCAGATTGGACAGAGAAGAAAGCAAGAGAAGGCTTGAGCTCGAGTTTCGAAACTCTTTTCCTGCTTTTTTTTTTTTTTTGTGGGGAGTTGCTGGTTTTGTGCGCGTGAGTGGATTAAAAGGGAGACGAGCAAATTCAAGGGACGCGTATTTAAGAGAGAGTCCCACGTCAAGCGTGTGAGGCATCGTGGCCGTAGGATGCATCAACCTTCTTTTTTTATTTTTTTTACGTTAAAGTGAGCCGGCCCACTTGGCAAGATGAGGCCCACGAGGCCCAATTTATTTGGAGCCCACTGTAGCCTTCGGCCTCGAGTTCAAAGAGATTCAGTCTTAACGTGAGCGACGAAGTTACTCCAGCAGCTTATGACATCTTGCCGCACGAACCGACCCGAACACAAATGGTACCGCCAGTGCACTGTGTGGGATGTTACTCTGTACAATGTTATCGTCGACCTAGTTACTCTTATATGTTCTTAGTCAGTTTTGTTTCAAATCCTTTTCACGCAACACACTAAACAAGAAGGCAAGGTACAAGAGGAGCAATTCATCAAGCTCTTCCAATCATCTATTGGTAACATGAACGGCATCGACCTCACGATGGGCACAACTTAAATTTGTATGAACAAAATATCCCAATTCACACTATAAGTAGATATGAGAACGATGCATCCTTGATCAAATGAGAAGGGGAATAAAATGGAGCAAATTGCGTTAAAACCAATTCAAACTATCGGTCCTAGTCACAAGAATAGAGCAACATGCGGAGGGCTAAACATCCTCCCACCTAGCCAAGTGCAACAATGACAACAGACTTCATGTTGCAGCAGCACAGATGTTGGTTTGCTCGACTGGTTACAAACATTGAAAACGAAACACAAATCGAAAATGGATGTCGAGAATCCTTCTTAAGTGCATGGCGTATTTGGATCAGCCTTAGAGGTAAAAGCTGACCCCAACATATGGCATAGTATACAACAAGCCTCAGGTGTTCCGATCAGATCACCTGGGAAGACTGTTGGGAGGGAAATTGCGCAATGGGTTCTCCCTCAGTAGCTCCGTTTCCCTAGGCAAAATGCGACAGGATAAGCTCAAGTCAGCAGAATAACTTAGGAATGGGATCGACTCTGCAACCACCATTGCGGTGATGACTTACTTTTTAAGGTCCTTGCCATCGCCTTGCCTGAGCTCCAAGGTTGATGATTTGCCTCCATCTTTGCCCATCCTGGTCAAGTGTTTTTTATCACGGGTCATAAGTTTTTCTTTGTGAAGCAAGACGGTTATGTATAAATTGGATAACTTCACCACCAATTTCTGTATTATTTCACAACTAACATCGAAAAAGCATAAAATGCTCAATGATACACTAATTTATTTGCAGATGCAACATGGTTCTAAATCAAAAGCTGTGATAGTCACTCACTCTGCACATTCCTCATCGACAAACACCTCTATACATGTACTAGCTGCTGCCACTCCAGTCCTCTGCCCAAGTTTCTGGGGTATCTGAAAGAAAGAAATGGTATAAATGTTAGGGGTTGAAAAGATGTGAAGAAACTGAAAGAATTAGAAAATTCTGGAATATGTATCTGAGGTTTACTTTGGGGGAGGGAGGGGGAGAGAGAGAGAGAGGAAGAGGTAAAACCTTGTAGGATGTCCATTTAGCAGGTTGTGCATTGTTCTCTTTGTTTCTCTCTGCTCGACCTCCAAGGTTATTCCAGGAATTCAGTCCCCTCTTTGATGTATCGAGCTGATGACTCGAGGACTTAGCCACATTCGTATCCTTATAAATGGGCAATGGAACCCTGAGAAAAGTAACAAAATGAAAAAGTGGAATCAGGAAAGCAACCATGTATAACAACTTACACAAATATAAGCCATCATAGCATAAGTTGTGTAACAACTTACACCAAACCTCCTACTATAATTTGCCTTAGTTTTGTCTCGTCAACTGGAAAGGGAAAACATATCATAGGATAAATGACAACCAACAGGGTGAAAACTTAAGAATTCTGCAAGATCTGCCTTTCCACACTTGATAGCATGGAAATTTTCCATCTGCACCAAATTCCCAAACTAAACAGGAAAATGTGGAAATAGTATGGCCAAGTTAATGAACAATAACACACCTCTCAGCCTTCTGTTTCCTGTTGGCAAGATCGAAACTCAATGCAGCCTGCCTTGCTACAAAACCATAAGATGATGGCTTAAAATAAGTTACGCACAATAGCAGCAAAAAACAAAACGCGGCTTACTGTTTTCTCCTTTTGCCAGGACAGTTCCAAAACTCCGTGCCGGCTGCCCATTCTCCAGCTTTTCCTCCTAGATAATGCAAGGACAGACATAAGAGACCTGGAGTAAAATACTTTGTTTGATAAGTTCTTGATGAGATGCTACATACATCTATAGCTGCTGGTCTTCTCATTGAGCGTGCCAAAAACTTTCTATAAGCGTCCTCCAACTTTTTAATTGGTTGAGCATTCCTATAAAAATGCAGAACAAAACAGTCAAAACTTTATACAAGTGACAGATATGAAATAATGAACCTGAGTTCAAAATGGGGCAATTTAGTCAAGTACATGAATAAGAAGATAGGTAACAAAATAAGACGTGCATAACTCTACTTTTGAGTTATAACATAATCCCCAAAAGTATACTGCAAGGCTCACCACAATCAGCCTTCTTTACCCTTAACATCAAATGAGCAGTCTAGAGATGTTGATTCTAAAACTTTTGCCCAAAAGCAGGTGCTTTTTGAATAATGGTGCACAGAACTTGAGCCAGATTCTTTCAAGGAATATAAGTATTGCCACTCTAGATGGTTTTCAAAGAGCATATGCAACCTTATTACGACGGAAGATTCTTTGTTTACTGGCTAATTGCCTTCACCAAATCAAATAGCCTAAAAGAGTAGATGAGATATCCTGCATACTAAACTACAGAAATATTTACCTCGATATGCCAAGATTCAAAATTTCATTAGCCGCTTTAATCTTATTGTTGGATTCCATGAACAAAGCATAAGATATGTAGAACAGAGAATGAGGCTTCCCAATCTCATTGGCATCCAGAAAGTTGTATATAACTTCTGCATCACTGCAGTTGTCAGCCTGCAGTCAAATTCCAGTCAAGCACCTATCAACTGATGAATCCAATCATTTGCAAGAAGAGCCATTGAAACATGCAGCAGTCCATGCACAAAAAACCAACAGATCACTGGTGATGAGAACCTTACATATTCCAGCCAAACTTTAAGATAGCGGAGGTCATCTTTGTAGTGGTCCGAATGCCAAAAGGCACGAACACATTGCTCATATATCACGAGTAGTCCTGAGCAGTCGCCGCCCGGCGGAAACGCCTCTTGAACCCACTTGATGCACCTTCAAAAATCAGTCAAAAAAAGAAAATAAAGACCACTGCAGATAAGCCCTTCCCATTTGACGCATATGCTATGAATCTTCGAAGCTTCAAAACTACAATTTAACCAAAAGATTTCAATCCTCCAATGGCACGGCCCCAGTAATCACAAAGGTCCGCGACTCCTAAGCCACCGGAAACGAGAAAGAAACAAGATGATTTCCCAATAAGTTGGAGGAACCATTATTTGCTTCAGCTCTCGGAGCTATACCTCGGCTAACATACCAGCTGATCGTACAAGCAAGAACAACGGTCAAGCACGAATTCAAGCGAGGAGCTTCTCGAAAAATCATTAAAGCGCGCTCAAATTGAACCGCTCTAAAGAAGCTTAACAAGCATCGGCTGCACTATCGAGGAAAAGTGGATGATTACTCACTCGAGCCATGCCTGCAGAGGATCGTCCCCTTCGTAATCGTCAATCTCCTCGATCAGCTTCCTAGAAAGAACCCAACGATAAAACAAGCCCCGAAACGACGACGCCACGAGGCTCAAAAAGGGGAACGAATGAAGAAAAGAGGGTTTCGCGAGGCGAGAGTTGGAGGGAGAGACCTTCGCTTGTCGAGGAGGGATTTCTTGAGGTGGTTGTCGGCGTGGGACCTGAGGGCGTCGTTGAGGAGGCCGACGTTGCGGCCCCTCTTCAGGGGGCGCACGTTCTCCTTGAACAGCTCCCACTCGTTGCCGGTCTGCCGCTTCGAGGCCAGGAACGCCGTCTCCGGGTCCACGTTCTGGATCTGAGCGTCCTCCATTGGCGATGTCGAGCGTCCTGTGAACTTGCAGAGAAGGGTAGAGAGAGAGAGAGAGAGAGAGGGGGGGGAGATTTTCAAATGTTTTGAAATGGGGGGAGCTTCAGGAGTTTCTCATAACCGTTGGCAGTAGTGGGCTCGGGCATTGTGGATCGTTATTGGGCTTCGCTCTTTCCGGATGGGCCTGTTTTTAAACTTCCTTTTGTCGTTCCTCGGATCGACGACGGAGGAGACGAGGAATGGAGGAGAGAGATAGAGAGACGCCACCACCTTGCTTTCACCTCGTCATCAAAGTTATCAACTTCACTCTTCCCCATCGCCATGGCATCCTCATCCATCACCCTTCTCAACCTCTCCTCAACGTTCTCTTCGAGGCCGATCCTCTTTCCGAGCACGATCGGGCCGCTCGGCGTCGCGGCTCGCCGCCTGGAGAAGAGGCCGAGTGCGGCGGCGGTGAGGGCCGCGGGAGGGGGAGGCGGCGGCGGCGGCGGCGGGGCGATGTACAAGGGGACCCAGATGAGGGAGAGGCGGCTGAGGGAGATGATAGAGGAGAAGGTGGCGGAGGCGAAGGAGGCATGCGAGGGGGAGGAGGCGGCGGCGTCGGCGGAGTGCAGGGTGGCGTGGGACGAGGTGGAGGAGGTGAGCCAGGCGAAGGCCCACCTCCGCCTCAAGCTGGAGGTGCTGGGCCAGGATCCCCTCGAGTCCTTCTGCGGGGACAATCCCGAGACCGACGAGTGTCACGTCTACGGCGACGGCGACGGCGACGACGAGTGATCGATCGGTGACTGATGAATGAAGAGCGAATGTCCGCCGTTGGATGGATGTTGTGCCCCCGACTGTAATTGTGGAAAGCATAGCGAACCGGACCCGCACGTGTGTAATATAATTTTAATTTTACTTTTTGGGTGTGAATTGTAACTCGTGTTAATCTCATGTATGATTTACATGAAAAAAGAGGATGACGGTAGTCGTTTCTATATAGGATAATTGAGTGTTTGCATTTCCACTGGACGATTGCGTTGTTTTTATTTCACCTGCGGCTTATGCAAAGCTGGAATTAAGCATCCCACCCACCCCCCCGCAAAAAAAAAAAAGAAAAGAAAAAAAGAAAGAGGTGTGCACTTTCTGCATCATGCGCACTGCACATTTAACGTGTTTCGCAACTCCGTGCGGTTTATTGCATATGAATCAAGCGAGCGGGTTGCCTGCACCCGCTCGCAAGGGTCTTGCCATTTCCCTGGTAATGATCAAACCTAGGTGTGAATCCCTCGCTCGATCCGTTGCTGCTTCTTTGGGACTTCGGCGCTCGAGTTTGGTCAGATTGAATGACTCGTCTCTACTCTAAGGTGGTGCATTTGGGAAAACAAAGCCCCTTGGGCTAAATAACTGGCGTTTGGCAATTTTTTTTAAAATCCTATTTCTCAAAGGCCAGTCTTCAAAAGGCTCAAAGCCCAAAACAGATCCTAAACTGTCTTAGGCTTTCAACATTTTGGGCATGCTCATTTAAGGTTTACTCTAAAAATTTTATTTTAAAACTACCCTCACTTAATTTTTGCTTTTTCGTTTTTACTCTCGTGATATCATTGTTTATATTCTTCTTCGTTGAGTCGACTAGCGTAATTGTGCGTGGCTACGAGAGGTTGACGACAGGCTAGAGAGAGGTCGGCGTGGTTGCAGCTATCCCAACAACCATCATCGGCTAGTCGCACGACCTCGACAAATCACGGCGAGCCCACATCTGGGTCATGCAACCTTCTTCGCAACCTCAGGTGGCCCTTCACAGAGGTCGCGAGACCTAAATTCAAGATTCTTGTGACCCTAGCAAGGGCCACCTGGTTGCACAACCTCAAGCGGCCATTTATGGAGGTCATGCGACTAGGCAACCCTTACCAAGGTTGTCCGACCCTTGTTGGAGGTCGCCTGATCCCAAACAACCCTCAGCGGTGGTCTTCAGCAATCACCCAACCCCAAGCGGCCCTCATAAGTTGTCTCCAAAGCCCGCTTGAGGTCTTTCAACCTTAGATGTCAGCCACTGGCAACAAATTTTGCTTGCCAATGGCCGCCTACCCTTCGTTGGCCAACTTTTTTTTTTATTCTTTTGATTGAATTTTTTTTTATCACAAAAGTCCTTTGTAAATATAATTTTTCCAAATATAATCTTGCTCAAATATACTTCATAATGCACTTTCATATTATAATTTAACAAAAACAATTTGTATTTTGGAAAATCTCTTTAACTTAGGCTCCGTTCATTTCGTGGAAAATGTGGCATTTTTGAAAATATAAAATATTTTCCAAGAAAATATAATTATTTTTCGATGTTCGAATGAAACTTGAAAAATGAAGCGGAAAATATTTTTCGCTGTTTGCTAAGGAAAATATTTTCATTTATATACTCTTTTTCATATATTTTATTTTTTAAAATGGATTTTTCATATTTTTAAAAATTGATTTTTAATTATGTTTAATTTTTAAAATATATTATAATTTTTTTCATTTTTCATTTTTCTTTGTTTTCCATCTACTCCTTTCTTGGCCGATCGCTGACCATGGCGATGGCCCGCGATCGGCCACCGGCGAGCCTCAAGCTCACCAACGAGCATGAGGCTTGCCACTCCCTAGATTGGCAAGTGTCGAGCTCGAGGCTTGCCAGATTGATGAGCGCAAACTTGAGATTGACGAGCTTGAGGTTCGCCTGGCAACAGCCAACGACTAGCCAATAAAGAAAAATATGGAAAACAAAGAAAAAAAAAGAAATTAAAAATAATTCGAATAAAAAAAGAAAACAATAAGAAGAAAGGGGAGGAAGAAGTGAGGATTTATAGAGGTGTAAGATAAGAGAGATCAAATGAGGACTTTTTCATTTCATGAAAAACATTTTCCCTAAGGAATTCATTTTCCGTGAAACAAACGCCGGAAAATCCAAAAAACATTTTTCCGAAAATTATTTTCCGCGAAACGAACGAAGCCTTAAAACCTTTTGTATTTTCCTTAAGATTTTCAAGTTCAACCAAATGTACTCTAAGGTCCGTTCGTTTCACAGAAAATGAGTCATTTCCGGAAAATATTTTCCCATAAGTTATTTTCTAGGAAAATGACAATATTTTCTGGTGTTCGGCTAAAACCTGAAAATGTTTCGAAAAATATTTTTCGGTGTTCAGTAAGGAAAATATTTTCCGGTGAGCGCGAGCATCAAGCTCGAGGCTTGCTAGATTGACAAGCTTGAGGTTCACATGGTCTAACGACTAGCCAAGAAAAAAGAAGATGAGAAACAAAAAAAAAAATGAAAGAAAAAGGAAATTAAAAATAATTCGAATTAAAAAACAAAAAAGAAATTAAAAATAATTCGAATTAAAAAAGAAAAAAGAAAATTAAAAAATAATTCGAATGAGGGGAGGAGAGAGTCAGGATCTGTAGAGGTGTAAAATAAGAGAGATTAAGGAAAATGTTTTCCACTTTTCAAAAATGGAAAACATTTTTCCCTACTTTAGAAGACTTTTTTCCTTTGATTCTTAAGGAATTTATTTTCCGTGAAACGAACAACGGAAAATCCGGAAAACGTTTTCCCGGAAATTATTTTTTGCGAAACGAACGGACCCTAAGTTGGAAGTTCTGAAGTTCTTGTGTTCCTTCTCGATCCAATATAGTCAATCAAGCTTTCCGCAAGCTCAGTTTTGGCCCACGGCCTCAGGCCTCCCCCTAAGAATTAGTACAGCCCGTCTGGCCCAGACATGTCTCAAATGTCCAGATTCAGTGCCGGAAAATCGCGCATATGCGTGACCTTGTCGATCTGCCATACTTGGTCGTCCCCCGTAGCTTAGGATCAACCGAGAGATACATGAAAGCTATCACTACCTTGGTCTTGCACGCCCCGGAGTATTGCTGCATGTCAATCGAAAAAATCTCAAGCTGCTTAGAATCCTTCCCTCCAGAGCAAGTCCTTAGTTCTCTCTTCGTGCGACCCATCTCAAAGTTGGGTTCGACCCTCAGTGGGTCACGTCTAGTTCGACCACTTGCGCAATCAATCGTGTTGTCTCCTCGCACTGGGTACAAATAGTCTCTACGATGCCGTCCTCGATAACACCCTTTCCACTGTTCACCATATGATGCGATCTCTCGATGAACTCGATCTGCTCATCGAGTTCCAAGAAAATGGCACGAGGCCCATCTAGGGCATTCACCTGTTTTGATTTTCGGTCATTCGAGTATTTACCACATTCCAAAGTCTTTTGTTGTAACCCAAGTCCAACTCAAGTTCTAATCTAAATGCCATGGTCCATGTATTTGACCCAGTTCAAAGGCCCATGCCACATGTATTATCCTGATAACAGGTAGTACACAAACTAACTCAAGCTCACGACACCCCGACCCTAAAGGCGCACACATGATTGGCATGATAATTTATAAGAAAATGGACCTAGTTGTATATATGAACGGTACCGGTTATGCAAAGCTAGAATTATCGCAATAGGAGGATTGAGTAGTTGAACCCTCAAAGAGCTTTACAGGTACCATCTATCTATCTTAGCATGAGTACACGTTATCTATTTTACCATAAATAGACATTAAGGGTGTTTGAGATGGCGCCATCTAGAAATCACAAAAAATAAGAAAAATATGAAATGTGTAAATACCCCTAGCCTATGTTGACGTCGTGCGCTTGACCCGAGCGGCCACGAACACCACACCCTCAAAACGCTCGGATCGAGCCACTGACATTGGCCTTTCCAAAATAAAATCTGCGTTAATCAGAAAAAGCTTCAGCGGTTTAAAAGTTCAGATCTCAACTCAATCAGAATGGAGGCTAATCGAACATCTAATGGGCATCGCTCTCCAACCGAGATCGAAAGATCTGTACAGCTGAGAGGGCCTCAGAATCGCATCTTTTTGCCCTCAGAATCGCATCTTTTCGGCCTTAGAATCTCTCGATCGTCCATGTAAATCCCGACGTCCCATAAGCTGAACCCATACGAATTCGACACGTAATACTTCCACGGCCCATGAGCCTTTCAGATCTTGGTAGCCCGCCCCTCGTGGATCCATCTCGTTCGCAAAGCTTCGACGATTCGGATGGACATGTATTGATGTGCATACGGACTCAAATTCTCATAAGCAAAAAGACAAAAACGGGTCGCTGTTCACCGATGGACGAGGAGGATCTCGATGACGAGTGAAAAACGCAACCACTGGCATCATCCAGATCCAATAAAATAAGACCCGATTCCTGTCAAAGTCCCAAATCCGGATCCAATCCGATGCGTCGGAACCGCGGCGCAAAGCATATTCTCGGAGCATCAGATCGGGGCTTCGTTTAAAAAAAGGAAGGGGCGGAGAGGGGCTTGGATCGCGGGATCTCAACGTGCGAAGTTCGTGTGCATTGCAGTGTCGAGGCATGACCCGGAATGGATCGGAGCGAGCCGATTTCATGTGATTTCACGTGGGAAGGAGCCGATTGCTCGTCGGTCCGGACATCCCTTGCGATTGACGACACGACACGATGTTGCGAGAACACTACTTAAATATGTTGTCGGAAAAATGTGGCTTCCGCACCCAAACTTCTAGGTGGCGATGCAGCGGCACGTACGTTTGAAGACCCCACGTGGGGACTGGGAGTGCCTGAGGCGCGAGATCTCGGTAGAAGTTGCCAGCCACTCGGTCACGTGTCATCGGAGGGAAGGCACGTAGTAGCCCCAGTGGGCCCCTTTGCCAGCCATGGCTTTGTGTCTACTTCTCCATTAAGGCTCCGTGCCTGCAGATGCACGTATCATATGTAGAGACGAATGAGAAGAAACCCTTCGAACGAATTCCCCCTAATTTTAGCACGAAAACTGTACAATTTGACATGTGAAAGAACTAATTTTTCAAAATATCGGATACCCATAACGTGACTTCGATGTTTTAGTGCTCTTTGGCTATGATTAGGCAACTGAGGGTCTGCTCTCACTTGAAGTTACAAAGAAATGTGTATTTAGATTGTGAGACGCTTGATTTCGAAATCATAAATATATCACACGGAAGATATATTATTATCTTTTTCGAAAGTATACAGATATAAATTGACGTCAATAATGAAAATATTTTTTATTGACTAATTATTTTGAGTGATATAAAAAATTATTATTACGAAGACATTTTGAACTGTTCATTCTTCACAAAATAAACGAAAACATGAAAACAACCTTCTTGTAAAGTTGATGATAAAAAAAATTTCAAGGTATTAGACAAATTTATAAATGGCTTATTTCACTTAATTTCTTCGGTCCAATCTTACTTAGTTACATTATATCGTTTTTTTAGTTAATCATAAAGGGAAGGGTCGTGAGGATTATCTCGAGCGACCATCACTTCATATGTAGGTCCATATCATGTCCAATGGACGACGAGTTGCGGTTCCTAAGGGGCCCATCAATTTAGAACGTGAAAAAGGGTGAGAACAAAGCCGTTTCGAGTCAAAAAGGGACGCCCCTTGTTTTTCGCAATTACAGCACAAATGAGAATATGATATTGACAGCAATTATCCTTCCACTCACGTGCCCAAATGATGATACCATTCAAGCGTTTTTCTCGCTTGAACAGGGGAAAAAGGAATTAATACCCTTGATAAAAGTAAGATTTTGCTAAGGCACGAAATGAATCGCTCGCAAAGAATATTTGCCAACCTACTATACATAACACGTCATTTATATCAATCTTGAAAAATTTTAAAATGAAAGAGCTATTTTGTAATTTGGTTTTGAAAAGTTGGCATAAAATGAATGGCTCGCAAAGAATATTTGCCCACCTACTATGCATAACATGTCATTTATATCAATCTCGAAGAATTTGGAAATGAAAGAGACGTTTTGTAATTTGGTTTTGAAAAGTCAAACAACACATGTAAAGTAGTAAACACAAATCGTATGTCTGAATTAATACAAACATAGTAAATACTGAGTCGAGATTGATGGCATTGTTGGTGTACCAGAACAGATTGTCATTTTCGACTCGTTTTATAAATGTCCAAACGGGCTTTTTTTTCTACATGTTTATGCACGCAATTCCGTTTCTTAAATGCGTCAAACACATCCGGTTATGCCACGTGATGCATTTAGCAAGCGTATCGTCCTAGGATTTCAAGCAAGTGACGAAGATAACCAAAGTTACATTATAAGCTCGACACAACATGATTAAACATGAAATGCGGACCCAATAGTTTTTTGTTTAGGAGTCTTGCGAAAGTCTTCTTTGCTTATTTTGCACCCGGGCGCTAATCACGTGCCTCCATCCCCATTCCACGCTGTCACTGAGTACGAACCACTTCAAAATTGTGAACATCAATTTATATCTACGCATGAAGGAATCGGGATCGTCGCATCAGAAAGCAATTTTGGTTCAACACCGAAAGATGCTTTTCTCGCGTGCTCGGGCGACCTTGTCTGAGATTGGGGTCTTCTGAGGCGTGAAGCAACGACAGGACAAGACCCAAAGAATAAAAAAGGAACATCGAAGATGGAAGATGGACGGGGACCATCTTGCGAAATCGAGAGATTCCTCACTGTCGAACGTGTTGCTTCTAATGCATCCACGGACGTATGGATTAAGAGAGCACGAATATCACGACCTGGTATGACACCGGGGTGGAGAGCGATCGCGGGGACCTAGGACAAAGAGTGACTCTTGACAAACTTATAAAGTTATGAATGGAGTAATAATGAATCGAATTGTATACCATATGTAAGAAATGCAAAACATACTGATAAGTTTTGCTTTTGAACTTGGATCTATATAGAACATTTTGAAATGAATAATATCTCGGGGGAGTTAATGATAAAAAAGAAAAAAAAAATCTCGTCGCCAGGACATGAAACTAAGTAAGGCTACAAGGAGAAGTGGCCAAAACCATCATGCTAAGACTAATGGCATTGCATGCAACCAAGGGTACAGAGTTAGCCTGCGGTTCCATGCAGTGCCGTTAGGAGCGCTAGCTCTACAGTGGGCTTTTCATCCACCTTCACTCACTCCAGACGCGGGTGGCTACTATACCAACTTACCCGGCGATAGTCCGAGCCTACAAGCACGCCTAGACGTGAAGTGTACATTCCCCACCGTGAGGTCTCCAAATTCCTAATTTATCTTTGTCTTATCGACAGATAAGGAATATGGAGGACATCGCGGGATCTCTCACCTCAAGGTAATTCTCCTGCCAGTTTCCTCCTCAAGACTTTTAAGGACATGCCCGGTCCAAGTAAGGCTACAAGGAGAAGTGGACAAAACCATCATGCTAGGATTGACGTGTGGAGTGACGCAGCGGTGCTCAAAGCCATGCCCAAAAATCCGATCAAAATGGTCCCTCGGAATCATCACCCTGTCCTACACCACTTTCAATTCCATTGACCGCCGCGCCTCTCTTTCAAACCACACCCCTAAAGAAAAAAGAACAAATATCCTTCAAAAATAAATTCTCCATTATAAGTTATAGGGAAAATTTCAAATAAGGACCTGAAGTGGGTTCATTTTCTCAAAAAATGACCCAAAGTGGACACCGTATCAATAAGGGCGACCCAAAGTGGCTAATTTTTCCGAATAAGGACCCAAACTTTCAATCTTATTTGCAGCTTGGGGTAGTTTTGTCCAAGAACATTTTTCTTTTATTTTTTTTTTCTTTCTTCATCTTCCTCACACCTCCTCCTTTGCTCTACATTGCCTCCTTCTTCAACACCATAATTAGGGCCCCTACTAGCGACCTTGTGAACTTCATGTCATCACGTAGTTGGTCCTAGTGACAAGAAGTCAGATTGGAGTTATTTGCTACTAGTCACCTTCTCGGATGCTAAAATCCTCAGTTCCTCAAAATGCATCAAATCTTGGCTTGCTTGTGCTCAACCTAAAGCTCGGATTGACCTCAATTTGACGACGACGATGCTAGATTTTCTATTAGGGGCAGTGGTCGATGAGGTCGAGAGCTCGAATAGGACTTGTCAATGGCGGCAATGGGGCAACAAAGTACAACAATTTTTACAGTTAATGATGTCAAATACAACTAATGATCAATCTCAAGATAGGATATCGATTGAGGAGAAGAGTTGTGTTGATGAGAATGGCAAGAGTGTGAGTGGGTGTTTCCAAACTAGGGATTATTGAAAGGAGCCATTGGAATTGCAAAGGGGAAGGGGGATCTTTGAAAGATTGAATTTACGTAAGAGAGGCAAACCCAAATTTGAAATTGATGAGGCAAACTCTTGCCGAGGTTGAAATAGTCACTAGCTACAATAAAATTGTTCTTTGGCGTGAAATTGTTGATCACCAAGTGTTAATTGAATAGAGGCATAAGTTAGTCAAACAAGACGATCTAGCGATGCTTGGATATTGCTACTATGTTGTTGGCAAGCTGGATCGAAAACAACACAAAAAATTGCAATTGTGGGGTTAGCGGAAGGCTAGGAATAAGTGGAGTTTGATGCACTCTCGAGGTGAGAGAAATACGTCGCCAAAGGGATTAGTTGCATAGTTTGGGAGTTGGACAAGAAGTTGAGTCTCGGCAAAAGCATATTCATATTATGGCTTTGAGATCAGAATTCGCAATGAATGTTGGAATAAAAAGAACTTATTTTTTAAAGCTCATTTCGGTTTCGTGGAATTGTCTACAAACCATTTTGAGGAGCGAAATTTAAAATTTTGAACAAATTAGACTACATTGTAATGGCTCGTGTTAAAGAAAATCCAATTTTGATCATACAACGAGATGACACAAATAGTCATTGAGGGGCTGATAATGGAGGTGATGTAAAGAGTGAGAAAGATGAAGAAAGAAAAAAGAAGAAAGAGAGATAAAAAATAAACAACAATGTTCTTGGACAAAAGTACCCCTGGTTGTGAATAAAATTAGAAGTTCAAGTCCTTAATTGAGAGTAAGTTAGCCACTTCTGTCCCTTATTTGAGCATGTCAATTTTTTTTGGTTCTTTTTTCAGAAAATGGCTCCACTTCAGGTCTTTATTTGAGATTTTCCCTAAGTTATATCCCCATAAATTTTCACACATCATGCGGTCCACATTTTCAATTTATCGAAGATGGCTTACCCGCGTTAGGAAAATCCATAATTAGCAACCCCTCTCCAGTGAAAATAATTAAACAAATGAATAGCGAGCACAAACAACTTCATATTCAAGCATCAGATTTTGGCTCGCATCTTAATTTTCCTATTTGCGACTTTTTGGCAGAAGATTCACGAACCCCAGAATTTTACAAATAGGAAGTCTTCAAATTATGGGAAAAAAAGATTGAAACATTTTCAATTTTTTTTTTTTTTTTTTTTTACACTGGTAAATGGCGTGTTTGATAAAGTCATGAACAAGTGAAAGGCTTGGACCATGGGGTGCATGCGATGATCTTTTTAGCTGTCTCGTGCTTTGTCGTGGGCTGGGTATGGTCCATTTTTTAATTGAACGTGTGGAAGAGCATCGCAATTGAAATGGAAAATCTATATTTGATTGTAAAGGTCGTCTACTTCGTCCAGCCCCTGTTGAGTAGGTAGCTTCACATCTGGTCAACTCCACTAAATTTAGCTCCAGTCAAATATATGAATAAAAAGAAAGAAAGAGTCCACAAAAACAATTCGATTGCACATGGAATAGAAAATTCGACGGCTTGGGAAGCAGTAGAACGCTTGTCAAATAAGCAATTCACGGAGATTGCGGGCTTAAATTAAGAGAGAGAGGGGAAGAAAAGAGCCTCTGGAGTGCGACAGGCGTCGACGGTACCATTTCATTTCGCGAGACGGTTCTAATGTTTGCAAATACGCGTTTTTTTCCATGCCGGTGAATTTTTTAAAGAATTTAAAACTTTCGGAGAATTATTGGTAAAAGAAATATACCAATCACCTGACTTTTCGGTAAATTTTTGTTCATTTACTAAAACTTTTGAGAAATTACCTGACTCTATTTGATAGTTTGGGAAGTATCAACTTTTTTTTATATTTTATTCACTTTTATTTTTTTAGCCAACACCTTAAATTGTGCCGACCACTATATGAATTTATCAATATTTATTTGAGTGACTTACCGATATTATTTGCATCTAATTTTTTCAATAATTTTCAAGTACTGACTCTTATTTGAGTTAGCTTTCACTGTCGTTTAGTTTTTTACAAGCATCTTACATTTATTAACTCAAAATAATTAGTTAACAGAACTTGTTTTCTTTATCTATATCAGTTAATGTTTAAATATTTTTATGGACAATGAAAATATTTTACTCATATCTTCTTGACTTCCTCCGATCAAATTACCAACTAATACAAGTTATCAACTCCCACTTAAGTTGCTTGTTGCCAATGTTTATCTGTAACATGCCGCTTGAATACATGCATATATGTTCATCTTTTTCTAGATGAGATATTCTATCTTCGACCAAATCATTGAGGCAGGCATAATTTCAATCTGCGAAAACTTACAATTAATAGGGAACCGTATGATCATAATGACATGGCCTAATAATATACTTTTAAGCAAAATAAATGTTGTTTTTTACTGTAAGAGTTGAATAAAACATGGTCGTAAAAGTAGAAATTGATACCGCAATTTTGTTCTTGTCGAGACCCCACTCCCTGCCCACCGGAAAGTTCGAACCATAGAAAATCTGTAAAAGGTCTGGCCACTTTCCGCCCATCTGATCAAATCGATTTACGAGGACAAAGCGATAAGGCTCGAGGCAGTTCGAGCTTATTAAAGCAACTGTTCCCATTATTATAGCATGGTGGATACTTTTGCGAACTCATGAGCTGTAGACAATGACAAGGACCCATAATTAGGTGAGAATTATGTAATCACTCATAAATTTATTGTTAAAACATCACTTCAGCTCTAAAACTTTTAATTTTACCAATTCAGTTATAAATCTTTACACGGAATTCCCAAATAATCATTCCGGTCAATTTCCCGCAATCTAATCTCCGTTGACCGTCCAACGTAGCACACCGGCACATCGGCCATTTCGAATCAAAATTGACCGGATGAATTACATTAGAATTCTATGCAAAAGATCTAGATAAAATTAATGAATTGAAAAGTTCTTGAACGAATCAATATCTATATAATAGATTCATGGGTGTTTAAATAATTTCTCCCCCACAACTAGGGGTTAGGGATAATATAAAAGAAGTCCTTTAAAATTCGGATAGATTAATTCCGCGAGATACTCCATGGGCGACCTTTGAAAATTCTCATACTTGATCTAGAAAAAGTGTATATCCCCACCTCACCTTTCGGGTCTCCATATACATCTTCTTTACCGAACGAACAGCGTGGCCACCGACAGCATGAAGATTAGCTGTACCAACGCTCTCGTTGACGAGGCCCGAACGGGGTAACGCTTCTGGACATTTTGGACACGGTCAAAACAAATGAATGGTAAGAATAGTAAAAGCACTTCAGCGGTTGGGAGAGTCCGTCACCCCGAGTTTGAATCTTTCGCACTAAATTCATTGGCTCGAAACCATTCTAACCATCCATTAAAAGAGGATCACTCGAGGTGAATCGATGTAAATTATTTAGAAGCGGTCGATCTCGGGGGAACGAAATCTTGGTTTTGGGGACGTGTGAAAGTTTGTCCACATGCGAGGAATAAATCTGCGTCATGTCGACAGAGATCTAGAGCCGATGAGGACTATTTCCGAGTCCTAATTAAAGTCAATTATTGATTGCTTTACGATTGGATCCGGATTCAGTCAATCTTAAAATCACCTAAAAGATGTAATTAGGTGGGGATCTGGGAATCGAGGTTCGGGTTTCATAATGTTTCGCGACCCAACTTGCGCTCGTCAAAACGGAGATGGCTTTGACTTTTCGAGGCCGCGGAGGGGCAGAGGAGGGGACGGTCTTGAATATTTCTAATGCCGTGTCTTGTCGCCGAGCAGTTGGGCTGTCGTGTTGATCTGGAGGTGGGCACGGCGGATCGGGAATGCGAGATTAGAGAAGGCGGCCAAGCGAAATTTCATTACATCGATCATATAAAATTTAGGGGGTTCGAGAGGATCAATATTATAAAAAGGCAGGAACTATCGCAAGACATGGGAGAGGAAATTTGTAGATGATGCTTGAGTAGAGTGACGATAAAAATCGACAGGCTGGGCCTTTCAAATTATTATATTTATTTTTTTGTCTTGATACCTGTGATTAGATATTGCGTCGTGAATCCAAAGAATAACCTTTGATCACATGTCTCGTTAGAACATGCTTTCTTTTTTGTTATATCATGGGATTGCTTAGGCTAATTTTCACGTACTGTAATTCATTTTTCTCTCACTTTCAATATAATTTTGAATTCTTTTTGGTTTTGTCGAATAGTTTTGAATTGTTGAACTTGGCAATTTTAGAACTATTTTTTTTTTTTAATCTATAGTGTAATTCTGGAATTTTGTCAATTTCGCACATTCCTGTGAATTTCGAGATCACGTTTGATCCGGAGCTTAGCATTTCCTACCGTTCAAAGCTTAAAATTCAATCAAAGAATACAATTCGAGTGTACTTTTAAAATAATCCGATACTGGATAAACAAACAGAAAAAGGAACGCATGAATAAAAAAAATTGAAAGATGGTAGGGTGAAACGCACGACAGCCATCGATGTGGGCTCCTGTCGGCAAGATTTTAGATCTAGGAGCAAGCGAACAAGTGAGAAAGCAATGCTTTGTACATCGACAGGGAATGGTACAAAGAAAGGGTTGGCAATAAATACTATATTTCATCATGTTCATGCCAAAAATTGAACGAGAGAACATGTGAACATGAAAAGGGCAAGAAAAAAAATCCTCTAGAGGAAGACGAGCCGAAACACCACCGGACGGCAACAGTCAGCGGGTCCCGCCGACGCTCACAAGCTCCTTTCCTCCCTCCAACTGATGAGGGAGAGAGAAGATATAAGATTAAAACGTGCGGCTTTGGAGTTTTGACCAATGATCATCTGAGACGTAAGCGTCGTCATACCACAAGGTAGCCCTCTCCTTGATTTTTTTAGAGCGATGGCCTTAGAATCTCCGAAGGCCCCGACACCATAAGAGATGATTTATGGTATTACTACGTTATCCAATAAGACGACCCTCTCCTCGGCCAACCGGTCCTGAGGTTTCTACCTGCCTAATGTAGATCAAAACGCGATGAATCATCCCAATTCAAATCCGGACCGTTAAAAAGGGATTAATATAATTCGTGTGACTTTCCTTTGTAGTCTCGAGGTCCTTATTGGGAAATCAACGCAGATCAGAAGGCGATGAATCGCCCCGATTCAAATCAGGACCGTTAAAGATGGGATTGACATCATTCGTGTGACTTTCCTTCGTGGTTCTTGAGGTCCTCATTGGCAAATTGCAAAAGGGAACGTCCTCATCCCTAAAAACGCCGGACCTTTCTGGCTTTCTGTGTAATATTGCTGACACCGAGAGCGCAGAAAAGGCCAACCCTCTGTCACGCGTTTTTCGCGTCGGGGCCCACCGAGGACCATCTCTAACTGAAAGCTCTTTTGACATTATCTCCGTCCCTTTTTTCTCGTAGGGAATTACGGATACTTAAATCCGTAAAATTAGGAAAATTAAATTTATGGCGGAGAAAGGGATTCTTAGGATTTCCGAACTCGCTTGGTTTGAATGAGATTTTCTTTTTGTCAGTATTTGGACGAGGATTTGAGAGTTTTTTTTTTTTTTTCAGTCCTACTCTAATCCTACTATAACACTCACTTTCGACTTTCGTCCGCCTTTGCGGGCGTGGAAATCGAAATCCACCCCGAAATGAAATCTTCCCCACCCAATCCCCCAAAGGTGAAGATTTGACCCCAACCTCCCCTTCCAAATGGAAGGGTGGCGGGTGACGGCGAATCCCAGTGGTTTGAGGATTCAAGAGTTTAAGATATGCAGAACTGTCGGTTTTCCAACCACTCTAATTAAACGTATGTTTAATTTGTAATTCGATTTTCAAAATATCGATTATCACGAAATATAAGTTTCCGTCTTATGGTGTCTCAATTGAGTAGACCTAGTTGGAGTCATGGACACAGTGGCCTGATAAGCCAAGGGAAAAGGAAAAGTCTAAAGACTCATATTATTTTGCGAAAAAATAAGTAATTTGAAAAATATATTTTTTAAAATAATTATTTTTGTCACTTACAAAAATAAATGAACAAAAAAATTTATCATTCGTAAAAATATTTAAATATAAATTATTATCAATAATGAAAATATATTTTATTAACTAGTTATTTCAAATAATATAATCAATCATTTAAAAAAAAACGATAAATTCTTCATTTTTTGCTAAATAAATTGAGCAAATAATTCATTTTTTATGCTCGACGTGTTCAACTTGGACAGCTCTATCCAGATTCAACTAATTTTGCATCAAAAGTCAGTGAACCCATGGGTGAATCTAAATGGTCATTGTTAGGCACGACACTAGATCGAATCCATTTAGGTTCACCCATTAATCGAGTCTAATGAGTTTGTTTCGAGACCTTGTATTATTTGGTCACTTTTAGTATATATGCTTTTTAACTTCGGAATATGTGTAATCCACGTAAGCTACTTTAGCACGAGTTGGTTTTGCCTATTTTAGACTACTTGATTGACTTCTACTTTCTATTTTACATAATTCCTATAACTCATGCGTTTTGAAATATTTTTATAATAAACTGAAACCCCTTATATTTTTACAATGCTTAAATTGTCCACAAGTGAATTCATATATAACCTTTTTTTTCCCCATAGTTTCCTGAAATACAAATAATATTTTGAATTTCGACTGAATTTTGGCCTTGCCATAAATGTAAACGAACAAGCCCTCGCGTTCCCATGATAGCTGAGTCTGATCAAGCTCGCTTTGACGTGTACATCAACCCCATCTAACATCACTCCTGTCGATGCGTTAGCGGTGCCTAGTCTTGTTCTAGGTTGCTTTGATTGCAACGAAATCGACGAGTCCTTTGGCATGCGCCGATCCTCATCACTCTCCAATTTATTTCAATTTTAAAGATTGTGCCAATTATTGGGAGAAAGAAAGTCCACGCCAATCATTAAATACATATGTCCCGTTGTTCTCGAATTTAAGTTAGAACACAATACTTAGAGATAGAACTTTGTGGGTTCGACTTCTTGTGTGCTTATTTTCAATTCATCACGTTGAAAAAGTGCACAATTTGTGAAGAAATTCAACGAATGAAATTACAGAAACTCAACATACTCCGACTATGACATGGATGGATAAGTCATTGGATTCTCGAAAGATGACCACAATATCTCGGGACAAGTAATTTCACACACGGCTTTTCATACTTTAAAGAAGAGAAAATAAAAATTACGAACGACTAATAAATGCAGATAAAATGTCGCTTGTGTCGTGTTGAAAAAGGGCGTTGGCTAGTGAATTAGTTCGGAGGCTTACGGATCCCCACAAAACAAAAACGCTGTAGGAGAAGCTACAATGTATGTACGTACGTACGCGGCCCGCTACTTTCGATTGTCTTTTTCACGAACAAAAAAGGAGATGGCAACATGAAGTGACCGCTTAACTAATTAATTGTATTGCCCGACTCAGTTACGTTTTATCCTTTCGCCTAATCAAGACAAGAACCCCAGTAGTAGGGGCTCTGATTGTACGCTTTTCAGGCGGATCACACGGTCTATAATCCTAGGATCGATCAACCTAAAGCTGTCGGAATTCACTTGACTTTCCCGCCACCATCCGAAGCCTTCTTTTCTATGCTGGATTTCTAATCCAAATTATTAATCCTTTCGAAAGCGACACGTCCTTGATGGACCCGCGTGAGTAATCCTATATGGTACTAAATACTCAATAAGTAGAAAGTTATCGGCAAAATTACTCTTGATATCGAAATTAGAATTTTCACATTATTATTCGAGAGATCGAAGCTGTGAAATCGATCAAAACTTTCCATTTTTCATTTTTCCTAATTCAATAGGACATCGAATGCCAATGAAATCTCAATTCCTTCTTGTGCAAATTTGCAAAAATTCCACAGTAACGAGGCGCGATAAGATCCTAAATATCTATGTAGATAAATCATGATAGATGGGCAAAATTGAAAAGAAGGAAAAGAAAGGCGTTCACGAAATGCCTTTTTTTTTTTTATTTTGTCAATGGAGTAGCGTGGAGATGTTTCTCTTTCATGATCGATGGACAGATGCCTGGGGTGGCGAGGGTGGCGAACCAGGGTCCGCCATAGCGGTCGCCTCATCTCCTCCTGTCGTGCGATGTGGCGACCCTCGTTCACACCTAAACCGAGTCATGGTGAAGGGAGAATTAACTTCTTGCCATTTTGCCTGACGTCACCTGTGACGTCCAGAAAGGACCCCACCTTCCCCAAAATAGGCATTACTTCCCTCCTCCTGATTATTGATAGCCAAATTTTAAGGAAAAAAAATAACGCAAATTGTGTAATGCCTCTCCTACTTTAGATCTAACTTTTAGATAGAGGATTATCCCCAGATATTAGGGGAATCATGCAACGAAGTCGGATTTACCTAGCAACAAATCACTAATAGAGATACCAAAAATTATCCCGCGATTTTCAATTATAGCATGCATCAGGACCGAAAATTATCTCGCGATTTTCAATTACAGCACGGATCGGGACGAATTAATAATTCGAAATTTTTTTTTTCATATTTTTCTATTTCCTCATCTTTTACTACTCGAAAGAGGAGGAGGAGGAGAGAGAAGAGAGATGGGGTGAAGGGAGAAAGGCGTCAAACGAGAAGAGTGAGCGGTGCTGTGCGTGTGTATTTATTAGAGTTCAAAATCGACGCAAATCCACGTAGAGAAAATCTCCCCCTCTCCTCCCTCTCTCTCCCTCCCCATTCTCTCTCCTCCCAGCTGTTGCCTCTCCGGTTCCGTCTCTCTCTTTCTCTCTCTTCCCCCGATCGCCATTCCGATTCCGTCGACGGAGCTGCAGCGATCTCTGCGGGGGATTGGCTTCGCTGCATTGCCCTCCTGTGCGGTGGATCTCGCTCCCCGTCCGGCGCACCGGCGCGCTCCAGCCTCCGATCTGTAAGTGTCCCCCGATCTCGTGCCTTTACTTTTCTTTCCTTTCGCCTCCTCGTTCGAGGTTCGTCGCGCGAGGAATTCGATCTCTCGCAACCGTTAGAATTCGCCGACGGCCTGTAGAATTTCGGTGGAATTCCGTGCTTGGTTCTTGAGTCGCTGCCCCTCCGTGTTTTTGTTTTTGTTCTTTTTTTAAGAGATCGCGCGCGTGAGCGAGAATGACGGGCGACGTCGACGCGCCCCGCGAGGCGTCCGTGGAGGTCGCGCCGGTGAATGGCAAGATCGACGAGAAGTGCGGGGCGGACGCGGGAGCGCAGCAGGATCTGGTGAAGAGCGTCGGCGATTGCAATGGCGTGCCGCGCCGCCGCGAGGAGGAGGCGGCGGTCGATAATGGAATCGAGAATGGCAATGGGAACGGCGAGGACGATGCGGATGGCGCCTATGTTTTCATCAAAGGGAGCGAGGCTGTCGGCGAGGGTGTCGGCAATGGTTTTGCTGGTACCGATCTGAGGGAAGAGAGCGTGGAGGCTAAGGCGAGTGATATTGATTTGGGGGGCTCGAAAGTTGGTGCTGAAAACGGTAATTGTGATGTCGAGCAGGCAGCTGTTAATAGAGAGAATGGACATAGGGAAGGTAAGTTGGTGAATGGAGAAAATGGGGACCGTCATTTTGACGGCAATATTGTTGTGAACGAGGTTGAATTAGTGGACCAGGAAGGTAATGATGCGCATATTAAAGAAAACAATGGGGGGACCTTGGTTGATGAGGTCGAGACCAATCCAGCTCATGGCAAAGTTGTTGACCTTAACGATGGTGAGTGTCATGTTGAGGATCATCTTATGGACAATGGCACTGGAACGGAAGATTCGCAGGGTGAATTCATCAAGAGCACACTGGCTGGCAGTACTTCAGCTGAAGAGCAAAATCATGAGGCAGATACTTTGGAATCTGCTCAATTGAAACAGCACGAAGGGGAGTTTCACATTGAAAAGCAACTTGCGGCGGAGTCCTCTTTAGATGTATCAGATGAATTCTCAGCATCATGTGATGCAACAGTTGTGGCATCCAGAGGCAACGAAACATTTGAAGTCCCACAGGCTGATGAAGCGGACTCTTCTGGACAAATGGGTGGAGATCAGAAGTCCTTAGAGGTGGAGCCCTCTCTAGAGATTTCAGAAGAACTTTCAGGGTCTTGTGATGTAATTGTTGTGGCATCTGAATGTGAGAGAACATCTGAAGTTCCACAGGCTGACCAAGCAGACTCTTCTGGTCAAGTGGACGAAGATCAGAAGTCTGAGTTAAAAATGGAGGATTCTCGTGAGGTTGAGGTCCTCAAGATTGATGATGGGGCTGGTAACGAGGATGAAAAGGTTAAGGAGGAAAGAAAATCATGTCCAGACATAGAAACAGAACAGAATCATGAACCCAAGAGAACATTTGAAGTCCCACATGCCGACCAGACGGACTCTTCTGGTCAAGTGGATGAAGATCAGAAGTCGGAGTTGACAATTGTGGATTCTGGTGAGGGTGAGGTCGGCAAGATTGATGACGGGGCTGGTAACAAGGGCGAAAAGGTTATGGAGGAGAGAAAATCATGTCCAGACATAGATACAGAACAGAACCATGAACCTGAGAGAACATTTGAGGTCCTACAGGCCGACCAGGCGGACTCTTCCGGTCAAGTGGACGAAGATCAGAAGTCTGAGTTGAAAATTGAGGATTCTTGTGAGGGTGAGGTCCTCGAGATTGATGATGGGGCTGGTCAGGAGGATGAAAAGGTTATGGAGGACACAAAATCATGTCCAGACATAGAAACAAAACAGAACCTTGAACTTGAGAGAACATTTGAAGTCCCACAGGCTGACCAGGCGGACTCTTCTGGTCAAGTGGACGAAGATCAGAAGTCGGAGTTGACAATCGTGGATTCTGGTGAGCGTGAGGTCGGCAAGATTGATGACGGGGCTGGTAACGAGGATGAAAAGGTTGTGGAGGAGAGAAAATCATGTCCAGACATAGATACAGAACAGAACCATGAACCTGAGAGAACATTTGAGGTCCTACAGGCCGACCAGGCGGACTCTTCTGGTCAAGTGGACGAAGATCAGAAGTCTGAGTTGAAAATTGAGGATTCTTGTGAGGGTGAGGTCCTCGAGATTGATGACGGGGCTGGTCAGGAGGATGAAAAGGTTATGGAGGAGAGAAAATCATGTCCAGACATAGAAACAGAACAGAACCTTGAACCTGAGAGAACATTTGAAGTTCCACAGGCTGACCAGGCAGACTCTTCTGGTCAAGTGGACGAAGATCAGAAGTCGGAGTTGACAATCGTGGATTCTGGTGAGCATGAGGTCAGCAAGATTGATGATGGTGCTGGTAACGAGGATGAAAAGGTTATGGAGGAGAGAAAATCATGTCCAGATGGAGATACAGAGCAGAACCATGAACCCGAGAGAACATTTGAACTCCCACAGGCTGACCAGGCGGACTCTTCTGGCCAAGTGGATGAGGATCAGAAGTCAGAGTTGACAATTGTGGATTCTGGTGAGGATGAGGTTGGCAAGATTGATGACAGAGTTGGTAACGAGGATGAAAAGGTTATGGAGGAAAGCATTTCATGTCCAGACATAGATACAGAGCAGAATCCTGAACCTCAAGTGATTTTGACTAAGGACTTTGGTTCAGACAAGGAGAAATCATCGACAAAAATGGGTGATGATTCTTCTTCAGAAGCAGCCCCAGAGGAAATTAGCATGAAATCTAGTGAGTTTGCTACAGCAGAATCGAGGGCTGGCCCTTTTTCTGATGATACTGGAGATGTTGAGCCAACTGCCACTGCACCTGATCCTATTGCTTCCGAGAATGCCAAGCATGAGGCTGTGATGGACGCCCTTGATGCCAGTCAAGAGATAAATGAAGAGGCTCATGCCTCAGAGAACACTGAAAGCACCCCTTCCTCAGCCGGTTGTGTCAATGTACCTGTTCAAACTGGTAAGGGTTTTCTCATCTAGGCTAATAATGATTCTGTTGGAAATAGATGGTAGGAAAAAGACTGCAACTTGACTAATTATGTTTCTTCTTTGGCTATTAATAATGTGAAACTAATTGCAGAACTTGAAGATGTGAATTCTGAAGAAAAGCAGACTGGCATTCCTCAATGTGTTAATGCCGATTTGGAAGTCAGAGAAGAGAATGATTCAACTGTAGTAGATGTAACGTCAAGTTGTTCTGCTACTAATTTAAGTGCAATTACAGAGATCTGTTTTGGCTCCATCGGCCAGAAAGAAATATCTTCCATTTCTTTGGACCACATTAATGCAGAGCCAAAAGTTTCAAATTCTCAGTCTGCTGGAAGCCATCATACCCATACTACAGAATGCCCTTCAAATGATACAGCTGAATATGAAAGTTTTGCTGCTCAAAATAGCAAATCGGGACTAAAGAATGAGCTGGATGCTGTATTGGATGAGAAGAGAGAAGATCAATCCACCATTGAGAATGATAAACCGGCATTTTCACGACCAGAAGGTGTTGATGTAGTTGCCCAGAATGATGCAGCACTGGCAGAGGTTTCTAGTATCCCTGCTTCTGAAGAACAGAATGTTGGCAGTGAGGTGGAAAAGAAACTATTTAATTTTCTTGTAAAGATTCCCCGATATGATGACGAAAATTCCAAACAACAGATCAATGAAGCTCAGTTGCAAGTGACTGAGAAGACACAAAGTCGTGATGCTATTCAAGCTGAAATTCAGATTATAAAGGTACAAACCCTTTTTACATCACATAACTTTCTTGTCAATCTCTTCCCTAAATTTTCTCTCTCTGATATTATTTGATTGAACCTTCTACGGCTAGGCTGCTTGCAAGGCGCACAATGAAAAGTTGATGATGCCTTATCTCAAGAGAATGCTGCACGAGAGTTGTTCAAGTCTAAAAGGGACGAAATAGAGTCTGTTCAATCTGTTATTAACAAGGTGAAGAATGCAATTACAGTGGGTGACTATGATGTGAGGGTAAGTGGTTACTCTTGCTCCAAGCACCAACTCCTAGAGTCATGAAAGAAAATCCAGAGAGAGGGAGAGAACTGGCAGAGGGAAAAAGAAAAATACTGTGTGGATCTTTTTATGCATTTTTTAATGTGTGGTGTCTTTATTTTCTGCAGATACAGGGTATGGAACAAAAGATACAGCATGAAACCCTGCCTTTAAAGGAAGAAAAGCAATTGGTCCGTGATATTAAGCAACTAAAGTATTCGCGAGAGCAACTTGCTAATAATATGGGAGGGCTTGATGAACTTAAGCTGGCTTTGGATCAAAGAGAGCAAACTGAGGAGCAACTGAAGGTATCCTGTTTAATAGCCTCGAATGACTTTTTTGAAGTAGGTCCGGAAGTTTTTGTGCACTCAGTGCATTCTCCCGTGTTTGGTGTCTGTGAGGCACGGAATGCTAAATTGTGAAGTTTTATGTGCAGTCTCTCAGGAAGGAAGCAGATTTGCTCAGAGAAAACGTTTTAAAAGCTGAAGCAGTTACGAAATCTGCTAAGAGAAAATACTCCGAAGAGAGAGAGAAGCATCGTGAATTGCAGGTTCGGTTTAGAGATGCAGATAAAGTACGCCAAGAGGCATATATTCATCTAAAGAATTTAAGGAAGCAATCATATGAGAAGGTATGTGATCTTCGTGTTCTCTTTTATGACATTTCTCCAGTCTTGCTGGTCTGTTGATTAATATTTGCCGAACAGACAGCAAATAGATAATATCACAACAAGCTTCATGATGACAATAGCCTTTGAAACCAAGATCTTGACAAATTGGTATCTGAAAAAGGCTGCCGATTTTAGTGAAATACTGTTTACACTATATTATTCTGGATTGGCAGAACAAGTACTTCTGGAATTACAAGGATGATGTGAAGATGTCGATTGATCTGGCGTCAAAGGGCGATAGGGAGGCACTCTCTCGGTTCTGTATTGATCAAGTAAAGTGCATTTTATTTTGTCATTGTCCTTATTATCCAGATGATCCACCCTGGCTTTGACCCTCAATGATGTTGATAATTCTTCAGGTGGAGACGGTCATGGAATTATGGAACAAAAGTAATGATTTTAGGGAAGAGTATCTTAGATGCAATGCCCCTAGAACGTTAAGGAGACTTGGCACAGCTGATGGTCGTTCCCTTGGACCTGATGAGGCGATGCCTGCTATTCCTGTAAATCAAACAGCAGTTAAAGATAAGTCCATGTCTGCTCTTCCAAGTATAGAGAAAGAAAAGGTACCCGTTGTTGTGGAAGCTAGACCGGCAGCAGATGATAAGTTACCCGTGAAAGAGGTGGAGCAAAAGAAACAGAGAGCCAAGAGTAAAAGTTCTGCAAAACCTGTTGCCCAGGTGGAGGACTTGGTAGCAGTTTCAAGCAGAGATGTGGTCGACGTGGAAATCGAAGAGCCCAAGCTATCAAAGGAGGAAGAGGAATTGGCGAAGAAGGCGGAAGAATTGAGGAAGGCAGAAGAGGCTGCCATTTTAATGGAGCAACGGCGATTAGAGGAAAAGGCCAAAGCTAAGGAGGCTCTGGAGAGGAAGAAACGAATTGCTGAAAGAGCCCAAGCAAGAGCTGCTTTGAAGGCGCAGAAGGAAGCTGAGCAGAAGGAGAAGGTAAAGTGTTTCAATATCAATTTGCATAGAGGGTAGTTCTCTTTCTGATACCAAGATTCTTACTGCCTCATATTCTTGTGCAGGAAAGGGAGAAGAAGGCAAAGAAAAAGGAAAGGAAGAAGGGCGGAGGCGCCATTGCGATGCCTTCAGATGCTGGCATTGAAGGAGAAACCGCTTCGTCCTCGGAAGCGACTGCCGAGGCTTTAGCAGATTTTGATGCTAAAGACAAGCCTGCAGCAACGGTGAAGAGACCTCAAAAACCGTTGCATTTCGTAAAACAGACCAAAGTAAAGCCCATCCCTCCCCCTCTTCGCAACCGAGGCAAGAGAAGAATGCAGCCCTGGATGTGGGCCGTCCTTACTGTGGTGCTTGTTTTTGCCCTATTTTTGGTGAGCAATGGCTGGAATCTCTTCTAATCGGGGATTCGGTAGTTTGGTTTTACGAACGTGCATCTGGACTTCGGCTTACGTGAGGTTTCATCAGGTATTTTATAGGTATGATATACACAGGTGATTCTTTTATATATTCAGGGAGGGTTTTGAGCTAAATTCGTGTTCTTTTTTATTATAAAGAGGCTTTATGGCCTTCACATACGGCAAATAGATTGGTTGGTCTGTTTCTCTTGTTAGTATTTATTACTATAAGCAGATATTAAAAGGAACAGAAAGTGTTTGCTTCTATTTGTTATGATTCTGAGCTAATAATTCTGGTGCCTCTCTCTCTCTCTCTCTCTCTCTCTCCCTCCCCAATGTAAAAGTTTCAGCTGAAGGCAACAATGACGCTGGTATGCGAGCCTTCAGCCGTCTCGCTGTTACTGAATACTGGTCACTTATACAATCACAATCACTTAAAGAACAGTCATTCATCATCTGTTGGCTGGACATACACGTAAATGTGTTAAGGGTCCTGTAAACGGCTGCTTTTGGGACGCTTGTTTAGTATACTTAAGTCGCAATCCTTATGTTAACAAAATCCATATCATTAATCGTTTTACTATCCAGAGTAGCTTTTGTCGTCCTAGAAACTCCTTCCTCTTCAAGCTGGTCCATTCTTAAACAATGGCAATCCATTCTTGAAAAAACATAGGCGGTCCTTTTGCAGACTTGGCCAATAGAGAAACTAGCCCGGCAACCTGGGACAAAGCCAAGCTACGACGCATGTTTGCAATTCTTATCCCTCCCTCTTCTTCTTCTTCGGCTGTCGCGCCTCCCCTTTGGTGATATTCTGAACCAATGCTTCCCCAAGCCCTTCACCGAGGCTCTCCATTAGCGATCCAATAAAGTCGGAAACCACTCGCGAGGCCAGCCGAGCTGCAGCCCCGAGCATGCTTGTACGCTTCTCAGGTTCTTTGATGCCATTATCGTAGAGTCCGTTGACGATGCTCTTAGCGCAAACTGCGTGGAGGTAGTAGCCGCAGGCCGTGCATCCGTATACTCGGCCTGACCTCCTCCTCTTGCATTCCCCGCAGACGAAACCAAGGTCCGCACTCGATGAGGCCGCTGGTGGCAGAAGCTGCAGCGTGTGAGGATGGTTCGAGATGACGATTTCCTCCGGTAGCATCTTGCAGCACGGGTGCATCTGGAAACTACAAGTTCCGCAACGGAAAGCGTAGCCCTTGATGGGTTTCCCACAAATATCGCACCTCGATTTTGCTATTCCACTTTTCGCTGCTTGAAATTTCCAGCGCAAAGTCAATGACATTAGGCCCAAACGAAGTATTAGCTAACATGAAAAGGAGAGAAAAACTTGCCGAACCATTTCTTTTTTCCCGGATAATTTTGATGAATTTCTAACTTTGCTTAAAGAGAGCATTATCCCAAGTTGGGAACTAACATTTTGCACCTCGAATAAAAAACGTATGATCATTCGACGGAGCATATATCACCTGGCTGTCCCAATTCTACATGCAAGTCCTTCTATAGATGCGTCATCTCGCTAACAAAAATATTAACTACACGACTCGATGGCCGTTCCTGATATGAAAGTGAAAGTAGAGCAAAAGCCAGCCGTAAGCAGGATCCAAAGACGTTGAAATCCAGTACGATTCGATGGTCATCAACGATTACATCCGATCTAGGTTTACTTTCTCGAAGGTACTAACGTGAAGTCTTGATGGAATGGGCTACCAAGTGCAATTCACGACCAAAGTTCACTGGTACTTTCCTAAATCCCCCAACTTACGTATATATTGTGGAGTCGGGCGGCACTCTCCCAGGCCTTCTCCTGGGTCAGATAGACAGATTGAGGGATAGTTGAGAGTGCTACTCTTTTCCCGGGATAATCCAGGAAAGACTCGCCATCAACGTAGTTCGCGCATGTAAAGCTACTCGAGCATAAGGGTGGGCCGGCCCTGTGGAACGTAATTTCTTGGCTTTCCTCTCGCGCGCGAATTGTACTCTCGAGTCACTCCCACGTTTTGTTATATATGTAGCTGGTCAGCTACAGAGTGCAACATGTGTGTGGGTTGCACATGAATAACAACAACAATTCACCTGGCTTGGAATGGAAATAGAGCTCGTGCTGGTGGTGGAATGGATGGTTCTTGAAGACCTGATTAGGCAAGGGCAGGGCACAGAACTCGTGCAGGTGGAAGTCGCATGGCTGGCACGTGTACCGCTTGCCCGCGCCATACTCTAGGCACCCGGCGCACCTGAAGAGGTCCGGCAGGTTGATCTTGGACAGGTAGTGCTGCAGGTGGCTGTAGTGGTTTATCTCCTCCCCAAAAAACAGCTGTGGAGACATCTGACTAGGATCCGAATTTACACACGGACACTCGATCAGAGGGGGCGACCTCGGTGTGAATGTCGTCCACGACGACGAGGGCAACGCTGTCGTCCGGGGAGGAGGAGGGGAGGGAAGTTTTTCCGTGGATGGAGACCCCTTGAGGCTGTGTGTTCTGGACTTGATCATGGACTTTGCTCTCAACATGGTGATGGAATGTGCAAAATCTCTCTGAACTAAAAGTGGGGGGGTTTGCAAATTGGAGAACAGGGAGGAGAATATTTTTATATGGGAGAGGAAAAGAATGGTACTGTTTGCAAAGAAGGAACCATGCACAAAGAGGATGCCAGTAAGACCATCTTTTGTTTGGTTTATTTGCATGTGCTAAGTATGTTGCCACAATTTGTTCCTCCTATTTGATGGAAAAGACAAGCAATTCGAGAGAAAGGAGCGGATATCTACTCAATCGAGCAATATATTCTTCGTATCCCGATCGATTACATTATGTGTTTGGTTTCCATTCGGATGATTCTCCATACATTCTACCAGTCCCTTACAAGAGATATGTAGTGAATCTCATCTGCAGAAGAAGTCATTCCGGATGTAACAATCCTTGAACCTAGGACAATGGAGGAAACAACAAATTTGAAAGTTATGGCACACTTTAAAAAGAGAGAATGAAATTATCTGCCACCTATGATTCAATCATTGACTAAGCATTTTCATTTGATCTTGATTTTTTATTTAATTTCCAGAGCACTTCCTCAAGAATTTCAGGAAATTTCCTATTTGGACCCAAATTTATTGCCTGTGAAGCCAATTATAGTTTTAAACTGTTGGAATTTAACTAAAGAAAGTATGTGTGTGACAGTGTGTCTATGAACCTTTTTGCTCTTTTCAAATACTTCTATTGGAATAATTAAATATCAAACTGCACATTTATTTAAAATTTTTTAGAACAATGGATAGTTATTCTACAAAATCTCATATAATATTAAAATAAGAGATCCCGAGTTCAAATATTTCCAAGACCCGATTAAATATTTCCATGCTTAGACTAGACTAAATGTAATGTTAAATCACGATTTTAATATAGTTGAAGTGGTTTCATAAAATATCATAATTTTCTCGATTCATGAGAGAAGGGAATTCCATCATTTCTTGGTTTTCCACATTGTGAGCGGCATCTTGTGATTTTCTTCCGCTTTAAATGGATGCCTTTTTCTTTTGCAACATCTTGACTTGGGGTGATCGATGCCCAATAATTAATTTGTGTTCTACAAGCGATTCCCTATGTCTGTGCTTTTAGTTCGTCATACCAGGAAAAATACCACTAAGAGGCAAATAATAGGATGGAAAAAGAGAGATATTCCGGCCATTGATTATTGAGAAAATTTCAACGTATCCCTCGAATCGATCAGCCTTTTTCAAAAAGACCTTCCAAAGCGGCGATTCTCTATAAAAAAAATCTTTCGAAGCGGGACGATGTTTAGGGGACAAAATCGCCCTTGTTCGATGGTAAAAATTGATCCCGTCATCTGCGCATGGTCACCGGAAGCCGGAAGGTGCTTGTTGATTGCCGGCGACATGGTAGAGGGTCTGTCGGAGCATGGCGGTCCGCTCCGGAGGGTGTTCCGAGATAAGTGCCATTTTGAGGGGCCGCTTGAGGAAAAAATTGCTCAATTTGGAGGGGCTTTTTTCAAATTTTCTCGAGTACGGTGTGGTGTTTCGTCAAGCAATATGATTTTAGCTTTGATTGTTGTCCCTCGAAAGATGTCGTGATGATTGTCTCGCGTGTAGACTTTTAAGGTCCCATATTCCTACAGACTTCCTGCTTTTCATGGAGAATATATGCACAAGAATAGAAATCGTGAAGGACTTCGAAGAGGAAAATGACAGAGCACAGGACCACTTAATGTAGAGGGATCAAATACGACATGTAGAAAAGACGAGGTAAGAAGACACGTAACGTCCCAATTAACTTATGACAAACACGCTCCGACATCTCGAGGGGTTATTCTCATGTACGAAATTTGTTTGGGCTCTTTGGGCATTTAAACCATTGATTATCAAGTGTGATTCAGGCCCAACACACATTGGATAATCACGAGCGACACTCATTTTCTATACTTTCGAGGCGACCCGATAGAATGCGCAAGTGTAGTGATTCAAACTTAGGTTCGAAGCAAAAATAACAATATCATTTTATCATTTTAACAACCCTGATATTAAAAACTGAGGTGGTTTGTAGGGAAATAATAAAAAAAAGGGCTTACGCAGACAGTTTATGGAATAATAGTAATTTGTTGTCGGGGAAAGGGAGGAAAATTGATCCATGAACAGGAGCCGTCGATGAAGCATAAGCGATTCGGCCACCTCTCCCCTCTTCTTCTCTACCCTTTCAAAACGCTCCCATACAAGAGCCAGATCTCTTCCAAGTGCGTATGCCATAACCAGAGCTCTCCAAGAATGGTGTCAGGATAACTCTCTTTCGCTTATGAACTGCTTTCTAAATCAATAACTTGCTCTCTATTCATTTACTCTGCATATGGCTTGCTTTCGTTTCGGCGTGTCCTGGAAATTTCCTGGCGTGCCTGGACAGGCTGCTGTCGCCGGTTGGGGGAGATCCTCCTCAGGCGTCGCATGGGGCGGCAGTGGCGTGTGAAGGTGGCTTTGAGGGACAGGACGGCTATTTTGGAGATGGCTGGCCGGGATTCCTGCAGGACAATTCGGCTTGAAATCGGCAGCTTCATGGTATTTTGTTGCCGCAGTGGCGGCCTGTTCAGTATCGTCCTCTTGGGGCACACCGCGACCACGGTGACAGAACATCATGAAGTCCCCCAATTTTCAACCAGAGTTGTCCTCCAGGAATTCTTGCTAGCCATCTTCAAAATAGACATTCTGTCCCTCCGACGTCACGTTCACATGCCACAAATCACCTTCAAAACAATCCGATGTTGGTCCGTGAACAAAGCAGAGAAGCAAGAGGTAATCACCACCGTTGTACCATTAGCAATCCAAGTTCAAGACCAAAAGGATTCTTCTCTCCAGACAGTGAATACTATCGATGCACGGATGCTTGAACTGAGTATGCTCGAGTTAAGCCATGTCTCTGTTTTTAATTTATCTGACCGCACGACACTGAGTAATTTAAAGAAATTCAGGTGTTGTGCATTTGCCTGTTCTCCTCAACGCTCCCTGGAATAGGGAGCCAGGTTGTGTACTTGAGACATGATCTAGTGGTGCATGATTGCATCCGTTTAGATTCCATGCCTGGTTTTCTGATAGTTCGATGTCTAATGTACCTCGATAACTATGCACGAACAGGTCTTAGACGCTCCATCAGCGGCTTCTGCAAAAAAGCAATACAGTGGTTTCTTTGTCATCTCAATCAAAGATCCAAGTAAAAGCAAAGTGATCATTTCTTATCCAATCATTCTATTTCTATTTTAAAATTATTTTTTTGTTCTAGAACTTGTTTTTAAAACAAAATTTGTTTAATAAAACAATTTCATTTTTTTTATTTATGGAATTGATTTTTACTTTAGAAATAGATTTGAAACAGAAATCATAAGTAAAAATTTTTTACTTCTCTATTTTTAGAACATAAATGAGAAATAAAAACTCTTTTTTATTGTTTGTCCTTGCTACCAGCCTACCGCCCATCTACCACCATCGGCCGCCATCTACCATATGCCTAGTCATAGTTCATCAACCGCCGCCTGCTATCTCCCGCCGCCACCACTAGTCGCTATCCTCCGTTGTCGTCCACCACCATCGATCGTTGTTGGTCGTTGCCCGAGAGGGAAAAATTTTGTGATTAAACGCATATTTTTGTTTAGAAGAGAGATATAAATTTTGTGTCATTATCAAATGCATATTTTTACTTAGAAACTTATTTAACAAAAGAAATAGAAAAATCTTCATCTCTTCCGGAAATTAATTTCTAGCTAGAATAATTATCATTCACGCCATCATTCTCCAAACTTTTCATCGAAACGAAAATGGAGAACTGTGTTACGAAGGTATACGTATTTATCTTGACCTTGCAGCTATTAAGCATGAGCCTCCCCAAAGAGTTTCCTGTCAAATCAATGCCCTCGTAGGCCCCCATCCCAATCTTAGGAACTCAAAATACGATAATTAAGGGCATAGACGATAATCATTTTATTTTTATTGTAGATTTATTTTTCTACTCTAGACTTGTTTCTAGTGCAGAAATCTATTTAGTAATACAATTTCATATTTCTGTTTTTGAAACAAATTTTTAATCTGGAAATAGATTTCAAACAAAAACAAGAAGTAAAAATTTTCTATTTATTTCTAGAACAAAAATAAAAAAGAAAAACTCTTCTCATCACTTCTCTTTGCTTCTAGTTGGCCGTCCACCTGCCTGCCATCCGCCACTAGTACCCGTCGTCGCCGTCCACCACCACCCCCCCCCGGCGCCCGCTGCCACCTTTTGAAAGAGAAATTTTGTATTATTATCAAACGAATTTCTATTTCGGGAATATAAATTTTGCGTCATTATCAAGCATGTATTTTTGCTTAGAAACTCATCTAAGAATAAAAATAGAAAAATCTATTTCTATTCTCAATTTCTAGCAAAAATGACTATTCATTCGTGTCCTTAAAAACACAATGTCTTCTCTCCAGACCATGTTGAAGATGCAGACATCTCCTATCTCGATCATTGTCAGCCAAACACTCGCGCTGGCCTCTGCCTACCTTGCCTTCACCATCGAAGAGAATGCATGGGACGCGCCACTTCTTACCATTAGAAACTTGAAGAGTGATGTCTCTCGAGTCCCCCTTGAGATGCATCCCAACAAAAGAGGTCGGCAGATGCTGCTCATGAAGGGGGGAAAAGCAGTGAATAAGGAAGTGAAATAATAAAGAGATTATATCTGTAAATATCATGCAGGATGTAGGCATAGTTGGTTGTCTTGCTAGTCTTGTTCTTCTTGCTTAATGATGAACTTGAAAAGATAAAAATCAGAGTAAATCAGAACCAGGATGACTCACCATAAGAAATTTCTCTCTCCCATAAGGTTACGTTTGATTGTCCGGATTTCTAATTGGGATTTTGCTATATCTTATCCACTATTTGATGATTATAAAAATAAAATTGGACATATTCACATCATATTATATATATTATTTGGTATAAACTCCTATATGAATCACAAATTTTATAAACGGAGATGATAAAAATATTTCATGACACTCTTATATACTTTATTTTTATTTTCTTCTTTGTTTTATTTTCCTCCTTTTTTAATTAATTTCTTTTTTATTTCTTTCTTCCCCCTTCCATCATTCTCTAATAAAATTGTATTAAATAGAAAATTGTACTAATATACCTAAAATACTAAAACACCTAAAATATAATAATAAATATATATTTATATATTGAAATTATATTATAAGATAGAATTAAGTTCGAATATATAAATAAAAATAAGATTATAAAAAATTGATTTTTTATTTTTTATTATTTTCAATTTCTTATATTAGAATTCAAATATTATTTATAGTGAAATATAATTTTAATGTTTTAATTTAAGAAATTTGTTATTTGAGAAAAAAAAAAAAAATTCTTATATGAATATTAGAAATCCTATTTGCTTTTAGCTCACCTCCCTCATGAGATAATTTTATTCGGTCTATATTCTTTTTATATTCGACTTTATCTTATCTTGAGTAGACACCTAAGATAAATTTTATACTATCATAAATTTTATCATGACGGCCAAACATAGCCTAAGATGGTTGCATGATAACTCGGAAGAACAAGTTTTTGGGCTCATACATGTGACATGCTTCAATCCTAAACTAAATTCGTCTCTTCATATGAGTAGTACTTCTACCAACATAGTACTTTAACCTACTACAATAGCAAGTGCAAGTTCACCAAATTCTTTTCAATGGATGTTCTCACTTAGAATTAAATTGCGAAACTTATCGGATGTCAAGCTTCTAAACTCGGAGGAAGTACTAACAACAACACTAACATAGACTATTAGGCTATGAGGATACAATCAAAGCATGTACCTTATCATCAAGTTAATCTCTATTGAACTCATTTGACTAACAACAATATTGAATTCATTGATATGCTTAGCAACGGATGCATATTTGCTCATCTCTAAGTGAAACAAATATCCAATCAAGTAGACTTTATTGACTGTAGAGGGTTTCTTGTATATGCTCGACAACACCTTCATCAAACCTACAATGGTTTTCTCTTCCACGATGTTAGAGGCTAATTAAGAACCAATGTCAGCCCATTAATACATAATGCTTATCTATTTAACAATTCCTAATTAGCTTCCTCCATTGGTTCTAGCTTCTTCCCATACATAGGTGAATACTTATTCCTCTTGTACAAATAATCCTTATTCCACATCTTCCAGAAACTAATATGTTTTATACCAAATTTGTAAATTTTAACGTTTCCTTCCTTTGTCGCCATTGATTTGCTTCAACCAACCGGTACCAATTGTCACAAAAAGCAAGTAATCGAACAATAAGATAAATAAAACAAGGTAATAAAAGGAACATTAGATTTTTGTGGTTCGATCGGTGTGACATAACCCACAAGGAGAACAACACAAAATTTCATTATAGATCAAATGATACAATGGAGATTATAAGCACAATCGAGTCACTCAAATAGTTTTAATATTTCCCAACATCAATTACACCTAATAACTTACATAGTGTATAGGCCTCGCAATTACTTATAAAATAATTTCTCAATTTCAAAAAGTAATATACAAGTTTTAGCACGAGCTTTATTAGCTTCAATACTTTTGCGTCGCTTTAGAGTGTGAATTACGAAAAGTTGCATCTTTAAAAATCTTCACAACGAAGACACTTTTTATATATAGATAATAGTAGGATAAGAGAATCCTTTTTAGGAATCTATTAAAATTAAGAAACTTACTTAGATTATAAAAATTTCCTTTTCGAGTTTAAACTTGAGGCATTCCTTCCACAGGTATTGCACTTGGTGACATGTTGGGCAATGACGATACACTCGTTAATTAAGATACCCAATATTTGGCGACAACGGGGAAAGAGGCACGAGGATTGGCTGTCATCCCAAGGCACTTTGGCCTTAAAATAACAGCTTTCGATATTCTACTAGGTGAATCTCTGATTCGATTAAGTTTATAACGTGAAGGTTGGTCATTTGTTTATTCTGCACCGGAAGTTAATGGTGCGAGTGGTGGTTACATTGTTTATAGTACACTCCATTTCTTACGTAGGGATTTCTTCGCCACCGAGAAAAGTAAAGACTCAAAAAGAGCGTTGGCTAGAGTATAAATTAAGGAGGAATCAAGCAACCCCAGCTGAAGTGCCAAGGAAGAGGATTAAAAGAGTGCTTTGAAGGCGTAGAGATTGCTGTTTTGAAGAAGCGTTTCCTTTTAAATTCAGGAGATTTCAATATTGTAGAACATTTCAAGTACAGTAAGGTAGTGTTTGTTTGTGTTCCTTGTTTCTGTTTTTGAACAAAAATTCTGTTTTTTTGTTCCCGAGAACAAAAAAAAAAACAGAAACGCGTTTGTTTGCGTTTTTGTTCCAAATGTGTTTGTTTTGTTTCCGGGAACAAAATTGGAACAAAAATCAGAAACAAGAAAAAGTTGTTTTTTTGTTCCATAAACACTTTCAAGAAACACTTCTCTCTTTCTTTCTTCTTCTTTTCTTCTTCTTTTTTCTTTGGCCGATTGTCGGCCTCGGCCATGGCTGGCGACCAGCCGTCGAGGGCCAGCGACGCCATTGAGGGCTAGCGACTCGCCGGAGTGTCGCCGGCCCCCGGTGAGGCCAAGCATCACCGTGGTTGGGCGAGGCTTGGCCTCACCTTGGCTGGGCAAGCTCGGTCGACTTGGTGGTGGCTCCGGCGAGGCTCGGGCGAGCTCGAGCGAGCTTGAGCCCCAGATTCGGCGAGGCCGAGCTCGCCCACCACCGGTGAGGCTTGGCCTCACCGAGCCACCGCTAGGCGAACGTCGACCTAGCGGTGGCCCGGCGAGGCCAGCCTCGCCCAACCACCATGCGACACTCGGCCTCGCCAGGGGCCGGCGAGCCTCGCCGTGGCTGGGCGAGGTTGCCGGCCCTCGTTGGCTGATCGCCGGCCATGGCCGAGGCCGGCGACCCGCTAAAAGAAGAAAAAAGAAAGAAAAAAAGGAAAAGTATTAAAAAATTAAAAGAAACAAAAAAGAACACAAATTTACCAAACATGTTTTTGTTCTTTTTTTATTCCAAACAAATGTTTTTACTAAACGCGTTCTTTTTTCAAAAATTTTTCAAAAGAAATTTTTTCCCGGAAGGAACAGAAATAGTTTAATCAAACGAGTCAAGTCGAAAACAAAGAACAGAAAAGGTTCTATCTTCCGGGGCAAGATCCTGCCAAAGACCGAGGACTGGGCTGGTAAAGAAGAAGCAAAGAAGAAAAGGGCAAACAAGGCCCATTCCTTGGATGGTCCAATATGGGGAAGGAAGCTTTGCATCCTAAGATTTCAAGGCTCTTTACCTCTCGCTTTATAATCCAACACTAATCAAAGAAATTATGAAAAATTTACCCGATTGCCGCCACGTGCTCTTTACCGGACTCTTGAAGCTTTACTGTGTGTGTGTTGCCTATTGATTAGCATTGAAACCACAACTTGTTAGTAGCTTGCATGGTGCAAGGACATTTGACTTTGGAGAGTGCAAAGTGTAAGTTTGTCCAAAATCCAAAGGTACGAAGTGGATGTTCAAGGTTTTCATTTTCCTATATGGTTTCCCTAATTCCTGTGAAGTAATAATACCAAGAAGCCAAAAGGAAAAAAAGCCCTATCATTTGCTCTTTGGGCCTCCACTATTAGCTATTTTTTACGAGTGCTTTGTAATACGAAAGAAGTAGGTATCTTACATTCTTTACTTGCTTTTTCTTTTTCATTTTTTTGGCTTTTTTTAAAAAATAGAAAGTACCTTCACCTCTTGCACAAAAGTAGACAGGAAATGATCAAGAGGAAGAGAAAAGAAAGAAAGCATTTTGCTGTCAGAAGAAAACTTTTAATTTTCGTTGATAAAATCCATATCTTGAATTTGTTTGTTTAATCTTTATGCATGCGCTTGAGTCATCTTGTTTATTCATAAAGTTAAAAGATCAACAATATTTAATGCTAGTGCTATCTACAGTGTCTTCAAAGATTCGGTGGGAATTCTCGGGAAAGCTAATGCATTATCAACGTGCTATTTCATCAAGCATTGTATTTGAATAAGCAATGGCATGACGACGAAGAAAAAAAGGCAAGAGAAAGAAAGAAGGGATATGTACATTAAAAGTTTTAAAATTTATCGCGAAAGTACAATTGAATCTTAAAACTTGCAAAAAATGCAATAAACTCATTTTGTTAACATCGTCGATATGAATAACGGAAAATGCTAACATGACACTTTTAAATTATTTTTATTTCCTAAGTGGCATTTTTAAATTATTATTTGTTCCATTATTATTTAAATTAGATTAAAAACTAAAAAAACCTAAAATCTTATTAAAAAAAGCAAAATTGAACCAAAAAAAAAGAATGGAGGACTCACCAGTGGAGTTTTAGCCATTGTCGCCACCGCCACCACCACCACCCCCATTGCTGGAAGGGATGGTGACCTCCGTTGGGCCTGGGCAAGGGTTGCCGACCCTCACCTAGGTTAAGTGAGGCCTCACCTAGCCTGGTGAGGGTTACCAACCCTCGCTTGGGGCCAGCGAGCCCTCGCCCTAGCTAGGCGAGGGCTTGCAGAGGTCGCCATCCCTTTCAGCGGTGGGCGGCAGTTGAAGCTCCACTAGCAAGCCCTCCATTTTTATTTTTATTTTTGATTTTGTTTTTTAATAAGATCTTAAGTTTTTGTTTTTGTTTTTAATCTAATTTAAATAAGAATTGAATAAGAATAATTACAAGTGCCACGTATGATATAAAAATAATTTAAAAAATGCTACGTCGGCATTTTTCATTAGTCAAATTGGCAATATTAAAACGGAACGACTCGATTGCATTTTTTGTAAGTTTTAGGACTAAATTATACTTTTACAATAAGTTTTACGACTTTTAATGAACATATCCCAAGAAAGAAAAAATAGATGACCGCTCGGGATTGGCATAGTTGTTTAGTGTATTGCGATATTTTCAGCTCAAGAACTAGATGTCGTTTGTTAAGATTCTTTCGATCCTGTGCAAATTACTCCACTTCAAAGTCAGTCGTGTAGGTGAAAAAGCTCAATTTAACCGATTTTTGGACTCACAAGTCATTTCATAGGCCTGGCGGAGTCATGCTCTCTCGCTCATGGTAAGAGAGAGAGAGAGAGAGAATGGAAGGTCACCAAAAGAGAAAAAGCAATCGAGTCACTCAAGTTACAGTTATATCTGACCCAAAAAAAAAAACACAAAAGAAAAGAAAGTTACAGTTATATTGTGTTGGCCAACGGTAAATGGCAACCAGAAAATCTTCTTTCAGTCGCCAGCTATACCAAAGGTCCCATGTATATTAGCATTCAGAAAAGTATCCTTACCTGTTGTTCCTCAGACTAACATCAGTGTGTTTCACGTCTTTTTCTTTAACTTTTCCTTGCTTTTTGAAATTAATAACAATAAATGAAAGTGAGTGCCAACCAATCAAATGATTGTTTTTGGACTCAATAAAAGTCATGTCAAAAGAAGAACACCCCACCCTATCCTACGCTTTTCGAGTCATTGGATACGTTCCAGAGATCTTCAAGACGAACTTTTTGTAGAGCTGCATATATCATGTCATGCTAAAAAGAGGTCCTCTCATTTAGCAAGACTAATCATGTTTACAAATTGGGTCGCAGCTCGTGATTAGAGTCGCCAGGTGATACTAATAATGAAAAAGATATAGGAGGCGAAGGCAAAATTACAAGAAAAGAAAAAGAAAAACGCATAAATTAAGAAGATTTTATATCTAAAAAGTACGGGACTAATCTTTCCTATGGGATTGTCCTGAGCTGCTCACTATTGAATAAGAAAACGATTAATTTTTTTTTATTAAAAAAAGAGAAAAAGGGGGTGGAAAAGCCTTCTTGCCGACAATTGCGAGAATGGGAAACTGAGGTCGTGTGAACAGTCCCCAGCGCACACTCTTTGGTTGCGTACTGGTGTCGGCTCCATGCAAAGCTTCGGCCATGCGTTTCTTACCCCGACAGAACAAGCAGATCATAATTCATCAACCCATAAATTTTTTTCTTCCTTTTATAATTTTTTTTTGCTATTATTGTTTGCAGATCAATAATGCGAATCGGGAGTCGCTGACGGGGTCAAATGCTTCCAAAACACGCCAGCCACTCGTGTCAAAGCCCAGCATCGATTTCTACGGAAAAAAATGTGCTTGAAAGAATTTCAATAATTTTCGGTCAAAACGAGCGAAGTTCGCGCACGATGATTGGCCTTTTGGAACAACTAAGACAACGTTGTATCATTTTGATGGCTTTTTGGACCGCGATCCGGGAGCACCGTCCTTGAGCCCTAATCACTAATTTCCACGCCACCGCTCTGCTGTCTTGTGATTAAGTACAAAAAAAAGACCCCATTTTTCTTAATTCACCTTAGCCAGATTCTCTCGTTTGACGAAGCGTCGCGCATCTAGAATTACTCCATTTTCCCACCTTTCCGTTTTCCTCTAGTTTTGCCATTGTAGCCGGTGGAGGCGTTGGTTATGGCTAGCTTAAGAACAAATGATTTACGGCGTGGTTTTGAGGGATAATCTCCCGACTGTTCCTTTGAGCAAGAATTGTCGGTGGGGTAAGAAAAACGTGGTCCGCGAAGGACTCTTCTCTCGACGTAAGAAAATTGAGTTCCAACGAATTACCGACATAACGGTGAGAAAAGAAAAGAGAAAATAGAGGACTGCGCCAGCGATGCTTGCCCATCGTGAGATGGTAGCAATGATCGATGCCCGGCTGCTGCGGATCGTAGTGGGATGGATTCTAGCATTTTTCTGATTGCTTCGTACTCTTTTGTTGGAGAGAGAGAGAGAAAGATGTCTGGGCTTGCTTCCAATTTTGTTTCTGCCTTTATTCCTTTTAATAAATATTACGGCTCTCGTTATTTTTTTTTTTTGTCAGTACTCTCGTTATTTATTTCATTGTTGGGTTTGATGGGGAAGTTTTTTTTTTTTTTATTTTTTTGGGTCGAGGTTTGATTTGGAAGTTAAAGAAAAGAATCTGAGATATTTTCAATTATGTTTGCTTCTCGAGTGAGATAATGACACAAATTATTCTCGAACTTTGACTCGATGTTCAATTTGATTATTTTATTTTCAATTTGTTCAATATGATCATAACATTTTAATTTAATATGTAATGCTGTTCATGAATTTTTAAATTATCCAATATGATCCCTGGTTTTTTTTTGTAAATATTCAATTTAGTCATTAAATTATATGAGAATAACCAATGCCATCTTTCTATTAATTTAAATTTGGGGACAATATTAAATATCTTCATATAGTATAGGGATTAGTTTGAATAGTTCAAGGATTACATTGCATGTTGGACTAAAGTTTGTGGATCACATTAAAAAAATTAAAAGTTCTCAAATTATATTAATCATTTGTGTCATTTTTCCTTTTAATAGTAAGATGTACAAATCGAGTTAGTTTTAATTAGGTAAGTTCTCTGACCAAGAGAAAGGTTGGATTGTCACTATCAAGCGACGCATTCATTTTTCAACATACACCCAAAAGAATAATTTATTATTAATATGATATATTGTGATTACGAAAGTTCATATCAAGTCAACAAAAAAATTGCAAAAGATGGTTCTAAAAGATTGGAAATTATTGCCCAACTTCTTGGTGCGAACTCGTAGGTCATAGGGACCTACGTTTGCCCTTTCAACGTCGGCCTCAGAAATGACCATTGAGTTGGCAAAACCGATTGACTTAGTCACAAATTTTTTTGCATAATTAATTCCTAATGCCGGCATGCAGCGTGCGAGGTCACCCAATTATTAATTAAACAAAAGCAATGAGCTCCGACTAAATTGACTATTCGTAACCATCAATCGTAGTTAAAATGTACATCTGTTAATTGTGCATGACAACGTATGTAATGTCGTGCATCTGACGAAACAAGGGGGGGAATCTAGAGCCCTTAGGTTGACCACGCTCGCTCGGTTCCCTTTCGTTTCTCGCGATGATAGTTGTCATCATTGAGCCACATTGCCTATCGTTTTTCACTCGCCTTTAGAGCAGGAAAAAATGATGGAAAAAGGAAAAGGAGGAAATGCCGCTCTCGTTTCTGTCTCGACCGTATTGAAGAGGGGGAAAAGCGAGATCGAAGGAACAGAAAATGATGGAGAAAGGGGCATGTGACGATGGCTTCACGCTCACTCCTTCCACAAAAGGAATGTGGAGAAAGTAGAGAGAGCCAGTTCTTTAAGTTATCGTTGGAATCTTCGGTTCTTTGCATCCGCAGGCTAATTCCTTGGAGGGCATAAACTGGTCGTTGCTATTCTTGTACAGATGTGGTGGGTTATTTGCAGGGCTGTGCTTATTATTGATGCTTTGGAAGTGTTCATATCACGATGTGCTAGTACTTGAGACTGAATTATTAGAACGTTAGGAAAAGTCGAAGAATTAATCCAATTAGTAACACTAGATATATGTGTGTATGTAGATATAGTGTATATTGTTGGAGTTTATCCTAGATTAATTGTGGAAGGATTAATGGTCAATTTACAAGTGTGAGAGATAGTTTTGCTATTTGAGCTTGCTTTTGGAGTGAGAACGGCCTAAGAGCACCCAAAACTTATATCAGAGCCTGAGTTACCAATCACACGAAAGAGATATGAGTTGTTCCTGCTTCGACTCAGGGCCCACTTTGTGTCGAAGCCCAAGTTACCAATGGATCTAGATCTAATGGTTACACGAGAGAGATACGAGTTGTTCCAGCTCCAACTCATAGTCTGCTGTGTGAGAGGATATCGTTGAAGTTATTCCACATCGGTTGTAACAGTTAGTTTATAAGTATGAAGGAAAACATCACATTTTGCGCTAATTTTTACAGCGAGAGAAGCCCAAAATCACTCAACATATGCATGTATCCATGTGTTCTTGTGCCATTGGTTTATGCTAAGAACAACAAGAGAAATTACGTAATGATTCTTCTAGATTCTCTTCGGACGAATGGGGCACCATGAATTTAATGCTTTTTGGCCCGTTTCTCTCGTTGGAACGAAAAGGAAAGCAAGAAAGGTTGTCCTTGACAAAGGACTTGGCATCCAAATTTGAAAAGAAAGATTATGACTGTAATTTGACATGCTTAATAATGTGCATTTGCTTTTTCTAATACGAGATTCAAAATTTCCTTGTCGTAGTGGTTGGTTTAGTCACTCCTTTGCCTATTGCTGAGTAACACCATAGCACATGCTTGTACAATCACGAGCCGTGCTGTAACACACAAAGATATAATTATTGGAGTGCATAACAGAAATTTGAAAACTTCAATCAGGAGAAAATTAATTGGATTCCATGCACACTGACATAATAGAAGGAAAAAAAGAAGAAATTACTGCACAATAGACTTGCTTACCACAAACAAAGAGAAGGTTGATAGATGCACTTTGGAGTCGAGAGTTCAATGCTTAGAGACAGCAAAAGAAAAGAAGAAAGAAATCGCGGGATAGATATATTTCACCTACAGGATGTAACTACTCGGTAATTTCCAAATTGCGGCTGATTTTGTCGGTCATAGTTATTTTACAAGACAAGCTTATTGATCATTTTTCCAAACTCAATATCCGGTTAAAAATGAGAAAAAAAAAAAAAAAGAACAACAATGCCGTAAGCAATAAAGAAAAGAAAAGCCAATATCACACTATAATCAACTAAAAAAAAAAACTGGATTTTTCTAATTCCAAATTTATAGAAAAGTTTGGCTAGAAAAGAAATTCTCAAATGACCAAAAATTTACTTCATATTATATTAACATACGAGATATTCTCATATCATTTTAATGGTTAGTACTGGTGGCCGTGCATCGGAGGAGGTCCACCACGGCCTCCGCCGTGGGTGGGTGGGTGGGTGAGTGGGGGGCCCTAAATGCCTAGGACGAGGGGCCAGCCTGTCCTCAATCATTCGCCCTCCCCTTGCGCCCCTCCGCCCCGAAATTTCACCACATATTTCACACGCAATCAACGGCCTCCCCAAAAGAAATTTAGAATTATGTCCCCCCCAAATATTATCCCAAAATCGCAAAAAAAAATAATAATGACAGAAGATCGAATCTGTCATTCCATCGTGGACTCTGACCGAAATAAATACGCCGGGAAACTATACTAAAGATTTAATATCCATCGATACCTTCTGTAATTTCACAGATTATTTATATATATAATTCGAGAGACCAGTCATTTACTGCCTTAAAATGGCGAAACAGGAGACCTGGATCCCACTTAAAAAAACAAAAAATTGAATGAAATCGAAAACAGAACCTTCTCCTCCATCCGCCACTACCACCACCACAGAGAAAACCGGTTAAAAAAAAACAGAAAATAAAAGAGAGGGGGGCGGCGGTCGATGTCAATTCGGTAATTTGGAGAAGATCAAGGCCCCATTACCAAACCCCGCCACCTCAAAATCCCAGAACCAGAGTTGCCTTGAGGCTTGAGCTGTGCCTGTCTTGGGGCGTCTCTCTCTCTCTTCCCTTCGGGTTATGACTCTCATTTGACTCCTTGGGCAGCTTGGGAGTGCGAGCGATAGTGTCCTTCCTCACCACCACCGTCGACCGGCCACCGACACTCCGCCATGAGGAAGGACGGCTCCCCGGCCACCGCGGCCGGCACCGCCGCCTCCAGGCTCTTCAGCTGCTTCGAGACCAAGCCCCTCGTAGCCACATTGCTCGCCCTCACCCTCGTCATGCTCCTCTGGAACCTTCCCCCTTACTACCAGAACCTCCTCTCCACCACCACCGCCACCAACCTCCCCTGCTCCGCCTCCGCCGCCGCATCTTCTTTATCCTCCCTCGCCGTCAACTCGTCCCTCCCCTCCGCGGCCCCCGCCCAGGTCGCCGCGCTGAAGTACGCCACTTCGGCGACGGCCCAAGGATCCGACCCGAACAAGCGGATCTTCCAGGCCTACGGCAACGCGGCGGCGCTTTTCGTCCTCATGGGCGCCTACCGCGGCGGCCCGGCGACGTTCGCGGTCGTCGGCCTCGCCTCGAAGCCCGTCCACGTCTTCGGCAAGCCCTGGTACAAGTGCGAGTGGGTCTCCAGCAACGGCACGGCGACCCGGGCCAAGGCCTACAAGATGCTCCCCGACTGGGGATACGGCCGCGTCTACACCGTCGTCGTCGTCAACTGCACCTTCTCCGAGAACCCCAACGCCGACAACTCCGGCGGCAAGCTCAACCTCTACGCCTACTACGGCGAGTCCCAGCGCAAGTACGAGAAGTTCGCCGCCCTCGAGGAGAGACCCGGATCCTACAACGAGTCCAAGTACCACCCCCCTTACGACTACGAGTACTTGTACTGCGGGTCGTCCCTTTACGGCAACCTGAGCGCCGACCGGATTCGGGAGTGGATGGCCTACCACGCCTGGTTCTTCGGGCCCAAGTCGCACTTCGTGTTTCACGACGCCGGAGGAGTTTCGCCGGCCGTGAGGGCGGCGCTGGAGCCGTGGGTGAGGGCGGGGAGGGCGACGGTGCAGGACATCAGGGACCAGGCGGCGTTCGACGGCTACTACTACAACCAGTTCATGGTGGTGAACGACTGCCTCCACCGGTACCGGCACGCCGCCAACTGGACCTTCTTCTTCGACGTCGATGAGTACATCTTCCTGCCGGATGGGAGTAGCTTGGAGTCAGTGTTGACAGAGTTCGGAAACTACACGCAGTTCACGATCGAGCAGAATCCAATGTCGAGCGTGCTCTGCCTGAACGACTCCTCTCGAGATCACTCCAGGTTTGTGCTCGTCATTTTCGGTTCTCTTTTCGTGTGGTTGATTGAACTGGATAACGGTTTCGCTGTTGCCCAAACATTTTCTGGGAAGAAAACGACAGCCATGCCTAACGAATCGATCCCGCTCTGTCTCTCTCTCTCTGGATCGGCCTCAGCTGAGACATAATTGTCTAATTTAGTCCGAAGTCAAGATTCCCAGTCATTTTCTGCTTCATGGATCCACATTTTTCGCTTGTTCAGTTGAATCTCTCATCCGGGTCCTTTAAATTAGACTCTCTCTGGACACAATGCACTTGCATTTCCTAAATCAAGATTCAGCATTTCCTCAATCCGTGCATCATTCACAGCTCATTCGACAATGTAGCTTGAGCGAAACAGGAATATTCACATAGATCTGCAGCTCGAAGCCGTAATTTCCTAGGAGAGGATTGTTTTGCATATCCAAGTACATTTGTCACTAGCTTGCAGTGCAAGGGCAGTGCACATACTCTGCTCGAACTTTCCGCTTTGTCCCAGCACATTGTACTTAAAATCCGTAGCCTTTACACAGCCAACTGAATTCTCAATAAATTTGTCGGCGTTTTTTCGGTTGAAACAGGGAATGGGGCTTCGAGAAGCTTCTGTTCCGGGACTCCCGGACCGGGATCCGGCGGGACCGGAAGTACGCGATCCAGGCGAAGAACGCGTTCGCGACGGGGGTGCACATGTCGGAGAACGTGGTCGGCGAGGCCCTCCACAAGACGGAGGACAAGATCCGGTACTACCACTACCACAACTCCATCACCATCCCGGGGGAGCTCTGCCGGGAGCTCCTCCCGATGTCGGCGACGCGCAACGTGACGTGGTACGACAAGCGGCCCTTCGTCTACGACGACCACATGAAGAAGCTGGCCCCCGTCATCAAGGAGTTCGAGCGCAACGCCATCGGGAACGTCGACACCGCGCAGTGGTCCTCCTGACGGCGACCGGCAAAGCCTCCAAGAAAAAAAAAAAAAAAAAGGAGAAAAAACCCAAAAAAGAAAAAAGGGAAGATTGCGAGGACAAAGGACGATTCCGATTGTTGTTTTCGGGACAGACCCCACGGGGCATTGAATTCGAGCTATTGGGTCCGGTGTGATAATGGCGACACCTCGCGCGTGCGGTGGAAATCGTGGGACTCCGGTCGCTGAGTGGGCTCTGTTCAATCTCGGGCTCGGTCGGAGGAAGAGAGAGAAAGTGGTCTGGCCCGCTGTAGAGAGAGAGAGAGAGGGAGGGGATCCGTTTGGACATAATTCTCTGATTTTTTTTTTCCTTTTCTTTAATTCTTGAATCTGTCTATATATAAGGAAAAAAATGAGGAATGTTGTATATCTTTTGTTGCGATTAATTTATTCCGTGGGTTCTTTTAAGAAAAAATGAGGAGGGGCGAAAATTGGATGTTTCCATGTGGGATTTGCCGTTATGGTGGGGACCCTTTTGGGATTTATTTTTTTTTTTGGTCGGACCCTTTTGGGATTTAAATAGAATATAAATTGCGATCATTTGATAGGCCCTTTGATTGGTGCGCCATGTTACGTTGCGGGTGAGATGCAGTCCCCGACGAATCATGTTGTCGTCTCCCCTCTTTCGTCGAGCCTAGCTAACCCCGCCCTACGAGCGGTGGACATTTTTTTATGGCTTATCTTTTATATTTTATCTTTTCTTTTTTTACATCCTCGATGTAGATTTTTAGAGAAAATTATGCTCATAAATGCGCCTTCTAGTTTTTACCGACTTTGTCTAAGAATGACTGATGTCGAAGAATCGGGATCCTGTGGTTTAATGAAACGGGGCTTGCTTCTTATGGATTAGCGTACTGTCAAAAGACGCCCTTTTTCGTTTCAGGACACGTGGTAAATTGCTTTTGGTTTCACTTCGCCTGGCGTTGCTCGCGACAATGAGATTTCTTCGGATAGTTTATTAAGATCTCTTTTGGCAAAATTGCTCCATCTGAATTTTGCTAAATACATGCCAGTTCTAACCCTGTTGATTCAGCATTCTCAAGGGATTTCAGCCTCGAAAGCCCATTGGGAAAAATTTTAAATGTTTGGATAAGCATTTGGAGGTATCACTAGCCAAATGCTAGTATTTGAAATGCTGAAAACCCAAAATAGGTCCGGATCTGTTTTGGGTTTTTAACATTTTCGAAATGCTAAAGAGAGGTTTAGTGATTTTTTTCCAATATTGCCCTCACTGATAATTGCGTTTTCCTGTTTTATCCTAAAAAATTAATGTTCATCGTCTTCCTCGTTAGACTTGTTTCTTCAAGAGTGAAGCTTAGCCGGAAAGCTCAGCCGGCCAGATCTAGTAGCCCACGCATCGCCGTCACCACGCATCGCCGTCGCATGGGTCACGACCTGAAGCGACGTTGCCTGGGTCACGCGACCCACGTGACAGGCTGAGCAGAGCTCAGTTGGCCAGAACTGGTCGCCTATGCACCAACATTGCCACGCACCGCCGTCGAGTGGGTCTCGCAACCCGCCGCCTCCCCCACCAGCTCCGACTACCTCCTAATCGTTCTCCTCTACTTCAGCATCTCCTCCTCCTTTTTCCTTTTCTTTTTTTTTTTTCCTTTTTCTTTTTACCTTGAAGCTACTTTGCAAAATACACCAAAATAAGAGTACCCAAACACTTTTGCCTTCACCAAATGCCCATTCTTCCAAAGACATTGGGGAAATGCAAAGCCATTTCCCTAAAGTTGAACCAAACGGGCTCTCTGTCCGTTAAATCTCTATGCATGTTGCTTTAACTATATATGTGTGTATAGATCCGCATGCATGCGGGGGAAAGTGATAAAACCCTTTCGAAAGAAATTACAGGTCATTTGCTAAGTTCGGCTGAAAAACTTGTGCCCGCACCCACGAATAGTTAGATCCAGCACGTAAGGGAGTCGGAAATTTGGAATCAAGCGCAGAGAGACGTATCAAATGGGACGCTGTACCGACCGAGTTGATTCCACCATAGAGTCTTCGCGAAAGAACAATCTGTTTCCAAATTTCAGATCCATGCTACACTTGCTGCGCACGATGTTCATTTCTGGAAAGCACTGAACAGGTGGTGGGGGCTCATGAATTTAGGGAGGTGGGACACGGTTGAATATGATGCACGACCTACCCATCTTCCCATTCAAAAGCCTATTCCGAAAGGGGAGCAGCACTGGGGAATTATATATCGCATGTAACACATTGAGAAGCGATCTCAACATGTGCCTTTTTCCCCGCATCTTCGTCAGCTGAGGAAGGCAACATCCGACGAGAAAAGTTCCAAGAACATGTGCACTAAATTGCGAACCGGCCTTAGCTGGAGACACTTAAGCCCCCCTCGATTATTTAGGAATTTTTTCGGATTTCAGCAAAGTAATGTGCGGCGTCCGGATTTGACTTCGGATGTTGGTCTCTCGTATTGCTTTAGAAAGTTTGTTGGGAGCTGCCGTGTGCCTACTGCTGCATCAAACGGTTGGTAAACTTCTGCAATTCATGGGAAAAGGGCGAAGCGACTTTCCTTTTCATTTCATTTTCTCCAGCTGAGGCATTGTCCTAACGCGTGTACTTTTGTTCGGTTTTCCCTCAGGGTCTCTCTCCACGTGGAACCGAGGGACAGATGCCGGCCTTTTTGTGGGTTTGGTGGGTGTCCTTCTGGTCGTGCTTCGGCCCATAAAGAAATGTGCTCATTATTGCATGGACTATGACTATTGATTCGGGCCGAGTATGCTTGGCTTGGACGCCAGCGAAAGTGTATATGTTCATTGGCAGAACTAGAGACGAGAGGTTATAGATTCCGTTCAGGCTTTACTTGAGACCTACCCTATCATAAGTTATAAAGTTTATATAGGTTTCAACTGTACTCTTAATTAAATAATTACAACGAATCATCACTTCTAATGACCATAATTTACTATAATTCACTTATGACAAAGTACATGAAAATTATGAGCTATTAACAAAATAAGTCTCGGTCATGAATATCGCTAGAAATTAAAGCTCACGCTAGTGATTTCAAATTACACACTTAATAGTGGATGCTATAGAATGTGGCAAGGTTACGCAAAGACATAAAAACTTGTTCTAGATTCCAGAGGTTCCCAATTTTTTGGAACCTAGAATTAAGCCAGTTTCCATTGGTCCAGTTCTCAAGTTCTTAGTTCTACTCTTGAATCATGCTCACCTTTGACGGAAGCATATCAGAACATGAGACCATGTGGATCATGCCCCTAGCAAATATTTGAAGTTGCTGTGCGAAAAGCTCGCCTGGCTGAATTGTGAGTCGCGTGATTGTCGAAACGATGGGCTTAGGAGAGGCTTCGGCCTAGGTTCATCTGCATATGGAGCATGTATCGCGTTATAGAAGTCCGTAGTGTGAAATCATATCTATATCAAATAATTCAAGTTCTTTAGAACCGCCGACGACCGTCCTACGGATTATACATATTATTGCCGAAAATGATCTCTATAGCTTCATTCTCGGGGTTGCTGTCGTGGTCGTTCCCTTTGGATTTTGACCACTTTAACATTCCTCCAAGGGCAAAACTCAAAGCCTGTTTACAACGAGAGCCCTCTTAGACTAAATAGGTGATCTCGAATTCGATGGTTCAAGCGTTTTTCGGGGTGTCGGATTTGGAGAATGAATAGGCGTGCCTCGGAGATCCCAAAAGACTAGCCCAATAAGACTTGGGCCCGTAAAGCCTCTTGACACATTCACTGGGCTTTGACCCAGTCGGTGATGGTGTCGATTGTTTGGCAAATGGCAATTCAAAACCACCCTTCGATATGGCTGTTAATTGCAATAGTGCCATTGAGCGCCAATCCGAATGAATACGGCTTGTGTAGTGGGACGAAGCACCGCTCCTCTCAAGATATTTTTGCTGAAAATGGTTATTTATTGGTTGGGAGAATTAACCAACACAAATTATTTTCATTATCAATCATGATTCATGTGTAAACATTTTGGTCGATGAGGGAAATCTTTGATTCTTTTCACTCGTATGTCTTCGTAAGTCTTAAAAATGATAATTTTCATTTTACGAAATTGCTCATTTTTCTCGAAATATATGTACACCGGAAGGAGAACTTCAGAACGAAGCAGGTCGGGTTGACGCTTTCCGAAGGAAAAGAGGTTTGATTGGGCTCCATAATTACCTGCTTCCCCCGACGTGGCCCATGAAGAAAATGGGCCTTGAAATGGCCCATGTTTTGCTGCGCAGTTAATTTCGTGAATTTTTTAAGCTCCACTCGCTGATTTAGACCGGGACAGTAGTGAGGTTAACGTGGGGTACTTGCTTACGTTACACCGGGCCCACCACCAGTTTTTTGTCCATTTCTGTAAATCCAGGTCAGATATTATCTTCGCCTCTTATTTAAGAAAATGAAAATAATCAATTACCAAGGCGCTCCACTGTCCACGTCGGATGTGTTTTAAAGGCAACCTATTCATCACTCGTGATGTATCCTTAATTTATAATTGTACTTCCTATTAGTCCTGCCTTTATTTTTTCCATAGTTTAAGGGTGCGTTTGATTCAGTATTCCAAAACTTTCGATCACCCGAAAGGCTCATTGGAGAAATGTTGACCCAGAAGTAAGATTGGCTAGCTTTGAGCCAAAGATTCAAATGGGATCTTAAAATTATTTTTCTCTTCCAAAACTACCCTCACTAATTTTTCATATTTCTGATTTTGCCCCTGTGTATTTTTTTTTTTTAATTGAAAAAGGAGGCAGCCCTTCGCTGGTTCGGCAAAGGGCTACGGCCGTCGATGTCTGTTAGCGGAGGTCACCCGAGGTCGGGCGACCCAAGCAACCGCCGCCTGGGTCTCGCGATCGCAAGCAGCCCTCGCCTAGGTCTCGCGAGGGTCGGTTGACTACGGCTGGCCATCGCGAGACCCAGGCGAGGGCTGCTTGCGACCTCGAGACCCAGGCGGCGGTCACCTAGGTCGCGCGACCCTCGCCGAGGGTCGCTCGAGGTCAGGCGACCTCGGCGGCCCTTGGCTGGGTCGTGCAACCCTCGCCGAGGTCCCCGGCCTCGAGCGACCTCAACCGACAAACCCCGGCGGCGGCCGTAGCCCTTCGATGGTCTAACGAAAGGTTTAGTTCAATTTTCAAAATAAAAATAATAATAAAATTAAATAAATAAGAAAAATATATATTATACCCTTCAAGCCCATTGCGAAAATTTTCTTTATCAAACGCACATTCAACTCAAAGTCCATTTACAAAAAAATTCACCAAACACAATTGCATTTCTCCAAATAGCTTTGGGTTTTTAGCATTTGCATTGGACTAAAAGCCTATTACAAATGCTGAACCAAATGCAGCCTTATCCGCTCCTCATTTCCCATTCAAAATCAAGATTTTGTTCCTTTTTGGTTCTATGCCATTCCTGAGATTTTAAATGCTCATCACGTACTGTAATGGTCACGCACTCCCCTTTTACGGAAAATGTGTGTTAGTGCTTTTGCGGCTTGTGAGGGCTAACTTGATAACGCTGTTAAGATGACAGTATATTGTTACCAGTGAAGGTGACAGACCTGATTTTATTTGCTAGAAGGTCGATATCAGTTTGCATACATTGAAAGCATATCTTAACATTTTTATGAGTGCTCTTCCTTTTAAAGGCAAATATGTTTAATGCTTTTGTGACTTGATAACGCTGCTTAAAAGACGGTGTATCATTGCTCATGAATGTGACAAACTTTATTTTAACTGCCAAAAGGTCAAATATTTGTCTCAATACATTGAGGGCATATCTAATCACTTTTATGATTGCACTTCCCTTTTATGGTGAATAAGTCTTAGTGTTGTTGTGGTTCATGAATACTGAGTTGATAAAGTTGCTAAAAGGATAGTGTGTTCTTGCCAATGAAGGTGATAGACCTAATTTTAATTGGCAGAAGCTCAATATTAGTCTCAATACATCATATTTATGATTGCATTTCCTTTTGATGGCTAACAGGTCTTAGTGCTTTTATGGCTCAAGAATGCTAACTTAAATGTCATTGTGTTGTCGCCAATGAAGGTGGCAAACCTGATTTTCACTGCCAAAAGGTCAATATCTGTTTCAACATATTGATCATTTTTATGATTGCACTTTCTTTCTTTTCTATGGCAAATATGGCCAAGTGGTTTTGTGGCTCGAGAATCCTAACTTAATAACACAAAATGATAGTATGCTGTTGTCAATGAAGGTGATGAGATTTTAACTGTCAAAAGGTCAATATCAGTCTTGATACAACGAACATATATCCATTCAATTTTATGATTGAACTTCATTTTTATGAACCATTGGAGGTCCGCCCCAGTGGCCACCCTTCCATCTTGGAAGAGGGAGGTTGGGGGTTCAAATCCCCACCTTCTCAGGGGGGATTGGGGGTGGGGAAGATTTCATTTTAGGAGTGGGTTTCGACTCCCACGCCCTGCAAAGAGGCAGGGTAAAAGTTTGAGAGTGAGTGTTAGAGTAGGATTACCGTAGGACTGACCAAAAAAAAAACTTCATTTTTATGGCAAAAATGTCTTAGTGCTTTTGTGACTCATAAATGTTGACTTGATAACGTTGCTAAAATGGCAATGCGTTGTCGCCAATGAAGGTGACGAACCTAATTTTAAAAATCATAAGGTTAATATTAGTCTCAATGCATCATAGACATATCTTATCATTTTTATGATTACACTTTCTTCTTATGGAAAATATGTCTTAGCGCTGTTGTAGCTCGTGAATGCTGACTTGATAATGCTGCTAAAAGACAGTGTGTTGTTACCAATGAAAGTGACGGACCTGATTTTAACTGCCAAAATTTCAATATCAATCCCAAAATATTGAAGGCATTTCTTATCATTTTTTTGGTTGCACAACCTTTTTATGGCAAATATGCCTCAGTGTTGTTGTGGCTCATGAATGTTGACTTGATAATACTACGAAAATGACGGTGTGCTTTTGCTAATGAAAGTGACAGGCCTGATTTGAACTTCCAAAACGTCAATATTAATCTCACTATATCGAAGGCACGTCTGATTATTTTTGTGGCAAAGATGTCTTAGTGCTTTTTTGGCTCATAAATGCTCACTTGATACCGCTGCTAAAATGAGAGTGTACTATTGTAACTACCAAAACATCAATACTAGTCTCAATACATCGAAGATATATCTAATCACTTTTATGATTGCACTTCCTTTTCATGGCGGATTGTCTTGGTGCTATTGTAGCTCATGAATGCTACTTGACAATGTTGCTGAAATGATAGTATGCCTCCATCAATGAAGGTAACGAACTTTGATTTTAACTGTCAAAAGATCAAAGTCTCAATAAATCAAAGCCATATTTATTCATGTTTATGATTGCACCTCTTTTTTATGGCAAATATGTCTTGGTGCCTTTGTGGCTCATGAATGTTGACCTGATAACGCTACTAAAATAACAATGCGCTGTTGTCAATTAAGGCGACAAGCCCGATTTTAACTGTCAGAAGGTCAATATCGATTTTAGTCCATCAAAGTCACATCTGATCATTTTTATTTTATTTTTTGCACTTCCGTTTTAAGGAAAATGCATCTCAATGCTGTTGTGGCTCACGAATGCTAAATTGATGACACTACTAAAAGGACGGCATACTGTTTTGTCAATGAATGCGGTGGACCTGATTTTAACTACCAAAAGATCAATATTGGAACCCACCCACGCATGGCTGCGTTGGTTGAGGCCGGCCTCTTGATCGCCAGGTCAGGGGTTCGACTCCCAGAGTCTACCACAACTTCCGGAGTAGTTCCGTGACTTAAGCAGGGGGCCTCGCCTAGTGGGTTGCTGAGCTAGTCTCCCTCGAGATATAATCAATGTTGTGCTCCCGTAAGGTGAGCTAAGCCAGATCCTCGGCATAAAAAAAATAATAAAGTAATAAAATCGATCTTAATATATCGAAGGCATATTTACTATTTTTGTCATTGCACTTTTTTTATGACCAAACATGTCTTGGTGATTTTGTGGCTCATAAACGCTGATTTGATAACACTGCTAAAATGACAACGTGCGTGCTTCTGCCAATGGAGGCGACAGACCTGATTTTAACTGCCAAAAGCTCAAAATCAAAATTAATACATCAAAGGAATCTCTTATCATTTTTATGATTGAACTCCTTTTTCATGACGAATATGTGTAGGTGCTTTTGTGACTCATGAATACTGACTTGATCATGCTACTAAAATGACAATGTGATGTTGCCAATAAAGGCGATGGACCTGATTTTAGTTGCCAAAAGTTCAATATTAATCTTAATGCATTGAAGGTACTTGATCATTTTTATGATTGGCAATCATGAGATTTTTGGACCAAATCGCAAACTAAATTGACCATGCACTTGCTTCTCGAAGCAAAACTATCTAGCATTAGGCGAGTTACTATCGCCCAATAAATGTTTGGTATATCGCCATTAATGAATGTGATAGTTCGTTGAAGATTATATACGTATCTCCTTAACTAATCATCGATCCACGGTGGCGTTGCCGTTAACTTGCAAATATCTCGAATTGATCATACCGGCATTTTCCTCCAATATAAATGATATGCAAACGAAGTGTCTAAGATACGTTATGTCTTTTCCCGATATTAAATGTTTTGCAAATTACAAATTGGTGAATTCCTCATCAAGGTTGAAGCCAAAGTTAGTAGGATGAGGTTGGCCTTTTGCCTTGTTGATAAAACAAGGAGCTCAACTTATAAGAGAAATTATTAGGATGAAATAGGACGGACAGAGAAGAATGTGCATGGGCAGGGTATGCATTCTAAACATAGAAAAAAAAATGAAATATCAAGGAGCTCGAAATACTGAGAAAATTAAGAAAATCCCAAATGCACAACAGACAAATTAGGGTTTCCAAGACTCGTGGTTTGACTTGGGGGCCAAGACAGACGAATTTGAGAATTTTTATTTTAGGTCCATTAACATAAGTATTTTTTTTATTTTTTTTTAATTTCTGGGGGGGGCCAAGAAAAAGGCGTGGAGTTTCGGAGTTGGAGTCCCCTGGTCCACACACGTGGCAGTCCACGTCCACCAAGTGAAAGGCGGCGGCGTCATGTTGTACGTTGGGGCCGGGCTTGGTTGGGGCCCCAGACGATCCCACGGCTCATATAACACGACATATTCTTCTTCCGCGAATCTCACCGTACGATGTAAAGCGGAAAGGCCTTCCTGCCGCTGTCTGCCAAAACGCAGAGAGCGACAGGGAACGGAAATAGATAATAAAGAGAAAAAATGAAAAAAAGAAGAAGAATAATCACAGCATTTCATTTGTGACCGCCGTATAAATTCTTTTCAATCTAAAGGGCAGGCCCTTTCTAGTCTCGCCAGCAACATTTGCAAGCCTCCTTCAATATCATCTCCCGAGCCAGAGTCAGCGTCCTCATCTCTCCAAAAATCGATCCTCTGCTGGCCATTTCCATTTGCAGTAAGAAATTTCAATCCTTTCCTAGCCAAATTTGATTAAATTTCTCGTTTTGGAGCTTCACCGACTGGATTTATACACCACCCCACAAGCAAAAGAGACCATTGCGTCGCTTCGGAGCCGACACCCACCAAGGGAGACGCTCAAATGGTGCGTTGTTTCGCTTCGCTCTCTGTCTCTCTCTGTCTCTGTCTCTGTCTCTCTTCCATCGCCGTTTATAACCAATGCTTCTTATGAGGATTTTGATTGGGGCCGACCTGTTTCGCTCTTTTTTTTGTCTGTGATTCGTGTCGTCACAGGTGAATTCAATTGGCCAAATGGGGAACGGCGAAATGGGTCCGCCGTGGCTGTTGTTAATGCTGAGAGCGCACTTCTTCGGATCGTGCTCTGTTCATGGAGACTCTCACAGGAGCGAATGCAATATGTTCTGCTTGGACTGCATTGGGGATACCTTCTGCTCTTACTGTCTGGTCGATCACAACGACCACCATGTGATTCAGGTGTACCATTTTATGCATGACTCATAAGCCTCTCAGTCATTAAAAAAGAACCCTCTTTTTTTTCTTTTTTTTTTCCGGTGAAGCAACAATCGAGGAGTTCTGATAAAAAAGTGGTCAAAGTTTTGATTTTTATGAGCGAAAGTTTTGATTTTTATGGTTGATTGATGGTGTTCTGTTTGATCTCCTGGTGGCCTTGCAGATAAGGAGGTCTTCCTACCACAATGTGGTGAGAGTGAGCGAGATTCAGAAATACATCGACATCTCGAACATTCAGACATACGTCATCAACAGTGCGAGGGTCGTGTTCCTCAACGAGAGGCCGCAGTTGAAGCTTGGGAAGGGAGTGACCAACACCTGCGAGATCTGTTGCAGAAGCCTCCAGGACTCCTTCAGGTTCTGCTCCTTGGGCTGCAAGGTGATCGATGAACTCTGTTTTTTTTTCCTCTCTTCTTCGACCTCGTCGGAATAATTCAGGCTCCGATGCGGCGATGACTGCCTTTTTGACTTGTCCTCCTGTTCTGTTGTTTGTATGTGGAGGTGGAGGAAGTGCTTGCTGCGTGAAGTCTAGTGCCGCGTAGATTTCGTGCCTCTTTTTGATGCAGATATTTTTATTCAATTCCTGCCTTCTTTGACTTTTCTGCGGCCTTGTTCACCTTAGGTTATCTGATGCCTAACCAACGAAAAGAATCTGATTTCCCATTTCTCATTCGAATTTGATTTTCCTAACCGAATCCGCATTTGATTGGCGGAGAGCTTGCATTGCATTCACTATTGATGTAGAATTTTTCTGAAAATATTAAATAAGAGTTTAAATGAAATAACTTTTTCGAAAGATTATCCTAGATGGATCTTATCTTAAATAAGATCATGAATTCATCGGTCAACTAATCTCTACGGTTCGTGCATGGAAAGCTGCGCGTGAGATGCTTGTGAGATGTACGGGGATCTTGTGGACTCATTAAGATCTAAGTTGGTTACTTTAAAATCTCAAAATGATGTGAAAAAGAATAAAATATTCTGTCTACACCTTTGCCTTACAAACTCTGACATCCTTGACTTCATTCACTCCTTTTTTGTTGGAATCTGCTGAGTAATTTCATTTACTTTTTTTGCTTTTTACTATTCAGTTTAGTGTTTGTGTTGTTTTGTTTTGGTCAAACGATGGGTTAACCAAATTTTCATTGCTGTTGCTTATTTATTTATTCCAGCTCAATGCGATCAGGAAAGGTGACCCAGCGCTCACATTTTCCGTGAAGACGAGCCGAGGCGGGGGCGAGCTCCTCGATGGCTCTCGAACGGATGAGTCGTCCCCACCCAACAAGCTTCAGACGAAGCCGTTTTTCAACCGCCTGCACCCCATCTCATTGCCGCCGGTCGATCATCACAATACGAAAGTGGACGGCGAGGAGAGGCCTCGGTCCTCTAGCTCCGGCGATCCCACCAGCCCCAACTTTGCTCCATCTACTCGCCTCGTGTATGATCACCGGAACTCTAGGAAAAGAAAGGGTGTACCTCGTCGTGCCCCATTCTTTTAGAAGTTAAGAAATGCACCCCTAAAATAAATTGGATTAGCTAGATGGAAGGAGGATAGGAACGTCATTATATATCTATAGAAGACAAAAGTGGAGTACAATGATAATGGGTTTACTTTTTCTTTTCTTTTGCTCGGATTTTTCTGAGAAATGTTGCTTTTTATTTTGCTTTATTGGATAATGAAGTTTGGGATTTTAATTATTCGAAGTCGGTGCAGTGTAAGATATTCTGTGGTGGGTCCTGTACAGTTCATGGAGATTCTCTTTGTTTAAAAGAACAGCGATAATGGGGTTGCATAGGACGTGACGTATGCAGAAGGATATTTTATGCACATTCATATATGATGATGTTGCGAAGGCTTTGTATGAATTTATAAGTAGGATGATTAGCGATTGAGTTGGGAGAATCTCTAACGAATGTGACTGGAGGATTTATAGCATGCATGGCATGAGATTAATTCGAAACTTCCATGCACCGAATGTGAGCGGCGTTTGTTAACTAATTTGGTATGTGTATTGTTGGATTTGAACAGTTTTATTCCCGATACGATACATTTATCTCACGAAACATAATATATATATTAGTGAGTTATATCTTTATGTGATTGTTAATCAATAGTTCGATAGATTGGAATTGCAGTAATAGCAATATGATAAAGAAATCGGCTTTATCAGGGGCAAATAACTCATTTTAATATGAAAGTGGATACAATTTATCGTATGGATTAGACATTATGCAATCATGGAATGAGGGCAACACGCAAGAGAAAGGAGGCAAAGTTCCATGAACGTGGCGGTGGACGGCTTGTTGGATGACGATGTCCGCACCAATCTGGACCGCATGTTAAAGCCCACGCCGAGCCAAGTGGACGATGTTAATCGAGAGCTCTTTCGAGGTCGGCCCAAAATTCTTGAAAGGGTGCACTGTACATAAAAATCGACAGACGTCCGTCGACATGAAGTTGGAAACCTAAGGGACACGTAATTCCCATCAAGACAAGGACAACCCTATCCACATTGTGCCCCGGATGTCTTCCCCAGTCATGTACCCTTTGCATAAATAGACGCCCAATGCAGGGAAAGCATCTCATGCGTCGGATTAATCGTCATGTATTCATGACATTGACTGGGTCATGTGGTGAGAATCTAACCAATTGAAATATTCTGAAAGTTTATCTAAGAAATTAATTCTCCATTTAATCGTAAGTCATTGCTTCATCACATTATAATGCGTACATGAGTTTGGAGATGCGAAGAGAATAATCTAGAGATTTGGATAGCGTTCTAGTAAAAGCATCAAATGAGATGTCGTGGCATTCTTATCATCTTTTCCTATGTTTGCACTGTTCCTTTGATAAAGCAAAACATCCTGACTAATAATTGCATCAATGACGAATTCCTTTTACTTTTCTTTTTTTGTGGACAGAAGATCTCGATTTCACTGTTTTCTATGTCTTCGAAAGGAAGAACATCTCGGCACGCAATTTATTCTCCCTTGCTTCCTCCAGCACCTACCCCATCAATTTTTTTTTGTCTTGAGGCCGCTTTGAATGATGGATGACCAACTAATGGTCATCTAATCACCAATCCATCGCCAAGAATCAAGTAGGAATCGAGAGATTCTTCCTTGTTGGGCCAACATTCCGGCCCATATTGACATTGGATGTCCATCTATAATCTTGCTAAAGCAGAGGAGCAAGGAGTTGGATTCTAGACCCTATAAAATGAATCCAAGGCTGCGGGTGTTTGGGATCTGCACCATAACATTTCTGTTTCCTTGGATTTCCATTCTTTTGTTTTCCGGAACAAAAAAAGAATATAAACTGTTTGGAAAAACATTTGTTCTAACAATTTCTCTATTTTTTTGGTTTCCGATAATAGATTTGGAATAAAAACGAAAAAAAAAAAAAAAAAAGTTGTTTCTTGTTTTCGAAACAATTTTTAAAATAAATCAATTTTTGTTTTTCTTTTTCTTTTGTTCCTCTCTCTTGCCGCGACCACCTCCAATCGCCTGAAGCCACCGCCGACCGCCTACCGTCGTCGTTGGCCACCCGCCGCTGCGCCCCGCCGTCGTCGGCCACCCGCCGCCCGCCGCCGACGCGACCGCCGCCGCCTGCCGTCGCCATTGACTACCACCACCCACCACCGCACAACTGCCGGGGGGCGGCGTGTGGCGACAGGCGTCCGTGAGTAAAAATAAAAAATGAATAAATACAAAAAAGAAACTATTTTGTATCAAACGCATTTATATTATTTTTCTATTTCAATAATATAAATTTTGTGTAGTTACCAAACACCTTATTTTATTCAGAAATTGTTAGGAGTAAAAATAGAAAAAAATTATTTCTAAAAAGAAACTGTTCCCCAAGCGTTACCATGCGCACCATTGGGCTCCAATTTTAAGGCCTACAAAGTGGCTCGTGCTAATACCATGAACTGGGCCGAATGGATCCATCCTATCTGAACTTCCTAGATGTGTCGCACTCATCACAAATTGATTGTTAACTAATTTTTGTCCTAATCAGCTTCAAATAGGTGCAATCTTATCTACGATCTTGTTTGTTACATTCTAATACCAATTTTTTTAGGGATCGAACAAGGGATAAGCATGATCTCCAATAACATTTCTTCCTAACGAGGGAGGTCTATTGTATATACATGTGAAGTCATCAAAATAAGACTCACAATCCCAAGCATGAGATGTTCATTCGATATCCGGACCTGATGGCATGCCGCGAGAATTCGATAGGGTGTGGAAAATTCAATAAGCCGAGCATGCCGCTACACACGTACAAATGCAAAATTCCAAGTCTACTGTAGTCCTCAACAGTTCGAGATGTGCCTACTTGGACATTCAAGCACACCGATGTTGCCGCCAACAGTTGGTCTTACTTCATTCACAGACCGGGTCAATGGCAAGTTCTGATGTATTACGTACGTACATGTCGTTAAACGAGTCAATGTCTTTATTAGCGCGAGCAATGACGTTCGGAGGGTCGAGTGGAGCTGAAAGCTTCCTTCCTACTTTTGGTATTTCGAGTAAGGTATCATCCCATCGTCACTGTAATCAAAGCGTACTTGTCAAAGCGAGCAAGCCTACACGTGATGGCTGAACATTTCCAAACTCCTTCTCAATTACTGGACTGAGAATAAAAATCGCACGGGATTCAGATTCCCTCAACTTTTGCCTACAAAAACCTCAGTACGTAACCACCGGCTCAGGTGACTCCGCTGGGTAGGCTCTACAACATCCTCCTCGGGGAGGTTGGGAGTTTGAAGCGCCTGCAACGCAAGTTGCAGGGAGGCTAGCTGATCATTAAGCGATTTAAGCGTGGCGTTAGGGTGGTGGTTTCCCTGCTAGCGTTACGGGGTTTATGGCGCAGACCGTCGATCTGCAAGTTAGTTCCTCCCGCCACAAAAAAAAAAAAAAACCTCAGTGCGTATGGTAACATTTTTATTCTTAGGATTAATTTCTATTTAGAAATTTTTTTCTTCCGCACAAGTTTTTGAATAAAATAACATGTTTAATAACTATCGAAATAGAAATGCGTTTAGTATGATCTTAAATCATTTTTATGACTAAAAATTTCTTTTAATTTTTAAATAATTTTAATTCATTTTTCTCATTTCTTTTTTACTTTTCTTCTTCTTCTTCTTCCTCTAGCCGGTCGCTGGCCTCGACCATGGTCGGCAACTAGCCAGACAATAGTTAGTGACCGCGCTGGCCTCGGGGGGCCTCACAATGGCTAGGCGAAACTCAGCCTCACCAACCACGGTGAGGTTGTTGGTTCTCATTCGACTAGTTGCCAAGGCCGGTGATCAGCTAGAGGAATAATAAGGAGAAAACGAAAAAGAACAAATAAAAAAGAAAATTGCTTGATTATTGAGTTGTTCGCGGAAACAAATAATTTTTTTTTTTTTACTTTTTGATCACATTTCTATTAGGTAGTTTTGCACATCTCTCGCCCCAAAAACTAGTTCGAGATTTTCCTTCACACTTATAAAATGATTACTTGCGTCTTCCATAGTGAATGTGGGATAAATCTCAACAATCTTCCTCTTATACATTGGGCTTAAGTTAGAGGCCGTAACAAGCTTCTCTGAATGACTATTGTGTCCAAACTTATTAATAAGTCAAGTTCTGCGGTCTTAGATCTCTTTTATCCAAAAAGTTAGTTCAAATGAGTGAGATTTTCTCTCGTACTTATAAATTGATCACATGTGATTTTCGTAATCGATGTGGGATAAATCCCAATAGTTCCAAATCTATTTCCAAAAATAAAAACATACATAAACAGATTTATATTCTTTTTCTACTTTTGAAAATGAAAAAAAAAAAAAAGGAACAAAAGCTTTATCAAATATGCTCCTAATCTCAATCATAAAGAACGAGGAACAATTCCGATTCCGAACAACGCGCTTCGCTTTTCAACGTTCTAACTTCTAGGAGCATGTCGAGCCCCAAAAGAGACCGACGACGAGAGAGAGAGAGAGAGAATCGGAGAAGCAGTTATTTTATTCGGAAGATACCACACCGCGGGAAGGCGCAGTCCGACACCGCGGCCCAGTGCGACAGTTTGGATCTGTTCCGACAACATTAAATGGAGGGAATGTTGACCGCGGCTCGTGCTTCCGCTGGGAACATTCCGTGCGTTGACCCTAGTACCCCAGTCGCGATCGTCTCCTAATTGGACTAGAAGTTTCGCGGGAGCTAGCCAGTGCCATTTGTACGTTCCTAGCAATTGTTTAGCTAGATCTACATTCATAGAATTCAGTCCGTGTCTAATACCTTTTTCTTTTTTTCCTGAGAAAATTACCTAATAAATAATAATTATTTTATATCTATGCTAATTTAGTTATAAATTATTTAATTATGTCAATTGCGTCATAAGTTTTTTGCTGATTTGTAAATATAGTCCATATAATCAATTTTAATCGAAAATCGTCCACGTGAATGCTAACCATAACATATAGTATAATTTTTACAATTTTTAAATATTTTTATTTTTATTTTTTCTTTCCTGTTAGCGAGGGCATCAAGCCTTGTACGAGAGTGACCATGGGTGAGGGCCTTCGTGTCTTGACCAAGATCCGGACTAGGGCTAGCTGTCGTCCATACCTTGCTATGGTTGGGGACAAAAAAAGAAAGGAAAGAAATGACCATGGAAAAAAATTGCCCACGTTGATGATAGCTATAATGGTGCTAGCCATATTACGTAAGACGCTTAACGTCAATGAAAGTAATTTTTTATTAAAATTCACCAGATCAACTACATTGAAAAATCATTAAAAAGTTTATAATTCAATCGACACAAATCTTGACCTAAAAACAGTAAAATTGAAGATTTATGATTGAATTGACATAAATGCAATAAATTTATGACTTCTTTAGTAATTTTTTTCTCTTCTTATTTTTTGACAAATTCAATATAGATCTCCATGGCCGTCTAACAAATAATCCTTGTCTTGGCAAGGCAACGCCGAGTGCTCACGTTTACTCCTGACGGAACGCGTTTCCAAGCAGGAGAACGGGACGAGGTTATTTCCGCACTAATAATGAGGATCCTTTACGTGATCTTCCACATCTATTTCTTTATTTAACTAAAAGTTCTGAACATCCAAAGTGGGAGAATGACGGAGACAACTACAAAACCGCCTGCTGGATATGATAAAATATCTGATTCTCCACCACCCATACCTCTGCTTTTGGAATCTTGTGCTCCTTCACATTTGAAAAATCCGTTCATCTAGGGACACGGTCTCTAGAAGGTAGAGAAAAATAAGCCTTTTCTTAAGGAGAAAGAACCCCCCTCCAAAAAAAAAAAAAAGAATTTAAAGACTAGTTACATCCTTCAAAGAAACGTGCGTATGAATGGTTAATTGACTGTGCCTCTATGGATTCAATGGCCTTGGAAAAGTTTATACTATTCATGTTTTCTATTTCGAGAATAAAATCTAAATCGATTGTAAAAATCGTGCTTTTACATTTTGAATTTTGATACATCAATAGTCATGCTCCACTCCTTCGGGCATCCACACTACCTAGTGCGAATGCAACCCTTATACTTGCCTTGCCCTATTACTATTCCTATTTTGAAGTGCGATCATGTATACTCATATGGTAAGCTTAACTGGTTCATGGATATCAAACGAACAACTCAATCGGTTCACATAAGTTAAGAGATAGCTTTGATTCCATATATTTCACGAAAAATAAATAATACGAAAAACGTCAATGAAAAAAATGATTGCTTAATATAATTAAGCAATGGAAAAAATATTTTCATGGTCGACAACGAATTAAATCTAAATATTTTCTTAGATAATGAAAATATCTTTCCTTTATTCAATTTTGTAATAAATACATACCAGCTTTTTTTTTAAAAAAATTTACTTTATGCGGAACAAATAGGGCTTTTATTTTGAAAATTTTCCTCCTCAAATTATTAATTTCCTGACCAGAATAATTAGCCCCCGGAAAAAGCAAGATCCGTACGAGGCGATAAATCCACATGATGGATATGGATATGAGATATCTTACCTTTTTTATTTATTTTTTTCGTAACATCGTACTCGGCCAAATCACCCGCACACACGCACACGCACACGCTGATTCCCTCGCCTGTTTCTTGGGCCTCACTCAATTCCTCGCCAAGTCGTCGTCGCGATCGCGTCACTCGGCAATGCAATCAAAACTGCAACCGCGTAATCAAAGACGTCACGACCCGCGCGACTCCGAGTCATCAGTCCCCCCTTCCGTCCGTTGACCCGCCGTTAACTGAAGGAAAAGCGGGGGCTGTCAGACGGCGGACTGGCGAATGCGTCTTCGCCGTCAGTTCGCCGAGCGATCCGTGACGACTTCGCACACGCTATCTCCCCTCTCTATATATCCTCCCTCTCCCTCCTCCGTTCGTGTCACTCCCGCGTAGAACTCGCGTCCCTTCTCTGTAATCTCTCTCTCCCTCGATCTCCTCTGCTCGAACCATCGCAGCGCAAGAACGCGGCCACCACCATCATCCTCGCCGTCGCCGATTCCTGTCATATCTGGAAATGGGCGGGTGCTTCTCGCAGGACCTGGAGGGCGACTCGGCGCGGTCGGCGCGGGCGGCCCGGGTGATCTCCGTCGGCGGCGAATTGCACGAGTACCGCCTCCCCGTCAGAGTCTCCCAGGTCCTCGAATCCGAGAGCTCTTCGTCTTCGTCTTCTTCTTCGGGCTTCGTGTGCAGCTCCGACTCGCTGTATTACGAGGAGTACATCCCGGTGCTGGCCAACGAGGACGAGCTCGTGCAGAACCAGATCTACTTCGTGCTCCCCAAGTCGAAGCTCCGGCACCGCCTGACGGCCTCCGACATGGCCGCCCTCGCCGTGAAGGCGACCGTCGCGATGCAGAAGGAGGCATCGAAGAAAGGCGGGGGCCAGCGGCGCAGGAAGACGCAGATCGCGCCCTTCCTGGTCGTTAGCCAGAGAGCCGCCGTCTCGGACTACAGCAAGATCAACGAGCTCGAGGTCAAGAGGAACTCCAACAGGCTCGACAAGGCAGCTCCGGCGCTGCTGTCCAGGTCGGGATCGGTCGGGAAAATGAAGAGGCAATCTTCACGGAGGTTCAAGAAGGCGGTTCGCTCGTTTAGAATTAGGCTGAGCACGATCGAAGAAGGCGTTGGGGTATAGACTTATAACGATCCTGGCATGATCCGTCCGTCCCTTCTTTCGTTCATTACGAACTTAAATTGATGAGTGATGATGATGATGATGATTCATTTCGGATTTGTAGGTCGGCTCCTCTTTTCTCCTTGTATGTAATCACCAACGTTGTCGTCTCCTGTAAAAAATGTAAGGAACAGAGAGATTTTTCACATTGAACCCATTTAATTACAATGTGAAGCAAGTTTTTGAATCACTCTTATCTATTTCCCAATTTCACTCTCGTTTCATTCTCTCATGGAAACGCACCATCGATCGATGGTATCGGATTCGAAGGTATCCCGGTTTCGGCATGGTTTTTCGGTGTGCGAGGAAGCTTCGCTCGGTTTCTCGCCGATCCTGGTCTCCACACACGAGAAAAAGTGCAGAAATGCCGGAGAGAACTCGTGAGCGACGGCTGTTGCACGCGTCTTTTGTTATGTTTTGTTTGGTCCGTGAGCAAAGAATAAATCTTTCTTCTTCTTTTTTTATGATAAAAGTTTCCGTGTATGGTCAAAGATCACCGGAAGATTTGACAACGCCACCTTCGCTTGCTTCGCCCTGTAGAATCCATTTGCGTAACACAATCGGAAGTCACGTGAATCGAGCGGTACACTTTGCGAAAGGCGAAAGATCGGGGGAAAAAGGGAAAAAGGATCTGTTCATATCGGGAGTGGGTATTTGGCATTTCCTAAGATAAGACGAGGATGACGACCAGACCAGTTGGCATATGCGATGAGAAGATTCAATTCAGGGTGTCCATCATTCTAAATTATAACGACCCCCGGCGGTGTTTTCATCTAAAGTCAACGAGGCGATCGCGGCTTTTGCTTTCATCTCGGAGGACAGTCCCTTTTTTCGCGGTTAATGCCTTAATCCCTCCTGTACCGCCGATAATTATTTACGCGTGTCGGGTCGGTTAATCAACCCCCCTTTTTTTCCTGCGACGAGTCGAATGAGCTTTTACTTTGATCGGCTGGAGAATCAACTTTCTGCCGAATCAACTTTCTGCCGAAGCAAGACGTAGCAGCATCAGTAATCAATAACCTTTGATTCTATCGCAAAGCAGTTTTTTCGTTCGCCACTTGAGAATGTGCCAATTGATGTATCCACCACCGCGCTTCTAATGCATCCATAGTAAAGATGATCGGTTCCCACCTTGGAATCAAACGAGGCGGGGTCGGTTAGTCTGGTTCTTGGTTTGTGGAATTGGGAATCGGGCTATAGAGCCCGGAACCGTTGACTTTTTCTCTTCTTTTTGGTTGCTTTTATTCCCTACAAGTGGGAGTTTCAAAACATTAAAATAAAAAAATATATATTAATTAGGGTTTGCTTCAAAATAAAAATAAAAAAGGAAATCTTTGCTGCTCGGTCGGTCCAGTCCAATTCCTTACATGGAAGCAAAAACTAGACCAATCTCCTCGAGAACTACACAGGACTAGCTGACTTGGTTACCGAATTGGATTGGGACTGATGTTACCCCTAATAAAAATATATTATCATTATTGAGATGCCTTTTGGTTTAATAGTCAAAGCTCAAATCAAGGTCTTAGCACACAAATGCCATTCCTCCTTGGACTGGGCCTTAGCCTAGTTATACTTGGAACTACCTACAATGTACTTTTTGTAGAATAACATTTGTGATATCTCTTTTTTATGACTTAGATTATCTCTAAAAGGTCGTTTTTAAATTGACAAGGTATATTGCACCAAAAAAAATCTAGCTCATTCAATTTGATAAATTCTACCGACTTTATACGTAGGGTATGTTAGATTTGGCTGCTTAGATGGATGGATGCTCTCTCTCTCTCTCTCTCTCTCTCTCTAAATGATCTCTCACTCTTTTGATGTGATTTCAGAGAAACGATATTCTCTAAACATTGCCACTAGATGATTGTGTGCTAACTAAATGATCTCTCACTCTTTTGATGTGATTTCAGAGAAACGATATTCTCTAAACATTGCCACTGGATGATTGTGTGCTAAATCGAGCCAACAACTTCCCAATAAACTTGTTAACCTATTGAAACAATTCGAATTCAAACTCCCCTCACTGCCAATCCAACTTCTCCCGATTATCAAATGCAACTCACTTGGGGCATCACCGTTGTTGACATGGGAAGTGAAAGGGGGTTCGAACTTACTCGACATCGGTTCTTGCGATCAATATACCCTCATGATTCTTGGTTCATCAAGATATATTCACAGCTTTAACATGCAAGTTCCAGTTTAGATTTTCATTAGAGGATCATTTAGTTTACAAACATCAGCAGTGCCTCATTTCCGTAGGTGAATACGGAGGCTCAAACGCTTTGATTCCTATCAAGACAGTCATTTTGGAATTTAGCAGTCATTACTGTGTGGATTTGACGAGGATCGCTCGAATCTTTCAGTGTCACATCGAGTCAATCCACCTTAAAGAAAAGCTGTACTTGCACCCTTTGTCCCCACGAGTCGGCCGCTGGAACTCCATGTTAACTAATTAACCAGCATTTTGTCTACTGAGAAACCTCGACTTTTAACAGCAAAAACCCGTTGCTGTTTCCTTGACGACCGTTTCCAAAGTACAAGAGCCTTTCACAAAATTTAGGGTGCATCGAGCCTTTTTGACGACATCTTTGCTGTCATCTTCTTAGCTGGGTTTTGCCGTCTACGCTTTTCTACCCACTAATGTATATGCCACCATACTGTCACTTCTCATTTGGGAAAGGATTGGCAGAGTGGAGTTCAAAATAGAGTTTTACCTCATGCAATGCAGTTGGATGATATTCTAAATCAGTTCTCATATACTAAGGGCGCGTTTGGTAACGATTCTGCTCTTTACAAATTCGATCGAAATGATTATTTTTAATTCGTTCTCCTGAACTTATTCCGTAAAAAAACGTGTTTGGTAATCGTACAAAATTTCGATTCTGAATAGAATTGCGTTTGGTACTTGTGTTTACTGTTCCAAATCAATTTATTTTAATTTTTAAATAATTTTTTTCCTTTTTTAATTTTTTCTTTTTCCTTTTCTTTTCTTTTTTTTTTTCAATTTTTTAATTTTCTTTTCTTTATTTTCTTTATTTTATTTTTTATTTTTTCTCCTATTCTTCTTTCTTTTTTTTTTTTTTTCCTTTTTTTTCTTTTTTCTTTTTTTCTTTTTTTTTTTTTTTTTATTATTTTATTATTTTATTTTATTTTTATTTTTTCTCCTATTCTTCTTTCTTTTTCCTTTTTTTCTTTTTTTTTCTTTTTTTTTCCTTTTTTTTTTTTAATTTAATTTTTTTCCTTTTTCCTTTTTTTTCTTCTTTTTCTTCTTTTTCTTTTTTATTATTTTATTATTTTATTTTTTCTCCTATTCTTCTTTTTTAGTTTTTTTTTTAATATTTTAATATTTTTTTATATTTTATTTTTTCAGGCCAAACGAGAGCCTTTGGCGAGCTCGCCGGACCAGATTGCCGATGACCGCAGCGGCGGACGGCGGTGGGTGGCGGTCGCGGGATGACGGTCGATGAAGAAGAAGAAAAGAGAAGAAGAAGAGTTTTGATTCTCATTTTATTTCCGAAACAAGAATCAACTTTTTTTTTTTTGATTCTCGTCCCAAACTAATTTCATGAACAAATTTGTTAAAACAAAATTTTTTACCAAACGCGATTCTCGTCTTAAATTGATTCGGTAACAAAAAATCGAATCCTAAGATTGTTGGAATGGTTACCAAACATGTCCTAAGTTTGAATTAGGCATTACGTAACATGACCACATAAATTGCCTGTTGACATTGATCTGTTGAAACATGACGACCTTCGGTTAAAATCAGGGATAAGGGCATCATTGGCCTCTCTAAACTTCTTCCGTGAATTACAAAGCCGTTTCGAAATTTCCAATCAGCTCAATTAGATTTTTGAACTGTTTGCTCCATGTGCAATGTGATCCTCAGAATAGCATTGCTTTAGTTGAACAAAAGTATAGAAAACAATACCGTCACTATCATGCGGAAATCATCTATAAAGTGGTCGCACGAACTGGAAAAGATATCTTGTGCGCATGTAGACGCCGCCACAGCCACACACTTAGAATTAGGGGGGCATGAAACTGTAGTGGCCCATTGCTGAAATCAAAAGTCACGTTTGCTTTTCTAGGAAGAACGGCACAAGAATAGTTGAGTGGCCCATTGCTGAAATCAAAAGTCACATCCCGGCGGCCTCTCGTTCAGTTTTCCGTTCACACTCGCACGAGTCCGATCGAGAAGCAGTTTTCCCCGCCACATGGGCCACTCCGAACGCCGCCAAAGCCAATGGGCCCCGAGCCCTCCGTGCGCACGAAACTATTCGCCTCCCCCTCCTCGGCCCACCATCACATCCAATCTCTGCTTTCCCCTCCTTTCCCCCATTGATTTGTGTTACTGGCAGGGATACAAACTCATTGATTAGTTTGCTTCACAAAAAAACATCTTATTAGTCTTAATTGGTCGTCCAAAAATAATGCTAAAAGCAAATAAAATGACTTCCGAATTTGATTTCTTGAATAATATCAATAATTTTTATTGAGTGGCTAACCGAAAGCAGTCTTCGACAAAAACAAAGGTGCTGACACTTAAAGCTAACCATACTATCATGTGCCGGTCACGAGGGCTAATAGAAGTTGGGCGAGATCACATATGTGCATCGTTGGGATATTAGTATATGATCAGCTATCGACGAGCCAAATGATAAGAACTCAATGATCGACAGTGAGGCAAGAAGCTTCCACGTGATCATTTGTGGATATATAACGACAAATACTAAATGGCTCCTTGAATGATGCCGGTGGCAAGTTTTGGATGAAAGCATTTGAAATATTCAAAGAAGCATCAAAGGAATGTGTGGTTGAAGAGCGGTTAACATCCAAGCACCTAGTTGGTGTCGATAAACTGGGAAACATCATGATACGATCAAGACAGTTACGAAGGAAATGGGCAGGTTGGTTACGAAAAGAAAAGAACGTGTCTAAGGTTGGAAGCGGTTACTAGAAGATGAATAATTGTTCAGTAGTTACCAAGGTTCTCTATATATACCACTAGTCGTCCAATAAGGAGGGCCCCAAACAACACATCAAATGTTATTTCCTTATTGTATTTTAGTTTTCCCCAGCTATAACTTTTAGATTCCCATCATCAATCAAATTTCAACGAGTATCCATATCTTGGTGCAACGTTATTGATTAAATTTTGAAGTTGTATTTCTAGTCCAATATTATCAATTAGATTCCGATGTTTGTGTTCTCTATCCAAATGCATTGTCGTCGATTAAATTTCTGCATTGTGTCAAATTATGTCAAAACTGTGGTTGTGATGAGATTCTAGGATAGTTTAAATTGGATCTTAGAGTTAGTTAGTTAATCGTCAAGGTTGCACAATATTATTTGAAATTGGAAATTCAATCTTTACGTTAGTTTGATCATATTTGACATGTGACTTATAATGTAATTAACTATGTCATTCTGCTGTTGTTCAAGCTATCTCTCATAGTTGACGCTATATTAGAATTTGAAGCCTCATCCCTTAACTGCTCTTTAGTAAGATGCCTTGGAAGATCAACCTTTTCGCATCGATTTTTTTCTACTGTTCTCTTGGCGTTGTCGGACTCTTGTCGATCTCTCATTTTTGCCATTATAGTCTCCTTGAAGTAACAAAATATATCCCACAAGGCTTGCCAAAAATATGTTTTATTAGAAACAGTGATGAAATGTCTTTCAAGAATGTTAATGAGTTGATATGAATCGACAAAAGTTGTGAAGAGTCATTGGTTTATTTTGGACAAGAAAGTAAATAACAAGGAATTTAAAGTATGGCACTGAGAATAATTGTTAGTAGCAATGTAAATTGTAGGAAAGACAAATGCTAAAAAGTAAATATGAAGATAAATTTGAAGAATGACGTTAACTTTTTTTAATTGATATTGGGGATCTATTACAAATAGTAGGCATTTAAAACCCTCTATAGAAAGTTACATATACGACAGCAACTAAATTTGAATAAAAAAATAACTTCATAATCATATCGGCGGCTACAAGAAATTAATTATCCACAATCTTCTATAACATAGCAACTTATCCACAAGAAGTTATAAAAAGTCTTAAATTAGTGATAATAGACATAACAACCCGGTGGTTATGTTTTTGTGTCGATTGTGCACTATCGATGATTTTGTTGATCAACTTCTAAATGCTTAATGAAGGCCTTTGTCAATAACTTTCACGTTGTGTGTTATTGATGACTTTTAATAGCGAGTTGTTGATAATTCTGCTTATCGACCACTTTTGTTTATATTAAACTCTATTTTCATCGACTAAGTTAGTTACTTGTCAATAGTAATTACAAGTTGGTCACCTTTTAGTGTCGATGATAGATTTCGAATCATTTTTAAATTACTGTGGAACTCATTGTGAGATAGCAAACGCTCCTACAATAAGTAACAAAGGACCGACCAAATCTTACTTTTCAGGTTTCAGGCATATTACCCCAAATTTATTCCTGCGTTGTTAAGTGTATATTGTGTTGAATTGCCAGCATTATTACAAGACAACTGTTCACAAGCCGTTGCCATTTTTTTACTGCTTCTAGCTTCTCACCACCAAAGTGGAAAAATCTATTTACAATTTCCTCCTTCTCGTAGAGGGCGTCATGTTTAATACATCACATCATTATTTGAAAAATCTTTTTCAGTAAATTTTTGCGAAACAAACGGAGTTGAACGAAGTCGTCCTTGGGACTGCTGATCGGAGGAGGCATCCATGGCTTCAGAATAGTTCTATCGTGAGAAGAGACGGCCGATGAGGGCTTCCCACATACACTTCAGCTCAAACGACGGATTTGATCAGGAGGTACCATCAGACATACGGTGACAAAGAGTTATCCTCAAAATGAAACCACCAATTCTTGAACTCTGTTACGTGTTTTTCTTCAAGTTAATAAAATAAGCAATAATCTTTCTAACAACCGTACTTTGGACATTAGATTAGGTAATCGTAAATTGTAATAATGCTTGTTAAGAACTTAAAAGAATTAGAAGATACATATTCCAAGAAAATTAATGGAGAACTTGCAATTTGTCCTCTGAAATCACGTGCACGGAGCATAAGCAGAGTAGTTCTATCGTGACAAGAGACGGCCAATGACCCGGAATTCGTGTTCGATTTGGAACTTTGTGGTTCGGTAGAGAGCAACAATCGAGCCAGAAATCTTTGTGATATTCCAAAGACCATGAAAGGTAATCTGTATGATCAGCATTTGTTTATCTAGATGTACCTTATGATCGCCCAATGGATAGACCGCATGTGCCCTCGCATTGGCATTGGCGGAAAGGCCGCAATTTTCAAACGCTTGTCTACCAAACCATAGAGAAAAAGAAAACAGGCTATGATTGAACGTTGACCTTCACACGCCATTTCTCTCGATTATGCACTATAAAAAAAAAAACCTTACGGCACGGTTCCCAACCAAGGGTTCTGCGTTAGCTAGTGGTTGGGAACCATGCCGTAATGCGTTCTAACATAGTAGTGGGCATTTCACCCACCCTTCCTCACCCTAGGCGCAGGTAGCTACTATACTACTCTACCCAGTGATAGCCAGAGTAAGCTCTGACATGGAGTCTACCTTCCCCACCAGAAGACCCCCTAATTCCTTGTCTATCTTTGTCTTCTCAACAGAGAGAGAATACGGAGGACATCACAGAGACTCCCACCTCAGGGCGGTTATCTCGCCTGTTTCCTCCTTGAGCCTTTTAAGGACCTACTCAGGACCAAATAGGTAATCTACATGATCAGCATTTGTTTGTCTAGATGTACCTTTTGGTCGCCCAATGGATAGACAGCATGTGCCCTCGCATTGGCATTGGCGGAAAGGCCACAATTTTCAAATGCTTGTCTACCAAACCATAGAGAAAAAGAAAACAGGTTATGATCGAACGTTGACCTTCACACGCCATTTCTCTCAATTATGCACTATAAAAACGCCGTGAAATCCGACACTCGGTATTCTCTTTTTTTATGCAATTAAGTACCTCAACGACAGGCTTTTTTTTGTTTTTTTTTTCCTTCCTTCCTTTGCCTTTGAGAGTTGATCCGTGTCGTAGAGAGTTTTTGTTGCTCTGCGGTTACTTTCGAATTCAAAAACGAGGAAAAAGTACTTTTGTAGATGTAGTAAATGTTGAATAATTTAGTCATAGTTTAATAGAGTGATGTTATCTTTATAAGGAACTTGTTTTCGAATTTGCAGCTATATCGATTTTGGTTGGTGACATGCAAAACGTGAATCTTGCATCGGCCTCAATTTTCTCAATCGCCAATGCATGTTTTATTGAGGGAATGGGAACTCGCTGTGTACAATATCAGTAAAGTGAGTAAACAGAAACAAACCTTGATAACTAATGGAATGTCTTAACTAGACAGTGAACATCTAAGTAGCACTGCTTGCGCTTATTCCAGGCAAGAAAAGTCAAAAGAGAAGTAGCATTCTGGGAATGGCAGGCGAGCTACATTGAAGGTGTTCAGTCTCTGACGATAAGTTTATATTTGGACCGACTCTTGGAACGTGTTCACGGCCGACAGTGGCAAGCCCAACACCACCGCAACGTCCTTCTTATTCTCGCTCTCTTCCCTCATAAACACGCAGTCTGTCGGCAGCAGGTTGCCGGTGCCAAGCTGCCTTGGCCCTCCCCATCCGAAGTCGAAGTCGCCAAAATCCAGCCCCATCCATGAACTTATCAAGAGCGAGCTCATTCGGTAAGGTTCAAACGGATACTTGTCCATGTAGTCGATCGCTGACTGCACGAAGTCCTCATTCACCCTCTCGATCGCCTTCTTTATTCTTTCGGCAGTGGAAGAGATCGGCTCATCGATCAACTCTCCCGCGGTGCAGAGGCAGCAAGGTAAGACCACGGCATTCCCAAAGTATCCGTCGGGCATCTTTAGCATTTTCATCTTTGGTCGGAAGTCGACATATATGAGAAGCTGTGTTAGTTGGTGTGGTTTCATCTTGAGTGCCATGGTTCGAGCCCGCCATACTAGAGCCGAAAGCGCCACAAAGCTGGAGTAGTTGTTCATTACCCGTCCATCGATCGTTGTCATTTTTCTCAGGGTGGCCAGCTTCTCGCCATCAATGTGGAAAGATTTAAATACGATTTGCTCTTTCTCACATAATGCGGTCATGTTTGATATATCACCCACGCGAGCAAACTCGTTGTAGAAATCGCCAATTTGAGGTGGCACCCTTGCCTTTAGAAAGGTTCTATCGTGACAAGGGACGAAGGATAATGATTTCCCTCGTGCTGTCTCAGCCCATGAGTTCATGAAATCAATGGCAGAGATACCATCGGTCATGCAGTGGTTAACCACAACCCCTAAAGTGAAACCTCCACATGTAAACTTTGTTACCTGTTTAAGAAGTATCCATATTTATTAATTTTGCCATATAAAATGCACTGAATGGTAACTTGAATGAATAAATTCTTGCATGGACACTTTTCATCAATCGAATGCATGCACCTTGTATCAAATAAACATCGAATTCCACGAGTCTCATGTTAAATTTTATTGACTAAGTATATAATTACTCTCCCTTAGGTCGAGTCACGGACTACATCTATAATGCAAGTGGAACGTGACATATTCTAATCCAATGTGAACTGGGGTCTACCAAAATGCAATCACTTTTATAGTGGACGAGAAAGCGATAGAAAATTGAAGGCGAAGTGTTGCGGATAAAGACAGAAAGAAAGTGTTCACCTGTGCTGTTAGAAGGGGTGCGACTTCCAGCATTTTCTCAGTAGGATCTCTGTAAACAAGCTTCTCTAAGATCTCAGAATCAAGCATCTTTATATCGCCCATATTTTCGATGTCGCAATTGGCCGACGCCTCCACAAACGGCACTCCCAACTTCTTATCGCAGTCAACCATCAACTTCCCTAGAGAGTTCTTAGCTAACCTCCCCGTGAGCGGATAATAATGAACTAAAACCTTGGACAGAGCTTGCTTAATCACACCCGCCACATTCGCGTCGCCCCTGTGGAAAGTGTAAAGGGTCGGCACCAAGGCTAAAGCCCAACAGTCCATGCTACATAAGAAAAGAGAACCTCCAGGCGTTTCTCCTTCTGGCAGGACCGCCACGGGGAGGGATCTTTCTATTGTCAGGACATCGTCTGCCTTGTTCTCGTTGGCCCCCATCGGAGAGCTCCGGCTATCCTGTTCTCGAGCTCTGAAAACAAAAAAGGGCGTTTGAAAGTTCAGATAAAACTGTTGGACCGATACAACGAAAGATTGCATGAGATTGTTTTTCACTGGATGAATGAAATGCTTTGGAGGGCAAGCATTGTTGCAGCGTTACAACATGGCGTTGTCCAATGTAGGAAAACCAGGAAACAAATTGTGTGCGTTTGTGTGTGTGTGTGTGTGTGTGTGAGAGAGAGAGAGAGAGAGAGGGAGAGAGAGAGAGACCAGCGATGAATTTACCAGATTGGCTTCTCTTCGGATGTTGGGGAAGTGGAATCTCCATTGGGCCGTTTAAATAGCCCTGCACGCCGGCCAAAAATTATAAAAAATTAGACCCGCCCTTTCTGTACATACATGGTTTAAGATGAATTTCGGTAGAGATTTATATTTTTTTTTTCTGAATATGAATTTAAAAAATGTTTTCAAAAATGTTATTTCTCACTTTTTTTTTTTGTAAAACTTAAGTGACATTATTTAGTTCTCAATTATGGAGGAAAACGGTCAAATAGACATAAATAGAGCGAAAGCAAACAAGGCGGCTTCTCAAATATTGTCGTTTCGTTTGATATATCCCGTGGAAACAGTATGCACACATTGCACGCGACCGTCCATCTACCTAGGACTTTCTTCCGTGGCTCAGAGCCACTCGGTGATGTAGACATTGGCGGCAACATGCACAGGGTGGCGATATTCCTCATAAAACAGAACAGTAGCAATTAACATTAGGTGCAGGGCCCCGGGAAAAAAAGATAGTAGTGTTCTCCAAAAGAGACCAAGCATCTTCCCATTGATACGCGTCGATCACCAACCCTCACGTCCAATCTTCTACCAAACCATAGAGAAAAAAAAAAAGAGGAGAAAACAGGGGTTGGGCGCATAATGCTCGGGGTGCGAATAATGCTAGGGGTGCGCTTTAACACGATAAGATCGAGAGGGTGAATGAGGACCCCGCGCGCGGTCAATGGTTGATTACATGGACAAGTGTTGGGTTGGTGGCGCCAAGGCGCCTTGGCACCGGCAACCTAATATCGATAGGTTGTAGCGTGTATACGGGGGAAGGAAGAGATAATATAGAAGGACGTTGTGCAAGTGTTAGGTTCACTACTTTCCGGCGTGAACACGTTTCGATAGTAATAGGCAATCTTGATATCGATAGGCTATAGCGTATTTATGAGGGAAGGAAGAGAGACTAAAGAAAGACATTATCACTGGCCGTGCTGGCTCCGTTGGATAAGAACTCCATTGATCATTACCTAAATATGAGGGGTTCGAAACCCAGTGGAGGCATTTAGTGTCTTAAGTGTAGTGCTGGAGTGATGGGTCTTTCGCTAGCGTCACTTCAAGGTTTATCCGCCGACTACCAGCTGTACGGGATTCCTTGAGTATAAAAAAAAAAAAAATACTAAAGAAAGACATTGCGGTGGTGTTCGGTTTGCCACTTTCGGGCGCGAACATGTTTGGATAGTAACTTATGACCAGCGATCGAGCGCCTTCTCAGAGAGCGCGCCTATCATTCCCATGATGCTTAGAGTGTATGATTGCGAGAAATGGCATTGTGAAGGTCAACGTTGCCCCCAATCCTGCCTTTTACTTTTTCTTTTTCTCAGTGGTTTGGTGCGAGATTAGACGTGAAGGTTGGTGATTGACGTGCATCATAGGAACTCGTTTTGTCTCTTTTTATCATTTTTTCCATGGTCGACCTTAATGTTAATTGCTGCTATCGCAATTATTGCCCCCCCGTAATGATTGTCTGCCTTCACCGAATGGTGCCTGCGAATGTAAGTAATCCAATGCGCAATAGTCGGATATTATCATGAAATTATGCATACCCTTCTACAAAATATATTGAAAAATATGACTTCGAATTTAACAAAACAATGAAGTCAAATTTGGAGACATAATATTATATTCTTTAAGGATTTATTTGTTCATGGTCATTGACAAATATCATTTTGGATACAACAAAATCTTAATTGAGAATACTAAATAACAATTCTAATATTTCTTTAAGATCTTTCAAAAGAAACAATTGAAATGATGACTTTAGTTTTGGAAAGAAGACCCGAAAAAACTTATTAATCTCATTCAATCCAAAACTGGCATATTTATATTGGATTTAATGAACAAAGACAACTCTTCAGAAAATGTTGCAAGGTGAACAAAGGCAACCATTAACCACCGGGATTTCTTGCTCTAGTGGCCACCACCCTTCCAACATGGAAGGGGGATGTGAGGTTCAAATCCCCACTTTCTCGGGGGATGGGGTGGGGACGCGTAAGTTTGAAGAGTGGGTTTCGACTCCCACGCCCAGCGAGCGGGCGAAAAGTCGAGCGTGAGTGTAGAATAGGAATAAAGTAGGACTGACCCAAAAAAAAAAACAAAGGCAACCATTTAAAAAAAATTGCAAAGTGAACAAATGCAATCTTCAAAGGATTGCAAAGTAAACATATATATTTTAAAGACATGTATAAAATTCTGAATAAAATAATATTGAATAAAATTTCAAATTTCATAATTTCCAAAAATAGTGAATGAACAAATATAACGTTTCAACTAATAAATGTTAACAAGATAACTGTATGAAATAAAAATAAAAGTAATAAATATGAGATTAATGCTAATTAAACCGCATCAAATTCGCACGAGTACTGTGAGATTTAACTCACATCCCAATCTTTCATTTGAACAAACTAGAAAAAGCTCACACTTATGAAAAGTGACCCATCTTCACTAATTTTTTTATGTGAGATAAGGAAAAACATATTTTATTACAAATAAACAATTGATAAAATATGCTTTAGTATCTTACGTTACTTGATAGCGAGGTTTACATACCTTTCATATGGTTGCAGTATTTCTCTTTTCCAGAACAGCTGACACCAACTTCACAGAATCTTCAATAATTGTCTTAAAAGAAATGATAGAATTTGAGAAGCCCTCCCGTTTGCTGTCACTCACGTAACTCTCTGAGAATCGATGCGACCTACTCCACGTACGACCTGCACCAAGTTCACATGCATCTGAATCAGATGGCACGACGATCGCCATAAAGGTGCATGCTTGGCGAATTTGAAATGGTTCGGTCGATCAAGTTCACGGTCAGAGTACGTCTTTTATACGAGCGAGGTTAGGAGCTCGAGCTTACATGCCGAGAGTCCCACATACCCTCCCCAAGTAATCGATCAAGAGAGGCGTGCATGCACCTCCCCTCGCCTGGAATGCTCCCCACATCTTACTAACTTACATATTTAATAAATAGTAGATGCATATACATTCGAATAAAAAAAATGGAAAGACTCAATAACACGACTGTATAAAAAAATAATAGTTGACTTCGAAGTGAGAAAGCAAGAAATCGGACTGACATGATGAAGTGAAATTTGACTTTGCTACGGAACGAAGTGATAATTTAACTTGATAACAATGTCGGCAACCGATCGACACGAAATGTAAGGACAAATTAGTTGTGCTACTTGGCCTACTTGCAAGTTGTTGCCATCAAATAAACATGTCCGTAAATAAAGAAGAACGTGGGCAAGTTCTATTTTCTTGGTATTCTAACTTAAGCATCGGAGTTGTTAGCAACCTTATGTATAGATCTTCGACGGAATGCAAAAAAATAGAGAAACAGAGATCAATTTTCAGTATCATCAATAGTAATGGGAAAATCACCATTTCAATTTTAAATTTATTATACAGAGTTTGATTTTCAGTATCGTTAGCGATTTCCAGCCAATTAGCAAGAATGACTAAATTGACAAATCACTAAAGTTTTAGGATGGCATAATTAAAAAGTTTAAAATTAAAGTAGTACAGATAAAATGTTTATAATTGAATTGAGCATTGTATAATAGGTTAGGATCGGACCATTTTCCTGGTGGGTAAGGCTAACTCCAATTCTTTCACCCTTTTACAATAATGAAATTAGAATCCTTGATAAATTTTCCTTACTCATTTGATTGTTGAGTAGGGTAGCGGATCCTCATACTCGTCATGTCACACACCGACCGACCACAAACCCAATGGCGATGCAACAAGAGATACGGTGATGCTCGAAAGTTCCAATTGCAGGCCTTCTCACATTATAAAAATTTGAGTTTTCTCTCGGTCTATGGAGAGTTTGAGCTAGCCTCACCCTCTTCTCACTCTCTTATTCATTTTGTTTGTGCTTTTTTTTCCCTTCTCTTTCGATCTAGATTGATGGATTTAATAAATGGGCCTAAGCTGGCCCGGCCACGATGGGCCTAAAGGCCTGGCCCACGGAATAAGGCCCGTGGAAGGAAAGTTATAAAAGGGATGAGAGAAAGGGAGAACGTCTTTTTGGCATTTACAACGTACGTTCTCTTTCTCTTCAAGAATCCTCTCTCTCCTCAAAGGCTAAGAAGTGACGCCATCTCCACTTTTTGGCGAATTTTCGACATTAGATCGAACGGGACTGAATCCTCTTCCTCTTTGCAGCGTCGGTGTCTAATCTGTGGCCAACAAGGTACGCTCAAATCCGTGGTGTGCTTTTGATCGGTGATACGTGACATTCCGGGCTTATCTTCCGCATATGATTTAGGGGTTCGGTTTAGGTGCCGAATCCGGTTTTTCGGGATCCGACCGATCCCTACATTGGTATCAGAGCCCGTGTTAGCGTTTTCCCGACTTGTATGATGTTTTATGATTGATTTTTTCGCAAATGAACTTCGGCCGTACGGATCGGGGCAAGGAATCCCGACACTCGAGAGATGTTCACATATTTTTTCGATTTTTCGTAAGTCGAAACCAAAATCTGATGGCATAGGGAGGAAGGCGATGTCGAGACGAGTCCGGCGACGTGTCGCGCGCCGCCGGACGTGCCGCGCGCCGCCGGACGTGCCGCCACGCGCGGCCGGAACGCGCGGGGGTCAACGCACGCGCCGACTCGGCTCCCCCGCGCGAAACGCACCGTTTCGCCCGGGCGCGTGCAACGCACGCGCGCGCGAACGGTGTGTCGAACGCACCGTTTCGGCCCGGCGCGTGCGGCGCACGCGCAAGCGAAACAGCGCGCCGTTTCGACCCGGCGCGTGCGATGCACGCACGCGCCAAACGGCGCGTCGTTCGGCCCCTGGCACCTGCCACGCACGTGCGGATGACGTCATCGTGATGTCATCCCGGCACGCGCCCGGCACGTGTCGGTCGGTTCGTCCGACCGCCCAACCGCGCACCCGTCCGACCGGACGACCGGGCGATCGGCCCGACCGTCCGACCGGCCCGACCGTTGACTGATCGTTGACCGACCGTTGACCGTTGACTTGACCGTTGACCGTCCGTTGACCGTTGACCAACGACCGTTGACCCGAAAAAAAAAAAAAAAAAAAAAAAAAAAAAAAAAGAATTTGTTTATTTTTCAATTATGTCTATGTGGATTATATGTAATCCCTTTTTTTTTTCTGCATTTGTTGCGGGAACAATGCCTCCCGTGTAAGTTCGCGCGCATCTCGTGCGCGAAATGTTAGATGAACAAAAAGAAAGGCTTACAGGTTGATAGCCGATTTGAAAGGTTATCGATGGGAGAGTGACGACATAATTGATCATGTCATAGAGGTCAACAACAAAATTCAGGAAGTCATTTGGAACGATTATCCCATGCCAGATATTTAGATGATGCGATTCTTTATGAACACTCTTCCACTAGAATGGCAAGGAGTGTTGAATCACCTATGGGAGGTCAAAGGATTTACTAGCTATAAGGAGCTAGTAATGGCATTCGTAGATGAATATCATCGGGTAGGAGCCACAAAGACTGCGACCCAAGGAATGACTTCGATTAGGCCAGGATTGAATGTGCGTAGGAGAAATCCTAAGGGATATCCATCTGTTTTTCCGTGGCTGTCAAGAATGCCTAAGAATTTTTTAAAGAAAAAGAAAAAGAAATTGGACCATGTAGCTGCTTTCCCTATTAGTTGTATGATGCCTCGTTTATAGATGTTATGACTTGTTTTTATTTAGTGTGCTATGTGAACATCCTATGTAATGTTATCTACCTGATTGTTGTTGTTGTAACGACCTATATGTTTGTTGTATTAACTGAAAGTATTATCATATTATTGTATGTCAATTATCTGTCACTTTCATTAATTGCTTTGGTTCTTTGTGGGTAGTTAGTTGTGGGTAATAATAGAAGTTTCGTGTAGAATCATAGAATTGATTTTGCATATGACAATCATATTAATGATAGTTTTAAGTTAGGATTTTGGAGGATGATTGGAAACAAAGTGACCTTTTGATTCTAAAACCTTACTTAAAATTGTTAATTAATATGATGGGTTTGTGCAAAATAGATGCATAAATAATAGGCATTAATAACTCGTGCATATATGTCGATGTGTTCGGATCAATGGCTTGACCACAAAGAGCATAGTTGCCGAGCCGAACAAAGGTGAAAAGCTCAATGGTGACAACTATGAAATCTGGCAAATGAAAATCCAAGTATGTCTTTGGAAGAGCAAGAAGCACTCGAGACTCTTGTCCCGACCATGGTAGAACCCGAAGAAGGAACCACCGCACAAAGATAAGAGAGACAAAGAAGCATTTGCTTTGCATGGAAAAGAAAGAACTCTCTTGCTCGCATCACGTTGCCGAGCGGCATGGAAAATGACGTTATGCGAGAGTTTAGGCGTTTTGAAAATGCCAAAGACATGTGGGAAGCATTGGCGGCAAGATTTGGTCATACTTCGGTGACCGGACTAAGGCGGCTCACTATTAGGTTTGACTCTTATAAGAAGCCTCATGGTCGAGACCATAAAGCAACATCTTAGAAAGATGTCAAACATGATTAATGAGCTTAAAGATGCTGGCCATGTCCTGACAGATGAGCAGCAAGTGCAAGTAGTGATTCGTTCCTTGCCTCAGAGTTGGGAGCATATGAAGGTGCACCCGACTCATAATGAGAATATCAAAACCTTTGAGGATGCATTGCGTCATCTTGAGCCGGAAGATGACCGCCTATTGGCGGCTAAGCCGGAAGCCGAACTCTATCATGCTAGTTCTAGCTCAAATGGAGCTTCGGGCTCCAAGCGCAAGTGCTCTAACTGGTTTGATAAAGGGAAAAGCAAGGAAGCTGGTCCTTCAGGGAAGAAACCCAAGTTTAACTAACATGAAAGAGGAAAGCGTCCTCGCATGAAAAAGCTAACAAGGGTGAAATGCTACAACTGTGGCAAGAAGGGTCACTATGCTCGCGACTGTCGTGAGCCAAAGAAGGTAAGCACCCCTTGTATTTTTCAGAACTTAGCTTATGTGTCGAGTTCTGTATTCTTAACTGAATATAATCCTTTGTGGACTGTGGATTCAAGAGCAACAGACCATGTAGCGAAGGATAGAGGATCCTTCGTGGAATTCCGACGAATACCAACCGGAACTAAGTCGATCTATGTGGGAAACAACTCCAGAGCTGAAGTGAAAGGAATTGGCACATGCCAACTGAATATGCGTGGTGGACGCACTTTGTTCCTTCATGATGTATTGTATACTCCGGAGATTCGTCGGAATTTAGTGTCTGTTTTAGTATTGGTTAAATTAGGTTTTAATTTGAACTTCTATGATAGAGGTGTGGATTTGTTTTTGAATACAAATTACTATGGTTGTGGATATTTTCTGGATGGTTTCATTGTATTAGATATTGATTATGTTAATACAAATGTTTGTTATTCCCTTCTCACGTCTCCTAACACATATGATAAGGATGTGAATGTATAGCATGCTAGACTTGGTCACATTGGCCAGCAGCGTATGAATAGACTAGCCAAAGAGGGCTTGTTGGGCAAAATTGAAAAAGTTGATTTGCCTATCTGTAAGCATTGTCTAGAAGGGAAAACGACAAGGAAACCATTTGGAAAAGGTAAAAGAGCTAAATTTCCTCTGCATTTAATCCATTCGATATCTCGTGGTCCAATGAATGTGAGAGGAAGGCATGGGGCTGTTTTTTTCATCACTTTTATAGATGATTATACTCGATTCGGATATGTCTATTTAATTTCTCACAAATCTGAAGCAATAAGTTGTTTCAAAAGGTTTATGAACCTGGTAGAGAATCAATCAGACAATAAAATAAAAGCATTGAGATCCGATCGAGGTCGAGAATATTTATCTGATGAGTTCAGAAAATTGTGTGATGAAAAAGAAATAGAAATACAGTTATCTATTCCATATACTCCTCAACAAAATGGTGTTGCGGAGAGAAGAAACATAACCCTACTGGAAATGGTTAGGTCCATGATGGTACATGCTAACTTACCTATCACTTTTTGGAGTGATGCGTTGTTATCTGCTGCCTATATACTTAACCGTGTGCCTTCCAAATCGCTTGCTTCCACTCCATATGAGTTATGGACGGGTAGAAAACCAGACTTAAGTTTTCTTAAGCCATGGGGTTGTGCTGCCTATACACTTGAATCCTCTCACAAGTTTGGGAAATTAGGTCCCGAGGCAAAAAGAGTATTTTCATAAGATACTCAACACTCAAAAGGGTATGTGTTCATAGGTGAGCAGGAAAGTGGGAGTATAACTGAATTTGAATCACGAGAATGTCACATTCTTAGAGGATGAATTTCCTAAGAAGGGCGAAATAGGGGAAGACAACACCCTATTTGAAACCTCGGATCAAGATAATGATCTTAGTGGAGTTCGTCCAAGTGGGAGTAATATGAGAAGTGATGAATTGAATTCGACTCATTCTCAATTGCAACCACATGATGAGACGACATCATCATCTAATCCCGAGAGCATAATGGGGAATGATGTGCAAAGAGCACAAACTCCCATACGGCGAACAAGTCGCCAAAGTATTCCCCGTCGACGTTTTGACATTGAAGGGGAAACTTTTCTGGTTGCTCCACAAGATGAGGATGAGCCTAGAAATATTAATGAGGCTCTAAATTGCCCCAAGAAGGAAAAATGGATTCATGCAATGGAAGAGGAAATGGAGTCAATGAAATCAAACCAAGTCTCGGGAACCGGTTGATCTTCCAAAAGGACGCAGAGCTATTGGGAACAAATGGGTTCTCAAAGTAAAGCGAAAGGCTGATGGCTCGATAGAAAGGCATAAGGCTCGCCTTGTAGCGAAGGGGTATAATCAACAGGAAGGGATTGATTATGAAGATACGTTTTCTCCGTAGTAAGATTTACCTCGATTCGCATTATTCGGCAATAGTATCTAGTATGGATCTTGAGTTACATCGATGAATGTAAAGACTGCTTTCCTCAATGGAGAATTAGAGGAAGAAATATACATGGAACAACCAACTGGTTTCATGGTAAAAGGCCAAGAAGAAAAGGTGTGTCGACTTTTGAGGCCGATATACGGCCTTAAGCGATCATCGAGACAATGGTATATACGTTTTCATAATGCCATAATGGCATATGATTTTACAATGATTGATGAGGATCATTGTGTATATATCAAAAGATCCAAGGATCAATTTGTGATCATATCATTATATGTTGATGATATACTGATTGCCGGAAGCAATATGGAGTTTATTCATACTATCAAGATTTGGTTGTCTTCCAACTTTGAAATGAAGGATATGGGTGAGGCTGCATACATTCTTGGAGTTAAGATTTCAAGAGATCGTTCGAAGAGATCGTTTTTTCTTTCGCAAGAAACATATATAAATAAAGTTCTTGAACGATTTCGTATGCAAGATAGTAAACCCATAGACACTCCTATTGCGAAAGGTGAAGGATTGAGCCATAGATCGTGTCCGAGGACTCCACAAGAAAAGGAACAGATGAAACATGTTCCTTATGCTAGTGCGGTTGGGAGCTTGATGTACGCTATGATGTGTACAAGACCCGACATATGTTTTGCAGTTGGAATGGTGAGTAGATACCAATCCAATCCAGGTCCAAAGACACATTGGAAAGCCGTTAAGAGAATACCGAGGTATCTAAAGGGAACTGCTGATTATACGATGAGTTATCAAGGAAAGGATCTGCAACTCAAAGGCTATTCTGAAATTGATTAGGGAGGAGTTTTAGACGAAAGGAAATCTACTTCTAGGTTTGTTTCCTTATTTAATACTGGCACCATATGTTGGAGCAGTAAGAAACAAACGTGTATAGCCTTGTCCACGATGGAAGCTGAGTTCGTGGCATTATCGCAGCGAGCATACAAGAAGGAGTTTGGCTTAAGAGATTTTTGGATCATTTAGGTGTTATTAATAAAGCTGCACATCCGTTATTGGTTAACTGTGATAGCCAAGCAGCTATAGCGTACAGTAAAAATCCAAAATATCATGGCAAGACCAAACATATAGATACCAAGTATAACTTTGTAAAAGATATGGTTGCACGAAAGGATGTGAACTTGCAGTACATATCTACGCATAGAATGGTAGCAGATCCTATGACAAAGCCAATACCTAGAGACGTGTTTTGTGGTCATGTAAAATCTCTAGGATTGCATAGAGTCGATGTACTTGGATTGTTATTTCCCGAGTTGTTCACAATTAATGAATTTGTGTTTTCATTGTTAATGCCTATGAGTCTTTGTTTGATCTTTATGCATCTTAATGCTTGGTGCATTACTTTATGTTGAGAAAGTATGTCGGACAGATAAGAGATTAGCCCACTCACACGGGTAATCGCCTCTATTTACTATGTAATAAATAGAGATGAGACGGTTTTTAAGCTTATTATCTAGGTGATAATCGAGAGCTCAAGCTTAAAATACGTATGTCGCCTTAACGAGTGTTAAGATGAGGGCATAGTACTTGCGATGTCCGAAAGTAAAATAACCCACACATTTTACTTTATCTGTCTAAGATGCCGATGTGAGTTCGATGAATTTTGTGAATGAGTAAATACGTGAACTCAAGTTAGACATTGGGTATGTCGAACTATCATCTGTACGGTATTGATGGTGTAGACATACGCTCCATGGGAAAGGAGTTAATACCGTAATACGTATTTCATACTACGTATGCATGAGACGACCTATAAGAGTGGCAAAAGTTTGATCTCAACTTTTATGACGTGTGAGACTCTTGAGGAATTGAGTTCCTCAATTATAGTGCCCTCATGACTCTTACTTATTCTCAAGATTTCTATTTAGTGTTTGCTATCTTAGAATGTTGCCAATGGTCATGAGATGATTCGATCTAATGGGACATTTCTAGAAAAGCAAGTTAAACTGAAATTGAGAGTTTGAAGGAAAGAGGAAGATCGGATTTGAAGAATCGCATTGTGGTTTTGTATTCACAGGTCGACCAATTATGACTGTCTTTGGGATAATCATAATTGTGAATACAATATACATATATCATTGTTTAAATGAGATTAAGAGAGGTATAAATGTGATCGATCGATCTAGGGTACTGCATACTAAATTTACTCGGAAAATGATGCCCAATATGAGCTGCTATATATTCCTAACAGATGTATAGCAATGAGCTCTCAAAGTATCTTTGGTCGCACGGATTATTCACCTGGGTATGAATGTTGAAAGAGGAAAAGAGGAATTTTCAGTTGATGGGCCTTAGTTGGGCCTATCCGCCCATGTTGGTTTTGGTCCACCATGTGCGAGTGGGAGAGATGGATTTAATAAATGGGCCTAAGCTGGCCCGACCACGATGGGCCTAAAGGCCTGGCCCACGGGAATAAGGCCCGTGGAAGGGAAAGGTATAAAAGGGATGAGAGAAAGGGAGAACGTACCTTTTGGCATTTACAACGTACGTTCTCTTTCTCTTCAAGAATCCTCTCTCTCCCTCAAAGGCTAAGAAGCGACGCCATCTCCACTTTTTGGCGAATTTTCGACATCGGATTGAACGGGACTGAATCCTCTTCCTCTTTGCGGCGTCGGTGTCTAATCTGTGGCCAACAAGGTACGCTCGAATCCGTGGTGTGCTTTTGATCGGTGATACGTGACATTCCCGAGCTTATCTTCCGCATATGATTTAGGGGTTCGGTTTAGGTGCCGAATCCGGTTTTTCGGGATCCGACCGATCCCTACATAGATCTAGGAGTTCTCTTCTTCCAATATAAATCTAGTTCTAAGAGTTTGAACTTTTAGAATGTAGTTCTAAATTTGGAAGCTATTCTCTCTCATTCTAGATCTAGGAGTTTAATAACTATGTTTTTGGGGATTCGATACCTTGTGCTTTATTTGGATATAGTTCCTTTATCTCCAACTTTAATGATGATTGTAGAAGTTCTAGTGTATCGCTAAATCATGAAGATTTGCTCTTAGAAATGTTTGATATGTGTTGATTCAACTTGTTTGGGTTGTCTTTGTACAACAATGGTATAGAGAAAGTCAAACCTAGACACGCACGCACTGCTATCTGGCAACGTCGTAATTATTGGAGAAGTTGTGCGTTCTCATCATTGATGAAAATACAAGATCCAATGATCAGCTGCCACTTATTTTGCTTGATAGATCCATTCTTGTGGCATGAGTGTATGCTTGACTCTGCTAATACTCTGTTGATCTTCTTAGTTTTTTGGATTTTGCTTTGTTTTGCATCATTATAGATTTTGCTTTGTTTCGATTTACTTTGCTATAAAGTTTATGCATTTCATATGTATCCTTTTTAGTAATAAATACAATTTTCTTTCGACTACAAAAATTATTAAAAATTATCTGTTGACCTTAATTGTGTGTTGCACATCACGCGTACTTTCTTTTTCGCTCAGCCGTGGCAATGCGTCGATGAAAATAAATTCAGGCAGTACAAATTGAGCGACTGGGAATTTAACTCCTGTCCCCGTTAGGAGCACAATTCAAATTTTGCGACTTTAGACAACCAGGCAAATCTAATCTTTGGCAACTTATTTTTGAGCCCGAGGTTAAAACCATCGAATTATTATCCCACTTTGGCCCCACCAATTAGTTTAATATCCTTTTTTGGTATGAAAAGGCTAAAGCTAAATACAAAAATTCGACGTCGTAAATTTATTATCCCTTATTTATCACTTAATAAAACATGAAGTAACTTTGTAAGAAATGTTAAAGGACAAACTAGTATTTAAGCGCTTGTCAATTCTAAAATTAGCAAACTAGTTAATAGAGCGATTTCTTTCTCAAAAATTATGTTGTACTATAAACTCAAAGTGAAAGCACAACAATCTTTTGACATTTTAAAGCAAAGTAGGGTCAACATTATCAATCATAAGCTCTAGAAAAAGATCGACGATGGCTTTAGAGCCAATCCCAACTATGATTTTATGAAATCCAAATTGATTTGTGAAGTTGAGTCCCGACCATAAAGCCTGAAGTTCTGCTTGTGTTGACGAACATATTCTTACAATTGTAGCAAAACCATCAATCCAGTCACCCCCTTTATTTCTAAATAAACCCCATGCGGCAGCAAGTCCTGAGTTGCCTTTAAAAGCCCAATCAATATTCACTTTAATCCACTCAGACAGTGGAGAATCTATCTCACCAAAATTGAAGAAGTGCATGATTCACTTAATATCGAATTATCCACAAGTGAAGTTTTAGTGATTTTCTCTGTGCATGACCGAATTACTTGTACCAAGTTCAAATGGAAAACAAAGTAATCTTGAAAAAGTGACTTGTTTCTCCTTGCCAAATATGCCATACACCTACTCCAAAAATTATGCTATATTCTTGATGAAAGTTCAATCACTCCTTACTAGTGAGATATGGATTCAACCACTGAGACAAATACATTAAGAATAATTATTACCATGGGACAAACTCAAGCCATATCTTATGGACAATTGGACAATCCTTTAGAACATGTAAAGTTGTTTCCACATGAACTCACATCTCAAATAATAAAAATTTTCTCACAAGTTGCAAGATGTCTTCAATTCATTAGTCAACAATCGCTTATGAGCAGCTAGCCAGAAGAAAGTTTTAATACGCTAAGATCCCTTCCACTTCCAAATTGTGGACCATATATTGTTAGATTCTTGATCGCCTGCCCATTAATTACCTTGCATGCCGATTTAACAAATTTATTTTTCATGATCCCATTCCTGTTTTTCTCTTTATCAGTTCTATCAAGCATAGTTTAACACGTTAGTGTTGCAACCTACCCCTTAAGGGAGGGAATATGTATAGAGATATTATTTAAAGGATGGGCCTATAACCCATGATTAGGCATGGGCTCTCTCAAACCTATACCTCGCGTGATATTGGGGTGTTCTTAAGAATTTCGTAATAGGGAGTCACCACTAGTCTATTGAGATCGGCTAAGAACCAAATGAGGCATGTGAGCATACATCACTTTCTACGTAACCAAAGAATTTATAATCGGAAACTTGATTACACTAATTAATCAATTAGTGTCCTTCTGGTACCTAATCTTGTTCATTTAAACAAATAAAATTGTTAGGTAGTTTGGATTAATTTTATACCTATCCACTAACATCTGAGGTGATCATGCGGGTGCGTAATCATTAACGTAACAAACAATAACTAAGGAAGGCATTGAATAAATTGTAGGGAAAAGAAGCATCTAACAACTAAGAGATAATTGAGTGCCAATCCTAACTAAGCTAAAGGGAAGTCATCAACCTACATAATGTAGGCAATCAAGGACATTCATCTCCAAGGACAAATGAAACCCCAAGATAGAACCTTAAGAGCTTGGTCAATCTTGAGCATAATTCTAAATTGAAAAGCTTCCACTTTATAAGAGAAAATAACTCAAAAGATTAACTTTAACCTCTTCAAGGAATTCTTTAATTTTATATTTTTTTAGAATTTTTTTTTTGGATTTTTCAAAGATTGAATTTTCGAATTCCGAGAAACTCTGAATTTTAATCTTTTTGTATTTTTTCCCTTTTTATTATTTTTCTAATTACTACTGAAATTTTTAGACATTTTCTGAATTTTTGAAATTTTCTGAAAATTTTTGAATTTTTTCTTTTTTATATTTTCATAATTTTCTTTAAAAAATTCTAACTTTTAATATTTTTGAAAATTTTCGGATTTACCGATTTTTTTGAATTTTTATTTAATTTTCGAATTTTTAAATTTTTTTTGAAAATTTTTTAGTTTTTTGAAATTTTTTAATATATATTTTTTAATTAATATTACTATATTCAGGAAATGGGTTTGGGCGGGGTACACCTGATCCAGCTCGTTGACCCGATCCGACAACGCGAACCCACCTAATTAAAAATATTTCTTAAAACCTTTTTTGTTTTTGTTTTGTTATATGTTAATAATTTAATTAATTTTTTAATTCCTTTTCTTTTCTTTTATTTTCTTCCTCCTCTTTGGTCTTCGTCTCTTTCGTGCATCCCCTCTGCACGCCCGAAGCCTCCTCTTCCCAAAACATGGCCTCACCGACACTCACCAAACAATGACGTTGCCCGAAACAACCCACGACTCTTCCACCGCCAAACCACTGGGCCACTAGGGGCCCGTTTGTTTTCGTTTCTTTTTTTGTTTTTAAACAACTTTTCTGTTTTTTTTTTCTAACAAAAAGGAACAAACGCGTTTGGTTGCGTTTTTGTTCCAAAATTGTTTTTTTGTTCCTAGAAACACATCTGAACAAAAACAAAAAAAAAAAAAAAAATGTTTCTCGTTTAACAAAAATCGAAACACTTTCTCTTTTCTTCTTCTTTTTCTTTCTTTTTTCTTTGGCCGGTCGCCGGCCTCGGCCATGGCCGACGACCGGCCGTCGAGGGCCGGCGACCTCGCCGGAGCGTCGCCGGCCCCCGGCGAGGCTCGGCCTCGCCTTGGTTGGGCGAGCTCGGGCTCGCCCTGATCCGGGCGAGCCCCTCTCGCACGCCCGAAGCCTCCTCTTCCCAAAACATGGCCTCACCGACACTCACCAAACAACGACGTTGCCCGAAACAACCCACGACTCTTCCACCGCCAAACCACTACTGGTCACTAGGGGCCCGTTTGTTTTCGTTTCTTTTTTTGTTTTTAAACAACTTTTCTGTTTTTTTGTTCCCTGGGAACAAAAAGGAACAAAAAACGCGTTTGGTTGCGTTTTTGTTCCAAAATTGTTTTTTGTTCCCGAAACACATCTCGTTTCTAGAACAAAAATCGAAACACTTTCTCTTTTTCTTCTCTTTTCTTCTTCTTTTTCTTTCTTTTTTTCTTTGGCGGCGACCTCGCCGGCTGCGTCGCCGGCCCTTGGCGAGGCTCGGCCTCGCCTTGGCTAGGCAAGCTCGAGCTTGCCCCGGATCCGGCGAGCCCGAGCTCGCCCGGCCAAGGCAAGGCCGAGCCTCGCCGGGGCCGGCGAGCCTCGCCGTGGCCGGGCGAGGCCGCCGGCCCTCGTCGGCCGGTCGCCGGCCATGGCCGAGGCCGGCGACCGGCCAAAAGAAGAAAAAAAAAAAAAAAGAAAGAAAATAAAGAAACTAATAATAAAAATATTAAAAAATTAAAAGAAATAAAAAAAAATACAAATTTATCAAACTTATTTCTGTTCATTTTTTATTTCCGGAACAAATTTACCAAACCCCTTTTTTTTGTTCAAAAATTGTTCCCCCTGAAGTAAACACTTTTTTTTTTTTTTTTTTTTTTTTTTTTTTTATTTTATTTCTGAACAATTTTTAAACGAAATGTTACCAAACGCACCCTAGTTGGCCGGAGGTCATCAACCGACGTCTTTTCCATCTTTTATATTCAAGTTATAAAATGATCGTTGCTTGGTCCGAACAATAGCCCCGGACCATGCACACCTTTGCGGCCAGGAACGGGGATAAGGGAGCTCGAAATGACTAGGGTCCCGGTCACCTAAGAGTCGCACCTACTCCAACTCGAGAACTTATTAGCGGGCAGGCAAACCCGGGCTCCTTCGAGTCGAGTTCAAGGCACTCGAGTGGCTCGACCAGTTCCATGGAGTCTTAGCTCGAATTAACTGCCTTGCATGATCATAGCTCGTGGAATTAATTTCACAGTTCAATTCTCAAAGGCACTTCATATTTTATTTTAAATGTATATGGAAATATGAATATGAATAAGAAAATCTTCAATCTTTTCGAACTCAAATGGAAATTTACTTCCCGTAAATGATTTGAATCTCGATAAGTTGAACTTAAACTTGCATAACATTCTATTAAGTCAGACTTGATCTCGAAGCTCGAGTCAAGAATGAGCCTTAAATACTCGAGTCAAAGTTTATCATCTTGCTAAAATCAAGAATACGTTATATACTTGATGATTTGAGATAGGGATGACAAACATATCCTAACCCTGACCAATCAAACTCGATGGATTGAAGGGGGCCCACGGCTTGCATGCCCCGGTGAAGGAAAGGAAAAATGAAGGAGGCTGGGCCAGGCCCAAGCCAATGGAAACGGATAAAGAGAAAATGAAAGAAGTCGAGCTGGCTAGCCTCAGCCCGACCTTGCTTGTTTTCTTTGTTTTTGTTTTTTTTTTTTTGTCTTCTTTTTTTGGTCTTTTTTTTTTTTTAATAATAGTAGTTCTCTTAATTAACTTTCTATTTTCTTTTAACAAGAAAGCTCTATTATTATTAATGCAGATTTTCCTAATATCTATATGCCATGTAATTTAATGGAGGGTTTATAATTTTTTTTGATCGGTCCTACTCTATTCCTATTCTAATACTTACTCTCAGACTTTTGCCCCGCCTCCTTGCAGGACGTGGGAGTCGAAACCCACTCCTGAAACTACAGTGTTCCCACCCCAACCCAACCCAACCCCGAAAAGGTGGAGATTCGAACCTCCCATCTCCCTTTTCTAAATTGGAAGGGTGGCTACTGGAGTAAACTTCAGTGGTTAGGGTTTACAATTTAATCTCTAATTTTTCACACGATTAAGTTCTAAATAAGATGGTAAAATTTAGATGTTAACACTTAAGTGATCGAGAGAAAATGAGTGGAGCAGTCTAATCTAATTGAATATCTTCTGCACAAATTGAGATTTTCTCCAATGAGATTATTTTTCCTAGGCTTTGGTTTTAGCCTTAAAGGCGAGAGACATGGAAATGGTGGTGCAACTCATTGGGGTCATCGTCAAAGATGTGCAACACAGACTCACATTTTATTTGGAAAAGCGGCCAGGTATTTCTTCACTTTCACGTGTTTCTACATTTATTTTCGAAATAATTACATAAATAACTTTTGAACTTTGACCCATGAAATTTTAATTTATTCTACGTGATCCCTAAGCTTTTGATAAATGTACAATTTAGTTCCCGAATTAAATGAAGATATATAATATTATTTTTCCATTAATTCAAGTAATTGAATTAGTTTTGGACAATTGACAAAAAAATAAAAATAACGCTACATGTGAATTATTCATATAAGATATTCAACTCAAATTAGCAATAACATGGATAACCTATTTTTCCAAATTAAACACGTTAAAAGGATTATTATATTCTAATTTGATCAAAAATCTTACGTGGATAATTCATATGTAACATTTTTTTTTGTCCACCATTTAGACATATACCGGATGGAAAGCCAAATTAGTTAATTTCTTTAACTTGAATCAATTGAAGGATAACACTAAACGTTTTCATATAATTTTGCACTAAATTTTCAAAAAATTTACAAATCGCATTGAATAAATTAAAAGTTCAGGAACGATATTGCACATTGGGCTAAAGTTCGAGGGCTTTATAAAACAAATTAAAAGTTCACGGATGATTGCACATTAAATCAAAGTTCCTTTTATTTTCATCAAAATTCTTGGATATATATTTCTTGCATGTCCGAAATTGAACTTTCATGTGTTACTAATTTTTGTCATAGCTATTTATTGATTGCGTTTGGTGTTCATCTAGATAGTTTTAATTTATCGATCTCATCTTTATTTAAATATTCAGAATTACAAAGTGCTGCGACAAGATCTCAGTTCACAATCTTCATTTCCTAATTTGCAAAATGGACAGCTCGTATATGGGCGGATCCGAGGCTAAAGCTACAATTCTTAAGCCGACCCATTATTCGTCTAGACAAATGGACTTTACAATGCTTTGAATTAAATACGAACTGGTATCTAACGAGGAAATCGCCGATATGTTGTGGCTCATTTGGAAGGAGCGAAACACCTTCATCTTGGGCCCGACGACCTGTCCAGAGCAGAACTATCGACCTCGCAGTGACAGAGCACGCGAATTTCGTAAGATGGCACCCTAGGACGAGAGGAAAAAAGAAGAGGGAACCATGAGTACCTCAGGCATGGCGGGCACCGGCGAAGGGCGCCCTCAAAATCAATGTAGATCGCGAGAAATTGAAGGACTCGCCGGAATGCTCTGTCGTTGGAGTAGTTCGTGATCGGAGGGGGACGCTGATCCAGGGGTTTGCAAGATCGGTCTTTGCTGAGACAGTGCAAGCCGCGGAAACCTGGATTTTTGCAAGACTGTGCTCCCTTGGTTGAATGTCTTCTTGAAAAGGAGCGAGGCCCATGGAACGTAAGGGCTTGGACCGAAGAATGCAAGACAATTTTGGCTCCACTCAGTTTTGTGCAAATTTCCCTAGGGAGGCGAACCGGCTACGGATTGAGTGGCTAAGGTACAACGGAAAAAGGAACTCCCCACCAATTGACTGTCGTTTCCCCTGAAATCAATGTTGGATGTTTTAATTTCTGATGTTAACGAACTTGTTTTATGTTAATGTGACCAAAAAAAACTTTCATTACCATTGCTTACTTTCATACTGATTTAAGTCGATCCAAATAAATTAGGCAAAAACAATTTTGACAAGGTATCGATGTGTCATAAAATTAGAATAGGTGTATCCTAATTGAGTAGCAACACCAAATTAGGAATATGAGAGACAATTCACATTTTATTACATTACTTGACAAGGTTGTTGAATTTTAGTTACTCTAAAAATGTGCATCCACCAAGACAAAATTAAATGAGCGATCCATTGTGAAATGGTGTTTCCCTTAAAGTATGCATTTTCAAAAATATTTCTCATTTTACACGTTTCACCTAATTATAGACTTGTATTATAGGCATTGCGTTCAATTTCATTTATTTGGTTCCGTAGAAAATCGAGGTTATTTTCCTGGAAAATTGTCGTAGCAAACGAGAGGATTCCTTTCCTTTTCAAAAAGTTGGATGCGAACCCGCGCGAAGTGACGAAACGTACGCACATCGGAGGTTCAGCGCCGAGGGAATTGGCGTCGCCGCCCGGTTCCGTACACAACCGCCGCGGAAAAGCGACGGTCCACTGAGATCACGGGAAGCCACCGGAGGAGCGGCGGCGGCGGCGAAGGACGGAGGTCCTTCTTCTTCGGCGGCTTTCACTTCACTGAATCAGAGAACTTTCTGCGGACGCCGGGCTTCTAGGGTTTCCCCCTCTCCTCCGCAATCTCGATCGGCGATGGGAGAAACGGTACTCTTTTTGCATTGCTGATCCACTCTCGTCACTGAATTGAGCTCGCCGTTTTCGAAGCATCGATGGCCCCCCCTGAAATGCGCGGCTCGTTTTCTCGAATTCAGGATGAGGAAGAAGCGGTCGCTCTGAGGCGGTTGGAGGAGTCGGTGGACGCCCATCCGGATGACCCCGACCTTCGCTTCCGACTTGTAATTCTGCTTTGCTTGTCTTCGTCTTCTATTCAGCATCGATTTTGTTGCTTCTGGTTCTTGAGTTGTGGGGGTGGTTTCTGTTGGTAATTCGATGCCAGGGGCTGTGTTTGTGGAAGAGAGCGGCGGGTTTGAAAGAGAAAATGGAGAAAGCGGCGGAGCATTTCATGAAATCAGCTAAATTGGACCCTAACAATGCGGCTGCGTTCAAATATTTGGGCCATTACTATGGTGAAGTGGCCTCTGATGGTGCTCAGAGAGCTGTCAAGTGTTACCAGAGAGCCGTTGTTCTCAATCCGGACGACCAAGAATCTGGGGTAATCTATTTGCTTGTTTATAGTTTCTTATTTCAGGCTGGGATGTGTTTCATTTATTGCTCATACTGTGTCGATATGTTATGTTCTAATGAATATAAGCCAAATCATGCAGTCTCAATTTTTTCCTAGTAAAACTATGTAGTGGCGACTGGTGATTAATTACTGGCTAGGGATGGGCTGACTTTGTATGAGCATTACCTAATAGACAGTTCTCCTTAAATTTTTGGATTCTGATGAACTCTGCGTGGATATGCGAATGCTTGTAATTAGGAGGCATTATGTGATTTGTTGGACCAAGGAGGAAAGGAAAGTTTGGAAGTGGCGGTTTGCAAAGAAGCATCGGAGAAATCACCGAGGGCTTTCTGGGCTTTTCGAAGATTGGGTTATCTGCAGGTTTCACATTTTCTTCTCTTATTCCTTTTAAGGCATGAATTGTGAGGACGGGGATATTCGCTTGTTTGCTTACTCCATTTATTTCGCCGTCTTGTACTTTTTGGCAGGTTCATCAAAAGAGATGGTCCGAGGCTGTGCCGAGTCTTCAACAAGCTATTCGAGGTCATCCTACCTGTTCTGATTTGTGGGAAGTATGTGGTCTCTTGCTCTTTCTTTCATTAGGTTTAGAAGCATTTTAATAATGATTTGTTAATTTGTGCATCTTTACCGGGTTCTCTTTTGACTTAATTGTAGGCATTGGGTCTTGCCTACCAGCGATTAGGCATGTATACTGCTGCCATCAAGGTCAGGTTTTCTGTTCTACGGATGCTTCATTTCTATTCCTTTTGTTTTGGTAGAAGTTGCCTTTCCAATTGTTTTGCTACTTTATTGAGCGAAAAGTATGATTGTGCTTCCTGTTTTCCTGTTGGGAGATTAACTCACATGGTACAATTTGAAGTATTGAAGGAAATTCTGAGATGTGCTTTAGAAAAAAAATATTATTCAGCTTTGACCATAGGCAAGTCAGTGACTATAGGCATTTTCTTAAATCAAAAAATATTCATGCGCATGCAGTGAGTTGGTGACTGTAGGCATTTCCTTTTTTCCTTGGTGAGGTGTCCTTAAAGAAAAAAAAAACATTCAGATTTGACTATATGCATTTAAGAGTGGTTAGTATTCAAGGAAATTGTAAGATAATTTTCTTGATGACAAGCTGGATCATGCAACTGATGCATTTCTGACATTCATTGCTCATTCCCTCCTCTCCTAAGACGGAGTGTCCTTTGTGCTGCAATTTACTTTCAGACTTATTGTTGATCTTAGCCTGGCATTGTACAGTCTTTTGGACGGGCCATTGAACTGGAAGAAACCAGAGTTTTTGCCCGGATTGAAAGTGGAAACATCTTCATGATGCTTGGTTCCTTTAGAAAGGTATAAGGAATTAATTGTATCTACTCCTGCATACAAATAGCAATCCATAGATGACAGTTTATGCTTATATACTCACACTTGTTCTTTTGTGTGCTACTTATGTAGCTAGTAGGACTGTATAATTCAAAAATCTGAATTTTGAAATGAAATCCACATGACTAACACTGGAATTAGTAAATTCTTGTCTTGATACTTTTGCGTTAAACTCAATGCTTTAACTTGATGCTTGCACATTAACTACTAGATTTTATGTTTGGATCCACGTATGTCTACATTAACGTATTGGACAAACAATATCCAGCCAGATGGAACATATCTTATCTATTGGACAAATATTGTCAAGAACTTTGTGTATTTTAATACTAGGGAATGATGAGTAGTTTAGAATCTTTATTTTCTGTTTGTGATGTCCTCCAATCAGATACAAATATCTTTATAACGAACATAAATGGAAGTGTAAGAGAGACGGCGGAAGCAAGTGGGGCTTTTTATGCTGGACTTGGGTCATAAAATGATGGCACAATTAAGGCGTCAAAAGTGAAAATATTGTTTTGGTCATTTTTTTATTCTCAATGTTACAATCGCTCTAGTGACTGCTTATTTATTTGTTCATTTTGGCTGATTATTGTCTCCATTTAGTTGACTCAAAAAATTTTCACACGGTTCTGGTCTATCTGTACTGTGAAAATTTACCTTTTTGCCTGAAATTTCTTTTTAAAATTTTATGCATTCTATCGCTCCGCTTTTCTTTTCAAGGGAATTGAACAATTTCGGCAAGCTCTGGACATTTCACCTGAAAATTTGTCGGCATACTATGGACTCTCTTCTGGCCTGCTTGGTCTGGCAAAAGAATGTATCAACACAGGAGCGTTTACATGGGCTGCCTCACTCTTAGAGGTTAATTTGCCTTGCAATTCCTGTATCACTTTCCTCTTTGAAGCTTTACTTGTTATAAATGAGAGACGAAAAGAACTTTCTGCACTAATTGCAGGAGGCATCTGAAGTTGCAAATGCGAGTACCCAACTCACTGGAAATGTATCTTCCCTTTGGAAGATGTACGGTGATATTCAGGTTAGGCAATCTAATTTATTGGGTTCTGCTTTTATTTGGTCTCTTTAGCTAAATAGCAACTAGACAGTTTGACGATGCAGGAAAACCTAGTCTGGAAATAGTTGCAATATGGGGTTTGGGTTATTTGATGATTGATCGTTTGGCTTGCCAATTATTAGATATGGGATATACTTGGTCTTGCTACTGGTGGAACATGGACTTCATCTTCATGGACTCTCTCTCTCCCTTGCTCTTTCTCCCGTACGCACACGCACTTGCACACATATCCTCATGTCCTGCCCAACTAATGGAGTACCATGCATTCTGCTTCTACTCTTGTAGATTGCGTACGCCACTTGCTTTCCATGGATGCTTGGTGACCAGAATTCAGAGCTTGAAGCAGATGCATTCAAATCTTCTGTACATTCTTGGAGTGAGACCTGTCGTGCAGCGGCGGAGTCAGCCCGGATTTCATACCAGAAAGCTTTGCGCTTGGCACCATGGCAAGCAAACATCTATGCCGATATTGCTATGAGTCTCGACCTGAGATCCAAGTTGATCAAGATTTCCACATACAAATCCGATTCTTGGTGTGACTTTTGTTGCTTGCTTTGCTATTTGGATGCTAATGGTTTCCTGAGTTTACACTGACCAATTCTTTCTACCAGGCAGTTACCAGAGAAGATGGCTTTGGGTGCATTGCTGCTTGAGGGGCATAATCATGAGTTCTGGGTGGCATTGGGATGTTTATCTGATAATCATGCTTTGAAACAACATTGTTTGATCAGAGCATTACAGTTAGATGTATCTCTGGCTGTTGCTTGGGCATACCTTGGGAAGGTATATGGTGCTGATGCTTGCTTTTTAGTACCTTTGTGAATAGTTATTTTCTAGCTCTTCATTTTGATATTGTGTGTACTGTAAATGGTTCATTGCTCATGTGGTTGATTAGCTGCTGAAAGGAAACTAGTTTGAAACTTGAGTCCTCTTGAATGTGGTGAACACTTTAATGGTGATGAAGCAGTTGAGTCTTAGACTTATAAAATGTCCAAATAGCAAATTTTCTTCCGAGTGTTCTGAGGGTTACTTGTTATTGTCCTGACTTAAAACTAATTTGCTATCTTGTTGAGTTTTTTTCAAATTGTTGTTCTGAGAGTTCTCTAACCTCAAATGGTCCATTTGGTTGGAAAGATGAATTTGGCTAAATAAACTTCAGTATGAGACAAGCCGAATGCAAGCTCAGTTAAAGGTCTCTTGTCTTATGCAGACAGCTCATTTTGTTGAGATGAGCCGATTATGATCTGGCGTGACATAATTGAAATTATGCTGACTCAGTGATGGAACTTCAGTTGGATGGATTTCCTTGTTGGAATTCTGTCTGGCTCTGGCATGAGACTGATCCCTCTCAGATAGAAATGGAGGCATGTGCATTTAGAGCTAGTCTCTTCTACTTGTTCCCATACCATACTAATTTTATTTGCTAGCCTGGGTACATTTTGCAAGACTTTCCAGGAAAGCGAAATTAACTTCCTGATTGGTGTAGAATAACGTTTCAAATTGAGTTTTCTATTTTGACTGTAAGTGCTTGAGACTATTGCAATTCCTGAGAAACTTCTACGAAAGTAAATTCTACTATGGACGAGGTGGCGTAATATTTTGACCTAAAAGTTCATGCTGAAGACTTGCTTTAGTTATCTTCTATTTGTTTAACTCTTCTGGCTGCTCGGCCCTGTAAATTATTGAGAGTAGATCAGCGGTGGTGAATCACCGTACCTACATATCACTTTCAATGTCCCTGCCTCTAGAATACTAGTCTTTGTAGACTGTAATTTTTTTGGATGTTGCATGTTATGTGAAACTGCATTTGGATATTCTGAGGCCTGCTCGTCATCTTTTCAGTGAAAACCATAGTGATTGTTGCAGGTCTATAGACAAGTTGCAGATAAGCAACTTACAAGGCAAGCATTTGATAGTGCAAGAAGCATAGATCCTTCTCTTGCGTTCCCATGGGCAGGCATGTCAGCTGATTATTGTGCCAGGTAGTTATTAAATTAATTGATTTGGTTTTAATAATTTCCAGAATCTTTTGCACCACTGATCTGATTCCATTTTTCAGGGAAGATGCAGCTGAAGATGCTTTTGAGGGCTGTAGGAGAGCTGTGCAGACATTGCCGGTAAGTGTTCTACATTTTGAGCTAGCGACTCCGCCTTATGAGCATCTGCTGTCCACCTTAACAGAGATGTCATGTTTCCTATATAGCTTGTTATGGTGGCTTGCTCATCTTTTTCCCTCTTAATTGTATTACTTTTTAGAGATAGTGCTTCTGTATTATTTAGAGTTAATCTAGAGTACCTCTCCTCTTTACTGACTCAGTTATTATTTTTGGGCTGAGAGTACTTCCAAATTATTTCATCAGTCCCTGATTGATTTTATTTCTAATGCAGCTTCCTGAGTTCCAAATCGGGCTGGCAATGCTTGCTTTACCTTCAGGGCATTCCCCATCTTCACAGGTATGGCTGTTCATTAAGTTGTCACACCTCGTAAATATTCTACAATTTTGAGGAGGGTTGTTTGGTTTTGTTTTCTTGTTTTTCTGTTTTTCTGTTTTTCGTTTTTTTTTTTTTTTTTTTGCCGGGGGGGGGGGGGGGGAAAGAGAAACTAAAACCCTACATCTTTACTAAAATAGCTTGATGATAGAGTACAAAAGATGGCTCTAATAATGGAGCATGAGGGACACTATCAATCCTAATTTCCTTATTTATGACCACCTACTAACTACTGACTAATATCTGTGACACTCCCTGTCAAGCTGGAGCATCCTACTTGTATATGACAGGTGCAACTTTCTTCCTTACTCTGTGACTAAAGTGCTTTGTAAGCCAGACCTTACACTTGATAGCGAATGTGGATACATCAAACTGGATTTACAACGACAAGCTGAATTTAACCCACAGAAACACCGGAATTAACAGAATCGCTAAAAAGACAAATTAAGAATGGAAAATTTACACCTCTCTCTTCCTCAAACAACAAAGATAATATCATGTGAGAATCTAACTTCATGAAGTACGGCATATTGAACTTCATCATCCCATGGTGCTCGACTTTGGCTGCTTGAGAACGGTGTGTTTGACTCTGCCGCTGACATGTGCCTGAATACTAGACGCCATCTTTGCTCATCAATGATGCTTGCATCAAAGATGAGTCTCGCAATGGGCGACATTTACAGTAGAAGTTGTTGAGGTTTCAAAGGACCAAAATTGGGAGATTTTGCTGAAGACAAGTTTCCGTAACCTGCTGATGCTAGAAGGGCAGCTTGCGACAACGACTATGTTGGCTCTGCCACCATCTAAAAATGCTAAGATCTTCAAGATAAAAGAGGCGGAGGGGGTGGGGGAGGGAGGTTGAGAAAATATTAAAATGCTTCGCCTTTACTAAATGACTTAATGGAAGTGCACATGAGATGGCTCTTTATATAGAGCATGAGAGGCATAAACAAAACTTTGATTTTCTTATTTATGACCACCTACTGTTTCCTGACTAATATTTATATATATGTTCCAATGCACATCACTATCTCTTGTTTGAGAATTAGTGTTTATTACCTTTATCTGTGAAATTAAGATAACCAGAGCATATCATCTGCCTCCTGAAGGTTTTTGGAGCCATATGTCAAGCGGTCCAGCGTGCACCTTATTACCCTGAATCGCATAATTTCAAGGGGCTCATTTGTGAGGCACGGCTTGATTATCAGTCTGCTGCTGCATCTTACAGGCTGGCGCGACTTGCCATCAAGAGCTTTTCTACAACAGTTCCAGAATCTAGTGTTAGAGATGTAACGATCAATTTGGCAAGAGTGCTTCTTAAGGTAAGCATATCCAAAATTGTCTTTGGCTAATATTTTTGGACCCCACAGGAAAGCTTAATACAGCTTCTGAGGCACGTGGTGTAATGTAACTGTAGATGTTATGTCTACTTTAAACAATTTTTCTAAGCCAGTGGGGTTCATTGCTGCAGGCTGGGAATGCTCTAGAGGCAGCAAGGGAGTGTGAAGCTGTGAAGACTCAAGGTTCCTGACTTGCTGCCCATGATTTACAATATGTTACTAGATTCCTCTTGTTATCATCTTAGAATATACTGAGAGTTTGTATATGAGGATGCAATCTCTCTGCCTCCACGGTTCTCTTATTTTGTACTATGAAACCTTCATTGGTCTGATGTTCTAAGCTATATTTCTATCAGGTACTCTTGACGCAGAATGTCTCCAACTATATGCTCTCTCTCTTTGGCAGCTTGGGAACAATGAACTTGCTCTTTCTGTGACGAGAAACCTCGTTGCTATTATTTCTACCATGGAAAAGGCAACTGCAAGAGCCACTGCTGGTTTCATTTGCAGATTGTTATATTTTATTTCTGGAATGGATTCAGCAATCAATAGCATTTTAAAAATGCCAAAGGAATTATTTGAGAGTCCTAAAGTTAGCTTTATTGTGTCTGGCATCCATGCTCTTGATAAAAATAACCGGCTCAATCAGATTGTTTCTTGTGGTCGTCGATTTCTTAGTTCTCTTGAAGAAATGGAGGGAATGCATTTCTTAATAGCTCTTGGTAAGCTGGTGAGTGATATCCTACTTTTTGGAAGATCCACATTCTAGAGAGACATGGAATGTGCTTTACATTGACGAATTGATACTGGCCATTTTGCTTATGTAGTTATATGTGAGCATTGTGCAGGTAAAGAATGAGTCAGGACCTGGCCTTGGTTATCGGACTGGAATTCATCATCTTCAGAAAGCGGTCCACATGTATCCCAGTAGTAATTTGTTAAGGTAATATCAACAGCGTAAGCAGAACTAATCATCCTAGTTTCTTTAGCTCCAGCACTCACTTCCTCTTGTCTTTTTTTCTTTTTAAGTATTTCCTCCTTGAAATGATATGTTTTGCATTGGTCCTGTAATATTTCCAAAAGTAGTTCTGCAATCTAGTGTTTGGACTTGAAGGTGATGATAGAGAATGACTTGTACAGGGTATGGCGCTTGTCGTGAACTTGAAGCAAAAATCGAAGCTTTCTCATGGTATGAAAGAAGTTTTCTAGGCTGAGTTGGTCAAACTCTTGTTGAAGTAATCCATGAGTTGGCTTCTTTCACCTGGATCCAAGTGTAAAGTTCAACTGACTTTAGAATATTATAGTTCTGGTGTTTGTGCAAGAAAAGAGAATGATAAAGAAGCATGGACTGCAGACAAGAAAATCGTTTAGAGTTTGACTGATAATATTCCTTGGGCCGGTTATGACTCTGCAATATTTCGGTTTTATTGAGTCGAGGCCATGCATAAGCGTAGTGCATGAAATTAGGAAGACGACCCTCTGTTGTTTTGTGAGTTTACACAGTGTATTTCGTAAGTGCTAAAGATGATGGCTGTGGATTGCTGCAAGAAAGATAACCGAGATGCTGTGGCTTTACTCCATAGAAGATAAACTTGATGTCAAGAGACAGTAGCTTTAATTGTAATGAGGTGTTTTCAATTCTATTTATAGTGAAGTTACCATTAGATTTTCCCCCTTTCAGATTATTTCCATTTTCCTATTCTAAAATATAGATAGCTTTGTCTAGTTTTGGCTCTTTTTAGCCCCTGGTTTCATCTAGTCAAGGATTCTAAATGCCTGAATAGGGTGTTTGTCAGGTGAGGTTATGTTTTTCCTCTTTCTCTGAACATGAGGTTATGTTGACATGTATAAGTACTAGTATTATATCTTAAACTTTTTGTTTGACGCCATTCTTCCGGACCATTATAAAGTGTTCATGGCATGAAAAGTTAATTAAGAACCTTGCGATATTTGTCAAATGTTGTGTTTTCCCCCCAATCAAGACTGTTTTCTGATATATGTTGTGATAGCAGGCAATTGCTTGGTTATCTTTTGCTATCAAGTAAAGAATGGAATGATTCACATCTTGCAACAAGGTGCAGTGTCATAAGCTTCTCCGAAATTCCTCGAAAAGAAGGTTTCAAATCTTCATTTGAAATCCTTGGTGCTGGAGCAGTTGCTTGCTATGCCATCGGAAACAGCAATCCAAAGTTTTCTTTCCCAACATGCGCATATCAGTGTTTGCAGGAGCCTCAATGCATTCAGCAACTGCAAAAGTACTGCAGCAACTTATTCTACGTTTAAGATCGAAATTTGCAAACAAAGTACTTGGAAGAAAAATGTGTCTTTTTTGTCCTAGATTTGTGGCTTTTTTGGGGAAGCAATGAGTCGTTAATATCCAAATATTTCTTTTTATTAAATCTCCTTTATACTCATGGTTTAACATGTCTGAATTTGGCAGTTGACACTGATTTAGGAAGTTGTCTAGGGGCATTTTGTTGTACCGTCTTTCTTGACATGCTTTTCTTCCATTTCTGGCTGCAGATGCTTACGTCAGGAACCTTGGAATCATAGTGCTCGGTACTTGCTCATACTTAATCTTCTGCAAAAGGCACAGGAAGAGAGATTTCCTAAACATCTTTCTGTTATACTGAATCGGCTGATTTGCGTGGCTCTGTCCAATGAATTATATGCTGGGACAAGTAACTGCTATCCATATAGAAAATTCCATCTCTTACTTTCTGCTGCTGAGTTATACTTTCAGGAGGGAAGTCAAGTGGAATGTATCAATCATGCAACAGATGCATCTAGGCTTCCACTTCCTAATGGCTATCTTTTCTTCGCGCACTTGCTATTATCTCGTGCATATGCTGTTGCTGGGGACCGGAAAAGCTCTCATAAAGAATATGAGAGATGCTTGGACCTTGGGACAAATTTTCATATTGGTTGGGTCAGTCTTAAATTCATGGAGGTACATTATGAGATGCAAATTGATAAAAGCAAAATAGACTTGAGGTTCTATGAATGCTTAAAGGAGAGGGAAAAGTCAGATGTAATGTGGGAAGCTATCTTCAAGCTGGCACAGGGCTTGATTTCTTTATGGAACCATGATTTTCCCTCTGCAGAAAGCTTCCTTGAACAAGCTTGTTCATTGATGGATTCTAACAGTGGAATGTCTCTCTGCTTCGGTAGGTGACTGCTGAGCCTATTTCGCAGTGAAACATTGACCTCTCCCTGAAAATTTACTCGCTCCATTAGATTTACTAAAGGAGAAGTAGTTCATTTAGGCACACACGCACTCAGGCCTACATATCAGAGCTCTCTCTCTCTCTCTCTCTGGGGTACATTTTCATTTAGTGCTGACTGAAAATATACTTGCTCCATTAGATTTACTAGAGAAGTAGTTCATTTAGGCACATGCACAGTCAGGCCTACATATCAGAGCTCTCTCTCTCTGTGGGGTACATTTTCATTTGGTACTGACTGAGCAATTATGTGTCATTATTCAGGGGTCGCATGTATGGAATTAGCCAAGCTAGGGTATGGTTCTCAGTTCCTCTTGCTTGCTCTGAGACATCTCTCTAAAGCACGGGAGACGGCTCTAGTTCCATTGCCTGTTGTCTCAACATTGCGGGCTCAAGCAGAAGGAAGTCTTGGTTCTAAAGAGAAATGGGAGAACAATCTTTGCCTTGAATGGTTTACTTGGCCACCAGGTTAGGTTCTCGTAAGACCTGCGTTGCAAAACGCTTAAGATCTAATGCTTCATTTGGATGAACTTTTAACTGTCTTCATTGTTTGTAGTATTTTTTAGACTAGAAAATGCTTAAATTTCTTACTCTGGGAGTTAAAACATTTCTTTATTGCAAAAACATAAAAAAGATAAGAGTGGAGTTATCTCTTTTTGAAAAAATTAGGATTTGGTGTGACATGGCACTTGTGATGAATGTTTTTAAAAATTTAGGATGTCTGAGTGATTGATTGAAAGGTTATATGGCACTCAAGTGATGGAGTATTTGACTTCTAAAATTGTTTTTCTGATGATTTGGCCATGTATTTGCAGAAATGAGGCCTGCAGAGCTCTTCTTTCAGATGCATTTACTCGCAAAAGATGTTAAATCTGCACATGGCTCTACTTCCTCTGTGGCGGCTTGCCAAACTCCACAAAAGTGGGTTTGTCGAGCAATCCATACAAACCCATCTTGCTTAAGATACTGGAAGGTGTTGCCAAGGCTCGTGGAAAAAAATTGAACGCTCATCAGAAACTCAGTACTAGCTTGCACCGCAGCTGGATGTATTATTGGATGCAGCCTCAGTTCCATTCGTTGTAGATTAGCCACATTGTCTGTACACCAATTCACATGTACCGTTCTTCCCTCCCCCACAAAAAGAAAAAGGGAAAAAGAAGAAAGGTTGTAGCGTATAGTCGTCTTCCTTTTGCTTTTAAGGTAATTCACCGGCTGGTGAGTTTCATCTAGTGCAATACACAATTTAATGTTCAAGGAAGTTCAGTTTTTTTTTATTTGCTGCTTTGTTTCCTTTTGGCACAAAAGCGATAGGCAAACTCATCTTGCAGGCTTTGTTCTTTCTGCTTGCTGTTTCTGGAAGAGGACATGACATTATGGACTCGTCCAAAACGGGGATGGCATATCTGATTTGTATTGTATTTGGGATTCGGTACACTCATTTAGGCAAAAGAAAAACAACAGCAATAAAAGTTGTCCTGACTGCCTTTTATATTGATGTATGCTTTTCTGATTAGAGAAATAATTGCGTGATAATCTTTAAGAGAACAGTTTATTCTGAATCATAAAAATTCAAATAAGAAATAATTATAAATTATTGTGAGATTTATTCTTTCAAGAATTTGTAACTCATTTGTTTTCACAATATCCTAAAAATTATTATGATAGCAAAGCCCAGCTATCTAGCTGAACTAGGAATGCACGGTTATTTCAACTCCTTGCCTATATACATTATACAAGCATTTGGCAATGAGATGGCCCTTGAATCAACCCATCCCAGAGCTTACTATTTCACCGGATTATGTAATGCGGATACCTGTGGGTGGCACTTCGCCTAGTAAACTTGTCAATTGGATTCGGCCTACTTTACTGACCATGACTCATTGACTGGGATCGATCAAACTCATCCGATGGATCCCAGTCCAACGAGGAAGAGAGGATCTTGGAAAGAGTCATGAAAACTTCGGCCATCTGAGGGCGAGCATTCAGATCATTGGAGACGCATCTCTTCGCAAGCTCTGCCATGGAAAATGCCAAGTCCAAAGGATACTCGTCCTTAAGCGAAGGATCTATGAAGCCCCGTAGATTTTCCCTCACGCTGTCTCCATCGAGCACCCTCTTGATGGCCGCAGACAGCAACTCCTCTCCATTCTTGGTGTCTCCGGCAGCTTCCCTTCCGGACAAGAGCTCCAACATCACAACCCCGAAGGCAAAAACGTCTAATTTTGGCGTGATCACGCCATTCTCTATGTACTCTGGGGCCATGTAACCTTGAGTCCCGACAACATGCCTGGTCATCTGAAGTCCGCCTTCTTCGTCGCTGTCTTCCACGGCTCTCGCCAGCCCGAAATTCGCCACCATTGCTCTGAAGTTGGCGTCTAGTAGAACATTGCTGGTCTTCAGATTCTTGTGGACGTAGGGGGGATTCGTGTAGTTGTGCAGATAATTGAGCGCGTCGGCAATGTGGTACGCGACCTGAACCCTCTGCTTCCATGACAGAGCAGAGTAACTTTCGAACTTCTTGGAGTGGAGCCAGTCGCTGAGAGACCCGTTCTCAGCATACTCATAAACGAGGTAAGTGTTCCCCTCATGGACGCAGAACCCGGAAAGCCTGACTATGTTGGCATGGTTGATCTGCCTCAGGATGTTGATCTCGCCCGAGACGTCGCCCTTCAGGACCTTCACCGCTGCATCATCGTTCTTGAACTTGCCGCGGTAGACCGAGCCCTTGATCTTGTTGTCCTTGCTGAAGAACCCGGTGGCGATTTGCAAGTCCTGGAAGGTATACACGGTCAGAGTGTCGATGGCTTCTCGAATGCCAGAAGAGAAGCCAGAGAAGGAACCGCCCTTCACTGCAAGAGAAGCGTGATCCGTCGCAGATGTGTCTGAGAACTTCTTGGGCGTTAGGTCAGACGATTTCGATTGCTTGCGCTTCTGAGGGTTGTAGCAGAAGAACCAGAGCGCGAGAGCAACAAGAGCAACCGCGAGCCCACCGCCTCCGACGCCGACACCGACGAATACCCACTTCTTCGAAGATCCTGAATTACCGCCCGGCGGCACTGAGGGAGCCTCCGGCGGACTGGCGGGCGGCGACGCCGTCTCGATCTTCGTAGGCTCCGTGGACAGCGGTACCAAAATCGGCGTGAAAGGAAAAATCACGCTCTTCTCCGTCAACTCGTTCGCGTCCAGCACGCTCTTCTCGCTAACCCCAAACATCTTCGCTATGGCAGAGATCGAATCGCCCCAAGTCACCAGGTAGGCGAGCAAATACTTGGCTCCGGCAGAGATCTGGTTCGCCGTCGGGCAGGCGCACAGCACCGGGACGGTCAGATGCATCCCCACGGACAGGTTCACAGCGCCGTACGGATTCTCCGCCATGAGAGCCTGGCAGGTGCTGAGCCCCTGGTAGGTGTTGTTGGCGAGGATGAAGTACGTCTCGGACGTCGATCTGAGCACGTACGAGGTGTTGTGCTGGTAATGGGAGGGGGAGGAGGAGGTGCAAGCGCAGTCGACGGGGGCGATGACGAGGGTGTCGGGAGCGAGGGGCTCGACGTCGGTGCGCTTGTTGATGGAGGTCATCTCGGTGATGTAAGGCTGGGAGTTGAGGAGGTAGGCGATGGTGACGAGAGAGTTGTAGTTGGCGGTGGAGCGGAAGGTGACGTAGGCGCGGCAGGAGGTGCGGGGGCCGTTGCAGGAGAAGCCCTGGGTGATGTTGTTGGTGGAGGGGTTTTCGCAGTCGAGCTGCTTGTTGTTGACGTAGGCTTGCTGGGAGAAGAGGAGGCGGGGTTGGAGGAGGAGGAGGAGGAGGAGGAGGAAGGAGAAGAAGGAGAGAGAGACGAACTCCATGGATTCTTCTGCGTTGCGCTTCGGAATGGGTTTCGCCTATAGAGAGAGAGAGAGAGAGAGAGAGAGAGAGATGGAGAGAGGAGTGATGCGTCGCTGTCGGAGGAATAAGAAATGGGATTTACGGAGGGAAAAAGAGGAAGAAGAAGAAAGAGACGACCTGCAATGGAGACTGAGCGAGAGGAGCCGACGGCCGGTCCAGTTGGACGGAGGAAGGTGGAACGCGTCGCGGTGGAGTTGACTAGTTGACTTTTAGGGCCAAATCACATGCCGTGTTCGTTCTGGTTTTGAAAAAAAAAATCTTCTCGTCGCAGTTGGGTTACTAGATACGATGAATTCTGACTTGGTCGTCTGCAGGAAAAAAATTTAGAACGAGATAAAATTACCCGCGAAATGTAAATTATTTAAAAAAATATTTCTTAGAAAAAGAACAATCTTTGTATAACTTGAAATAATTAATTAATGAGAAATATTTCTTTATAGACAACAATTTTATGCCCAACCATTTTCAGGGATGATGAGAATTCTTTTTTATCCACTTATTTTTTTAAACAATACCGTTGGTTATTTTTAGAAAAATATTTTTCAAAAATCATTTCTCCATGTAACAAGTAAAACTAAAGGGTATGAAATAAAACACAGTTTATTATATTTTTCTTTTCCACAGTGGGGTGGTGATGTTATCTGGCAAAATCTCAATTTAAAAAAACAACAAGTCTCTTTGATTTGAGTAGCATTTGTTCTTCTTCACAAATGTATTGACCGAGATTTCTTAAAAGTATCTTCTAGATCACTTAGAAAAACAAATTGTCTCGAAATTTTGTTTTCTTATTTAAATTAAAAGCCCGTGTTGTTAGCAAATAAGTGCATTACGAAAGTATATATATTCATTCGGATTCTAAACATAATATAATTGAAAACCCATGTGCATAATCGGGATGTTGCTTTTAATTAAGAAACGTTCAAGATTTCTTCAAAGTATGATTACTTGACTCATCAAAATACTTTGATTTGTCACCATATTTCTTGATCGAGATTTCTTCAAAGTATGATTACTTGGAATATCAAATTGTCTAAAAGCTCCATTTTCTTTTTATAATTGAAAGTCCGTCTTGTTGGCAAATAAGTGTATTACGAAAGTATATAAATTCATTTAATTTCTAAACATAATGTAATTTAAAATCCATGTGCGTAACCAAGACGTTGCTTTTAAGAAACGTTCAAGGGTCGACTTGACTCGATTAGAATACTTCGATTTTTCACCATATTTCTTGATCGAGGTTGGTTGAAAAATAATGTAATCTCAGGATTTACAATTCAGCCCATCGCCATCCTCAGTTCGAACTCTCGACATGACATGTTTACGCTTCAAGAAACTGGGTTAGCATGGCGCTACAAAGAGATGAAAGTCTGCTGATCTTCTCTAGATCGATGGTGACTTCTCTCATTGTCAGCCGCTTCCTCCCGTTCGATTTGAGACACCTTTTCGCGAGGGTCGCGAAGCCCAAGACCTCCTCATCGGCGACTTCATGCTGGACCCGGTCTTCCAGGATATTGTTTAGACTGTTCTCTTTCATCGCCAGGATGAAGTTCAGCACTAGGCTCTTCTCTTCTACCTCGACTTTACCTCTGGATACAGCCCTCTCTCCTGTCAAGAGCTCTAGCAGAACCACCCCCGAAGCCGTAGACGTCGCTCTTGTCCGTGAACCGTCTTGAGTGGAAGTACTCCCGGTTTAGATAGCCAAACGTCCCTTGCAATCCCATAGTCGGATGAGTTTTCTCTAGCGAGATCATCTTGGAATATTGAAGCTTGAGAACACATCAACAGGGTCATTAATATCCTTTCAATGATCCATCAACCGAGAACTGTTTAAAAATTTAGCATAACTATAAACCTGTCACACATATTCTTAACACCTTAAGAATATGGGTAGTTGTAGCTGATTTTACGGACTTCATTCATATAAATTGGACAATGAATGAAAAGAAAAATTATTTGCTATTAAATAATCCCTAACATGTAACTATTACATGATTGCTTTAGGGCATACAGCTAATATATGGGTTCTCCCAAATACTTTGTTGGGATTGAGATCGCTCATTCAAACATAGGAATTTCCCTTAATCAACGAAAATTTGTGTTGGAGATCATATCGAAGCAGAATTGTTGGGATGTAAGCCAGATGTTATTCCTATTGAGCAAAATACAAAATTAACCACTATTGAATATGATGAGGGATCGTCATCTAAAATAGATGACCCACCTCTCGAGGATCCATCCAGTTATCATAGGCTCGTGGGGGAACTTATATACCTAACTTCGACCAAACCAGACATATATTATGCAGTACAGTTACTTAGTCAGTTTATGCATACTCCAAAGGAATCTCACATGAATGCGTCTCTTAAGGTCATGAAGTATTTGATGAAATGTCTAGGGCTTGGCATATTTCTCTCTTGGGATTGCAATTTAAAGATGACTGCTTATTGCGATACAGATTATGCTACATGTCCCATGAGTTAAAAATCCATCACTGGATTCTGTATTAAGCTGGGGAAGTCTTTACTTTCATGGAAAACAAAGCTCTACCATATCATTATAATAAGCCGAAGCCAAATATCGAGTCATGGCAAAAACTGTTTGTGAGATAGTTTGGATGCGAGGTCTACTTTCAAATCTTGGCATGCAAGTTAAAGGGCCAACCTATTTGTTCTGCGATAACGACACAGTACTCAAGCTTGCAGCAAATCCCACAGTTCATGAAAGAACGAAATATATAGAAGTTAATTGTCACTTTACTCGAGACAAAATTCAAGAAAGGATAATCAAGACAAATGTGATTGGAACTAGTGAACAACCGGCCGATATGTTTACTAAGCCATTGTATCAAAGACATGTATATCTATTGAACAAGCTTGGCGTCTTGGACATATACCAGCTACCGGCTTGAGGGAGAGTATTGGAGATATGCAGGATCTTTTATTGATCACGATTGATCATTTTTAATGTGTCATATTTTTATTTTTCTCTTAAGTTGTCCATACATTGTATTATAAATAGTGGCTTATACATGAAATGACGACAAGCTGAGTCAATACAAAATACCCAGATTCTGTTCACTCTCTCTTTGTTACACCTACATACATCATACAAGCATTTCGCAGTGAGATGGCCTCTGAATCAATCCATCCCAGAACTTACTATTTCACCAGATAACGTATATGGATAACGCTTCAACTAGTAAACTTGGCAATTGGATTTGTTAAATTAATATCTCGAATTTGAAGATTAGATGAAAAATCAAAAGGCTTCGCTGGGACTCTTGAAATAATTAAAAGATGAATTTTCGGTCTTTGAAGTGAAACTGCCGAAGACGTGCCCCTGCACGGAAACAAAGAAGCCCTGCACTCGACGTGAAGTCCCTCTGCACAAAACAGGAACACGTACACACATAATTTCTTTGTTTGTGGGCTTAGCGTAAGCGGCAGAAAGGAAGCCCTAAGTAGAGAAGAAATCGGCTGCAGCTTTACGCGAAGCGATAAAAAAGGGCTGCTGAACGTACGAGCGCGAGAGGCCGCACGCCGCCGAGAAGAAAGTGAACCCGCACGTCCGCCGAGTCAAAATTCCGCAAGAAGCTTTGATACGCGATTTCGTAATTACGCGAATTAGGCATATGTAGAGCGTTGTATCTAGAGGTTGAACACGTGGTAATTTTGTGCAGTGAGTTTATCTCTAAGTGAGTTGTTTATTTTATAAACACTTTGGGTTTGGGATTAAATCTAAGTATAGGAAACACTTGAACGATTGAGCGATTGTAAATTTTAATTCTCCGATTTTAGTGAATTATTTGCTGCTGGCTCTTCCCGTGGACGTAAGTACAGATACACTTTTTTTCTCGTTTATTTCTATGATGATTTACATCAATATCGCGTTGACGTAAATTGCAAAATCCTGTCGTTTCTGCATATTATATTCCAACAGGATTCGACCTACTTTGCCTCCCATGACTCATTGACCGGGATTTATCAAGCTCATCCGATGGATCTTAGTCCAATGAGGAAGAGAGGATCTTGGAAAGAATCATGAAAACTTCGGCCATCTCAGGGCGAGCATTCAGATCATCAGCGACGCATCTCTTCGCAAGCTCTGCTATGGAAAATGCCAGGTCCAGAGGATAGTCCTTAAGCGAAGGATCTATGAAGCTTCGTAGATTCTCCCTCACGCTGTCTCCATCGAGCACCCTCTTGATGGCTGCAGACAGCAACTCCTCTCCATTCTTGGTGTCTCCGGCAGCTTCCCTTCCGGACAAGAGCTCCAACATCACAACTCCGAAGGCAAAAACGTCTAATTTTGGCGTGATCACGCCATTCTCTAAGTACTCTGGGGCCGTGTAACCTTGAGTCCCGACAACATGCCTGGTCATCTGAAGTCCGCCTTCTTTGTCGCTGTCTTCCACGGCTCTCGCCAGCCCGAAATTCGCCACCATTGCTCTGAAATTGACGTCTAAGAGAACATTGCTGGTCTTCAGATTCTTGTGGACGTAGGGGGGATTCGTGTAGTTGTGCAGATAATTGAGCGCGTCGGCAATGTGGTACGCGACCTGAACCCTCTGCTTCCATGACAGAACAGAGTAACTTTCGAACTTCTTGGAGTGGAGCCAGTCGCTGAGAGGCCCGTTCTCAGCATACTCATAAACGAGGTAAGTGTTCCCCTCATGGACGCAGAACCCGGAAAGCCTGACTATGTTGGCATGGTTGATCTGCCTCAGGATGTTGATCTCGCCCGAGACGTCACCCTTCAGGACCTTCACCGCGGCATCATCGTTCTTGAACTTGCCGCCGTAGACCGAGCCCTTGATCTTGTTGTCCTTGCTGAAGAACCCGGTGGCGATTTGCAAGTCCTGGAAGGTATACACGGTCAGAGTGTCGATGGCTTCTCGTATGCCAGAAGAGAAGCCAGAGAAGGAACCGTCCTTCACTGGCAGAGAAGCGTGATCCATCGCAGAGGTGTCTGAGAACTTCTTGGGCGTTAGGCCAGACGATTTCAATTGCTTGCGCTTCTGAGGGTTGTAGCAGAAGAACCAGAGCGCTAGAGCAACCAGAGCAACTGCGAGCCCACTGCCTCCGCCGCGGACGCCAACGAATACCCCCTTCTTCGAAGATCCTGAATTACCGCCCGGCGGCACTGAGGGAGCCTCCGGCGGACTGGCGGGCGGCTCCGTGGACAGCGGTACCAAAATCGGCGTGAAAGGATAAATCACGCTCTTCTCCGTCAACTTGTTCGCGTCCAGCACACTCTTCTCGCTAACCCGAAACTTGTTCGCTATGGCAGAGATCGAATCGCCCCAAGTCACCAGGTAGGTGAGCAAATAGTTGGCTCCGGCAGAGCTCTGGTTCGCCGTCGGGCAGGCGCACCGCACCGGGACGGTCAGATTCATCCCCACGGACAGGGTCACAGCGGCGTACGGATTCTCCGCCATGAGAGCCTGGCACGTGCTGAGCCCCTGGTAGGTGTCGTTGGCTAGGAGGAAGTACGTCTCGGACGTCAATGTGAGCACGTACGAGGCGTTGTGCTGGTAATAGGAAGGGGAGGAGGAGGTGCAAGCGCAGTCGACGGGGGCGATGATGAGGGTGTCGGGAGCGAGGGGCTCGACGTCGGTGAGGTTGTTGATGGAGGTCATCTCGGCGATGTAAGGCTGGGAGTTGAGGAGGTAGGCGACGGAGACGAGAGAGGAATAGACGGCGGTGGAGCGGAAGGTGACGTAGGCGCGGCAGGAGGTGAAAGGGCCGGTGCAGGAGAAGCCCTGGGTGATGTTGTTGTTGGAGGGGTTTTCGCAGTCGAGATGCTTGTTGTTGACGTAGGCTTGCTGGGAGAGGAGGAGGCGGGGTTGGAGGAGGAGGAGGAGGAGGAGGAGGAGGAGGAAGAAGGAGAAGGAGAGAGAGACGAACTCCATGGATTCTTCTGCGTTGCGCTTCGGAATGGGTTTCGCCTATAGAGAGGGAGAGGGAGAGGGAGAGAGAGAGATATCGAGAGATGGAGATAAAGATGGAGAGAGGAGTGATGCGTCGCTGTCGGAGGAATAAGAAATGGGATTTACGGAGGGAAAAAGAGGAAGAAGAAGAAAGAGACGACCTGCAATGGAGACTGAGCGAGAGGAGCCGATGGGCGGTCTAGTTGGAGGGAGGAAGTTGGAATGCGTCGCGGTAGAGTTGACTAGTTGACTTTTAGGGCCAAATCACACGCCGTGTTCGTTCTGGTTTTGAAAAAATCTTCTTGTCGCAGTTGGAGTTGACTAGTTGACTAGTCGACTTTTACGATGAATTCTGACTTGGTCGTCTGCAGGAAAAAATTTAGAACGAAATAAAATTACCTCGCGAAATGTAAATTATTTTAAAAATATATATATTTCTTAGAAAAAGAACAATCTTTGTATAACCTGAAATAATTAATTAATGAGAAATATTTCTTTATAGACAACAATTTTATGTCCAAACATTTTCAGGGATGATGATAATTCTTTTTTATCCACTTATTTTTTTAAATAATACCGTTGGTTATTTTTAGAAAAATATTTTCCAAAAATCATTTCTCCTTGTAACAAGTCGGGGGTGGTGTTATCTATAATTTTAGATTAATCAAGGCAAAATCTCAATTTAAAAAAACAGCAAGTCTCTTTGATTTAAGTAGCATTTGTTCTTCTTCACAAATGTATTGACCGAGATTTCTTAAAAGTATCTTCAAGATCACTCGGAAAAACAAACTGTCTCGAAATTTTGTTTTCTTATTTAAATTGAAAGCCCGTGTTGTTAGCAAATAAGTGCATTACGAAAGTATATATATTCATTCGGATTCTAAACATAATGTAATTGAAAACCCATGTGCATAATCGGGATGTTGCTTTTAATTAAGAAACGTTCAAGAGTTGACTTAACTCATCAAAATACTTTGATTTGTCACCATATTTCTTGATCGAGATTTCTTCAAAGTATCTTCAAGATTACTTGGAATATCAAATTGTCTAAAAGCTCCATTTTCTTTTTTATAATTGAAAGTCCGTCTTGTTGGCGAATAAGTGTATTACGAAAGTATATAAATTCATTTAATTTCTAAACATAATGTAATTTAAAATCCATGTGCGTAACCAAGACGTTGCTTTTAAGAAACGTTCAAGCGTCGACTTGACTCGATTAGAATACTTCGATTTTTCACCATATTTCTTGATCGAGGTTGGTTGAAAAATAATGTAATCTCAGGATTTACAATTCAGCCCAACGCCATCCTCAGTTCGAACTCTCGACATGACATGTTTACGCTTCAAGAAACTGGGTTAGCATGGCGCTACAAAGAGATGAAAGTCTGCTGATCTTCTCTAGATCGATGGTGACTTCTCTCATTGTCAGCCGCTTCCTCCCGTTCGATTTGAGACACCTTTTCGCGAGGGTCGCGAAGCCCAAGACCTCCTCATCGGCGACTTCATGCTGGACCCGGTCTTCCAGGATATTGTATAGACTGTTCTCTTTCATCGCCAGGATGAAGTTCAGCACTAGGCTCTTCTCTTCTACCTCGACTTTACCTCTGGATACAGCCCTCTCTCCTGTCAAGAGCTCTAGCAGAACCAACCCAAAGCCGTAGACGTCGCTCTTGTCCGTGAACCGTCTTGAGTGGAAGTACTCCGGGTTTAGATAGCCAAACGTCCCTTGCAATCCCGTAGTCGGATGAGTTTTCTCCAGCGAGATCGTCTTGGAAATCCCAAAGTACGATATCTTCGCGCCGTAGTTGTTGTCCAGGAGTATGTTGCTCGATTTGACATCCCGATGGAAGATCGGCATGGATGTGCCCGAATGCAGAAAAGCCAGCGCCCCGCAATTTCTAGAGCGATCTTCATCGGACTTCCCCAAGATATGCACAAAGAGCGATCCTCACCGTGTGTTGGGAGAGAGTCCCATTGCTGACGAAATCATAAACTGGTAGAGGGACCTCCGTCTCGAGACAACATCCTAACAGCTTCACCACGTTCCGGTGGTTCATCTCTGAGAGAATGACGACCTCGTTGATGAATTGATCGACTTGTTTCTCGTGCATCAGATGGGATTTCTTTATGGCCACTATTCTTCCATCGGACAGGATTGCTTTGTAAACCGTACCGAAACCTCCCTTCCCGCACATTCTGCTATCGCTGAAGTTGGCCGTCACTCGCTCCAGCTCCTCCGACATGAAAATTTTTGTCTTTACAATTGCACCTTCTTGCGAAGCTATCTGCTGGAATAACAAACCGCCATTCCGCTTGAAGAACGCCTTCTTTAGTTTGGTTCGTCTTGTCCTTCTAAGCACCAAAGCAAACCAGATTCCAATGGCCAGGGTGACTATCACGGTCAATCCTATCGTGGCACCTGCACCCATAGGAGAATAATTAGTCTATGAAAATGAAATCACGTTTCTGGCTCAATGCAAAAGACCAAAAAGTACCACAGTAATGTCTGCAGCGCATGCTATGGTTTCCATCAGAACCGTTTGCAGATGGATCACCACAGCAGAAACCCCCATCAGTGTCGATGCAAAGGGAGTTTTGTACATCGGCGCACATGTTTTTAGTCCCATTGCACTCGTCAATATCTGACATGAAAGCAGATGTTAGAGAATAGCTATAGGATTCGGGAGAGATAGACCATTTGATGTTGGAGAATAGTTACAGGTACTTTTAGCTCGAGACAGTTCAGAACCGAGATCATACCTTGGCATCCTTGGGGGAAGGTATGGATTTCCTTCGAAACCCGCGTTACATTCACAGCGATGTCCTCGGCCGCCAAAGTCGATACAGTGAGCACTTGGGCCATAATCATCGCTGGAGGTGTTGCCTGTTCTAGGATCTGGTTCGCATGTTGCGTTCCCAGCAACCCAACTTAATACCATTGGAATCTCGGGGTCATCATATTTAACGTGAGGGAATTTCTTCTCCGCAATGAAGCACGGCTGCAGTGGGGTGGATTCTAGTGATCACTCGAGTTGTCGACACTGAACATTCTCAGAGAGAGAGATTTAAGCCCTAGGGGAACAGCTTGTTGAGATAATATTCTCTAAAGCAATTTTGAACCATGACAAAACTTATCCTAGGTTAAGTCTTTGATTCTGATGATAAGTACTTTTTAGGTGGAAAGTCTGATGGGAAATAATCAAATAAGATCAATTAGAATCAAAGTTGCAGCTTAATTCTTTCCTTTCTTATTTGTTCTTTCAAATGGCTAGAAGTAGGGTAATATACTTGTGCAATGACTAGTGGTGATTGGTTGGATTTCCTGTCTTGTTTATAAGGAATTCCAATAGGAAAGTTTTCCGAATATCTCTTGGAGATTTGATTTTCTTGGAATAATAGATTGGAGGCGAAACATTTTTTCCAAGATGAAGTACTAGACTTTTGGAAACCCGAACTGCTGTATGGGCGGCAGAATCTATGGGAAGTATCATTCTCGACGACCTTGAAGCAATCAAACCTTCTAAGTGAGATTCAAGCCAACGAGTGGATTGGCTAAATAATCCTCCTGGAGATATGTCCAAGAGTCAGCTTGGATTGGGAGGAGTATAATAGAAGGTTTCGAAACTAAAAGGATCGAGTGCATTCATGAGAATCAAAGCTTTTAATTCTAAAATCTAAAAAGTGTTTTCTAATCATATACATTCATCTTTGTGAGTGACATTGTGCAATTATTTAGAGGTTGAAAGTGTGTGAGGAGTTATTCACACGAGCTTGAGTATTTACTACTCAGATTTTGTAATCTCTGATGGGGTTTTTCTAGTGGAATCCAATCAATAAGCTATTAGCACATGAGAGTAGACGTAGGCTTGCAAAAGCCAAACCACTATAATCTTTTGTGTGTAATTCTCTATTTCTTACTCTATTTATTATTAATTGTGATAGAATTGCACATCGATAAGATCTAACCGTATCATTTTCCGTCACCAATAGTTGTTTTGCTGCAATATTAGTTTCAATTTTCTCATTTCCGCAAAATTACCTATTATTATAGGTGATAGTTCTAATCATAACAATTGGTATTAGAGCATGATTACTCTTTATTGAAGTGTTTTATTACTTCTGAGTTAATGATCCTTCTATGGCTAGCAATATTGCACTAGGAATGATGCAAGAATAGAGTGATACAAGGCCTCCATACTTCGATGGAAAAGACTACAACATCTAGAAGAACAAGATGAAAGTATTCATTAGATCTAAGGATTCCTTGGAGTGGAACATTGTTATAAAGGGCATAAATCCTGAAACTTCTTCGTCCAAAGAAGAAGGCAAAAAACCTGAAGTCTCAGCCTCATTTGATGTGGATATCAAGAAAAGAGAAGCATTAGATGCTAAAGCGGTTTATTCATTATATTATGAATTATCTCCTTCTGAATATAACCAAATTTTCTCATGTGGATAAATGAAAGAATTTTGGGACAGGTTGCAAGTAACGTACGAAGGAACTAATAGGGTTAAGAAGACGAAGATAAACATTCTTTTCCAACGATACGAAGCATTCAAGATGAAACCCAATGAGAATAGACATGTTTAGTAGATTTACTAACATTGTCAATAGACTGGCATATCAAGGGCAACTTGTATCAGACCCTGTAAAAGTGAAAAAGATTCTTTGAGGATTGTCCAAAGAGTGGAGCAATAATAAGACATGTATTTGAGAAACTCAGAGAATATCTCTTCTCTCTGTAGATGGACTTGTGGGAACACTACAATCTCATGAAGAAGAACGTCTGAACGACGAAGACACTAGAGGTAAGAAATCAATAGCTTTAAAATCTAATCTTGATTATGATAAAATTACACTCATGGTGAAAAAGCTTCAAAGAATGGCTAGAAAAAAGAAGGAAGTTTGAAGGAAAGAGACCCTCAAATCATCTGAACAAAAGAGAAGTTTCAATGATAGGAAAATAGAGATGTTGTCTGTTTTGAGTGCAAGAAGCAAGGACACATCAAGCCCAATTGTCCTCTTCTAAAGAAAAGAAAGAACAAGTATGAAAGGACAAAGAAAACACTGAAGACCAAAATGTTGAGCAATACTGAGTGTGAAGAAAGTGATGAAGACTACGCTAATATCTGTCCGATGGCAAAATTTGATTCTAGGAAGAATTTGAGGTAAGTATTTGGATATTCCAGTTGAAGTATCTAATTACATATTATTTATTGATTACAAGGCTACACTTAGAAATTCTCAGAACCGAAGAAAGAAAATTTAAAATTGAGACAACAAGATTCTTTACAAAAAGAAAAGATTGAGTGTCTTGAAAAAGATCTTCTTCAAGTAAAAGAAAATCATGATTCCATTTTAAAAGAAAATCATATTTTGAAAAAAGAAATTTTGGATGTTACAGAAAGGTTTTCAATCGATTCAAAAACTTTGGAGCATAATTTGTCCATTCAAAACCCATATTACAACAAATCGAGACTTGATAATTTTCTAACACAAAAAGAGGAAGAAGAAAAAGCTTCCGAGATTATTTTTTTTAAATCATTTTAGAAAACAGTTTGTAAAACTTGTTGGTCGAAACCTTCTTAATTTTCAATCTGCGGCAGCCATGATCATTTTGAAAATGACTGTTCAAAAGGTTGGAAGTTGATTTGGAGAAAGTTTCTAAACATGGCTAATCCTTTTAACTAAAGAAAACTCAGCCAAATATGGGTACCAAAGAAGACTTGAACTTGTTTTGATTTTTGTAGGTACCAAAGCAGAAGAAAAACAAGTGGTGCCTTGATAGTGGTTGCTCAAGACACATGACTGATGATCCAAACAAATTTGTGAACTCACTAAATTGGATGGTGGAAGCGTATTCTTTGGAGAGAACAATAAAGGAAAGATTACTAGCAAAGAAACAGTTGAGATTGGTAACCTAATTATAAGAGATGTATCCCTTGTTAAAGGACTTAACTATAATTTGATTAGTATCACTCAATTATGTGACACTAGATACAAGATATGCTTTCAAGAAAACAAGTGCTTAGGCACAAGCAAAGATCATAAGCAGTATTTTATCGGAAGGAGACGTGAAACATCTATCTATTGGATATAACAGCTGATGATGTTCAACATCTGATATAGATCTCTGGTACAAGAAGTTTGGACGCATAAATACCACGCAAATCTCAAAACTCTCCTCAAAGAGATTGGTACGAAGATTACCGGATCTAAAGTTTGAAAGATCTAAAGTTTGCTCAATCTGTGCCCTTGGTAAACAAGTAAGAAGTTCTTTCAAATCCATCAATTTTGTTAGTACTAATTGAATTTTGCAACTTTTTCATATGGACATCTTCGAACTAACAAGAACGCAAGGTTTGGTAGGTAAAATGCACTACTTGGTAATAGTTGCTAATTATACGTGTGGGTTTTCTTTCTTGTACACTAGCATGAAGCATTTTCTCAATTTTCAAAATTTACAAAAAAAAAAATTCAAAATGAAAAAGGATATTCAATTTCTTGCATAAAAATAGATCATGGGAGAGAGTTCGAAAACCAAAGTTTCATAAACTTTTTTAGAAAAAAAAAAAAGTCTGTCTACTCCGAAAGTCTCTTTACGGTCTACGACAAGCACCGCACACAGGGTTTGAGAAGTTTAGTAACTTCCTACTTGAATCAAGTTTCTTTTGTAGCACTACAGATCCATCACTCTTTGTGTTTCATAAGGGCCAAGACACAATTTTACTCGTACTCTACGTAGATGATATCCTGTTGACAGGTAATTCTAATCTTTTACTTACACAACCGATTACATCTCTAAGTCCCACGTTTCACATGAAGGATTTAGGATGTATTGATTACTTCTTGGGTATTGAGGCAAAACACACACCCGAAGAACTCTTTCTTTATCAGACGAAGTATGCTATTGATCTTCTTGAGAGAGCAAACATGAAGGAATGTAAACCAATATCAACATCATTGCCTCTAAAACTATCATATTCTCTTGATGATGAAGTCTATCTTGATCGACCACTTGAGTAGCGCAACTTAGTTGGGGGTCTCTAGTATTTGACAATAACAAGATCAGGTATTGCCTATGCTACCAATTTGCTTTGTCAGAAAATGCAGAACCTTATAGATGGTGACTTTAACAGATTAAAACGAGTTCTTCACTATGTTAAAGGAACTGTAAACTTGGGACTTTTCCTTCACTCCAATAGTTCCCTGAAGCTTTATGGGTTTTCAGATGTTGATTTGGTTGGTTGTGTTGAAACAAGATGTTTTACAACTGGATTTTGTACTTATCTTGGGTCCAACATACTCTCTTGGTTAGCAAAGAAACAAACTACAGTATCTTGATCATCCACAGAAGCAAAGTATAGAGCGATGGCTTTTACTACTGCTGAGCTCACATGGATAAGTTTTGTTCTTCGGGACATTGGCATCTTGTTAGCTTCACCAACGGTAATCTTTTGTGATAACCAATCAGCAATCTCTCTTACGACTAATCCTATACTACATGCCAGGACAAAACATATCGAAATTGATTTCCATTTTGTTCGCGAGAAAGTATCTCTTGGTTCTCTGAGTGTACGATGATATGTTCCAAACAACTGTCAAATTGCTGATATTTGTACTAAAGCACTATCTAGATGGGACCATTGCATCATACGCACCAAACTAGGTTCAAACCCACACCCAGTTTGCGAGGATGTTGAGAATGCAGTGTTGCAAATGCTTAGGAGGAAGCAGCAGGAAGAAACTTAGCAATGAAAGTCAACTGAAACAGAGGAAACGGAGGATTGGCGTGAAGGAGGAGCAGTCAGTCGAATTAGAATGGTTTAAAACTACGCCATATGTTTCAGCGGAGTTATTTCTTGTACACATATGCATGAGCTCTATTTTTCTGTTATGTGTGTGTGATGAGCTGTCATTCAATGAGTGATTGGTTTAGATCTAGAAGTTATTCCTCTGTTGTTATATAAAAGCATGTAAAAACAGAACGGATCAAGCTCTTAGATGAAAAGACCATGAAAGAAAGAAGAAGATGAGCTCGACAGCAAGCTCACTTCTCATTCAGCTTCGACTACTTCCTTCTGTATTCATTTTTCTTCGTAGGCCAGATGACTTCGATTGCTTGCGCTTCCGAGAGTTGTAGCAGAAGAACCAGAGCGTGACAGCAACAAGAGCAACCGCAAGCCCACCGCCTCCGACGCCGACACCGATGAATACGCACTTCTTCAAAGATCCTCAATTACTGCTTGCCGGCACGGAGGGAGCCTCCGGCGGACTAGCGGGGGGCGCCGCCGTCACGATCTTCGTCGGCTCCGTGGACAGTGGTACCAAAATCGGTGTGAAAGGATAAATCACGCTCTTCTCCGTCAACTTGTTCGCATCCAGCACACTCTTCCCGCTAACCCCAAACATCTTTGCGATGGCAAAGATCGTATTGCCCCAAGTCACCAGGTAGGAGAGCAAATACTTGGCTCCGGCGGAGCTCTGGTTCGTCGTCGGGCAGGCGCACCGCACCGGGACAGTCAGATTCATCCCCACGGACAGGTTCAGAGCGTCGTACGGATTCTCCGCCAAGAGAGCCTGGCAGGTGCTGAGCCCCTGGTAGGTGTCATTGGCGAGGAGGAAGTACGTCTCTGATTTGAGCACGTACGAGGTGTTGTGCTGGTAATAGGAAGGGGAGGAGGAGGTGCAAGCGCAGTCGACGGGGGCAATGACGAGGGTGTTCGGAGCGAGGGGCTCGACATCGGTGAGGTTGTTGATGGAGGTCATCTCGGACATGTAAGGCTGGGAGTTGAGGAGGTAGGCGACTGAGAGGAGGGAGGTGTAGACGGCGGTGGAGCGGAAGGTGCCATAGGCGCGGCAGGAGGTGCGGGGGCCGGTGCAGGCAAAGCCCTCGGTGATGTTGTTGTTGGAGGGGTTTTCGCAGTCGAGCTGCTTGTTGTTGACGTAGACTTGCTGGGAGAGGAGGAGGCGGGGTTGGTGGAGGAGGAGGAGGAGGAGGGAGGAGAAGAAAGAGAGAGAGACGAACTCCATGGATTCTTCTGCGTTGCGCTTCGGAATGGGTTTCGCTGAGGGAGAGAGAGAGAGAGAGAGAGAGAGAGAGAGAGAGAGAGAGAGAGATGGAGATGGAGATGGAGAGAGGAGTGATGCGTCGCAGTCGGAAGAATAAGAAATGGATTTACGGAGGAAGAAGAAAGAGACGACCTGCGATGGAGACTGAGCGAGAGGGGCCGACGGCTGGTCTAGTGATGGAGTTGACTAGTTGACTTTTGGGGCCAAATCACATGCCGTGTTCGTCCTGGTCACAGACTCGCAGTTGGCAACTAGATACAATGAATTCTGACTTGGTTGTCCGCAATGCCCGGAAGAAATTTAGAACGAGATAAAATTACCCGCGAAAAGTAAATTATTTAAAAAATATTTCTTAGAAAAACAGCAATCTTTGTAGTGTAACTTGAAATAATTAATTAATAAGAAATATTTCTTTATAGACAACAATTTTATATCCAAACATTTTCAGGATGACGAGAATTTTTTCTCATCTGCTTATTTCTTTTAAACAATACCGTTGGTTATTTTTAAAAAAATATTTTTCAAAAATCATTTCTCCATGTAACAAGTAAAACTAAAGAGTATGAAATAAAACATAGTTTATTATATTTTTCTTTTCCACAGCGAGGGGGTGATGTTATCTATAATTTTAGATTAATCAAGGCAAAATCTCAATTTAAAAAAATAAACAGCAAGTCTCTTCAGTTTGCGTAGCATTTGTTCTTCTTCACAAATGTATTGTCTCAAAATTTTGTTTTCTTATTTAAATTGAAAGCCCGTCTTGTTAGCAAAAGAACCAGAGTGCGAGAGCAACGAGAGCAACCGCGAGGCCACCGCCTCCGACGCCAACACCGACGAATAGCCACTTTTTCGAAGATCCTGAATTACCGCCCGCCGGCACTGAGGGAGCCTCCAGCGGACTGGCGGGCGGCGACGCCGTCTCGATCTTCGAAGGCTCCGTGGACAACGGAACCAAAATCGGCGTGAAAGGATAAATCACGTCCTCCATCAACTCGTTCGCGTCCAGCACGCTCTTCTCGCTAACCCCAAACATCTTCCGCAATGGAAGAGATCGAATCGTCCCAAACCACCAGGTAGGTGAGCAAATACTTGGCTCCGACAGAGCTCTGGTTCGCCATCGGGCATGCGCACCGCACAGGGACGGTCAGGTTCATCCCCCCAGACAGGTTCTCAAAGTCGTAGGGATTCTCCGCCATGAGAGCCTGGCAGGTGCTGAGCCCCTGGTAGGTGTCGTTGGCGAGGAGGTAGTACGTGTCGGACTCCGATTTGAGCACGGACGAGGCGTTGTGCTGGTAATAGGAAGGGGAGGAGGAGGTGCAAGCGCAGTCGACGGGGGAGATGATGAGGGTGTCGGGAGCGAGGGGCTCGACATCGGTGAGGTTGTTGATGGAGGTCATCTCGGCAATGTAAGGCTGGGAGTTGAGGAGGTAGGCGACGAAGACGAGAGAGGAATGGACGGCGGTGGAGCGGAAGGTGACGTAGGCGCGGCAGGTGCGGGGGCCGTTGCAGGCGAAGCCCTCAGTGATGTTTTTGTTGGAGGGGTCATCGCAGTCGAGCTGCTTGTTGTCGACAAAGACTTGCTGGGAGAGGAGGAGGCGGGGCTGGTGGAGGAGGAGGAGGAGGAAGGAGAAGGAGAGAGAGATGACGAATTGCATGGGATTCCCCAGCGTTGCGATTCGAAATGGGTTTCGCCTGTAAGAGTTTTCTTAATATGAACTACATTAATTGATATTGTAATTTACCGTTTAACGTTTACCATTTTACGGGGTTGGTCTAAAATGAGATAAAAAGTTTCTTAATTAGTCTAATATGGGGAGGAGGAACCCGTAATGAGTGACTTAGGACTGCTTCTCTCCTCTAACCTTAATTCTCACATGTATCATCACCTGACCTAACGCTAAACGTGAGAGTCACCTCATCGTTGGCCCATGATATGGATTCCTGACACGTGGATCCCTGATATGTGGAAATCCTTTCGCTTCCGCTTTTATGTTTCTTTGGATCTCAAAATACGCGTTAATCTTTCTACTCTTTTATGTATGTTCTTGTTCTGGTTATAGAGATCTTGGGGTTGCGCAATTTGCGTCTAACATCGCCCAGAGAGAGAGGGAGAGAGAGATGGAGAGATGGAGAGAGGAGTGATGCGTCGCTGCTGGAGGGATGAGAAATGGATTTGTGGAGGAAGAATAAGAATAAGAAGAAGAAGAAGAAGAAAGAGACGGCCTGCAATGGAGACTGATCGAGAGGAGCCGGCAGCTGGCATGTGGAGATGGAGGGAGCGGAAGGAGGAAGGCGTCGTGGTGGCGTTGACTTGTTGACTTTTGGGACCTGTCGTCACTGAATCATATGCCGTGTTCGTGCTGGTTTTATCTTTTGGTCCCAATATCTTTTGGTCCCAATATTTCCTCCGATAGAGATACGATGAATTCGTCCGCACTGTCCGGAAGAAATTTCGAACGACATAAAATTACAATTAAAGGGAATCCTGACTTGGTTGTCCACAAGAAATTTAGAACAAGATAAAATTAAAAATAAAGAAATATATGTACTGAAAGCCCTAAAACTTATCAGAAAAGTACAATTAAGTCTTTAAATTTATTACGAAAATGCAATCAAATTCTAAAACTAATTGAGTCCTAAAAGTTATCAAATCGATCCAATCAAGTTCTTCCATTAATTATAATTTTTGAAAATTTTAGAACTCGATTGTATTTTTGTAATAAGTTTTAGAACTTTATTGAATTTTTTGAAAGTTTTACGACTCAATTACACTCTCATGATAAGTTTTAAAACTTCTAATACACTTATTCCAAAAATAAATCATTTAGAAGATAATTCTTAAAAAAAAAAATCGGTTATATTACTTGAAATATTTAATTAATGAAAATGTTTCATTATCCTTTGTTCCCAATATTTCCTTCGATAGAGATGCGATGAATTCATCCACATTGTTTGGAAGAAATTTTGAACGAGATAAAATTACAAATAAAGGGAATCCTAACTTGGTTGTCCGCACTGTCCGCAAGAAATTTAGAACGAGATAAAATTAAAAATAAAGAAATATATGTACTGAAAACCCTAAAACTTATCAAAAAAGTACAATTAAGTCTTAAAATTTATCACGAAAGTGTAATCAAATTCTAAAACTAATTAAGTCCTAAACGTTGTCAAATTGATCCAATCGAGTTCTTCCATTAATTACAATTTTTGAAAATTTTAGAACTCGATTGCGCTTTTGTGATACGTTGTAGAACTTAATTGCATTTTTGAAAGTTTTATGACCCAATTACATTCTCATGATAAGTTTTAAAATTTCCAATACACTTGTCCCCAAAAATAATTATTTAGAAGATAATTCTTTAAAAAAATTTTGATTATATTACTTGAAATATTTAATTACTGAAAAATGTTTCATTATCGATAATAATTTTTTATCTAATATTTTCGCGAACAATGAAAAAAAAAAATCGTCCATTCATTTCTTTGTAAGTAATACAGCCGATTATTTTTAGGCCAAATCATCCATTCTCGGTGTGACAAGCAAAACTAAAGAGCATGAAAAAAATATATAGTTTATTGTACGAAAAACAGAAAAATTTTCTTTTCCATAGCGAGGGGGTGATGCTATCTATAATTTCAGTTTAATTAAGGCAAAATCTCGATTTCAAAAAATCGCAAATCTCTTCAATTTGAGTGTCGCACATATTTTTATTATTACTTTTTTTTTAGTTCTTCCTCACAATTGTATTGATCGAGATTTCTTAAAAGTATCTTCAAGATTGCTCAAGAAAACGAATTGTTTCGAAGTTCTGTTTTCTCTTTTTAATTGAAAGCCCATCTTGTAAGCAAATAAGTACTGTGAAAGTACATAAATTCATTTAGGTTCTAAACATAATGTAATTAAAAACATGTGCGTAACCGGGACGTTGCTTTTAATTAAGAAACGTTTAAGAGTCGATGGCTACAAAGAGATGATAGTCTGCTAATCTTCTCTAGATCGATGGCGACTTCTTTCATCGTCGGCTGCTTCCTCCCGGTCAATTTGAGACACCTCTTCGCAAGCGTCGCAAAGCCCAAGACCTCCTCGTCAGCGACTTCGTGCCGGACCCGATCGTCCAGGATATCGTACAGACGGTTCTCCTCCATCGCCAGGATGAAATTCAGCACTAGGCTTTTCTCTTCTACTTGGACTTTACTTCTGGATACGGCCCTCTCTCCTGTCAAGAGCTCTAGCAAAACCACCTGAAGCTGTAGATGTCGCTCGTGTCTTTGAACTGTCTCGAGTGGAAGTACTCCAGGTCTAGATAGCCGAACGTCCCTTGCAATCCCGTAGTCAGATGAGTTTTCTCTAGCAAGATCGTCCTGGAAATCCCAAAGTCCGATATCTTTGCACCATACTTGTTGTCCAGGAGTATGTTGCTTGACTTGATGTCCCGATGGAAGATCAGCATTTATGTGGCCGAATGCAGATAAGCCAGCGCTCCGGCAATTTCTAAAGCAATGTTCTTGCGGACTTTCCAAGATGCACGAAGAGCGATCCTCGCCATGGAGGTGTTGGGAGAGAGTGCCGTTGCCGACGAACTCATAAACTAGTAGAGGGACCTCCGTCTTGAGACAACACCCTAACAGCTTCACCACGTTCCGGTGGTTTATCTCCAATAGGATGACGACCTCGTTGATGAATTGATCGACTTGTTTCTCGTGCATCAGATGGGACTTCTTTATGGCCACTATCCTTCCGTCGGACAGCAGTCCTTTGTAAACTGTACCAAAACCTCCCTAGCCACACATTCTGCTCTCGCTGAAGTTGTCCGTCACTCGCTCCAGCACCTCCGACGTGAAAATTTCGGTCTTTACAATTGCCCCTTCCTGCAAAGCTATCTGCCGGAATAACAAACCGCCATTCCGCTTGAAGAACGCCTTCTTGAGTTTGGCCCGTCTTGTCCTATTAAGCAACCAAGCAAACCAGATTCCAATGGCCAAGCGACTATTACGGTCAATCCTATCGCGACGCCTGCACACATCAAAGAATAATTAGTCTATGAAAATGAAATCACATTTATGGCTCAATGCAAAAGACCAAAGGGTACCTCAAAGGACAATGTCCGTAGTTGTCACTTCATGGATGCTATGGTTTCCATCAGAACCGTTTGCAAATCGATCGCCACGGTATCTCCCATCAAATCGGTGTTGATGCATACAGAGTTTTGTACATTGGCGCACCTGTTTCTAGTCCCATGGCACTCGTTAATATCTGACACGAAAGCAATGTTAGAGAGTAGTTACAGGATTTGCGAGAGAGACCATTTGATTGTTCGTTCTTTCGATTCGAGATATATAAAATGGGGCGATAGTACGTTTAGCTCGAGACAGTTCAGAACTGAGATCATACCTTGGCACCCTTGCGGAAGGTATGGATTTCCTTAAAAACCCGTGTTACATTCGTGGCGATGTCCTCGGCCAACAAAGTCAACACAATGAGCATTCGGGCCACAGTCACTGCTGAAGGAGGTGTTGCCTGTTCTAGGATCTGGTTCGCATGTCACATTCCCAAAAACCCAACTCAATACCATTGGAATCTCGGGGTCCTCATATTTAACGCGAGGGAATTTCTTCTCCGCAATGGAAGCACGGGTGCAGCGGGGTGGATTTGGGTGATCACTCGAGTTGTTGATACTGAACATTCTCACGGAGAGGGATATAAGCCCTGCGGGAACAGCTGCCTCACAGCATTCGAATCCCAAGCACTTGCGAGCATGGTCGACATCAGTAGGAAGGCCGAAGCTCGTTGGGTGTTGGCAGAGAGAGAAGCATCCTCCTTTGAAAAGCAAGGACTTAATGTTGCTTACATAGGCGAAGATGCCGCACCCGTCACCGATCAGTGTGTTGCGGTTAGGTGAGAAGGAGAAGGGATTGTACGATTCCGCAATCATAATTCATCGGCTTTATTAGGAGCTCCATTACAGACTCATTAGGATGACAATTGGGAAACTCCCACTCATGCAACACACGCACCTTATGGAAGGATAATTTGGAAACTTTTAACTGGTAGACGGAAAGTATAGGGACCGGAGCGTCCACAGAAGAGCCATTATTGCAGGTGATCTCGAACCATTTATCTTTGTAACAGTCTTCTCCGATGCTGAATGGGTAAAGAATGCTGACATTGCCGCATTTCTCGGGACAATTCATTTTGGCAATCGGAAAAGCAATAGCATCATGACAAACAAAACCGAGAACCACCGTCGCGAAGAAAGTCGCTAACCTCTGAAGTGACGGCATGGAATGCAACTCTTAGAACTTCAGCCTTCATCGGTTGCAGAAATGAATTCTGGAGGTGTTGGCATCTGCAGAATTTATATTAGAGAAAAACACTAAAAAAGATGCAGAGACAACAGTTGCACTAGTCCTTTTTAAGGTTAGCATATTTCCCTATTGATAAAGAATCTAACTCAGCCGCCTCAAGTTGAACCGAATGGATTACCATGGTAATAGGTTATTGAACTGTCCAAATTCCGACTTTGTTAATGAAAGAGATTAAGTTGGTGAAGTCAAGGATCTTAAAATCCATCCACGAGAACAATCTTAGAGGCACAACATTATTTCAAAAACTTATCTTTGGCTTAAATGCCACATAATCTCTTCCTAAGTTCAGGTTACCATGTGAAGGAATTAAATAAGATGCCTCTTCACCCAGAAAGATACTCTTTTAACTCTTGTAACTCTCCCTCTCCCCTTGTGCACTTGCACGTGATCAATGACGTTATAGTTGCCACTTCAACAAGAAAGATTTTCTCTCTCCGCACTTGCGAGGGATCAATGCCGAAACTAAAACTAAGACTCGTCTCTCTATTGGAAGTAACTTCCCAAGGAAAAGTACAAGATATATAGGAATTACTTATAAAAATTAGCAGAATAATATTCAGAAACCAATAGTGACGTTCACTCCAATTAAAAGACGTCCCATTTCCCATTGGAACGTAGGTTAGCATGAATTTTATAACCTAGAAACTAAAACTACATCTTGTTTTCGCAGGACAATGCGATTTTCCTGCACTGTCAATGTCTGAGCCTGCAGTCTGGGACTGTGCATGTAGCTTATCTTCTACAACAAACATTAAGAATTGTCAGAAAATATCGAAGATGACAAATGACGGAGGCATCTGTAACTGTAGATAATGCTACCAGAAAGCTATAAACTGGGCTTAACAAGTGTAGAAGCCCAAGCACTTCATCGAGGACGGCCAGAAGTAATGGAGGCATCTGTAACCATAGACGATGCTAACAGAAAGCTGTAAACTGGTTTTCACAGTTGTAGAAGCCCGAGCACTCGATGAAGATGGCCCTGGTAACCATCAATCCAGCTTGCACTTCCGGAGACACTTCCAGCAGAATGATCCAACTCCATAGGCGATTCCAAGAAAAGCAAGAAAACAAACTGCAGCAAGTGAAAATCACACTGAGAAGAAGTAAAAGAAAAGGCCAGAAGGATCCCACACGCGATACAAATTTCAAAAGGTATATATCCTAACAGAAAGGAGGAGCTGGATAATAAAGTAGGAAACTCAATTTTGTCGTAATAACAACCCTGTAACCACACTTAGGTCACATTCTTTGCACTCTCACACAAACTTATCCTCCTGAATCTACTACCAATGCCTCACAACGTGAAAATATTGAATGCTCACCACCTTGCCTCCAAACTTCAGGGCACAAGTTACTCTCCCTCAATTGGACACTTCACAGAAAACGAGATCTCACCTACTTGTCACTCTAAGCTCTGGATCAATTTTGTTTCTTTTTTCACTCTACATAAGTCCAAACTATATATGAGTAATCAGTATATATATGAGAGAGAGAGAGAGAGAGTGAGAGAGAGAGAGGGGGGGGGGGTATCCTCTCACTAAAATCCATCCACGAAGTCACGAAAAAGACAAGGAGATGAATGACAAGAAACTTTGCATATCATTAATACTGTTGAATTGCTTTAACATCATGCACCTATCTTATTGGCTAAATCAAAACACTTTTGCCGATGAATCTCTAGTTAAACGCTGAAATTCTTTTGCACAGCTAAAAATCCAAAATAGCATTAACTAAGCAACAAAATTCAATTCTAGTAGAAGACTGTTGAACCATTATGATGTTCTTACCAGCTACAGCACAATAAAACAAGATCGCCAAGCGATATCTGATAATCCATGGTAAGGTAACTTCCAGAGAACAGTGCCTTTTATACCCTCCAGCAGTGTCAGCAGCCACAGGTTTCCCCTTGTATGCTCTCAGTTCGGACAACGAAACATTGGCACTCGTTACAGGATGTCCATATGTATCTCTCGCTTGAATTATCAATTTCACTGGGTTTTCGCCCCATTGTATCTCAATTGCACCAAAATTAGGTAGACCTACGTGGAACAAACTAGCAGTGATACACCACAACCAAGAAAGTGTCCACCACAAAGTTTAAAAGACAAGAAAAGTATCAAGGCATACCATAAGTGCATGACCTGAATCTGCAGTTACGGCTCATCACCCTCATAGTACTTGGCGTCAACCATGCCACAAATCTCAAAACCATGTTTAATGGAGGTGGGACAGCCTTCTCCACAGATTGCGTAAGCCCACTAGAAGTAATGTCAAACAATGGATAACCAACCCCGCAGTCATATCTTGCAATTTCTCCAAAATGAACATCTCCACTTATGAAGAACACACCATCTCTCTATTTTAATACAAATAAAAATAGATAAGCCAACCACCTTGACAGGAAAATCGTTTTATTAAATTTCAGTATACTAGAACATCAGATTGGAAATTTGTCACCTTACTCTCCGCAATTAATTTAAATAGCCGGTCCCTCTCCTTTGGAAAACGTCCCCAAGCTTCCAGGTAAAACATGGGGCCAGTTGCAGCCGAATGATTTGATATGACCTGAATATTTTTAAGTGATTGACATGCGCAAATATAGCAATGGTTACCCAATTAGCAAATTCAAACTAAACAATTACTATATAATACTCAAAACAGTTTTTGCTTGAACAACCCTTGCAATGGCTCGTGTACAGGGTTTCTCTCATACCAACGTCATCATATGAGGAAGTTGCATTTCACTGGATGACTATCCTATTCATGCAGATATAATCATTTCACTATAAAATTCTACTAACCTATAAATGTTACGACAACCTAGGACAAGAAGCTTCAGAGTTTAGATTGCGAAACAAACAGTTAACACATCAGGCAGCTCCAAAAGACTTATCCACTTTATTTGTCTAGATTTGAGGGAGGGCACAGGCACATTCCAGTAATGTTGAAGAGTATTTTGTAAATTACCTGAATGGAAGATCCAATTATAGTTAACTCTGTTGCTGGCCCCATCAACTCTTTCTCTAACCACTTCCATTGTTCCGACCCCAAGATGCTTCCATCACTAAACAAAGGATCTCGATGATACCTTGTATCTAGGAGAATAACCTGAAAGGGGAATCCACCAGCAACATATGGTATAAAATCGCTGAACAGATTTACAGGTTTTACTAAAGTTGGTCAGCTCATAGAATTTGAAACAAGATAGGGAAAAACTAGTGCGTAAGGCAAGGATACAGTGAAAACTGTGCATGTCTTGCCGCAAGACAGCCCAAATTAGCATTGGAACAGCTCGAGTAAGAATAATTAACTTGAGAAGAAAAATATTACGTTGAACTAAAACCAACATATATCGACATCACAATAATGCAAATATCCATATAAAATTAAAGCGCATTCAAATGAATACCTTTACTTGCTTACCCACAGGACCGAATGTATATGATGCATAAACGCCTGCTTGCTTACGCCTGCAATTTCCAGCTGTCTCAAGAATTGTCACAAGCCCTTGGGCAAAGGCAAAGAACAAGCCAAAGAATAGATTGATATTTCCTCATGACTAAATTCTTGCATGGCCATTATGAAATCCAACAATTAACAAAAAGCACAAGTTATATAAAACATTAAAAGTTGGTGTGTCAGCATAGACTGTGTGATATCCTCACCTGGGACTATCCTTAGGTTCATCTAAGAAGTCGAGGAGAAGCCTTTGGTTGGTGATTTTCCCACCAAACTCCTTTCCTGCGTCATTCAGTCCATAATCGTGGTCATCCCAAGTGCCAATTACCTAGACACAAGAACGCTTAAGACTCAAAAAGGGGAAAGGAAGGATAGCTCCAATTCTTGTAACACTTCTGCACTACACGTTGGTGTGCAACTCTGCTGATAAAATTTTCAAAAGAGAGAACCTTAGCATTCTGTCGAAGACGAGAATATCCGGGATTCGTCTTAGCTCTTGCGTATCTGGACTCCATCTCCTGTTCAGATGAAGGAACAAATCTCGGGACATTCTTCCAGGGTCCTGTCGTCCTTTCTTTGCCGAACAGTTGTAAAGGGCGCCTTATGTCTCCATATATATTGTCCCCCAGCCAGATGAATACCTGAGGATCAAACTTGACGATGGCATCCCAGATAGGCTGCAAAACACGAAACCCCTCAACAATCACACGGCGTTATCATTGCCCTTCATCACAGTTCTAACACAGGTTAGCTTAAGGCGGCATCAGCACTGCATCTCATCACTGAAATTAACTGATGGAGGTACTTTTCACCGAGGCCGTCCATGTCCCAAGGAAAAGGCATAAAACACGAATAAAATTCAATAAAAAAAAAAATTGCCACGGCCGCCCTTAGTTTGCATCAATAATCCTGATTGAGGAAGATATAACAGCTAAAGTGCACGTTTTTAATTGAATCAACGAACAAAATCCACCGGACCCACCAACTACTATCCAGTTAAATAAAACAGGACCAGGACCAACTACCCGGCAGATTCCAACTTAGCAATCTTCATGGTTCACGTCTTATCTTCAATAGAAGAGGAGCCCACATGCTCGGCTTGAATCAGAGCCGTTAAAAATGAGGAATTTCACAAAAGGAACAACGAACGAAACCTGCCCAGTCCACTGAAACAGGAAGAACGTGCTAAGAAGAGAGGGAGCGAGGGGAACAGCCGACGAACCTGGGGCGCGCTTTGGTTCGCGCACGACCCGAAGGCGATCCGAGACACCACCCTCTCCTCTCCGGCCCCGGCGACGGAAGCGCCGAGCGAGATCAGCGACGCGACCACCGCCCACCCCCAGGCCCACCGCGCCCACCGCCGCTCGCTCATCGGGGGCTTCATAGAGGCAAGCGCGATCTCAGGTCGAGGCCGATCGATCGCTCTCCAGTCGCCGGCGAAGCTCGGGAGCACGAGGCAGCACGCGGCGGCGATCGAAGTACCATGGAAAACGGGAATGCGACAGCGCGGTCGCGCAAAAAACAAAACAAAAGTAGGGCCGCGAAAGCGGAAAGGTGCGAATCCCAGACGCCCGGATGCTCTCCTCTCTTTCCTTTCCTTTACGGAAAAGGCAGAGCGGCGACCCCAGTGGTTAATGCTACGTGCGGTGACGGAGCCGCGCAGGAGCAGCTCTCCGATTGGACGCTGTGAGGAAGGCGGACAATCGCGGTCGTACAGGTGGCAGCGGCGCGAGCTTTAAAGAGATGGGGGTCCCCCTTTTTCTCGCCGGAGTCGGTGAATCGCGAGCTGCTTTTTAATTCCCGGTGGTTGCGACTTCGCAAAAAAGATCGAATCGAATGGACGTCTCGGCAGAAGCATTATTTGCTCATCCAATTCGTCACCGGTTCGACACGTTTCGGTGACGGGAGCACGTGAAGAACGTGCTTAAAATGCATCGAAAGATCTACCCAACTGTTTACAGGTAGCTAGAGGCTAAGTCGTGCTTTTTAGTAAATTCGGCACGATATATCAAAGTCCTTCCTCTAGCGAACTCATCTATTGCAAAAACGCAATCATGCGGACACTCTCGCTTGCACATAAGATACGAATCTTGTTAATCAGTGGCCCGATTCTACTGAGGAATTCTTAATTTTCGAAACAAAGATTATGCGTGACTCGTGAACAAATTTCTTAAAGTGTAATTAAATCTTTCGATGGGAGACTTTGGTAAAGTTTAGATTCCATCTATTCTCCATGCTGTCGACTGAGGGAACTAAAAGGGCTTCTTTTTTCATTTGATGTATTGCATGATGCCGACTCATCATGATACCGCGTAATATTAAATTGTATAGATGATATTTCCTTAAACTAATTTAGAAAGAGGGGTTTGGTTAGGACTTGTCTATCAAAACGCCCTCATCGAAAGTGATAAAAGCGTGTTATTTTCGTTGTCCTTGATGCGAAATACAATGAATCACCTTTTCGTTTTTTTTGGAAACACATTTACGACGTTGATTTTGTAAGTCAAGTTCATTTGAACTTTTGGACCGCGTGACGTCTGTCAATACGCGCTCATCGAAAAGTGATTAAAACATGTTGTTTTTGTTGTGATTGATGCGAACTTCGTTTTCATGTAAACACATTTAGGACTTAAATAATATAAGTTCATTGGAACTTTGAGATCACGAGAGATACGTGATTGGACCCACATAAAATAATTGTTTTACAATATATTTGACGACGGGGGGCGCACCAATTGGAGAGGACAAATGGTAGAAGTGAAGACGTCACTTTCCCCTCTTTTGTTTTGCCTCAACCTGATATCTCTCTCTGGTAATTCTCGCGCGATATTTTATATATATAGTATTCATGAACGTGGTCTCGACTTGGAGAAGGGAAATGAAGATTAAGTGCATTTATTTCACAGAAAAATTAAAATTAGAAAATTATTTTTCAAAATATAATTAATTATATAGTAGAAATTTCAATCAATAAATAATATTTTCATTATTGATATTAATTTATATCTCTGATGAATATATTTTTCATCTTATCATTTTTATTAACAACATAATTGATCACTCCTCAAAAACATCTTTAAATTTCGAGCTTTTCTTGAATGGATGATGCACTCTAAAATAATCGACGAAAATGTGGAGGATCTCCGTCTGAAATTGAATCAGATGATACAACCAATGCGCGTCTCGCTGGATGCTAGTCAAGAAGAGGCGACGCCGTACAATTGGGACATAAATTGTCCAATTATTCACCGCTGAATTTACAACTGTATCGTGCTGCTGAACTAATGAAGATTTTTTTCGACCAAAAAAAAAAAAAACTAATGAAGATTTCCAAGAAAAAAAGAACCAAAGAATGATTTCAACGGTTGGCGGAACGCGGCGGGGAATCAGCGCATCATGACGCTGAACTCGTCGAAGCTGAGCACGCCGTCGCCGTTGAGGTCAAACGCCCGGATCATGGCCTTGCAGTCGTCGACGGACCTCGCCTCCCCCAGCCGGCTCAGCATCCGCCGCAGGCTGCCGGCGGTGATGCACCCGGACCCCTCTATATCGTACATCCCGAACGCCTCCTCCAGGTCCTTCCTCCTCTCCTCCTCGCCGCCGCTCTCCACCAGCCTCTGGAACTCCTCGAACCCCAGCATCCCGTCCCCGTCGAGGTCCGACGCCCGCACCGCCATCTCCGCCTCCTCGCTCGACAGGTCGCCGCCCAGGCTCCTCACGCAGCTCCGCAGCTCCGCGGGGGATATCTTCCCGTCCCCGTTCTCGTCGAAGTAGTCGAACACCCGCCGGAGCTCGCCGGACTTGCCGCAGTCCCCGGCAGCGATTTCTACGACGGGGGCAGCGCCTTGGTCGGCAGCAATGCTCCTCCTTTTCGGGGACAGCTTGCGGCGCAGCCTCCCGAAGGCGGATTCCCGCTTGGTGCCGGGATCTCTCTCGGGCGAAGAAGAGCTGCTGCTCGAGCTGGAGCGGGACGGTGAACCGAACTTCATCATGGCGATGGAGGATCGATTGGTTGAGTGATCGGTGAGTTGATTCGAGTGAAGTAAAGCTGAGAAATTGAGCGTCAGTTGAAGATGCAGCTGACAAGTTTTTGGATGGGACTGCCAGAAGGGGAAGGTAGGAGCGAGTATATATAAGGAGTGGAGGGGATGGGAGCGAGGAATAAAATAGCGAGGGAACGGATGTGTGTGGAGGACGTGGGTAGGCTTGGCGGTTAAAAGATATTGATAGGAACTGTTGGTCATACGCGGTTTTCTAGAAATTGTTTTTTGATGGGACTAGCCAGTTGTTTTACGATAGGCGGCATGTGGTGGAGCGCACGTCAGGCCTGGGCGAAATTTCTCCGCTGCTGCCGCTCGCCGCCCCCGCCGGGAGGCGCCTTGCTTCTAGTAAGCGCCGGAATTGTCCCGGGATGTCCACATGCTTCCGTCGGAATAATTAAACTGTTTCAAAAACGGAAAATAAGAAAATCCATAACTTATTTATATATTTATGATTCGTTAAATGAATAATCACAGGATGCTATGAAAAAATCTAAAATTTATTTTTGCCCCGTTGATTTGATCGTTTCGAACTATCTACTTCATGCATCCTATTTGCATCAACCCACGTGTACAAACAACGAATTTCATATTCAGCTCACTTGTTGGGGGTATAATTCTATTGGAATTGAAAATCACTGCATCTCTTTCTTCCATTCGCCCTTTGCTCATCTCTATAGGAAACCCCTATCGTCCTCTCATGTGCTTTTGAATCGGCAACCGGAGAGAAAATCTCACCTCTCGGTGCCCACAGTTACCCCTATTCCCTATGTCATCGTGACGAGGAGCAACCGGAGAATGAGTGGAGGAGTACGTTGGTTGTGGGGGCGACAATCGGAAAACCACTAAGGGTGAATAAGGTCAAAATTGAAAGGGATCATGAATACAAAGCGATAATCGCACTTACAATATCCATAAGTGTCGCTGCGAAACTTGCTTCAATAAGGAGAACAAAGAGGGGTGCATTCACTTTAATTTTAAATTTATAAAGGGAAAAAACGCTCATATGCTCTTTGACTTGATCATGCACTTGTTGATCCATAGACTCATCTCGGCTCCAATCGAGCCAAATGAGCCTGAAGAGCATTTTTGAGTAGGTTTAAGCAAAACGAAATTTAATGCACATATTGGCTTGAGCTAGCCTAGCATGGCTCAACCAGTTGTTTATCTTTTTCAAAATCTTTAGGCATGAGCAATTAGTTTGATCCAGCTCAGCCTAGCTCCAATAAATCCTCTAGGCCCTCCAATTCAAGAAGGCTATGATCATTTGGAACCATATGTGCATTTTATGGACCGTTGACTCAATTGTTAAACTATGTATCTGTATGTATATTATCACTAGATATAAATCCTAAATTATATTGTCTCGCCGTTCATGTAGAATCGGTATGGACGCCACCTAATTATGCGGCTTCTTGATATGAATCCTTTCCTCTATGGGGTGGGAAAAGGGACCAAAAAATGATGTCTATGTGGGCCCACCAAAAAATCAGCGCAAAAACATCAATGCCTATAGAAAAACTATTGGAAAATTCATAAACTTATTGCATTTATATTAATTTGATCACAATTGTGTTGATTTAGTCCTAAAATTTTTCATGTTTTGCCAATTAAATTCATTCAGTCAATTTTGGTAAGAAACCGCTAACATGAACATAAGCCGTCTCATGTGAGACGTTGGCATTGAGAATTTTTAATAACATTTTAATATTTTCATTTTATATTACTTATTTATTTCCCTTTTTTCCTCTCTTTTTCCTCTTTATTTTATTATTGTTTTTTTAATAATGACCGGTGAGGGTTGCAGTTGTGATGGTTTGGAGAAGGCCAATCTTGTTGTACGAGCAAGGCAGCTTCGCCCAGAATTGAGTGAGGCTTGTCTCACCCCCATAGTCGCGATGGCTCACCTAGACCTAGGTAAGGCCACGAAAGGGTGGCGATCCTCGCTTGTGATCAGCGTTGGCCACAATGAAAATTAAAAAAAAAAAAAATGGAAAAGAGAAGAAAAGAGAATAAATCAATCAATCAAAAAAGTTAAAAAATTTTAAAAAAAAATCAATGTCAACATCATCTATAACATATAGGATTAGCCAGTGTTCATGTAAAAGTTGATAGGATGGACTTAATTGACAAAATGTTAAAAAATTTAAAATTCAATTGATATAATTAAAATATCTATGAATGATGAATAGGTATAGCACTTTTTAAATAATTTCCCCCAAATTGGGTTAGTTATTTTTTTTTTAGTCGGTCAAGTGGATTTGTTGGCACGTCAACATTTTTCAATAGTTATTACCAGAATGGAGTGGTTTTCCCCCCTTCCCAATATTGTTGGGGCTTTCCACCAGAAAACACATATTGCTGGGGTCAAACCCTCATTGGTCAAATTGGCCACTTCGTCAATTTTTAGTGATTGCTCACCGATGGCATCCATAAAAAAAAAAAAGGGAACGCATTCACGTCGTTTCGCCAAACTCATGACAAGCACGATGTGCGTCCATGTCTCCTCGATCCTTTCGTTAATTAACGGGCAACCGACCGGTCCCGATTCCAACCTCACACCGTACGCATTATCCCCTATTTAGTCTCGTGCAACTCGCCCTTGCGGTCCTCGGTCTTTCGCCCTCACCAAGAGTAACCGAGCTTTTGATTATTTTACATCGAAATCCGTAAGTAATCTCTCCGAAAGTGCCCTCCTCTGTTGAAGTCCGTCCTTAACCCCATGTGACGAGTTCTCCCTATTAATTATTCAGCTAAAAGAAAAAGAAGAAAAGAAGAAACGGGTTTCGTCGCCAAGTGGGACGGATAAACTTGGCAAGTGTCGTACAAGTTGGTACCGACCGGCAAGCCCAGTTGCCAGAGGGGAAAAAAAATTAAAGAAAAAGGAGAGACAAGGACACGTCGGTCGCCGGTGGAAATGCCAAATTGCGACACCTGCGCTTACGTGTTTCGTCGCTGGAGGTGATAGAATCATCGCTGAAGTGAGCGGAAAGGGGGTGGGGGAGATATCTTTTTAACGGTCAAAAAACCGCCACGTGAAAATGCGTGTCCTCATCTCATCTTCTCGGACCTTGACTTCTGACCGGATGGGATCGGTCGGGCCTTTTTTTCCTTCAATTTTTTCCCGAGAGCCTTGGTTTTCGTACGGTGTCTGTGGGCTCGTCCACGTCGGCAAGTCGACGTTGAGGCCCACATCGTCATCCGATTTTCATGAGCCAGCAGCCCTCCTCGCATTAAACGCGGGTTTCCCAAAGGGTGCATGATAACCACCAATTTCTCGTTTTGAAACAATTTTTCTATTCTGCCATTTTGGGCAAAAACCGTTTGATAAACTTATTTTTTTTTATTTACGGAATAGATTTCATTCCGTAAATAGGTTTGGAATAGAAATCGAAGTTGAAATTTTTACTTCGATTTCTAGAACAAAAATGAGAAATAAAAATTTTCTCATCGTTCATCAACCTGGGCCCTTCATCCGCGCGCCGACCACCGTCCGTCAGTCGCCGCCAACCGCCCACCGCCCCCATTCCGCCGCCTGGTCGCCAAATAAATTATTTTTATAAATATTATTTTAAAATGAAATTTATTCGAATAAATAAAATGATATTTATTTTTATTTTTACGAATAAATATTTATTTTACGAATAAATTAAAAAATCCTTATAAATAAATAAATTTCATTTTAAAAATAAAAATTATTATAAAAATATCATTTATTCATTTTTATTTTTAATTTTTAATTTTTATTATAAATATTTTTTTATTTTTAATAAATAAATTTAATCGAAATAAATTTATTTATTAAAAATAAATTTAATTAAATATCATTTTATTAAAAATAAAAATAAATATATTCATTTTATTCATTTAAAAATAAAAATAAATTTATTAAAATAAATTAAAAATAAATAAATTATTTTTATTTATCATTTTATTTTTAGTTTATTAAAAATAAATTTATTAAATTTTATTAAAAATAATTTATTTATGATAAATTAAAATAAATTATTTTTATTAAAATAAATTTATTTTTATTTTTCTTAAGTGTTTTGCCAAATAATTTTTTTTATTCATTTTAAAATAAATTTATTCGTAAAATAAAATAAATTTATTTTTAAGGATATTTTTATTTTAAAATAAAATGATATTCTTATTTTATTTTTTATGATTTATTTTATTTATTTATTTATTTTGTTAATAAATCATTTTTATTTTTATTTTTATATTAAAGGTCGCCGGTCGTCGCCGTCGCCGTCCGAAAGGAAGAAATTTTGTGTCGTTATCAAACGAATTTCTAATTTTAGAGTAGAAATTTTGTGTCGTTATCAAACTATTCTTTTGTTTAAACTCTTCTAGAAATAGAAATAGAAAAATCTATTTCATTTTTAAACTATTTCTTGAACAAAATTTTGTCATGCACCCCCATTTTCTGGAAGGAGGCGCTTTGACTGTGGCCGTGCAAGTCAAATTGATTTGGCTTTCCACGTAAAAAATAGGGAAAATGCCATAAATGATCCCTATAATTTTATTTAATGTGCAATCTCGTCTCTCAATTTTTAATTTGCTCAATTTGATCCATGAACTATTGATAAATATCCGATGTAGTCTATGAGCTTTTGATTTGTTCAATTTGATCCCGAACTATTGATAAATGTCCAATTTAATCATTCGGTTACTATTTTTCTTCTTCTTTTTTTCTTTTTCTTCCCTCCACCGGCCATGGCGAAGGGAAACCGGTGTCCGGCGAGGGTCGCCCTAGCCAGGCCACGGCGGCGTCAGGCGAGGGAGCCCCTAGTAGATCTCCCTCGCCCGATGCCGAGGCGGCCCTCGCCCTTACTTGCGTTCGGCAAGGACAGCCCTCGATCAACGTCGGCGAGGGCGCCTAGCCCGGCCCAAGCGAGGGCAACCCTCGCCGAACGCTGACTTCCCTCCGCCAGCTCCGCCATGGCCGGCGGAGGGAAGAGGAAAAAAAAAAATAGTAACCGAATGACTAAATTGGACATTTATCAATAATTCATGGATCAAATTGAGCAAATCAAAAGTTTAAGGACTAGATCGGACATTTATCAATAGTTTATGGACCAAATTAAGCAAATTAAAAGTTCATGGACGAGATTGCACATTAAATAAAAATATAGGGATCATTTGTGACATTTTCCCTAAAAAATAAGAGGCCTCATAAATTTTGGAGAAATGAATTCTACTTCGGCACGAGGAAGAGGAAAAGGAAGAAGAAAGGGAAATAAGATATTTGATTAGGCTTGAGATGGGCCATCAAATTGGACTCGGCATGTAATGAAGATGATTAAATCAACTAAAAGAAGTCGCGAAAAATGAAGAACGAGAGAAACGGGTGCGTTTGGAAGTGCCATTTACAAGGCACTTTGGACACTCAAAGTCCTTTAGGCTAAATATTGAATGTTTGGAAACAAATTTGCAATTTCCATTAGGCCAAATTGGCATTCTCAAGACTGAAAGCCCAAAGTAAATGTGAGGGTGCCTTGAGCTTTCAGCTTTCTCAGCATACAAGGGGATACTATTCATATTTTTATTTTCTTTCAAAACGATCCTCACTCACTCTCTATTTTTCCAATTTTGCTCTCATCATTGGGCTGTTCATCTTCTTCTCCATTGAGGTCAACGGATGTGTTGTGTGGGGCCGTGAGCGGTTGCCAATGGCTAGATAGAAGTCAGCATGGTCGCGGTGGCCCAGGCGACTGTCGTCGGGGGTGGTGCGACCGCTACGCCATCAAGGTCACGGCGAGGTCTAGGTCGGCGACCCTTGCCGCCGCGACCCAAATCTAGGGCGGCGAGGGTCGCCCGACCCTAGGCAGCCTTTGCTGGTGGTCTTTGGGGGTTGCTCGACCCTGGGTGGCCCTCCCCAGTTGTCTCCGAGACTGCCTAAGTCAGATGTTAGCTGCCGATGACAGATTTTGATCGCTGGCGGTCACCTACCCTTGCCGGCCAATTGTGATATAAATTGTCCAATTATTCACCGCTGAATTTACAACTGTACCGCGTTGCCGAACGAATGACGATTTCCAAGAAAAAAAGAACCAAATAATGATTTCAATGGTTGGCGGAACGCGGCGGGAAATCAGCGCATCATGACGCTGAACTCGTCGAAGCTGAGCACGCCGTCGCCGTTGAGGTCGAACGCCCGGATCATGGCCTTGCAGTCGTCAACGGACCTCGCCTCCCCCAGCCGACTCAGCATCCGCCGCAGGCTACCAGCGGTGATGCACCCGGACCCCTCCATCTCGTACATCCCGAACGCCTCCTCCAAGTCCTTCCTCCTCTCCTCCTCCCCGCCGCTCTCCACCAGCCTCTGGAACTCCTCAAACCCCAGCATCCCGTCCCCGTCGAGGTCCGACGCCCGCACCGCCATCTCCGCCTCCTCGCTCGACAGGTCCCTGCCCAGGCTCCTCACGCAGCTTTGCAACTCCGCGGGGGATATCTTCCCATCTCCGTTCTTGTCGAAGTAGTCGAACACCCCCCGGAGCTCGCCGGACTTACCGCAGTCCCCGGCAGCGATTTCTGCGATGGGGGCAGCGCCTTGGTCGGCAGCACTGCTCCTCCTTTTCGGGGACAGCTTGCGGCGCAGCCTCCCGAAGGTGGATTCCCGCTTGGTGCCGGGATCTCTCTCGGGCAAAGAAGAGCTGCTGCTCGAGCTGGAGCGGGACGGTGAACCGAACTTCATCATGGCGATGGAGGATCGATTGGTTGTGTGATTGGTGAGTTGATTCGAGTGAAGTAAGCTGAGAAACTGAGCGTCAGTTGAAGATGTAGCTGACAAGTTTTTGGATGAGACTGCCAGAAGGGGAAGGTAGGAGCGAGTATATATAAGGAGGGGAGAGGGAGAAAGAAGCGGTGTGCGCGGGGAAGACGTGGGTAGGTTATCGGTTAAAAGATTCACGTTGGGGGAGGACTGTGTTGGTCGTACGCGTTTTTTCTAATAAATGGGGTTCTGTGGGAACTAGCCGTCCCGCCAGTTGTTTTTAGACAGCTGGCAAAAGCCGCATGCGTCGTAGCGCACGTCATGACCGGGGCGAAGTTTCTCCGCTGCTGCTGGGCGCCGCTCGGGGGAGGCCTTGCTTCTAGGGAGTGCCGGAATTGTCCCGGGGCATCCGCATGCTTCCGTCGTAATTATTGTTTCAGGAAAACAAGAAAATTCGTAATTTGTTTCGTATTTTATGATTCATTAGGTGGATAATTTGGGGTGTTCCGAAAAAATCTAAAAATCACTTTTTGCTTGTTAATTCAATTGTTTCGAAGCACGCACTTCAAGCGTCATTTTTGCATTGATCCACGTGTGCAAATAGCGGATTTCATATTCAACACAAACATCTTGCTTGTCTGTGTATAATTCCACTGGAATTAGAAATCGTTACATCTTTAAGTGCTTTTCAGCGATTAGAGTGGAAATTTTGCCCCTTAATATCTACTGTAAGATTTTATAAGATTATTACCAACTATTTTAAAATCGTATGCTGTTTGATAAACATGTGATTTAATATTTTAATATTTTATCACTCCCTATCACACTGAGTTTAGTCTTTATACCTAATGCCTAGCATAAGAATATTTCATTGGGAGAGAAATAGGAACTCGGAAAGATTAAAACTTCATTCTTTTTATTCTAATATCACGTGAAATTTTGTGAAGACCATTATCGATTGATCTAATATGCTATGTTTTTAAATGTAAGTATAATTTAAACATTTTAATGTTCTATTACCAATGAGCAAGGAGGATGTTGGTATGCTATTGTCTCGTCTGGCTACATCTGGTCATAGTGGGGGTAACAATCTGAAAACCATCAAGGGTGGATGAGGTCGAAATTGAGACGGGTCTTGCAGTGGTAATTGCACGTATGATTTCAATAGCTATCACTGTGAAACTTGCTTTGATAAGGGAGGAAAGAGGGGTACATATAATTCAATATGAAAGTTACGGCGGGATAAAACCCTCACACACTCTTCAACTTGATAACGCATTCATTAGTTCATAAACTCATTATGTCTCTTTTGAGACCGGTGAACCTTAATAGCATTTTTGAGTAAGTCAAGCAAACCTATATTTAATGCAAAGGCTAGCTCGAGCTAGCACAGCGTGGTCCGACTAGTTTATACATATACATAACTTCTCCATACTATTTAGACGGAGGCAGTAATTTAAATCCAACTCGGGTTAGCTCTCAAATAATCACCTCTAGGCACTCCAATACAATAAGGCTAAAATCCTTTGTAACCATAGGTGTCTGTTTTATGAAGTGTTGCCTCAATCAAATAGCCATGTATCTGTATGTATGTTGTCACCAACTACGGATCCTAAATTATCTCGTCTCGCCGCTCATGGAGAACCGATATGGCCGCCACGTAATTATTGGGCTTCTTGATATGAATGCTCCTCTATTCTTTAGGGCAGAAAAAAAAATAAAAACAGAAGTGTTGTCAACGTGGGCCCGGCAAAAAATCAGTGCAAAAACATCAACACTTGTCTCCTGGGTTAGTTAGCGCATATCGAGATTTTTCAATGTTAATTGCTGGAATGGAGTGGTTTTTCCCCCTCCCCAATATTGCTGGAGTCAAACCCTCATGGTCAAGCTGACCAGTTGCGGCGATCACCCAACAATGGCATTCATGAAAATGGAAATTATAATGTCGTTACACCGAACTCATGACAAGTAGGGTTCGTGCAGGATCACCACTTACCTAAAAAGTCTTTGCCTTTGTTCGTCATGTCCGTATCTCCTCGATCTTTCATGACAGGCAATCAACCGATGGCAATTTTTTATGCAACTCGTTCGGCCGTCCTCGGTCTTTCACCCTTACCGAGACGAACTGAGCTTTTGATTAATTAACATCGAAATCCGTAAGGAATCTCTCCGAAAGTGCTCCTTTTCTGTCGAAGTTCGTCTTTATCCCCACGTGACAAACTCTCGCTATTAATTTATTCAGCTTAAAAGAAAAGAAGAACAAGAAGAAACGGGTTTCGCTGCCACGTGGGACGGGTGAACTTGGCAAGTCTCGTACAAGTTGGTACCGACCGACGAGCCCAGGGGATCGGAAAAAGAAAAAGAAAAGGGGAGACCAAGGAGACATGTCGGTCGCCGGTGGGGATGCCAAATTGCGACACTTGCTACGTGTTTCATCGCTGGAGGGGATAGAGTCATCGCTGAAGTGAGCGGAAGGTGAGGGTGGGGGAGATATTTTTTTAACGGTCAAAAACCGCCACGGGGAATGCGTGTCCTCATCTTATCTTCTCGGACCTTGACTCCTCAACGGATGGGATCGGTCGGGCTTTTTTTCTTTTTCCCGAGGGCCTCGGTCTTCGCAATGTGTCTGTGGGCTCGTCCACGTCGGCGAGTCGACGTCGAGGCCCACATCGTCATCCGATTTTCATGAGCCAGCAGCCCGCCTCGCATTACACGCGGGTTTCCTGTCCTCTGGAAGGAAGCGTTTTGACCGTACTGCGGATGCGCCGTGCAAGTCAAATTGATTTTGGCTTTCCACGTGAAAAATTAAAGGGCTTCGTAAATTTCGGAGAAATGAAGTTGACTTCGGTAGGGGGAAGAGGAAGAGGAAGAGGAAGAGGAAAAGCAAAGAGAAAGCGGAATGGGATCTTTGATTAGGCTTGAGCTGGGCGGTCAAATCGGACTTGGCATGTAATGAAGAGGATTAAATCCACTAAAAAAAGCCGCGAAAAATGAAGAACGAGAGAAACATTGTCCCCGTGATGATAAAAACGTTATCTAGTCAATCGTTCATGGGAAATGTCCCTGCGACGTGACCTTTACAGAAGTAAGAGTACTCTCCGGCGTCTGTTTGGGCAAGTTGCTGTCTTGAAGAAGATATTTCCAGTGGTGCTGGGCTGGATTCGGATCGTTGAATCTGTATTCTAGGCCCGAGCCAAGCCCGATTCGAGAGTCAAAGGACTTCCCGTTCCCTCTGGCCGTGGGGTAGCAGCGTGCGCCAAGATATGTTTGGCGCTATCTTGGCGCACGGCATGGGTACGCACAACGTGGTGCAATCTAAAGCCACCCCTTTTTTCCCCGTGTGCTCTCTTTTTTCCTCTCTACTAAAAAAAAAAATCTCTGATGAAATATATTTCCGTGCGTAGATATTTTGAATTATAAGATGTGTCTTGGTCTTTGTGGGGGATATATTACTTTCCATACGCTAAGCCGAAAGGATGTAAGCCCTCATTTGGTTCAGCTTTCTCACAGGCCGAAACATATAAAATATTTGTTAGGTGTTTTTGGGACCTCACTATCCAAATGCCAACTTTAGAAAAATTGAAAGCCCAAAACAGATCCGGGAGTGCTTTAGACTTTCAATATTTTGAGAATGCAAGTTTATGTTTATTATTCATCTCTTCACTGTTATTGTTCAACTTCCCCAATTTGTATTGGAGAGCTACCGGAGGCTGACGACCATTGCTGAGGGGTTGCATGTCCTTAGCGACCTCCTCCTAAAGGGTCGCTCGTCCTTGGTGACTACCGCTTGAGGGGTCGCCTAGGTAACTTGACCTCAGCAATGACCGGCGACGCTTGGCTCGTGTGACTCGAGCGGTGCTCAAGGTCGCCTAGTCTCAAGCGAGATTACCTAGCAACCAAATTTGGCTAGCGGCGACTAAGCTCTGTTGGATTAATTTTGATTTCTTTTTTTAATTTAATAAAAGCCATTTGTTAATGTAGGTTTCTCCCTCTCCGGAATCGAACCCTAATTCTCCGTCACCCGTCACCACCATAGTAGGCCACTATCCTACCATCGAAAGTTGATAGGGCAGAAATTTGAATGATGCGTCGCCGGCACGATGGCCGTGCGATCCGTCAAGTTATCATGAATCATCAGAGCAACGGGCAAAGCCCGCGTCGACCTTTTATCTAATAAATGCATCCCTTCCGCAAAGTCGGGGTTTGTTGCACGTATTAGCTCTAGAATTACTACGGTTATCCGAGTAGCAAATACCATCAAACAAACTATAACTGATTTAATGAGCCATTCGCAGTTTCACAGTCTGAATTAGTTCATACTTACACATGCATGGCTTAATCTTTGAGACAAGCATATGACTACTGGCAGGATCAACCAGGTAGCATTCCTTCACGACGTCCGCCGAGCATGATCCGTCGCGATGCCCGAGGGCTTCGCGCGGTCAAGGACAAGGCGAGATCGTCATTCCGGCGAAGCGATATAAACGCTTAACGATTAGGGACCAAGGGCCAATGACCCCACGCCCATTAACAGATTTCCGCATCCGAGAGAACGAGTGGGCACCCGTGGTCCATCCGAACGGTCGAATGAGACGACGTCCGTGGAACACGAGCCCCACTATCCGGTCCAACCGAGCATCCGTGAGGACGCCGTGATGGAAGGGACGATCGAAGGCACACATTTCCGTCGCGATAGGTATGCAACACAGGGAACCCATGTCTTGCGTCCAACGTTTATCTCGTGGAGCAACAACTGATCGAAAGTGAGGGAAGCAGTTCGATGCACCAGCACGGAGCTGCCTACGCACACGTTCTTATCGTCTCTCACACGCCATCGCGTACACTGGAAACGAACCAAGCCGACTCATCCGTAGCTCCTCAAGCACGAGGGCTCGAGGAACACACGGAGTCATCGGACGAGGTCGCATCCGCACCGCTAGACGCGAGAACACTAATCTCTTGTTCGGGTCGTGGGTCGATAGCGCGTGGCTCGTTCATTCATGCACGAGGCATGGTCTCGTCTTACCGAAGAGACTCATAGATTCGTCAATTCCCAAGTAACTCGGTCACCGATTCATCCTCTATGGCCGCTTGGCGCGAAAACGATCCATGCGCTCGGCCATGAATGCCCGCGTGAGGGGAGCCACGCGATGCATCCATCTTTGTCTAGGGGCGCTTTTTCCGATCGGTCCGGACCTATTTCGGCGATCATTGAACGTTGTTATGACTCATTCGTGGCCTATTCATGTGCCCGTGACATGGGTCATGCATTGCTCGATGATTCGCCCATAGGCTGCCCGGGGCCTTCGAGCACCCCTACCCCCCTAAAGAGCCTTATGAGCATTTTTGCCCCCAGCAGGAGTAGACATTCCCCATGCTTGAGTAGGCACCACCCCTCTAGAAAATTGTAGGAATTGAATTTTGATGAGATTTTTGCAGAGGTGCTTAGAAAAATGTGATCTAAATTATGGAAAAGTCAGAAAAAAATTTTGACGACCGGAAATATTTTTTTTTTTTATTTTTGGTATTTAAAAAATAGAGAAAATTCCCAAAATTAGAAAAAAATAGTTGGGACTTGGGAAAACCATTTGGGAGGCCATTATTTGTCACAAACAAAATTTAGGAAGAAGAATGGAGTCAATCGGACAAGAATGGATCGGTGAAGTTGCAACCGATCCGTCGTCGGTCGGCCCCGATCGATCCCGGATCGATCCGGATCGATCCGTGCACCGTGCGGATCGATCCACGACCGATCCGCACCGTGCAGGGATCGATTCCACTCGACCAGAATCGATCCATGGTCGATTCATGGTCGATCGGATCGATCGGATCGATCCCGATCGATCCGTGCACCGTGCGGATCGATCCACGACCGATCCGCACCGTGCAGGGATCGATCCCGATCGACCAGGATCGATCCATGGTCGATCCATGATCGATCGGATCGATCCACACGGCCGGCGGCCGAGGTCGACCACGATCGACCGATCCATGATCGATCGATCCACGATCCGATCCACGACCGATCCATGATCGATCCGATCGATCCGCACGGCCGAGGCCCTCGACCACGACCGATCCACGACCGATCCATGATCGATCGGATCGATCCGCACGGCCGAGGCCCTCGACCACGATCGATGCACGACCGATCCATGATCGATCCGATCGATCCGCACGGCCGAGGCGATCCATCGGATCGATCCGCACGGCCAAGGCACTCGACCACGATCGATCCATGGTCGATCCATGATCGATCGGATCGATCCGCACGGCCGAGGCACTCGACCACGATCGATCCACGACCGATCCATGATCGATCGGATCGATCCGCACGGCCGAGCTGAGCTCGATCCGATCGATCCGCACGGCCAAGGCACTCGACCACGACCGATCCATGGTCGATCCATGATCGATCGGATCGATCCGCACGGCCGAGGCACTCGACCACGATCGATCCACGACCGATCCGATCGATCCGATCGATCCGCACGGCCGAGGCGATCGATCGGATCGATCCGCACGGCCAAGGCACTCGACCACGATCGATCCATGGTCGATCCATGATCGATCGGATCGATCCGCACGGCCGAGGCACTCGACCACGATCGATCCACGACCGATCCATGATCGATCCGATCGATCCACACGGCCGAGCTGATCGATCCGCACGGCCAAGGCACTCGACCACGACCGATCCATGGTCGATCCATCATCGATCGGATCGATCGGCACGGCCGAGGCACTCGACCACGATCGATCCACGACCGATCCATGATCGATCCGATCGATCCGCATCGATCCGAGCGATCGATCCGATCGATCCGCATGGCCAAGGCACTCGACCACGACCGATCCATGGTCGATCCATGATCGATCGGATCGATCCGCACGGCCGAGGCGCTCGACCACGATCGATCCACGACCGATCCATGATCGATCCGCACGATCCGCACGGCCAAGGCACTCGACCACGACCGATCCATGGTCGATCCATGATCGATCGGATCGATCCGCACGGCCGAGGCGCTCGACCACGATCGATCCACGACCGATCCATGATCGATCGGATCGATCCGCACGGCCGAGGCACTCGACCACGATCGATCCACGACCGATCCATGATCGATCCGATCGATCCGGTCGAGTGCCCGATCGATCCGCACGGCCAAGGCACTCGACCACGACCGATCCATGGTCGATCCATCATCGATCGGATCGATCGGCACGGCCGAGGCACTCGACCACGATCGATCCACGACCGATCCATGATCGATCCGATCGATCCGACATCGATCCGATCCGATCCGCACGATCGATCCGATCGATCCGCATGGCCAAGGCACTCGACCACGACCGATCCATGGTCGATCCATGATCGATCGGATCGATCCGCACGGCCGAGGCGCTCGACCACGATCGATCCACGACCGATCCATGATCCATGATCGATCGCACGGCCAAGGCACTCGACCACGACCGATCCATGGTCGATCCATCCATGATCGATGGATCGATCGATCCGCACGGCCGAGGCACTCGACCACGATCGATCCACGACCGATCCATGATCGATCCGATCGATCCGCACGGCCAAGGCACTCGACCACGATCGATCCACGACCGATCGGATCGATCCGCACGGCCGAGGCACTCGACCACGATCGATCCACGACCGATCCATGATCGATCCGATCGATCGATCCGCACGGCCAAGGCACTCGACCACGACCGATCCATGGTCGATCCATGATCGATCGGATCGATCCGCACGGCCGAGGCGCTCGACCACGACCGATCCATGGTCGATCCATGATCGATCGGATCGATCCGCACGGCCAAGGCACTCGACCACGACCGATCCATGGTCGATCCATGATCGATCCACACGGCCGAGGCACTCGACCACGATCGATCCACGACCGATCCATGATCGATCCGATCGATCCGCACGGCCAAGGCACTCGACCACGACCGATCCATGGTCGATCCATGATCGATCCACACGGCCGAGGCACTCGACCACGATCGATCCATGATCGATCCGATCGATCCGCACGGCCAAGGCACTCGACCACTACCGATCCATGGTCGATCGGATCGATCCACACGGCCGAGGCACTCGACCACGATCGATCCACGACCGATCCATGGTCGATCCATGATCGATCGGATCGATCC